>CM070528.1:43898156-45142367 GCA_036346145.1 Olyra latifolia | reverse complement strand
GAGTCGCAGGATGTCCGGATATCGACCCTTCGCATTTAACCGACACCTTCACATATGGTGATGTCTCTGTTCCGATAACTCTCGGAATGGAGAGGTTCGAACGTACTCGAACCCAGCTCACCCACCGGGCGGCAGACATCCATAGGGAGAGGACTCCGCCATGGTGTGTCCTTCCGGATCGACGATCCGGCGACCTCGATGTCGGACCAATATTCGTCCAAGTCGTCGAGGTCGTCGGCGAATATCTTGGTTGTCCTGAGAGTTCTCCATTCTTCAAGGACCTTCGCCGCAGGTGATCTCTTCCCCACGGACGGCGCCACCGTTTGTCGGCGGTTAGAATCGGAGCCCCAGTGTACCGAGCTTACTTGTTGAGAGTGAGGATCAACCGGCCTCTTTCCATGGGCGTCGGGGCTTTCAAGAAGACAAACTTCGATCGAGTGGCTATCAAGAGAAGGCACGATGATTTTTGGGCTGGTTCGCCCCTCGAGTGGAGGTAATGACCCTCGTCGATGGTATCTATATGAGGATCGAAGAGATTACAAAGGGATGAGTTTCTTGTGGCGAGGGATGAGCTTTGGCCCGAATGGTGCGGGTGGAGCTCCCACGGCACGTGTGTATTTTCCGTAGTCCCCCTCTAGATGTGCAAATGACGTAGTCTATTTATACATGGGCGTACTCGGTTTTTCTAGCGTTGAAATCCTATTACCTAGCGGTATGATGGTTGTCCCTCCTTTGTCGATGGTCGAAGCATGTCTTCCTCTTGCGTCATCGTCATCATTCTTCGTCTTATGGGGAAACGGTGGGGGGCGATGTTACAAGACGTGGGTTGGTGGCATGATCCCTGCGACTGTCTCGATACGATGTCGAGCATTTAATGCAATGGGGGAATCCTTCCTTGGTCGGGAAGGAGCCGCTCGGACCCGGTCCGAGCAGACTGGCGTGCGAGCCCGGCGAGGACTCCTTTGAAGTAGACCCTTGCTCGGAGAGGGCTGTTTTGTTTTTTCGTTTAGCGTGTGACTATCCGAACGTCACCCTAGGCCCCCGTCAGACATAATACTCAAACTCAGTATCTCATATCTCATATTCCCAATATCTCAGATCACATCTCAAAAAGTTCTCATGCTCGTTCTCGTTCTCCAAGAATCATCTAGCAACGGCACAATGCCGGAAAAACCTTACCCGGGTCAAAATTAATTTAGGTATAGCTACGATGTGAAAAACCACCAAGACGCTCATAACCGGGAGCACGACCATTCGAATGGGTTTACACTCTGCAGAGGTTGCACGCTTTCCCCGCAAGATACGATACTCCCCCGTCGGAAAGCATCGTAACAAAATCCATCAAAAGACTAACCCCAAGTTTGACACAGTCATACCTGATATTCACACAAGTACCCCGAGGGTTTCGATCAGATACGATATTCACACAAGTACCCCGAGGCCAACCCCAGTCAGACACCAAGCAATGGCGCATCCCGCGGAGCTCACTCACGGTGCAAGGGCGGTGGCAATTCGACGTTACTCTCCTCTAGATCAGGCCCGCCCCATTCCGGCTTGCGGTCGCACGGAAATTCTCGATTAAATCCATCACGATCATCGGTCCTTAGGGACCGGAGCGTTGACTCAAGTCACCCACTCCGAGTCAAATTATTAGTTGGTCAAATTTTAATTAATGGGTGAATAATCCCACCATAAACCCAAGTTCTCATGTCTCATACTCAAATACTCCAGATTCTCATATAAAAGGGCTTAATGATGATCATAAGTGGGAATCACTCCCCGGTGACTATCTAAGAAATTGTAAGCCAACTAATAATTTTAAAACAGTAGCAAATTACATAATATTATTATCCTAAGGTTTGTGCTGATCGTGGGTGCATATCATATAAATAACGACATACACTGGGAATTACTATGACAAATACGTATGATTTAAATAAATAGCAATTTGGCAAAATCTAGAAATTGGGATTCTAGGGGAAAGACTTGCCTTCCTGTTCTCCTTGACCTTGCGGAACATCGGCGGCGAACTCTCCTTCGTCACCCGCGTAATCTATCGCACTCAAATCGAGAAGAACAATAATAAATAATCAAAAACGTAAACCAATTGAAAAATTATATAAAAATTACAGTAGATAGATATGAATTTTATGAAAATTTAGAAACTGGAATCGCCGGATTTGGAGTTCGAATGAATTCAGAGCGAAATAGTGAAGGAACACTATTCTTTGAAATTCGGGAATCGAAAATTTTATCAGAGCACGCTGGTTGGTATTGTAGCACGAGCCCGCACGTGAAGAGATAAGGTGCTGCTGGTTGTGCATCCGAGGTGAGAAAATTCAAAGGAGGAGGAGAGAGGAACTAGAGAGAGAAAGAAAGAAGAAGGAGGAAGGAAGGAAGGAAGGAAGAAGGGCGCCGGCGGGGAGTCTGGCGACGGCGGGCTGGCTCAGGGCGCGGCGGCGGCGGCCCAAGACGACGGCGAGGCGGCGTGGCAAGAAGCTCGATCTTGATCTTCTTGCAATGGCGCGCGACGGCTGCGCTTCATGGGCGACGGCGGCGACGGCGATGGCGCTGCATGGGTCAGCAGATGGCGGCGCGACGAGGCGCGGAGGAGGCGCGGCGACCACGCGCGGGCGGGTCCTATTGGGGTGGCGGCGACGCGAGGTCCATGGCGGCGGCTGGGCTGGCTGCAGAAGAAGCGGCGGCTTCGGTCGGCATACGCGACGGCCTCGGCGGCGTGGGCACCTGCAGCGGAAGGAGGACGGAGAGCGGCATGTTGGAGTGGAGGAGAGTGGAGGTGAGGCTGGCGGCTACCTCGACGACGCCCACGACGGCGGCTCCGGTGGCACGGCAAGGATGATGACGACGATGACGTGAAAAGCGGTGTGACGGCAAAGAACGGCAAAGAAGATGGCGGCGTGTTCACAGATCGGTTTTGGGTTGTGAGATTAGGGTTTATTTGGGGTTTATATAGGGGAGTATGGATGAATACGGGTCGGCCTGGGTGTGGTTAGGCCCAAACCGTGAGGGATTAGGGGTTGAATCCTAATTGCTTTATGATTTGTGAAGAAAATCTAAAAAGAAGTTTTTGAAATTTTTAGGGTGTCACAGTATGTATGGCTGGTGACTTGCTCGATGTGCCGGCTTCCACTATGGCATCAGAATCAGCTTTCAGTACCAAAGAGGAGTGATTAGTGACTATAGAAGTAGACTAAGCAGTGACACTATCGAGGGCTTGATTTGCTTCCAAGACTAGTTTTCGCGCCAAAATTTGACAGCTGGCTTAAACACAGTATGGGGTTAGGGTTTTGGAACCCCGTTAGCACCAAGTTTAGGGTTCAGGGCGAGCTAACCAATTTGATTATCAATTGGTAAGGTAAAGAAATTAATCAGCTTTTGATTAGCCGATTAAATCCAAGATAATTAAAAGAATCTATCAAACTTAAAAACGAGATCACAAGCTCAACAGATTTAGGGATAGCAAGAACTATCGTTTTAAATAGATATGCTAATTGCTAGATCCAAAGATAGCAAAAACTATGATTTAAACAGAAATTCAAACCAATAGATTCAAAAGGGTAAACAGATTACCACTAAGCTGATAAAATTAACAAAGTAGCAGAATGGGAGTAAACAGACTATCAACTAGCCAATTAGATCGTCTAGTTGGTAGAACGATGGATCAACAGACTATCGGCTAGATTAATAAGTTTATCAAACCAATAGAACGAGAGTAAACAGACTATCAGCCGATCTGTAAAACCAAATAAGTCAATAGATTTAGGGTAGAATCTAACCTTTGCACGAAACAGCGATACGCATCAATATCGAACAAAGATAGTATTCTAATAAAAACCAAAAGCTGATACAAGCCCGTAGATCGAATTGAATCGAGACAGTACTTACTTGCAAGTAACTCCCGAGTTGTATTGTGTAGTTGATTAAAAGGTGATGCGCAACAAATCGATCAAGAACAAAATACGTTGAAACTAAATTACTGCTACTCCTAGAAATTGAAAAGACAATTGCATTGAAATAGTAGATTAATTCGTCAGTGACCCTTTCCCGATTTATACCCGATGCATGGACTTAATACAATACAACTCGAACTCTTAACTTACTATATGTAATCTAGCCGACTTAATATATAACTAGGTCTCTCTCTAAATAAAAACTTATCTAAAAACTTGCCTTTACTACGCAGCTAATTTGGACAATATTGCCTTCCAGAACTTTCCTAAATCGGCTTCTTGGATAAGATTTCCTATTCTAACTTACCGTAGCCGATTAGGAATCCTTATTAGGACTCTTAGCTGATCATGTGATTCAAACTCTTATAGAATCTTCTTTAATACCGGCTTCTTGACCAATCATTCTGACAGCTTCCAGAAACTTCGACTATGTCCAAAATTAGATGTCATTAGCTGGCTAAGACCTATGGTTAGTTCCAATGATCATGATGATCTAGACCTTCGACCAGTTGCAATGGCAAGTAAAAATTGTTTATTTATATAGTGCTTGTTAAAAGCATGAACGGTTATATGCTTTGAGTTCTGAATAGCATATTGGTATCTTAAGCATATACTAATTTGTTACAATTTACTGTAAGAGAATGCTTGATTTTGTACGCACTATAACAAGTGATTTTGCATTATCCCAGTATGTTAAATTCTGATTATTGATGTATGAAAGCTTTCTTAGTGATGTGCTCATCCCAAATTAGATCCAAGTTCTTTGCTGGTTGTTGAATTATATCCTTTGGGTGCAGGTTGTGATCCATACTTTGTTAGTGATGGTGTTGGAATGATGGGCTGCTCTCCGGTAGGCGACTGACATGCACCTTTTGGATTATGGTATATTGTCTGCACAAGGTTTAGTCACCTATGCGGCTATGCTTGATACCAAATTCTAGTATGCTTAGTTCACAACCTGCACCTTTGACTGTTATTATCAATGAAGGGTTGCATTGTTGCAGGCTGGTTTGCATAAATTTGAAGTTTGAGCTAGCTCTGTCAGAGAAGATTAGTTACGGTGACTTGAGCATGTAACTCAGTATCTACTTACAGATGAACATATAGAATGAATATCTGTTTATTGGTTTGTTTGTATGGACTAAAGTATGCAAGATATTTATCATTTTGCACTCTTTTTAAAGCAATTTTGTGTTATTTATCGACATGTTTAATTTTTTTTGAATTTCTCCATAAGTATTGGCAAATGTTGATGTACATGTATCGAGTGATGTGTGCCATGCTCCACTGGGCTACAGGCCTACAACTACGTGCAACCAGACCATGCGGCTGTCGCAAAACCTGCCTATAAATGTTGTACTCTCTTTGCGGCTGGCCGCTATGTCCACAGATAATTGTGCAGCCAATGTCAACCCTGCATGCGTTGCCCGCTAATATGTCCGCTTACATCCCTACCACCCTTGGGACCCACGCAGCAGTGAGCGAATGCCAGCCCGGCTGCGGAGCCTTCGCTGCGTCGTGGCCTCGTGGGACGTTTGTGGCATTAGCGCATGAGCCCATGTGCCTTGCCAGTGGGCCGGGCCGAGTATCAGCGGGCAGAGGGAGAAGAATTAAACTTTTATATTTTTGCAGCAGTCAAACTTGTTATTTATATATCTATTAATCTGTATATCAAAAAAATTTGAAACAAAACTCTAAATGCGTATAAGATTCGAACCTTCTTCCTGGAATTTTGGTGTATTTTTCTTAATTAAGGTGAATTTCTGTGTATTTAAATGTGTTACTTTTATTTGCGGTCTTTTCAACTGAATGTTGTGGATTATAATGTAAAAAAGTTGTATGCCCTTGATAGAGCGCTTGGAGAGGATAAAAAATTAGTAAAATTTGGTTTCAAAAGCAAGATCTGAAAAATGCTACAAAGCGATAAAGCGTTTGGCTTGTACCGAAAAATACCTAGCTATAGATTATAACCTAGATTAAAACTGTAAAGAACAAGGCCTCATTGGGTGAGGATCAAGTGGAGGTGAATTCTGAGGAAGAGCAGCAATAAGATCTCAGCCAAGGCAAGTTCATAGATGCTGGCTGTATGAAAATACTCTATGATGCATATCAAATTCTGTTTTGAATGATTTTTATATATTTTATAAAGTTGCATGCTAGCTGTTCAAAATAACAAAACTAGTTTACCACCCTCAGTTAAATTCCAATTAGATATTTTTAGTTGTTCCTCTAAAATGTAATAGTCCTTGCTGGTCAAGAACTTATAGGAATAGCTAAAATTGCCATGCTTAGGAGTGTAAAGTTTTAAATTCTTGATTTATGAATATGTTTATATTGGAATGATAGGAATATTTGAATGTCATGGGTTTTTAAAGATTCGGGGGAAAAAGAAAAGAATGTACGACATAGACTAGGGTGGTTATGAACTTATGATTCACGGCTGCAGAAATTGCACAAGAACCGAGCAAGTAGTCTAGGTACAGAGAATTTTGTGAATAATCAATTCGAGCCTAAACTGTACAACCACAACTCTGTCATGGGACGGACCCGGCTGATAAAATTGCTAAAGCTCGGCTTGGTTTACTGGTTGGTGGAGTAGTAGTGGAACTGAGTCCACAGAACAGAATTTCTGTCAGTGGACTAGGGGGCTTCTAAAGGGGTTGCTCCTTGCGGCGAAGAAACCTTAGTGGGAGGGTAAATGTCTTGTGATGGCTACTTCAGTCATATGCTAAAGAAAGCATTGCGATGTAAGAAATGAGCTAATTTTTGTCGGTAATACGTACTAACTCTGTAGAGTTAAAACTATTCGAATAACCACATTTGCAGTAAAAGACGTGCATAGGGAGAATTCACAACGGTAGTTTTCCCTCTTTCCTAAAAATGAATTTTCTGAAAGAATTTGGTTGAAATTGTCATGAAAACTATTTTTGGCAAGGCCGGTGGAAAAGAAATTGGATTTGTCAAGAAGATTGCAAATAAATGATTTTCAAGATTTTGTTTTCCAAACACTCCTTCAAAAATGCTCTTCTTAACTTATAGGATAAAAATTATAAAAATTAGCATTATGCAGAATAAACCCTCACCTTCATTGGAAATACACCATCATACTTGCATCATCTAGAAATTTAACTTGCTGGGTATTTTGTATACTCACCTAGCTTTTCATGGCGGGTTGTTTATTCAATAAAACAAACCATCGCATTGGAGGACAGGCTCAGGCATGCATATTACCCTTTGATATATATGGTGGAGACGAGGATAAAGAGGGGTTTCGAGACGACTAGCGGTGTGTAACCTTAGCCCATGTTCTTTTTGACTTATTTGCTTATGCTTATCTACTTATTTGCTTATTTTTGGTTTCAAAAACACAAATGCTTTGGTATTTTTGGTCCATTATTTTTGTCTTGAAAATGCATAAAAAAGGGTCTAAAAATCAAGTCAAATAAAGTGTGATGAACTGTGCAAGTCACTTCGCTCAAAGTTTAGCTCAGTAGCAAATAAGCAAATCAACAAATCAGATAAGTCGAAAGAACATCCCCTAGTCTTGCTTGTGGAGTGTAGTTTGGGTCGTTTTGGAATAAATCTTAATGTAATCTTTTCAGTCTTCCCGTTGTGTTTGAACTTGTCGAATATTGTAGTTATTGGTCTTCTTGCCAGCATGACTATTAACTACAATATTGTAGTTATTGTAGTTAATGTAATACAATTTTCGTGTTATGAGTATGATCCATCCTGTAATGCTGTGTGTACTAGCATGATCCGGGGATTAATACGGGTAGAACACATAGGCTCTGTTTCTTTTGGCGGTTTCTGGCGGTTGGCGGTTTGCGGTCTTACTGTAGCAAATTTATAAGTTTTTGAGAAAAAATTTAAATAATCTAAAAAAATAATTTTTTACTGTAGCGGACCGCCGGCCGCCGACCGCCGGCGGTCCGTTGAAAAGAACTGACCCATAATATGATGGGGCTTGGATGTTTGTCTGGGTCTTGATAACTAGCTATACAGGAGATATAGAGAGCTTAGCAAGGTCCCATAGACATGGGTTGTCGGCCGTGCCTCCTAGTAATGAAAGGCCTACGGTTGATTTTTTATTATTTTATATTTTATAATTGAAAAATTATACCATCTTTACCAAAATTAAATAAATAAATGATCATACTTATCCCCTAACCAATGGGCAACAAGGGTTTTTTGCAAAAAAAAAAATTCCTGCTTTGCTTTTAACCTTTAAAACACCATCCAAACAAGAAAAAAACGGGTAGTGTAGAATATGCTACCTTCCAAATCTTCATAAAATTATAACCCAAAATATTTCTTGCACAACGAGATACAAGGTAGCATACTCTACCCTTCCAAAAAAAATTTCAGAATTTTTATGATTTTTTGGATGGTATATTAAAGGTTGAGGGTAAAGAAGGCAATATTTTTCTAATTTTGTTTTTGCAAAAACCCTGTCACTCGTTGGTTGGGGGATTTTTCCTTGTCGCCCGAGCGTCCATTTATTTAATTTTGGTAAATAGGATATTTATTATTTAATTATAAAAAATAAATATTAACAAATTTCGAGGCCTACTGGAAGTGAGCTTGCCGGCTTGTCTGTTGACTCCATTCCAAAAATAGTATTAGGCTTGCGATTTGAGAAAAAATATTGATAGCAAGGCCGAAATGGACAGGACCAGCTGGGTCTCTGTAGAGAGGAAACGGCCCAGCAACATATCGCCCCCGAATTCACCAGGCCCAGACTGCCACACCACAACCGAGGAAGCCGAGTTAATAAGCAAGAACCCGATGACGCGCACGTCCAGTCCAGATATCCTCGCCAGCCAACGGCGTGAGGCCAGCTAATGAGTCGCCGTCGCCGTCCTCCGCTGCGTTCCCGTTCCGTCCTTCCCCCAGCAAATTTCCCCGGAAAATTTCAAAACACCCGGCAAAAATCAAACATTTCCCCCCAATCTTCCCCCGCACGGCGCCTTATCTGCTCGGCCGGTCCTCCTCCCTCCTCCTTCCCTCCCAAGCCACCGCCAATTTCTTCCAATTTCAAATTCTCCCTCCCCAATTCCCCCCACCCGCAGGCTATAAATCCCTCCTCTCCCCGCTCCAATCCCCACACCAAATCTGAAATCCCACCTCCAAGATTCCCCACTCCCGAGTCCCTAGCGCCGCCGGTTGATCCTATAGTGACAGCGACGATGCCGGCCGCGCCGTCGCTGGTGCCCGCGTGCGACTCCGAGGAGCCGCTGCTGGCGGAGTCGTCGGACCGCTTCTCCATGTTCCCGATCCGGTACCCGCAGATCTGGGAGTTCTACAAGAAGGCGGTGGCGTCCTTCTGGACCGCGGAGGAAGTGGACCTCTCCGCCGACGCGCGCCACTGGGACGCCGCGCTGTCCCCCGACGAGCGCCACTTCATCTCCCACGTGCTCGCCTTCTTCGCCGCCTCCGACGGCATCGTGCTGGAGAACCTCGCCTCCAGGTTCATGTCCGACGTGCAGGTCGCCGAGGCGCGCGCCTTCTACGGCTTTCAGATCGCCATCGAGAACATCCACTCCGAGATGTACTCGCTGCTGCTCGAGACCTACATCCGCGATGACGCCGAGAAGGACCGCCTCTTCCGCGCCATAGACACCGTCCCCGCCGTGCGCCGCAAGGCCGAGTGGGCCATGCGCTGGATTGACGGCGGCGAGCGCTTCGCCGAGCGCCTCGTCGCCTTCGCCTGCGTCGAGGGCATCTTCTTCTCGGGCTCCTTCTGCGCCATCTTCTGGCTCAAGAAGCGCGGCCTCATGCCGGGCCTCACCTTCTCCAACGAGCTCATCTCCCGCGACGAGGGCCTGCACTGCGACTTCGCTTGCCTCCTCTACGACATCCTCCGCGGCAAGCTCGACGAGTCCCGCGTCCGCGAGATCGTCGCGGACGCCGTGGACATCGAGAGGGAGTTCGTCTGCGACGCGCTCCCCGTCGCGCTCGTCGGCATGAACGGTGAGCTCATGAGCCAGTACATCGAGTTTGTCGCCGACCGCCTGTTGATGGCACTCGGCTGCAAGAAGATGTACAACGTCGCCAACCCCTTCGACTGGATGGAGCTCATCTCGCTGCAGGGCAAGACCAACTTCTTCGAGAAGCGCGTCGGCGACTACCAGAAAGCGTCCGTCATGTCCAGCCTCAACGGCGGCGCGGCTGCCAACCACGTCTTCAGCATCGACGAGGACTTCTGATACACTCCTCCCTCCCTCCCTCACTGATTTGCCAATAGCTTTTTGGCTCGTTCGCTCATCATGCTCGCTTGCTCTCCTCTCAGATTGTTAGTCCTAAGTAGAGTCATGTGTTGCTTGTCCTTGTTCGTGGTGTAATGTAATGAATCAAGTTACTATTTTATGGATACTCCCAAGTGTTCGACGAAATCGCTTTGCAAACGCTTGCCAATCTGTGAGCGCAGGCGTGGTGTTCGGCCAATTGCCTGTGCGAACTAACGCCAATCGGTGGCCCGTGGGCGCGCGCGGAGGGTGTTCGACGGAATGCGTACACGGCCAATCTCCAATCCGCGGGCGCAAGCAAGGCGTTCCATGAAGTCCCTTGGGGATAGGGTTTCTCCGGTTGGGTAGGGCTCTGATACAGGCCCACCAGATTTTGCCGGCATGGCCCGAGTATTTTACTGCGTGCTGGACTGCTACCTCGGCTGTAACTTTAGAGCATTAATAGCAGAAAAACTATAGCAGTATAAAAATGGAGTTTTAGAGATAGAGTTTCTAGTATAGAGAAAAAATCTTTCGAATTTTGAATTTTCCACAATTTTGGATAGATCAATTTGATTGGAAATCACATTTTGATTTTTCTTTTTAACAATTTGAAGCCTTTCTTTCCTTTTCAGATGAGCTGTTCATAGTCGATGTATGGTCTCCAAAAAAAACAACAAACGGTGAGTGAGTGATCCCCTAATCGGCAACATTTGGTCTCATCTGCCTAGTTTCAAAGGCAATGTTGTTTCTCTATGATTAGGTGCATCTAAGACGTAACATGTTTAATCCATCGTACTATCGTATCTCTGTGATACAACTGAAGCAATCATCGGAATCAGAAGAACAAAAGAACGAAGGATTGGGGAGAACAGAAGGGGTATAGGGCTAGAAGCTCTTTCTCTATACAAGTGGGCCAAAAGTGCTAGCCCAATTCAAAACGCCAATTTCGCTAGCACGTACTTGCATAACTGCATTCATTACCTATCTTGTCCCAAAGGTTATGTACAATACAATGTGGTTATGTACAAATGCTTAAAGTGAGAATATTGCCATATTACTAAGCATCCACCTAAAAAAGCTCGCTTCCAACACAAAGATGCTTAAACAGGTGCTTAGATGTGCAACTTCCTCTAAGCATCTCCCTAAGTACATATGCTTAGTTAAGCGTCCCTCTCCTGAAATAAGCAACAGTACTATCCTAAGAGGCAAGATAAACCAGTTTTTTTTTTCTAAGCACCTCTTGAAGCCTTTGCAATGTATATGGCCTAAGGGCATCTCCAACAAGATCATCTCAGCTAGCTATAAGGAATCCAACTCAGTTTTTTGTTAATGTGGAAGAGAGGAGAGGAGAAAGCAAAGCTAGCTACTAACTAAGAGTCAGTCTATAACATATTTCAAGACGCATGCAAACTACTACATGTGGACCCATATTAATTTTGAAGAGATGATTTATTTACTATCTATAGATATCATGGACCTTACCTATAGCCAATTGTTGACTCCACTATTGGAGATGCCCTAATCGCTAGAGATCGAGATGGGGTGGGGTCGAGGCCAGGTCACATCTCCACCCGATCGACCCGGCCCTCTCTGTGCCTTGTCCCAACCCACCCTGACTAGGTGTTAGGTACCATTTCTGCTTGCTCTGCCTCATCCTTGGGCACCGCACCCTGCCCCGAGCGAGGGCTACCATTTGTCGGCCCTTTGAGAGGAGGCCTGGAAGGCGAGGAAGGAGCCACCGACCGCAGGAGAGGTGAGGAGGACGCCACTGTAGGGAGACGTTGAGAGGAAGGGTTTTTGTCCTCTGTCTCCATCGTAGCAGAAGAAATTGACGTGAGGAAGAGTAGAGCCTAGAGCGTCACTATCCTCCGGCATGCGTGTCGAGCCATCAAGGGCTGAGGAGCACCAAGGGGTAAGGAGCACCAAGGGTTGCCGCCATCGTCGATTCGCCACAAACGGAGGAGGTCAGCGTCGATGATGGGAGGCACGAAGGAGGCACTAGAGAAGGAGATGAGGAAAGGAGCCGCCAACACCGGCGCCCGAGGGAGGACGCGAGGAGGCTAGGAAAGGAAGGGAAAGAAGGACGCTCTGTAGTCTGTAGAGGCATAGTGGCGGTCGCTAGGGGATTGGAGGAAAGGTATTGAGGTGGAGATAGAAATCCTAGGTGGCTAGGGTTTGAGGATTGGAATACATCCTGTCCTTGGATCTCATATCCAATGGTTTGAGTTACTTCAGGTCGGGTCAGGACGGGGCAAGGTGACTTGAACACGACACAGGCTTGATCGGGCCTAGCCCGTTTGCACCCACTGGTTAAAGATAAAGAAAAAACAACACGACCAGACTAGATCGAGTCGGGTGGGGACCTGGCAGGCTGGGTGGGGATCTAGAACTCTACTAATTGCACTACTCACCTTTTTTGTTGAGGCCTTGTCTGATGTCATCGACCCTGTGGTGAAAGTCCAATATCAACCCACCTAGTCATGTCATCAGCATGCATGTGGCCTGTGGGGTTGATCACAGGTGCATCATTCATTACTTTTTTCTTATGGGTAATGCGTGGAATTGTTCTTTCTAGATTTTTCAAGGAATTGTCTATTGATTGGACAACGATGTTATGATTAGGGAGTGACTAGTACTCGAACGTCTGATTTGAGCTCTAGCTCTGTACACTCTTCCTGATCTCGTCCATCTCCTCCCCTTAGGAGGATGCCTCTGCAGCACGAGCACATGCATCAGTGTAGACATCGAGCATTATGGTGATGACCTCTATGACGGTCGCGGGAGGCAGCAACACGGCTCCCGTGAGGATTCAACAAGGTAGCAGGTGGAGTAGAGCAAGGCTTGGGCTTAAGCTTGGTGGGGAGTAGAGTAGAGGGCTCGATGGTGAGGCCAAGCTAAGCGACAACATTGCTAGAGGAGGGCTCACTAATGAGGCTAAGCTGGCCAATGGTGGTGCCAAGGGAGAAGAGAGAGGGCCGAAGGAGTTGAGAAAGCCAGTGGTGTTGTGTCAACGTGCAACATTTATAAGTAATTCTTGCAACATTATCATATGCATTTGCAACATTATAAAACAATTTTTACAACATTTAGTAAGCTTTGGTGTTGTTGCAGACATTACTCGTACGAGACGCAACTCATCGGACCTTTGCTGCAATATTATCATGTACGTTTGCAACATTTTGCAATCTTTAGTGTTGGTGCATACAGAAGCGGAGCTATAGCTGGGGCTTAGTGGGGCTGAAGCCCTGGTGGTGGCCCAACTAACTTAGTAGTTAGTACTTAGTCGGAATGCGTGTATTGCCGTGGGCCCGTATTGCCGTGGCGTTCCGTGACTTTCGTCGGTCTATTCGTCTCCTCGTTCGTTGCCTCCACGGCTCCACTCCGCGCTGCTGTCGCGCGTCTCCAGGCTCCAGCGACCAGCGTCCTCGGTCTTGCCGTCAGCCGTCATGCCAAGTGCCGACGTCTCCAGCGAGGCAGCGTCCTCGGTCATGCCGATTGCCGAACGTGCCGAACTAACGTCTCCAGCGAGGCAGTTAGGCAGCGTCCTCGGTCGTCCTCGGTCTCAGCAGATCTGCAGGTGAGTGTTTTACTGTTTTTCTAATCAAAATATCTGATTTGATTACTAGTATTAGTAATTAGTGTACTACTGCATTCATAATTCAGTAATTTTTTGTAACTAAATTCTAGAATGAAGAGATTCTTTGCACCATTGCAAAAATCAAAACCATCCGAGCCACCGTCTCATCCATCCGAATCTGAACAATCTGAAAGCCATGCACGTCGTAAAAGAACAGAGGTTTCTAATGCTACTGATTCTTTAGCACAAAAGAAAGCTCGTAGTACCAATGAATTTAGTCTAAATGACATTGTTGTCGATCCGGGGTTGCGCAAACCAATTGAAGAGTACGAGTTTAAAATCAGAGATGATGTGAGAATGGCTTTCTTGTTGAAGGGTCCATTTAAACCAATCGGCCGTAATTTTCCAAGCAAGCAACAAGGAAAGATTTCAAGATATTTCCAAAAGACATGGCTTATCGAATTTGATTGGCTAGAATATAGCATAGAAAAAGATGCAGCCTTTTCGTTTCTACTGTTATCTTTTTAAGCAATCAAGGGTTGATAAATTTGCAAATGATGTGTTCACAAAAGATGGTTTTACCAACTGGAAGAAGGCAAAAGAATCATTCAACACACATGTTGGTGGAGTAAACAGTAGCCACAATAATGCAAGAGGTCTTTGTGATGCTTTCAAAATTCAGGAGCAAAGTACTGCACAAGTGATAGAATCATGTACCAATGATATGCGAATTCAATATAGAGCGCGTTTAACTGCAGTTACAAAGGTAGTTCGATTTCTCTTGTCACAAGGGCTTGCTTTTCGTGGACACGATGAATCATCAAGTTTATCAAATAAAGGAAACTTCAAGGAGTTGCTAGAGTGGTACAAAAATGAGGTTGAAGATGTTTGCCGTGTAATTGATAATGCTCTAGCAAATAACTTGATGACTTCACCACCAATACAAAAGGACTTGGTGAAATCATGTGCTGATATGGTCATAAAAGTCATTATGGATGAAATTGGGGACAATTGTTTCTCTTTACTCATTGCTGAATCCCGGGATGTGTCGATTAAGGAACAAATGGCTGTAATTTTGAGGTTAGTTTATCATAATTTCAATTCATGTATTATTGTATAAGATTTTAATTCTTACTTTGATTCCTATGATCCTACAGGTTTGTTAACAAGAAAGGGCAGGTTATTGAAAGATTTGTTGGTGTTGAGCACGTAACGGATACATCTTCTGCTTCATTGAAAATGGTTTTGGATTTGTTATTTGCTCGCTTTGATTTGTCTATGTCTAAACTAAGAGGACAGGGTTATAATGGTCATCGAACATGAGAGGCCAATTTAATGGTCTAAAGGCACTAATTTTAAATGAAAATCCACATGCTTACTATGTGCATTGCTTTGCAGATCAACTATAATTGGTAGTTATTTCTGTTGCCAAGAGCACTAGAGTTGTTAGTGATTTTTTTAATTATGTCACTATGATTGTCAATATTGTTGGAGCTTCTTGCAAAAGGAAAGATGCATTACTCCAAGATCATCATGAGCGTATGGTTGAGAAATTAGAGAAAGTTGAGATAGTCACAGGATAAGGCAAAAATCAAGAGACGTCTCTAGTAAGACTAGGTGATACTCGATGGGGTTCACATCTTACAACTTTGATTCGTTTGAGTGCAATGTGGGATTCAGTGTTGATAGTTTTGAAGAATGTTAATGAAGATGGATTTGACTTGAGCCAAAAGGGAAGAGCAAATGGATTGATGGAAACAATGAAAACATTTGACTTTGTGTTTATCTTGCATCTTATGATCAAAATATTAAGTATGACTAATGATTTATCACGTCTCTTGCAGCAGAAGGATCAAAATATTGTTAATGCAATGATGCTTCTTTCTGGTGTGAAAGTCCATCTACAAAAATTTAGGGAAAGTGGATGGGAATCACTTTTGGAAAAAATAAAAAAGTCATGTGTTTCATCAGAGATTTTAGTGCCCAATATGGAAGATCGAAAACCTGCTAGAGGTCATTTGAGACGTGAAAGGCAATTTGTCACTTATCATCATTATTATTATGTTGATATATTTCTTGTAGCCGGTTCGGTGAAACTTCTACAAATCTTTTAAGATTCATTGCTTGTCTGGATCTGAGAGATTCATTTTCAAACTTTGATCATGGCATGCTTGTTCGACTTTCAGAGATGTATTCTGATGATTTTTCGATATATGACCGTGTTGTTTTGGAAGAACAACTTCACTTATTCATTGATGACATGAGAAGAGATGAATTTTCAAATTATGATGATCTTGCTAGTTTCGCTGTGAAGATGGTCCAAGCAAAGAAGCATGTGGTTTATCCATTGGTCTATAGACTTATAAAATTAGCACTAATTTTACCGTGGGCACAGTTACAGTTGAAAGGGCTTTCTCGGCAATGAAGATTATCAAAACAGATTTACGTAATAAGATAAGTGACGATTGGTTGAATGATCTCATGATTTGCTACATTGAGCGAGACGTGTTAGCAAAGATAGACATGGAAGATATTTTACAGCGTTTTCAGAATATGAAGACCCATAAATATCAACTATCAACTCTTACGAAGTAATCAACGGTACGTTTATATTCCTTACGTAGTTAAATTTCATGCATTTTACTTATAAATTGAAAATTCATTTTGTCATTATGTTTAAATCAATGCAAGTTGCAACTATAAGATAGCTATTTGTAATTTTGTATTTCTATATAATAGTGTTCCGTGATGTGGTATAACCCTATAATTATAGTATATAGTATATACTATAATTTAGAAAATCGACTCGCTATGGCTTGAGTCTTCGATGTTCTTTTTTAGCCCCCTCTTAGCAATTTTCTGGCTCCGCCACTGGGTGCATATAATACTTGTTTGAGATGAAACATTTTTAAACCATTGTTGCAACATTTTCATATACATTTGAAACAATTTTGGAATGCCTGATCCTATCATTGGTATGCATTAATAAGAAGGCTACATATCTTGTGATCGCACGGTACTTGTCTTTATAGAAGATTGGAAGAGAGAGGCTGCATATGTTAGAGATAACTAGTACAATGCCCGTGCGCTGCCACGGACTACAAAGAGGACAAAGGAAAAAAATAAGAGCGCAACAGATGTTTGTGCTTTGCCTTCATTTCTGCAATACTTCTTAGACAATTCAGTAAAAATTTCAACCTAGGAAGAATTTGTTGGAACAACACGGACCAATCAATTTGATGTGCAAGATATACGTTAATTTTCATTCTTCTATACTAATCAAAAGAAAAACATCGAACCAGAATTGTGCAAAGACTAAATATTGAAAGCGATGCAATCCATAATGGAGATATGAAAACAAAATATGGCTAGAGTTTGATCAAGGGCACTTGTACTGCAAAGTGGGGAACGGATTGCTTGGAAAAGCATAGAGAATCAAACAAAGCCACCACGTCAATCCTAAAATCCTAGAAATTCCTACCTTAATCCTTAATCCAAACACCAAACCAAAGTCAACTGACCAGGTGGAAGCAAAGCAAAGGCCAACCAACTTCCACTAAGCTTAACCATTTATATATAGGGAAAAGAACCATAACCAATGATTTTGGCTCCTCATTTCGCTTCTGAGCAGATGCATGAGAACCATATGCTCTATAAAATTATCCAAAAAAAAGCCTAAACATAAAGGAAACTATGTCACCCAAAGAAACGGCAGCAAGGTGACATTATGTAGGCAGAAGAAATGATTCTTTCACTAAGAAAGACAGCAAAAAGTAGTCATTTCTTTCACTTTGAAACATTGCATCATCAAAGGAAGCAATCAGAGAACTTTGAAGACCATCTATCCATTATCCACAGTAGTAAACTTTCAGATGGTATGACTTCCTCATTTTGCTTCACAACATTGTTAGAGTTCTTGAACTCGGGGAAAAAACCTACAGACTAGGTGGCTTGAAATCTTGCCCGAATTGAGTTGTTTCTACATAAAAATCCTTTACAAAGTTCCAAAGAATGCTGAATCGATCGGAGAGAAAATTTCTTGAGCTGCAGACAAAGCCGAGAAAATTTGTTGTTGCCAATTGTCCACCTTAGCCATTATCTTCTTCATAACCTACTTAAGACCATCTCAACCACTTCGTTTCAGTGGCTCCATCTTGTAAACAATCAAGTCTATGCTAACTTGTTTAGTGAAAACCAACCCCAACAATGACCACTGTGCAATGCAAAAAGGGAAAAACTGGACATTCATATGACTGTAAGATGTAATACTACTTGAATCTATGCAAAATGTGATCTGTGTTGGATAAGAAACCTGAAAAGAAAAACACTGACCATCCATATCAATGTGGACTATTAAGATTATCTCAGCCCATATAACGCAATTTGGTTTAGATAAGAAATCTGAAAATTAAAAAACAAACAATCCATATCAACACAATGTCAACACTATCTGAACTCAGGCCAACTTGCTCAATAGAGACCAACTGTAATTAGCGGCACTGTGTACTTAGAGAATCCCTTTACATGATAGTGCTATATCTGAGAAATTAGATAATGCATTGCAAAACATGCATGTAAAAACTAAATCAAGTGCACACGGTAAGCCCATCCAACAGTACAAATTGGCTTGGTTAGGTCACTCCAACTCCAAATATCAGCACTGTATAGCGTGATGTATGGTTGGGCCATTAGCTCCAAACATCCACATTTTGAATCTTACCGTGGGACCATATTTATTTTTTCAGCTTGAGAAATGCATTTCTTCTCTTTTTTTTACCATGTTCATCTTGTAACTTTTCTACTCAGTTCTCATGCTTGCTTCCCCTGTTTACAATGTTTGATCCCTCACCACAATTTATAGGAACGCTAAGCCATATCATCTCAAGGACAATGGTGACTTTCCACCGCTATCCAGTTGACGATATAGTTCATTGCATAGCGGAAATAGCATTGGCCAAGAGAAAGATACTGATACATGGTGCACACTCAGTGCAGCAATATTAGATTCAAAGGGTTACTTAGCAAAATAAGCATCGCCGTGTACATTCTAACTCTAGTCGTCAGGTTCACCATGCAGCTGTATTGCAACCTGTGCAGCCATACCTGAAATTTTGTGCCTCCATTCTCGTTGGTAAAATGAAAAGGAAAGAAAAAAGCTTTAACTTTGTGACATGCATATACTTTTGGAGATTATAAGGTTATTTTGTTTTCTTTAAAAGATCATGGCAGACCCCTGAAGGGTTACAGGTGGTAGGGATCTTGTTCAGCTCTGTTGTTTTGACCTCATGATCAGCATTCGAGCGTTGCTAGGTAAGCTCAGTGTAATCTGTTTGGGTTTTGGAGAGGCCTTGTGTTAAAAGGCCCCATCTTTCAAACTAACTTTAGCTGATTGAGGAAATAGGTAGGTATAGAGAGATGTATGAGCCGGTAGATTTACAATCTTTATAGAAGGAAATATTTAATCCTCTCCCAGTTAAAAATGCCTCTTTTTTTTCATTCGTTTGCCATGTTGTTGTGTCTTTCTATATCGGCGTTAATTAATTGGATTTGTAACACATTTTTTTGCCCGCCAATTTGTTCGAAGACATCCAAGATGTATTACTACATAGAGCAAGATACCATTGATAATCCTGGGGGTTTGTACAGCACCATAGGTTTTGCACAAAAATTTAAGAACCCTAAAAAAATCCCCCAATTTTGAAAGAACCCTAATTCCTAAATTCCCCAGAATTGAGCCAAATTTGGAGGGGATTAATACCTGTCGGCTGTCGCTCGTTGTTGTATCTCTCCTTGTGATGCCGCCGCCGCCATGCAGCTCCCGCGCAAGCTCCCTTGCGCGCCATTGTGGGGCAGCGCTGTGTAGGTTGTTGTGGAGAAAGGAAAGTGAGCCGATTCGGCCGTCGCCGACCTCGCCCTAGGCGGAACCGGTCGGCGCTAGGGACACCTCGACCAGATCGGGCCGCCGTAGACCTCGCCCTGGCCGGCTCAACCCGTCAAGGACCTCGCCATCTGGTCGTCGCAAACCTCGTCCTAGGCGGAACCGGCCACCGCTAGGGACACCTCGACCAGATCAGGCTGCCGTAGACCTCGTCCTGGCCGGCTCAGCCTGTCAAGGACCTCGCCCTAGCTGGAAGGGAGAGCGGAAGAGAAGACGGCCGTGCAGGGAGAAAATCAGAGGTAGAGAGAGGTAGGCGCCGCTCGGGGAAGAAGGCAGGAGGAGAGGCGGCGTCGTGGCTTGAAGAAAGAGGCAAGCATGGTTGCGGCGAGGAAAGAGGCGGGCGTGGGGAGGAGACGGGCGCGCGGGGAGGAGCGGCGGAGGAGGATGGCGGCACGAGGAGGAGGCGGGCGGGAGGAGGCGGAGGGCGGAGGAGGTGGGCGGCGCGGGGAGATGTGGTGGGGGAAACCGGGGATGGGGATGGGGACGGTGATGGAGGCGCCGTGGGAGGGGAGGGATGGGGAGGAGGCGGGCCCGCGGGAGGAGTAGGGTTGTGCGAGTTCGACGACGCGCGATTGGTTGTTGGGCGCGAGATGGACGGCTGATATTGCGAGTTGGTGAAACAACCACCACCACCACCACAAGCCTCTTTTTAATAGTAGAGATTCTAATAACGAAACATTGGAAACACGCCGATGCACAATCCGTACAAAATAAAGAGTTAGCGAACTCGTTCAACAATGTTTATCTATACAAGAACGCTCATACCATTAAGCTAAACTAGACTCCTTTTGTTCTACAAATTGTTTCAAGGTTGAGCTTTTGTTTGATAGTTTTGGAGGAGGTACCAACAGCAGGGCGGCTAGATCTGGCATGCTATATCGTTCCTAAACCTATTTACTTCAATTCTAATATTTTTATTATATTTATAATTTTTTAATATAAATTTTTAATCTTCAGTTTTGTATTTCTTTAGTTACAGGACGTCTTGAAAGAATTATTTTATTATTTTTTTTAAAAAAAAACTAAGTAAGTTAGGCTAACTGAGACTACCTTCCCGGTTGGCTAAGAATGCTTGGCCGACCCGATATAATACGACCCTGAGGTTTGTGTGTAGTCCTGTGACACAATTTTTCAGATTGTAGCAACCTCTAGACCGAGCCTGTGTTCTTGTAAGATATACATATATGCATGTGGAGTGTGGTGTGTGCAAGCTATTAAATAAATTGGTATGTCTACCACCCGATGGTTTAATTTGTGATGGTTTCTATGCTATGGTTGGCGATATTTGGCATGATGAGCATGGGGTGACACTGTTATGGAGACATTGCAAAATAAAATCTGAAGCATTACAAAGTACTTACGTGGGTTGGCCAAACATACTAATGGTGTGTGTAAGAGAGAGAAAAAAGACATATCTGAATTTTTTTTAATATATTAGACGAGAAGGCCAAAAACTCTAACTTCTCATAGAATGAATTTCATTTAAAATAATACCTAACCAAAAGGCTAGCTTACCTTTTGCGAGAAGAGTTTAAATGGTACCGATGCTCAAAAATAAAAAAAAAATTCTTTGAGGTAGATAACAACACAAAATAGTTTCATCTTATTGCAAATGCTAAACGTCAGAAGCAACATATATATTTTCCAACTTGATCAAAATGATAGGGTCATAGTTGGTTATTCTTAGTTTAAGAATTATATTACACAATATTATAAAGATCTATTTGAACGAATAATGATTTTTCAATGATAAGAGTCCACCTGGGATGATATCAAGTAAGTTCACTAGAAAATAAGATGCTTATCAAAAAATTTCGGAACAAGAAGGACAAAGAGATGGACTCATCGAGGTTGTTTGATGCCCATCTCCTCCATCTAACGGCTAGGATTGGATCTAGCCCACTAATTTTATTCTTTGTTTGAGCTGCATAAAAATTCAAAAGGTCATCGAAAACATAATATCATCAAAGCTACAGTATGTTAAATATATTTTTGGTATTTTTATGATTAATATATTACTTTCAAAACTTGCCGAAGAATAGATTCAATCTAAAAGGTTCCATAAATAAATTCTACCACATATTTAATAATATTTTATTTTTTGAGGATTTTTGAATTTGAATATAGCTTAAAAACACAAATAAATAAACTAGATCCTAAATCCTTGGTTTCTAGTAGAGGTGGCCAAACAGGCCGGACCCACCAAATTGAACCAGGTTGCCCACACGGTTCATTGAACCGGGTCGGCCTAGTCTGGTCCAACAAATCGTGTTTTGGCCTGGGCTTCGGCCCATCGGGTCGACCCGGTTTGGTTCATATAGCGCCAAACTGGGTCGGCCCAGTTTGGCCTGCAACTCTAGCGTTAATTAAAAATATAAGTATATATTTATATATCATAAGATATATAGGTAGTATAGTCTATTTATATAATTTTAATGTATTTTATTTAAATTTATATTCAATTTGATAACACCCATTTGTAACTGAGACGGCCTAGTTCGGGGCAAACCGTGCTAGCCCGTTTGCCACCACTAGCTCCTGACCGTCAGCAATGAGAATCGGAAATTTGGGTACCATACACCCATTAGGCTAGACTTGATCATGGGCAGCTCAGCCCGGTGATCCGACTCGATTTTTCGGGCCAAGCCGGGCCAAGCTCAGGCTCAATTTTTCAACCCTACTGAATATTAAGGGCAGGCTCGGGCTTTTATTTTTGGCCCGAGAGAAACCCAGCCCAATTCGAAGGCCAGCAGCCTAGCCACCATTAGGCACAACCCCGTCCATCAGGCCCTAGCAACTAGCGGCCCAAACACCTCCACCTCTCCTCTACACGGCCCAAAACCCTCTCCACCTTACACATGGCCCAGATCCCATCTTTATTCCACATTTCCACCAAACCCTATTTCCCCAACTCCCTACTTCTCTACCCGCCCCTCCTCCCAAATCCCCAGTCTCGTGCCCATCCATAGCTCCACTCGGCCTCCCGTAGTCCCGACTCTCACACCTCGACGCTGCGAGAGCTCAACGCCACTCTCCTCCCTCTTGTGCCTCCGATGAAGCCACCATAGGTTACTGCCACCGTCTCCCTCTGGTGACGCCGTTAGCCGCCTCCTCCCTCAAATGACACCGTAGACTGCTGCTGCCTCCTCCTTCCGATGAAGCCGTTGGCCACAACCCTCCTCCCTCCTGTGACGCTGCAGCCGATCGCTACCACCTTCTCCCTCTGGTGATGCCGCCGGGCGCCTCCTTTGATAGATGACACCATGGGCCGCCGCCGCCTTTTCCATCCGATGAAGCTATCGGTTGCGCCCCTTCTTCCTCTAATGACCTAGTTGGCTGTACTCTTTATTTTTTTCTTGTGCCTTCGATGACGCCATCAGAGGTCGTTGTCGCTCTCCTCTGGTGACACCGCTTCCGCCCCTTAGATGATGCCGGCCACCGCTTGCGCTTCCATTCAGTGAAGTCGTCGGCCACGACCCTCCTCCCTCCGATGACACCGCCATTGGTTGTTGCCGTCTCCTCCCTTTGGTGATGCCACCGGGCGCCTCCTTCGACAGATGACACCATGGGCCGCCGCCGCCCTTTCCATCCGATGAAGCCAACGGCCGCGCCCTTCCTCCCTTTAGTGACACAGTCAGCCGTACTCTTCATCTTCTCTTTAGTGTCGCCGACAGCTGCCTCGGCCCCCTCTGCCTTCCTTCGGTAAGCCGACGCTTTTCCAGTGATTCCAATAATCCGGTCCAATCCTCCCCCTCCTTTCTAGATTTAAAACACATGTTGATTGCTTGATTTAAGATCTTCTGTTCGGATGGTGGACATCGTTGATTTTTAAGATATTTGATGCACAAAAATGGTTTTTTAAGTCTATTTTTACTGCCATGGACAATGTTGACCTGAGCTTCAGGCTGTTATCTCGGACCAGGCTCAAGCTTACCATGGCTGAAAATACACCAGGCTGGGCCAGGCCCGGGCTTCTCTAGAGTGCTAGACTTTTTTAAGCCCGGCCCAAAATCCAGTCCAGCCCGGCTCATGATCAGGTCCATCCAGCGTATGACCGTGTTTGAGTCCAGACTCCCGATTCCTCCCTGTCGGAGTAGCAAGCTCCCTCGCCATCCAGCAGCGCCCCAGATCCGACGACGCCACCGACGCTGCGTCGAGACGCAGCCGCCGCAGCGATGGTGTTCTGCGATTCTTGGGACGAGTTCGTCGACCGCTCCGTGCAGCTCTTCCGTGCCAACCCCATCGCCGTACGCCGCGACCCTATCCTTCTCTCCTCCCTCCCTCCCCCGATTCCCCGCTCATCCCAATCCGCCTCCTTCTACCAATACGCTTCTCGATCTGACCGTTCGCGCGTGCCTCCAGACCCGCTACGTGGTGAAGTACCGGCACTGTGAGGGGAAGCTCGTGCTCAAGGTCACCGACGACCTCGAGGTACGGTGCCCAGTCCTTCCTCCCTCGATTTGTGCTCGTTTCGTTATTTCTGGAGTAGGAAGCGGGTGTAGTTTAGATGCCGATCATGGGTGCCACTGCGAGATGCGCGTTACAACTTACAATTGCCCCGATCGAGCAGGGGCGGAGCTTAGTGCGTGTTGTTTGGGCTATGGTCTCCCCTCTTTTTTTTTTTCTGTCAAGCTTAAGGGTTTATGCATGTCTAGCCCAAGTTTTTAGATTAATTGTGAAATCTTCTTAAGGCTGGCCCCCTTTGGAATTTTGCTCAAGCTTCAGCAGTGCGATCGAGGGTTCTGCTAGATCCTATGCATTGCAAAATGCGGCTCCCCATGGAGCAATTTTGTCATCCCTCGCATGAGATGGCTTCCTGTGTAGTTTCAGATTATTTGTTGCTTGTGTGGATTGTGCATATTGTAGTAGATGTAGTAGCATGTGCCGTGAGAAAATACTGCAGGGTTATGCCAAATGCAGCATTCTATAATGTATCAATAGCCTCTCGTATTTTTGCAAAAGGAGCCCAGGTCCCATTCCCATTTTTTCAATGAAAAAATGGAAACAGAAGGACAGAATCCCAGCGTGATCATTCATGTACAATCTGCAAAGGAGGAGAGGGGGGAGGGGGCATCTCATAGCCCAAGCTCCTTAACACAGCAAAACAAAAGTCTTCTAAGAAACCCAAATGCAGTACAGCCCAGCATTTTCAGAGACAAGAACAACTACCACAGGACTAAGGTGCAGGTAACCTGAACTGACAAACCCTCAAACCAAGCACTAGGATCATTCACCAGATTTCTTTGCCTCAGCATCGTTCATGTTGGAAGGAGGAAGAGCAGCACCTCCTTTAAGTTTTTCACATTCTTGTTCAGCTGCATCTACCCCCCATCATTCTTGTTCAGCAATCAGCACAGCTAACCCAATCCCATCTCCAGTCTTCTTCTTTATGTCTTGAACCATCTTGATTATCTTGTCAACTCCAGCCTCCAGCAGGTCTTTGCCAACTTCCTTTTGCATACCTGCCCAGTATCGAAGGATTGAACAGCAAGCATATAAAACCTCAAGAGGATTATTCAGGGCCTTTGAGTCAAAACAGGCAGCATTTCTTCTATTCCAAATCACTCAGCAGACAGCTGCTACACCCACAAACTGCAAATTTTTATTGCTGTGCAAAAGCTTTTTAACCCAGTCAAAACATTGATATAAGTTGGTGAGTCTCAGAGAGTTAAAACATAAGGCAATCACCTCCAAACAACTTTTGCTACCTTACAACCGAAAAAGAGATGATCAACAGTTTCAGTGTCCTCACAAAATTCTCAGATAGGATTCCCATACCCATCTTCTCCTTCTTAAATTGTAATTGGTTAGAATTGCATTTCTCTTCAATAACCAGAAGAAAAAATTCACCTTCAAAGGAATTTTAGCCTTTCACATAAAACAGGGACTCCCACCCCTAAGGTGTTTATGACAAATTTTGTACAATGAATTAACAGGAAAAAAATGCTGTCAGGTAGCATCTCTTATGAAGTGCTGTTTTTAATTTTGGGCCATTAGGTAAGGTTACACTCTATGGTAAGTCTCTTCTGAAGTACAGAGAAACAGTGAGACGCTAATTGCATCTGAAATGGCTTTTTGACATTCCAAATTTGAGTTACTGTATATTTTTTATCGGAAGGTGTAAATGTCTACCAGGCATGAGTGAATATTACTATCTACAGTAGCTGCCCAAAATGTGGGCATGTGCACTTTCCTTTCTACTTGAAGAGAACGGATTGCTATTTAAGGAAGTACTATTGTGCCTACTAGTTAGTTTCGTTCCTTTGCTCTTAATGAATTAGCAGGTGGTCCTCCTGCCCACTTTGTTTCCAAGCTTA
Organism: Olyra latifolia; assembly: GCA_036346145.1. Taxonomy (NCBI): domain Eukaryota; kingdom Viridiplantae; phylum Streptophyta; class Magnoliopsida; order Poales; family Poaceae; genus Olyra; species Olyra latifolia. Next base: position 45,116,334 of record CM070528.1, on the reverse strand, counting down.
GTCATCTTTTTGCATATAGCGTCATATATGAGCTCTAAACTGTTTTTGTAATCAGTTAAGTGCAGGAGGCTGCTATTTTGTTAATCTGAAACATTGAAGATGTTTATTCTATTGGGGAATACTTAGGTGTTGCAGATTCACATACACCAACAGATTACTTCATCCTCTAAACAAGCATGTCTGAAACATAACTTATGTATTAGTGTTTTCAGTATATGTCCAACATCAGATATAGAGTGTTTTCAGTATATGTGCAACATCAGATATAGGTATATTTTTATCAGTAGTAGATTTTCAGATTTATTCAACAAAATGTTTGTAAACAACTCCGTTATTATCTTAAACAGCTATTATCTATTAGCTATTCTGTGCAGTGCCATATTGCCATTTGTACTGCTAGTTACTCACTACTTTAGAACATATTTCCTCTGGCATAGTTGCATAGGGATAAAATGTAGCCATATAGCTGTGGATCTGAAGGGGCCCTACAATTTGAGAAATCATAAATATTGTTCCCTGCAAATTCATGCATGGACATTGCTTTGCTGCAGTAGATCTCCCATGACATATGATGTAATTGTCATATTTTCTGAAGGAAGATCCATTTTAGGCTGAAATGTTTGATGGATAAGTATTCCATGAGGAAACTCAGTCAACTTATGATGGACTACTGAGTTGGCGATGAAAGGATATTTTGTCTTGCAATCAGACATTTAAGCAGCAGGTAGCTTCTTAAAGCATTTCACCGAAGAACTTCCAGAATGTGGCATTTGCTGTTGCCCTTTCCAAGCCACTTTTTAGTGTATAGTTTCGAAGGTCAACCATGTAATAGTTTGAGTTCATTAGATGCTTGACTGAGATGGAACAAAAGATTGTTAGTGGTGAATGAAATGATCCATTTTCATTCTTGGTTACTTAACCAGAAGTTCAGTTGCTTTGGTTGTTAGTGATGCATGCTTGGTTGTGGGTTCACTTTGTTAAGTTTTTTTTCCTTATTACTCCTTCTCATCTAGTGAATCTTCATTTAAATGCAATCTTATTTCATAGTCTAGACATATTTTCCTGCGAGTTCCTACTTCTTTTGTCCAATGCAATATTTCTTCAGTATGCATTGTTTCAATCATATTGTATTCATGCATCTGAATTGAAAAACCTAAGCCTCTGTTTTCTCTCCTTGATTTATACTTTCAAATTTAAAATTTGATTTAGTTGACCGCTGGATGTGACGTATGACATCTCTGAATTATACACCAGCCTGTCTACGTTTTCTAATCCAGGTTTGCTAATCATTCCATGCCTCTACTTGACTGTTCAAAGAGGCAAAAATATCGAACTACAAAAGGTTGAGTTAATCGATAACTTTTCTACTGTTCCTTTTCTAATTAGAAAACCACCACCTTAAGAATTCGATAAGAACAAGAACACTGCCTTACATTCTGTTTTATGTACAAAGATTATGACGATTGTGGTTTTATAAATGTTATAGGATTTCATATGTGAGTATACCACTGATGAACCTTCTGCCCTTTACTACTGATTCTGACTATGTAAAATAGAATGAGAAGATTATTTTTCCATGAAAAATAATGACTATATAAGTATATATATGCAAAGGATCTGGCAATGTGAAATACAATGTTAGCTATTGTATTGTTTCTGTGTGGATGAGCACCTTATCATCTATGTATCAACTATTTGGTCAGCATGCATGTAGTGCAATGGGAAGTCACTCTTGTGTTACAATGGCAGCTTGAATTGCATTGGGCCAAGGGATCAAAATATGTACGTGTACAGGTAAAGGGAAAAGTGCAGAAACCCTATACATACTATTAACAAGTTGCATGGCATACCATTAGTTGTAACAACTTTTATAAATTATGAGCAATATTAGGCCCTGTTCTTTTGGGCTTATCTAATCTGACTTATCTGTCTTATCTCCAACTTCGAGAATTTTTCGAGGTGGCCTCGAGAGTCGGATGGCCTTGAAATTTAGGATTTCGTAGACTTATCTCGACTAATATTGACTCATCTGACTTTTTTATTACTTTTTGAACTGCTTTTATTTTTATCTCGAGATCTAGTCTAAAAGCTCCCTAAATCCTAAATTTCAAGGCCATTTGACTCTCGAGGCCACCTCGGGAAATTTTCGAAGTTGGAGATAAGACAGATAAGTCAGAGCTCATAAGCCCAAAAGAACACCCCCTTAATGTTAGTCTCATATTATGTGCATGTTGGGGATAATGTCACTTTTTCATAACACCTTTAGAGCAATGCACAACTGCAACTAATCCATGCAAATATGCTGTCAGTCCTTAAGTACCAGCTTTGTACTTAACTAAGAAATGCCAAGCTACTTAGTTACTTTTCTTTTGTGCATTTCTGTGCTTTTGATTTGTAGACCAATGCAATGTCATCAGTCATCACTGGGTTTCATGCAAGTAATACCCATTGTTTCATAGAGGTACAGTTTGCCTAGCTGATAATTCAGACCATAAAGGCTGGATGTACTAGTTAGTTACCTGTTAAATTACTGGCACTACGAGCTATATTTTGTTTACAGTTTCATTATAATACCATTGTTGGAGATCGATTTACCATATTAGGAAGAAAGTCTTCGTGGAATGTTTTGATGTGAAAATATTGTTTGATGACTTGTACAATATGAACTACACTAGAACCTTTATTAAATAAATGAACTTCAGATGAATATTTTTGTTAGAAAGACTATGCATATGCCTCCTTTTGTCTGTTCTCTTGAATATGCTGCAGTAAGTTTTTGCAGCAAAGACAATTAAAGTCCTTTCTGGTGTTTATTTAGTACTACTTCAGCTGTGTAGCTGTTCATAATGGTTCTCGTGCATTGATAGGCTGACTCATGTAAGGCATGATTTTAAGTTCATGGTGATGTTATTGCTTCACTTAGCTTGTATTTTGTCCTGATTTTTTTTGCATCATCACTGGAATGTGGCCGTATTTCCTAACATTTATTGTAAAAGAAAGACAACCTTATACTTGCCCTTATTTAATCTGGTAATCTGAATCTGGGGTTGCATGATGGATGTGTAGAATACATAGATATTGACATATCGTGTTAATGTATCCTGCTTGTTTATTTGTTTCTTACATAACCAACTGTGAACTTGTCGAGTTCATCTGATTAAACCGCAGAACAATTTCAAAGCATAGCTTATACTACTTTTTTAACTTGACATACCATATATGGATTTTTTGGGGGTGTAATTATAGATGTGCTGCTAGCATCCTGCAATGAATGTTTTTTCTATATTGGTACCAGCAAATTTATACTAGATGCTGTCCTTTATTAATGGATAACTGTTCTAATATTCTGGTAACTCCTGCTTTGCTGACTAAAACGTGATGACCACAGTGCTTCATGTTTAAGACGGATCAAGGTCAGGATGCAAAGAAGATGGAAAAGCTTAACAATATCTTTTTTGCTCTCATGACTCATGGACCTGATGGTATATTTCTTTTCTATTTCTCCTGGGCTACAGTTGTTGACTTGTTGTATATCAAGCTCAAAAATTGTTTCACTAATTTTATTCCTTTCCATCGTGCAGCTGATATAAGTGATGTTTCGGGGAAGGAACAGGCAGAACAACAGCAATCAAAGAAAGGACGGGGAAGGAGGCAGTAGTACTAGTATCTGGTTGGTTCCCAATTCCTTTCCCGGGGGGGGGGAGAATTCACAGCTGGAGTGGTGGATGGACATTTGATTGACTCCTTGTAGGCTTTTAGCCCTGAATATGTTGTTCTGGAGGACATGTGAGCTACTATTGGGATATTTTTCCTGGTACAGAACCAAGAAGTACACTTATCATACAATCATGTTGGGGAAAAACAATGAAATATTGACCCTTGTTTTTCCCCACATGCCATTTTATCGACGTTTTTCAGTAGAGGAATGTGGCAATATATTTTTTCGAATCCATCATGCTTTTATGATTTCATCTTATCTTGTTACTGCGTGGGGACATCTGGCATGTGCAGTTGATGCTGCAGTAACAGTGGGGCTCAGCTGAAGCTGCAGTAACACTGGGAGACGATGCGAATATGCATTTCTGCCAGCTTAAAACCGATAAAACTGTTTGGTTTCGCTGCGCGTCCTTTGTAGGCGGAATCTGCTCATACATGTGGTTCAGTAACATCATTGGCTGGCTGTTCCTTGTTTGTTGGATTCGTCGCAGCGAGATCTTGAGAACGTGCTCAACCTGCGATATGCAGATTCGCCTTTGGATCTTGTACTACTATTGCTGCCTTCTTTCTGCGTTGCCAACATTTTAATATGGTCCGTGAATAACCTGTTCATATGGTCATATCGTTATGACATGTTTGGAGCATAGTAGAACGAATCAGGAATGTTTTTGCAGGCAGTGCCCTTATTAGATTCTACCAGATGTACTGGATGGAGTAAGCGAGTATAAAGCGTTAAGCATCCGTAGCAGTTATTATAACACTGTTTATCTTACATTTTAGAGGTAGAGTAGCTACCGGAGAGAAGGAATCTTTTATAGTATAGTGTAAAGTATGAAGAAATTTTAGAGTGATAAATAGAGTGCGTAGGAATAGAGTAGAAATTTGATGCTCTTGTGGTATCGAGAAAGCTCAATGTGCAGTCTTTTTACGGTCTCCGTGTGTTCTTCCTGACATAGCCGGTCAAACTGTTGCCTTGGGAGTCTTTTCAGCTGATGGAAGCTTTCCGGGCTGTGGCTATGTGCTGCTTTTTCACCGGAAAGAACTCTACCGATTCATCCACAAAGGTTACAAAGGCATAGCTAATTATGGCATTCAAGAGTCAGCTGGATCGTCACTGCGTAAAAGCTGCTTTTTTGGGGCTGCACCTCAAGAATTGAGTACCGATCAAAACCAAATCTAGGAAGCGAGCTTAGAAATCACGAGATAGATATAGGGCCATAAAGCCATGTTTAATGGTGGTTATATATTTTTACAGTATCAGACTCTATTACTGTAAAAATAAGGTTGTAAATTGTGAAAAAGTATTAGGAATAAAATAAAGAGAGATATGTAGGGATTAGAAAAATAGGATCAAGGTTGCAGAGATGAATAGTAAAATAGGGTTGTGAATAAGATGTAAATAGTGGATGAATAATGAAATAGGGCCAGTAAATAGGTTCAACATTGCATATGGCCTAACTTGCAATACTTTGTCACACCTCATGTTATATAAATTTGACCGAGTTAGATGCATGTTTGGTTTATAGTTACAATTAGTGGCAAGATTCTTCTTTTTCTCCGTGGACCCATGTGTAAGTGGCTCAAAGAAGTGTGGCAAGGTTTTCTTAGACTTACTAAAGTGTGGCCATGATTTTGATAATCTATGCTTAGGCAAGTATGGCAAAAAAAATTTTGGCAAAACTTGGCAAGCTTGATACTCGACCCGATACCCCCTGATCATCTAGACGATACCTTCGATACTCGACGATACCCCTAATACTCGACCCGATACCCCCTGATCATCCAGACAATACCCTCGATACTTGACGATACACGATGATGTACACCTCAATGTGATACTCCCGATACACGACGATACCCGATGCCCCGTACTCGATGATACCCCCCATATTCAACTCGATACCCTGACTTGATACCGCCTAATGCTCGACGATACCCCTCGATACTCCACCTGATATACACGGTGATACTCATCTCGATACATGGCGATACTTGATGATATCCAATCCGATACTCAACAACACCCCCAATGCTCGACCCTAATACCCCCGATACTTGACGATACCCTTACTACTCATCTTGATACATGATGATACCTTGATACTCGACGATACCCAACCCGATACCACCGATACTACCTCACCAATACTTGACATTATCAGATCCGATACTCAATGATACACCGACCCGATACTCGACGATACCACGATACACCGACCCGATACTCGACGATACCACGATACACCGACCCGATACTCCATAATACACCACGATACACTGACCCGATACTTGACGATACACCGTGAGTGGTACACCCTAAAACACCACGACACACTCTGATGAAACACCACGAAACATTGGCACACTCCGAAACACCCATCATTCTGGTGAAACACCATGAAACACTTTGGTACACTCGAAAACACCATGACACACAATGAGTGGTACACTTGGCACACCACGTTATACTCTGAAACTCCATGACACACTTTGTCACACCACAATTTTGTTCTGTTGAAACATCATAAAACACTGGTTTACCCTGAAACACCATGAAACACTATGATATATAATGAGCGGGTACACTTGGTCACCATGATACACTTTGAAACTCCATAACACATCCTACCACACCATAGTAAAATCTGAAAATCCATGACATAGCATGACACACTCTAGTACACACTCCGGCATACAACGACACACTTTGGTACACCCTGTCCCTTTTTGGGTAGAAGACGATACCGTCCCCTACTAGCTCTCTACCTAGAAAGCTGTTAAAAGTAGTTGCATTGTAAAAAAGAAGGGAAAAAAAAAGAACCCCACGAAAACTATTCCTACTTCCCACACTGACTAAACACACGCATGTGCCCGTGCGATAGGAAGAATTCAGCACCCTATATGACTTTCCCTGTGTATTTACGTACAAATGCTGTAGAAAAGAATTCACCAAAGTATATAACTTCGTACATTCCCTGTATAAGTAGGTACGGCTATGTGGTCGTGAGTCGTGATGATGAGGCACCAAAGCCCGGAGTAGTACATACGTACACGGTAGCCGTCGCGGCACATCCGTAGGAAGGCTTTTTGTAGTTTTCTTCCGTTGGTTTGCTAAGAGACGAGATCAGTTCCTTAGAGGCTGTTTGGTTGCCTTCTCCACTCAGTCAGATTACATGAGCTCGTGCAGGCTGATGAGAGCCAGGTTGAGTGGATGCAAAGAGATATTATTTGGTTGGTTGTATGACATTGAATAGGATGCGTAGAGATGTCTGGAAATTTATATGGCAAGTATGGTCTAGTTTTGTTATGCACGCAGCTGTACTGTACACATGCATGCACGCAGCTGTACTTTGCCGGTCGCTGGATAGTGGGCCTGTAGCATGGAACACGATGCCTGCGCACCTACATCTGGAGAAACGACCGATCTCGGTGTTTTTCTGGGGTCTGGCTGAGAGGGGGGACTTGCACCAGCTAGGCTAGGTTCAAAACCAAATACAGGCAACCAAAGACAAGGCAAATATATTTGTGGATGCAAAATTGAGTGCATGCAGGCAACCAAACAGCCCCTTAGCTGCACCCATACAAAAAGGGACAACTTATAGGATTCAGGTCTCTTATGTGCTTTTGAATGATGTTGGTGTTGGGTTTGGTGATGATGACAAGTTGTGAAGGCTTTCATGGATCAAGTCTAAGCATGTTTTAGAATGAACTTGGGTGTCAAGATGAGTTCAGTTAGCTATAGGGACTTTTTTATGTGTTGCTTTCTTGTTTTGAGGGACTAGAGATGCTCTTGTTCTAGTTTGGATTATGTTTTCTTTGTTGAAGCGCCCTTGGTTTAGGTCTAGAGTTGTCTAGGAGTTCTTGTCAGCTTTTGGTTCAGATGAGCTAATGGTGCCGTATGGTACAGGGTATCAGACTCGTTCGATTTCTTCCAGTAAGGTTTTTAGGGCTAAGTGTTTAGATGCTTATGGTACAGGATAACAGACGGCGTCCCGTCCTATTCCTTCTAGTGGGGTTTTGAGTTCGTGGTGGTCGCGCCATATGGTACGGGATACCAGACGGCGTGCCGTCCCATTTTGTCCCAAGAGGCTACTCTGGAGACCAAGGCGCACCATATTGTATGGGTACCAGACGGTACGCCATCGAGTTTTCTCCAAAGAGGTATTGAGCAGATCTTTGCACGTCGTATGGTACAGGATACCAGATGATATGACATCCGATTCAGTCAAGTAAGTCTCCTGTACCGAGTCAGGGTGCCATATGGTATGACGTATCATACGGCACACCCGTCCAACTTTGTTCAGAAAGAGGTTGGAGTGTTTGCATCTAGGTCCCCATATGGTCTGGCTTAGCCTGCACCGTACCACCGTACGAGAACCCTACGTCCTGTATGGTATAGCATGCGCTGACTCTATTGTCTATCCTTTAGTCCATTTAAGTGTGAACCACCAAAACTAGTGTTTCTATCTTAAACGGTGTTTATGATAGCTTGAGTGCTATGTCTCCTTGTGTGCTTCTATGGAAGGATTGATCTGGCAAGATTAAGTCATTGCAAGCTTGGTACTCAAGTTTCTTACTTTTGGAGTTGAAACTTGGTGATTTCTTAAAGAGAAGCTTGTAAGAGACTCCAAGTGATTGTGAAGATCGGAGTGATGAAAGACTACCCCAAGTAAAATCGGAACGATACTCCTCTTCGTGAAGAGTGCTCCAACGAGGAGTAGGGAAAGGAAAAGCATTCCAAACCTCATCAAAAAATCTCTTGTCTTTTATCTCATTTACTTCTTGCATTTATGTTTTCGCATTTATCTCTTACTTTTTCTCTTATGTTGGTTGTTAGTAGCTTGCTCTAGACTCTTGTCTTCACCTAGCAGTAAAAAAATTAATCTTGCTCTTAAATTAAATAGAAAATAAAAATCCCTAAAAATTGTTTTAAGCCAATTCAAGCCCTCTTCTTGGCCCTTAGATCCTTTCAAAGCACAATCGGTGTTTCAGTTGGTCAAACACAACAATAGCCTAGATCGACCTGTTGGGATTGAAGCTCTATGGGAGTGTCCAACATCTGATTTGAGGTGCTCCCTTGTAAAATCTGACCTGTGTTCAACCTGTGCTTGCAGGGCTTGAGATTAGGCCATGTGCAATGGTGACCCCATCTGCGACGGTGACCCTATTTTCTGGCCTTATTTCACTGTTCATACACTATTTGCAGCCCTGTTTTAATATTCATCTCTCCAACCCTAGCCCTATTTTTTCAATCTCTATATTTCTCTCTTATATTTTACTCCCAGCCCTATCTATTATATATATAACAAGTACCAACGGAGCCACTATGTTAATCCTAGAATATTAGAAATTCTCACGTTAATCCTAAAATACTAGAAAATCCTATATTAATTGGAGAAAAAAGAAAGATTTACACTGTTGATTATAGTGGCTCGAATTATAACGGGTTATATTAAAAGAAAGAGTTTATGTTTAAATTAAAAGAAAGAGTATATCTTCTAACCGAATCGGAATCTATCTCTACGTGCTTTCACCTCTATATAAAGGAAGATGACTAAAAGCATCGTTGTTTTGCTGGGGAGCCTAGTCCACACGCGCACTGGTGATCTCATGACGTTGGTCTCGGTTGATCTCTTCTGATGAAATGCACTGCCGATTGCCAGAGTGTTGCCCGCGCGAACCAACATTTGGGGCATGCACGCATGTACGACCGAGCAGTGTGGATTATGGCAGTACGGCACCATTGTGCCATGGCCCATGGAACTTCCATCCTCGACAAGGGCCTACCTGCACTGCATGCCCTGGATAACTGGCTGAGCACATACTAATCGATTGAGAAGATCGGATATATATATAGCCTTGACCAACCAAACTGTTCCATGCATGTTATTATCTTTAACAACATGGATGAATGGATGACTACATACTGATCGATTGAGAATATCGGATAGCCTTGATGGACCAACTGCTCCATATATACATGTATATGCAACGCTACTGCACAGAAGGCTGCAGGTAGAAAACGTTGCGCTCTGCTACAGATCCTCTAGAGCAGATGATTAGGACTTTAGGAGGTGGTAAGAAGCAGTTGACTGTATATCGAAAGTGCATACCAAAAGTGCGAAGAGACACTTGCGAGTTGTTACAGATCAGAACACATTAGACATTAGAAGTCTGAAAAGCGAACAACTAGGAGTGCGGCGATAATCATAGATCAAATGCCCTATGCCCTTTGTGTTGACCGAAGACTAGAATTCTCTACAGCAGATGATTGGGAGACCACAAGACCTATAGATAGAAAGCCCTACGCGATGTACCTCAAAACGAAAATCGCAAAGTTAACTGTATATCGAAAGCGCCTATCAAAAGCGTGAGAAGGAGACACTTATCGTTGTTACAACTTAGAACACAATGAAGATGATGAGTCTGGAAAGCAAATGACTAGGAACCGTAGATCAAAAGTCATATACCCTTTGAGCTGATTAAAGATCAGAACTCTTTCGAGCAGATGACTAGGAGACCGCAAGACTTACAGATAGAAAGTCCTACGCGATGTACATCGAAACGATGGTCTTAAATCATGCCCCGTTTTTGGGCTTGACGATATTGTTATATGCGGCATGGATTTCATGCAGCAAGGTGCCACTGGCGATATTAAGAGCTCCCCATCGAGCGGGGTGGGTGGATAAGATTCTTGAGCAGCTCACGGTCGTAGGCAAAAGCAAGAAACATGGGAGGAATTAACATGGAGAAACTAGAGCAGTGGGTTTGTTGCAGAGGGATACTTAGCTTTTTATCTTGAATTGGCATTAGATATGAACAAGGACTAGCTAGATAGGTACTGTAGCTACCTAGAAGCCGGCAAGGTGATCAATATTTCCAGCAAAATTGCTAGTCTTTCTTTTTCTTGAGAAGACAAACTTGTGGATGTGATCGATGAAGGAGCGGAGATTGACTCCATCTACTTGATCTGGGACAGCTGCAAGCTTGTCACCCAAGACTCGAAGAGCAAACGAGGATGTTGGCGTCAATGGGCTCGATTGTTGCATCATTGTAGTCCTCTCAGCATAGGAAGGAGGCTTGCATCAGCCGTGACTCTACAAGAAAAAGTAGCATAAAAGAAATGTGGCTAGCCGTTGCTCTACAAGAAAAAAAAAAATAGCATGAAAAAGTGCATGAGTCCAAAGCATGGCCAGTACCACAAAAGATTAATATATTTCTTTCCCACTTCTGATTCCTCTATGTTTTGGTACAGTAGAGCCACTATACTCTAAAATTTTCACATTATCAGAGGAAAAGAACAATATTTACACCATCAATTATAGTGAGTCTAGATTATGACGTGTATATCTTATTTTTTAGTCGAATTTAGCATATTGTACCGAATATAACTACAAACCGATAAATCTAGCTATGCAAGTGTGTGGGACTATAGAATTTAGATATGAAAGACTAGAAATTTCCATATTAATAGGACAGAAAGAAAAAATCTATACCATCAATCATAGTGGGATTATATTATAACCGAGTAGATTCGCTTTAAATGGCTAAAGAATTTCCACATTGATCAGAAAGAAGAAAATTCTATCTATCTATTATATTATTAAACTAGATTAAAAGGAACTCTAAAAGGCTAGAAAGTTCGCATTAATAGTAGGAAAAGGAATCTACACCAATAATTGTATTGAGTATACTAAATTCATATTATAATGGTGTAGATCCGTTATAAAAGACTAGAGATTCCGACATTAATAGAAGGAAAAAGAGAAAAAAATCTGCACCAATAATTATAGCAGATCTATATTATAACAGTGTAGATCTTAAATATTTTTAGCTTAACATTAGTTGACCCTAATGAGATTTGTTCAATAACAACTCAACGATCATGTGTGGAAACATATAAATGAATCTAGCTGTGCAAACGGACGGATAACCTTGCTAGATTTTCCTATTCACAATCCTATTTAAGAGAAATAGGATCCGTTACAAAAAAAAAATGTTGAGTCATCGTTAAACATGTTCTCACAAGAAGTTAACGCCGTTTATCCTGAAATGTAAGCCGGATTACAAAGCCAGAAAGTAAAAAAAAAAATTTGTTACCGACTTACTGTCCGGCTACCGAGAAACCGGTGCCGCTTTTGGCTCGCCGTTGCTCCCTCCGTGCGTGATGCGTCCGCCTGCACTGCCCCTGCTGTAAAAGGCACGGAGACATGCGCGGTGACTTTTCCGAGCAAAAATCGTGGCCGGACGAGAGGCCTCCGGCTTTCCTTTTTACCCGTCCAATCCGTCGAGAGGGTGCACATGCATGCAACAGAGCACAGCGACGGTGCCTTCCGAAATCCACCGGACTTTAACATGGGCTTGGGCTTGTACGTACGGCCAGCTCTGCGCGACGTTTTCATCTGGCTCCTTCCCGTCGTCCCGTTCCGGCGGTCTATTCCCACCGACCTCTGGATGCCTCGTGCTATTGCTAGCTAGCTAGCTTTTTAACCACCAGCCTACGGCTCCCCTACCGCTGCCCACAACGGCCACATTTACTGCCCTGCATTGACGGTTCCAGCGGCCGGCGTCGGCGAGCGTATGGACCGCCATCCCCGTTGTTGTTATACGGCGTCTCTGGAGGACAGAACATGCACAGGATTCACCATCAGTGCTCTATAACTTATTAAGAACAAGTGCTACAGGTATAAACCAAAGATCCTTTAATAGATTTAAAAGGAATAATCACAGGATACATAAAGATGGAGGAAGGTATCATACTTTTTATTCAGTTTTCTCGTATGTACAATTGAGAGACGTCCTCGTTATATAGCTTAGTCTAGGTAAGACATAGCTTATCTCACTTTTATTTGACTTATCTACGTGTCTTATTTGATTTATCTGTCTTTTTATTAATTTTTGAATCTGTTTTTTATTTCATAGACGTGTGTAAAAGCTCCCTAAACCATAAACACGAAGGGCATCCAGTTCTCGAGGCCATATCAGAAAATTCTCGAAGTTACGAGATAAGTCAAATAAGCAAATAAGATAAGTTAGGGAGAACACCCCTTAGTCTAGGGTTTTGGCAAATTGGCCACATGCGCCTTCTCGACCTAACTTCGTTTTTCAACACTCCCCTTTGGGCCTTTGGCGCGAGATGCATATGTCTCAAAAACTCCATAAAAACCCAGTAGGAAAAAAATACTTGGAGAACGAACCCATAGCATATGTTTGCTATGTTACACGAATTGCCTCGTTAAAAACTTAATGTGAGAAACTCACCAAGGGAAAAAAAGAGTATAATTCACCCAAATTTCAAAACTAGTCTTCAAAATTAACATTGGGTATTCGAACTTTATATTCAAGATTTATTTAGGAGTGTAAAGATTCTTCCTTCAAAATCTACGCTTCTCTAAGTCTCATCATCCCGATTCCTTTAAGCACCTTTAAAAGTAGATGCTGGAAGTGACTTAGTGAATAAATCTACAAAGTTATCACATGACTTAGTGTGAAATATCTAAATCTCGTTCATCTTATGTATTTAATGAGTATAGAAATACTTCAGATTAATGTGCTTCGTGAGATTGCTTTTCACATAACCTATTTGAACTTGTGCAACAGAGGCTACATTATCTTTAGAAATAATAGTGGGAGTTTGCTCAATGTTCAGGCCACATGATTTCTGGATATGATGAACCATTCTTCAAAGCCATGCACATTCACGGGAGGCTTTATGCAATGCAATAATTTCCATGTGATTTGTCGACGTTGAGACAAAAGTCTGCTTAGACGGCTTCCAAGAAATTGTTGTTCCACTATAAAGGAAAATATACCTAGTTTGAAACTTGCCTGTATGCGGGTCAGACAAGTACCCTGCATCGACATAGCCTACTAAATTCAAATCCTGATTTCTTTTGTAAAACAAGACCAAATCTTTACTTCTTTGGAGATATCGGAAGACGTTCTTGATCCCTTTCCAAATCCTTTTGGTGGGTTCTACACTATACCTGGCTAGCAAGTTTACGACGAACGCAATGTTCGGCCAGCTACTATTCGTGAGATACATGAGCACTCCAACTACGCTTAGATATGGGAATTCCAGTCATATGACTTCCTCCCCCTCTTCTCTAGGCCTGTAAGGGTCTTGGTCTACTTGCAATGACCTTCCAACCATGGGGGTTTTCACAGGATATGCTTTCCCAAATCCAAACCTCTCTATCACATTCTGAGTGTAGCACGATTGGTACACTAAAATTCCTCCCTGGACATGCTTAAACTGCAAGCCTAAACAATATTTTTTTTACCCAACTCCTTCATTTCAAACTCAGACTTTAAGTATGAGCTAGCTTCTTCTATTTCTTCACTTGTCCCGATGATGTTCAAGTCATCTACATAGATAGAGATTATATAGAATCCATTATGGGATCGCTATATAAAAACACAAGAGCAATCTTCGCTATTTGTGTAGCCACTTTTGCATAAAAAGTCACTCAACCGATTATACCACATTCTTCCTGACTGCTTGAGTCCATATAGTGATTTCCTGAACTTCACACTATATAGACTTCTATTTACTCTGTCTTGGTTCGGGATAGGGATTCCTTATGGTACTTTCAGATAAATGTTCGAATCCAAGTATCCATAAAGATCTGTTGTCACAACATCCATAAGTTTCATTTTCAACTTCAATTTTACTGCCATTGAGATCAAGTACCTAAAAGTAATTCCTCCCATGACCAAGGAATAGGTTTCTTCATAATCAATTCTTGAATGTTGAGTGAAACCTTATGCAACCAGCCTTGCTTTGTATCTTATAATTTCATTGTTCTCATTTCTCTTCCGAACAGAGACCCATTTGTGACCTATGGGGTGTATATGAGAAGGTGTGTGGTTCGTAGACCCAAACACCTCTCTTTTGTTCAAAGAGATTAATTCCGCGGAAATTGTTTTCTTCCATTCTTCCCAATCTGGTCTTTTCTTGCATTCTGGTAGAGATAAAGGCTCGGGATCATGATCAATGATCGTGGCAATTTTCTTTGCAAAATAGATATCAATATCAGCCATTGCTCCATTCATGCATTCACCCATTAATACAAAATTTATGGTCATTTCATCATGGGATGCTTTATGCATTTCTACTTGCTCTTCGCCGCTATTTTCCATCACAGGAACAAGTTCCTTTAGTTTTTCATCGCCCATGTGTGCGCACATATTTTCGTCGGTGCCTTCCTTTAATGGAAGGTTTAGATGTGGAATGCCTTTACTTTTAGGTTTCTTTCCAATGCCAAGTCTCAACTGGCTCCCCTTCTAATTTTAGGGCATTTTTCTTATTGGTTGTGATAAATCCTCTTGCCCTCTTTTCCCCGAATATCTCCGAGTACTTTGGGTTTGAGAAGCCAGAGTTCCTTCTCCATTATTCTGAGGTCTGCGAATAGGATTGGGTATATCTTTTAATTTCTTCGGTATTTCAATCCTCACTGGTGCATTTCAAGCAGGTACATGCGACTTAACCAAACTCTTTACATCATAAAAATTATTAGGCAGTTCATTTGTAAGATTCTGCAAATCAATTATCTTCTACACTTCTAGATTTGCTTCATTAGTACGAGGGTAATGATCGGGGATACCAGTGGAATGCCATATAATTTTCTGACATTTCTCATCCAAAGGCTAATTTCCTCCTCCTAATGACGGGAACGTTCCACGTCAAAAATGCAATCAACGAACTGGGCTATATGCAAGTCTGTAGTCATGGGTTCTAAATAACTGATTATGGATGCACTCTCATAACCAATGTATATTCCTGATTTTCGAAGAGGACCCGTTGCAGTCTGCTATGGAGGTGGTATAGGTACATATACCATATATCCAAATTTTCTAAGGTGCAAAATTTTTGGGATGACCCCCTGCATTAGTTGCATAGGTGAGTGGATATTGTAGGCTGATGGTCGAAAATTGATGAGTGTTGATGCGTGTAAGACTGTGTGTCCCTAACATGTGTTAGGTAAGTTATAACTCTACAAAGGTGGTCAAGCAATGTATTTAATTCTTTTAATCAATGCATCTGCTAATCCATTTTGTGTATGGACGTGCGGTACCGAGTGCTCAACTATCCATTGCTGTATAATAATCATCAAATGTCTTAGAAGTAAATTCGCCGGCATTGTCCATTCGGATGGACTGCACATGATGATCAGGGAAAGTATTCTTAATTCTAATGATCAGTAAGATCAACTTTGCAAAAGCATAGTTTTTTATAGACAGCAAGCATACATGCGACCATTTCAAGAAAGCATCAATCAGTACCTAAAATACCGAAACGTCCCTAACAAGCGCGAATTGGACCGCAAATGTCTCCTTGGATGCGTTCTAGGAATGCAGGAATTTCGTCCTTTCCTTTCATAATAGACGGTCTAGTTATCAATTTCCTAGTGGCACATGCGGGGCATACAAAATCTTCATGATTTGGGAAATTTTTAACATCAGTGCAATGACCTGTGAGTTGTTCACTATATTTCTCATCATTCTAAAACTAGGATGGCCTAATCAACAATGCCATAGGGAAAATAATTCATAGCTTCTGTAAACAGTCTGCATAGAAGTATACACTGTAGGTTCATTAATTGTTGTGTAGTATAACCTAGATTCAAATGAAGAGAATTTCCCTAATACCATTTTTTCACATTCTGCATGTTTCACAATGCGCAGGTATTCTTTACCGTTTTCTTCATTGGTTTCTACATGAAAACCATTCGTGCGAATGTCTTTAAAACTTAGGAGAGTTCTAGTGAATTCTAGATATAATAATGCTTCTTTAATTTTTAAAGTAGTACCCATTGGTAGTATAATTACAGCTCTTTTTGAGCCTATTATACATGAATCACTGCCTGAGATTGTAGTAATACTACTAGTGTTCTTCTTGATCGACCGGAAATATTTTATCTCTTTTAAAAATGGTATTCATTGTGCCACTATCAACAATACATACATCCTACATAGGGCGCTACACAATTTCTAGAAAGCACAATATAATTGCAATCAGAAAATAGCAAATAATTCAAACATTGCTTAAAGTGCATAATGAATCATGAGAATTTAAAGTACTGCTCTTCTAGAACTTACAAACCATTATTTAATGTTGACGAAAAACACAATCCAAAGAAAATACAAAGAGTGCATTCATGCACTCAAACGAAATTAGCGAAGAAGGTGTCGGTCTCTACCTCTTTGTCAAAGGCAGAGGTTTTCTCTTCTTCTGCCAGGATCTTCACAGCCCCCGCGAGATAAGGAGAGGTGAGGACGTTGCTGCTAGGATGTCCTCATCCATATGTAGGGGAACGGGTAGGCTACTCTAGCACAACTTTAAAAATTTCTACCATGATCACCTAGGACATCATGCAAGTAGCGAATCACAGATCAATACCTTTGACTCCCAGATGTAGCGGAAGGAGAGTTGGAGAAGCTGATCCTAACTTAGCACGCGTCGTTGTACTAGAAGTAGCCGATCGTTCCAAGTAGATGGCCTCCTTACCTAATCACCACGGCGGCAGCGTTGCACGTACTGCCATAGAGGACGTAGTCGTCCTCACCGAACCGATCACCTCCTCCGTCGTCACCAGCCGATGTTCGTCACTTGTCGATATTGACTTGCAAGTCGATGGTCGATTAGCAGATCGTTGTCACTAACTGATCGACGTCTAGCCGATAAGCGTTGCAGCAACCGCAGAAACGTCTTTACAATATCCACACCTCCAGGGACGGAACGCCGATCACTGGTGTCCTAGCGCCGCACATCAGCTAGGGTTTCTAGGAGGTCGGAAAGGCATGTCGGCTAGGGCTTTAGTGGCGAAGCCGATAGCTCTTAGATCGGTGTTATCTCACTCGTGCTGCCCCCTCGACCTCCTCTTGTATAGCCGAACTAGCGGGCTTCTAGTTAGTAGCCCACTAGGACTTGTAGCCGATTAGAACTCTAAGTCGACACAGCCGACTAGGACTCTAATCCAACGTGGATAAGGACTCTATTCCCACACATGGATTAGCATCCATGAAACCCACTAATAGATCCAATCTATAACGCATGTTCTAACCTGTTAAGTGTGTGACCCGTTAGGTTCATGCACAATAGGCTATGGCCCCGGAAACCCCCTTTTCGAACCACAAATCAATAATGGTTCCTAGCAGAACATATTGGCCCTCAAATATACAGAATAATCATATCGGCTGAACCTTGATATACTCACATACCGATCCCTTTGCCGCACGATACCAGTCAAGCTCAAGGAGAGACATATGCCATCCTTATGATAGGTCGATCATTCACTCGTCTATGCGATGGATAGTGAAACCGTGATTAACTCTTTAATCACATTGGCATGGCCATGCACTTTTCGATCCATCCACATCGAGGGGCCCAGAGGTATCTCTCCTGTTATCAAGGAGGGACAAATTCCATCTTGATCGCTCACACCCCATGTCATGTTTCATGACATACCTGAAAGCTATCTTTATAGCTACCCTGTTAAGGGTAGCGGTTGATAACCCCAAAGTATACAACTACGCATGCTAGGAATTAATGAAGATCTCATGTCTAAGAATCATATAGGTATACCACTCGAGACTACAGACTGATGGCACATGTAAGATAACAATCTCGGCAGTGTCTCAGAGTAGGTCTATCCAACACCATGTTCTCTAACATATATTCACATTATTGATTTGATATCTCTATATCTATGGTATGTAAAATATTACTATCAATTAATACGTGTGTGGTCAAATCATTATGGTCCCACATAATGATATAAGACCATAGATCATTTAGAACAGTATCACATAAACAATGTGTCTCACAATCAAGTCATACATGATGAACAAAGTAAGTGATATTTATTCATGTAACTGATAACACATTATCATTAGTACATGAACAAAGACGTGATATAATCATCTTATATGATTGCCTCTAGGATATATCACTAACACCATAGCGTCTCCATCGCCTACCGTGGCGAAGTGCGCTTCTGCTTGCGCCTTGCCTTCCCCTTTTTCTTTGCCTGGTAGGCATCGACGATGCGTTTGGATTCACGGCAAATTTTCGACCAGTGTCCCCAAATGCCACACTTGTAGAACGTTTGGTCTTACTGACCATACGGCTTAATCGATGGCTGTTCCTTGTCGGTTTTTTCACTTGGGCAATGGACTTCCCTTTGTCGGCCAACTTTTTCCCCTCTCCACCCTTCTTGCCCCTTTTCCTTTGAGTGGGCTTCCTTATCTTGTACCTACTGGCGTTGACTTCAATGCCAATGCCTTTGCCACGTGGCTGGGAGACAAAATTTTTGCGTAGAACCTCATCTTATGACTCCACAACTTGCATGATATCGATCAGCTCGTTATACTCCTTGTATGTGTCCTGACAATAGCTGCGGGCACTCTATATGGAATTTGGGTGAAAGGTGGAAAGAGTCTTCTCAATCTTTTTATCTTCTATGAACTTCTTGCTAAAGAGAGAGAGAGAGAGACTGGTATAAATTCTGTGCAAGGCAGAATTGTAATCGGCCACGGATTTGTAATCCGCAAACCTTAGACGTGCCCAATCTTGCTGTGCTTAGGGCAAAATGGTGCACTTCAGCTTCTCAAACCGCTTTTTAAGCGTAGTCCAAAGAGCTATTGCACATTTCTCTGCCATATACTCAATTCTTCAAGGTATGCGAGAGATGGTGCCTGAAGAAATGCAACGCCTGATCGTTTTGCTCATCAGTGGACTTTTCATCCTTCGAAGAGCCCATCCCAAGGGAGACTCGGAGCTTCTTGTTCCGGACTATGATTTGGATGTCAGATGCCCAAATGAGGTAATTCTAGTCATGCGGGGCCTGCTCATCGAACTTGCTGCTGACGATGCCTATCATTTGCATATTTGCAAGATTCCTTCATTAGATTATTGCCTGTAATCTTTTAGAAAGTGGTTTCAAAATTTGCATTAAATTCTCATGATTTCCAATACACTAAAACAACAATAAATACAGATAAAATATTGAATTCTTAAATCATGCATATAAACATAAATAGCATAAAAAGTAAGGTTCAAATGCAAAAATGAGATCAAAATCCGAAATCCCGATGTGCTTTTATGCCAATTTCCGAGACTTCTAGGGTTTTCAGAAAATTTTTAATTTCAGGAAGTACTTTATGTAATTTTCAATTTCTCTAGAGGGTTTTCTGCATAATTCTCAGCCTCAACAGACTCTTCCCCTTCTTTTCCATTTTCAGCCCAAACCGGCCTGCCACACTTTTTCTTTCCCTTTCTTTATATCATTGGCCTGGGTTGCCTTTCCTTTCTTCCTCTCCTTTCTTTCTTGAGCCACAAGCCCGTCAGCCCATTCAGGCAAGGCGGGCATGGTAGGAGAGCAACCCTATGGTTTCTTTGGGTGGTGTGTTGCCATTGGTCAAGGCCTGAGCGCTTCATCTTGTGCGTGGTTGGTCGAGGAGCGCGTTGCGGCGGCCTGCTAGGGATAAGGCACGGTGGGCGCAGGTGGCAGCGGCTTCTAGCCGCCATACCAACAAGGCCAGATGCGAGCCCGAACACGTGGCTACGGCTTTGTGTCGTAGCGCCAGAAGGCCAAAGTAGGCGGGGCTCCGTGCCTGGCCGAGGCATTGTGTTGTGTTGTGCCGGTGCTACGAGGCTTGTCGGTGAGCTGCAAATAAGAGCTTCAAGCTCCAACCGGGACGGTGGAGTCAGGAGGCAGCGCGGCCATCAAACTTTGGGAGCTTCGAGCTCTGGGCGATGGAAGGCTTCTCCGGTGGAGGCACGGTTGCAGGCCGGTGGAGGTGTGGTCCTAGGTGGCATGCTCTATGAGGCACGACAGTGGGGAGGACCAATGTAGCCGGTGCCGAGCAGTGCAAGGTGCACGGCGCGGTAGGCTACTGTGGGGGACGCGTGTGGCGCGGTTGGCCAGTGCGCATGGCGGCCAGACCGACAGCATGCTATGTGTGCGTGGCAGCCTTGTTGTCATGACGACGACCGGTGCATGCCAGTGCGGTGGCATGGCTTCGTCCGTGCATGGCACTTGTGAGGATGATGACGTCTACATGTCATTGAGTTAGACTAATCGATTAAAAGTAAACAAAAGTGCAATTCATACAATTCAATACGAGTTATTTTGCAATTGACTGGTCGACATAAGATCGGCGACTTCAAATTGGCGGCAATCAATGCAACATCCCGATCAGCTTTATGCCAGTGACTACAAGTCAGCGATGGTGATGGTTCTCGTTGACACCAAGATGCAAATGATATACAGAGGAAGGGAAGGGGATGCAGATTCAATTCCTCTTTTTACCTTCGATGGATCTCCTGGAAGGAAGAGCTTCGTGCTGACAACGTATTAAGTTGCCAGTGCTACCAGGTGTAGGTTAAAGATCTCTTAATAGATTTAAAAGGAACAATCATAAAGAGACACAGAAAGGTGGAGGAATGTATCAATATTTTTCTTCAGTTTCTTCTCATACGTACAACTGAGGGACCTCCTACTTATATAGCCTAGTCTAGGGTTTCAGCAAATAGGCCACATGGGCCTTCTGGGCCCAATTTAGTTTCTCAATAGAACTTACCAAATTTTCTTGGTGGTTAGGAACTGTCAGTGTACTCCACACCGGGGTGTCCTCTCCACCACTGTCATGTGGGACCACAGTTACGGAAGTTAGAAGGAGGGGTTCATTGCCCGTAGCTTGTCGCCCGGTGTACCGAAGGACGCGCGGGCCCCATCATCAGGCAGCAGGTAGGGCACGTGGCCTCCCGGCGAGCACGCGGGCGATCAAGCCCCGCGCTGGGCGGTCAGGGTACGTGGCCGCTCGGCGAGCATGCGGGCGATCAGACCCCACGGCGGGCGATCAGGGCACGTGGCTGTCCGGTGAGCAGGCAGGCGATCAGGCCCAGCGCCGGAGCGGACGACCAGGACATGCGGCCGGCTAACGAGGCTGGACCATCCCGACCCTACCCGTCAGTCGGTCTTGGGGACCCGTACCGAGGAAAATGGAAGGCTTCCTCTCTAAGTTTTTCCTCCTGAATTGCATCGGATCAGGGTCATTAAATACGAATGACCGGGCGTGGCCAGACGCAAGAAACCCCCCAGGCGGCATGATTGTTCCTGTTCCGTTCGCACTGCCCGAGGCAAGATAAAGGGGCGCGCACGTCAGGCGCCCCCGCTGTTATGACCAAGTTGTCCTTCGGACAGGACGAGGCGCTGGCAAACAGTAGTACAGACGAAGAAACCAAGGAAGGATAGTGGATACAGTAGCCTGTGTCATTAATGTAACCACCCCCACACCATTCGCCCGAGCCAGCCCCGGGGTATATAAGAGGACCTCGCATACATGGGAGGGGAGTTCGGCAAAAAACACGGACTTCCCCTTTGGCAACAAGAGCTCAAGCAGGACGTAGTGTTGTTACCCGCCTCGGGGGCCTGAACCTGGGTAAACCTTGCTTGTTCTTGAGTGTTCTTAGAGAGTTCTTCCTGATCAAGGGGAAAGAGAGGTGCGCCAGCCACGCAAACCCCCTCTACCAAACACCGGACTATCCCCTAGGACAAATCTGCCGACTGAAATACACCGATAGTGGCGCGCCAGGTAGGGGGTAGTAGCCGGTTCATCTCTTCCCCCTTTCTGTTTTCCTCCTTTCGGTAGATCTTCTTCGTGCGATTGTGGTGTTGCAACGGCCGACGATGGCAGACTCCCACTCTCGCCGGAGGGACCCGGTTGCGGGTTGCCAGGCCACCGAAGAGCTAGGTGATGGCCTGGTGACAGTCGGCGGCACCTACGATGCTTCAGGGCTCTCCCGGTGGACGTTGGATCGTCACATGCCTACTAGGGAGGACGATGACGTGCCGACCGTGGGGGAGTGCTGCCAGTCCGGCGGCGGCTAGCCATGAGCGAGGCCACGCCGCCCCAGAACCTGCACACGGCCCGTCTGCTCCTGGACCACCCTCTGTTGGAGTTAGCCGGGGATACCCCAGCAGCTCCGCTGTTGAGGGACATCGCTCGTCTCGTAGACGCGGCTCAGCTCCACGTGGAGGTGTCAGATCGACCGGGTACCTCGAGTACGCCACGGTTGAAGTCGCGTGCGACTCGCATGCACGCTTCCAGCCACCCAAGCCGGAGCAAGGGAAAGGGCGTTCGGGATGCAGCCTCCTCCGGCATGGAGGGTCATGCACTAGCCCGAGTACCGCCCAAAGCGCCCCCCGGACGGGAGGGGCGCGACGGAGACTTGAGGGCGCATTTGGAGGAGCACCACCGGCAGCGCGGCGAAGACCTGCGGGACATGTTGCAGCGCCAGCGCAGGTAGGCGCGAGCCTTGGAGGAGCTCGGGGGCTCTGCCGATGATGTCAGCTACGTCGGTGGCGAGGAGGAGGAGATCCTCTCGTCCGAGTCCCGCCCGAGCCAAGGCTCCGCCGAGTGACGCCAAACCCCGTACGAAGTCGGGTGTCATGCATTCTCCTCCCGGCTGCGCCGCGTGGCGTGGCCAGTAAGGTTCCGCCTTGCACCCCTCGACAAGTACGACGGCACGACCAACCCGGAGGAGTTCTTGCAGATCTACACCACCGTCGTTCAGGTGGCAAGTGGATCCGGGAAAGTCACGGCCAACTACTTTTCGACAGTCTTAACGGGCTTCGCCCGTTCTTGGCTGTTGAACCTCCCACGGGGCTCGATAGGCTCGTGGGAGGAGCTGTGCGACCAGTTTGTCGCCAACTTACAGGGTTCCTATACCCAGGCAGGGGTGGAGGATGACCTCCACTCCATCGAGTAGAGGAAGGACGAGTCCTTGCGCTCTTTCATTCGACATCATCCCCAAGATCTCAAGCCAGTCGGTCATCATCGCCTTCCGTAGGGGCGTACATGACCACAAGATGTGGGAGAAGATGGCCACTCGCAGCATCACCACCACCTCCGAGCTTTTCTCTCTAGCGCACAAGTGCGCTCGGGCGGTAGAGGCTCGGGACCGGTCCTTCGAGCAAGCGGGCGGCCACGATAGAGGTGAGGCCGGAACCTCCAAGGGTTCCGGCTCGAAGGACAAAAGAAGAAGAAGCGCGAGACGATGGATTCTGGGCATGTCCTAGCCACCGAGCGCGAGCAGAAGGACACTCGGCTGTGACATGACGACCGTCGCAATCGGCGGGATGACCGTCGTGACGATTGCCGCGAAGAAAAGGGGGTTAGGGGCTACTGCCCTATCCACCGAACCAACGCTCACGACCTGGCCGATTGTCAGGTTGTGAGCAAAATAGTGGAGAGGCGGCTCAAGGAGCGCCGCTCTCCCAGCGACGGTAAGGACGACGACCCCGCCCCTCTGGCCTTCCAGCGGGCATAGCACACCGTGGCCTACATCCATGGCGGTTCGGCCACCTACGCCTCCAACACTCAATACAAGTTGCTAATGAGGGAGGTCTGTGCAGCTGAGCCAGGCCTGGTAGCGAGCAGGTAGCTAAAGTGGTCGAAAGACCCGATCACCTTCAGTCGGGCCGACCACTCCGAAAGCACCGCCGTCCCAGGGCACCTTCCGATCGTGGTTTCGCCCACGGTTCGGAACGTGAAGCTGGGGCGCGTGCTGGTGAACGGAGGAAGCTCTATCTACCTCTTGTCATCCAAGGCGTTTCGGGCGCTACAGATTCCAGAGCGAGAGTTGATGCCTACTATCCCGTTCTATGGAGTTACCCCGGGGGCAGAGTCGATACCCTTGGGGCGAGTCCGCCTTCCCGTCACGTTCGGGGATGCGAACAATTACCGTATGGAGTTGGTCGACTTCGACGTCGCTGATTTCGACCTCCCGTACAACGCTCTACTCCGCCGATTGGCACTGGTCAAATTCATGGCGGCCACCCACTATGCCTACATGGTGGTGGAGATACTGGGGCCCTACGGTCCCATCATCATCAAGGTGGACAAGCCCGAGGCCCTGCGCTGCGACAAGCGGGCCCTGTACTTGGCCGGTGCAGTCTGCATGCGGCCAACCGGCGACATCTATCCAAGGGCCCCTCTGGCGAAGACCTGTGCCTCGCCTAGTTTGTCCGGCGAGGTTAAGGTGGTCTCCCTGAGCGAGGCCAAGCCGGCGAAGATAGTCAAGGTGGGCGCCAACCTCAACGCCAAATTGGAAGACGCGCTTGTCACCTTCCTCTGATCTAATTCGAACGTGTTTGCTTGACAACCGTCTGATATGGTTGGGGTCCCCAGGGAGGTGATCGAGCATCGATTCGCGATGCTCTCTGAAGTGCGCCCAGTCCGGCAGAAGGTCCGAAGGCAGGCACCAGAGCGCCAGGAAGCCATTCGTGAAGAAGTGGAGAAGCTGCTGCGCGTGGGGATCATCAGGGAAGTCACTCACCCTGAGTGGCTTGCCAACCCCATGCTGGTCAAGAAATCCAATGGGATGTGGCGGATGTGCATCGACTTCACCGATCTCAACAAAGCCCGCCCAAAGGATCCATACCCACTGCCACGCATCGACCTCCCATAGATTCCACGGCCGGGTGCGAGCTGTTGTGCTTCCTGGATGCGTATTCTGGGTACCACCAGATTAGCATGGCGGAGGAGGACGAAGAAAAGGACGCTTTTGTAACCCCGATGGGCATGTACTGTTATATCAAAATGGCTTTCGGGTTAAAAAATGCCGGTCCCATTTATTAGCGTGCCATGCATGTCTCGTTCCGGCCACAGATCGGGAGGAATCATGAGGTATACGTCGATGACTTGGTGGTGAAGGTCAAGAAGAGTGAAGGCCTGATCGGCGACTTGGAGAAAACCTTCGCCAACCTTCGGAAGTATCGCTTGAAGCTCAACCTAGAGAAGTGTGTGTTCTGTGTGCCGTCGAGAAAGTTGTTGGGTTTGCTCGTGTCCAATCGCGACATTGAGGCAAACCCCAACAAGATTGCAGCCATCGAGCACATGAAGCTGCCGACTTGACTCAAGCACGTACAATGTCTTGCCGGCTGCCTGGCATCCCTCGGGCGGTTCGTAGCCTACCTGGGGGAGAAGAGTCTCCTATTTTTTAAGCTGATGAAGAAGACCAACCACTTTGAGTGGACCACGGAGGCACAGCAAGCATTCGAGGACATGAAGAGGTACCTCACCTCCCCGCCGGTGCTGGTCACCCCCGGGCCCGACGAACTGCTGCTTCTATACGTCGCAGCCACCCCGACCGTGGTAAGTGCCGTTCTAGTCGCCGAAAGGGATGGCATCCAATGGCCGCTCTACTACATCAGCAAGGTCCTGCAAGATGCGGAGACCAGGTATCCTCAAGCCCAGAAGATGT
Source organism: Olyra latifolia (assembly GCA_036346145.1). NCBI lineage: Eukaryota > Viridiplantae > Streptophyta > Magnoliopsida > Poales > Poaceae > Olyra > Olyra latifolia. Next base: position 45,090,344 of record CM070528.1, on the reverse strand, counting down.
TGTACGCCGTCCTGGTGGCGTCCAGGAAGCTCCGACACTACTTCCAAGGGCGGGAGATCACGGTGGTCACCGCCTTCCCTCTTCGAGAGATCCTTCACAACCGAGAAGCCGAAGGCCGTGTTGCCAAATGGGCGATAGAACTGAGGGAACTCTGCCTCAAGTTTACCCCTGCACCGCCATCAAGAGTCAAGTGCTGGCCGACTTCGTCGCAGAGTGGTCGCCGGCCAGCCCCGAAGCTAAGGCCACACCTGAGCCCCCTCCCTGGACTCTGTTCTTCGATGGTTCCTTCAAGATTACGGGCGCGAGGGCTAGGGCGGTCTGAGTCTCCCCGACCGGGACACCCTCCAATACGTGGTCGTCCTCGACCTCAAAAAGGCCACCAACAACGTCACCGAATACAAAGGCTTGCTGGTGGGACTGCGCGCCGCCGCCTCGCTAGGTATCAGGCGTCTCCACATCAAGGGCGACTCCCTCCTGGTGGTCAACCAGGCACGAAAGGAGTTTCAGTGCGCCGACCCCGTGGTGCCAGCATACCTAGCAGAGGTCAGAAAAATGGAGCGTCGTTTTGACGGGTTGGAATAAATCCAGGTCCCTTGACGCGACAATCACATGGCGGACGAGATATCCCAGCTCGCTTCCTCAAGAGCCCCTGTTCCGGCCAGAGTCTTTCAAGAAAGACTTACGCGGCCGTCCGTCGCAGCCCCTGATCATGGCAGGGACGATGGTGCGCCCGTCCCAGCCCCTGACTCAGGGAGGGAGGGCGGAAGTGCCGCCGAGGCGGCATTGGCGGAAACGCCTGGCCAGGCAAAGTACCCAAGTGATCACCGCGAGGTCGCCACGCTTGGCCGAGAAGGTCGGTGGATGGACCCGATCCTAGCCTTCTTGTGGGACCAAGTGATCCCCGACGACGATGCTTCAACCGAGAAAATTACACGAAAGGCCAAGTGCTATACTCTGGTAGGTGGGGACCTATATCGCCAGAGTAAAAACGGAGTTCTTCTAAAGTGCATCGCTCAGGAAGAGGAGAGCAGGCTGCTCTCCGATATCCATGGAGGCGTGTGCGGGAGCCATATATTCAGTCAGACACTCGCCAGTAAGGCGTTCCGTCAAGGATTCTATTGGCCCACTGCCCTCCAGGATGCTTGCGAGCTGGTGAGGAGATGCGAGGCGTGTTAATTTCATGCCAGGCAGATCCACCAAAAAGCCCAGGCACTGCAAACCATCCCGCTCTCTGGCCGCTCGTGGTGCTGAAATTTGGATATCTGAGCCCGCTCTCGGGCCACAGGGGGCTTCACCCACCTGTTCGTCGCTGTCGACAAGTTCACCAAATGGGTTGAGGCCGAGGCGGTGCGCGCTGTCACGGCGTCTGCCACGATCAAGTTTATTCACGAGATCTTCGTGCACTTCGGGGGAGCGAACCGCATCATCACTGACAATGACACCCAGTTCAACAGCACGGCGTTCCTAGACTTCTGCGAGGATATGGGCACTAAGGTATGCTTCGCCTCGGTAGCCCACCCGCGGAGCAACAGCCAGGTGGAGTGCGCCAACGCACTGGTGCTGAGGGGCCTCAAGACGAGGGCGTTCGATCGGCTTCACAAGCGCGGTGCCCAATGGGTCAATGAACTCCCGATGGTGTTGTGGTTGCTCCATACCACACCCAGCCGAGCGACCGGAGAAACTCCGTTCTTCCTGCCTTCCGAGCTGTCAGTGGCTCGCCACGCGTGGCGGCGTTTAGCAAGGGGGACTAGGATGGCCAACAGCAGGAGGAGGTTAACTTCCTGGAAGAAGTTCGTGACCGAGCTGCCCTACGTGCCGCTTGGTACCAACAGAGCCTCAGGCGATACCACGCCACCCGGGTCCGCGAGAGGACACTGGTAGTGGGCGACCTCGTCCTGCGACGAGTCCAGGCTCCAGGCTCAGGCTGGTGGCAACAAGCTATCTCCCCAGTGGGAGGGCCCCTACAAGGTGGTCTCAGTCTCTCGACTCGGGTCGGTTCGGATAGCCACGGAGGACGGCCGGGAGCTGGTCAACTCCCAGAACATAGAGCTGCTACGAAAGTTCTACCCGTAAAAGCCATAAGTACTCTGTAAATTCTGTCTGACCAGCTAAGAGACAGTTTCTCTCTCCCTTAGCTGGTCGGGGCTGTGCATAATGTGTATAAAGTACACCAGTTCGTGCTTCAGTTTGCGCTTACGGTTCTCTTTCCTGTACCTGCGTCTTGCGATGTCGCTAGCATTGGCTTCACCTGGTTATCGCACATACCTGTACCCTGACGGCCCCTTGGCAATAAAAAGTGGACGCCTAGCTCAGGCGTCGGGCAAGGAAGGGCGATTAGAGGGTGAGTCTAGCACGGCGCTCAATGCGGCAGGGCACCCTGTGCCACCGCGAGCGCCGGTGGCCTACCACCTCTAAGAACCCTCAACCTGAACCATGCAAGCGTTGCGGTATGATCCCAAGAGATTGCAAGTGTATAAGCTCCGGATGGTCACGTAAAAGCGACAACTTGGTACGTGCCAACTAGCGACATCATGGTGAGGACTTAGGCAATTTTTACTTGCTTTCTCGCACAAATATGGAATAACTCCTGCTCGCGCTGGAGTGGTAATCTGTGATGGCAGGACGAATCATGAAGGACCAAGTCATGCTTGGGGGCTGGTCGCCTACCGTCGAGTCACGGAGAGCCAAAGTGCTAGGGGGCTGGCCGCCCAATCACCCTAGGGGCGCCACGCGGCAGGCTCGGGGGCTGGTCGCCAAGTGCGAAGACATATAGACACGCAATCGTGCACAAGTACAAAAGTATCAAGCCACAGGCGAAAGGTGGTAAGTTTCATTAAGTTCGCAAATAGATAACATGTACATGGTTGCGAAGTAGAAAACAAAACGACGAGAAGAAAAGAGCTTGATGAATCGCCGAGTGTGTCATCACTCGGCATCAGAGACATCGACGGATCCGTCGTCGTCATCGGCCCCCTCCTCCGTGGCAACATCGAGAGACGGAGCCTCCGTCCTCATCAGCCCGGCCACATACTCCGCAGCCTCGTGCACGCGTGATCGCGCCTGGGTCATGTCTCCCTCAATCCCGGCGACGGTCGCCCGGGGGTCGAAGGAGAGGTTCCGGCTGGCGCAGCAGGCCAGCATGTACTTGGCGGCGGCCACGTTGGCTTGCCCTTCATGGGCGGACCGGTCGGCCAAAGCGGCAGGGAGGCCGTTGAGAGCCTCGGCGACGCCCGTAACGCCATGGGTATATTGCATCGCTGTGGGCTCCAACGGCTCAGTCAGCTCCACCCATAGCGGCCACAAACTCCCGGCGATACGGCGATTGGTGGGGCGGAACATGGTGGCGAGGTTGTGCAGGGAGCGGTGCAGGTTGTTCTGCGTTGCATCACGTGCCTTCTCCGCCTCCTTCACTTTCGCCTCAACCGCCTGGGCTCGGGCGAGCAGCGACTCATTCGCCGCCTTCTCCCGCGCCAGCTCCTCCCGCAGCGACGCTGCTTGTCGGTCCAAACCTCTGGCGGCGCCCGCCGTGGTGTGCGCCTCGAGCGAAATGTGCAGCCGGCCTAGCTCGGCGACCAGTTCGGTTAGTCGGGCGGAGTAGTCGCCACATTTTCGGGACGAGCTCGTCCTGTGGGCCGGGCGCCAGACTTTGGGCGTTAGTGCCACGGTGTTTCGCCAGACACAACAGCGAAGCGGCGTGTCGGCTCGGACGAGCACGAAGGTATGTCAATTTAAAATAAAATACTTACGTTGTAGAATCACGAAGCTGTAGGAAGCGGAGGGAAGCACGAGCCCGCTCCGGGGCGCTGGGGGCTGGTCGCTCCCCGCCACCGGCCCTCGGCTAGCGGCGAGACGGCAGGGCGCCGACGCTGGGAGCGGCGGAGGAGATTCGGTGCAGTGGGCGCAGTCGGCGGGGGCACCGGCGGCATAAGAACGTGGGGCGGAGAAGGCACCGTAGCCTCGTCCCCAGCCGAGAGTACGACCATGCCGGAGGAAGACCCACCGGCAGCGCCGGTGGGAACTGAAGCGGAACCCGATGCCCCGGCCCAGGTCCTCTTTGGGTCCTGGCTCGGGGCATCCTCGGTGGCCAGCCGCTTGCTGGTGGCCCGGTCATCGGCAGGTGTCCTGTACCTAATCGCTAAGGGGCCCCGGGCCGGCGTCGTCACCACCCCGGTGGAATCCATGACCGGGAGGGATGAGATGACCTAAAGACACTCCGCCAACTCCAGGATGCAAATAGGCTAGACGCCGGCTGGAAACTGGCGGTTGCTCGGTGCCGGTGGTAGTAGCCCCGTCAACCACGAGTCCAGCACGGAAGGCGCCAGATTCCCGTCGCCTAGCACGAGCATGTGAGACTCAGTAACAGGGTCAGGGCACGGGAGTCGAGCAGAAAGCACGGAGAAGACTTACGGCCCGGATATGTGCGGGTTATGTCGTCGTCACCTGTGTATTGCTAGGCTAGATGGTAGCAAGACAGGGGTTGATCTCGCCAAGTCGAAATCAATAACGATTAGCCCTCGGTCATCCGCCGCAAGCTTGATCGATCGTCTGGCGCCACCATGGTCCGAAGTTCCGCCGAGTCCTCGACGACGAAGCCCCACTCATCGTTGGCTTCGGTAGGCCCGGTCGGTACCTCCAGGGCCTTCATGCCACAGTCGTCGTCAATGTACAACCATTCGTTGCGCCACGCCTTCCAGTTGGTCTTCATCTGGAAGGGGACAAAGCTGGAGGCGGAGCCATCATGGAGACGGAAGTGGCAGCTCCCCACTGCGTTGCCGTTTGTGGAGCCGCGGAGGGTGTAGAAGTAGCGGAAGAGTGGCAGGTTCGGCGCCACCCCCACGAACATCTTGCAGAGGTAGGCGAAGGTGGAAAGGACAAGGATGGAGTTGGGGGTGAGGTGAAGGTGGTGGATGCAGTAGAAGTGGAGGACGGTAAAAAAGAACTCAGAGTAACATGGAACCAGGCCCGCCAGGAGCGCCCAGACGAAGGTGATGATTTCGTCGGGGCGGCACCATGGCGCCACGGTACCCGCCCGGAACCGGAAGGTTCCCTCCGGTGCCATGAAGGAGACCCTTGCCACCCACTGCTCGTTGACGGCGGAGAGAGGCAAGGAAGCCGCCATCCTGGTGCGTCGGTGACGCGGTGCCGTGGCGGCGCGAGGGAGTCGCGCTATGGTGGCCGAGGAGCTGGACGAAAGCAAGAAGCACGGGAGAACAGGGAAGCACTTCGGTGGTGGAAGCAGCAGGGAGGGAGAACTATGGCAGCCACGTCTATTTATAGGCGCGGCCAGGGCGATTCGGTTGCTGCGCGTGGAGGCGATTCGGTTGCAGCGCGTGAGGATGTGAGGAGCCACGCCGACCACGATCTGTGTGCGCGACGGCGGCGGCGGCAGTTCCAGACAAATTATGGTGGAAGTGGAGAGGAGAAAGCTGTTGCCTGTTGGAACTCCAGGATCGATCTATAGTCTCCCAAGGTCACAATTGTCGGGATCCGCAAAACGGAGTCGAATCCCTGTTGTGCTTTACCTGTACTAGTCCCTAGACAAGTAGCTAGTATACACAGATATACAGTTTGGATCATCACCATTCAACGAGAAGTACTTTATTACATCAGAGTTGCATAATTATTACAAAGTTCAGGCTCCAAGGCGTAGCAGCGAAAATTTAAATAACAGTTCAATGTAAATGGAAACCAAATTACAACTCCACAGGCATGCCCGAAGAATGCGCTCCTAGACATCGGAGTAGTCTTCATCTTGAATTCCGTCAGCGAAATCCCCGTCTTGATACACTTCCTCATCGGCGTCGCATCCTGCTCGTTGGAATGAGCAGCCCGAGAATAAACTCGAGATAAGTAATCTTAATTCCTTACAAGACAATGCCTAGATGCTATGCAGGTTTCAAGGGGAGGTTTGGGGTAGCTTTGCATAAAACTAAGTTTCAAACTTTTAGACCTAGTTTGAGGAAGCGGTTTTGAAATTGAAGTTTGAACTTTATAATTCTTTCTTTTTAGAAAAGACAAGACTCATCGACTTAACTGATCATCATGGCACCCACCATGAAGACAACTACGCACATGCAACACCGATTGCAAGGCAATTCCCAAAACAAAGAGAGGAGAACAGAGTTTTACAAAACTACAGCAGTAGCTTCCGCTGCTCACCCTTAACCATTGGGCGAGACTTTCATGAAAGTTTACACTCTGCAGAGGTTGTACGCTTTACCCATGAGTAGGTGGCTTCGTAGGAATCAACCAAAGGAAGTGGACACCACGAGGTCTTTCACCGCAACCTTCCCTTAGACCAGCATTTCCACTAAGGTTTCCACACCAATGCCCCTCTTTTGCCGATAGGTTCTGTTCTATGGACACATCTTAATACCCACTCCCAACCACAAAGGAAGGTTCTGTTGTTATAGACATATTCAGATGCCTACTCCCTATTCCACCAGGAATGCCAGACTAAAGGACCGAAAGGTACTCTACCAGGACCTGCCCATACAGGCACTAAATGGTCGCACTGTTGAACTAATCTAGGTACCACAAAGAATCGATCCTTAAGCCAAACGGGTATGGTCCAACATCAACCCAATCTCTTGCATACTGCCACCGAGCAGTTGTCAACCACCTTGCAACCATCCACCCCGATTGAGAAACCATTTAAAAAGCCCGGAATAGCACCCACTATCCCTACAGACAATTCCCGATACGGTAGCACCCACTACCGGCCATTCAATTTGCAATCAAGTTTTTATCAAGGTTGAACACAAAAGCAAGTCTCTAGATTGCAATTGCTAAGCAGGTAATGTAAAAATCACTAAACAAGGATGACAGCAAGATTAAATAATATTAATTAGCTAAGGTTGATGAGATTGGCTGTGTATATCAATCATATAGGACTTATCTATAACTTAGTTTAAATATTGTTTTTAACTTTTAATTAGCATCTAGGTTTTGCAAAATCTAATAAAACATTTATAAAAATTGGGTAATAGCAACATGACACAATGACTTGCCTTGGTCATGGTAGTTGGACTGATCAGCGGCAAAGTCTCTTTCGGCGGACGGATCTAACGTTTAAAAAAAATACAATAAGAACCATGTGCGATAAAATATGATGCATGCATGACATCTCATGAGGATGATGCAAACAGTGCAGAACAGTACAAAATAATTTTATAAAACTTCTGAAATTGGTTTCATCATTTTTGGAAATCTCTATAATTAGTTATGATTTTTATAAGCTTAATATTAAAGGTACAAAAGAGAGTTAATTATAAATAAATTTCACAAATTTACCAAAACAGTACAGAAATTAGATTATAATATATCTAACTTCAGAAAACAATTTTGGGTATTTTTGGATCTATATTTTATCCTATAAAATTCCTACAAGTCTACTCACTAAGATAATTATTAAAAATTGAAATAAACAGAAATATGTAAATAAATAGTACATCAAAATACTTTAGAATTTTATGAACCTAATAAAATTTATTTCATAATTTTATGAATTTTCTATGAATTTATATGCAATAAACAACATTTGGCATATTCTGAAATTGAAGAAAATGAAAGGGGAAGGGCAACTGGGCTGGTGGTCCAAGATGGGCCGGCCCACCGGGCGTCCAACACGCCACGGAGCGGCAGGGAGGGTGGCTGCCATGTGGGGCCGCTGGCAGCGAGAAAGAGCAGGGAGCGCAGGTCGGGCATGGCGCGGCGCCCGGCCGGCGACGTCATGGGATGGCGGGAAAGTGAGAGGTGGTCGAGGGCGGCGCCCACCGGAGTTGGGTCATGGCATCAAGCGAGGTGGCGGCGCTGTTCAGACCTAGATCATGGGCGGAGCACGGTGCGGCGGTGATTGGCGGCGACGCGGCGAAGCGAAGCGGGCGAGGATCTTGGTGCAAGTGAGCTAGTGGGGTGGTGGCTCGGCGCGGGTACCCAAGGCAGCTTGCCGTCGGCGTCTTGGCGGCGCGACGGCGAGAGGCGCCGGCGGGCTCACCGGCGGCAATTCCGGCGGCGCGGTGGTCGCCAAGGTCCATAATTGGAGGGGTGCTAAGATTGCTCACCACGGCACCGGTTGCATGCAGAAGCTTTTGCGGCAGAGAGGGATCGGCCGTAATGACCCAAAGTCAGATACTTTTGTTATCTTTAAACATGTTTGCAATAATGCGTACTATTATGACAATTCTCGTTAAATTTCTATGTGACAAACACAAATTTCTAGATTTCAAAAGCCATTAGAAATTGATGATTTTGATTGAATAAATCACCAAATAGCTAATTAATAAACCTTGCATAGGAATTTATAAATTATAGCACTATTTGGGAAATTGTTGAAATATAAAATTCTAATAAACCTTGAATTGGGAATATATTTACATATTCATAAAACATCCATACACATATACTTATATATATATATACATACATATATATATATATATATATGCGTGTGTGTACACACATATTCACATAAGCTTAAATATGATAAATTGCTCTAAAAATCCCAGGAAAATTCTATATATTAGCTTAGCCCCTAATTGAGAGTTTGACTCAGCTTGTTGACCAATTGAACCCGGGGACCCACTTGGCAGCCCTCCCTTTGCTCGCTTCTTGTGGGCATTTCATCGAGCTCATTTGCCGCGGTCACTGCATCTCCTCACCAAGATTGATCCTCCATCGCCAAATCTTCCACGAAGATCCCCTGGCGCTTTGTGAGCTCGTTATGGTTTGGTGGACCCGCCCGACTCGATGTGACGCCCGCCATCGCCGCCGCCATGCCGCCGCCGTGGTGAACATGCCACACTTGTCGCGCCGCGTTCAGCGCCGTCCCTAGGCACCACCCGACTTGCCCAATGGGTGCCCTGGACACGCCATTGATGGTCCTGGCTTCAGCTGCAGCCCGGGCTGACTTGGTCACCGGTGCACGCTAAGTTCACCGTCACGCTCACCACGCCGCTGCGTGACATCCTCACCGCCCAAGCCCGCCAATCGGCGCTGAGACATCTTTGTGACCGACCGACCTCCCCACGGACCTGTGACTATGTGTGTGCTCGCCGAGCTTAATATGGCCGTGCCAAGACCGCCCTTTCTTCCTTTCGCCTCTCCTCCGCCACCCCATTCTCAAGACTCCCTACACTGCTCGTGTGCGATTCGCATGGCCTCACCTCCACCTTGTCAGCTCGCCAAAGGAATCGACCCTAGAGCCCTGCGTCATCGGTTGAGCTTTTCACCGCCGACTCTAAGCACCCTTCCCAAATTCTCCTGCCTCGATGAGTCCTCGTCGATTGCTTGTGCACATAGCATCACCTCATCCACTCGCCTCTTTCGCCCAGGTTAATCGGACCTTTGGTTCACCGGAGGTCCTTGGCGGTGTGGGCTCTGTTCCGCCTGCGTTCGGCTTCCTCGTCGCCAGCATAATCCACGCCTTCTCTACCTCGACTCATAGCTCTGAGCTTTCTCGAGCCCTCTCTCACTCACGCGCAGACATTAATTTAGCTTAGGGACGCCAGAGCCATAGCCAAACTTCCCCGTGGAAGTTCTCCGCCACCGCGCGGCTAGCCACCATTGCTAGCCTCCGCCGGCAAATACCATGTCAGAGCGTCCTTGGGCTACTCACGTAGAATCTAACTCGCCCAACAACACCCCTATGATGCATCAGAAGGTCACCAATGAACCGCCGAATGTTCGCGGTTTATGACGCCACCCGCCGCCCGCCGGAAGAAGACGACGTCTCGGCCGTCGGATGCTCGCCAAGATGCGCGCACATCATCGTGTAGATTTTAAACGCCATGAAGCTCGAGCCCAGCGACATGTGGGCCTCGGGACCCACATGTCAGGATAAGTGGAGGCGCCCGACTCAGCGCCATCGTCATGTTAGCTTTCTCGAAAGACGCTTCAATGTGGTGGCTCACCATGAAGTTAGCGGGCCGCCCAAGATCGTTTCACCGATTTATCCAGATTTTATCAATAAAATAAAGACAGTAATTAGAAACGATTTATTTAAAATAGGTAGAGATCTTTAAAAATTCTCGAAAAATTAGGGTAAATACTAGGGCTTGTAATGGATTGAATAAAATAGTACCACACACAAGAATAGAACACGGTTCCTAGATTAAATCCATTAAGTTTATTTTAGGTATTAATTCATATAGAAATAAGCAAAAAATAGATTGTTGTGTATTAAAAATGGATTAACACCTAAGTTAAACATAAGAAAATCATGGTTGTCGATAAATGACTATCTGCCTGCGGGAGATAGTTCCTACCACCACAACGCGCCGGCCATCGCGCGGTACTGCAAGTAGTGGGGATTCAGGGGTAGTTACGACCTGCGGGCGTACTCTGTCTGCCGCCATGCTTGAGGTGAAGATAGTTTCATGTCGTGATCTAGGTCCATTCTTACAGAGAGCCGTGAGTCTAGCGTGGGTCGGCAAACCCAAGTTAGGACGAGACCGGTACTTTATCGGGGAATGTGATCCATTAACGAAAAGCGCCACACTCTAAGATGATGGCGGGAGTGGGAAGAGAACGTTTGGCAGAGTGCTTGGAAACTGCCATGGGATTGGTTGTGCATTGAAAGAAAATATGATAAATAATCAATTTGACAGGGAATTTGGTTAAACTGCTAAGTCATAGGCTTCCATTTCCAAAACTGGCTTTCATGCAAGTAAATGAACCCAGCCTTTCCTTTGAAACCTCTGTCACTAAATGCATTGGGTTGGGTGTTAGCTCGCCAGTGTTTGGATGACACTGACCTCGCATAAATATCTATCTTTAGACATGGAGGAGCCCGTCGAGGAAGATGTCTACGATTGTCATGAGGAAGGAGATCCTCGGTACCAGGACCAGGAGTAGTTGTTTAAGAGAGGGTTTAGTGTGTTCCACCAGTCATGTGTGGTTACACAGCTGCTGGTGTGATTTTGTCGTTCTTTTGAACTTGCAAGTTGCCTTTTGGGAGATTTCCGCTACTCTGATGAACTTTGATCTGTAACTAAGGCTTAAATGCCGTTTGCTACTAATGCGATCTGATGATTGCTGTTATGTAATATTTGGACACCGATGTATGAAATGATTCGGTGTGTAACTCTTGCACTAGCCTCTCGATCCAGGCCTAGTGCAGTCCGACCGTGCTCGCCAGTAAGCCGAGAAGGGCGCGATAAGAGCCGGTATCGAGCATACGATCAGTATGAACCCTAAACCCCGCCGCTAGCTAGGATTATGATAGTTCATATAAAATATTTTCCAAAACTGCTCTCAGATATCTTGTCTTTTAACTTTCACAACTATACTATTTCTTACTTAAAAGAATTCTTCTTTGGTTTCAGAGATGGATGAGCGTGTTTCCCACGCCTTTTCTCCGAGCGCACTACCCACGATTCTGACGACCCTTTGCACATAAGCCGATGGTTCATGTCCTCCGCCACTGCCGGACTTTTCAGGCTTTGACGACCGCCTCGCTACTTCGAGGCTCGCTGCACTCGCCCGCTTAGGGTACATTGTAGAGGTTCGAGTCTACTACCACCACACGACACAAGGGGCCCACACCACTGATCTGAGAGCGGCCGGGACCACTCGCACCTGCTATCGATGATGCGGCAAAGATTAGCGATACAGGCTACAGGAGGAGTACCACGACGACTTGAGGGCACTTCTTTCGCCTAACCTTCCTTCAAGACTTCCTTTGCCTCCTGTGCTTTACCAAGGCCCCGCCTTCACCGAGGACCACTTGGAGAGGGTTGCGCGCTTTCTCCAGTATGTGGAGACAGACTGTGGACAGCGCTCGAGGAGATCAGCTTCCTCCGCTACTCTCTTCGGACAGCAGATGACCGCCTGCGGGTGGTTGGACGGCGCCTTCACCACTCGCCAGTGATCGACGATGTCCAGACGCCGAGGGACTCAAGACTTGCCCGGTTAGCAAGTTAGCGGCGAGGACCCTTCCCTTTCCCCTCCGGGTCCTCAGTTTCCTCCACCTGAGTACCCTAACCGCCACACTACCATGCGGAAACGGGGCCTTCCTCCTAGTGCCTTAGTGGGGATTCCTCGTCACGACACTTCCCCACTGACCTCTTTGTCGCTGCAGGAGTACTCTTCTGACTCGGAGACCTCCGTGGACCTACCTGCTCCCCCAGTTAGGATAATTGTACTTTTGTGTTATGATGTAAAACTGTTTGGCTGTTGCCGCTTTTGGGTATTTCTAATGACAAGCGTTTCGTTGCTGCATTTATTGGATTTGTTTAAATTGGCCTCATGCATGCATATTTAGCTATAATATTAAGGATCATCGTCGTACAGATGGTACGTGGTCGTGGAGCTGCCCGTGGCCAAGGGGCAAATCTAGGCCGCGGTGCCGCTCGAGGCCAAGGAGCTGGCCAAGCCCGTGGTGCTTGCAAGCAGCCTAGAGGTCAGGGCGCGGTCAAGGCCGAGGTGATTTACCTCCTCCTCCGGCAGGAGACCCAACCATGGCCTAGGTGTTAGCTTATCAAGCACAGATGTTGGGTCAAGTGCTGTTCAACCAGTAGGCAGATAGGAATCGATATGAGGGATCCAAACATGCTGCTTTTCTGCGGACCAATCCCCCTACCTTCTCTCAAGCTACCGATCCCGTGGAAGCAGAAGACTGGTTACGCACTGTGACCAAGAACCTGGAGTTGATCAGATGTCCAGAAATGGAGAAAGTGCGCTTGGCCTCCCACCTGCTAGTTGGACTCGCAGGTGTGTGGTGGGATAATTATGTCGCCACCCGACCAGGTGTGGATTATGAAGAAATAGAAGAAAATGAACCTGCTGAAGATGGAGATGCCGATGAAGCTCAACAAGCTGATAATTTCAAGTGTCGCTTATGTTCCCTGGCCCAAGGGTTTATTCCATGGGGAGAATTTATCACTGCTTTCAGAAATTTTTACATACTCATAGGAATCACAAGGATGAAGAAGTATGAGTTTCGCAGACTCTCTCAGGGGACGATGACAATTTCTGAATATCTCACTAAGTTCAATGAGCTTGCAAGGTATGCCCCTCAGGACATCCAGAATGAAGCTGAAAAGATAGATTGGTCTCTGGAAGGGATGGATTTCCGGTATAAATCCCGCCTTAGGATTTTGGAGTACCAAAACTTCCACCAACTCGTCAACAAGGCCTTGGTGTTAGAAAGGGACTTGAAGGGTGAGGATCTCTCGCATAAGCGCAAGATGGCCGAACGTCGATCGCGGATCAAGTCGATGGGACATTCAAACCTCGGCCCCTCAGAGAGTGGACAACAATCTTCCATGATCAACCGTGGATATGCTATGAGGGGTGGGCGCAGTAATGGAACCCCTGGTTTTCGTACTCAAGTACCAACGGTTCTCAATAAAGCACCGTGCACCCAAAATAGGATGCTGTGCAATCGCTACCTATGCCACCCACTGGACACTATGTCGCCAACCGCCCTAGCCGTAATCGCAAGACCTCAAGGGAATGTTGTGCAGGGTCGTGGCAGAGGTCGCTCGCCGCAGAATCAAGCTCAAGGTATGGGACATGGAAGACTCAACAATATCACTGCAGAAGCAGCACAAGAGGATGAAGGAGTACTTGTGGGTACGTTTGGACTTCACGACTCCCCAGTACAAGTTTTATTTGATTCTGGTGCATCACATTCATTTATTTCACAAGAATACATAGATAAGCACCAGCTACAAACCTTTCCTCTTAATAAGCCCTTCACCATTAGATCTCCCGGTGGGATACTTATGGCCTATAGGTCTTGCAAATGGGTAGAAATAAGAAAGGAAAGAGTAGGATTCTATTTCGACCTAATGGTCATATCTGGATTAGGAGTTGATGTCATAATCGGCATGGATTGACTAAGACTCTATAAGGAGTATTAGATTGTGCCTGCTTAGAAGTCGCTTGTAAAGGATGGTGTGTTTGAAAGAGTATGGAAGGTAGATGAACCCTACAGATGGGGCAGAGCCATCTGGTACCTCAAGGAAGACAACCCGAGTAAGGTGAAGGTAGTCCAAGAATATTTGGATGTATTCCCAGATGACTTACCTGGACTACCGCCTGACCGAGAGGTAGAGTTTGTTATAGAGTTAACACCTGGTACAGCCCGAATCTACAAAACATATTTCAAGATGAACTCGGAAGAATTAGAAGAACTCAAGAAACAACTGGACGACTTATTGAGCAAGGGTTTGATCCGGCCAAGCTCATCCGATTAGGGATCCCCCGCCATGTTCGTGGATAAGAAGGATGGTGGACGAAGACTAGTGGTGGACTATAGGGCGTTAAACGCCGTCACTATTAAAAATAAGTATCCTCTGCCCAGGATCGATGACCTGTTTGACCAACTCCAAGGAGCTACACGTTTTTCCAAGATCGACCTTCGATCTAGATACCATCAAGTAAAGGTGCGGAAGGAAGATATACCCGAAACAGCCTTCACCACTCGGTATGGCCTGTTTGAATATTTGGTCATGTCTTTTGGATTAACCAATGCACCGGCCTATTTCATGAACCTCATGAATTTAATCCTAATGGAATACCTTGACAAGTTTGTTGTCGTCTTCATTGACGATATCCTTGTGTACTCCAAATCGGACGAAGAGCATGAAAAGCACCTGAGAGCGGTGTTGGACAAACTCAGAGAGCATAAGCTATATGCAAAATATAGCAAATGCGAATTTTGGATTAGTGATGTCAGTTTCTTGGGACATATTATATCTGCTGAAGGAATTAAAGTGGACCCATCTAAGATTGACACGGTCGTGAATTGGAAGACACCCGCCACTGTAAAGGAAATTCGTAGTTTTCTGGGCCTGGCAGGATATTATCGGCGTTTCATCGAAGGATTCTCAAAAATATCCCGACCACTGACCTAGCTATTGAAAAAGGAAAGGAAGTTTGAATGGACCAAAGAATGTGAACTCAGTTTCCAGAAGCTCAAAACCCTTCTGACCACCACTCCTGTTTTGGCCACACCTAATATAGCCAAGAAGTTTGAAGTATACTGTGACGCTTCCCGACAAGGATTAGGATGTGTATTGATGCAAGATGGTAAGGTTGTGGCGTACGCATCACGACAGTTGCGCAAGCATGAGGACAATTACCCAACCCATGACCTAGAACTTGCTGCCGTAGTTCATGCACTCAAGCTGTGGAGACATTTTCTAATGGGAAAACAATGTGACATCTACACAGATCACAAAAGCCTAAAATATGTTTTCACACAAGCCAACCTCAACATGAGGCAAAGAAGGTGGTTAGAGTTGATTCAAGATTACAACCTAAATATATTATACCACCCTGGCAAGGCCAACGTGGTTGCAGATGCACTAAGCAGGAAGAACCAGTGCAACTTCCTAATGGTGATCCCAGGAGAAGACAGGAATACCCAGGAAGATACCACCTCAGAACAGCTACTGGAAGAATTGAATAAGCTATGCCTGAATCTCGTAAAATCTGGAGAATTAGCCAACATCACGGTTCAGCCAGATCTGATCAACCGTATCAAGGATAAGCAATAGGACCATCCAAGTACCCTTAGGCTCGAAGGACTGATGAATAGGGGTTTTGGAACAAAAATTGTTAAGGATTAACAAGGAATTCTCTGGATGGAGAAGAGGATCTTTGTGCCTCACGACCCGGAATTAAAGGAAGAGATCTTAAAAGAAGCACATGAGTCACCTTTTTCCATGCACCCAGGATGTACAAAAATGTACCAAGATCTGAAGGCAATCTTCTGGTGGCCCCGAATGAAATGAGATGTAGCAGAATATGTGGCCAAATGTAATACCTGCTGTTTAGTTAAGGTAGAACACCAACGTCCAGCAGGGTTACTGCAACCAATCAAAATCCCAGAATGGAAGTGGGATGAAGTGACCATGGACTTTATTATAGGACTTCCCCGGTCTCGAAGTGGCCATGACTCTATATGGGTAATAGTAGACCGGTTGACCAAGGTAGCTCATTTCATCCCAGTCAAAACCACTCACAAGGGTAGCAAGCTAGCAGAACTATTCATCTCCCGGATAGTGAGCCTACATGGAGTTCCCAAGAGAATTATATCTGATCGTGGATCACAGTTTACCTCAAAGTTTTGGGAAGAACTCCATAGCGCCTCGGGCACCAATTTGTCATTTAGCACAGCATACCACCCTCAAACGGACGGACAAACGGAAAGGACTATCTGAACTTTAGAAGACATGCTTCGAGCTTGTGCTTTAGAATTCCCTGCGGAATGGGAAAAATGGCTGCCTTATGCGGAATTTGCTTATAACAACAGTTATCAAGGCAGTCTGCAAATATCTCCTTTCGAAGCTCTATACGGAAGGAAATGTAGGACCCCTCTCTATTGGTCCGAGTCTGGAGAAGGGCAGGTATTTGGAAGGAACACCTTGCAGGAAGCCGAAGCAAAGGTCAAAATAATTAGGAAGCAATTGCTGGCTGCTCAATCCCGACAAAAGAGTTATGCTAACCATCGTCGGAGGGACCTATCTTTCGAGGTTGGAGACTATGTGTATCTTAAGGTCGACCATTCAAGGAACTCGCAGATTTCAAGTCAAGGGAAAATCGCCCCAAGGTTTGTGGGACCTTATCCGCCTTGTCTCGTAAGGGTGTGGTCGCCATTTAACTTGACCTTCCCAAGGCTGGGAGAAGTGCACAACGTGTTTCACGTGTCCCAACTCAAAAGTGTTTGAGAAAACTCAAGGAGAAGTAGTTCATTTGCTGCACGACACCCTGCAACCCAACTTGGGGTATCAAGTCGAGCCTATTCAAATACTAGAGACTCAAGAAAAGAAGCTCAAGAACAAGACCATTCGCTTTGCAAGGTGCAATGGAGCAATCAACCCGAGGATAGCTTTCATGGGAACCGAAGAGAAGATCGCCAAGAATTCCCTATCTATTTGCTTCATAGATTTATCAAATCTCGAGGGCGAGATTTATTTTTAGGGGGGAGGGATTTGTAACAGCCCAAAGTTGTACTTTTGTTATCTTTAAACACGTTTGCAATAATGCGTACTATTATGACAATTCTCGTTAAATTTCTATGTGACAAACACAAATTTCTAGATTTCAAAAGCCATTAGAAATTGATGAGTTTGATTGAATAAATCACCAAATAGCTAATTAATAAACCTTGCATAGGAATTTATAAATTATAGCACTATTTGGTAAATTGTTGAAATATAAAATTCTAATAAACCTTGAATTGGGAATATATTTACATATTCATAAAACATCCATACACATATACTTATATATATATATACATACATATATATATATATGTGTGTGTGTGTGTACACACATATTCACATAAGCTTAAATATGATAAATTGCTCTAAAAATCCCAGGAAAATTCTATATATTAGCTTAGACCCTAATTGAGAGTTTGACTCAGTTGTTGACCAATTGGAACCTCGGGGGGACCCACTTGGCAGCCCCTCCCTTTTGCCTGCTCTTGTGGGCATTTCATCGAGCAGCTCGGCTGCCTCAGCCGTGCATCTCCCTCACCGGCGCATTGATCCTCCACTGGCCAAATCTTCCGCGAAGATCCCCCCTTGGCAGTTTGTGAGCGTCGGATGCTCGCCAAGATGCGCGCACATCACTGTGTAGATTTGAAATCGCGCGCGAGCTCGCTTCAGAGCCACTGACATGTGGGCCTCGGGACCCACATGTCAGGATAAGTGGAGGCGCCCTCCGACTCCAGCGCCTTCGCTCGCGGTTAGCGCCTTCTGGAAAGACGCCTTCGACGTGGCTGGCTCGGCCGCGAGTTAGCGGGCCGGCCCAGTACTGTTCACCGATTTATCCAGATTTTATCAATAAAATAAAGACAGTAATTAGAAACGATTTATCTAAAATAGGTAGAGATATTTAAAAATTCTGGAAAAATTAGGGTAAATACTAGGGCTTGTAATGGATTGAATAAAAATAGTACCTCACACAGTAACCGAACACGGTTCCTAGATTAAATCCATTAAGCTTATTTTAAGGTATTAATTCATATAGAAATAAGCAAAAAATAGATTGTTGTGTATTAAAAATGGATTAACACCTAAGTTAAACATAAGAAAATCATGGTTGTCGATAAATGACTTTCTGGACCTAGGAAAATATAATATAATCTATGGTATGTTTCCTACTTACATGTTAACTCAATATTGGTATAATTAGGAAACATGAATAACTAGCTTAACCTACCTAGTCTATGAATCTATTCAATTAAGCTATTACACAGCATGTTAGAATAGTAAATCTGTTGTTTCAATTCAATCTCACAACATGCAATATCATGATTATATATATATATATATATATATATATATATATATATATATATATATATATATATATATATATAACATATATGACCATAATCACCCACACACCACTTAAATTTCTACTATACTAAGATAATAAGGATTAAATAAGTTGATGAAGGAAATCGTCAAACAAAATATGAATTTACATATTCTAGTTATTTAATGCACTTTAAACACGATAAAACCATATTTTCTCCTATTGGGTTAAAATAGGGAAGAAATTCCACTATTACTCATATATATATATATATATACATATATCATATGCATCATCTCGCAAGCACTTCGCGGCCATTACGTTAAAGTTCATTACTCAGAGGGATCATGGAACTTTCTTGATATATATGGATTCATATAGATAGTTAAACATAGGAATCGTAAATGAACGAATACGAGCGACCTCGATTGCATTTCATGCATCATTCTTTTCTTCGCCGCATTGTGTTTATGATGAATTGTTGATTCTCCGATTAGGCGTAGAGGATCAGGAAGCACTGCTCGAGGACTCCTTGACAGACCGGACTTCAATTCCCAAGGCGAGTTAATACCTACCCTCAAAGGAGTTTGCTTTTACTTGGGAGAATCTTGATTTTCCCTAGTGCGAGTTAATACCTACCCTCAAAGGAGTTTGCTTTTACTAGGGAGAATCTCGATTTTCTCTAGTGCGAGTTAATACCTACCCTCAAAGGAGTTTGCTTTTATTAGGGAGAATCTCGATTTTCCCTAGTGCGAGTTAACACTTCTCCTATAGGAAGTTGCTTTTACGAGGGAGAGTATGCGCTTCCCCTAGTGCGAGTTAACATCCAATAATAACATATTGAATCCTAGATTTCTAAAGTATTTATTTTACAAGTATTAAACTGCATGCCCTTTAAGTACTTATGCCCATTTGTTCAATCATGATATATCATGCCATTTACTTACTTGCTATCAATTTACCATGATGATGTTGCCTTGAATTAATCATCTGTCATTTGGCTTTTCTATTGATCGCTTTGATGATCACCCTTGGTAGCCTGGTTAATTTAAATAAACTGATTTAGACTCCTAAGTCTTGGTTAAAATCTTGCTTAGACATTGCTCAGTCCAACTAATAATTTTAGGCTTAGAATTGCCTCGGGCGGTGAACCGACATTCACAGGACATGATCACACAATGAATATGGTTAATCGAATTTGGGCTGGCATGCCAAGTGTGTGTATGGTAGTGATGTATCGCAATGCACGGGTCCGCATTGGGTAAGAGAAGAAGTAGCCGGGCTACGTGATTTGAGGCGAATCGCCCACATCGTAGTGCATGGAAGAGAGCGCTTGGCGAGATCCGCGTAATGCCGCGGCGCCGCCCCAAAGGAGGGTTCCGCCACATCGTGTGATTCACACGAGAGGTGCGAGTTAGCCAAGAAGGAAGTGCATAAGGGTGAGGCCCTTCAGGATCGGCCGGGTGAATCAAGGATTCTCGGACGGTGCATCGAGGATGCACAGCAGACGCCATCGACTATCTCGCTGCGGAGATAGTTCCTACCACCACAAAGCGCCGCCATCGCGCGGTAGTGCAAGTAGTGGAGATTCAGGGTAGTTACGACTGGGCGCATTCTGTCTCGCCGCCATGCTTGAGGTGAAGACAGTTTCATGTCGTCATTTGAGGATGATCTAGGTCCATTCTTACAGAGAGCCGTGAGTCTAACGTGGGTCGGCAAACCCAGCTAGGACGAGACCGGGTACTTTGCTGGGGAATGTGATCCTAACGAAAAGCGCCACACTCGGAAGATGATGGCGGGAGTGGGAAGAGAACGTTTGGCAGAGTGCTTGGAAACTGCCATGGGATTGGTTGTGCATTGAAAGAAAATATGATAAATAATCAATTTGACAGGAAATTTGGTTAAACTGCTAAGTCATAGGCTTCCATTTCCGAAACTGGTTTTCATGCAAGTAAATGAACCTAGCCTTTCCTTTGAAACCTCTATCACTAAATGCATTGGGTTGGGTGTTAGCTCGCCAGTGTTTGGATGACACTGACCTCGCATAAATATCTATCTTTAGACATGGAGGAGCCCGTTGAGGAAGATGCCTACGATTGTCATGAGGAAGGAGATCCTCAGTACCAGGACCAGGAGTAGTTGTTTAAGAGAGGGTTTAGTGCATTCCACCAGTCGTGTGTGGTTACACACCTGTTGGTGTGATTTTGTCGTTCTTTTGAACTTGCAAGTTGCCTTTTGGGAGATTTTCGCTACTCTGATGAACTTTGATCTGTAACTAAGGCTTAAATGCCGTTTGCTACTAATGCGATCTGATGATCGCTGTTATGTAATATTTGGACACCGATGTATGAAATGATTCCAGCTGTGTAACTCTTGCACTAGCCTACTGATCCAGGGCCTAGTGCAGGTCCGACCGTTCTCGCCAGGTAAGACGAGAAGGGGCGCGACAACGGCGGTGGCTCCGGCGGCGAAAAGCGAAGCTCCGGCGGCGGCGACAAGCTGCTGATGGCAAAAACGGGTCAAGTAGACACCCAGGGACAATTCCCATTAAAGGATCGAAGATCAATTCTCACCGGAAGATCGAATTTGGCGAGGAGGCAGAGAGGTTGAAGGAGATGGATTTTCTAGGTTTTTGTTTCAGATGCAGAACGACGTGGGGTGGGGGTTTAAGTAGGAGATTAGTACTTATCCTAGGAGGATTAGGATAGGAATCAAAGATTTTTGAATCTGCTAATATTTGGGGAGGGATTTGTATTGATACGGATGGAAAGGAGAGGTGATAGGGGGGTTTCCAACTTGTCAGCCAAGATTCAACGAGAAGGAGAGGAAGAGAGGATCACATGTGGGACCCACACGTAAGAGAGAGAGATTTAAATATAAATTTATATTTTGGTTCGAATATACTGTTAACATATACATTTATGCTATAAATATTCAATTAAAAACATCACATAGTCAAAACCATATAAATATATTTTTATTATCTAACTTTGTTTAAATCATTTTAAAATATTTTTCCAAGGAACATACTCATTTTAAAAGGGTTTTGAATTTCAAAATTTACAAGTGCAATGCAATGCATGTATGCATGATTTCGAAAATGAGGATGTTACAACAATGGCATCACCCTTCGATCAACACAGCAGCATGCAACGCAAACTCATGCAGCATCCGTGTACACGCGTATACGCTATGACGTCAGACGTACTTGATGCTCCTAGCACCCATGCGGTTGTACGTGCGAACAGCACACACGCGTACGTCAATCTAGCAATACGTTGAGAAAATCACAGGAGAAATATTTTGGTGGTGCCTCCAATCGTCGCACCTTTTCTCTGGCCCCTGGCCCTTTATTTATACTAACAGATTACATGAAACCGACTTGGACTCTTACATGTATAAAAGTAAACTTTATCTTTAAAACAACTCCAATTTGTAGACAAACTTAATTCTATCATAATACGAAACGAACTCTCCTAACCTTATCAAGATTATACCTAACAATCTCCCCTTAATCTTGATACTCTAACTTGTTAAAGTAGTCAGACACAACTACGACATGCTCAACTCCACACGAGACATGGGATGGCGACACAGCTACTCAACACCCCACTGCTCCTTGATTTCGACTTCAGAACGACGACACAGCTACTCAACGCCCTGGTCACAACTCATCGAAATCAACTCACCTGGCTCAACTTCAAGACGGTGTCACACCTCCTCAACATCTTGGACACAACTCATTGAAACCAACTTTTCCTTGAACTCGACTTCAGGATGGCGTCACAACTTCTCAACAACCTGGACTCAACTCGTCGAGTCCCTCTCAACATGGAACAGTGCCAAACTCATCTGCAGCACATGCCTCTTCTCTGTCGGTGACACAACTTACCACACAGCACTAAAAACACAAGATCGATGTCGTTCCGCCTTAGCAGCTTCACCCTGCTCGCCTCGCCACTTTTCGATCAACAACCATGCTCCTGACCCTAGAAGCATATGAGACCCTCTTGTCTCCGGCCAACCTCTCTTGCCACGTCACACGACAAACGTGCCCACCGAGCACATGTGCTTAACGCGCCTTTTGTCAGCATCCGAGACCTTCTTGGCCTCTTTAGCCACGCCGTGGCGACAAACGTGCCCACTTGGCACAAGCACCTAGTTCGCCGTGGCGCAGTGATGGTGCTCGTCTTCACAACCCCGCTCTGATACCAATTGTTGGAACTCCAGGATTGATCTACAGTCTCCCAAGGTCACAATGGCGTCACCCTTCGATCAACACAGCAGCATGCAACACAAACTCATGCAAAGATCCATGTACACGCCAGATACGTGAAGACGCCGACGCGTTTTGATGCTCCTAGCGCTAGCGGTTATGCGTGCGAACAGCACACACGCGTACATCAATCCAGCAATACGCTGCAAAAATCACGAGAGAAATATTTTGGTGGTGCCTCCAACCATCGCACCTTTTCTCTGGCCCCTGGCCCTTTATTTATACTAGCAGATCACATGAAACCGACTAGGACTCTTACATGTATCGGCCGGCGACGGGGACCCTCAACCAAGGTTGGTTGGGGCACCACCGATCATGGCGCTGCGGGCTATTAGCCCGCACGCGTGGTGGTCAGCCCGTGACCATTGTTAGCCCTTAGGGTTTGCGCGTGGCTAACTAACCCTAAGATTTGAGATTAGCTATTAGCCCGAGATCACTAAGTCCAACATTCTCCCACTTGATCGAAAGGCTAACTTATGTCCACTCTCAATAAAATAACACACCAAGAAAATGCGTTACAACAGTCAACAAATGCCACTAAAACCCCAGTATCTATAGTGCGTAATTCCATCTCGATAGTGAAGGGAATGTGCCCTAGAAGCAATCATACACAATTGATTGTGTAACGTCTTTGTTTATGTGCTTAAGATAACATTGCTTATCGGTTCCATGAATTAATGTCATGATTTTGTTCATCAAATACGATTTGGTTGTGAGACACATTGTCATTATGATATTGTTCTAAACGATCCCTGGTCCATATCATTACAAGGGGCGGTAATGATTTGATCAGCACATGTATTGATTGATGGTACTATTTCACATACCATAGATATGGAGATACCAAATCAATAATGTGGAGAACATGGGTGATTGGATAGACCTACTCCGAGACGCTGCTGAGATTGTTATCAACAAAGTGCCATCAGCGTGTAGTCTCGAGTGGTACGCCTATACGATCCTTATTCCTGAGGTCATCATGGAATCCCATCATGTGGAGTCGTATGCTTTGGTGTTATCAAACGCTACACCGTAACAGGGTAGTTACAAAGATAACTACTGGGTATGCTGTGAAGCATGGTGTAGGGATGTGATTGATCAAGATGGAATTTGCCCCTCCTCGATAACGAGAGAGATATCTCTGGGCCCCTCGGCGTGGATGGATAAGGAAAGTGCACGGCCATGCTGATATGATTAAAAAGTTAATTATGATATTTATATCTATCACATTGACGAGTGAATGGTCGAGCTATCACAAGGGTGGCACATATCTCGCCTTGAGCTTGACTAATATCGTGTGGCAAAAGGATCGGTATGTTGAGTGTACAGGGTTCAGCCGATGAGATCATTCTATGCATTCGGGAGTCAATATGTACTACTAGGTGCCGCTATTGATCGGTGGATTGGAAAGAAACTTTTCGGATTCACGACCGACTTGCACATGACCTAACGGGTCACACACTTAACGGGTTGGAACATATCTAGTGGATTTGATCTATTAGAAGAAGGGTTTGCGCGTGGATACGATCCGCTTAGGAATTGGAGTCCTAGTGGGCCTCGACTTGAGCCCACTAGCACGTCCATAAAAGGGGAGGCCTAGGGTGGCGCGCGATAGAGACAGATGAGTTCTCCCCAAGCCCTAGCCGTCGCGCTCCTCCTGCTCGCCTGAAACCCTAGCCATGTGGCGAGGTGCTAGCACACCCCGCACGGCGTTCCTGCTCGGTACGTGTGGATATCGGTAGAGGCGCTGCCATACACGGACGCACTATTCGGTTGGATCTACGCCGACCACTCGGCGACCAGTCCGACCACTCGGAGACCAATCCGACCACTTGCCGATCGCACGGCGATCACTCGGACCAGTCGGTGAACTACTCCGAGCACTTGGCAACCAGTCAACGAGCACAACGCATGCTGCTTGGATCTGATCGGGACGCGTACGACTACTTCCACGACGCGTGCGCATCTGCTTCCGCTGCATCGGCGCGTCAAGGGTAACGATCTGTGATCCTCTACTTGCATGTGATCTTGGGTGTTCGCGGTAGAAAATTTTTGATTTGTGCTAGCGTAGCCTACCCGTTCCCCAACAGATAGGATAGCCACTTAAACTTTATGGGAGTTGGTTTTGTTCTTATAGTCCTTGTTTCCAGGATCAGAATCAAAGGCTTTCTAATAGACCCATGCCGGCAACATGCTCTCGAAAGGGACTGGGTGGTAAGCCTTTGGTTAGCAGATCTGTAAGCATAGAATTAGTACTTATATGCTGCACACTTATAGTTTGATCCTGGATTCTATCTTTCCCAACATAATACTTAATGTCAATGTGCTTGGCAGCTCCACTTGACTTGTTGTTACTAGAATAGAAAATTGCAGCCTTGTTATCACATTATACTGTTAGTGGTTTAGATATGCTGTCAACCACTCTAAGTTCAGAAATGAAATTCTTAAGCCATACCGCCTGTCCGGTAGCCTCATAACATGCCACAAACTTAGCCAGCATAGTTGATGATGCAGTAAGAGATTGTTTGGAGCTTTTCCACGAAATAGCTCCTCCAGCAAGGGTGAAGATATAACTTGATGTGGATTTCTTAGTATCAATGCACCCTGCAAAGTCAGCGTCTGAATAACTCATAACTTTAAGGTCATCAGACTTCTTATATGTGAGCATGTAGTGCTTAGTACCCTGCAAATAACGCAGGACTTTCTTAACAGCTTTCCAATGGTCCATTCCTGGATTTGATTGATATCTACCAAGCATCCCGGTTACGAATGCTAAGTCAGGGCGAGTGCATACTTGTGCATACATGATGCTTCCGACAGCTGAAGCATAAGGAGTCTTCTTCATCTGATCAGTCTCTAATTGATTCCTTGGACATTGGAACGACCCAAACTTACCACCCTTTACAATAGGAGCAGGCGAGGCAGAGTAGTTATGCATGTTATACCTCTTTAGCACTCTGTCTATATATGATTTCTGAGATAATCCTAATACTCCTTTGAACCTATCTCGGTGAATTTCAATGCTCAGAACGTAAGAAGCATCACCAAGATCCTTCATGTCAAAGTTAGACGAAAGAAATATTTTGGTCTCATGCAGCATATTCTTGTCACTGCTGGCCAACAAGATATCATCTACGTAGAGCACTAAGACGATAAATCTACTTTCTTTAATTTTAATGTAGATACAATTATCCACCTCATTTTCCTCAAAACAAAATTTCTTAATGACTTCATCAAATTTTAGATACCACTGTCTAGACGCTTGCTTTAATCCGTAAATGGATTTTCTAAGCCGACATCCCATATGTTCCTTGCCCTCTTGTTGACGCGAAAAGTTGACTCTTCACGCACACACTATGCGGAAGCGTCAAGTCGGGGCTTGCGTCGCAACCAGGAACCAAACGTGCCAGTCAATTTGACCTGTGAATTGACAAGGGGAAATCATCAGCGACTTGGCCCTAATCGGCTTTTTCTAGTAGCCAGATTAGGTTTACACACATCGGTCTCAAGACAATCGATGGTGGAAATTCTATCGGCTTAATTTCCGATAGAGCAATCGTAATAAACTAAATCAATGAATCTATCTTTTTGGTATTTTTATATTGGAAAACCAGTTTCAAATCCTTAAATAGATCTATCAGTTTTAATCACGAAATTGGCCTAAATAGATGGGTCAAACCCAGACAGTATTCAGATCTATAACGCGATGTAGACTAATAAATCGATCTAAGTAGTAGGAACTAGCAAAACAACGTCAATCGGAAAATATGTTAATCATACTATCCCCTAAAACGAACATATGGGAGATCGATAGGATCGAGACAGTCTCATATATTAGATTCGAGAAAAGCATGCAAACTTAATCAACAACTGACATTGCTAGATAAATATGACGCAAACCGGTGAATACTTTATTCATGTCAATTCCCAAACAAATACATATAAGATCGATTAAATCGAGACAGTCATATGCATCGAAGAAAGAGAATACACGAGAACAAAGTGTTTCATCCGTTAACACCATGAGGATACATGCATGATGCAGATCGAATAACTCGAGACAATGCAAATATGCGTCCATGCTAAGGATTGGTAAACCGAGACAGCCTAACATGCTTTGTATACATGAGGTTGTAACAATGCAGCCATGCATACGAGAACAGGTAAGAGAATCGATTACATCGAGATAGCCCTACCCGCGGCTTGAAATCCTCTCGACGAGGTCGATCGGGTTCAAAGGTGTAGTGTTTGTGTATTGTGTAATGTCTATCCCTGTCTATCAGGTCGCTATTTATACTAACGCCTAAACCGCAAGATCGACTCCGACTCGACGTTATCTAATCTGTCTATAGAACGACCCGATAAACTTCCTTAACACTCGGATGCAATCCCGATTTGCTTTGATATCTTTCCAAAATATCCGGAATACGAGATTCTGTGCCGATTTCGATTCCGCGTCGAACTTGATCCTGTGCCGATTTCACCCTTGGTCAATGAGGCCCACAACGTTGATGAGGCCCAGCGTCTTAATAATGACGGCCCATATTTATCCGATCCACCTGCCAAATTTGGGTGTCAACATATGCCCCTAGGTTTGGCGATGTGAGACTCGCATCGGCAAACTTCTTTCGAATCGGCTCTTCCAAAGATGATGCTTCACCTCCCGAAACCTTGGAAATCAGCAACATAAATGACGGTCCATTTCTCAAGTGCATGTCTAGCTAACCGTGCACCTGCTAACCGAAGGGTCGTGCATTAATTCACACTATTCCCTGTATGCAGCTGAACTCGAGCCCCTAAGATACTCGGCCTATAAAAGAATCCGATGGCGTTCTATTCTCCATCACTTTCCTTCGTCATCTTCTCTTTCGAGAACTTTTTCTCCAATGGCCTCCAACAACCACGAAGCTTCTTCCAGCCATGGCCCCTACGTACCTCCTCCTGAGGTTTTAGCAGTAGCGGCGGCAATGGAAGCAGAGGAAAGGCTCCGGTACGAGGAGCAACTGCGATTGGATAGTGCAGCAGTGGCGTCCCTCGAACGCGCGTGGGCGGCCGAAGTGTCGCAGGCAAAGAAGGAGCAAGCCGCCACCAACAAGGCCATTGCGTCGGCGATCCACGAGATGGACGCTCTGGCCTATCTCGAAGAGGGAGCCGACGAAGCGCTGGAAGAAGCTCTGGAGGATGGTCTGCCAGACCACGATCTGGCGGAGATGGAGTTCGAAGCGCAACACGCCGATGATCCCATCTTTCGAGCCATCGATATTTCCGACGACGAAGTCGATGCCCCAAGCACCGCAAGCCCTCCGGGATCCAGGCGCAGCCGCCAAGATTAGGATAGAGTAGAATAGAGCTGAAGAAATCGGCTTTTCCTTATAAATCTTTTCTTACTTCTCTTTGTAAAGAAGAATCAGTATATAATCCGATTCAAACTATGGTCAGAATATACTAATGCTTCGATTTTAATGGCAGTCTGGGTAGCAATAACCTCATTTATCCAATCGGGTTTTCTTCATTCTGATTCCTTAGAAGTTCCACTGTTACGATTCCCCACCAGCGCTTCTTCCCATGCCCAAAATGCGGACACGTATCTTTTCAATTGGCGGGAACATCCGAAACAGCATTTTGCAAAAAGCGCGACAAAACCCTAATTCTCCAATTATAAATAGGTCACTGTCCCCACGTCACTTGCACGCTTCCTCTGTGCTCCAACCTCCTGCATCCGAATTCAGGATTTCTAGGTTTCCGCAAGTGCTCAGCTTCTCCTCCACCTCAGCTTTCAAGTTTCAATCGGCAGTCATGTCTCAGGTACTGATTCGTTCCTCATATGCCGATTCTATTTATGGTCTGGGCCCGATAGGAGAGGATGACTCATCGGCTTTCATAAGTCAATCGGTAGCTAGGATGCCGATGTTCGCAAACCGTTTAAAGATTGACTAGTTGGAAATCGGCTTTCCGATGCTGGCCGAACCCGATAGACGGATATAAGACTTGGTTACTCCGGGTATATAGACAGAAAAAAGACCAATGGGACTACCTGGGAGTAACCGATGCCATCCTTCTTTCTCTAAATCCGATCCCCATAGATGAACCCTTCATGGCAGCGACGGTGTACTTCTGGTGCGATATCGCCCATGCCTTTCTCTTTCCAAATGGCCCGATTGGTCCCACCCTTCTAGATATCGCCATGTTAACTGGTCTCAGTCCAGATGGCGAGATGAGATCAGCCTTCGACCTTTCCATCAGCAAAAAACTAGCTTCAGAGAGGGGTGGCTAGAAAGGCTATATCAAGACTCATCGGAAAAAAGGCGACGTTGACGACGAAGAGCATGCCGCTTTCCTCAACATGTGGCTGGATCGGTATTTCTTTTGTGGGCAGTCTCTAGCTCCCAGCAAGATCTACCAAGGAATCGCAGAAGCCCTTGCCGCTGGAGAACATCTTGCTCTGAGCAAATATCTTCTAGGAGCCGCTTATCGGTTAATGCATGAGATTAGAGAAAATCTCTGTACTGCCAAAACCGAGTACTCAGTTGGCAACATCGGAGGCCCCTTTTGGTTTATCGGAATGTCCCTAAAGCTCCATGTCCCGAATTCTATAGAGGATCTTGATTTTGATCTGGAGTTTCCGAATGAAGATGAGGAATCCGATGACTCCTTACGTCCATGCAGGTCTTTTGGAGAGATGTTGTCAGTAAATTGTTACAGAAGACGTCTGAATTATGAGGACTTCAGCATCTGTCTAGCGAATTTCTTCGCCTGGCAAGAATCGGGATATAAACTGGTGCATTTCAATCCATATTCTAATTCCCAGAGATATCCAACCCCATCCTTTTTCAGACTCTCTCCTATTCTATCTGGGGATTCGTTAATCTCCTTCAAAGAATTCATCTCTCCAGCCATCTTCTTCGCAATCCTGAGTACCAGGGCGCACATCAAAAAACCTTCCTATGAATTCTACCACCCAATAGATTTCGCCGCTTGATTTGGACTTATAGAGCAAATTCTCGACTTCTTCATATACCGGCACTTGGACGCACGGACAGAACTAGACCTGCAATCGGCATATCCCATACTGACCGTTGCTCATACCGAAGTTTGAAATACCGATTCTTTGTCAAGGTCTCCTCGTGACCTCTCAAAACTTCGCTTGGTGGAATACCGTGGCCAAGAACATTTACGCCACCAGAGGAGGCGCATCGGAATTCGTCAGCCAGTTCACAGGTAGCAAGAACGAATACAAACCAAACTGGCCAAGCATCGTCGGCATTGCTGAGCCTTCTTCTTCAGAGTCGGGGAATCCAAGTGGAAAAGGAAACTCGTCCGATGATGACAGCGATAATTCTGACTCTTCTCATGGCGCCGAAGATGATGATAACGATAAGGACATCGATGACGACGAGAATAGTGAGAGATCACGGACGCAATATTTCACTTCTTCTTCTACCGAGGTCACTAACTGCCCGCGTGCGTCCACCGATTTTGCATCATCACGCTTTCCTAATCACTAACTCCTTTGTCTTCTATTCTTTCAGGGTAACAAGCGTCCGGCGTCAAAGTTGGTAGGGGACGAAGCCGGCAAGCTTTTTGCTACGAGCAAGTCTGCATCGGCCTTCGCTCAGGGATCGGCTTCCCCCCAGCCGAAGAAGAAAGGTACAATAAGATGTCTTGGTAGCCTGGCTAAATCCCGATATTTATCAACCTTTTCTTGCAGCAAAAACTGACGGGGCCGCCACTGGCCAAAAGAAGAAGAAATTGGCATACAAGCGGAAGCCGCAAAAGGTGCGTCCTTCCCCTAGCACCGAATCGATTGGCGACACCGTAAGACCTTTCGACTCCTTCCCTAGGAATGCCCATCTTATCGGAATTTTCCTGCAGGCCACAACCCTTGAGAATTTAGACAAAGGGAATGCCCCTACTCCTCCCACAGCTTCACAAGCTCCACCAGCTTTCGACCCCAAGGAGGTAATCGAAATTTCTCTGTTTTTAATGGAAATCTTCCATTTTCCGATTCCTCAATAAAATCTTTTTCTTTCAGTATACGCTCTAGCCGCGGGGCCCAGCTCGAGTGACAACCGTTTCTACCCAGGTGTTCACTTACGGCAAGAAAGACGATGAGTTGGATTTCGATCCGGCCAGTCTGGTTTGTCTCGACGACGACGACGACCTGGACATCGACATCTTGTCCAATTCTCCGATTTTGTCCTCTCCAAAGATGGCTCAGCCGTCCGCCTCGATATTGCCGAATCATCGCGCTTAATCGACTTCTGCCGATACCATCGAAGCTCAAGCAGTGTGGAGCCGATGAGCCAAGAAAATGAAGTCTTGGAAAATTCTGAGGCGGCCCGCGACATCATTAGCAGTATCGGAGAAACTCTGCCCGAAGATGTTGCAACGGCAATGGCAAAACTGATGTCCCTTCGTGGAAAGAAGTCCAATTTGTCTGACGCTCTCGACCGAATCCGTCGAAGGGAAGAGCGGAAAAACGCCGAAGATGATGTGAAAGCTTTTGTCCAAGACGCCAACTCGAACGAAACTCTGTGCTCAAGATGAAAGCGAGCACGCCAAAATCCCATGCCGTTCGTGCCGTGGCGAGGTAAAAGATCTCGAACAAAGAATCGAAAACGCTAAGAAAGCCGCGCAGGCCGCCCGCCTTTGGAAGAAAGCCGATCTGCCTTCAATAAACAGCTCCTAATCGTAAAGGAATGCGCGGAAAAGGTAAAGGAGGCGAAGGCGAAACTTCCAGAAGTGCCCGGATCGGACCATGAAGACGCTGCTATCGTCAACACTATCCGAGGCACTTTATCGAGGCCGCCCTTATCTTCGAAGATAGGTCGACCGCTGCGAGCCAAGTTTAAACTTTTATCGATTGATGTGAATCGGTAGATGTACCGATCGGCAAACTCATGTCTTCTCGCCTCACTGTTGTAATAACTGAGCCTGGTGATTCTTGTGGTAATTTTAAGTTATTTCCATGCATGTTCGATTTGCCACAATCCTTGTGTTATCGAACTAGCCACGATCCAAATGAATCGGCTCCCAAAGAATGAACTCAAGGCGACTAGTTCTTGTCGGCTTTCTTTCTATAGGCGATTCTCCCAGAATCGGCTTTCTTTCTATAGGCGATTCTCCTAGAATCGGCTTTTGGAAAATGTTATGTTTTAGGCCCCGATCCACACGCTAGGATAATACTTCTTTAGGTACCTTGCGTTGATTACTTTACCGAAAACCTGTCCCTCGATCGTTTCTAAAATGTAGGCATTGCCTATAACAACTCGATTGATCTTGAAAGGCCCTTCCCAATTTGGAGACCATTTACCGTACTTGGGATCCTTCGAACCAATCGGGAGAAACGTTTTCCACACCAACTCTCCTATTTCAAAAGTTTTCGGCACCACCTTCTTATTATATGCCCTGGCGACCCTCTGCTTATCTCGTTCGATATTTTCCAAAGCTTTCGAACGAATAGCCACCATATCATCCAATTTGTCTACCATTAAACTTTTATAACAGTCGGCCTCTATACGGTTTTGCTCTTCTATCCTCGTAGATCCGATGATTACTTCGATCGGTAAAACAGCCTCCTGTCCATAGACCAACTCAAAAGGCGATACTTTGGTGGCACCATGCTTAGCAATCCGATAAGCCCATAATGCATCCAGCAGAATATTATGCCAATCTCTCAGCCTCTCATTGATCTTCCTCTTAATTAGCTTTATAATTCCCTTGTTAGAGGATTCTGCTTGGTCGTTTGCTTGGGCATAATATGGTGACGAATTGATCGTTGTGATCCCCAAGCTCCGAGCATAATCCTGAAATGCCTCTGACATAAATACCGATCCTTGATCGGTAGTAATCATTTGAGGAATCCCAAATCGGCAAATTATATGTTCTTTAAAAAAAATCAATGGCTTCGGTAGCAGTCACTTTCTTGAATGGCACCACTTCAACCCACTTGGTGAAGTAATCTGTTGCTACCAACACATACCGATGCCCCTTGGATGAAGAAGGAAAGATTTCTCCTATCATGTCAATTCCCCATCCGCGGAACGGCCACGGCTTAACAATCGGATGTAAGACCGATGCTGGTGCATGCTGAACATTTCCAAATTTCCAAATTTCTGGCAATCCACGCAACCTTTGTAATATTTGAAGCAATCTTCAACCATCGTTAGCCAGAAATATCCCGATCGTTTCAACATCCACTTCATCTTTTGAGCCGATTGATGTGTTCCACAAATTCCTTCATGAACTTCTCCGATTGCAACTTTGGCATCCTCTTCATTCAAACATTTGAGTAGCAGCCCATCGAAACTCCGAAAATATAACTTATCACTGATCAGCACATACCTTTGAGCCCTTCTTTTAAGTTTTCTGTCGGCTTTCCCTTGAGGATTATTCAAATAGCCGATAATCTCAGCCTGCCACCCTGTTAGAGGACAATTTTGATAGGGTACGATTTCCAATTCCATGATCGGCATTTTATAACCTGACGCTTCCTGAGCCAAATCGTTGGCTTCACAATTTTGTTCCCTTGGAACGTGCCGAATTGTAAACATAGTAAAACACTTAACCAATCCCGCGGCCTTTTCCAAATATTCTTGAAGCAAATCACTTCGGCACTCGTATTTGCCAATTATCTGGAAAACCACTAGTTGCGAATCTCCGTAAACTTCAACTGCCATAGCCCCAGCTTGAATTAACCACTCCAACCCTTGAATCAAAGCTTCGTATTCCACTTGGTTATTAGTTAACCCAGAATTCACGGTGACGCTGAAACGATAAGGCACTCCTCCAGGGGACACTATGAAGAGGCCAATTCCACATCCTTCTTCACAAACCGATCCATCGAAGTACATAACCCATGGCATCAAGGCCAACAGGTTAACATCATGATGATGCGTGATGAAATCGGCCAACACCTGCCCCTTGACAGCTTTCGGAGGTTCGTAGGTCAAGTCAAACTCGAAGAGAGTATATGCCCACTTTCCGAGCCTCCCCCTGATAATCGGAGCACTAAGCATATACTTGACCACATCGGTTTGACAAATCACCTTGCATTCAGCACCCAACAGATAATGCCTCAATTTAGTGCAAGCAAAGTATAGACAAAGGCAGAATTTCTCCACACCGGTGTATCGAGTTTCTGGATCCAACAACTTCCGGCTCAAATAAAAAATTGCATGTTCCTTTCCATCGACTTCTTGAACCAGGACTGCCCCTATCGTTTTCTCAGACACCGATAGGTAAAGTTTGAAGGGCAAGTCCTTTCTTGAGGCGACCAGGACAGGTGGGTTAACCAAATATTGCTTGATATCATTGAAGGCCCTCTGCTGTTCTGGTCCCCAAACAAACTTATCGGCATCCTTCAACTTGAGTAATGGAGAAAAAGGAATAATTCTTTCCGATAAATTGGAGATCAATCTTGTCAAGTAATTGATTTTGCCGATTAATTCTTGAAGGCGAACCTTAGAGTTTGGAGGCTTAGTGTTCATAATGGCCTTCACTCTATCAGGATGAGCTTCAATTCCTCTCTCATGTACCATGAATCCCAAAAACTTCCCAGCCGATACTCCAAAAGCACACTTCTTCGGATTCATTTTCATTCCGTACTTCCGAAACCGATCTAATACGGTCACGATATCGGCCAGGTGTTGTTCTTCCTCTTGAGACTTGATCACCACGTCATCAATATATATTTCAACCAACTTACCGATCAAATCATGGCAAATCAAATTCATCCCTCTTTGATATGTCGCCCCAGCACTTATTAGTCCAAAAGTCATAACCACCCATTCAAATAACCCGATAGCGCCGGGGCATCTGAACGCGGTTTTGTTTACATCCTCTTCAGCCATAAAGATCTGATTATACCCAGCATTGCTATCCAAAAAACTGATAATCCTATTGCCCGAAGCTGCATCGATAAGTCTATCGGCAATCGGCATCGGATATTCATCTTTGTAAGTTGCTCTATTTAGGTCGCGGAAGTCAATGCATACCCTGATTTTATCAGAATCTTTCTTTCCTACTGGTACAATGCTGGAAATCCACTCAGCGTGTTTACATGGCCGAATAAATTTCACATCTAATAGCCTCTGAATCTCGCCTTGACTTGGTCATAAACTTTCCAGCTGATCTTTCTTGGAGCTTGCTTTTACCTACGAAACCAGTGTTTCATCTTGATCTTGTGCTCAACCACCGATCGGCTCAAACCAGGCATTTCGTGGTATTCCCAAACGAAACAATCGACTCGATCCTTGAGAATTTGAATGAGCCGATCTTTGTATTCCTGCGGCAACTTCTTACTGATATAAGTGGGCCTTTCCTTTCCATCCGTCCCAATGTCGATTTTTTCAAGTTCGTCTGCAGATATAAAGCCCTGGCCCATCTTATATTCGATTTCATCTAGAGTTGCCGCGGTTCCCATAAAAAACCCTCGTTTCCCCGAGTTATTGATTGCGCTTCCAGGGTTGTCGGTTTAAAACCCGATTTGCTGAAGCTGATGAAGTCACAATCCTCCAAAGGTTTTCCTGATAACGACTCCAGGTTATCGTAAATCTCAGCACAGTCAATTTCTGCAGTTGAGGCCTCTCCTTTCACCACTTCTACATGCTCACCAACCTACTGAATCAGAATTTGGTGTAAGGTCGATGGAATGCAGCAGTTAGCGTGTATCCAGTCTCTACCCAACAACACATTATAGTTCCCTTTGCCTTCAATCACAAAGAAAGCGGTCGGAATAGTCTTACTTCCCACGGCGAGTTCAACCACCAGGATCCCCTTTGCTTTTGTCGGGTTTCCATTGAAATCGCTTAGTACCATGTTGGTTTTTACCAGATCTTCAGTAGATTTTTCGATTTTCCGACAAACGGAATATGGCAGGCATCAAATTAACAGTATCACCGCTGTCCACCATCATCCTGGAAATCGGCTTCCCCTTGACGTAACCCGTGATGAACAAAGGTCTCAGATGCAACCGCGAGGTCTCGGGTTTCTTACACACGGCGTCTTCAGCTCCGATCACCAACTCCGCGGCAGGTTCTTCGAGATCACTCATGAATTCGCGAGGCAGCAAGCACACCATATTATTATCAAGTACGGCCTTACCTTTGTCGGCTTTATCATCAATACCAATAGCCGATTTTTGCTTTGGCCTCCATTCCATTTTGCCCCTAGCCGGTTTCATTGGTTTCACTTGCTCCAGCAGGTCCTCCCTAAATTTCTCAGCTTCAGCTTCCTTTATCCCGTCATGCCTCATCCTCTGCAATCGCCTTTTCTGAGATTTGGTAATTCCACTTGGACACCATCGCGGCAACGGCACTCTGGGAGGACGATGAACATCGGCTCTTGCCCTCGCTGGGCCTTTCTCAATTCTTTGCTTCGGAAAAACCAAACGGTTCATAACCGATGTTCTTTTTGCTGGTGGAACGGACGTATGATTCATAGGGCAATTTTCTACGGTGGGCAACGACATCTGTTCTTCCTAGCAATATCGGAAAAAGGGACAACCCCAGTGTTCCATCCCACAGTCCCGATCTTCTGAGTCTTCTGGATGGATCGGCTCCAGAGTCCTAGGCTTGACATTCCTCTTAGCCATCCGGTCATATTTCTCCACCAGTTGATCAAACGTCGGTTTCGATCTTTCGACCGGATGTTTATTTTTCCCAAACCTTTCTTCACGCTGCCCCTTGTCTTGCGGCTTCGTGGATCGAAATTTCAATTCTGGCTTTTCATCTATCACGATCCTCTTAGCGCCGACAAGTACTTTAAACCGATTAGAGCTTTCTCTATGGTCGTCTCTGGAGCGATTCGAGCTTTCTCCACGATCATCGACTTTCCTCTTCCACACACCCACCGTACCGACGAAACCGACTGGGAAAGGCTCCGTATCAATTTGTGAATTTTTACCTTGATATCTCAGCTGCCCATCTTCAATCGCCTTCTGAATAATCTGCTTGAAGGTGTTGCATTCATTGGTGGTGTGTGAATATGAATTGTGCCACTTGCAATATTTCCGTTTCTTGAGTTCCTCCAAAGGCGGGATGACATGCCCTTGCTTAAGCCGAATCTGCTTTTCTTGCAACAGGTGATCGAAAATCCGATCACATTTGGAAGTATCAAAGGAATACTTCGTCTTTTCAGACGCTTTCGGCTTTATCCATCCGAGCTCAAATTCCGTCTTGTTGTTTACCCACTCAGCAAGATAAGCTCCAACTCCTTCATCATCTGAATCCTTAGAATCCCCATCCTCCTCGGTGGTAACCATGTTCGTAGCCTTGCCCTTGTTCTTATTGGCATCCCTATACTCCCTTTGGTTCGGGAAGGTATTCTCAGCAAATCGGCTTTCGTACAGCGCGATTTTATGGGCTAGATGGGAAATATCGGCAAACTCTTGATTACCAACCTTCTTCTGATTAACGGGCAGTAATCCCTTGAAAGCCAACTCTGCCAACTCTTGGTCAGGCAGTGAAAGGCTGTAGCATCGGTTTCTCACCTCTCTAAACCAGCGCAGGTAGTCGTTCACCGACTCGCCATACTTCTGCTTAATCATCATGATGTCGGTGATGCTTGCTTCGTTTTCCCTAGAATAAAAATACTCTTGGAATTTTTTTCTCCAAATCCGCCCACGAAGGGATAATATTGGGGGACAGAGAGGTGAACCAGTTGAAAGCCGATCCCGACAGAGAGAGCGGGAATAATCGGCACCGGAGCGTATCCTTTGCAGCAGCATCCCCGATCAACATAATGAATCTTGCAATGTGCTCTCGGGTAGACGTACTGTCGCTCCCACTGAACTTGGCGTTAGCAAAATCCGGCACTCGATATTTGTAGGGAAATTCTATCTCATTGAATGCCGATGGGTAAGGCATGGTGTAGCCTGGAGCAATCTTGGGAGCGTTGATTCCACATTGCCTCATCATATTGAAGACCAAGTTCCTTGTTACCTCCTCAAGGTTCTCGCCTCCTGGAACCACCGGCGGAGAGTTCATCGGAATTATAGCCTGATTGTTCCGCATCGGAGACGTGTCGTAAGGATTGATCGCAGGAGGGGCAAAAATTGGCGGAGGGGAACTGAACATCCCGACCTGCGATGGAATCGCCTGAGAAGAGCTTGCTTGAGGGTTTGATGGGAATCGGCCCATTGGATTCGGCGGAGGTGGTGGGTTCCGATTCCCTTGGAGGGGAGCTTGACCATTGAAGAATTTCTGCCATGCTACATTGGTCCGATCCTCGACGATCTGTCCTATGACCGATGATTGATCAATCAATGATCGGTAAACAGACACGTTGATTTGCTCCCTCAATATTTCGGAATAATCCCCCGTGAGCAGCGGATCTCCGATAGCAGACTTAGAGATTTGCCCACTGCGGGTCTTCCGATAGCCGGTGAGTATTCTCCTCATGTTCTCTTCGTTGAGCTTAGCAAGTCGCTCCTGGATCTCCTTCTTTTGTTTTGGGCTGAGCTCGTCAAAAGTCACCGGCTCAGCGGCGTGCCCCTGAGCAGCCGTCGTGGCTTCAGCGTCGGCGCGTGTCATGTCGTTAGTTCGATCTTTCGGGTCCTACCAGGCGTGCCAAAAAGTGTGTTGACGCGAAAAGTTGACTCTTCACGCACACACTATGCGGAAGCGTCAAGTCGGGGCTTGCGTCGCAACTAGGAACCAAACGTGCCAGTCAATTTGACCTGTGAATTGACAAGGGGAAATCATCAGCGACTTGGCCCTAATCGGCTTTTTCTAGTAGCCAGATTAGGTTTACACACAACGGTCTCAAGACAATCGATGGTGGAAATTCTATCGGCTTAATTTCCGATAGAGCAATCGTAATAAACTAAATCAATGAATCTATCTTTTTGGTATTTTTATATTGGAAACCAGTTTCAAATCCTTAAATAGATCTATCAGTTTTAATCACGAAATTGGCCTAAATAGATGGGTCAAGCCCAGACAGTATTCAGATTTATAACGCGATGTAGACTAATAAATCGATCTAAGTAGTAGGAACTAGCAAAACAACGTCAATCGGAAAATATGTTAATCATACTATCCCCTAAAACGAACATATGGGAGATCGATAGGATCGAGACAGTCTCATATATTAGATTCGAGAAAAGCATGCAAACTTAATCAACAACCGACATTGCTAGATAAATATGGCGCAAACCGGTGAATACTTTATTCATGTCAATTCCCAAACAAATACATATAAGATCGATTAAATCGAGGCAGGTCATATGCATCGAAGAAAGAGAATACACGAGAACAAAGTGTTTCATCGGTTAACACCATGAGGATACATGCATGATGCGGATCGAATAACTCGAGGCAGTGCAAACATGCGTCCATGCTAAGGATCGATAAACCGAGACGACCTAACATGCTTTGTATACATGAGGTTGTAACAATGCAGCCATGCATACGAGAACAGGTAAGAGAATCGATTACATCGAGATAGCCCTACCTGCGGGTTGAAATCCTCTCGACGAGGTCGATCGGGTTCAAAGGTGTAGTGTTTGTGTACTGTGTAATGTCTATCCCTGTCTATCAGGTCGCTATTTATACTAACGCCTAAACCGCAAGATCGACTTCGACTCGACGTTATCTAATCTGTCTATAGAACGACCCGATAAACCTCCTTAACACTCGGATGCAATCCCGATTTGCTTTGATATCTTTCCAAAATATCCGGAATACGAGATCCTGTGCCGATTTCGATTCCGCGTCGAACTTGATCCTGTGCCGATTTCACCCTTGGTCAATGAGGCCCACAACGTTGATGAGGCCCAGCGTCTTAATAATGACGGCCCATATTTATCTGATCCACCTGCCAAATTTGGGTGTCAACACCTCTACAGCAAAACCTTCCGGTTGAGCCATGTATAAGCTCTCATGCAAGTCACCATTAAGGAACGTGGTTTTAACATCCATCTGATGTAGTTCTAAATCATAATGAGCAACGAGGGCCAAAACAATTCTAAGGGAATCTTCCTTTGAGACAAGGGAGAAAGTATCGTTATAATCAATCCCCTTCCTCTATGTAAACCCTTTTCCTATAAGCCTTGCCTTGAATCTTTCGACATTCCTTTTAGAGTTTTGTAGACCCACTTACAACCTACTGTTTTGACTCCATCAGGAATTTCTACTAGATCCCAGACATTATTAATGCTCATAGACTTTAACTCATCTTGCATAGCCTCGACCCATTTATCTGAGTGTATGCTAGTTATGACTTTCTTGAAGGAAGTAGGATCATCTACCTTTCCTATATCGTATACGTCTTCATTCATTTACACGACATAATCATTCGGAATGGCAGACCTCCTAACCCACTGTGATCTTTTTAGGGGCAGCTGGGATATCATTAACCTCTGAACCCTCAACAGGAACAGAGACAATTTGAGGCACATGAGCCATAGTCTCTTGGATTATCGGCAATAGGACATTAGGCCACATTTCCTTAAAATCTATTTTTCTGGCCTCTAAGCTCCCACTAATTTCACAATTCTCTAAAAATACAGCATGTCTAGTCTCTACAAATTTAGTATGACGATCTGGGCAATAAAAGCGGTACCCTTAGATCTATCGGGATACCCTATAAAGTGGCCACTCACAGCCTTAAGTTCTGTCGGGGCCGGCAAAACGGAGTCAAGTCCCTTCTGTCCTTTACCTATACTAGTCCCTGGAACAAGTAGCTAGTACACCCAGATTCTAGATCTTCGGATCATTGCCATTACAATTCGAATAAATATTACAACAGAGTGCGTTACAAGGCGCTAAATCAGAGTATAAAAATTTAGGCACGCAGGCCTTACACAGCGGAAGCCTAACAGTCTTCCATAACTCCAAATGGAAGGGGCAAAATAAAACAATCAATCCCACATGCGAGCTGCAGTAGCGTCCTAAGCGTCGAGGTAATCTTCATCTTGAGTTCCGACAGTGAAACCTTCATCTGGGTACATCTCCTCCTCGTGTTACTATTGTTGATCACAACCTGCTCGTTGGAATGAGCAGCCCCGCATAAAAGGCGAGGATGAGTATACTTTGTACTCAACAAGCAAGGCTGACTAAATGTAACTAAGGCTAACAAAGGAAGGGTAAGGGTTCTTTTGCATAAAGCCAGTTTTTGTAAGTTTTTTTCCCTAATATTTTGCAAAATGATTTGAAATGTGTTGAGGGAAACAAATATTTAAATCATTTTCTTTGAAACTTTGGCCTCGACCGGTTTTGCCCAAACCTGGCTACTCACGGCACCCACCGTGCAAACACCCTCATCGCTCACAGCACCCACTATGAGGAGAGAAACCAAAACACACGATGGCGATCGTGGTTTTCCTTTAAAACACCATGTTGAAAACAAATAGGTAAGAAGTACCATGAGGCAGCTCCTCGTCTTCCGCCCTTGACCGTGGGCACGGCTATCATGATAGTTGTATACTCTGCAGAGGTTGCACGCTTTACCCATGCGAGGTGGTTCTTCCCGAGGATGCACCTAGGGGAAAAATGATCACCACAAGGCCTTTTTCCGACGTCCTCCTAGTTAAGGCATTCCCACTAAGGTTTCTACTGCAATGCCCCTCTTGCGCCGATAGAACAGCACCAACTGCCTACTCCACCGATTGAAATGCCAAAACTAGGGGTCCGAAGGGTACTAAGCCAGGGCCTGCCCATACAAGCACGCATGGCCGCACTGTTGTACTTAGCTCGTCTACCTCAAGAAATCGGTCCTTAGGGACCAGGGTGGTTCCCGCACTAGACCCAAGTCTCGTGCTTACTGCACCAACCTTGCAACCAGCCACGCCGATCAGGTTTATAAAACATTTTACCCGATAGCACCCACTATCAACTATGCCCATTTGCAAAACATGGCAGCATCAACTGCCTTTGAAATCATTGATTAAATAAGCATTGAGATTATCATGTCCAAGTTCAATGTGATTGCAACTAAGCATAGCTAACATGATTAAAACCTAATTCAAGGGCGGATGTATTAATTTAACAATATTATGATAACCTAGGGTAGCAAGGGTGGTTTTTACAGCGATACTTTTAGTTAGGATTTTTAGCAAACAAACTACCAATTAGCATTTTTAAACTTTAACATAGCATGCTGTTTAAATATCTAATAAAACCATTTAAAAACATGGGATCAAAGATCAGCACTTGCCTGGTCCGCCGCAAACCCTAAGTCTTCCACGTGTTGTCGTTCACGAATCCGGAGTCGCACGATCCTAATCGTGGAAATAACGATAAAGGAAACAATAAACACCATGCATGAAAATACGGGTGCACATGTATGCAATGGTCAAGTATAGTGTACAGAGCAGAAAAAGGTAGTTTAAAACTAAATAAGCTACTGTACATATTTCTAGAGTTTTAATAAAAGGGGTTATGCACTTAAGATCAATTTAATTTCTAGTGAAAAATTTAAAACAGTGAGTATAATTACACCAACAATCCTATAAAAGTTACAGATGCAAGTTTATCATTTTAAAGTTATTTTAAAATTGGTTTGACAATTTTTGGACAAGTAAATCACCCTAAACAATTTAAACAATGTTTATTAACATTTAGATATTTCAAAATAATTTATAACAGTGACAGTAAATCAAATGGTAAAGTTAAATTGGTTTGAGGATTTTTGGAGTTTTCTATAGGGAGTTATGATTTTTGGAAGTTATGGCTCAAATTTGGAAAGGAAAAATTGAGGCGGCTCGGCTTGGGCTTGAGCTAGGCCCGGTGACAATGAGGGGAAACAGGAGGTGGCGGGCGGCTCGGGTAAGGGCGGCGGCATTCGGGGGCGGCTCCCATGAGGTAGGAGAGAGGAGAGGAGGCGGGGGTGGCGGCATGGTCGCCGAGGCCCAGGCGGTCGTGGCGCGGTCTGCAAGACAGAGGCGGCAAGCACGGCTTCAAGATGGCGCGGCCACCCGCAGTGAGGAGGTGGCGGGGAGGTTCACCGACGAGAGGAGGCGGCGGTGAGGTTGACTGAGCACGGGCGACGGGTTGGCGCAATGACAGGCGACCGGAGACGAGGGAGACAGAGGCGACACGGCAGCGGCGCGGACGAGGATGGGGTGGCGCCGGTGGGGACGGGCACTGGGGTGGCGGCAGCGACGAGGCGTCTGGCGAGCAGTGGGGCTCGTCCGGCAGCGGGCGGAGAGGCGGCACGGCAATGGCGGCAGGGAAGAAGAAGGCACGGCGGCGGGGCATCCGACGGTGCTCCGGCCACAACGGTCACGGGGGGGGGGGGTGTCTTAGGTCATCTAGGTATGCTAGGGGACGAAAAGGGAGAGAGGGATTACCGGCGGCGGCGAGGAATTCGACGATTTCGATGAATAGGGTCATCGGCAGATCCCGGCGAGACCTTCGGCAATCGAATTCGTCGTGCTCGGGCGACGATTCCTGGAGCTCTTTGATGTGTTGGATTCGCGACGAAGATAGCCAGGATGTCCTCGGACGGTTTGGTGAAATTCGCAACGAGGCGGAGCTGAGACGAGGAAGAGTGGAGGCGGCCAAGAATTGGGTGGCCGAGCTTCGGCGTTAGATTACCGGAGCTACGGACCTTGGATCCGTGAGTTC
The DNA here is from genome assembly GCA_036346145.1 of Olyra latifolia. Classification (NCBI taxonomy): domain Eukaryota; kingdom Viridiplantae; phylum Streptophyta; class Magnoliopsida; order Poales; family Poaceae; genus Olyra; species Olyra latifolia. The sequence goes on along the minus strand of CM070528.1, from coordinate 45,047,216 downwards.
CTGGGCAAAATAGAATTGTGAAAAGATTATCTAGGACGTCCCAAAACAGTTTTGGAAAAGGGGACGAACTGGCGGCAGGATCGAAGGAAAATGGAAAGAGCATTGGTGAGCTCGGGAATGGAGTTTTCTGGATGAACAAAGAGGAAGGGGAGAGGATTAGCTGCGTGATTAGATGGAGGATCAAGGTTAAAACTGACGCCAATTAAGAGGGAGTGATGGCTTAGTGGGGAGGTGAAAGATTAGGGAGGATTTGGGGAGTTTCCTGTTCCCATTGGGTTTTCTATGCTGGAAGACAGAGAGAGACATGGAGGTGGACGGAAGTGGGAGGAGGAGAGAGATGGCAAGTGGGTCCATGGAAGAAGAGGAAAATTGAATAGGAAAAGGTTTAAAATCCTTGATTTTCTCTTTTGAAAATAAAAGTCAATATAATTTTATTTTCTCTTCTCGAAATTAAAGAATTAAGGTTTAATTGCTTTATAAGATATTTATAAAACAAACTCAATTATTTTTTAAAAGTTTTAATTTTTAAACAAGTAACATACTCATTTTGCAATTCTTTTTATTTTTAAACCAAAATTTATTTTTATGCAAATGCCATGCATGCATTTTATTTTTAAAGGAAAATGAGGATGTTACAAATTTACCCTCTTAGACGGAATCTCGACCCCGAGATTCAGAAGAGCTAGAAGAAAGAAAGAATAAAAGAATGACGGTTTTGTCGATTATTTCTTGAATACTTGGTCGTCTTGATCCATAATGATTCACCAAATTTTTCTATGGGAAAGAAAATTTTGATCTTCTGGTGCTATTTAACACTCCTCGGATTTTCTCTCTTTGACGATCTTCTTGACCCCAGACTGCTAGAATTGTGGATAAGAGGGAATAGCATTGGAGAATGGGTTTAAGAGAGCAATGGGTGAAAACATCATAGTAGAATAAGAGAGAAATCTTCGTCTCCACAACTTGTAGATTAGTGAGTTTCCTTCTTCTGTGATTACATTTCTTCCGACTATCGAGAAGGTGTAAAATCTCACAGTCTGATTCTTTGAAGCCCTAAAACCTCTTTGGATGGATAGATGATGTAGTATTCAAGAAACTCATAGTATCTTCTCTCATGCCAACATTCTAATTAACCTTACAAGATCCAATTCTTATTGAATTTACTCCCTATAGTTTTCAATCCACCAAGTAATAATATATCCTCAACACTCTATGCATCACTTGAAATCTATATTTATAACAGCCCTCCAATTACTCCTTATTTATCACAATGTCAAATCATATCTGCTCGAATTTTATTACTATTAATCGATATACCACCAAAATGTAGAGCTTGGCAATCAATTACATTTATCTACGTATAAGCCCTTTGAACGCTACAATTTTTGTTGTCCAAATTTAATTTCTCCACTAATTTCCACGTATCCAATCAAATCTCTATTTATATCCTCTAAGGCAATCAAATTCTTCCAATGAAATATCTGTAATCAATAATCAAGTTACCAAACTGTAATCTAGCAATTCGTCTACCCCCTAAATAAATTTTTCACCAAAATTATATAATGCGATCAACTCCAACATCATTTTGAACCCAAGCCAAAATCCAAACTCTTCTTATTCCATTTAAAAATCAATTTGGTAAAATCATTAATTCTACACATCCGACAAGGTGAATTCGTAAATACTCCATATGCAAACCATACTCCAAATTTTCTCAACACAAATACCCTACGAATCCCTATTTTCTCTTTCTTCTACTCTATTTTCTCTCTCCATTACTCTAAAATTCCTTCACACTTTACACTACACCCTAAAAGATTCCTTCTCTCCACCGGAAACTCTATCTTTAAAACTCTATTTCTATACCCATATAGGGTTTCTGCTACGGATGCTCTTAGCCCCTTTGGCTCATGTGGCACAACTTTTTTCACCACACATTATTTGGTCGATAAAACTACGGTTACAAATACAATGCAATGCATTATTGATGAGAGACGTGTATCCTCTAACAGTTTTTTTCTAAGGATATTCTCTAACATTGTTATGCAATGTTATAGAGGTGTTTTTCTCCATCCAAGCCATCCACAAGTACCACACTGAAGCTCACTTGCAGATATATTTGTCCAACACTTCCTTCTATATATTCTCTCTTTAGATCGATTCACACTCTTGTATCAGACGTCATCTTTGCCATTATCTACAAGCTCATAGGAAGGAGTGCATTCGTCATACCCCATCAATCAAGTGCCCTCTCACCGTTGCTTGTCTCGTTGCCGGCACTGGTCACCTTGCCTCTTCTGCTTCTTTAGTGCGCGCTTGTACAATGGTAGCAGCATCCTATGCAACCCTTATACCATTAACGTGGCTCTATTTTCCTCTTCTAACTCCTCCCCTTCCTTGTGTATGCTCTCCTCGTTGGCTTTGTTTTGATGCAAAATATGCATGTAAGTGGTGGCGATTTACATGGTTTCGCTTGATCATGCAGGTTCCATGGAGGAGCATGAGGAATCGATCTTGAGGAGGGATAGATAGGAGGTGCAATTTTATGAGGGAACGCTATATAATGAGGGAAGGATTGAGGGGAGGAGGAAAGTATGAACAAATATGTCTTCTCAAATACAAATAATGTCACACTATGAATTTGCACAACAATGTTAGATGATACACATTCATTCATAGCACTTGTATCCTTCCATTATTTTTTTTCTAGATATGTGATTATAAGTACACTTTTGAGAGAGTAAATATATGCAACATAGGTGTCGTTTGGAACTACCATGGCCGATAGTCTGAAAGGGCTGTAGCTGGGTAGCATGTTTAGGCTGATTGTGGCTGAATAGGTGCCGTTTGGAACTACCATGGCTGACAGTCTGTGGCTGGGCAGCTTGTTTAGGCTGATTATGGCTGAACGACCCGGTTGAAGAGACTGCCGGGAATGTGCCACCACTAGGCGGATTGTTTTCATATTAAAATCTTAGATCCGTTTTAACAAATTAGAACGTTTATTAATTTTTCTTTAGGTTTTTTACCAGCAGCATATCTTGTGCACATGGGGCATTTGTGCACATGTGGTGCACACTAACTAACGAATGTTACCAAAAATTTCAAAAAAATTTCTACATGTACTTTTAATCTTACTCCACCTATATATAAAATTTTAAGTCAGATTCATTATACATAAAGAGCAGCAAAAAAGAGAAAATTCTAACAAATTTATATTCTTAAAAGCGTAAGATATTTCTCTTTTTTGTTACCGCTAAAATATAATGAATCTAAACTTGAAATTTTATACATAGATGGAGTAAAATTAGAAGTACATGTAGAATTTTTTTTAGAATTTTTTGTGACACTTGTTAGTTGGTGTGCATCAAATATGCACAGGTGCCCTATGTGCATAAGATATACCTCTTTTTTACCATTAAAAGCTAAGATTTCTAAATAAATCCGTTGCAAACTGGGCTGCAGATCGGGCCTGTTTGGTTCGTGACTAACAATGCCACGACTAAGCTTAGACGCGCCACAGTGCCTTAGGCATACGTGGTTTACATACTAAGCTTAGGCGTGCCATATACGTTAGGCAGCTTTGAAATGCGTTGCCGCACAAAAAGTCGCCGCACAGTGTGGCGGCCGATTCGGCTGCCACACCTCGCCGCAACGTCGCCAAGGTCCATGAGCCAACCGCCGGACGAAAAAGTTAAAAGGAATTCAGTGCAAAACCTATCAACACCGTGGATGGTTTGGTCTCCTGGCTAGGAGAGTGAGGTTTCAGTGTAGTGCAGTGCAAGGTCTTGGGTTCAAATCCCAGCCAATGCACTGCATTTTTTTCTTTTTTTCTCCTTTTCTTCTTTCTTTTTTCTAGGCCGTTTAAAATTTTTAAAAAATAGAAAACTTGTAAAAATGGAACCATGGCTGCATGAGGAAGGTCCATAAAAAGTTTGGTTGTTTTTAAATTTTTTTGAAATTTGAAAAATTCTCAACTTTTAAAAAACTTGGCTTTCTTTTTTTAGCTTGTTAAAGTTGAATTTTAAAAAAAAAACCTTCAAATTTATCTTCATTATGTAGGCATGATAGTTCTGCCTAATGTTATGATGGCAACAATCCAAACGGCTACCACAAAATTCTTGGATATTCCTAATCTTAGGCGTGGCAGCGAATCAAACATGAGCTAACTTTAACTAGAACTTTAGCCACACACACTGGTAAGTTCGCTAACTTTAAGTTTAAAGAAAGTTAGTCAACAACCAAACTGGCCCGCAGTCTATCGTTGGCTCGTCGGTTACACCATATGCACCAGCTCGTAGACAGTACGCACAGACATTCCATGTGCATTTAGTCACGAAACAAACTTGCAATGTGTGCTTGGCTCTCTCGTGGAAGCAGGTCGCAACGTTAGCAAGGACCAGGTCCATGGAGGCACGCACACGCACAGGCACCGGCACGCCACAGCGAAGCACCGCGCCGCGCCCTCCCCGTCCTCGTACCGTGCGCCGCCGCGTTCCCACGCGCACGTGTCTCGCCCTGATTGGCCCCCTCCCCAGCATCCCATGTCGCTTTCCCTTCCCCCACACCGATTCCCACATGCCGCCCCGGCTCTCCCTCCCCATTAAATCCACCCCACTCTGCTCCAGGCTCCAGCGTCCGACCCGCCGCACAGCACACCAACCAACTAAACTACCACCATCGCCACCCACTGAGCCTCCAATGGCGCCGCCGGCGAAGGCATTGTTGGTGGTGGTGGTGGCCACGGCTGCGGCGCTGCTCCTCGCGACGACGGCGACGGTGCTGGCCCAGCACGACTACGGCGACGCCCTCCACAAGAGCATCCTCTTCTTCGAGGGCCAGCGCTCCGGCCACCTGCCCCCCGATCAGCGCCTCCGCTGGCGCCAAGACTCCGCGCTTAACGACGGCGCCGCCGCCGGGGTACGGATCGTTTCACTTTCGTGGCGCATTGCAATGCAATACTCGTCCGTTGTGGGTTGTGAGTTTTGACGCTCGGTGCAGGTGGACCTCACGGGAGGGTACTACGACGCCGGCGACAACGTGAAGTTCGGGTTCCCGATGGCGTTCACGGCGACGCTCATGTCGTGGGGGCTGATCGACTTCGGCCGGAGCTTCGGGGCGCACACGGAGGAGGCGAGGAAGGCGGTGCGGTGGGCGACGGACTACCTGATGAAGGCCACGGCCACGCCGGACACGGTGTACGTGCAGGTCGGCGACGCCTTCCGCGACCACTCCTGCTGGGAGCGGCCCGAGGACATGGACACCCCGCGCACCGTCTACAAGGTCGACCCCGCCCACCCGGGCTCCGACGTCGCCGCCGAGACCGCCGCCGCCCTCGCCGCCGGCTCCATCGTCTTCCGCGACGCCGACCCCGCCTACTCCCAGCGCCTCCTCGACCGCGCCGTCGCCGTAAGCACCGACCAACCAAGGGCATTAAAGCCACCTCATTATGTCTCGCATAAATGCCCTCAGCTGCTGCTGCCGCCGCCACACATCCTCGCCGTCAGCTCTCGCCGGAAAGCGCATGTGGATTCGAGCTTTGTTCCCGTGTGATCGAGTTTTTTTTTCCCTTGTGTGCGAAGGTGTTCGAGTTTGCGGACAAGTACAGGGGGGCGTACAGCAGCAGCCTGCACTCCGCCGTGTGCCCCTGCTACTGCGACTACTCCGGGTACCAGGACGAGCTGCTGTGGGGCGCGGCGTGGCTGCACAAGGCGTCGCGCCGCCGCGAGTACCGCGACTACATCAAGCGGAACGAGGTGGTGCTCGGCGCCAGCGACGCCATCAACGAGTTCGGCTGGGATAACAAGCACGCCGGCATCAACGTCCTCATCTCCAAGGTAGTAACCAACACGACACACTCTGACACACTACATCTATACACGTACACTGCTGACGAGATCGCTACGAGAGCGGAGTACTTTCGTCTGTGCGTGCGTGATGCCATTTTGCCCGTGTTTTTTCTCTCTTTTTCTTCTTGCGTGCAGCAGCGGCAGTGCGCAGCCTTGCGCCTCTGCGTCGGCCAGGGCGCGGGCACATGCAGGAGCTGGACCAGGGCCAGCCTCTGCAGCAGCCGCATGCCATGCCATGCCATTGACTCGTTTCGCATGCAAGCCCTGCCAAGATTTCTCAGACATCACGCTTACACATGGCAGCCAGTGCGTCATTAGTGTACTTAATGGCTGCTCGATTAACCGTGACACAGGGTTTATGCTTCACTGAGTAGATACTGTATGCATTATCGATGAAACAGTGAGCTCAGTTAGACTGACATGATATGATGCTTCCAAAAACTAATCTCTCACCCTGGGGTTTCTGACATTCCCCGTTGTCAAATTTATTGCAATTGTCATGTCACCAGACAGTGGCCGCAGGGTGTTGCCTGTCATGAGGCCCATTAGCAATTGTCCTGTTAGTCTGATATACAGTATAATCGCACACGCAACCTTCATATTGTATCACTAGCTAGTACTACTATGCAGGTGTAATTAATTAAAGTGCTGGATACTGAACCGTGGGGCCAGATTCTATATGGATAGATTAATTTAATCAACTGTGATCAGTGCTAGCATTTCGTAGATTACTAGATTAGTGGCTCGATGTTAGGGGGCGGGTATGTTTGTCTCTCGTCAGTGAATAACCCCCGGTCCGGTCTACCCCTAGGGTCTTGTGCTCTGCACGTTGCTCGGAACATGGGGTGTTGCAGTGAGCTAGCTTTGGGCACTTTTCCAGTGCTCGTTCACGGGCCTGAGAACTCTTGCCCCCTGCGTTTGCCCAACCACACTGTCAAGTCTCACTTATCCCCTCTAATTAAGAGCTCCGTTACTGTTAGCCCACGCTAATGATGGATTAATGTGCTCCAGGAGGTGCTGATGGGGAAGGACGAGTACTTCCAGTCCTTCCGAGTGAACTCGGACAACTTCATCTGCACCCTCCTCCCCGGCATCTCCAACCACCCTCAGATCCAGTACTCCCCAGGTTCATTAATCACACTCATCACTTCATCAGTGTGTCATTAACGTGCTTAATTATGGCTTAAACGCGTGCGTAATCGCGTGTGCTCGTGCAGGTGGCCTGCTGTTCAAGGTGGGCAACAGCAACATGCAGCACGTGACGTCGCTCTCCTTCCTCCTGCTCGCCTACTCCAGCTACCTCAGCCACGCCAACGCGCGGGTGCCGTGCGGCACCTCCTCCGCCTCCGCCGTCCAGCTCCGCCGCGTCGCCAAGCGCCAGGTCCGCCGCCGTGACTTTCCTCGCCGGAGGCTCGCCGGCCGCCCCCGCAAGACTGACGTTTTTTCTCCGGCGAACGCTCTTGCAGGTGGACTACATCCTGGGCGACAACCCGCTGCGGATGTCGTACATGGTGGGGTACGGGGAGCGGTTCCCGCGGCGGATCCACCACCGCGGGAGCTCGCTGCCGTCAGTGGCGGCGCACCCGGCGCGGATCGGGTGCAAGGCCGGCGCGGCATACTACGCGACGCCGGCGCCGAACCCGAATCTGCTGGTGGGCGCCGTGGTGGGCGGGCCGAGCAACACCAGCGACGCCTTCCCCGACGCGCGCGCCGTCTTCCAGCAGTCCGAGCCCACCACCTACATCAACGCGCCGCTGCTCGGCCTCCTCGCCTACTTCTCCGCCCACCCCAATCCGGCCCATTCCGGCGGCGACTGACCGAAATCGAAGAACCAACCACCCCCGTCCGCCGGACAAGACGGTGTGGTGCGTGGCGGCCCGTCTCGGCTTGGCTGGATGCTGGGCTGGGCCTCCTTTCGTATGGGCCGCGACGGGCTGACTCCTCTTGCTTCCCCGCTATATTGATGTCGTAATGTAGTGATCTGTGATGGTGCCGATCCTTTCCTGTAAAAAATGGCAGGAACAAGGATTGGTCGCAGGTGTTCCCGTACTACTAGATTCTAGGGTTTAGCCATGTACCCGATGCGATGAGAAGATGAGATATACATCTGGGCTTGCAATGCATTAGTCTAGTGTTTGGTCTCTTGGGCCGTTTAGGTTTAGCATCCTTTTTACATCGAATCTGCCGGATTTGTTGTCCAGTCTCTTACATTGGTAGAACATCTCTAGTAGTATCGTGCAGTAGACATGCCAGGTGCTGGAGGTGGGTCTATTTCTGGCTTTCTTTGGGGTCCTTGGGTTGCTGGTATCCAAAGCTTGCTTGAAACCACCAGCAGCAGCAGCAGCTACATGGCTCATCATCATTCTGCCCGGTGGCATGTATGCATGGCTGGAAACTGGAAAGAGCAAGCCGAGTGTGCAGGCCGGAGTGGCATCGATGTTTGCTCAGTTCTGGCAGCAGCAGCCAGGAGCCGTACGTGGCCCCAACGAATCGACCCCACACCACACCAGCATCCGAGCAATGGCTGCAACTTTAACTCTCGGCTTCCGAGTAGCTATGCTCTTTTGCAAATAACCATGAGTTGAATATGATTTCTAGCTTGCTGTAAAAATGAGCACGGACCGAGCTAGGTCTGCCTCGCTTGTAGCTCGTTCGCACAAGAGCTAGGAATAGCGGCTGTTCATTGTATATACCAAGGTTAGGCCTCAGCCCATTTACTAACCGAACATCGTAGGGCCATCTAATAAGGAAACATCCCTTCGACCTTTGACCCTGTCATAAGACCATCTTCAACCATTTTTCTTTCATTTCATTTTCTTCCCCGTTCTCTGTCCCTTCATTTCCTACCATCTCCAACAGAATCTATTTTCAAAGGGAATGGAAAAGAAATCTTTTTTGAAAGAGAGTGGTAAAGGGAATGGAAAAGAGAATCTTTTCTGAAAGAGAGTGGTGAATTGAATCTGTTAGAGCGTCGAAGAGAACAAGATTTTCTTTGTGACGGGAACGGGAATGGAGACAGAACTCTATTGGAGATAGTCTAAGTCTAAGTCAAGAGGCCTCCACACTTTGCCTTTCCCTCTCTCTCCACTCTTTAGTCAAGCTTTGCCTCCCTCCCTCGTCCCGGTGGCCACAAGTGCACGGCTAGTGCCGTCCACTTCCTTGTCTTCTTTTTCCTTGGTGTGGTGGCACTAGGAGCCCGGGCAGGCCCAAGCAGCAGTCGTTGGGTGGCAGGAAGAGGCCTGGCCGACAGCGTCTCCCACCTTTCCCAACAGCGCTCCCCATCACCTCCTGATGGCGCCTCCCTACACCAGACTATCGACACCTCCCTCCTGCCGTCACACCAAAAGAGTCTGTAAGCCTCATGAGCTGGCTCAAGCATGAGCTGAGCAAGTTTCCTAGCTCGGCCATCTAAGTGAGCAAGTCAAATCCAAACATGTATAGCTCGCTAAGAGCATCTCCAGTAGCTGCTGTAAAATATTGTTTATTTGACTTTTTAGGGATACAGTGTTTACTGGATGAAGAAATCTTTTAGAGTATAGTGTAAAGTGTGAAGAAATTTTATAGAATAGATAGAGTTTGTAGATAACAGTGTTACAGTGAAAAAAAAAATAAAACCTTTACTAGAGTTGCTTAAGACTCAACTCGGCTCCACCCTACATGCGAGTGTGAGGTAGTAACCGCGGCCCCAATTCGTTCTGATCAGAGCACGACGGAGCTTGTGGAGACAGCTCCTCTACCGGCCGCTAATGGCTCAGGGCAACAGGTGAGACGCAGCAATCGCCGAGAGATATGGAGTAAGCACGAGACATTCTCCCGTCCGTTCGTATGGAGTAAGCAAGGAAGCAAGTGGTCCTGGACTCATGGTACGCTTGTGGAGGTCACATGCCAGTGGCAGGGTGACTGCATCTGCATGCCGTAATCGAGGCTTCAGCTCGCTCGGGCTCCTACGCCAAATCTGCCATGGCGCCGTACTGCACTGGCGCATGTGTGTATCCTGCAGCCGTGCCATGACGCGATCGAATCGATCCGGGCACAGACGAGGATGCTGATCCACTGCTGCACTACACTGTACTGTGCCAGAGGCTTGGATGCGTATGGAGTACCAGTAGCCGACTAGCCGCTGCTGCTAGCACACTAGGATGCAGATAGGAACAATTCTGCTTTGTCCGCTGCAGGGGCTAGGAGACGACGTTTTCAGCCGGCAGCTCGCCGATTCGACACGATAGATCGATTCGTTTGTTTTGGGGGTCTCGGCTTGCCTTTACGAGAGTAAACCGGTCATGGTTCATGATTTTGTTTGTGACGCGGCCCAAAGAAAAGAAGAACCGGAAACCCGCGGCTTGAAAACCGTTAAAAACCGTGTAAGATTCTTTTTCAAATTTTGAATTAGCGGACGAATGCCGATGGTTTGAAGACCGAGTTCGGCTTTATGTTGAATTTGGATCTTTTTAGCTCTTGGTTGGTTCAACCAAACAGGGTTGGTAAGCTCTGCTCAAAACCCATGGTTTTTGTTTGCTTTGCGACTCTAGGCGAGGACCCCTGATCTTTATGGTAAAGAGAAGTTATTGTTTTCCATATATATATCAAACGTTTTAAAATATGTAGGTATTTTTAAATATCTATAATGGGTAAGTGAAAACCATATATATATTTTCATATAAAAACTACTTTTATAAATACCACAATTTCACTGGAAGTTGCAATAGTAAATAGGGATCAAAGTTGTGTGGATCTGTTCGGTGTGTCAAACAGCCTAGAGTACTTTTCTGCTTGATTTCATTCTCCTTGCGCACAATGGAGCAAAACGGGTACAAGCAAAGCATCAACAAGGTTTCGTTCTGGCGCCAGAAGGACCAAAGCGCAATAATTAATGTAAGAAAGAAGCGGACAACAACGAAAGAATCCGTGGGAGGAAAGAGAGGAAAAAAAAGGGAGGAGACAGAGAAGCTTAAAGAAGCGCTCACTCCACTTTCACATAGACACCCCTCGAGAGCAGTTATTAATTGCAAATTATTGCGTACTGCAGTGCAGCGTGCCAGCGTCGTCGCTTCTGGCTAGCCCGCTCCGCCGCTGCAGATGCCCGTGAGCAGCACCGGCAGCCTCGCCAGAGACGAGGTGGTGGAGGAGGAGGACGGCCCCTCCGCCGCCCTCTGCAACCGCCACCTCCCCCTCTCCTCCGCCACCGCCGGCTGCTGCGGCGGGCGCACCCTCCCGTCCTCGAACAGCGCCGTGGCGGCCACCAACGTCGCTGCGTCCCGTTCCGGCGCGCCGCCGACGCCGACGCCGTCGCAGAGGAAGTCGGCGCCCGCGAGCTGCCTCTCCATGTCTAGGAACTCGCCCAAGGACGTCGGCGGCCCGCCGGCGTCGTCGCGGCACAGCCGCCACCAGCTCCCACCGAGGCTGCGCCCCCGCCGCCGCCGCCTCCTCCTCCGCCGCCACCCGCCACCGCGCCTCCCCTCCTCCTCCTCCGGCGCTGCCCGCGGAGGCCTTTCCCGCTCCTCCCCCGCCGGCGCCCTCGCCGCACGGCGCTGCCCGCCGCCGAACACCGACACGCCCATCAGCGTCCCCAGCGTCGTGCTCCGGTCCGGAAAGAACGACCCCGTGGACTGCCAAGAAACCCAAGAACTCCATCAACACCAAGAAAAAACCAACACAAAATGCAACCAAGTAACCACCCACCCAGCCAAGAACATAGCATCGATGGCTACCTCGGTGTCGAGGTCGGAGGAGGACGGCGAGGAGTCGGCGGAGGGCGAGGACGGGATCATGTCGGCGTCGAGGTCCATCTGCCCCGCTGCTTGAGGAAGGGGTGGCGGCCGCAGTGAGGAAGAAGCAGGGTTTATAAGTGGTTGGAAGGGCAATTAGTTGGGGTCGGGAGCGTGTGGTGCCTTGACGGCTATGCGGCTGAGGACCCAGCGCCGGTGGTGGCTTCCTTCCTCCACTTTTATACCGGCATTTGGTAACTTGGCACAACTACAAACCTCCGTGATCGCACAGGTACACTAGTGCTATTTCAAGTTCACAAGGCAATACGCTACGCGCTCCATGATGATGGGAGCGGATTTTCCGCAGATCCGGCGGTTCAGGTCGCAACAGTGACCATCCGATGGTGCACCAGATTCGGTTCTGTCCCTCGTTTCTCCCTCACGTTCTTTTGCAAACCCCTCATATTTTAGAACAAAAAGCAACCGGACATTCTTCTTGCTCCTCCTTCCTTCTCTCTCCTTTCCTATCCGGCTTAGTTCTGCGTCGGCACTCGTCTGCATGCTCTCTGTCGGCATTTCGCAACGACCGCCATCCTCGGCCGCGACCATGCTGACACCCACTCAAGCCGTTGTGCCGTCCATGGACACTTGGTTCGGCTCTATAACGACGTGGTGGGGACGGAGGCTGACAAGGAGCGCACGAAGGGGGCACTGGCTTAGACCAGAGAGGAGGGGAGAGAGGGAGAGGAGAGGAAGAAGAAAGACCGAATGTTTTTTTTTAAAAATATGAGGTTTTTTTTGTAAAAAATGTGTGAGGAGAGACGAGGACACATCTTGAAACACGATCCAATAGTTGCGGATGTGCTTGCGGCCGCGAGTATCCGCTGATTTCAATTTCCGCATGGAGAACTATAATATGTAAAAATGAACCGTGTGTTATAAAATTCAAATATGAAATTTGTGAGAAGTTTCCATGCATTTGGGATGGATCTTGGGATGGAGGCACCAATCCAAATGCTCCTTCTGGCGTTGGTGTACTACTATGCGTTTGCATTTCAAGCTTGTTATCATGGTTCGGTGGCTCTGCTCTGGTCCCTGTTGCTGTGGGGCTTTGGACTTTATTTTTGCCTCAGCTGAGGGTTTGGGATTTGTTCCAGACATGTTCCGCGAGCCTTCCGGTTGAAGGGAGCACATGATAAGTCATTTCATACGAAGTAACACAAGATTGTGTTGGATGTGCGAGAGGATTTGAGATGATCACCGTTAATAAATCAAGGAAAATTTAGATATGTGCTATTATAAAGTGTGACATTTTAAAATATGCCACCCTATATGTTAATGATATATGCACCCAGGATTCATATGTCATTGACATATCGAGTGATATATTTCAAAACGAGAACTTTAGAGTGGCATGAATCTAAATCACCCGTAAATAAATGGTACCATCACATATGTTGTAGAGATTCCTCTAAGGTACTCTTTAAGTGGCTTCGCTCAAGCAACATAATGTAAGGGAAGCTCTTCGGGGACAACATAAGTGAGTGATAGCACTTCCACCAAAGATGCTATATATGCAAAATGAGACAACTTGGAGCATATTGATAGCGTTTATAGGCACCTGATCATTAAGCTAAGTAAGGAAGTCCTGCTAACACAGCTACAACTGCTATAACGAATTTAGTGGACCGCTATAACCCTTAGCGTTTAGCCCAAATAGCGCCGCTATGACCCAAATCAATTGATTTACACATGTATAGCAGAATTTTTTGTCCTATTTGTATTTATGGGCAGCATATCTTGTGCACATAAGACACCTGTGCACATATGATGCACACCAACAAACAAATATCACCAAAAATTTTAGAAAAATTTCTACATGTACTTCTAATCTTATTCCATCTATGTATAAAATTTCAAGTTCAGATTCATTATACATAAAGAGTAGCAAAAAAGAGAAAATTCTAACAAATTTATACTCTTAAAAGTGTGTCAGATTTTCTCTTTTTTGTTACCGCTAAAATATAATGAATCTAAACTTGAAATTTTATACATAGGTGGAGTAAGATTAGAAGTACATGTAGAAATTTTTTTTGAATTTTCGGTAACATTTGTTAGTTGGTGTGCACCACATGTGCATAAATGCCTTATGTGCACAAGATATGCTGCCGTATTTATGTGTATATATATGTGTAGAGTTTTGCTACGGTGCCTCGCATCGTGTTTGAAAAATCCAACACTGAAACCACCGATCCGAACTAGCCATCTTGTTCATTTCGTTAAAATCTCACTACCCAGAAATAAAAATTTTGCATTTTTTGTATCTTTTTACTATTTGTTTGGATTTTATGTGAATCCATGATCTAAGTAGTTGTGGGGCCTCCACCAATAATACTGATTCTGAAAAATATGAAATAAATAGTAAAAAATCGCAAAAATGTAAAATTTGTGGGTAGTGAAATATTAACGAGATGAACAAAATGGCTAGTTCGGATCGACGATTTTGGTTTCGGATTTTTCAAACAATCCGTGCTCCGCAAAGCACCATACAAAAACTCTATACGAGGAGTATGTATGTACCTACAAATTTGTGTACATGCATACACGTATACCCATATATATGTATATATATGTCATATACGTATGTAACACATATACTAAGTAGTACATACATTTTAAAAACGCTCATCATTTATAATCTTCTATCAATATTATTTTTGTTTATATAGGTTAATCATATTATAATGTTATTTCTAGTTTATCATAAGAAATACTGTCGTAATGCTCTACTTTCACAACATTTTATAATTACATTAATCTAAATTTAGCTATGAAGATTTAAGAGAAAATTACGTTAATGCCCCTAAACTCGCATGAAATCTCACTTAGCCCCCTGAATTTAAAATTTAAATTTAACCCCCTAAACTTGCATCCGTTTGCACTCTAGCCTCAAAACCGTTAGGGACACAGTTAAATGCTGAGGCGGCCATTAATTTTTCATTAGTTGCTTAGGTGGTTGCCACATGTGCTTTTTTAATGATATAGCATCCACATCACCTCCCTCCCTCTCCCTCTAAAAAATTCAACTTCACAAATCCAAATTCAAAATTTTGAAAGCTCAAATTTTTGAATTTCAAAACAAGAGAAAATTTGAATTTAAAAACTTTTAAAATTTCAAACTTTAAATTTGAATTTTCCAAATTTTCAAAGTTTCAAAATTTTGATATCCGAATTTTCAAACTTTTGAATTTTCAAATTCAACTTTTTGGTATTTTTCAAATTTCAAAAAATCAAGAGTTTTCACATGTTTCAAATTTTGAAAATTTGAAAGTGAATTTTCAAATTTTGATATTTGAATTTTCAAACAAAAAATTCAAAATTGAGTGTTTTTTCCAAAAATTTAATTGAAGTTGAAATTTTGAATTTCTTTTAGAAGTTGAATATTCGAAAAATTTTCATGGATGAAAAATTTTTTTGGAGAGAGAGGGAGAGGGAGGTTACGTGGATAACATCTCATTAAAAAAATACACACGTGGCAGCCACCTAATCATTTAACAGAAAACTAATGACCACCTTAGTATTTAACGTAAACCAAACGGTTTGGAGGCTAGGGTGCAAATGGATACTAGCTGAAGGGGCTGAATAAGTAAATTTCAAGTTCAGGGGGCTTAGTGAGGCTTCGCTACAAGTTTAGGGGCAACAATGTAATTTTCTAAAGATTTAACCTTGGAAATCATGGAAAGTCAACAATGCTATGTATTTAAAAAGGATGGAGTATATGTGTATGTACATATATGTTTGTATATATAGATTAACTTGAGCATAATAAATTATTAAACGCATTTACGTATCACTATTATTAAATATCAATAACAATGATAACTAATAACTAATAAAACTTTTGAGTTATGTATTTATTGTCATATGAACTAGTTTGTGGACATCTTCAATAGTAGTGCCAATCACTAGTTATAAGAAATGGACATATCATCTATAGATAGCAAATAGACAACCTTTCTAATGGATCGACTAGCTATAGCATAATCTCTAAAATTAATATAAAAACCCATATGTAATAGTATGCATGCATCTTGGAATCCGCTATAGACTTACTCTTAGTTAGTAGCTATCTTAATCTATCTCCTCCTCTTCTCTCATCCGCATAAGTAAAAAACTGAATTGGAATCCTTATAGCTAGCTGAGTGTCCTTATTGGAGATGTCCTAATGATTGCTTGCACCTTTATATACCACTACTAAATGATAAAAGGTTCTTTTTTTTTTGCTTTTGTGGGAATTTACAGAACATATAAAAAGCTATAGAAGCAAAGTTTTATACGTGACGCCACGATAATCGCCATTAAATCATTGGATGGAGCCTTTGTCCTCTCTTAGCGTTGGACTTTCTTCACGGAACTTGTGAGGGTTCGCCGAAGCTCAACGAAGATGTGTTATGGCCCGAAGAAGCCATTGTCCTCTCGTGGCTATACACTCTTTGCAGAACCTGCAAGAGCCTTCCGAAGCTTCCTAGTCTAATCTTCATGTTGTAGGGGACGAGGATATACAACAATTTATTTTGTGATAGCAAACGATATTTTCGCAACCAGTACTCCATTCGAAATGCAAAAAAAAAAAAAAAAAAGCAAGTAGCAACCTATATCTACCTAGAAGAACTAGACCAGTTTCTAGCTAGCCATATGCATAGCTGCAAGATACTTCCCTAGTGTTTTGAGCATTACCAGTAAATTCGGATCTTTATATTCCTTCTCTAAACCACTAATCATTTTCTATATTTTCATTCTATCCAGCAGAGTCTCTATCCTCAAAAATATATAGAGACAAGAGAGAATCTCTAAATATAGAGACTCGGAGAGAGAAACTCTAAATTTAGAGACTGATATAGAGACTCTGCTGGATGGATATAGAGACTGAGGCAGAGTAGCAACAGTGATAGAGTATGCAAATAGAGACTCTGCTGGACTTGCTCAAAGTATATGAAAAGAGAGCCATCGGATTCTCCTCGAAGAAATTTCTTTTCAAACTCACGTGACACCACAAGCCAGCCGATATTTTCAATTATATATAAACTACATTATGTTTACTAATATGTCAAGACGCTACTATAGGTAAGGTTTAATGCTTAAGGCCATAAAAAAAACAATCGATATATTTATAAGCAGAGGGAACACACTTCTGTAGAAATCCTGCCTCGCTAGCAGGACCTCAGTGTAATAGTTTGCACGGCTATCTTGATAGCTACCAGTGACGCATTGATTACCTGAGCTTTGGGAGCGATAATTTTGGGTACTCTTTTAACTCTAGTCGCTCGAGAGTAGAGCATATATGGTCCCAGTTTGCTGGTTGCCGACGTCGTTGAAACTTGAAAGTGAGTACCGTCACTGGTAGTGGTCACAGGTGCCGCCATCGATCCCCGACGACGTGTGCGGCTGAGGGTACGTGGCAACTAGTATCAATGGTCCAGCTAGACACAGTGTCTAGCCGGCGAGGCAAGCAAATGCCGATATAGTATAGAGATTTTTTTTTTTTTTGATGGGAAACACTCCAGCCCGACTCATGGGACGGGCTGATTGATTTTATAATATCAACAGCAGCAGTGCACAACCCTTTTATATATGCATTCTTGAAACATAAAAGATTACAATGAGATCCTTCAAGGACTACAATGCTAAAAACCAAAGCTCCCGGAACTCACTGCTCATCGTCGACGAGGTTGGAGCAATCGACACCAACCGCCACCATCGTCAACGCCCGCCTAGCCATGGTCCCTTTAGGATTGTCACCGGTGCGCCGTCCGGTATATCCTTCCCTTCCATTCACATCGGGGGGATTGTCTCGAACTGTGGAGAAGGGGTGGCGCAACTGGGACAGTAGGGAAGGAATCGACGACCCTTCGCCTCTAGGGGGGACGAAGAAGATGCCGGCGAGGCAGCCGCTGCGGCCACCTCTTGAAGGGGAACCGCAGAGAGGAGCTCAGGTTGGGAACTGCTACACCCTTCCCAGCACACACATCCACCCTCGCAACACCAACACACCACCAGCACCCATGAGGAGGAAAGCAAACCTCTGACGACCCCTTCCAGCATCGGCGTTGCTGCCACCACCGAACGCGCCGTCGAGGACCAAAAACACCCGAAGAGGCCACTGGATCCGACGCCACCGGCGTCGTCGCCCGCACCTCCACAAAGATCCAAAAGCTCTGCCTCTAGCTCTCGTCGGCGGCAGAGAAATTCTAAACCTATCCCTACACTACTGCTGTATACTGGTCAGTGCGGATCCGCCGACCTCCACCCCAAACGACGACCTATAATAGATGGCACATGCTAATTAACTGAGCCGGACCCGTAGAAATTGCAAGTGGCTGATGCACTTTGCCTGCAGATGCTTCCGTGATTAACTGAGATTTGCTTTCGCATACGCAACAAGCAGCTACCAACTCCGAGCCAAACTTTACAGCATTATCCATGCATGTGGATGGATTCTTAATGCTGGTCACTTGGGGAAGAAAGGAGTACTAGAATATATAGTACGGACTAGTTTAGGGGAGAAATGTGTCGTTTTGGTTCGTCTTTACAAGGAAGCGCAGAGTTACAATTTTGCAGGGATATATGAGCATGCAAGAGTACTATTTCGTCTATTTGTCCGGCTTTGAAGGGGCTGTATATGTGCCTATGTCTCGGTGAGTGCAAGCTCATATTATCATTCAGAATAAATGTGATTTCAACTGTTTAATGCGAAAATTCTACGTCTTAAACAGGGTTTTAGCTTTTTGGATATCAAGCCGTGTCTAAAGACATGTAAATCACCTCATTACACGTCGGTGAGGATGAAACCGATGATATCGATATATTCACAGCAGAATGCTAGCCAGCAATCGATCTCCGTTTGTACATATGTACGAGGGCTAACCAACATCGATATGATTTCTGAAAAATGCAAGGATAGAAAAAAAAAAAAGGAGATTCTAGACTTTAACCTACTTAAAAGGTAGCACTTTTAGGATTTGTTCTCCTTGTATCACTAACATGTGGTAGAAAAAAAAGGAGGTTCTAGAATTTAACCTACTCAAAAGATTGTACTTCTAAGATTTGCTCTCCGTATGTCACTGCCACATGTTAGTGACATAAGGAGGACAAATCCTAAAAGTGCTATCTTTATAATGCAAATGAACAATTTTTTCTTTAAAAATATAGGATTACTTCATGATCTAAAAGGTAGTATGCCGTTAGCCGTTAATTAGATTGTATCATAAGAATTTTTGCAAGAGATTTTTTAAAAATAAATATATATTTCCGAGCGAGAGGTGCGAGGTAATGTGTATTTTTCTTTGGAAATAGGTCCACAGAAAAGAAATACTCAGGAATCTTAATATCGCATTTATACAAATCTAATAAGCCGTAGAGCGCATTTTCCTTTCATTTACTAAACATGGTACTTTGACCACTCCGATTTCTATGCCTCCTCTAGCAATATAAAAGATTCCCGTATTAGTGCATATGTATGTTTAATATCATGTTCTGCGCAGCTTTTTACTTAAATTTATTTGATTAACCTTTTAAACGCTTTAACTTTTTTATATTTTTTCTTGGAAATTTTGAAAGCATAAGATTAATATTCTTAAATTTGGCTTTTATTATCAGTTTTTGATTTTTGAAGCCACTAACCAAAAGTGACCAAAGTTTAGTTTCAACATATAACACTTAGCTCTAACGTCCGTCTCCATGAATCAACTGCATATTCAGAGCGAGCATGGTCATCAATCATCGTAGCACCAGTCAAATAGAGTAGGCTTCAAACGAATTAGACAGGAAGATGCTGGTCTGTAGTCTGGATCGGGTCGGCCGGGTCTTGTTTGGCCGTTTGCATGTATAGCGATAAATAGTAAAAATAGGATTGAAAATAAAATATAAGAAAAAGGTATATAGAGATTAAAAACTAGAGTTAAAGTTGTGCTAGAAATAAAGTTATGTACGGCCTGACGGGTGCGCGTGAACCGGACGACATGACTTGCACCGGATGCCAGGCCAAGGCAGGCACACGCAAGCCGGAGCAGGATCTCTCAGCCTCTGACACTCCATTATGTGTGCGCGAGTGAGTGACATACCGCCGTGTCATAGTCTACGTGTAGAATCATGAGGCCCCCATGACCCATCCAATGCAAACTCATTGTTGTACATGCAGGCGCAGTAGGCAGCAGCTGAACCCAATCTCTTTGCAAAGGTTTTAAAATCCAGTGGGATATATAAAACTGTTATCCCATCTGGCCAGATAACCGCCGGTTAGTCAGAACATATAAATCGTTCGAAAAACCGTAAAAGCCAAGTAACAAACCAATGGATAATTTTTAGCTCTTTGTTTTCCAAAAAAAACTATGAGAAACCAGACGGTTTTTAAAACCCAATCTCTCTACAGTCTTTCGTATTTGTCTATTTGAGATCACAGTCTCATTCGCTATAGCTCGGCGGAGAAAAAATCCCGTGTGGCCAACCATGAGAGTTTAGCCCTAGCAAGCTATAGTAAGTAACTACGAAAACATGATACTGCTTTACCGGCTAGATTGTACTAATTAACAAGTAGGCTAGCTAGCCACTGCCATGTCTTGCTTGATCATCATATCTATCCTTATATAATACACAGGTAAGCTTACAAGAAAGAAAAGGGTTATTTAGTCATATAGATCGCAGGATCACTGACAGTGACAATGCCACACGAATGATGGGGTCAGCCGCTATACGCGAATAGGGCGCCCGAGAACGAAAAGGACCGAACCTTTTATTAGGCCGATACACTGCATGCACGAGCAACGAATGAGGCTCGCACTTGCGCGCACAGCTGGAGAGCCGTATCCATTGATGGACGATGGCACGGCGCGCCGACCATGTCATGTCCTGTGCGGATAGGTATCCCCTGTCTTTTCTTTAGGGACATGAAGACGGATGTCTCAGAGGCAGGACGTATTCCTCTTTTTCCACCTAGGCAATAACACTCAATGAGAAAGAAAAATAGTACACTTTCATGGTGTGCGAAAACTTGATGGTTTTATTGTTTGTCACGATGCGTAAGTCTAATCATAAATTTGGTAAAGCTCGAAAGACATATTATATTTTTATTGGTATATTGTCTTATTCAGATGGCAGTGATACTACCGGTGGCTACGTTATCGCTACAAAGAGTCTTAGTATATACAAAGATTACCAAGATCAATTTGGGCAGTAAGATATCTGATGACTAGGGCTCTGTTTTTTTGAGCGGTTGCAGTTGCGTTTACGTTTAAACTGGAAATTTGTACCTCCTCGATAAGGACATCCGAAGGATCAAAAATTATAGAATAAATGGTTTTAAGAGCTAGTTAAAGAAATAGTAAGATCTACAAAAATTGGTTACAAAACGTCAAAGCGTTTGGCTTGTACGAAAATAACAAATTTTCAGTTTAAACGCAAACGCAAACGCAACCGCCACCGTTCAAAAAAACAGAGCCTAGGTTTTATGACTTAGCGGTGTGCTATATAGCTACTTATTCAGTGGATCTCATCTTGACGAAGTTAATAAACATTTTTAGTCTCTAGATGCAATTAGTATTTTAGTTGTATGTCTTTTGTCTTTTTTTCATCTTTATACTTTCTAATACTACTACCTTTTACATAATGCTTTATTATACTATAATTTTATTTGTTCTCCGTCGTTAAGTCCGTCCTGCCCTGTCCTGCTTGCCTCTCCGTTTGCTCGGCAGTTCGGTATCCTGGGGGCGTCCGTTCGGTATCGTAGAGGATACGGGTGTGTTTGGTTCATTGCCAATGCTTGTCATACCAATTATTGGTAATTTTGATCAAATTTAGCTTGTGTTTGGATTACGACCATTGAATGACAAGATTTCCTTCTCTCATTGGCAACTTTTGCCATCCTAGTTTATTTTTGTATCATTGGCTAGCCAATTTAGTGGCCAAGAAATTGTTAACCTTTTAATTGGCTTGCCATTTAATGACATGATAAGTTAGAGTAAATTTGGTGATGAACCAAACACAACCGTAGAACCCATGTGGATCAGGACGTTGAGCAGCGCCGTGACCCGAGTCCGCTGTGCAAATGATAGGCTCAGCCTGGATCATGACCTCTGAGTTGTGACAGTTCTTTTTTGTGCGTGTATCGAGGAGGCGCGTGACGGTTCTAGATGGTGCCGCCGTGAGAGCATTTACACTAGCAAGGCAATATATACTGCTTCTGTTTCCTTGAAAAAGGCAATATATTTAAGCAATATATACTGCCTTCAAAGCGAGACATGGCCTACGTACCTGGTGCTATGTTCTCTACTGCTTATCTACTTATTTTTATCTATTTATATATTTATCTCCGTTTTTATAAACACAAACATTTTGATATTTTCAATTTATTCTTTTTGGTCGGCACTCCAAAGTTCTAAAAAACAAGTTAAACAAAGCATATCGAACTCTCCAAACCGCTTCGAAAAGCTCTCTCGATGTTTAGCTTATCAATAAATAATAAGAAGATCAATAAACAAGATACAAAAGATCAGCCACCTCTAAAGCTTGGAGGTCTTTTTTGTCCATAGTGCGGAGAGGTTGTTACCCACAACTACAATTTAAAAGAGTAGAATTAGTATCTATTTAACTTAATTATAAGTGGGGCCATACGACCCGTTTGTGCTTTGAGGCTGTCTATAAGCATAAATGGGTCACATGACCCTCAACATGTAAGTCAAAGTACATACTAAATTTTATTTTATTAATTATAGTTATGTGTCCGTCTTAGCCTAAGTATTGTGGGTAAGGCCTCCAAACCTCATAGGCTAGCTATGGGTCTAAGCTTACATGCAAAATTTATTGCTTTTAAGCACTATGGATGCCAAGATTGGAGCATGTACGTGCAAGGAGCCAATGGTGGAGTGTTGCCGGGAAATCCCGCTGACGGTGAGAATCAGCGCCCCTCCCCGGTGCCGGAGAGGACGCCGAGAGAAGTGGTGGTGAGAGAGCAGAGCGCTCAGCGAATAAACTAGTGCTAATGTGAATGATCAGAATGCTTGCCTTCTTTCATTGATGAGCTTATTAATTTATACAACTTTAGGGCCAGGGTTTATATGCATAGGAAATACCCAAAGTACCCTGACCCATGGAGGAATACCCAGATTACCCTGAACTCTGGATCGTCGATCCTACAATCAACGGCTAGACTAGTTTTCTTACAATCCACGTTATCCTACTCCCTAACATGCCCTTGGGGGACATATTCTGACAAAGTTGTTGATTTGATTTGATTCGATTCGTTCTTGTCAGAGGCTGTCACGAAGTCTTCGTCTTCTGACCCGAAACTTGTCAAACATCACTCTCGGTCTTTCCGAAGGGTCTTCGTGAATCCCTCGACTAGATACCTTCTGCCATCCTTCGGTGGAAACCCCGAGAACTCTCCTTGCTTGAGATGCACTCGGAATACTTTATCCTTCGCGTCCTTCTCTCGACCCCTCGCGCATGTCCAAGTCTTTCACTCACGGTCTGACTTGAGGTTATCTCGGATAGGCTTCGTCACTTACCCCTTCGGGTAACAATCTACACGAAGAATCTTCACAACATCTTCGTGGACATCCACCTCTCCTGGAGATGGGGTGGCTGCCCCTACAACAGAAGCCCCTTACGGTCACGTCGCCACCACGCCGTGGTGTCTGGCCGGAATATCCAGCCCCCCTTCTCCACGTCGAGGTGGTGTTCCCGAAGATGTTGTTTCTTCTTTGTCTTCGATGATATCTTCGCCCGTTGATGTGACTTGGACTTGACGTTCTAACATTGTCAGTGGCCTCGAAGTCGGCGCGTTGATCCTGGCCGTTAATCGTCACGCGTGCCATCAGATTTGTAGGCGCTCGTTGGAATTTTCTCTATATATGTATATTTTCTTTCAGTGCCTGTTCGGTTTCTTCACGGCGCATCGTCGCCGTTGATGCGGACACGTGTCGTTCATCTGTGTCATGTTGGTTTCTATATAAGGGGACGCATCCCTGTTCTTCTTCCACCTCCGCTTGCCTCAAAGTTTTAACTTCCCGCCGTCGAGTGTTCTTTCTCCTGCGCCCTCCTGCCGCCGCCGGTTCTCTTGCTTTTTCG
The DNA here is from genome assembly GCA_036346145.1 of Olyra latifolia. Classification (NCBI taxonomy): domain Eukaryota; kingdom Viridiplantae; phylum Streptophyta; class Magnoliopsida; order Poales; family Poaceae; genus Olyra; species Olyra latifolia. Next base: position 45,023,542 of record CM070528.1, on the reverse strand, counting down.
CACTTCCTCCATCGCCGGCAGTTCTCTCGCCCTTGCGCGCTTCTTCCTCCGCCGGCAGTTCCTTTCCGCGGGTTCACCGCCTTTCCTCGTCGTCATCGGAGTTTGCAGGTATGTTACTTGCCTGCTTTTTTGTTCGATTTGGGGTATGGGGCTTTCGGTGTTTGATGGGCTTGACGCCGACGTACTTGCCGGCAAGATTTTTGCATCATTTGCGACGCCATTCATATACCGATCCCATCCTGTCTGAAAAGTATTATTATATTTTATGAAGTTTTCACGGTCGAATATTCATGGTGGTTGCGCTTGTTCGTTTTCTTCCTCTTCTTTTTTTTTTTTATCTATGTTCTCGAAGGGTTGCTTCTCGGAAGTGCTGACTTCCAACTACTTGTGCAGTTCTCGGAATCTTCGATGGCTCCGAAGAAAATCCTAAGCCCGGCGGACCTTGCACGGCTGTCTTGGGAGTTAGGGCAGTCTAGGATGACCCCGGATTTGCTCGCGAAAGTGTCGAACGGCTCCTTTGCTTAGGAGGTGGACTTCAGGCTGCCGGGGCAAGAGACGACTCCTCAGCCGAATGCCGACGAGGCCGTCGTCTTCCACTCGCAGTGCAAGGTGTCTTGATTCTCGTGACTCGCCTCGTCGGGAGATCCTCGAGTCAGAAGGGCGCGGCAGACACCTCTCCCCGAACGCTGTGGCGCGGCTCGTAGTATACGAGTGGGCCCTCCGAAGCCATGGAGCGCAACCAAGCGCCCGAGTCTTTGGGTTTCTTCACGAAGCTCGGTGGCAGGGGAAGACCAGCGGCAACCCCTTCGGGTGTCTAAACTTCGTCATGAAGGCGGTGCACCTCGTAGATTTTCCGTCCCTGGCTACGAAGAAGAAGTGGGACGGAGTTGCGGGGCTAAGCTGGAAACTGTTCTGGTTTTACCAGAAGGTAGATGAAGTTGACTCTTTGCTGAGGTACACCCCGGGAGCAGCCAACTGTGTCAAGTTCCCGGTAGAAAAGCTCACCAGCTCCGAAGAAGCGCAGAGGTTGCTGCTCCAGAGGATCAGCAAATGCTTCTCCATGCGTTGCCTCGCCGAGGAATTCTACGCAGCCAAAGTGGGGCCGCTGATGCGCTCTTGGGAGATATTTGTAATCGTGGATGAGGGAGGCGACCACCTCGTGCTGCGTGACCAGGACCACCGACCTCGGAAGTTGGAAATGGCTGCGGAGAGGGCCGAAAGGATGTTCGGGCCGCTACGCTCAGACGAAGTCGCGCGGGCCCGCGAAGCTGGGGTGGACGCCCGCATCAACCACATCCTTGGGGTAGTTACCCCCTGGACGGAGCCTGAGCCGAAGAGGGCCGGGAAAAGGAAAACTGCCGAGGGCACTGCCGTGGGCCGGTCCAAGCGTCCTCGTGGTGAGTATTCTTGCTACCGCCATATACCTTCGGTCTGTCTTTTCTGACTGATTTTTTGAACTTAGCTGCGAGCGCTGAGGACGAGGAAGGAGATGAAGAGGAGGTCGAGGATGATCGCACTTCGCCGGACGCGCAGAGCGCCGCCAGTGGTGGTGACGACCCACTCGACGTCTTGGTCAGCAAGACTCCCTTGGGGCCGTTGGATCCCGAACATGGCTCCAACGAGCTCCAGGATAGTCATGCGGCAGGGTCTCTTCCTTCGGGTCGAGGCCCCGTCACCCCCGAAGGAGCCTCCATGGATGTGCAAGCAGAGGCCGAGGACTACACTGCCGGCTTCGTTGTCGACACGGAGCTCTAGCTGGCTGATTCTTCTTCGGCCGAAGGTTGGTTTTCATAACTCGGTAGTAATTATTTTTTATTTTTATTTTTATTTATTTTTTAATCTAGTTTCTTTCTTATGCTTGCTCCCCTCTTTTTTTAGAGGGAGTTAACGAGGAGCCACCTTCGGTGCCCGTCTCGGGGGCCGCTGGTGCTAACGTCGCTACTGATGCCATCTTGGCGTTGGTGGCAACCACTGCGGCGGAGAGGGGATCTTCGTTGGCTATCACAGCCGCCCCTATCGCCGCAAGTTCAGCTTCCCCCGTTGCGGCCGAGGGAGGAATCCAGCGAGTGTCGTCTACGCTCGGCGCCTCATCTTCGGCAACGGCGACCACTGTTGATGGAGTAGCCTCGCGCACGACTCCCCCGGCGCCCGGGGCCGCACCCGTCTTCGTTAGCTCCCATCTAGGGGCCGATAATATACTTCCCGACGATCAGGTGGCGGCTCTCATCGGGGGTTTGCCTTCGGCAATCCTCGACCGCTGCGAAATGTTCCCCTTGCTGGATAACATGCGCAATATCGAGACATGCCTTGCTACGGTAAATATTTCTCTCCCCCGGTTTTTTTTTTACTTATGGCCGTATTAAACCTTTGCAGAGCTTAGCTTGCAATCGTGCCGCATCGGCACAAGTATTGAGTCTGTCGGTGAGGTATGCAGTTCTCGAGGACCGCATCGCCATCCTCGACCGAGAGAACCAAACCCTTCGAGAAGTTAGCTCGAAGGAAAAAGAGCTGGTGGTCCTCCTCCGGTCAGAGAAGGAGCAGGCGGAGCAACGTGCGAAGAATGCCGAGGAGGCCTTGGTTGCGCTCCGTGCTGAGCTCAAGGCCCAACGAGCCGAACTCGAGTCGTCGCTCAAGGAGTGCCATGGTTTGCGCGACGAAGTTAGAAATGGAGCCGTGGAGCTCGGGACTCTTCGGGGTTCGTTGGAGAGGTTTAAGCAATAGTTGGAGGCGCTGCAAGCAGAGCTTCTTTCCTTGAGTCAAGTTTTCGCTAAGGAGATTACCAGACTCGGGACTGTTACTGTGAGTGCCCCTCCGAGGAGTCCGGCGTTGGCTGTCAAATATTTGAAGGAAGCCATCGAGACCTTCGTTGAGGGGTCTATGCGTTATGGATCAGACTGCGCCGTCAGCTCTGTTTTCGCATTTTCAACGAAGTTAAAGGACGCTGGGTGCACACATTTTGTAGGTAGCTCATTTTCAAGTCTGCCCTACCCTTCGGCCTTTATTGCCAACTCGTTCGATCGCGGCTCCCGCCAGGTTGTTCGGGATTTTTTCTTGAAGTTCTGGCCATCTGGGGGTCCTGCTTTCTGCCGTGCTTTCATGGAGCATGCGAGGAAACAAACCTCTTCGGTTCCACCTCCGAGGACTATGGGGCCCCAAGTGTCAAGCGAAAGTCCTCCGATGGTTTCTGCTCCTCAGGATCCGAAAGATGCTGCAGATCCGAAGGGCAAGAGGCCAGCAGAGTAGAATAGTGGTAGTTTCAGGATTATAATTTTTTGCTAATGTAATAGATGATCTCTTGTTTCGAAGTTGTCCCACCTTTGTAAGTGAACTTTTTTATCTATGTGATGTTTTGGTTTCATTTGGCATGTGCTTATCACTTCTTTATCTTATTTCCTACGCGTAATATCGTTAGCGTAGTCAGTATTCGCGAAGGCCCGTGGCCTGCAAAGGTTGTGCTTCGGGTGCTCGGTGCGAGCGCTTCTAGCCTCGCACCAGCCCCTTGGCACTTTAGATTTTTGCACGTTCGCGAAGGCTTCTGGCCCACGAAGGTGATATTCTGGGTGTCTGGCGCGAGTGCTCTTGGCCTCGCGCCAGCCCCTTGGAGCTTTAACGCATTATACATTCGCGGAGGCTCATGGCCCGCGAAGGATACGATTCGGGTGCTTGGTGCGAGTGCTCTTGGCCTCGCGCCAGCCCCTTGGCACTGTTAGCGCGTTATACCTTCGCGAAGGCTCATGGCCCGCGAAGGATACGATTCGGGTGCTTGGCGTGAGTGCTCTTGGCCTCACGCCAGCCCCTTGGCGCTTTAGCGTGTTATACCTTCGCGAAGGCTCATGGCCCGCGAAGGATACGATTCGGGTGCTTGGCGCGAGTGCTCTTGGCCTCACGCCAGCCCCTTGGCGCTTTAGCGCGTTATACCTTCGCGAAGGCTCATGGCCCGCGAAGGATACGATTCGGGTGCTTGGCGCGAGTGCTCTTGGTCTCGTGCCAGCCCCTTGGCACCTTAGCGCGTTGTACCTTCGCGAAGGCTCATGGCCCGCGAAGGATACGATTCGGGTACTTGGCGCGAGTGCTCTTGGCCTCGCGCCAATCCCTTGGCACTTTAGTGCGTGATACCTTTGCGAAGGCTCATGGCCCGCGAAGGATACGATTCGGGTGCTTGGCGCGAGTGCTCTTGGCCTCGTGCCAGCCCCTTGGTTAGTTTAAAATGTCTGCACGGGAATGCTCCTTTTCTTCATTTCATTTGAAGTTACATCGTGGAGATTACATTCTCGAAGGATTTTTCTGGTCGCAGCCGATTTTCGGCGCCTGAGCCTCGTTAAAAACTCCGCTCGTAAAATCCGCTAGGGAAAAAACCGAGTCGGAGAAAAGAGTACTCAGCGCTTTTACATTATCTTATGGGTAATATTTGATCAGGCTCTTCGCATTCCAAGTGTTTGGGACCAAAGAGCCGTCAAGGTTGGAGAGATGGAACGACCCTTGTCTTGTTTGTTTGTAGACGATGAAGGGTCCGTCCCAAGTGGGCTCTAGTTTGGATGGCCGTTGTAGCATTTTTCGAAGGACCATGTCCCCTTCCTGGATCTCCCGTGGTCTCACACGCTTGTTGTAGGTTTTGCTCATTAGCTCATTATACTTTTCTAAGGCTTGCTTTGCCTCGAGCCTGTCTTCCTCGGCGGTGTCAGTTGGTGGTTGATCACTAATGTTGGCTCCACCTGTTATGATTCGAAGGGTCTTAGCTTGGATTTCAGCTGGTGTTACTGCCTCTTCGCCATACACCAGTCTAAAGGGTGAATATCCCGTTGGTCTCGTGGGTGTTGTGCGAATTGCCCAGAGTGTCTTCTCCAACTCTTCTGGCTATTTTCCTTTTGATTCATCCACTAATCTTCTTTTCAGTGATTTCATGATGTTTTGATTTGCCCGTTCCACTGCACCGTTCGCTTGTGGGTGTCCCACAGAGGCATAACATATTTTGATGCCGAGATCTTCACAAAATAACTTAAATTTTAATGAGATAAATTGTGATCCATTGTCAGCCACTACCTCTTGGGGTATGCCAAACCTGCATATCACATTTTTCCAAAAAAAATGCTGGGCCTTCGCAGCTGAGATGTTCGTCAATGGCTCTGCTTCAACCCATTTGGTGAAGTAGTCGATTGTAACAATAATCCATTTAAACCCTCCCGAGGCCTGCTTGAGCTCCCCCACAATATCAACCCCCCACCTCGCGAAAGGCCACACGGGGGGTAAGGGCTGCAAGTTTGTTGGCGGAGCCTTCGGCTGGTTTGTCATCCATTGACATCCTCGGCATCTTTTTACGAACTCCTCTGCGTCGCTGTTGGCGTTGGCCAATATATTCCTATGCGCAACACCTTCGCTGCTAGAGCCCTTGGGTTTTGATGCGGACCACAGACTCCTGCGTGCGTTTCTGCCAGCGCCTCCTTTCCCTCCTCTCTAGAAACACATCTCATCCACAGCGTGCCGATTCCCGACTTGTAAAGGAGGCCATCCATCATTGTGTATGTCCTTGCACGTTGCTTCATTGTGTAAGCCTTCTTGCTATCCTCGGGTAATTCACCATCACGAAGATATTTGATGATGACTGTCCGCCAGTCTTCTTTCAAGGATCTTGCTATAAGCTGCACTTCGGGACATATAGACGCTCGTGATATTGCTTCATAAAACACCCCATCAGGTATTCTTATAAGGTATGCCGCTGCTTTGGCCAGTTCATCCGCTCTCATATTTTCTCCCCTTGGTATTGTTTTCACAGAGATTTCCACGAAATGCTTCTCCATTGTTCTTACTGCTTCAAGATATTTTGCCATCTCGGTGTCTTTGGCTTGAAAGTCCTTTGTTATATGTTCTTCTATCAGCTTTGAGTCAGTGTGGATGACGACTCTTTTTGCTCCAAGGGATTTTGCTTTTCGAAGACCCAGCAACAGTCCTTCGTATTCAGCCGCGTTGTTTGTTGTCTTGAAGTTTAACCTGAGTGAGTACTCTGTACTTTGTCCTTTGGGGTCAGTTACAATTGCCGATGCTCCTGTCCCTTCTGCTGTGAAAGAACCATTGGATTTTATGCTCCACAAGGGGGGCAGTGGTGGTCCTTCTTCTGAAACCTCAGCTGACCACTCAGAGATGAAGTCAGCGAGTGCTTGAGCTTTTATGGCTGTCCTTAGCTCAAAGGTGATGTCGAAGGGTGCTAGTTCCGCGGCCCATTTCGCTATTCTTGTCGTGGCGTCTTTGTTTTCAAAGATAGACCTCAGAGGGTACGCTGTGGGGACCTTTATCTTGAATTCTTGAAAGTAGTGCCGTAATTTTCTTGATGCCATAAGTAATGCATAAGCTATTTTTTCTAGCTCAATATAGTTTCTTCTTGCTCCTTGGAATGATTCCTATACATAATATACCGGCATTTGTCCCCCTTCGACTTCATCCTTGATAAGGACTGCGCTGACCGTGAAGTGGCTTGCAGCTAAATACAAGGTTAGATGTGCTGTCCTGTTCGGGCTGGCGAGTCTTGGCAATTGTTGAAGATGATCTTTCAACCTTGAGAAGGCGTCTTTGCATTGTGGTCCCCACTCAAAAGGTGCTGTCCCCTTAATTGTGTTGAAGAAGTGTTTGTGTTTTTCTGCGGCCTTTGGGAGAAATCTCCCTATGGCCGCCAACTTTCCTAAGAGACTTTGTGCTTGCTTCTTGTTTTCTGGATCCTTCATGTATTGGATTGCGTCTATCTTCTCTTTGTTAGCCTCAATCCCTCTGTGTGACACAAAGAATCCCATCAACTTTCCCGTTTCCACCGCGAAGGTACATTTCGTCGGGTTTAATTTTATGCCTTCCGCTCTTAGGCTGGAGAAGGTCTCTTGAATGTCCTCGTAATGATCTTTTCTCCGCTTGCTCTTGACGACAATGTCGTCGACATATGCTTCCACATTTCTTTCCATCTGTTTTGTAAGTACCTTCGCAATGAGTCTTGCGAATGTTGCGCCTGCATTCCTTAGACCGAAAGGCATTCTTCGGAAGCAATATGTGCCGAAGGGTGTTATGAATACTGTCTTCTCTTCATCTTTCTTTCTCATATACACTTGATGATAGCCTGAGTAGGCGTCCAGGAAACTCATCAGTTCACAACCCGCTGTCGCATCAACCAGCTGGTCAATTCTTGGTAGGGAAAAATCATCCTTTGGGCATGCCTTGTTAAGATTTGTGAAGTCAACGCACAATCTCCAGCTGCCGTTTGACTTCTTCACCATCACAACATTTGCGAGCCACTCCGGGTACGCAACTTCCCGGATAACTTGAGCTTGACGCAATTTTTCGACTTCTATCTTCGCTGCTTCCTGTCTGTCGGGCCCCATTTTCCTGAGTTTCTGTTTGATTGGCTTTGCATCCATTTTCACATTCAGCGAGTGCTCAATTGTCTCTCTGGGGACCCCCTTAGACTCTCCTGGCGCCCAGGCGAAGATGTCACTGTTTTGCCGAAGCAAGTTAATGATGTTTTCTTCTTCTTCTTCTTCGGAGAGGGTGGTTCCGATGGATATTGTCTTTTCTTCATTCTCAGGGAATAATCGTATCTTCTTCGTTTCGCTCTCCGGCCTGACCTGGGGCTTATAACCCTTCAGTCTGTATTAGGAGTCGATCCTCTCCGTAGTTTGAATTGGCTTGAGTTTTGATATGCCTTGGAGTTCATTTTTCCTTGCTGACTGTTGACATCCTCGAACGATGATGACTTCCCCTTCGGCGGGCATTTTCATGCATAAATAGCTGTGATGTATAATTGCCCCGAAGGCATTGATAATTCCTCTTCCGAAGATGGCATTGTAGCGATACTCCATGTCGACAACATCAAAACAAATGCTCTTTGTTATCTTTCTCCTTCCTTCATTAAAAGTTACTGGTAAAGATATCTGGCCAATGGCGGCCATAGGCTCTCCTCCGAACCCGATGAGGGGCATATTCGATGGTGTCAGTCTATCTTCCGGTATGTTGAGTTGTTTGAATGCACTGGCGAAGATGATGTCTGCCGAGCTTCCTCCGTCCACCAGCGTCCTTTGGACGTCATATTCAGCAATTTCAGCGGTGATCACAAAGGGATCTTGGTGTGGAAACTTCACGCCCTTGGCGTCAGTTGTGTCGAAGGTTATCGGAGGTGCCGGTGTTGGTCTACTTGACACTGATACGTGCGACACCTCGCGAATGAATTCCTTCCTCTTTCTGTTTGATGGGAGATTCAACGAGGATCCTCCGGTGATGACATGAATAACTCTTCGGTTTGGCTCTTCAACATTGTGAACCCTCTCGGGGGATCTGCGGTGCTGATCCCGCGGACGCTGGTCTTGCCTTCGCTGTCGTTTTTGGTTTTGGTAGTTTTCGCGTTGCGTTTTAACGTCCCTGCATTCCTTAGTTGTATGTGAATAGTTGTCACCATGCACCGCTAAAGATTTCTTTTCCTTCTCCGATTGCCTCCTCGAATCTGCGTTCTGTGATAATTCTCCTCCGAATTGTCATTCCTTCGATCATCTCTTCTCATATTATCTTTTTGATTGCTGTACTCATCCTTTCGGGAATTATATTCTCTTCGGGGATAATCCCCCCTCCTGTTGTTGTCAATAGCTCTTCGCTCGTCAGTTTGCTTGGGTTCAATGTTGCTTACCCTTTTGTTGGAATTGTGATGTCTCTTGTTCTTTTCTGAATTACTTTCTTTGTGGCCATCACGTTCCTTGTTTGTGTTCAGCTGGCCTTGTCTCCTCAAATTCTCCTCTTCTCCCTTTGCATACCCTTCAACCTCATCGTAAAGAAATGCAGCTGTTTGTGGGGGTCCTGAGTCAGCTTGTGTAGAAGGGGTCCAGGTTGAAGCCCTCTTCGGAATGCATTGATTACCGAAGAGTCAGATACATCCCTTATCTGGCATCGTACAACAGCAAATCTTTTATACTAATCCCTTGTGCTTTCCTTCTTACCCTGTTCCAAGGCGAAAAGGTCTCCTTCCACCATTCTTTGGATATAATTGCCTTGAAAGTTGTTGGCGAAGGCATCTTTGAGTTGGTTCCATGAGTGTATGGATCCTTACAGCAGTGAAGTATACCAAGAGAGTGCAGTGCCCTTCAGAGTTAACAGCAAACTCTTTGCCTTAATATCATCATCTCCACCCGCTGCTTCAACTGCCGTGTCATATACATCCAGAAATTCGTTTGGATCAGTTTCCTCTAGAGAACTTAAATACACTTGGCATCTTGAATCCTTCGGGCCATTTTTTGCCACGAAGGTATGTGCTCAGAGGCCCTTCGGTAGCCTTCTTTGGCTGTGCCACTATTACATTTTGCCGATGCTGCTCATGATTCTCCTCTGGGTATGGTATCCTTCGGGGCACGTAGCGCTGTTGGGGTTGCATTGTCACAAGCTCTCTCCGGAGCAAGTCGATTTGTTCCTCCAACAGCCTTCTCCTATCTCGCAGGATGTCTTCAGCCGATGAAGGGTCTTCGTGTTGACACTCTTGTATGGGATGGGTGGGTGGGTATTGCTGCATCTCCTCTCGAACGACTCTGTTGGGTCCTGGCTCGTCGAATCTTCCCCCGCCCACGTCCGGGGCATCTTGGCTCTGGTTCCTCCAGCCCTGCAAGTTGATGCCGGGAGCTCTTGAGATGCTTCCGCCAGGTCCTTGCGCCGGCGCGTCCTCCCACCGACGTTCAGTCGTTGGCGCAGTGGCGATCGCCCTTTGGGCCGCTCCCTCCATCGTCTCGCCCGTGATATCTTGCTCGTCCTGGATTTGCCGCTCCTGCCTCACGTACGCTCCGTCGTACCCCAACTCTGGCGGCTCGCCTCCGGCCGCGACACTCTCCCGGTTCAGCTATCACCGAACCGCCGCTCTCCCCACGAACAGCGCTAATCGCCGCCAGAAATCTCGCCGACGGTGAGAATTAGCGCCCCCCGGCTTTGGAGAGGACGCGAGAGAAGTGGTGGTGAGAGAGCAGAGCGCTCAGCGAATAAACTAGTGCTAATGTGAATGATCAGAATGCTTGCCCTCTTTCATTGATGAGCTTATTAATTTATATAATTTTAGGGCCAGGGTTTACATGCATGGAAAATACCCAAAGTACCCTGACCCATGGGGGAATACCCAGATTATCCTGAACTCTGGATCGTCGATCCTACAATCAACGGCTAGACTAGTTTTCTTACAATCCACGTTATCCTACTCCCTAACATGCCCTTGGGGGGACATACTCTGACAAAGTTGTTGATTTTATTTGATTCGATTCGTTCTTGTTAGAGACTGTCGCGAAGTCTTTGCCTTCTGACCCGAAACTTGTCAAAGATCACTCTCGGTCTTTCCGAAGGGTCTTCATAAATCCCTCGACTAGATACCTTCTGCCATCCTTCGGTGGAAACCCCGAGGACTCTCCTTGCTTGAGATGCACTCGGAATACTTTATCCTTCGCGTCCATCTCTCGACCCTCACAAGATGTCCAAGTCTTCCACTCACGGCCCGACTTGAGGTTATCTCGGATAGGCTTCGTCACTTACCCCTTCGGGTAACAATCTACACGAAGAATCTTCACAACATCTTCGTGGACATCCACCTCTCCTGAAGATGGGGTGGCTGCCCCTACAACAGTGGAGCTCCCGTGGGGCACAATGGGGTTTTAGTCTCAGTCGTCCACTGCTAGCATGAGTGAATATATGTAGCCCATCCGACCATAAGTAATAGCCAACGACGTTATATTATTTATATACTGAAGGTTCTATTCTCATTTTGCTATTAAATTTAAATCAATACAACTATTAGATAGCTATTTGTATTGTTACATCATCATGTCCTATGATGTAGTATAACAATAGTATAATACTATAATTTAAGAACTTGATGTAGATAGTGCTTGAGCCTTAGAGGTCTCTTATTTACAATCAATTCTAAAAGGCTAAGCTAAATTACTAAAAGCTGCACTTGAGAGCTTTTACAAGCGACCTCGAAAAGTTGTATCACTAGGTTCAACTTTTTTTTTTTAGAGCTACGAGAGAAACGACTTTTGAGATTTTTAAGAAACAGGATCGAGAAGTCAAAATGTTTGGCTTTTGGAAATATCCTAGCTGAATTGTTGATAAGTAGTTTACAAAAAGCTATTAACCCCTCTCTTTGGAAATTTTTTTGGCTTCTCCACTGCAAGGTGCTTATGCACATGCTTAATGAGAGAACATGCCACATCACTAAGCAACTATATAAAAAATCTTTCTCCCAATACAAAGAAGTTTATATAGGTGTTTAAATGTTACAACCTCCTCTAAACATCTATCTAAACAAAGATGCTTAGTTAAGCACTACCACTCTCCTACAAACACCTCTCTATGCATGTGCCCATCCTACATGGAAAAAAAAAAGCAGTTTTCTTTCTTAGGAATCTCTCCAGACACCTTGCATTATACATTGCCTTAAAGGCCAGCCGTGGGTGTGGCCATGTGGAACAATTTTGCCTTTAGGCTGGGATTTAGAGGTTGTAACACTTATAAAATGGGATCCACCACTACGATAAAAAATACTAGAAATTATCATCTATTCCAGTAACAAATGGTATATGCAGCCAATTTGTGCAATGGTTAAATGATGTCTCTAACCAGGAGAGAGGCTGCTCAGAGGAACTTAGAGGCCTTCATCCGAGATGGATGCTTTGATGAGTTCAATCCAGGGCAAGGCTGTGGTCGTCACGTGCTTCAAGGGTATGAATTGCGCTGTAATACGGTACCTTTGTAAGCTAGCAGTGTTCTGAACATACTGCTAGTAGATGGGCACAGCCAGTCAGCCAGATTGTCAGGTGGCCTAAAATTTGTTCAAAGGCCAGGCCATCATGGCCGGAGCAAATGCTCACACATGCATAGCACTTCATCTACGTTGTCATTTGTTTCGTGTAAAATGGTTAACCTAGTGGTATCATTTTGTTTGGACTTACCATGTCGTGTCGCGGCTCCGCCGGCGCACGCTCGAGCTCGCTCCCAGTCGGCCACGCCGCCGTGCCGCTAGGGCTGGGGTTGCTCGCAGTCACACGATGAGGACGCCCTGCTGTCCCGCGAGATGCTCCGATCTGGTTGTGGATGCTCGACCAGCTGATTGGATCTTGGGCCTAGGCCAGCCGAATACTGAGATTGGCCCAGCTCTCCAGGACGGAGCGTCTCACCCCTGTTTGATGAGAAAAACAGAAAAAATAGGGGTGGAAGGATATAGATCGGATAATATCTTCACCGTATTCGTATATATTATTAAATACGAATACAAATACGAATCAAATATCTACCTAATTCTGTCAGATACGAACACTATAACATATTAATCTAAAGAGATATTATTATACTTCAAATGTTTAATATGGATGCAAGTACGCAACAGGGACTCCGATGTGGGTATTGGAAGTCTATTCTAGTAGCCTGGACGCACATGGCAAGAGGGAAGCGGGCCCACATGAGTTAGTTGTATTACACCATCTCCAGCAAATATTTTAACTTATTCTCTATAGCACTATTCCATATACACTCTATTTATTCTCTAAAATTTGTTCACACTTTACACTATAGTCTGAAATATTCTTTTTCTCTAGTACACACGCTATCTTAAAAAAAATTAGATGAACAATGTTTTACAGCTCCTCGGTGCAATTGCTGACTTGCTGTTCCCACAGGCATAGGACAAGAGAGGCTGGCGCTTGGGCTGGGGCAGTAGTGCAGCGTAGGTTCATGGCCTGGGAGGCTATAGCCAGGGCCCAAGGATCCATAGACTGGCCAGCAGCCAGCAATACATGCCGAATACGGGTAGTATCTGTATCCGATGACATTTTGCATGCTGTATTTATATTTGTATCTGGTAAAAAAATCCGGATAGTATCTATATATCTGTATCCGTTTTATATTCGGATAAGAATAATATAAATACGGATAGCCTATTTTTTAAATACGAATGTCGGATAATACGGATTATCCATATCTATTTTTCACTGCTAAGAAAAGGAAAACGAAACAAGGGAAAAGCAAACGATAGTCATATTAATTTTGTAGATAATGGAAGAAAAAGTGCCGGCCTCTACTCCATCCTAGATTGTACACGGCTTTAATCATATTAATCAGACCAAGATTACTTCTTGATGTTTTCCACACCTTGAAGCTAGCTCCGTTTCTACTGTAGTATTGTTTCGTATCTTGGTACATCATGGCCATGGATCACCTAGGGCTGCGCATTAGTGTTTGTTTTAGGAATATAGATTGGAGAAGCAACGGATCATAGTAAGCAGAACAAAAACAATGCATTTGTAGGATGGGGTTTCTCTATGTACATTATCTATCATGATGGCTACTGGCTACTTGTTAGTTTATGCTCCCAAGTTGGCCTTGAACAAGATCTATGCAAGGCTCAACACTGAAGGCGAAACGAGTAAAGAGATTTTGAGCCTTTGTATCATTTCGTCAAGACGGTTTCCACATCACTTGAACAGAATCTAGCTTAAGTTTCAAGAGACCACGAAGTGTGTTCATCCTTCACCAAATTGACAGTCGAAGTGGTTTGTTAAGGGTGAAACAAACATACGTGAAAAAGTCTTTACTCATTACCCAGAAATGATGTACAAAGCCTCTATCTATCGATTTACAAGTTACAAGACTCCGGAGATTCAAGAATGCACAGGTATGTCTACATTTTCAAGAGGCAGCCCTTGGCACAAGCGAATTTAAGGCCACCTTTCTCTATATCGCAGAATGCCTCAAATCTCAAAACGACAATTGCGCGAAGGTAAAAACATTGTGCCAATTTAGGGCCACCTTTCTCTATATCGCAGAATGGCTCAAATCTCAAAACAACATTTGCGCGAAGGTAAAAACATGATACACCACGACGTACTCTTGTATACAGCCGGTGAAAAGAGTGAATTGCCATGTGAAAAGGAGTCTTCAGAGCCGAGACTCCCCGTTACTCAATAACGATGTCCCTTGCCATGACGTCCCTTTTCACAACAAGCTTCCCATCCTCATCTCTAGTGAAAAGCTTATCCATTAGTTCATCCCAACTAGTTCTTCCTGCAGATTTCGGTTCTGAGGTTGTCTCACTATGAGTATCGGATACTGGTGCAGGGCTAGCACCATTGTGGGGCTCCTCTTCAGGCAGGTCTACCGCATGGGGAACATCTAAAGTCTTTGCTCTCTGGAGGGCATTCTTGTGTTCTTCCTCAAAACTTTCCAATCTTTCCATCTTTTGTTGCGCAGGTGGAGTTGTTGCTTTCTCACTTTCCTTCATTAGCTGCAAAAAGGCGTAGATGTAATTATAAACAAGTATTCACTGCGAAGCTTAGCAATCATTGCTGCAACTGTAAGTTCAAGCAAGTCCTATTACTTTCTTGTAGGCTCTTAATTTCAGACAATGGACAATAGTGAGAAGAAACATGAAAAATGATGGTTAGGCAATTATGCCTGCTAACGATCTATTGTCCTTCATTAATGCTAATTGGAGCTTTGAGATGTTTGTTGTTACAAAGATGTGAATTTCTGAAAATTTTGTTCAAAATCAATTCCTCCTTTCTCTTCTTACCAATTCAGCACTGGTAAAAAACTAAACACAATTGTCTTCACAAATAATGTACCACTAAAAATCATGATGACTAAATGAAACTAAGCTCCTAAAACTTTTAGGAGCTGGCTAAAACTTTTGCAATATCTTACAGAAGCAAAACGTGCAGAAGATAAAATTAACAATTTTTCAAAAGGATAAATGTGCAAAGCCAAAATCTTGAATATGTATGCCCAACTTCAACTTTAGCAATTCAAAATTACGTGTAAAAAAAGCCATTAATACCGTTCAAAATTTAAAAAAATCCAGTAATCCATAAACAATGCATATTCATTTTTAAGTTTTTTACTGTTCACTTGCAGAGACTAGGAAATAGCATCAATAATATTGGGCACATTTTTGTGTATCCTTTTTATCTTTTGAACATTTATTGACTGATGCTCCTAGCCTCCTAGTAAACAACGAGGAAACTAATGCTTCGAGATCCTGCTAAGCCTGCCAGGTCATTAAAGGTGCAGCTGCGTACATCTTATCCAACAGTTGAAAAAATTTAGGATGATTCCTTGCAAAGGAGATCTTACAAGCAGGCCTCTTTGAAATATGGCAAATCACATATACACATCCTGCAAGCTCATCTAAGGTGCTTGACAAACGGTAAGTATGACTTACCAAATGATGCCAAACTACTGATTCAGAGTAAAATTGAAGCAAGAAACAGTAATCTTTGGCCTATTACCAACCCATATCAGATGATCAATTCATTCATTATTGTATATGCTTTAGTTAATTCAGTGAGAGTAGATTATAGAATTATAGCCATGACTAGTACAATTTTGCCATTAGCTCTTCCTTCTAGTCATGAAACATGAACCTGTTAGATTCAGATTCAAGAAATTAAGTTATTTCAAAACAGCAGAGTGACATATCAACATGTAAACATAAGTCCAGATTTAGCAATGTAATCATGAAACATGAACCTGTTAGATTCAGATTCAAGAAATTAAGTTATTTCAAAGCAGTAGTGACATATGAACATGTCAACATAAAAAAAATCCAGATTTAGCAATCTAATAATTGTATACCATGCTTACAGCTGGCAAACTATGGCAAATATTACCAAACGTTCATATTGGGAGAAGACTAACGATATACAGAACAATGTCCACTTACGTCTAAAGCCTTTTCTGCTTCTTGCTCAATCCAAGCAATGGCATGATCAGCAGTCGTACTGCATGATAACACAACATGCTCAAATCGACCTTCCACTGGAATAGCAGTTCTCACCTCAGGTGGGAATCTTCCACATCTACAGATGAGTAGTGACGTAGTTATTCTCAATGTGGAAAAATTCTTAGAAATCTTGTAAAGGTTTCTCCACATTATAGTCACCATATATGAACAAATTTTACTGGTCATGCATGTATTATGCAGTGTGTGCTTTGGTATCATACATCAATGGTAGGTACTGCCAAAAATCATTTTCCATGATAAAAGAAACGATCTATATCATCTGATTATCTCTAGCTAATTTATTTTAAAAATTTCTCTCACTAGTGCAATGTGACAAATTGTCACCTTTATCATATCAATTTTGAAATATCATATGTATACTATGCTCTAGTACTCTATACCTACTTTTTCTTAGATTTCTAGTTCACACATTTTCTTGATACTACAGGAAAACTACACAAATGGAAATTGAGGAAAATCTGGCTATGCATTATTCAATCAAACAACGCAGAAACATATTACATACATACGTTTCGATGAATTGCTCATTAGCTGTGAAAATACATTCCATAAAACAGTAGTGAATGGGAATTGATGGCTTAAGCTTCCTTGCTCTAAAGCACAAACAGATTAAATGTTTCTTGCTTGCTTAACAGAAAGACAAGATTATTTCTTTGAAGCATGAAAAGGCTGAAGTATGAACAATCAGCACACAGACTGAAGCTTCCTTATTCTAGAAGAGCTTGAATAACAGGTTTAGTGGCTATTTATATCATAAACATACCAACATGACTTAAAGTGAAAACTAGAATCCAAAAGGCACTAATTACCTGCAAAATTTCCTCTCAACAATGTGATACATTCGACCAGGAGCATACAGCCTTCTAGGATCTTTAAATTTTTTCTTGTCTTGTTTAAATGTATCTCTCAAGCAAATGAGGAATAACAAGCAGGGCAAGCTGTCCAAAGCATAAAGGCCAGGTGAAAAAAATCAACCACTGCATGCAGGTTTTTTTAATAAAATAAAATATAACTACATATGCAGTTGGAGAAAGTGAATGGGGGACAAGTTACCAGAATATAGAACCAAAAATGTACTCCAATGGTGTTGGCGTTCTTGGTAAAAAGTCATCCTGGCAGAAGACAATGTACAGTGAGATAAGGAACTTCAGACTTCAGGACCATACATAGTAAACTTTAACATAACAAGATCACGATAGATATAATACACGCAAGACCATCAATCAACATATAGCAGTGGCACATGTACAGCACCACAAATACCATGCTGCATAGTCAGCTAATAATCCATGTTTCTTCAACATTAATTGAATTCACCAAACAACTGGACAAACAGGCATGGATTGCTAGCCCTGCTTAGACTGCTTAGTTGCTTCTTGAATCAAATATGGCATCATCCAACGATATCAGCAAACCTCCTATAAGGCTACAAGCTACCATCCTTCACAACATAACACCAGCTACATGATTCCTACCGTTCTGCACAATCAAACTAGTCCAACTTTCACAGACATTCCAATCACGTAACAAGCAAAGCACATTTGACCAAATTGCTCCCTCTCTCACCCCAAGTCCAATCCGCAAATTATTCTAAGGCAGCATATTCATGATCTAATACTTCAACACGGCAGTCCGTACCTGCAGCACGATGGAGTTGATCACGTCGGCGTACTTGACGGCAAGGTTGAGCGACATACAACGGGCTGGCGCGAGCGCGTAGCACTTTATGTGGCTCCTGGGTATGTTCCCGAACTCCCTCCGGTTGTTCACCACCAGCACCGTCATGAGCGCAGCGATGCCGGAGCCCAGCGAGTGCCCCGCAAACACGAGCTTGTAGTCGGGCCCGTGCCGCTGCAGCAGCTCCCGCAGCTCCTTCGTCTCCCTCTCCAGGATGAACTTGGCCGCCTTGAGCAGCCCGTTGTGCACGTACCCGCCGTCGAACATCTGCATCCCGAGCTTGTTGTCCATCAAGACCTGCAAGGAATCGGCCCCTCTCTTCAAGTCCCGGCACATTCCTGCGCAGCTGTCGGAATCAGGGGTCGCTCACGATACGGGACCTTGTAGTCGGCGTTGCGGACGAGGTTGAGGCCTCGGATGGCGAGGACGATCTCCTTGTGGCGCTGGTCAACGTAGACGATGTATGGCGGGCAGGCGGTCCCAACGTCCTCGTAGTTGCAGCGCTTGACGATGCCGGCGGGGTCGATGTCCGCGTAGCCGCGGCCGGGCGGCGCGAACTTGGGATTGGAGAGGTCCGGGTCGTAGATGGCGAGGATGACGCGAGAGATGCGCGGGACGGGCTCGAAGTCGGCGGGCGCGGCCGGCGGCCAGGTCTCGCTGTCGTACGCGCCGATGTAGGTGAGCCGCTTCCACGCCCACCGCGCGCACCCCAGGCACACCACGCACTCCAGCCCGCACCCCACCGACATGGCCGCCGCCCCGGCGCGACGCGAGCTCGGCGGCTCCGGCGGGTTTGGTTTGGTTCCGGTGGGGTTTGGTGGCTGCGCGGCACGGGTGGTCCTTGCGGTCGTCTCCCGCCGGCTGCTTCCGCCGCTGCTGATTTGTTACTTCCGGAAACAACGAGATGGAGGGGGTGGTGGGGGCTCCGGCGGAGTGATGCGCTGTGCTGCGTGCGCGTGAGCCGCCGCCTCGCACTTGGAGTTTTCACCCTTTTTGCGATGCGTTTTTGCAACGCGGCTGCCGCCCGCGGGAGGGAAAATTGGCGGAATGCCACTTTTAAGAGATGGCTTTGTTAAAATGCTACTCTCAATATTACGCTCTATAAAATGCCACTATTAAAATAGATTGCTCACCAAAATGCCATTTTTGGGCATCTAACCTGGTTTTTAACCCTTTTTACTAATATTGGCACAGGAAATGACCTTTTTGCCCCTTCGGTCGGACCACTGTGACTCCCGTGAACGTTGGGTCGAACTTCATAGGTGTGTTGGATCGAACTTCATAGAACCTGAAAACCTTAATAAGTTCGACCCAACTTTTACAGGATTCACAGTGGTCTGACCCGAGGGGCAAAAAGGTCATTTCCTATGCCAATATTAGTGAAAAGGATTAAAAACTAGGTTAAATGCTCAAAAATGGCATTTTGGTGAGCAGTCTACCTTAATAGTGGCATTTTAAAGAGCGAATTCGAGAGTGGAGATTTAACGGCCACCTTTTGGCAAGATGGCAGATTCGCCAATCCTCCCGGAGGATCAAGGAGCGTCGAGGATGGTCTAAACGCTGCAGGATTTTTTACCTTTTTTGAAAGTTTCGGAATTCAAGCTTCTCATACTAAGGTAAAAAAAATAACGCAGCAATATATAGGAGTAGATACGTTTTGAGATATATGTAAAGAGAGAGAGTTTCGAAACTTTATCCATAGAGTTTTTTCTTAGATTAGATAGCATCATTGAACACATAAAAATATAGAACTGTTTTGAAAAGTGCAACCCATGATATCGTAATTTTGGTGAATTCTATAAATAAATTGACACAGTAATTAGTGATGAAAGTTATATTTTAAAAACATAATTTGGAGGAAGTTTGCGCCCAGTTGTTAAATTTCCATTAGGTTAGCGATGTTGAACTCTTGGAAGGCCTGTCATGGTCGATGCTGGATTGAAGTTGGTAAGCATTAGCTATCAACACGACAAAAATACAACCATGTAGAGACTTTATAAAATAATAATGTAACTTCGTAGAAATATGCTATGCAGGTGGTCGCCTAGTAAAATAGGATAGCCACCTCTGCCAACAACATTTCAGCACCATGACGCGTGCTAAGTTAATTTGTTGAACATGTTGATTTGATGAAATGTTATACTTTGAAAGTGTTTTGAATCAGTTTCGAGAATCTGTTCCACTTTTTCTGATCTGTTTTTGAGAGTTTTTAGACGTGGTTTTGAGATTAAAAAAACTTGAAACAAACAAAGCTTTTAACTTTTGAAACATAGATAAGCAGTAAACAAATAAGCATAAATCCTTGTTCTTGTCTGATCCGTTCTTGTGTCTGGTTATGAATTTTGACCATTTTAGCGCAAGCAGCGATTTGTTCTTCTTAGAAACAACTAAACCAGTTGAGGGGTCAACAGAGATTAGTTGGATGCTTAGGCCAGCTTAATTACCCCTGCCAGGTTGGAGCGTGCTGCTTTGACCCGGATTTAAGGGCAACTAGGACTCCATTAATCAAGCAAGGGAAGTGTCGTTGTTTGCTATAGTTTTAATCAATTGTATATTATAATTTATGTGGGCTTTCGTTGGAAACTTGGAGAGAATCTAAATACTGTTAAAAAGGCTCTAGTGGTAGCCGTTGGTAGTCGATATCACACTTCAATGAAATTTTTCACTATACCATCCGTTATAATCAAGGTAGTCAGAGTCGGAATCCTAAATTAGATCGATTTTTCCATGAAAGATTCGAATCGTAGTATCCAATCATAAAATCAAGGATTCTATCTAATTTGTAAAAATCTCAAATTTCGTAAACCCAAATATCTAGTACAAGTCTTTCACGTTCACTTCTTTGTCATTTGGATCGCGATTCTATAAGATTCTACATGATTCTACCATTTGGATTGCGATCCTACTACGATCCTATGTGATCCCGATTCACTAAGCGACTCAGATCGATATGTTTCCGTAGGATCGTAGAATCGCGTGACTCTACGAGTAGGATTGCGACTTTAACTACCTTGGTTATAATATGTCCATCTTAGAGCATCTCCAACAGAGGCTCTAAAATAGAATATTCTCTATATTTAGAATCTCTCGTCCTCCAGCAGAGTCTCTATCTCAGGCTCTAAATTTAGAGTTTCTCTCTCCGAGGCTCTAAATTTATAGGCTCTCTATAGTTTTTCTGGATAGAGCCTCTATAGTTTTTCTGGATAGAGGCTCTGCTGGAGAGGATGGAAATATATAGAGCGAATAGTAATTTAGAGAGGGTATATAAAGGCTTGATTTTAGAGCTTCTGCTAGAGATGCCCTATCCACTAGAATTATCCACCATACCATCCATTGTAATAAATCTATCTTATTCACTAAAATTATCTACTTCCTTCGTCTAAGAATTTAAGGCGTATTTTTTAAAATGGACTTGTCCATTAATATAAGGCTTATTTCATATTCCAATATAAAATAAATGTGTTTTTTCCTTAATGCCGCTAATAAATATATTGCTTTAGCCTGTATTCCCTATATGCATGTGTCAACGATTGGAAAATAGATTCTCCGCTGAGCTTACTTGTTGATTGTGGGACCAAATAACCCCTTCCTGTCAAAGAGTTTTCGTCGTAGATGCGTTGAGTCGTTGAGATGGAAAACGAAATAGGGACAGAGAATTATCCTAGTTCGGGCCACTCAGAAAGAGATAATAACCCTATTTCAGTCGCACGGGTGCGCTTCTGTTATTGTGGCTATTGATGTCAGTGCCCTCCCCTTCCTAGGGGGAGATATTTATAGTACAAGGTATACACAGTCTGGGTCCTACACGACCTAGAAAAATCTGTCCAGATAACTTAGATTCCTACCAGATTTACAGATGTATTTCTAAAAACACGCTAACTTAAGCCTCAAGAAATATCCATATCCAGAAAGCTTCGGGCTCTGGATTTGGGAGAATTCCCAAGTCAGCGAGAACATCGGGCCGATCATCTTGATGCACTTCCTCGGGACCCATGACGACACATAAATTGGTCGACTTATTCTCCCTAGACGTGTTTCAAAGATATATTTCACATGGAACCTAGTCGTCGGGATATCTTATCCAATCCTCGACAGCATGGTAATGAATAGAGTGTTTACAGGTAATAACTAGGAGCACTATAGTCATTGTTAATGCTTTTTTGTCTATGCGTAAAACAGAAATAGGCCTTATCAACTTGGACGGAGGAAATACTATGCTATCGGGTGCAGCAGGCATACACTCTGAACAAACACTCGAGTGGTCGCTCGTGAGTTGCGACGAGTTGTGCCATGCGCACGCCAAAGCCGAGGATGTATAACTCATTGTCTCATAATCTCGATGGTGAAATTTAGATTTTTTTCTTAGCAAAGCATGATCACTCGACTACCGGTGAAAAACTTGTTTTAAGAGCTTCGGAAATAAGTACTAATACCTTTAAAAAAATCTACAAAACACCAAAATATCCAACTTGTAAAAATAACGATTACAGATGATAATCCAGATTTAAAGTGGTAAACAAGGCGACACTGGCCATTGTACTGGTTGTAGCTAGTCTGTGAGACACAACAATTCGCGAATCCCTACGGCAGCCTCGGCACCAGCAAGGCAACGATGGGCGGCTGCTGGCCTGGCCCTCACTAGCATAGCCGCGTGCTGGGGTGGTATAACCTGTGTTCAACGGATGGCGTTTTCAATTGTCTTGTAGCAGGTCACATACTCGCGAGCATGAGCAGTGCCAGCTACGTGTTGACAAAGCTTACGCGTGCAAAATGTGGGAACGGATAGCGACGCGAGCAGATCAACAAATCCTGCCTTCCTATGCATGCATCAGGTCACTTTCATCCGTGCTCGCAGAGGCCAATTAGCAAGGAAATTCCAGCAGAAGCGTGCATCCTTCCTTCGCTTTTATGGCCGATCTGCTACCATACCAGGCGACGAAGGCTGGTGAATCCGACAGCGAGGCGTTTGACGATGCCTTGCTTGATCCTCGGCTTGATCGTCCTGAGAAGAGCATTTTGATCGTCCTCTGAGAGAGAGTGCTTGGCAGGTAAAATACTTGTAACACTATAAATTTTAGGGTAATTTCGTGTCAATGCCATGTGGAATCTAGAACTACATTTCATTGACATGTAAAATGACAAGTCTCTAATTTCACAACTCTATAGTGACACGTATCTAATTAACCCTAAATTTTATGACTTTGCTGTATGTCACTGACATATTGGCCTATATACCCATAAATACTTGTAGTGTTATGCAATGATTGTTGCTCATTTCTTTATGTATGACTGATCAACAGTGTGAGTATATTAATGTAGAGAAACTAGACAGAGCGGTGTTTGATGCAAAAAAAAATGTAGATAGAAAGATTGCAAATTGCAATTATTTTTATTACGACATTTGGTGATGGGTGAATGTCTTTGAAACTCAAAAGCATCAAGCAAAGTGGAATCAAGACAAGGAGAACTTGGGTCACGTGGAGAGCTTCGGCAGGCAGCTGTCTCGCAGCTCGCGGACCCATCGTTTCCTTCCAAGACAAGGCATATTTTCCCCGCGGAATTGTGGGTCTTTCCAGCGGCACAACAAAACACTGATCGCTGGAGTTGGACACACAGTTTTCGCGCTCACTTTGTTCACGGGCACTAAATTTTTTTTCACGAGTTTGTCTGCTAATCATGCATCCATTTTTTTGGTTACAACCAAGGCTCGAAAGTTCGTTTTTGTCTCCAATCGCGCTTGGGGGCGAAAATTGAAATCCTGTAAAATCCCATTAAATTTTGGTGAAGATTTGAAAACGGTGACCGCTAAAAAACGATATTTCGCTAGGGTTTAGTGAAAAACAGAACGAAGTCAACGAAAACTAGAATCATTAAATTTCGGTGAAGATTTGAAAACGATGGCAGCTTAAAAACGATATTTCGCTAGGGTTTAGCGAAAAACAGAGCAAAATCAATGAAAACCAGAATGAAATTCTTGACAAACTGTCGACTTTTCATTTCTCTTGAAAACCAATTGGTTTTATCGAAAAACTAAAAGGTTTTCATGAAAAACTAAACATTCCTAAAAAAAATCCACAACCCTCACCCCCGTACCTTCTATCCACTCCTTAGTCTTGCTCTAGAAACATAGCGCTCTACTCCCATCTATCACGGCGTCGCTAATAGGCCCTGTTGCTCCTCTCCCCAAGCCCCTTGCCTCTGCTACCTCGATTCCTCTCCACATTGTGGGCTGGAGCGGAGGTAGCACGGACGTGGACGCGACCTAAGCGTGGTGCTGTGGCCAGGCTGTCAAAGCATGGTCGGGGTGTGGTATGGGCACGAGGAGAGCAGAATGTGGGTAGAGGGAGCACGATCAACACAAGTACAGAGCACGACGGAGGTGTAAGGAACCGGATGCCCAAGAGGGGTGAATTGGGCTTTTAAAAATTTTACTTCCTATTCAATTTTACACTTGTGTCCAAAACTTAAACAAATACGGAAGCTAAAGATAAATTCTTTGAACACAGGTAATATATCAATGTGATAGCAATCCTAGGGTGAGGTGAACCAAATACAACTAGACACTCAAGATATACAATTAAGCACAAAATGAATGCTATGAGGGCTAAGCACTAGCTCAAGGATCTGTAAGATCAAGATCAATTTAGGAGCTAGTAACAATTAACATATGGCAAGGGGACAGATAGCACAATAATCATCTTAAGATATAGCAATAAATATAAGAGAATAAGAGGCAAACCATGGACATGAAGACTTTTTTGTAGTGCTCGGAGACTTACCAGTCTCCTCTAATCTACATTGAGGCTTGGTCTATGCAAGGATCGGTTTCCTCTTCGAGCCAACCGCCACTTTTCCACTAGTGGTTGCTAGTTCTTCCTCTCTAAAAATGGCAAGCACCAACGCCACCCACATGGTTTGTCCGGGCCTTCTCACACGCTTGTTGAGAATGTCGCTGATGCATGACGCCTCCCGCACCGTCTAGGTGCCGGCAAGCACCAAAAGTAACAAGTCTGAAGCTGCTTGATTGCTCAAGAGTAATTCACACAAGACTCACTTGGTCACTCACTCCTCTCACCAGGGTTTCACCAAATCCACCCAATATGGTGCTCTCCCTCTTTCTCACCATCCATTGCCACTTCTCACACTTTAGAGCACATCCAAAACCTCAGCCAAATCAACCCTTAAGCCTCAAAAAGCCCACACACAAAGAAACCACTTAAGGGTTTAAATAGGACTAGATCTGAAAAACTAGCAGTTGAAAGTTTGACAGTAGTTCGCGAACAATCTGAAAAAAATCCCAAACAGTTCCAAAATAATTGCCAAAAGCACTCTAACTGTCTATGCCCAAGGCCAGACTGTCCAAGCTACGAATGCTAGTACTAGCCTAACTGTCCGTCCCCCAGGCCGAACTGTCCGCCTAATACTACCAACAAGCTGTTCCCTTCTCCTCTCAGCCCAAACCAATTCCGGACTGTTCGGACATAGATTGTCTGTCTAAGCCTACAAACAATATGTACCCCTAAGATTATCTGGCCCAAACTGACCCGACTAAGCCAAAGGACTCCTGGAAACCTTCTCGCTCACTCTCAGACAACCACAAGTCCGAACTGTAATACCAAATCAAAAAAAAGAAAGAAGGGAGAGGGCTTGGCCTAGCCTAGCTGGCCCAACTCTGCCATCGACCCCAACAAGGGGGGTTTTTCATAGGGCTTCTAGTATGCTCCATCTTCCTCTCTATCTCACCTCTCCCTCCCGGTCTCTCTCTCAATCTCTCGATCCCTCTCCTCTTCCCCGAACCAGCCACCGAACCCCTCATCTCCACTACCACCGGCACCCTCAACCTCACCCGCCGCCGACGCCCATTGGAGCAGCAGCCGTCGGCACCCCTCACCGAACCGGTGCCACCCTCCAGCAGCAGCGCCGCCGTCAACCAGCCGCATCCACCCGCATCTCCTCCGGCCGCCGTCTTAGCACCGCCTCTCTACCATCCATTGCCACTCAGCCACCAGCCGGGGTAAAGAAGGAAGGGAAGAAGGGGACCGGCGCCAAAGAAAGGGGAAGGAGGGGACAGCAGCTGGGCCTAGGGAAGAAGAAGAGAAGAAAAAGGGAAGAAGAAGAAGAAGGAGGAGGGAAGAAGAAGAGAAGAAGAGAAGAAGGAGGTGAAAGGAAACTAGGGTTTCATACCCTGAATTGAGGTACTAAATCGATGATATTTCTCTGCAATTTAATGTTTCCTTATCAAGCTTAGACGATAAATTGTGAGGATTAGCAATCAATTTTGTGGAAATCCTAGATACACGGCTCAATGTGCATGTGCAGCAGCTTAGACGATTCAATCGGATTGGTTTAGTCCAGAATTGGAGTTGGACCATATTAGAGAAACTGTAGATGATGCTCTAAGCTTTCTGTAGAGTTCTAGAACGCGAGAATCGGCCAAGCGGTTTAGGAGATATGGCCTTTGCAAGCCAGCTGTCCGGACTTTCTAGATTTCACCGGTTTTTGGGAAATTATATCGGTATAGATTTCCTTTAGTGGGTAATAGGGGCTAGGCTTGGGTAGTATCATTAGGCATGCTTAGCCTTATGCGATATGATTACTAAGAATCTGTCCTTGGTTTAGGAGGTGCCACCGCCTCGGGATCGGGGATGTCTTCGCCGCACGTCGTCCTTCGAAGTTGAGAGGCGAGTGCATATTTAATTAAAGAGACATAAACCGATAATGTTTGTAATATTATGTGAAGTTAATTTCCCACTTATGAATGATGCTTGTGAATGGACCTTGTTATATGGGTTGACATAATGGTACTAGCTGTGGTTGCATCATATGCATTCATGTGCATAGGAGCCAGGTCAGAGAAAGTCATATAACTAGTCCGAAATGCCACGGGCCGGGTCAGTGAGAAAGATATATGATTTTGACCCGAGCGCTTCTTGGGCCAGGTTGGTGAGAAAGTTATATGACTAGATCTGGGTGCTCCGAAAAAGTCCCACAGAGGTAGTCTCCATGGGAGTGGGAACTCTGTAGGGACTCCAAGGGAGTGGAAGATTTGACCCCATATGAAAAAGGACGGAGCAAGGTGTGGCATCGATGGGTGCATACCTAGCTATACCGGTATGAGCTCAGAGTAAAGAGTAAAGACGCATCCTGCATTGCATTTATCGTTGCATAGTTTTTACCTCATGGTCATTTATACTCGGTTTTGAAGTTTGACTTAACACTGGTTAACATGACAAATTTACCTTCAGTATGCTCCTTTGATTAAATATGTGCTTGCTAAGTCCCGTACTCACTCTTGCTCTCTTTGTTTTCTTTAGGTAATCCTTGAGGTTGTCGCGCGGGAATGGGAGTAGCTTCACTATTGCACTACACCTAAAATAACCAAATAACTCTACACATGATAAGTAGAAATGGACTACTAACAATAATCTGCTAGCTAGTTGTAATTATGACCTGAGCAGTTGTGGTCGTGTTATCCTCTACAGTTGTGGCCTAAATGAGCCCTAAGGGCTAAGGTAAGAAGTTTTGGTTATGACCTTGCTTAGTGGCAAGGGTTGTGCTCGTTTTGGTATGTGGCCTAGGTTTCGGCATATTGCTGGACCGTTGTATATGCAATGTGATATGATGCTATTATATGATGATTGTTGTCTCTTTTGTCTGCTGAGTGATGTCCGAGTTTTAGGGGAGGTGCTACCAAAATTTTTAAGAAATTAGGGAGTTAGTAGCATCTTGGGCCTAGGATAGGTCGGAGTGCTACACGAACACCTCTCGGACACCTCTGACACTCTCGCTATACTCCTACAGCAACCTGACACCTAGCTACACTCCTACGGCACCCCGACACCTCACTAGGCTCAATTAGAGTTTAGAAAACTAAATATGCATCATCCGAGAGTTAGGAACCGTCGGATCTCTCTTAACAGTACAGCGACTATCCTACAAATCCAGTCTTTCAACCAACCACCAAGACTGGTAAAAGACTAGGGAACATCCTTAACCCTACACTAGCCATACCTTCGCCTTGCGCATCCTCTTGAAGTTTGATATCCTTCATCAACCACTTCATGATGCAAGCACACTTGATATGCTATCATCATCTTGTCAACTTTTACTTGATCCAAAACCTTGATGATTTCTCCGTCCTACTGACCTCGACTCGATCATCCTTATTTACGATCATCCTGTCCCATCGGTCTCGACCTCGTCATCAACTTTGGTGATCTTCTCATCCTATTGATTTTGACTTGACCATCATCTATTGATTCCTTCTTCACTTGACGACATTCTCTAAATTGCGATGATGCCTTCGTTTCATCAATCTTGACTCGACCACCATTCTTGATAACTTCTCCATCTCGGGCTTGACCATCCCCTTTATGGTCCTCTTGCCCTATCGACCTCGATCTTATCATTAGCCTTTTGGTGACTCGTCGTCTTGTTGATCTGAACTTGGCCATCACTCTTTAACTCCACGTCTATTAAGTGATGCAGGGTTATAGATTGGTTTTGTTCAAGTCAATGATTTTACAGAAAGACGTTAGCACCACATAATATGTGATGCAGCATAATCTCGCTGCAGCACAACCTATATGTGATGCAGGTGTGTGTTAGAGTAGACGTGCATGGTGAGTTTTCCAGCAGCACAAGTTGTATATGATGTTAAGTGTGTGTTGCAAAAGGCTAGCCTTGTTGTAGTGCATAGTCGTTATTCATCTCCACAGGATCTAATCCTCTTAACATCTCCTGATGAAGGGTCTGTTTGGTAGGCTGGCTCGCGCGGGCCGAGCTCGCTGTGTGCCGTTGACCACGCCTGCGCAGCTGTTTGGTCGCCTGCACCGCGTATCGCCGGCCTAGCTCTGCACGTGCAACCACGGCTAAAAGCGCGTCGCGAGGGTGGCTCGGTGGAGATGCCGCGCAGGGCCTTTTTTCCGAGCCAGGCCCACGCGGTTCGCACTCGCGGCATGCAGCGTACCAATCACGCCCGAAAGGTATTAGTCCGAAAACCTCAATGGAAGAGAGTATAATTGTTATTTATGGTCAGTTAAGTAGCACAAGTGTTTCACCATTTCCTGGCAAATACTTGTGTGATTATTGACTATTATCTTATCAATGAAGTAGCGATCGAGTTGCAATTTGAAGACGAGAAATGTTACAAAGAGGAAGGAATTCATTTGAAGGCAAACAAAATCGTCGTTGTTGTCATTGGTAGAGCATGTATATGGTACCTATGGGTTGTCTCTAAGCCGTCTCTAAGAATCCATTTCTTTGCACGGTTGCGTTGATTGAATGTACTGCGATGCTGCAATCGCAAATGGGGGTGGCTGCAAGAGCATACATGCCGAGCCAACAACAGGCATCAATCAAGCCCGGGAATCAAGCGAAAGCGCAAGCCTCCAAAGACAGGAAAAGACAATCCACACACCGCTCTTGGCACATGGAGTCGAGCCGAACCCCTCGCCTGGGCTCTCATCTTTCACCAAAGTGGTGCCTGCAACGCCCGCCAAGTACGGATATAGAGCCGGATGCCATATTCGATTCTTCTCCTCGTGTCATCACCATTTCATCACTTAGTTATTGGTAGTTGTTTCTCCCTATGAGCCCCATTCACTGGACACCCGAGCTGATCCGATTCTTTGTGGATGCTTTCATTGGCGAGTGTCGAGCGAGCAACAGGCCAAAAGCGTGTTTGAACTCCACAAGAAAGCGGAACCACATCCGCCGCATGACTAACCACACGGGTCGCCAGTTTGACTGGACCATGCTTAAGAACAAATGGGACAATTTGTGCAAACTATGGACCTGCTGGAAGAACCTAATGCAAATGATGGGCATAGGCATCGATATCCATACTGGTTGTATCGACGTATCGGAACAATGGTGGGTTGCACAAACTACGGTAAGCAAATTCCCCCCTAACTAGCTAAGCAGATTAATTCACCGTGGCACTGACCATGTACCCTGTTATAGGCAAACCCATTAGCAAGCAAATTCCGGATCGAACAGTTGTAATACGAGCAAGAGCTGGACTACATTTTCGCCAAGCTTGTGCCGGTTAATGCAGGCCTCAATGCAGTCGGCGGCCATGACAGGGGCGCTGCTGGTGTACCCATGCAGTACATGAACAACGACAACGAGGGGGAGTACGGCAAGAAGCAGCACATTGCGAGCGGCAACATTTCGACTGCCTTCTAGCAATGGTACAACGAGTATAGGGTCCACAGGAAGGGAGGTAGAAGCTCATTAAGGCAACCACTGTAACCACCAGAGGAGGACAAAGAATATGAGGGCATGATGATCGAGCTTCTTGATGCTGGCATTAATGTGCAGTCCCTGGTGTACAACATGGCTAGCTAGGTCCTCCTCGATCGTCATCACCACGGTGCATACTGTCCACTTCGTAGCATTAAGGACAAGGTGTCATGGATTCAGCAAATCTGGAACATGGAGAACAAGGGATCTGGCCCCCCTAATGTCATATGGTGGTAGTGCTATCAACAGTGTCATTGCTTGAGTAGATGTTGTATTGTGTTTAAATTCCGAACATTCACTTTGTTCCTTTGTTGTGTCCATGGCGTCCATTCAAGATAATGTTGTATTGAGCGATATTTGTTTGTTATTTTATGCCGACACAATAATTTCACTCTTCCATATCTTTTCTTTACTGCAGTGCAAATGTGGTCATTGCAGGGTCAAATGGTTTAGCTCACCACAATAATTTCACCTCTATGCCGTTTTTAGGATAAACAATTACTAGGTTATGTCGACTTCGATGATGATGATGATGAGAACGAGGAAGAGTTGGCTGAGCTTTTCTCCCTGTACTTCTTCTACCATGTCCACTACCACCCACACCGACATCCGCACCGTCAGCCAACAGATGCAGGGAATGCTTGGGTGAATGGCCTTCTTCGTGATGAAGAGCACTGCTACAATGTGTTTCGAATGCGACCCGATCAGTTTGAGCACCTTCATGGCATACTTGTTCAACGGATGGCCTTCGTGGCACAAATAACATTAGTTCAGAAGAATGCCTTGTTATTTTTATTTATGTAATTTCTAGCTCACATTGCACTCGTGGCACGATAGTTAGATTTGGCTATTGCAAATCCACAATTAGCTGAAAGTTTTGTCATGTATTGAGATGGGTTTACAACCTGGGGGTCGACATAATTAAGCCCAATGATCCAACATTTTTACTGCCACATCGGAAGGTTCGGAGAAGGCCGTTCAATCCATGGTTTGGGAATTGCATTGATGCTCTGGTAGGGGCTCACATTAAGCTTGAAATAAGAGGGGAAATAAACTTTACATTTGTCAGACACTGCCAAGTTCCAACCATCAATGTGTTGGGCATAGTCAATTTCGATTTCCATTTCATTTTTGCTTGCTCAGGGTGACCGGGGTCATATCACTATGGAACTGAGCTCCAGCAGGAACTAGCTCATTATGCCCTGCATTTCCCCCATCCAATAGGAGGTACTCGTGAAATACAAGATGAGTCTATTTTGTTTACATGTGTTTTCTCAATAATGTGTGTAGTGTTGCCATGACCATTTTTTGTAGATAAATTCTACCTTGTTGATGCTTTGTATGGTTGAGCGGGGATTTGGGTGGTTGAAAATCAAGTTTTGGATATTGAAGTCTATTCCAAACTATGGATCGAAGATCTCCAACTGGATTGTAGTTGCATATATGGTGCTGCATAATTTTCTCAAGGATACTGGCGGGGACTAGGGTAGTGACTGGGCGCCAGGTGCACATGGAAGAGGAAACAACCAAGATGGTACTAAAGAGGAAGACCTACCAGACTTATATGAAATGGCCTTTGCTGCATCCGACAGCATGTATATGGCCAATGTGCAAGACATGATAGTAACTGGAATGGCATCCGAGTATTTCTAAGTACGCATGTTGTACCATTTGACCGCATTAGGAGTGTATTGTGTGTACGGAAGTCTATTTGTTTAATTACCTGGTTTCATAGCTAATTATCCTAGTATTCGAAGACTGATTGGCTTGAGTTGTATAATTGATTTTACATTATTGCAATTTGATATTGCTTGTACTATGTCGTATTTAGTTCTCTTGTAATGCATCCTATTGTTAGGATTAGCTGTTGCGTGCAAGTTTTCCCCAAGTACTTCATGCAGCTCTGCTCGCCTTGGCACCCCGTTACCTTATCCGAACCGAACGTTAGCGGCTTAAGCTAACCCTATCACAAGCTGCGTTGCTGCTTGATCGGTGGGTGGATCCGTTGCAGTCGTGATCCCCTAGTTGGAAAAGCATTTGTTTTAGTCTCACTCCTCCGGCCCCAAAGATTAACCAATAGAAGTCTCAAGGATTGTGTGAGTAAGGTCCGAACTGTTTCTATTAGTAGCAACATGAGGAGCCTCCAAGGAAAGGGAGAATAAGAAAGATTAAATGACATCGTGTTTTCATAAAAAAGTAATTGGATAAGAATCACGGAAACCAATGAATTTAGAGAAAGTGAGCAAAACGAATGAAATGTCTAGTTATTTTCTCACTTACCACAATGCGCCTCTTCTTTTTCGGTGTATCCTTCACCCAAAAACGCCAACCTGGCCAAGCCAACGTAGAAACCGTGCAGGCGCCGCCCCCACCCTCACTCGGCTTCTTGTCACGCGTACTAAGCCGCAACGTTTAATCAACACAGCCTAGCCACGCAAAGAAATGTAGCCTTAAGTTGTATCATGTCATTTTGTAGCTAATGTGAAAGAGAAACATGAGATAGAAGCAAGCCATCTATGGAACCTAGTAACCTAGCTATAAAGAGAAAAAAGATTGTGCAGATTATAGAGATAACTATAGAGACAACTCATTGCCTACAAATGATTTTGTATATTGCTAGAGACAATATTGGACTCAACTATTTTAATACTAAGATGAATGTGGAACATAGTAAAATTATAAAATCACCTGTTTATTGACTTTTATACCTTTAATAAATTAAGTAGCTATGAAAAAAGGCTTTAATTCTAATTTATAAATATCAGAAAATGCTTAACCTTGCTGGAATAATATTTTAACTATACCTTAATTTGTGGGACTTTTATAAGAGAGGATAAATTGCCTTTTCATTAATTTTTGGACATATAGGCATAACCTAAATAGATATATTAAATACAATAAGTCTCATAATCACTTTAATAAGTAAAAGATTTAAACCACTATTGATGGTCTTGATTTAAAACATGAGAAATATATATGGAGAAAAATGAAACCCTAGGACTAACCACTCATGGCATCCAACATTTGAATTTTTGGGCATATTGTTAATTTTGGTACCACTTTGGTTATTCGTCGAATTTAGAGAACGAGGAATCGGAGACCCTGCCAAGCGAGGACAATCCTCTGGACTATGATATTGTGGATCCAAGCGAGGCAACATTCTAATTCATGCTTCTCACCCATGATTTAATCAAGTTTATGTTGATTTAAATTATGAAACTGCATGCTCTACTTTCCACTATTATTATATTTGCAAGGTGATGTTGCTAGAGCTTGTCTAGTTAATATTCCATTTGCTAATAAATGTTATAATAAGCATAAACCTCACCCTTGATAATGTTTACTTCCTTCGTTCCTTGGAAAAACATAAGGCCATAGCAAATAATACCTTGATTAATAAATCTTTGGATATGCTTAGCCTTGCTGGTCTAGGTCAAATGGGTCGATCCTTGCTTATCAACGATTTACGGTATAGATATGACAGATCGATCCTATCAACATTGCAACGGCATAGCAACGCTATCAACGGTGCAATGGTATAGCTGGTCGCTGGTCTTGACTATCAACGTAATCGGAATAGACGGGAGAAAATTCATTGCACTCGGGTGCCAGATCTGCCTGAGTGCGAATGTTGGTATATCCTTCTTATTTTAAAGATTAATGATCTCGTGGATCTTTGGATCCTGACCTTCGTTGAGCTCAAGGCGATCATGCCCCTTGGTTAAGAGGGTGAGTCGACCGTCACTTTGGGAGTCATGTGCTAGCTATAGGTATGGGCACGGACTCGCCAGTTGATGAAGACAGTACGCCAGTTGTTGATATGGGTACTGGTCTGATTTTTTTTGGGACACGTAGTCCACGACAGTGGATATGATGTGCCTTGTTGGAATCCAGATGACGAATGATTTGCGTATATAGCACAATATTTCTTTGATTCGTTAAAATGGCTAAGTGATAGCTCTTTTCTTTAATATCTAATTATTGAAAAAATTGGCTTTATGGCAAATAAACCAACTCAAACTTCCACCAAACAGGTCCTTGTATCATTATATTGCATTAGGATGGGTGTTGGTTCGCGAGCGCGGTTTGATTGCGTGCTCATCCACGCACCCACTCACTATTTTAGGTGAAGACGACAAGGAGGATCCATATGACTGCCTGGAGGATGAGGATTTTCGGGAAGACGACGACCAAGATGAACGTTAAGGGAGAATCCCAGTCGCATGCCTGATCGGGAATGGGCACAGCCGTGGATTCCTAAACGTTTTCTCGTCTTTTGTTTCCGCTACTCAACTCTGATAAGAGCTCCCATTTTGGTAATGTAATATTTGGTCTGTATGGCCCTTTCCAAAACACTGAGCCCCTATGTACTTTAAAGTGGATTAAATGTTTGTTTCCTAAAACGTGTATGAAATGATCCAGCATTTGTAAATTTGTAATGCACTACCAAGATCCTGAGCTGGTGCAGAAATCACAGAGGTTCTTGATTAGACCCAAAATTGGGGGCCAACACAGGGTATTTGTTGTGGTGGTGTCGATTCGTTAGTTGAAATTTTGTTGAAGTATTGTCCATAATACCTTATTTGACCTTTTCTTTCCTGTGTTGTTTCTATAGATCAAAGTTAACCGGTAAAAGTAGAAAATGCATTCCAGTTGATTGGAACAACGTATAGCTTGATCAATAGTTGATTTCATTTTTTTTACACTAAAAAAGTCTACTTACCCCCTTAAATATGTGTCTTGGTGCACTTAACCCACTGGGCTACAAAACTAGATATTATATCCCCACAAGTATACAAAGTGATGCATTTAACCCCTATGAGCGATTTTTAGGTGGTTTTACTATCGGGGCTGTACATGTGGACTACTTTGCGATATGGGTAACACATGTGGCATTCTTCCTTTCTAAAAATTAATTTTTGATTGTGGAGTCCACTTATCATCTTCTTCTCCCATCTTCCTCCCCTACTAGAAATGATAGCGCTTGCGCGTGCATCCTGGCTGTTCCGTTGGGTACAAAGTACATGGTTAAATGTAACCTTAAAAACCATTGACATCATAGGAACATCATTGGATTTTAAATAGGCCAAATAAAATAAAAGAACCCATAGATAGTAATTTCATTACGAGGAAATATAATAAGGATGTGTGATACATATGAGACCAAATTACATGAAACATATTCAAACTCATAAGGCTCCTTTCTTCAGTGAAGAGAAAACATGATTTAGATCTGAATTATGTGTTCCTTTCTTCACTGAAGGAAAAACAAATTCATAAGACTCCTGTGACAAAAGTTGACTTATGTGATCCAGATCTAAATCATGGCCGTAGTCATATTTACTCCAATATAAATCGGCTGATGGTTTTTTTTTGGTACCAACAAAAAAAGACCGTAGTCCATGTGCATTATCTATAAGCTGAAATCTATCTTATATACTGTATGAGTTGATCTTTATTAACTCGAGAGACAACAGAGCATTTGTCATGTACTTGGGTAATGGAGTCTTGCATATTTCTCATAACACTAAGTGAAACATTTCTAAAAAATATCCATGAAACCATACCATGCATTAAAATAAGACAGGTTGTCCATCAGTTCTCATTTATCATTTGAAAGAAGATTGTATGGCTTTTGGTTCTTAAAGATGGCAAAGCCATTATGGTACATTGTTATCGGGAACCTTTACATACTATATTCACATAATAAGATAAAATTCTGAAAACACTAACAATAATTTTGTAGAGGTGTGGAGAAAGAGAAAGGTCTTATAACCTTACAAATCTGACAAAGCCACAAAAAAATACGCTCAAAATTAAATGACACTTGTAAATTTAATTCTTTAACTTTAAAGGCAATAGAGAGTATCTATTATATACCTAGGAAACCAAGTCTTGTAAATTTTACATTACACTAAATGAAAGTGTGTTAAAAAAATGCATTAAAAGGTCGATTGATACTCCATTATGTACACCCATTTCCTTTACCTAAAAGTGCAGTAAAAAGCTTTTTTTTTATTACTGAACTTACTGACATAAAGATGGTCCAATAACACCAAAGATATCATGCCACATAAGAGAAACAAAAACGAATTGATATATATGTATGTATAAAAAAGAGGAATGCACAGTACATGCAAGCATAGCTGCTACATAAAATTGGAAAATTTTCAAATTTCAAAAATTTTTAAAAATACCTAAACTTTTTATGGACCTTCTTTGTACAAGCATGATTCCATTTTTATGAACTTTCTATTTTTTGGAATTTTGAACGGTGTAGAATACACAGTACATGCAAGTATAGCTGCTAGTAAAACTGGAGATTTTTCTAATTTCAAAATTTTTTCAAAAAGTCCAAACTTTTTATGGACCTTCTTTGTAGAGGCATGGTTTCATTTTTGCAAACTTTCTATTTTTTAGAATTTTTAAATGGCGAAAAAAAGAAAATAGAAAAGAAAAAAAAGAAAGCAAAAGAAGGCAGAAGAAGGAGGTACTGGAAAAGTGGGGCGTCTGGGAATCTAATCTGGGTGAGCGACGTGAGACATAGCGGCGACGACCAATCCACCGAACTCGGCGCCTCGTCTAGGAAGCCGCGGAAGAGTTGCTTTTATATATAACTTTTGAATGGACGGCTGGATCTCATTTCGGCTGACGATCGGACGGCCAGCGTGGCAGGATGGGGAGGACGGCGGGTTGAGCTCCAAAAAACGTGGGGACGTAAACATAAAAGACAACATAGCGAGAGCCACTTGCTGAGTTCATCAGATGGTCCTGATGGAGCGCGTAAAATCAAAAAACTAATGGGTTTTTTATGCATAAACACACGGTTTGGCGAATGGATTGGCGGATCAGCTCAGCGCGTGCGATCGGACGGCCGTGGTTATTCCACCGACGTGGACAGCACCAGAGCAGCAGGCTGCATCCCACTATAGTATGTAGATAATTCCTCTTCCTTCTCTGCTTGTACTCTTCTCCCTCCTCCCACTAAGCCCTTGGCCTCAGGGTGACGTGAGGCTGGCACACGGACACGCCGTGGCCCAGCCGCCATTTGCACGCCGAACCAACGGCTCGGGCTTAACCGCTCGCGTCTAGGGCCCAACGCAGGCGCGCCATGAGGAAGAGCTCGGTGGAGCTGCAGGGCGCGGCTGACGTGGACGTGGAGCTGCTCAAGGCGGTGGCGCATGCTTGACACGCACAGTCGGACAACCCGCGGTCGTCAGGAGACGACGACGCGGCGGCGCTGCCTCGGGCTCGCGCCGCGCCACGCGCCACAGGCCATCACGGTTCAAGCTGGAGGCCGCGGCCACCACGCATCGCAGGAGGTCGTGGGACTTCGCGCAGTCCCTGTGGGACACGCACGAGCTTGTCGCCGTCGCGCAGAAGCTCGAGTCTAGCCTCGTCATCGCTGACCAGCAGGCCGCGGCTGCGCCGCGCGCCGGTGACTACGAGGGCGCCGCACGGGGATGGGGAGGGGGGAAGCGGGCGAGGGAGAGCAGCTGCAGCCTAAGGAGCCTGTTCCTCCGGTCCTCGTCCAGGATGTTCGACGAACGAAGAAGGTAGTGCTGTTGTCCCTTGTCTTTCCAGTAGTCCATGCTATTACCGCTTGAAAAACTTGGGCAGTGTCCTTGCAAGTTTACACAGCTTTATACTGCAAGTGTTCAAAGTTTCCTTAAACATATGAATGATCAAGCCGCTGCACTTGCGAGCTATTTTTACCCGTGGTGCTCGAGGCTTGCCATCTTTGGCGTTGGTTTTTTTGCGGGGTTTTCACCTAGGATCCTGGCATGGGGAGAAGAGTGAGAAGGGGAGGAAGAAGAGGGAGAGAGAAGGAAGAAGAGAGAAGGGATGATAAGTGGGCCCTATAATTAAAAAATAATTTTTACAAAGTGAGAATGCCATATGTGTACCCTGGCTACATGGTAAATTAGTCCACATGTACAACCTCAATAGTAAAACCACTCAGAAAACTACTCATAGCAGTTAAGTGCACCACTTTGTATACTTGTGGGAGCGCAATACCTGCTTTTTAGTCCAGAGGGTTAAGTACACCAAGGTACATAGTTGAGGGGAGTAAGTAGACTTTTTTTTTTATAATCTGTTATATTGTGCAGGCGGTGGTAAGTGTCCAATTTTTTTAGGATAGACCAGGCTTTGAATCAACATTCAAACTTTTTCATGGAAGGGGAATAGTTCCCTTTTCATGCAACAGCCCATATGGCTTAGAGGGAATTGGGTTGTTCGGGCTTGGATTAATTAGAGCCCGTTCGTGGGAGGAGTAATTAAAGGAAACCTAAATCTCTTGGGCAGCATCGTCTCTCCTCATGATCTCTTCGTTGCACCGCCTCATCCCACGTTCTCTCGCCTGCGGCCACCTCCCTACTGCTCATCCCTGCACGTTGCAGCAGCATGGGAGAAGCGGAGGAGACTTCAGCAGGGAGGAGGGGGACGAAGGGCAGAAGAGGAGAAAGGAGTCCGCGATCTCATTTTTTGTTAGGAGGTAGTGCCACCAATCATTCCTAGGTGTAATCATTGAAAATCTTCGGTATGAGGCAAATAACGTAACGAGGTTGCTTTGTTATGAAGCTTTCATGTTATGCATGGTTTCAGAAGTTCATTGCCTCAATTTCAAGGTGGTTTATGGCACTGGCATGGTTTCCTTTATGTTGTTTCAATTTGTTACCATGGAGAACGTGATATGTCTTAATTATATGTTTATGGTATATCAGTGTATCATACTAGCATCCATGTCATTTGCACATGCACGCATATGGAGAAAAGGCTGGATTTTCGTAAATAGCTGCAACCTAGCTTGTACCGGTACAATGGAGTTTGCATATAAGTTTGGACGGTTTGGAGTATTAAAACCTATCTAAGGAGCTCTTGGTGTTCATGGCATGAATTCTTTTGCATCTTGGTTAAAACCTTAGGTTGGTGTTATTATAGTGTGGTATATTTTGGCGTTGGTTCTATTAAAATTTAATAATAAACCATGAGTGTGAGGTGTGTTGGTGAAGGAGCGACGTGTATAATGGGATATGGGACTAGATGATACTAGTTCACCATCAACATCACTTTTATACATAATATGGTTCTCTAGCTTTGATTAATAAAGAATTTAGAATTTGGAACTAGTTGTTATTTAATTTATTCATGCAAGCGCTACTGAATGGAATGTTTTATCTATTTGTTCATCCTAATGCGTGTGGATCTTAAATGTTTAGTCGTAGTTGGTATTCATGGTGGTCTCAT
This sequence comes from Olyra latifolia, assembly GCA_036346145.1. NCBI lineage: Eukaryota > Viridiplantae > Streptophyta > Magnoliopsida > Poales > Poaceae > Olyra > Olyra latifolia. The sequence continues at coordinate 44,984,586 of CM070528.1, read as the reverse complement.
AATTTGTCACCTCCCTAAGTGTTGCATTTGTTAGAGATATATTAGGATATTATCAAGAGTCCTTTATCATATTAGGATAGTATTAGAGTCCTTACCTTATCTGGGCTTTCTCTGCCTTATCTAGGCTTCTCATGTACCCTATATAGACAGGCCCTTGGCCTACAAATCAATATACATCTCCTTTTCATGACATGGTATCAAAGCTACAGTACTCAAAACCCTAGCCGTCACCACCAACTGTCTTCCGCTGCCGCTGCCCCCGGGAGGCCATCTTTGCTCCTGGGGGCGGCCACCTCCTTTTTGGCTTCCTCAGCCGCCAACATTTCTAGATCGGCTTGGCTTCGCCCTTGCTGCTCGTTCTCGCTCTCTGTCCGTCGTCGCTCTTGTTGCCGCCAGATCCGCCGCCGTCCCTCTCGTCACCGCCGGATCTGCGCTCGTCCCCGTCGGCTCCGCCGCTGTCTCTCCACTGCCACGGCTGAGCCTCCTATCTCTCCAGGTGGACTCTCATCGTGCATTCTCTTCCCGATGCCACGCTCGTCGTGCGTTGCTCCCTTGGGTCGTCGTCCTCCAGGCCGGCGATGGGAGATCCAGGCCTCTAAGCCGAGCGCAGCCACCGCCGCTGCTCTTCATCGCAGCGCTCGTCGTGGGCCGTTGTCACTCCTCGTTGCCCGCAGCCGCTGCCGCTGCTCCGGTCTTCTCCACGGGCCACCGCCGTCGCCGTCATCTCCATACGCCGCCGCTCGGTTCCGTGGATCGGGACGCATCAGGCCCTGCTACCGCTATGGGTCTCCACGTCGACCTTCTACACCAAGCCGCTTGCTCTCTACTAGGCTCCCTCTCCTTCCTGAGGGCAGCGACACTTGTGTTGCGTGCTGCATTGCCATGGGATTTGGTGTGTGGAGGTGCTGCCTTGGCTTTGCTCATGTAGAGGCTTGCGATTGGAGCATCTGTTGTTGCTGCATGTGCGGCTTATTGTTTCACTGTTGTGCATCCTCCGGGCTGTTCTCCTGGCTGTGTCATCGCATCTCCTCTACATGGCACCTTTGCTCTGCACGGCTATGCTTGGTAGTCCACTGGTCCTATACTGGGCAAATTTGGGTTGTGGCCTTGGGCTGGGTGTGCCTGTACATGCTGCCGCTATGCATGTCATGCATTTTGCTACTACCGCTGCTAGCTCTTGGATTCTACATGCATCCTTGAGTCTCTCTTTAGGTTTCTTTAGGTGTTAGTCGCTTCCGCTGTGTCCACCAAAGTTCTCTGTTTTCCTTTGTCTTTGAATTTGTCTATGTCATACGAGTCCACAAATTTTTGTCCATCATCTAGCTTGTGTCCTTTCTTTTGCTTGGCTGCAGTTCTGTCTTTTTCTTTGAGTCATTGCATTTTCTTTGCGTTGCTGTCCCTTGGGCTACAATCTACGTTGCCAGATGGGAGGAGGCCACTTAATGGATTTTGACATATGTTTATGACTGTTTGCTATGATGACTACGACGACATTTGCAAGACCCAGACTTTCGATTTTTTATTTTTTATTTATTTTTATTTTTTTATGTATTTCCGTTCAAATGCAATGCTATTGCGTACGCCTTGCATTTGAGGGGGTCTTAGAGATATATTAGGATATTATCAAGAATCCTTTATCATATTAGGATAGTATTAGGGTTCTTGCCTTATCTGGGCTTTCTCTGTCTTATCTAGACTTCTCATGTACCCTATATATACAGGCCTTTGGCCTACAGATCAATATACATCTTCTTTTCATGACAGCATTGTCTTTTAGTCTCGTTTTCAATAATGTTTAAGTTGGTGTCCAGTTGAAATTTTATCTGTGATTAAGATTAAGTTATAGCATAATGGTAGTGGTAGTATCCTGAATCCTGTGGAGGGCTAGGGTGTTACGGTTGGTATCATAGTAAGCATTAGATCTTTGGAAAATATTTATTTTTAAAATGACACGTGTGGAGGGAAAGTGGGATATGCATTGCACTGCATGCACTTATATTTTTAGTTGTTGTCTTAATCATGTGTTCTTTCTGCTGTTATGAATTGTGTAATTCAGTATTTATCATAATTAGATATGACTAATATTAGTTTCTAAAGGTGCAGAGCTATATTAATTGTGTGTGCTACTGTGAAATCGTTTTTTTGGGGCTGTTTGGTTGCCGTATGAGCTCAGCTAGGCTGTATGAGCTCGGCCAGGCTGGTGGGAGGCAGGCTGAAGTGATGCAAGTGGATGTTATTTGGTTGGTTGTATGAGATTGAACAGGCTGCGCAGAGATGTTGTTTGGTTGGCTGCACTAGGAGGGAAACGGGATGGACAAATTCAAAAAAGGAAAATTTAAAACAAAGAAAATAAAATCAAAAGTGAAAATAAATTCAAAACAAAAAAAATCAAAAAACAAATACTAGAAAATCAATAAATTCGAAAACAAAAATAAAAATTCAAAAAATTCTGAAATTTTTTTAGCACCTTGTACTTGAATCTACGGTTCTATTTTTTTTGTTTCATTGAATTTGGATGTCGTTTGAATTTTTAAAATTTTTTCAAAGAATGAGGTGGCTGTGTATGGAAACTGGATGGAACATTGTTAGCTTTGTTAGTGCATGCACGCGTGTGTCACTGTACTAGCCTGGCCGCTGGAAACGGCCGGCGCTGGCGTTTTCCGCGAGCCAGGGCAGCACAGTGAATTTGCATAAAGCTGGCCTGGCTTCCACCATCATCCATGCAACCAAACACTTGGTGAGTGGCTCGCGCGAGCCAGGCTTAGCTGTGGCCAACCAACCAAACACGCCGTTTGTGTGATTATAGTCTGATTAGATTGTTGTTGTTGTATAGATGCCGCTAGGAGGAATCGCGGTGATGCACAATCCAATGTTGCTGAGTCTAACCACTAGGCTGGTGGACGATTGGACCTGGCAGCAACTTTGAGGGATATGAACGCTGTGTTGTGGCCTTTGAGGCAGAGCAGACAGTGTGGACCCGCTGCCGCTGGTGGTGCTGGAGCTGCAGCAGCAGGTGCTAGGGTAGGCCTGTCCATTCGGGAGTGCGATTAGCATGAGGCTTAACTTTGATGGGTCTGGTACTCCTACCGAGGGTCTGTTTCTTTTGGCGGTTGACGGTTTTACTATAGTAAATTTATAAATTTTTTAAAAAAAATTTAAATAATTTAAAAAAAATTAAATTTTACTGTAGTGGACCGCCGGCCGGCGGCGGCCGGCCGATGAAAAGAACGGTGCCTGAGGCTGCAGATTGGCTATCGTACATTGAAATGCAATTGGAGGCTTTCGAGGTGTCACCGAATGACAAAGTTCACTTTGGGACACAATTGTCGAAGGGTCAAGCTCAAATTTGGTGGCGAGGGGTTTTGTCAGCCAGGGCCAGTGCTCAGGGTGTTATTGCTTGGACTGATTTTGTGAGACAATTTGAGAGGAGGCTCTACCCAGGTACCTTTCTTGACAAGATGCAGATTGATTTGAACAACTTTGTACAAGATAAGAAAACGGTGGCTGAGAATGAGGTGGGGTTCAACCAGCTCATTCGCTTTGTGCCTAATGTGGCTCGTGATGAGGCAGAGAAGGCCAAGCGCTCTTGTCAGGGACTTCGACCTTCAATCCATCATACTCTTGGTGCTTTTCCTACTATGGTGGACAAGGCTTCTGGCATTGAATTGCAGCATAGTTACACCGAGGAGCTTCGCAAGACTTCAGGAGGTGACAAGAAGAAGGATCAGGCAGAGAGGAGTGGGCATTTTGGTGGCCCCGCTCATAAGAAGTCCAAGGATCAGTTTCGTCACAACCCGTACCGTGGAGGTTCATCTCATACTACTTGAGGAGGTAAAACACCTCAGTTTCGTCCTGTGCCAATGTAAGGTCTAGGCTTGGTTTGTTTCGTGTGTGGAGATCAGCATGTTCAAAGTGAGTGTTCCTGGGAGGGCAGTTGTTTGACATGTGGCCGACCGGGTAACAAGGATGACTTAGGCACTGTTTTTTTGGACGGTTGCGTTTGCGTTCGCTTATAAGCTGAAAATTTATTGTTTTTGTACAAGCCAAATGATTTGATGTTTGGTAGCCAATTTTTATATATCTTACTATTTCTTCTCAAAGCTCTCAAAACTATTTTTTCTATAATTTTTTGATCCATCCAATGTTCTTATTAAGGAGTTACAAATTTTCAGCTTATAAGCAAACGCAAACGCAGCCGTCCAAAAAAAACAATGCCTTAGGTGGGAGCAAGTGTCTTCTTCTTCTTCAGCGGTTTCCTCTTCATCTAAGGCTTCAACGCATATGTTGGCCGTTGCTCCTACTTCACAGTTTCTCCCTGCTCCTGGCGCTTCTTCGGCGTTGAACCCTCCCACTCATATGCCTCCTATTGGTGCTTACTGGATGCCAGTGGTTCCGCAGTGGGCTCCGACATCGTTACAGCAGCATTCTGGAGTCTCCTCTTCTTTGGCTCCACCAGGAGATTTTGTCATGCCAACTTCCGAGTCAGGAGATCGCAACGACGTGGTGACAGGTATCTTACCCATGGATTCTCTCGATGCTCATGTTTTGTTTGATTCTGGAGCTAGTTTTTCTTTTATCTCATTAGATTTCGCTAGAAAGGCAAATTTATCGGTGCAAGGGATTGGGCAGTCAGTGAGACAGTGATAGTTAGTTGGTATTATTTCTAGCTCCAGTGTTTGCCCTGTCATTACTAAGAACACCCTTTCCATACCGTCTCATCACTGTCAGTTCATCGAGAAACGACAGTGATAGCCGGTTTATAAGCCATAGCGGCGAGAAAATCATTGAGGCTTTAAAACCAGCAGTGATAGGAATTATCACTACTGGTTCAAGTCACAAACCGGCAGTGATAATGGAGAGATTATCACCGGCACTGATAATGGATTATCACTGCCGGTTCAAGTCACAAACCGGCAATGATAATGGAGAGAGTATTACTGCCGGTTCGTATTGATAATGGATTACAACTTATTTTTGGAAATACATAACTTTTTCATACGGAATCGGATGGAGACAAAATTTATATGAAAATTATAGCTCTCCATGAGATCTACAACTTTGTAGTTGACAACGTTTTTATTTGAAGTCATTTAGATGCCTAAATAATCGTTAAAGCATTCAGACAACAAGAGTCAAAAGGAAAAATATGCTATTACTCTCTGTAAGCACTGATAGGTGAGTTGGTAAGGGTGCTTCGCGAGACCTGAGAAGTCGCGGGTTCGACCCTCATTAATAGCACCCATGCAAATCTACTTATGACTGTCTGATTTGTGGCCGTGTACGTATAGATGGCAATACTTAGAGTGCAAGAAATCTTTTTTAGTCTGTTCAAGAACCGGCAGTAATGCCAGTTCCGAACCGGCAGTGAAGACGATACTAGATTGCAAGAATTTTTTTTAGCTTTTTTAAAGCCAAAAATAGGACATACTTTCATTACTAGGACATAGTATCACCGCTGGTTTCTAAACCGAGTTATCACTGCCACTTATTCACTGCCAATTCAAGACGTTTTCTGTAGTAGTGTGGGTGTGCTATATCTTTTGGTGACGAGGAGTTCATAGCTAACCTTGTCGTGATTAATTTGGAGCCCTTTGATTTATCCTTGGCATGGATTCGCTTTCTCAATATCATGCTGTCATTTCTTGCTTCCGGAAGACAGTCACCCTGCAGGCTCCATCAGAAGAGGAGATTATCTTTCAAGGAGGTGCTCCACCGTACACCCTCTCCTTGTTGTGTAGGCTTTTTACTGGCCGACGAGAGGTAAGTCGGGTGCTCTTTGGTCGCTTTGTTGAGGGGCAAGATGTTGTCTTACGTTTGGAGGACATCACAGTAGTGCACTTGTTCCCTGTTGTTTTCCCTACAGAGCTTCTAGGGTTACCTCCTGAAAGGGAGCTGGAGTTTCGCATTGATCTTATTCCCGGCACGATGCCAATTTCAAAGGCTCCGTACCGGATGGCCCCAGCGGAACAAGTAGAACCGAAGAAACAATTAGATGAACTTATTGATTAGGGTTTTATTCAACGGAGTAAGTGTGAGACCCCATTTTCCAGGGACCTCCGTACGTCTGCGCTAGCCTAGGATCTGTCTTGCTAGCGCTGTACGAGTTACAAAATACTAGAACCATCTCATACAAGCACGTTTAATTATACATTTATAAAGGTTCAAATACATAGTGGCTCAAGTTTGTAGGGTCGAGTTGGCCAAATATTACAATACCAAAATTGAGCTCTTTAATTAGAGTTCGGAAATGCGGAAACAAAGATAAATTTGGGTTCCAAGGGCTATGCCGTCCACCCGACAGAACAAGCGATCAAGTCCCGCCTAACACTGCTCTGCGCATCGCTCTCTCGAGCTTCCTCGTCGTCATAGCGATCGAAGGATCCTCTTCTTCTCCATCTTGACTGAAAGAGTGAGTAGGTGCGAGGGTGAGCGCGCAATCAAACCGCGCTCGCGAGCCAAAACCCCGCCTAATGCACATAATGGTACAGGCCATTTGGTGGGGCTAGGGTTCATTTTATTTGCATAAATGCCAAAGTTATAATCATGGTAGTAAAGGCCTAAGACTTAGCCAGGTTAACAAAACAAAGACATACTGGGCTATATATGCCGAAATTGTTCATAACTGGGGTCTATCTCAACATCAAAAACTCAGCTATCCCAGCAATTCAAAAAGACTCACAGCATGCAATTTTACAAAACATCCGTCTCGGAATCATCCTTCGCGGATAGATACTTTCACGGTATTGTCCTTCGCAGACAATATAATTTCCATCACGGAAAGACATGCCCTTCGCGGCGTCATGTCAAAAACATGATTTCACACCATGCCAAAATATGCCCATCGCGGTACACAAACCCTTCCAGGTATCGAATCCCAAATTCAGGAAAAAATGATTGGTCCAAGGACACTTCGCACTCGGGCAGTAAAGGGCACCCAAGTGCATGAGTTTTCACCGTGTTAACGACGTGTACGTTGATAGTCTGGAATTGCGAGCAATCCGTCATCCTATATCCGTATCCGTAGATAACAGGGGTTCGACCCATTCGAACCTAGACATAGGTATTGCTAAGCATTCGCCAAAGACTTACTAGTCCAAGAGTTGTTAATCGAGATCTTAGGTTACCAAGTAACAGGGTAGGAATCATGTCAAGGATAAGAGTTGTGTTTATTAACACATGTAACAATTTGGATTACATCTAGACCAGCTCTATCAGCTTTGTATTTAACAACATATTAACAATAAAGGAACATAGAGCATGCAAGTTCATAATTTAAATCAACATAAATTTAAGTAAAAATTGAGTTAGAAGAATGATTCTAGAGATATTGGCTCGCCTGGACCGTGTGTGGGGTCCTAATCTTCAAACTGTTCTTCTGGGTCTTCCGGATCTATCGAGAACAAATCAAAATAGCACAAAGGCATTAAGAAAAATGCTAGAACATGATGCATGGTATACAATCGTATCTAATTGCGTGAGCGACTATTTGCATCGGTTATATTGAAGATTATAAAATAATCTACCCTACTTATCAAGAAAGTTCCATGAACTCCATGATAAACGTGATAAGGATGTCATGCATGTGAGAATGCATCTAAAAACCCTTATTTAGGTTCCCCAAAGAATAAACCTCTTATTTAAATTAAAATATCTTCAGCAAACACTTTTAAACATATAGAAATAGAATTTTAGCCCAAAAAGAGGCTTCGTATTTCTATTTAATAAGTGTCCAAGGTTCTAATGGACTTTAATATTTTCCTTAGGTTAAAGTCCTTAGAAAGTATCTATAGAAATATTCCCTCAGTTTTTATCCTATTAAAAAATCTATTTGGGCATTTAAATATTAGCCCTATAGGAGGCTTTTTAATTTCTACTAACTTATTTATTATAAACCTACAAGGTTTATTACTTTCCCTAAGGTGAATATCCTATATAATGTTTATAAAAGGGTAATCAATATTTTCAGAGGCCAAATAATATTTTTAAATAAATGGAATACCATTTCTAACTTTTCTTTTGTAAAGGAAATGCTACCATAAAGCTATTCTAATTTTCCAGGGGCAAAATAGTAATAAGATATGTCCAAAAATATTTTTCTTAAGTCAAGTATAAGATATATTATTTCTCTGAATTTTCCTAATATTTTTGGAGGGCTAAAACTATTTGAGACAGCCTAATAAGCATTTATGGGGTTTTCTTTATAAAAGAAATATATAGACAAGAGCTACAAATATTTACAGAGACTTTAAATAATCGAAATATGCAAAGTTATATTTTTAATGGGTTCCAAAAGCATTCTAGTATTTTACATAATTTTTCCAGGGTTATTTATGGTCTCTAAGTATTTATTATAAAGCAAAACCATTTTCTGAGATTTTCTAAATAAACATATGTCTGGAAAACATTTTAAACGAAGAACGTAAGCATTCTTCAGACGGCCCAAGTCGAGCTGGCCCGAAGCCAAGGTGGCGCGGGCGCCCTCCGAAGGTGAAGACGTAATCCAATATTACGCCTCCACTAGATCTTACAAGTGGGACCGCGTGGGTCCCACTCGTCAGGCAGAGAGAGAGGAGCACACTGTGTGCTGATTCATGATGTCAGCGTGACGTCGGCGTGGCTGTCTCACGGGCGGAGCTCCGGCGATCTCTCGGTGTGCTCTCGGTGGAGCTACGAGGCACGAAACTTCGCGCCGTTTATCCCTATGGGTGCACGAGGCCTATCCCTAGGACGTGCTTTGTGGAGCCACGGCCGGCGGCCGTGGTGGCGGCGCCATGGCGAAGCGGACGGAAACAATGGATTCGGCGAACTACATGCTCTAGTGCATGAACGAGTCGTCCTAGGGCATCTAGGGGTTATAGAGGCCGTTACCTCGGTGTCGTAAGTCGGGAGGATCGAAGGGGCGGCGACGAGGGCCGTTTGGGGCCGAAACAGGGGAATGGCGCGGGGAAGTTTCCGGGGGAGGCCGCGTCGATTCCTTCTAGGGGGATGAAGAGGATGAGGCCGGGGTGCCGTGGGCGAAAGGGGCCTACTTGTTGTCGTCGACGAGCAATTGGAAAAGGGAAGATGCGCCGTGGCGGCGATTTAAGCTCGTCATGGTACAAGCAATGCAAATGCAATTAGGTTTGGTGAGAGTATGAAGGGGAAGAGAGGAAGAGATAGAGTGGGTTGCCCGGGGTCGGGGCTCACTGGAATAGGCTCGCGACTGTGGTGGCGTTCGGTGGCAACACGGGAGGCGACGGGGAAATGAGGGGGAGCTCGGGTTAGCCTTTATAGGCGCGGGAAGGGCAAGGAAAGGACAAGGGAGAGTTAATGCGCGCGGTACGACGCAAGGACGACGGCCATCCCTGGAGGGGCAAGTCGGGGATTCCGGGTGTTGTACCGTCCACGGGGAAGGAACCAGGAAGGGAGGTCGGTCTTGTGGGCGTGATATGACGCCAGAGGAGGTCGGCGGCCAATAAGCGGGCGGCGGACGGTGGTGGGACGGCCGGTCGATGGCGCACTACGTGAGGAGCAGGCACAGCAGAGGCAGAGCACGGCGAGAGAGGACAAAGCAAGGGGAGCCAAGAGGGAGGCTCTACTGGGCACAGTGGGCTTGTTTGTGAGAGGGAGGGCAAGGTGGGCCAAGCCCAGGGTGAAGCAGGCCGGGAGAGAGGAGAAAATTTGAGCCCAAAACAGAAAAGGAGAGGGGGAGAATAAGAGATTTTGGGCCCAGGGGCAAAATGGCCATTTCACTGGGCAAATTCAAATTTGAATCAGAGAGTACAAATAGGGAAGGTAGATTAAGCAAATGGCAAAAGAGGGGAAAAGAATTTGAGAATGTTGCTTCCCTAAAGGGCATAGACATTAGTTTACTATTCACCAACATGAAAACACTATTCATGGTATGAAAATACCATTTTTCCATTCAATTTTAATAAATATATTCATATTAAATATATTCCAAGCAATATTTTGAAAATCAAGTTTTGGGTGAAATTATTTCTCATGATGGGAAAATATTGTACCAAAAAATAATATTTACATATATATATATATATGTATATTTTGTTTCATGGAGTCAAAATAATATATTTTAGATATAATTCTTCCAAAATATTAAGAGCTTTATTACTATTTTTAAAATTTTCAAAAACTTTACAAACACCCAAAAATAGGATGTTACAGTAAGTCACCGTGGGCTGCCCCTGTCTTGTTCACGGAGAAGAAGGATGGTACAAACGACTTTGTGTCAATTATCGAGCCCTTAATCAAGTAACTATCAAGAATAAATACCGGGTTTTATTCAACGGAGTAAGTCAGCGTGGACTGCCCCTGTCTTGTTCATAGAGAAGAAGCAGCGACTTTGTGTTAATTATCGAGCCCTTAATCAAGTAACTATCAAGAATAAATACCGGGTTTTATTCAGTGGAGTAAGTCACCGTGGGCTGCCCCTGTTTTGTTCATGGAGAAGAAGGATGGTACAAAGCGAGACAAAAGTCACCGTGGGCTGCCCCTGTCTTATTCATGGAGAAGAAGGATGGTACGAAGTGACTTTATGTCAATTATCGAGCCCTTAATCAAGTAACTATCAAGGATAAATACCTGCTGCCTTGTATTGATGATTTATTTGATCAACTAAAGGGTGTAAGGGTATTTTGATTTGCAATCTAGTTATCACCAATCGAGGATAAGAGAAGATATCGAGAAGACTGCTTTTAGCACAAGGCATGGGCACTATGAGTAAATCGTTATGTTTTGGACTAACAAATGCTTCTGTTGCTTTTATAGGGGCTGTGAACAGGATGTTGCATGAATACTAGGATGTTTTTATGGTTATTGATGGCATAATGGTTTACTCCAAAAACCAAGGAAGAGCGCGAGTTACACTTGAGATTGGTATTGGAAGCCCTTACGGAGAATAAATAATATGTTAAGATGAAGAACAACCAAAGAAATCAAATCTGCTCTAAACAAACCAAATAAGCTTTATTCTTAATAATAAAAGTTACAATGTAAACTAAAATAGAAACCAATGAGTCTCCACAACTTCTGCATGAAACAATACAAAGCGTATGGTTTGCAATCTGCTAGCCCGAAAAAAGTTCCTATGGTGCATATAGTACGTATCTTGTCCTCTTCTCACTAAAAAAGAGCATTATGAGGAATTTTAACATTGATATTGGAGGTAAGTTTCTCAAAAGACAGGAAAACATGACCACTCGATGTACGTTTCTCCACCAGCCGGCCGACGAATCGCTAGATGAAATCTAGGATTCGTGCATTTGGTTCTTGACGCATACAACTTATAAAGCTATCAGAAAACATAAAAAGAGACTCAGCTTACCCTCCTTTTCAGGATCTAACTTCTGCTTAAGGTTAATTCTCCAGTGTGTAGATGATCTAGGGGTGGAAACGAGCTGAGCCCGAGCGAGCTCGGTCCAGCTCGGTCATGGTAACGAGCCAGCTCGGCTCGGCTCGCTCGGAAGCACGAGCTCGCAGGGGAGCTCGGCTCAGGCTCGGCCGAAGCTTGAGCTGGCTCGTCCTGGCTCGCGAGCTTGAACACAGTAGCAGGTCAGCGGCTTGGTGTCACGGCTCTAGCACCACGGGCAGGGCAGCGGCGCTGCGGCGGCCGCCCGCGCCTCCGCCGTGTCTCTGCATTGCTTGCTGCATCGTCCGCCGCAACGGTTGCCCTCCATCTCCTCGCCGCTGCTGCGCGCCGCTTCTTCGCTGCGGCGGCTTCTCTTCGTGGTCCGGCACCTTCCACTTGATCTTCGCTTGGTTCGGCCGCTCCCCGTGCTCCTCCTTCTCCCGCGCGACGAAGACGGGCGCTACCTAAGGAACCGCCGCGCCGTCCTCGGTATGGGACAGCATGCCAACAGGCAACACTTGGTCGTGTAGCAAGAACCAGAGAGAGAAGGGGAGCCGAGGCAGGGGGAATGAAGGGAAGGGAGGTGGTAGTTGAAGGCAGAAGCTGCTAGGACGGCGGGCGGGCGGCGGCGTTGCAGCGGTGCGGGTACGGGTTGGAGGGGCGGAAGAGGTCGATGTGGGCAGGGAGGATACGGAGGAGGTAGTCATCGAGGAGACCGAACGGGCCACGTAGCGCTGCGAGCTTGGATACCTGGAGGCGGCGTTCGCGTGCGAGGCGGTCGGCCATGGCCGGCTCGGACGCAACAACGGCGGCCTCCTCAGCGTCGACGAGCTCCGACCTCCGCTTGGTGAAGCCGAAGCAAGGCTGCTCTACTCTCCTTGCGGGCTGCGGCGCCGTCGTCGTTGCCATCAAAGAGCCCAAAAAGCAAGAGGGGTACTTGCGCAGCCAGTTGGCAACGCGGCCGAAAAGGTCAAGCGTCTTGAAGCGAGACTGGAGGAAGCGGACGGGGTGGAGCGGGATGGGAAGCGGAGGAGGATGGGGGCGAAGCCGGACGGGAAGCAGCGGTGGCGGCGCAAGGAAGCAGCATGGAGAATTGGGACGAATACGCCATTGATTGGGCTTGTTATGTTAATGGGCTGGGCTGGTGATAGACCTAGCCGAACAAGTGCTCTGGAAACGAGCCCCGAACAAGCCTGCTATGGCTCGGCTCGGGCTCGAATTGGCAACCAAGCTGGAAGAGCAGCTCGGCTTGGGCTCGTTTCCTTCTGAGCCGAACATGAGCCGAGCCTGCAACTGAGCCGAGCCCGAGCTGCTTGCCGAGCCCGAGCTCAGGTTCCAGCCCTATGTAGATCTGATATGTGCCGCGACAATGATGCTACTACCACATCCAACACTGAGAATTCAACCTCGCGTGACCACTTCACAGGAGACGCCGCTAAAAGCTCTCAAAGGCCACCCAAACCAAATATTCTAATATTTCAGCTTAATGTTAGGTCGCTGCCATATAACAGGCGTCCCTCTCTTATCACAGCTTGCGCTTGTTTGCCGACGTGCCAGCTCGTTACACGTACCATATCATGATTAAAAAAAGCTTGCTACACTCTCTTCATCTTATTTAGTTTATCCTATCTATTTATCTCCGAATCGCAACTTTAAACGCTTTGGTTTTTGAAGTTCCTTTTTTCCATCTTGATATCCCTTCATAGGGCTCTCAGAAATAAGTCAAACGAAGCAGATTAGACTTTCCAAACTATCTCGAGAAGCTCTTGCAGTTCAGCTTATAAGAAAATAAGAAGATAAGTAAATAAAATAAGCTAAAGAGAACAACCCCTTAACAAATACATGCTCTCTTCAGTAGTGCTCGTCTACCTTGATGCTCGCTCCCAGTAGTAACTCGAAACAAGGGGGTAGGAGAGGAAAACAATGTGAGGCAAAATAAGGGTAAACTCGTCATTAGGTTATGCAAAACACTATTTATTTAACTTTTTAGAGAGGGAGGATTTGCTGGAGGAACGAATCTTTTAGAGAATATACTGTAAAGTGTGAAAAAATTTTAGATGATGGAGACACTGATGAATAGGGTTGTAGAGAATAAGATTGTGGAGAAACTGAACAGGGCAATCCGCGGCTGCCTGGCGAGTTTTTTTTCCCTTAATTTTGATAAGTGGTCGCTGCTGCTGGCGAATTTGGCAATCCGCGGCGTGCGAGGGACAGTAGACGTCTGCTTCAAAATTTTATTTTTTATATTTATTATTTTTTGGAAATAAATAAATGATATTCAATTAAAAAAATAAATAAATAGACTCCGTTGCCTGACCCGGTTAGGCAGAAAATCGACACCTTTAAACCGCCCCGTCGATCGGGCGAGATTTTAAAATCCGCCCGACGGATGGGCGGGCTATCTAGCGTTGTTCACATGGTGGGCCAAATACCGCCCGACGGGAGGCGAGGTTTGAAGCCAAAATCCGCCACTAATCCAGGCGAGTTTTGAAGCGAAAAAAAATTCGCCACTTGGTTGAGGCGATCTTTGAACATGGGAAATCCCGCCCGATCAACGCATTTAAATTTGGGTTTTTAAGGCACGCACATGCCATGACGACGATTATTGCCATTTTGAAGAAGAGGAGACCGAGAGCGAGAGAGGAAGTTGGAGAGAAGAGAAGCGCGGAGCGATTCTTTGATTTCACAGGTATTTTTTTAATATAGTATAAAATTTATTTAATAAAACTTGGTAGGATAGTCATATGAATTTAGTGTATGTTACATTATATATAGAGAGGGTAATATTTAGGATAGGGTTTAGGCTAAATATAGTCGCGTAATTTTTAGGCTAGGATTAAGGTTTAGGCTAGAAATAGCACGGTAATATTTATTCTAGGTTAGGGTTTCGGCTAAAAATAGCCGTGTAATATTTAGGCTAGGATTAGGGTATTTGTTACAAATAGCACGGTAATATTTAGAGTTTAGATTGAAATAGTATAGTCAATAAATTGTACGATTATGTGGTATGTGTCGAACATGGTAGGGTTAGGGTTTAGAAAGGAATAGAAGGGTAATATATAGTGTTTATATTGAAAATAGTATAGTACTTTACTAATTTATTAGATATTGAAGAGTATTTTATTTGTCGAGATAATGAACAAGATGTTGGCCGACATTTTGGCTGTAGTAATATTATTAAAAAATAGATGTAGAAAAAGGAGATTGATGTATAATAATCAATGTGCGAAATTTGTTGGGCAGGGTAAATGACAGACAAGATCAATTTTCAGATCTATTATGGGGAAGGAGAGATTGTGCAAGGTCCTTACGGGATAGATTTATCAATGTTCCAATCATGTACATTAGGGATATCAAGACCTACCGAAAGGTCATTTAGGGGGCTACAACATTGGTTATCACGGACGTTTCAACTCAACGAAGAAGAACATGTCATGACAGTTCAGCCATTGGTGAGTCGTGCTGCTGAAGGTTTTTTTTGGGAGTTGATACCTATATCGAGTACTCGGAATTGGAGACGCTACGTTGAGATTGCAATTGAACGGTGCCTTCCTCTAGTTCTCTTAGTGCAGGCCGAGTACAAGCAACATGTGGAGGTGGAAGAGCCAGGGGAGACTAGTGGTGCTGGAGTGGAAGAGGAGGTGGAAGTTGTAGGGAACACGGAGGTGACAGAGGATGTGGGAGAAGCGCATGCGGAGACAGATATAGGAGAAGAAGGCAATGAAACAATTGAAGAGGCGATCGGGGCGGCCGATGAAGGGGAACGAATCGAGTCAATAGTTGCTGAAATGACAGCCGAGGATGCAGAGCATGAGGAAGTCCCTGATGAAGATACGTCAGTCGATGAGAGAAGTTTGAGTGATCGACCGGTGCCTGTAGAGTGGAATACTTACAACTTCCAAGATTTATCTGTACATGAAGGCACGCACACACCATGGGATTACCATGAGAATGAGGTGACTCAGGGAGCCATGTACCCGACTAAGGAAGCTGTATTGGATGCCGTGAAGTATTGGTCTTTATCTCTGAGGAGGGAGTTCAGGGTAGTGAAGTCGAGTAAAAGCGTCTACGATATGATGTGTGTTGTTCCTGGTTGTCCGTGGCGTGTACATGCATTTAAAGAAAAGTGGGTGGATTACTGGGTGTGTTCAATTGTAAAGGAGCACGACTGTCAGTTAGAAAATGCACAACAAAGGCACAGAAATCTGACATCAACATTTGTTGCAGTTTTAATGTACTCACAAATTGTTCAGAACATAAGATATGAGCCTCGGTCCATTATACGGGCCATTGAGGAACAATTCCAGTACACCATAAAGTATCCCACTTCCTGGAGAGCTAAACAGAAGGCTTTGGAAATACGGTTCGGGACATATGAAGCATCGTGTGCAAATATGTCCCAACTTCTGCAGACGATTAGTAGAAGAAATCCTGGAACATACTATGACATGAAGGAGTATCCTGCTTCCGGCGTCGACATCGGCAAGTGGGTTCTGCAACGAGTATTCTTTGCATTGGGTCCGTGCAAAAGAGCCTTCACATATTGTCCACCTGTGCTATGTATAGATGGAACCTTTCTCACTGGCAAGTATAAGGGGCAATATTGACAAGAATTGCCGTGGATGGCAACAATCGATTTTACGGTGGCATTCGTGATTTGTGGAGGGAGAGAATACAGATAGCCGGTCTTGGTTCCTAGAGCGTGTGAAACATCTTTGTTGTAACAGAAGACCAAATGTACGTGTCATTCATGATAGACATGCAAAGCTATCTGCGTGCGATTGATAAGATTACAAATGGCTCGACAACCGAGGGGTGCCCAAAGTGGAGTGATATGCAAAGCGGTGGTGCATGAGGCATTTGAGAGCAAATTTTTAGTCACTTTAAGAATAAACTTTGCATGAACCTATTCAAGAGGTTGTGCAAGCGAGAATCAAGAAAGAAAATTCAACAAATTATGAAAAACACTCGATGAGATGACCGCAGCGTAGTGTGAACTACTGACAAGGCGAGGCGGGGCCACACGAGCTTCGGTAGTGAGATGCTTCTCAGATTGATTAAGGATGATCCAAAAGAGAAGTGGGCTCTCCTATATGATAATGAAGGGGCTAGATACGGAATAATGACAATAAATTTGGCGAGGTGTACAATTGGGTCATGAGAGGGATGAGGGCATTGCCTCTGGTTGCAATTGTGGAGGAATTCTTCACGGTACATGCAAGTACTTCATGGATCGTTATCGTGCAGCGTCGCCGCTATGGTGACGATACCGATATACTCATTGCTATTACAAAGTATATGGCCGAGAAGATAGGTAAGGCCGAAAGACATTGCGCGACGGCGATGGGGACAGATCATCTCAGGTACCACATAATCTGTAGGGATAGAGGGCGTCGTGGCGGTAAACGTGAGCGGGTTACGCAGGAGTGCATACTACGTGATCATACATGCACATGCTCATGCCGCAAGCCGAAGCTTATTCACAAGCCATGCTCTCATGTCGTGGCAGTGGACGTCTCACCCGCCTGGCGTGTCGACCTGCTAGGCCGGTTCGCCGGGGTAGTCCGTGCACCAGGCGCAGGAGTGTACCGCCTTTCCTCAAAGGAGACACGTGGTCCACCTAAGAGGTGGTTTCTGCAGTTCACGGTAAGAACTAACGAGCAGACTTGTCCTTCTTAAATTACATGCTAACATTGGTACTTGCAAACATTGACAAAGTGAGCACATCCACCTCAGCCGATGAGGCCATCGTGTCCCGACACCTTGAGGCCTACTGCTTTGGTTGTTGGTGGGTGATGTTCACCAGTACGGATGGCCATTGCGTCGACAAACACCTCCTGGGGTACGCCAGGGAGATCGCCGACAGCGATGCCTACGAGGTCCCCCAGTACAGAGCTTTGTGCGACGCCGTCTTGAAGACGGATGCCTGGTGATCTCGGTGGTCGCCCTTCTTTCTGTTGTGGTCGTATGAGAGGATCGCCATTGGGCGTCCACTCATGGATCACAGTCCTTACGAGGCGGCGTACTACCACGACACACCAGAGGATAGGCCCACCATGGGCTTCCTTTGGTTTCGCCGGAGGGTACGTAATGTTAAATAATGATTTATACATTATTTACGTAACATAGGACTAACTACAGTTGCTTTCTCCTTTTGCAGCCTACATGGGCCCACGTTCAGGCGCACAAGGACTACCCAGAGTACGTTAGGCTGTTGGACGAGGTATAGGAGGACGATGTCGTTTGGACACCCTACAGTCAGGACCGAGTGCTTGCTCGCGCACCTCACGAGTTGTCGTCGCTTTGCGAGCGGGACGAGTTGTACTGGCTTACGACCCGACCGTTGCTCTTCGACATCTTCGTTGAGGAGTACTCACCGCAGCGGGTGATGCGGCAGTTCGGCCTCCACCAGGAGTTCCCTCTACTAGTTGTCCACACCGTCCCGCGTCAGGCTCACCAGTACGATCTTTCCCCCTTAAGCTGTAATTTCGATTTTGATCATCCGCCCTATAAGTGTCATACACAATGTTTGTTGCAGATCCACTAGACGTGGCCACACTGCTGGCTATCTGTGGGCTCCTGTGATGGAGCCTTGGGTAGCACAGTGGGAGGACGCTCTAGATGAGCGGGTCGAGGAGGATCGACCGTACGACGCCACGTCAGATCCGGCGACGTCGACGGTGGGTGCAGGCGTCTACGAGGACGCGGGTGGGTCACACCCCTTCCACCGAGATCCCCCACGTCGCACGAGCCACCGACATGTACCCGCTGCACTGCGCCCAGACTGCATACCAAGCGGTACAGATCTTCACCCCAACTTTTCAATTTCTATTTTTATCAGCATACACCTCATGATGGCTATTGGCCTATATACAGATTGACGTTCTTCGTGAGTGCAACGTCGATGCACGCACGGCTGTCGAGCGCCTGCAGCATGGCATTCAGATGACCGGAGGAGAGATACTCGCGACCTTCCAGAGGCTCTACGAGAAGACAACGCGAGCTATACGCCTCACGTCTTTGCAGCCTTCCGGACGCCCTCACACCGCACCGAGGGTTTGAACTTTATTGCCCTTCTCCACCCTACCGTCATTAAAATTTATAATGTGACACTACCTTAATATGTAGGATTGTACGGAGCGAGGACGCAGTTTGACAAGGCTGGCACGTCAACCTAGGGGCCACCACTGTCCTCCTGGAGGGTACCTTTAGGAGGCCTTCGTTCGTCCTCGCAGTGGCCGCCCCAGGGAGCGTGGAGGCAGTAGTTCGCCGAGGCCGAGACGTCTTCCTCTGCCGCCGCGTCGTCTCTCCAGACCACCGCGCCGTCCACACCCTACGGTGCTTCCAGGGCACCACCAACAGGGTCGCAGCCCGCACCACAAGCACCGCGCCCTCCTGTTACAGGTGCGAGTTATTTTTCTGGTCGACCACTTCAATTTCATGTATTTATGATTTGTCGTTTAGTAATGTGGACATTGCATGGATTAGGTCCTATCTTCACAGAGTGGAACAGTCCGGTCGGTCAGGCAGTGGACGACCAGGGCTTGGACGACCTTGACGTGGACCAAGATGCCGTCCCAAGACGACGAGGTTGGAGGCTCCCAGTTGTCAGGGGCGCCTCCTGCAGCGACACAGCCATCACAGGCTGACTTGGCGACGCCTGCACCACAAGCTCGTCCTCACCGGGACGTTCACCCGCCGGACCGCTTCACCTTCCCTAAGCGCCTGGCGGCGTGCGCAAGGCACACACTCGAGGATCGATCCATGGGTGAAGCCCAAGTGGGGACGACTGTAGTTTCTGTTCTTTGCATGTTTATTTGTACCTTCTGATGTATATATTCAGTAGTTGCATGAACATTTTCGCCATTTGTCATTTTTAGCTTTATAGCTTTTTTTATTAATGCCATCTATCGCTCGTGATTTTTTCCGTATTTTCTGGCCCCGCTGAGTGCCGAATGTGGCCTGAGAAGTTATATGGACGCTACCGGTGGGCCCCGCCACCCTACGCAAACCCTTAGGTGGCCATACACGTATGAGGGCTACCCGGCATTACCGCTTTCGAATGCGGCCTGCCTGGCCGAATTAGCCACTTTATGTTCTATTGTTCTTTATCTTGTACGCCAATAAGTAGTCTACTATATCTCAAGGCTTTGAGATTATGGTACGCACGATATGAATGAGATGAAGATGGTGCTCCGGTGACATTGATAATATGAAACGCATTACATGGTAGTAATCCACATAGACCGAATCTTGATGCAAATGACATGAAATAAACCCCTATTGTAGTAGGGACGCTAGGTTTGCTGCCATCCACGGAACGGTTCCACACGAGTATAAACGTTGTACATGTGAGTAGCAAATGTAACTCGCTCCTCAAGCCGGGAGATTCTTGCGTGAAGATGTTCGATGTAATGAACGCGCCATTGGGAAGGATCGCCCATCCATTTGGTGAAGCCGCATGATCATCGGTCTACATTTAGAAATGAGAAAAGGTGAGATGGAAAATGTATTAAAGACTTGGTCGTTGTCGGTTTGGTTACTCACAAATGGGCACGTGCAACGGTAGAAAGCGTCGGCGATCCATCTTTCGACAACTTTGGTCAAAAGTTTGTACAATTGTGTCACTCCGCGCACAACGTGGCCATCCCCTCGAGAAGTTTAAGTCTCTTATCATTGTTGACTCGTGTTATAGCTAGCTCTTGTCCGAATAGGCGTGTCGCCGCTTGGTAGACAAAGCTTGCGATCCAGACCATTTGACGCCCACGGGCTTGTCGGATCCAACCGCTCGGTGTGGGTCGTGAAGCCATATGTGCAATGTGGTATGTCTATCTCTACTCGCCTCCCCTCTCCACGGCCAACCCTAGTAGGGAGTATACACACTGAGTCGAGTGAGAGTGAGGGTGGGAGTGAGAGGGACGCCAACTCTGCCTCGCATTATATAGCCCGAGGTGTACTTAACGAATTGGATTAATAAATTGTTCATTATGCTTACTGACATCGTTTAATGATTAAACACATGCTACTAGTGCCCTACATCTGCCTCGGCCACATTTCGCTCGCAGATGGAGGCCGATGATCGCTAACGATGCATGCCCAATCACATCACTAAATGCGCGCATCGCTGATCAACGCAGACCGCGGACACCGTCATATCAATAATTGCGCACCGCTGACCAACAGTACCCCCGGACACGGTCACATCAATAATTGCGGGCATCGCGACCAACAAGAACCGCGAACACCGGTCACATCAATAATTGCGGGGACACCGCCACATCAATAATTGCGGGTCATGGCGACCAACAAGCCGCGGACACCGTCATATCAATAATTCAGGGCACTGCCGACCAACAAGAACCGCCAGACATCGTCACATCAATAATTGCGGGTCATCACGACCAACGAGACCACGGACACCGCCATATCAATAATTACGCACGCGCCGACCAACAAGAATCACGGACACCGCCACATCAATAATTGCGGGTCATCACGACCAACAAGAATCACGGACACCGCCACATCAATAATTGCGGGTCATGGCGACCAACGATACACTCACGGATACGGTCACATCAATAATTGCGGGCGCTGGCGACCAACGATCCGCTGACACCGCCCGGTACATCAAATGCAAGAAGAGTGAAGAAGATGAACTCGGTCCATGCACCGAGCATACTTACCTATTTATTTTCTCTCCGCCTCCGAGTCATCTGCGCTCCAAGTTTCCTCTCTATTTCACATATTATTTCCATCAAATGGAGCAAAGAAAGACTTAACAGGATATGAAGCAATGTCATGCTAGCTTTTTCAACTCTGTGGTTATTCAGCAAATGTTCTGTTTAGACCCATTCATCCTTCATGGCTTGTCACTTTTGTTTGTAATATGATCATAATATCGCGAGTTTTGCGATGTTACGGGTTATATTACACTCAAAATGTGACGTGTAAGCCGTGAAGGATGAATGGGGTCTAACTGCATCACCGAACTTAAGGCCTTTAGGGATTAGACAAATAGGTACGCATTACTTTTTTATTTTGAAAGCTAGCATGACATACGTGGTGCGATGACATACAAGGGTGGTCACCATGGACGGGTGAAAGGGTTGTGGCATTGGCATGAACACCAAGTGGCCGCACACCGAGCAGTCGCTTCCCATTCCGTGTCGTAGTACACCGGGTAGGTCTCTTGCATTATGGCTCTTCGACGTAGGACTTCAGCGTTGGGTGTCCCGGGGTAGTGGCATCCGCATAGACATGCATGGTCCTAACATGATCGATTCGGCTGATAGTATTGGTCCAGCACTGCCTGGTTGTGCGATTGACGTGTCGGCATGGATTGCCTAGGAAGCCGGGAAGCCCGCGCGGACCTCCGCCGCCTTCGATTGCGCCGCCTCCTCTGTAGCATCCACTCTAGCCTCGCAGTTTATCGATTCTTGCATGCAGGTATGTTATGTAGGTGTACGCTGCTGCTGGGTATGGCTCATCCATCCAGCGAGTCCAATCGCACGTGACATCTGGTAACTGGAAATAAGAGAACTGGTAAGTAACTTGTATTTGCGGTAGCATATCGTAGAGGGAGGGAACTTACGTTGTAATTTGGGCATCGGTAGAACCTGCGACCAGTAAACCCCTCGTGCACATGGTCAAACCACTGCACAACGGCGGGGTTTCCACATTCGCATGTCGGCCAGTCAAAAATAGACGCAAAGTGACGATCTCGTAGCAAAGGAGGGCCGTCTCTCCAGTCTGCATAATGTATAACATGCATATCGTCCGAAGGAGGACGAGTATGCTCTCCAGACCCAAAAGACTCCCACCATGCATCAGACACACATGGCCGTGAAGATGCTCCCCCGCTCGCCATAAAGAAATGTGGACATGTGAAGTACGGCGCAGGTGTCGAAGTGAATGAGGGGACCAGAGGCAAAGAGCGGTGCTGCCTCCTTTCTCTCTATATAGGGCGTTACGTCATTATCAACGCCGGATTAAATTAGCTCCTAATTATCATTAATTAACTGTTCACGTTGACATGGCGTAATCTCCGCTGCTCATTCCGCTTGGGAGCAAAGGCGCCAAGATAACAAGGTGGAGTAGTCGCGGTGGCTTTGAGTGCTAGCCGCTTAGGAATGAGTCTTCGTCAGAATTACCGCCTTCAAAAGCGGGCCGACCGCCGCTTTAGCCACTTGTTTTAATTTTATCGCTAACATTGCATGCCATCCGTTTAACAAGACCTCTTTTCGGCGTCCGTCACATCGCTGCAGCAAAGATACATCAAAATCACCGCACCGCTGGCGACCAACGGTACCTCTTGCGGCGTCCGGCCACATCGCTCAGAAAGATCCATCAATAATCACCGCATCGGCGACCAACAAGTACCTCTTGCGGCGTCCGGTCACATCACCGCAGCAAAGATCCTTCAATAGTCGATCCAGGCGGTCGTCGCCGTGAGACGGCAAGACCGCCGGACACCGACATCAATAATTGCGAGGCCTGGCGACCAACAATTCCGCCGACACCGCCCGGTCACATCAATGCAAAGAAGAAGAAGATGAACTCGGTCCATGCACCAAGCAGACTTGGCTATTTATTCCTCTCCGCCTCCGAGTCCTCTGCGGCCCAAGTTTCCTCTCCATCTCACATAGTACTCCGCCCATGTCTTGCACAAATCTAGTTGTAACGAGCAATGGCGACCTCGACTCTGAGCCCCGTCCATGAAGCAAGTTTAACACCACCGTGCCTAAAGGGGTCAATGTTCCAATGTGCTTCTGCGGTGACCTTTGCAAGTTTGTTCAATCCGACGAAGATTTCTCATATACTTACGGAAGGAGGTTCTTCATGTGTGCAAACTACGAGTACGATCCACCCAAGGTTGCCTTTGGCGAGCGTCCAAAGGTACTTGCTCATCCTATCCTGCATGATTATATCTACCTACATGGCACATGATATCTGTACTGACTTATGTTGAACATATAATCTCCCCCATCTCTATGAGATTTCTGGCAGTGGCTAGACACGGAGCAATCGGAGGCAGACAAGAAACACATCGAGCGTGAGGTCTGTTGGAAGAGGCAGTGGTTCAGGCAGCGCCAGTATGAGGAGGAACAGGAGGAGAAGCGCAAGCGTTCGCATGAGGAGTACCGGAAGCGACAAGAGGACGCTGAACGTCAGGCTACTGAGGCCCGAGAGGCTGAGAGGGAGAGAAAGCGCGAGAGGGCACGTCGCGCAAAGGAGGCGGACTGATGCTACCAAGAAGGGAATATCCCGTTGTACTCGAGAGGAACTTTGTTGTAACCGTGATAATAAAATTTCCCAAGCAGAGGCCGGTTTATTCCTCTAGCTATTTATTTCATTTTCCAAATAATTATTAGTATAAAACACTCAATAAACTTATGCAATTTTTCCATTTTATTTTTTTAAGATTAAATAGACCAAATACCGTGTCATATATCTTGATCATATTTAGTTCATATAATATGTGTTATAACTATTATATCCGATAACATATTACATAATACTATAATATAATATACACATATACATACATATATATATCTACATAATAGTTATATAATAGTTATATATTACATACATATATAATATAGGCAATGCCATGATTGTGGTGGTGGCATTGGCTTCTGCATGATCTGGTATCACGGCATTACCTTTTGTCATGCGGTGTCATTGTGGTAGGGCATTTCGCAGATTGCTCCAAAATCATGGGTATTTATATTTGCAATTTTTTTGGGTAAAAAATTATCTATTATGACTTACATTTTCAAACGATGCCGGGACTCTATTTATTTAGTTTTATTTTATGATACATTACTTATTTTATTCTGAAATCACATAATTTATGTTTTTTTAAAAATTGGAAAAAATTGCAGAATCCCACCCTATTGGCGGGCGGACTATAATTATAGCCCAACGGAAGGACGTTTTTTTGCGTCACAAGAGTCGGAGCAAAGCCCGCCCGCTTGTCGGGCGGTTTATATAACTCGCCTTCCCGTTGGGCGGTATTTGGCCCTCCCCTCCCGTTGACTGGCGCGAGTAATGCCCGCTCGTCCGTCGGGCGGATTTTTAAAATCTCGTTCGACCGACGGGCGATTTAAACCGGCTCGACCTTCTCGTCCAACAGGCTGGCGACGGGAGTTTATTTATTTATTTTTAAATTAAATATTATTTATTTATTTCTGAAAAAAAATAAATATAAAAAAAAATAAAATTCGTCTGCTTCGTGTGTGGATGGTCCGATTGAACATGGCCAGGCCTGTCGCGGCCCGCGGGCTGGCCGAAGGAACGATCCAGAACGCATGACAATCTTGACCGTCCAAAGTAAAGTAACGGGCGTGATTCGCTATTTCCTGGCTGTTTTTATGCATGCATGCGCTGATACGCAGGTGCTGTAGTTCGGTGTAGTTCGTTGCCAAGGCCGGCGCAGGGCGTGGGCAGCATGTGCGGCCGCTATGGCCCATGCGCGATGGGGGCCCGCCTAAAGTATTATCACGCTTGTACATCTTGGAGCCTCGGTAGTTGAGGAGTTCAGGCTTGATTAGGTCAAAAAGCCAGAGGCTAGTCAGGGTAAAGAACGCTAGCACTTCGTTTCCAACCATGTAGTGCATAAATTCTTATAAAAAATATTCATTTAAAAATATATTTTTTTTAAAAAAAAATTACAAAATTATACCCCAATTGTCAATAAGGAGAAGTAAATATTTCAATGGTAGACATTGACGTGGCGCAAATGGGATCCGGGACACATGCACGCATCTCCTGAATCAAGCCACCGTCGACCATGTCAACTTGTAGACAATTGAAACGTCGACTTCTCCTTGTGTACCAGAGTATATTCTTTTTTTTAAAAAAAAGACTATATTTTGTGTAATAATATTTTACAAAAATGAATATTTTTAAAAAAATTCTATACTGGCAGAGCAGCACCTTCCTTAATTCCCAACAGATATACCTTCCTTAATTCACAACCGCCCTAGGCCCTGTTTATTTGAGATGTTGCTTCTCCAAAAACTGCTTCTGCCTTTTGACTCTGGAGAGCCAGTTTTTGCATAAACAACTTTTGCAGAAGCTGTATTATTTGGTAACCCAGCTTTTGGTCGAGGAGGAGGCGGCAGCGGGGACGGCGAGGGAGGAGGACCCGGTCATGGCGGCATCGAAGGAGAAGCCTGCTATGATGGGGTGGTAGGGACCCTTTTTATACGATGAGTTCAACCTACAAAAGTCACAAAATCTGGTGAAACTGGGTTTTACGGTCCCAGTTGTAACGCTGGCTTTTGGATAGTTAGCTTTTGGAGAAGCAAGGTGTAGAAGCTGGCCTTTTGTTTAGACCTCCGGCTTATAAGTTTAGAAGCTAGTTAGAAGCCAAAATAAATATAGCCTTACTCGGAGATCTTTTGTAAACGTGTTAGGTGGCATAATTTTTGCTTCCCCGTTCGCTGTCACATGTTCTAGTCTTGATTCCCTCTAATTTCAATCGTCTCCGCTACTGTCACTGCGTGAAGGAGTTAAGTGGGAGATTAGGATAGGAAATGTGGTTGAGCGTCCATTATTTCTTTTAGTCCATTCGGTTCCCTTTCTAAGATTGGACATTGCATTAATCTCCTAAAAATGATGTTCCCTAATCCCTATTAAGATCTGCAATGTCTCCGAAGACTGATGCGTTGAAGTTGTCACAGGTTCTCGCTACT
This sequence comes from Olyra latifolia, assembly GCA_036346145.1. Lineage (NCBI taxonomy): Eukaryota > Viridiplantae > Streptophyta > Magnoliopsida > Poales > Poaceae > Olyra > Olyra latifolia. The sequence continues at coordinate 44,958,534 of CM070528.1, read as the reverse complement.
GTCCGGATTATCTAAATCCCAGCTGCTTTTGTTCTTATCCTCAAGCCTGTTCCTGTATTGTTGTGGGGGTAGCCTGTTAGGTGCGGTGCGCACGATAGATGGTTCTCACTGAGCATCTCTAGGTGGCACTCTATAATACTGTTCATCTGGATATAGTAGCCGCTGGAGGGAAGGAATCTTTTAGAGTGTAGTATAAAGTATAAAGGAATTTTAGAGGGATGGATAGAGTGTAGAATAAATAGTGTTATAGAGTGGAAGGATAAAGGGCCAGTTGGAGATGCTCTTAGAGCATCACACCAATTACTCTATCTCTATTTTCTCTCTCTTCTACTCTATTTTCTCTCTCTTTCACATTAAAATTCTTTCAGATTTTACACTACACTATAAAAAATTCTTTCTTTCCACCAGAAACTCTATCTCTAAAACACTATTTCAACACTATTTTACGGTCACTGCTTACCATGTTGTCACGTTGATGCAGTCTTTATTAGATTATGGTCCTTGAATTTTTTTCTGTTCTGTATTACTTTAATTTTTTTTACTTACGGACTCGTAGCATGTACGGTGCAAGCTAGGTGCTTATACATAAGGTCTTCAAGTGCGAGCATGCCACATCGTTGAGCACATATAAAAAATTTCCTTTCAATGCGAGGAAGGTTAAATAGGTGCTTAGATGTTACGACCTCCTCTAAGCATAGATGCTAAGTTTAACACCCTCTCCCTGCACAAACATCTCTTTAAGCACCTATCTATCCAGCATGGTAAAAAGATTGGTGTCTTTCTTCTAAGCATTTCTCTAAGCACCCTATATTGTACATGACCTTAGTCTATCCAAACCAACAGTTTGGTAAAAAGGATGCCTCGATTGATGGTCCGGTACAAAAATGAGCTTTTATAAGGATGAGGGGAGAGGCATGGGATATGATATCCAAAAGTTTTGTCATTTAAAAGTATATATATCTAGAAAATTGAAGCAAGGAACTAGGGACAAGTAGGTGCCTAGCACACCGTGATTTTTGAATCTGGCCTCCTAAGAGCATCCACACCAATTACTCTATCTCTATTTTCTCTCTTCTACTCTATTTTCTCTCTCCATCCCTCTAAAATTCCTTCATACTTTACATTATACTCTAAAAGATTTCTTCACTCCACCAGAAACTCTATCCTCGCCACGTCAGCGCTACAGTGCATATAGCGCTACTGCTGTGGATGCTCTAAGCATCCTGGGTTGACTCAGGAGGCGAGCACCGATCTACTTACCAGCCACCTCCCGGCCCCCCTCCTTCTTGTCGCCACTGCCTGTGACATCCAACCTACTCGCAGTAACGGCGGAATTTCCTAGAGGTTCGCAGTGATGGCTCCAGTAGGACAGTGGCTCCCTTGTGGTAGCCTACAAGAAGGGACTCCAATGTGGGAGAGAAGGTCAAGGGTCATGGAGACCTAGAAAGCATGGACATGGTCAGCTCCAACATCAATGCTGACTAATGCCTCACTATGGAGCAGGCAAATCTAGAGAGATTGAGCCAAGCCTAGCCTCGCTGACAGCAAATCAGCAACGGTGATAATGGGTCACTCTAGAGGAGGCCATCATGATGTCATGTGAAGCAGGTGGTGGCCAAAGCACGGACAAGGGCTCCGACCCTCCGTCAATCCTTATGTTGCAGCTGGTGCCTATCTCGAAGGCTCCGAAAGCAGCAATTTTGTGTGCCACCTCCTAGATCTAGCTAGTGTTGACTGGTTGGATAGCTTCGATTGTGTTGTGTGAAGGGTGTGGGCGGACGATTTGGCTAGTGTTGACCAGCTGGATAGGTTCAATTGTGTTGTGTGCAGGGTGTGGACGGACAGACTTTCATGATGTAGGCCTATATGACGGCATGCTCCTTAGCTGGGTCTAACGACGTCAACATGAAGGTTGCCGCTACCTTCATACAAGAACTGTTGAGGAGCATTGGTCTTCCACTCTTCCCACATGTTTGGAATTAGTCCTATGTTTGTTGATTTGATGGCCAGTATAGCGGTGGATTTTTGAATATTGTACTTGTTTTCGATTGGCAAACAGTGGGTTCTCCTCTAGACTGGTCGGTTTGTCCGTTTCATTTGACTCCCTTCCCAATAGTAGACTATTCAAACCCGTCTGTCGTAACAGCTCCTGGTGCAACAACAACTACTACAAGATTAACGTGGACAGAAAAAGTGTTGCTAAATTTCTCCCTTTGGGAAATGAATTGAATTGATAAGGGAGATTCCTTGTCCAGTTCACGCGGATGAAGCCCAGCGAAGCTGCAGGGAGCACTATGGGGGATAAGGGCGACTCCACCCACAGGTTGGACCACACCACAGGCAAAAGGTTTCTTTCTCTCGCTCTTTACATTTTGATGATGTGGGAGGCCTTTGGAATTTATGGCTTTGAAGTGTTTCTATGAAACTATAGAGGAATGATATGAAAAGGTCAGTGACCATATTCTATGTGGAGGATGCACGAAGTTACAAACGTCAGGATGCCATGATTGTTTAGCTGTTCTTAGCTGTGCTAGCTATACTTTTCACTATTACTTGGAGTAGCCTTAGCACTACAATTTGTTTGTAGTATGATTTTTTTTTTGTCTTTAATTGTAGTAAATGTTTAGCTTTTGGCTGTGTCAATCCCTAATTGATACAAATGTGGAGAGTTAAACCTGTTTGAAAAATTGCGGTTCCAGCAAACATTTCAAATAAACTCCAGCAACTAAAATCAAGATTTTTGAACGTAAAGGGCAGGCGCTCTGCCATTTCATTCAAGAAGGAGAGAATTGTATAAATACAGGAGAAAAAGGGGGGCGGAGATAGAGAAGAGGGGAGGGTGAAGAACATGACCCGAGCAATCATTGCCCGACAGAGTCGGCACACAACACCACCAAGAACACCACTCCTACCGCGCGAAGACTACAACTGGACCGGCACATGAGGGTCCAACCCATTAGCACCACCATAGTAAGGGATGCTCGCTTGAAGCATCCGCTGCCATCGAAGTCAAATGCACTGCGGGGCAAGCGAAGGCCGATCTAGCCACCAATCGTCACCACTGCATGAGATGCTCGGCTGAGACGCAAGAAGAAGGGCGTCAGCCGTCACCGCCACGTAGGATGCTCGATTGAGGCGTGACCAACCCCCAATGCCAACCGTACCACAAGGATGAGATGATGAGCGGAGACTCCAGGCGCTACCGCCACAAGAGATGATACCAAGCTGTCGGAGAAAGCTATCGTCGCCACCACCGCAAGGAATGCTCGTCCAGATCATCCGCGGCTACCGTAGCCGTATTGTGGGGGTAAGGAAAGGCCGGTCTTGCCACCAGTCATCACCGCCACCCAGAATGCTCGGCCAAGACACAAGAAGGAGGACGTCAGCCGTCACCACCCCACAGGATGCTCGACAAGGCTCGACCTGCCCTCAAGCCAACTCCACTAAGGACGATAAACAATGGTGATTCCAGTCATCACCGTCGAGCGGGAAGAAACAACAAGGCCGAGCAGGGCACGAAGTAGGACATGATGAGTTGGAACTGCCAAGGAAGGCACCGCTGCCACTGAAGAGGGACCCGTTGCGAAGGAAGAGAACGACGGCGTTACAGCGACATGGCCACCAATCTCGTCCAGAGTAGGGAAGGTCCAACAGAGCAACTAGGGCGATGCCTGTAACCAGGGAGCGACGACAACGCCGCCGTCACCCATCCGCAAGCCGAACCAAGGTTTTCACCCGAAGATACTCCAGGAGAAGGGGGTCGCCACAAACACGCCTCCAAGGAGGGAAACAACGCCCATGGCGCCGCCATCGCCGGTCCAAGCAGAAGCTAGACAGGCTGCCGCGAGACCCACCCCGAGTCAGATTTGGTGAGCCAAACCCTAACACCAAGAAGTTGGCATGGCTGGAGGCGGCACCATCCACAGGAGAAGATGTGCGCGACGGAGAGGGAGATCGAGGTGGCATCCCGACGGCTTGCAACGGCGATGAGCACCGCACCGGCGTCAGCCGCCTCACTGTCCAAAAGCAGTCCACAGCCGCAGCGCTTGCGGTGCGCCCGAGGCCAGCGAGCCTACCGGACGAGACGCACCACCAAGAGGGCACCACGTAGCTGAGGAACGCCTCCGTCTTGAAGATGAGGTTGCCCTCCAAGACCATCGTCTCAAACCTGGGTTTTCACCTGAAGAGGTCTAGAGGATAGGGTCACTACGACGATACATCCAAGGAGGGGAACGATTTCAAAAGGAGTCGCCATTGACGGCCCATCCATAGGCCGGGCAAGGCTTTCGCCTAGAGCACCCACACCACACGAGACAGGAGGGGAGCGGGAGTTGTTGCGGACCACCAGGAAGAAGGACAGCGACGCCACCATAGGGGAAGGGGGCAACGAAGCTGCTTCTACCGAGCGCTCCTACGGGTCACCGCCGCCGTAGAAGAAGAGGACGACGGTGTACTGCAGGACAAAACCGATGTGAGCCACCAGGAAGAAGAACGGGCACCACCGTCGCAGGGGAAAGGGACCGCAGTACCGCTTCATCCAGAGGGCTCGCGAGGCCTAATCACCGCCGCCACCAGCTTACCACCCAAAGACCGGTCTCAAACTTGCCACCTCGCCAACAAAGCTCAAGAGTGCCTGAAGCCGAAGACCACTAGCCACGCTGGCACCGGGCTACAACCTCGCCCCGAGACTGGCCACCGCGCCATCACCACGCCGGGAACTAGCCATCGCTGATTCGAAGCGCCCAGCTAAATCGCCGCCGTCCGTTTTGCGTGGGGACGGATTACGGGAGCGAGGTTTGGAGGAGTCCCGGCCGTTCTCGATGTTGTAGCGCCACCGCTGATGGTGCACACCGGTGTTCACGGCCGCACCCTACCGGGAAGGCTAACTGGCGAGAGGCAAACGAAGCTGTGGGGAGAGGCCTCGTCCGCCGACGAAGCGCACGCCGCACCATACTACGTCGGGGCCAAGGCCGGCCAGCCATCACTACAGCTCTGACCACGCCAACTGCCATCGGCCAAGCCACCCCTCCATGCGTCGCTGGGGCTCCGCCAAGGCTGGCCAGCCGCCGCCAAAGTCGGCCACCCGCGCTAGCCGTCACAGCCAAAGTTGTCACAGTCACCAACCTGGCCGTCGTTGACACGCTGCGTCGGAAGTCTGACCGCCGCTGCTAGGGACAGCACCCGCCGCCAGATCCAGGCATCACACCGCCGGATCCGGCCGACGTGGCAGCGGATTCGGACACTCGCCGCCAGCCACGGCCGCCACAAGGAGGGGGAAAGAGGGAGAGAAGGGAAGGAAGGAGGAAAGGAGAGAGAGTAGCCTCGCCGCCATCAAGACTGTATATGCAACGGCGGCGAGGGAGGTAGGCGGCGCCGGTTGCTACTAGGGCAGTGGCGGTCGTGTCACCCCGAGTCGCCTAGGGCAACTGTACTGTATTCATGTTAAGTTTGTATTATACTAAAATCAAGATGAAAACATGATACCAGCAGGAAAATGACAACAATAGCACTCTAATAATGTGAGGTAACATTAAAACAAAGCGACCGTATACAATCATGTCTCTGAAAACAAATAATTCCATTAACATATTGTTCAAACAGAAGTATTATTAAAAGATTGCTCTCAACTAACTGGTTCCTTGCACAGATATGTGGCCTCCAAGTCAAGACTAGTTCCACATTCACAAGTGCAGGGCCTCCGAGTTAAATAGGTATTTTAGATCACACACAAGATTGTGACAAAAGTATAACAATATATGGCCCCGTTTGGCACAGCTCCAGCTCTACCAAATTGTTGGAGTTGGTGGAGTACCCTATTTTTAGCTCCAAAAATTTATGGAGCTGGAGTTGTGGATATATTGAGAATGTTTAGGTGAGTTATCGTATTTATATTTTAAACTAAAAATATAAACTTAGGTCACTTTATTTTAACCTATAAACTCTATATCTGAGGTAGAGCTGGGAGCTATGCCAAACAGGGCCTATATATCCAGAACCAGATTTCTTAACTTGCCTAAAATTTAATATTGTAAGCTCTATTGTACTAGCAAATGATATTACAGATTGATCTCATGAAGTTAACTGAAGCAAGCAGATTCAGTACAAATGCTATCAGCTAGCAACTTACAGATGCAATCCGACTAAAACAATAGAACTCACTAAAAAAAATTCAGTGCAAGATCAGAGCTGAACTACAAATAATCAGGGATACTATCTATCTGGCAAGTTACAGATCAATAAGAATGAACCTTACAAATCAAGAGAACTGAATATATATGCTTTATATTGTCACAGTCTGTCTCTCTAACCCATCCATCATAGAGCAGAATCGAACGCCCACAAAGAAAATTGCAAGGTCCCCAGGTCAACTAAAAGTTGATGGACGCTTTACAATTAGCACAAACAGAGAGGATCAAAATTAATCACAGTGCAGGTGGTAATCAAAACCACCTAGAAGCCAAATTGGACAAGGCACGAATAAATTCGCTGTCCTAGAAAAACTACCGCCGTCGATTCATAGAAATCAACAACTTGTTCATCAGAGAGACAATGCCCTCTCCGTAGCCAAGAACCAAATAGGTACCGAACAGCGAAGTCGAGGAGAAGCTAAGGGCTGCACAAAGTCACCAAATCCTCATGCCACTCAATCACGAGCTGCAGATCGGAATCAAGATCAACACCCTAAACTCTCAGCCGCACCAAGGAGAAACAGGTGCAGCTAAGAACATGGCTAAAGCTCGCTGTTGTGAATCGTTTCAAGAAAAAAAATCCAACGCAGCGACTCTCCACACGGGAAAAGGGGATCTGAGAATCGAAGAAGAAGCTATACCCACTGCCATGGAGAACCAAATAAATAGAGAAGAGGGGACGGAGCAGCCAACGCCGAACGGCCGGCTCACTCGCCGCCGCAAATGCCGTGCGTCGTGCCTGCGAGACGCATCAACGAGGACCGAGTCCTGTACTCCCACCGCTCAAGCCAAGGGATTCCTATCCCTTTCCTTTCTCGGATGCGGGGGCCGTCCGACGCCCGTCGGACGAGCTCCCGTCCGATGGCTGACGCTGGCCGTTGATAGATCTAGATGAAAACTTTGTTATTTTTGTTTTAGCTATGAAAAAATTCTTAAAAAATCTGTAAAAATATATACTAAAAATATATGTTGAACTTGACACAGATTAGTTAATATTTACGATTTTTACAGATTTTTTAAGAATTTTTTCATAGCTAAAACAAAAATAACAAAGTTTCCATCTAAATCTATCGCTGGCCGTTGGATCGTCGGCCATTGGACGGGAGCTCGTCCGACGGGCATCGGACGGCCCCCGCGTCCTTCTCTCCTTTCTCATGTCCATGTGGGCCCATGTGGCTAAAATTGGAAAATTCCCAAACTGCCTTTTGAGTACAACGCTCTCTAGAAAAGAAAATCAAAGCTAGCGGACTGAGCCGTAGCTCAATTAGCTTGCTCGCAGTTGTACGAGCAAAGTCCGCCGGCGTTCGAGCCGCGCTGAGGCGTGGATGTCGCATTTCTCTGGGATTTAATCTTGGACCGGTATTCACGATTGAATCCCGAGGCACATACGTACGTATTTAGTAGGACTACGCGTATCCGCGTACGGAGATGTAGGGCTTTTTATCTGGTTCTGTGTGTGCACTAGATGCGCACGGGATGTGTGAGTGTGGTGTTGTGGTGTGAGTTGTGTGTATTCGGGTTGTATCATCTCAAAAAAATCGAAGCTAGAGAGTTTTTGTAACCGGTCTAGACACTGGATGCGTACGGGATATGTGAGTGTGATGTTGTGGTGTGAGTTGTGTGTATTTGGGTTGTACCATCTAAAAAAATCGAAGCTAGAGAGTTTTTGTAACCGGTCTGGATAGATCAGTCAAAAAAAAAAACCTTTGCGGTACAAACCCATGTGTGTTCCTGTCGGCTGATCGTGGTAGCTGTTAACATGGAGAGAAGGGACTAACAGGTGCTGAGGGCTCGGCTGTGCCTGTGCCACGGCGAAAGCCGTCGGCCGTACGTCGCGCGATCGCTTTTGCCGTCGGCCGTACGTCGCGCGATCGCTCTGGACCGCTGGCGACGGATCAACGGCGACGCCGCCGACGGAGTTATTTTTTCCAGCAGCATACGGCTCCACGGAGGAGGGCGCAGCGCTGTCAGGCTCGTGGGAGAGGAGAGCAACGCCGTCCGCTGGTGCAGCATGGGATGTATCATGTACACAGCCAGCTGGGAAAGGCGACATTGTTCGAAGTGAGTTAGGCTTAGACTTAAATGTTAAATATAGTTGAATTAAAAAGCTAAACGTTTTAGCTTGTTTAGTCAAATTTTTTTATTATAAAGTCATCTTTAAAACTCTTAAAAATAATATAAACGAAATAGATCAGTTTTGAGAAATAGATTGGAGAGCTTGTTGAAGTCCAACTTAACACTCAGCTCAATCGGTTTATTCATTCAGTTCAACCACTTCGAACAAGCTCAACATACAAATGAAAAAGAGGGCACCGGCGGCTGGCCGGCTGGATAGGCGGAGGGGCTTCTGCTGCACTGTGGTGTGTGGATCACTCGCTGCTCCACTTACGGCGGACTGCGAAGACGAGTTTAGGTGCTGTACCATGCAATTACCATCAAGCCAAGCGAAGCAATTGATGCTGATGGGTCCGAAGTAAGAGCGCGGTGGCCCCGCCTTATTTTAATTTGGCCGTGGTTAAGAGCAAGTTCAAGAGCTCTTCTCGAATCTAATCCTCCACAGCTAAATTTAGAGTTTTTTTGTAACAGCATTACAGAAGATCCTCTACTCAAAATTTGCTCTAATGGTTATCCCTTAAATGCATCCATAAACTTTCATCCATTAAATAGAGAGCAGACCCACCTAGAAATGAGAGAAACCATTTTAGAGTGATAACTGCCTAGCTCGCGTGACCACGCCAGCGGATGGCGGCTGACTCGGCTAGGACGAAGGAGAGGGAGAGGGCTTGAAGAAGAACCCAGTCATTTACTTTTCTTTTTTCTTTTTATAGAAAGAGCATGTGAGGAAGAGGTGAGGCTGAGTATGAATCTTAGAGAACATCCCATGGCCGCGAATCTATATAGAACCACATACATAGAAAATGAATTTCTGTTTAGAAAAAGGCTCCTGTACCTAACATCTATAAATTAATGCAAGTGACATCCAACTATTAACTTCTGCTACTCTATTCATACTGTATGTACATCATAGGAATATTGTAACAAGGACAGGAGCTGCTAAATTAATTTATCCCAACTGCTTGAAAGAGGCTCCTTCTTATACCTTATCAAATCCATATATATCTCGATATAAAACATGCGCATGGGTTTATTTAGATCTGTTTGTAACCCATGAATTCTGCAGAGAACCCACGAAAATCAATTGTAACATCACCATTTTCAAAAATTTAAAAATTTGCATTATCATTGCATAAGCATGAGCATGGCAAAAAGAAAATTTTCAAATCAAAAATAATTTTTGAAAATGTGCATGTTACTATATGTAGTTTTGTAGAAACTAATTAAGGATTAGCTTTTGCAAAATTTAAAATCTTTACTTATTAAAAACCTTATAGGGTAATCTTGTAAGAATTTGTGATTTTAAAGTCTGACTTTTGAAACCTCAATTCAAGAGCTAAACTAAATGAAAAGTTAAATTATAACTTAAATAGTTAATTAAATGAATTATTAATATAACTATTTTTATCTCTAATTCATTTTACTCTTCTATCTCATTTTTTCCCTCCCTATGACATGTGGACCCCCACTTGTCATTTGCCCCTAAATAGCACCTCCCCTTTTTGCCCCTTCCCAAAAGGGATATTTCCCTTTTAGCCCTCCCCCTTGCTTGCCTCCCACGCAGCCCACCCCCCCTCTCACTCTCGGTTTCTTCCCCACGCCTCACCGCCTCTCCCACTCCGCCTGGCCACGCGCCATCCCGGCCGATCCCTTCACCACCCTCTTCCTCCTCCTCCTGACTCCATTTTTGCCGCCCCGCCGTCCGCTGCCGCCGAGTCCACCGGAGCCGCCGGCCGCCACCACACGCCACCAAGGCTCGTGGACATGTAATCTCCTCCCCTCATGGCCTCTCCTCCCTCCCTAGGACCCCCTACCATTCCCGTCGTCGGCGCCACCTCGCCCGCCGAGTAGGCCGGCGGCGTGTTCCTCGCCGCCTCACCTCGCCCCGCCGCCCGCCGCCTCGGCGATCCCGCCCCGCCGCCGCCTCCCCGGCTTCCCTTACCCTGCACCTCGCCGACCCGCCACCTCGCCCTCTCACCGTCGGTGAGTGGGATCGCCAAGACCGCCGCCCCACCGCTCTCACACCGCCGACTCGCCACGGTGTTCCTTGCTGCCGACCCCATCCCGAAGCTTCCACTTCTCCTCATCCCTTTCCCTCTCCCTTGACGGAGCGCCGCCGCCGCCGCCGAATCGCCGCGCCGAAAGCCGCCTCCGCCGCCGCCGAATTGCCGCGATCGAAGCCTCGCCGTCGCCCGCTCGCCTCGGCACCGACGGGTGGGTTCCACCTGTCGACCTCCGTCGCCAAGGCTGGTCGGGTCGGACCAGCGTGGCAAGAAGTTAGGCCGCCACGCCAAGACCGGTTGCATGCAGACGCTACTGTTCGGGCGCCCGCGTGGGCAGCGTGTCGCGCCGCGTCACAAGCGCAGATATGCAGCTGGCCGCCGCTTGCTCGCGCCGCGTTTCATTGGCCGAGCCGAGCCGAGCCGCCCAACCGATTTTCCTTCCTTTTCCAAATGAATTTTAAAATACACTACAACACACTGGGATTCGTGGACGTTTTGCGATGACAACAGACTAAAACGTTATTGATCTATGACGATTTTTCTAGGAGACGCTATAAGGTTCAATACGGGTTGGAACAAAGGACAAATACGGATATCGTCCCAAAAATCGTCACTAACGCCCAATAAAAATGTCATAGATCATTGGATAAGAATTTGTGATTTAAATATTGTTGTCACTATGGTTCGGTGAGCACATATGACAAAGCTAGATCGTCATAAAATTTTGTTTGTTGCAATTTACAAAATATTTTCATGAACACTCATTTTAAATACATTTTGGGCTTGCTAAACTTCATTTAATGGTTATAGGCCCATCCTAGCCAAGTGTTTGTTTTTGGTCCTGTAAAAGTTCGCTTGGAAAAAATGGAGTATACAAAAACCGTGTCAAAAAATGAAAAAAAAGGCCTAGCGGGTGTCAAAAATGAGAAAAAGGTCTAGCTACGGATTCGAACCCCGATCGCAGGTCGATAGGGACCTCGCCTATACCTCAAGTTTGCACATGAAAAAGGTGGAGCTAACCAGTGGTCACCTAAAAACTTGGGGAGATAAGGAGAGTTCATTGTGAACATAAGCGCGAATGGACCCCATATGAATGAAATCTTAAGATCCGAGGCTATTTGGGTATTATTAATTTTTTTCGCTAGAAAATCACTAAAACTACAAATTAAATCCTCGTAATAATTTTTTTTAAGAATATCACTAATCACTATAAAGATATACATACGAAGGGCAAAAACACATAAAGCGCTTATTCACTCTTAAAACTCTACACGCTAGGACTTATATAATTTCGTTATTTTACAATAATCTATCTATTAGTATATAATTAGTACTAATACAGCTATAACAAGTAACACTACTATACCAAAATAATTCAGCTCACGCCTTTCTACCGTGAAAATTTCACCGCCTCGCCAATGGCTTTGGAATGAAATGCCTTTATTGCCCAACAAAGGGATTAGCTTTCTCTGCTCATTCACGCTGCACAGAGCCAAGAAAACAGAGAGGAAGAGAGATGGGAGGAAGGGAGGGAGGGAGGAGAGAAGGGCGGCGGCGGGCGGGTCGGGTTTGGCGGCAGCCAGTGGCGGGGTGGTGGCGCTGGGGCGGCGGCGGCGTGGCGCAGCATGCATGGCAGGATATTCTTGCTTGTTGAGGGCGGTGGCGGCTTCGGCTTTCTGGTGGCCGGCAACCGGCATGACGGCGGCGGCGTTGTCGGCGAGGCGGCGGCGCGCAAGCGGCAAGCGCTTGTCATGGGTCTGCTTTGGCGGCATCTGGCAGCGGTCGCGGCGGTTACGGCGGCAGAGTTTTCGGGCGGCGGCCGGCTCCGGTGGCGGTGGCGGCCGGCGACTCACCTCGACGGCGTCGTCCTCTCCTTCTCCTCCCCTTGCTCTGAGATGACGGCGATTTTGGGCTAGGGTTTGGTGTTCGTGGTACTGGAGCCACGACGATGCATGTGGCTTTTATATTGTGGGTTTGGGGCTCGACGGCATGTTTTGATATGGTAGTTGTTGAATTCGAGCGATTAGAGGTTGCAAATATGGTAAGGCTTGATTTGGTGCGTGTATTTGGCATGAACGGATGGTGGACGTGATTTGGGGTTTGGGTTTGGTAAGAACAGATATGACGTGAATGGATTTGCTTTGGCTTGCTTTGTGATGAATATGGCATGAACAACTATGACAGATTTGGTATTCGCCGCACGGTGCTCGCCGACGAAGACACGGCAACAAAGGCAAACGTGTTTAGGGAAAGGGTGATTAGAGAGTGATTAGGAGATGATAATGTGCGATCAATGCTTTCTTGTTTAGTTTTACTATAGACTTGACTATTTTCAAGCAAAATCATGTGACAAGAGTCTACCATATTATGAATTACACTAGTATTGATGTTGTGCAACTTTGGTAGCAAAATTTACTCAATAAGCGTGATCATTGTAGTTTCAGTTTTTTTTCCTATTCGACCTATGGTCATAATTTACTTGTTGTCTTGAGTAGTTGACTTTGTTAGAAAACAGCATATGCTTCTTTTGTATTCTCATAATCAGTTGTGTCCTTTTCCTTCATTGGTGGTTATTGATATCAGATTTTGTTATTTGTAGACTATTGCTAAATGAATTTCTTATCTATGCTCTTTACCTTGCTTGGTTATGTGTTTTGAATGGCCGGTTCCATCCCAACCATGTATGATCGATGTTTATTCACAGTGCAAGAGCTCCGTGTCGAGCTTCAAATAGAGAAGCAAGAAAAAGCACAAGCTGCGACAAGAATTGGATACTTTGAAGATGCAAGCACAAGAATCAGAACTTTAATGGCAAAACAACCGAGGAGATAGAGAGTTTAAAGAAGGCATCACAAGAAACTCACTTCCTCCTTCGCCAACTAATAAGTTTCAACCAGGTCACTCAATGCGCACTCCATAAATCTTCAATGCCCTTAAAACCTAGTTGTGATGCTACCGTCATGAAGTTCTCGATTCTTTGGGTTTTTTTGGTTAAATGATTGCAGGTTGAACTTTTGGATCCTAGCGACTAGTGGATGTTTCTGTCTATTTTTGGACAAGTGCTTGCTGGTTGAACTTCTAGTTCCTAGCACCGGTGGCTGGTTTTTTCGACACGAGTGCTTCCTGGTTCAACTTGTGCTTCCTCCTAGTAGATGGTTGAACAAAGTTGTCGGTTGTTTACAATCGATGGTACCGTAGCACCAACTTAATTTGTTTATCCGTGTTGTTGGTTGATGTAATGTGGCCTATGAAATGAACTTGTGGTCGCTATTATTTTTGTAAAGTGGATATTTGAACTTCGTGAGCTATGGTCACTTTGTAAAAATGTCATAACCGCTTGCCACATCGATCCATGTCATCAGGTCCATATTTATTTTTCTGACGAATTCAATCCACGTGGCAAGAAATTTAGTTGATACTTAGTGACGTTTTTTCTTGGGTCAATGACAATTTTGAAACGTCACAAAATCAATGACGAACTAATATCGTCATAGAATTTGAATTTATGACGAAAATACCCTAAATCGTCACAAAAGGTGGTTAGCCACGTCAGATAGGTGACGAACCAAAATTCGTCACGCAAACGTCACAGATTGCAGTTTATGACATATTTTCACTGATCAGTGACAAAAACCTAATGTCACAGAATCCTAGGTGTGTTGTAGTGATAGGAAAACTTGAAAATTTCATATCTTTTAAAATATAAGTCCAAAATTAGTGAAACAAGTTTCTAAAAACTTCTAAAAATATGAGGTTTAATTTAAAAATATTACTTATATAATTTAATACATATTAATACATGATTTAGTTTTATAAAGATGAAAACATATATCAATTAACCTTAATTAATTTTGATAGATAAAAATAAACTGATAATTTGAAATTTGTTAAAAATAATGAAATAAACATTTATTAAAGGAATTAGTTTATTTTCTATATTTCCCAATTAAAAAGAAATATTTGCCACATATGTGTATTAGTTAAATTTCATGTGGAATAAGAATTTTCAAAAATTTATAAAAAGGAGTAAAATAGAGTTTACACAAATTCCAATTTAAAATACCATCATCATATCTATGCATATCCATCTGCATGCATTATTTTATTTTATTTTATTTATTTTTTTTGAATGTGTGTTATTTGCCATCGTTAGATTCGACCGGACCCGTGCCCGGAGGTGAAACTGACGAAGGGCAGGAGTTCGACCACAGTCAAGGCAAGTCAATGTTGACATTTCCCTTAATTTTCCTTTGACCATATCAATGCCCAGTTTTCAAATGATTTGTTAGAGGTTTATTAAATATGCATGGCTATGTTGATTAATCACTATCATGTAGGTAGGGAATTAGTTAATAACCTAACACACTTTAATTATGCTATTAATCCTGACCCTTGTTAACCTTAGGATAATTAATCCATGATTACCTGCCACCCTTTGATTAGCTTAATTAACTTTGCTTACTCATGCTACTAGTCAATAGTTACTGCACAATGAACACCCCACACTGATTTAATACCTGTTTTAATTCAAAGTACCTCCCTGTTTGCAAAGTGCTTGTTTGATTAGCAGTAGCAGGGTGCTACTGTGGGTAAAATGTTAGTACCAGGTGGTGGGTATGTCACCTGGGGGTTTTCCGGAAATGTTTATAAAACTTGATTGGGGTGGACGGATTGATTGGCTGGTGCAGTAAGCACGAGAATCGGGTCCAGTGTGGGAACCACCCCAGTCCTTAAGGACCGATACCTTGTGGTTGTCAAAACTAAGTACAACAGTGCGACCATGAGTGCTTGTATGGACAAGCCCTGGCTGAGTACCTTTCGAACTCTTGGTTTGGACATCCCGTGTGGTGGAGTAGACGCGACGATTCGCCAACCTACCAAAGCTCAAGAGGGGCTTCACTAACCGGAGATACCAATAAGATGGAAACCTTAGAGGATGCCACCAAGAGCTATCTTGTTAAAGGCTTTGTCGTGATGACCTCCGACGGGAGGGAGTCATGTCTCATGGGGAAAGCGTGCGACCTCTGCAGAGCGTAAAACTTTCTAGAAAGCCGTACCCACAGTCAAGGGCGGATGACGGTGGCGCTGCCACAATGGTAGTTTTCTTCCCTCTCTTTTTCAGTGATTTAAAGAAGAAAACCGGCAGGTGCCGTGTTTTGGTTTTGGGAGCCTACGGTGGTTAGCCGTGAGGAGATGACTTCGGTGGTCTAGCCGACGTGTGGTATTATGCATACGGTGGTTAGCCGTGAGAGTTGTTGGTCCTTCGGTGGATTAGCCGTAAGGAAAATGTTTTTGGTAAAAACCACGATTTGTATCGTGAGACAGCCTTTGGGGCATGAGCCGGCTGGGGCCGGATGATTTAAATGTTTTATCAAACGATTTGATTACTTCACTTCTTTTCTAAATTGCTTTAAAAACCTTAGGCAAACTATTTCAAAACTTGCTTTCCGCAACTAAACCCTACCTATCCTTTGTCTAGACCATACACATGCATATGTCAATTGACTTGCGAGTATTTTCACCAATACTCACCCTCGCGCTTTGCCGCGAGGCTGCACATTCCAACGCGCAGGTCCAGGTTACCAATGCGACCCTGAAGCCTACGCATTCACCGACGAAGTCCAGGATGGAGAGTATACTAACGCCTAGGGCTGCGTTCCTCCAGCTTTGCCTGTGGGGACTTCTTTGGTTTTCTACTTTTGGAATTTCAGTTGTAACATAAAAACTTCCGCTTTTGTAAGGCTTTCGAGCCGAACCTATGTAATGATGCCACAAGGCGCACTCTGATGTAAATTTATGTAAATTAATCGACTTGGTTGTGATCCAAAATCTATTGTCTGTGTGTGCTAGCTGCTGATACAGGGACTAGCACAGGTAAAGCACAGGTGGGACCTCACCTCCACCAAGGGGGGGTCCCGACAGGGTTGGTATCAGAGCCTAGGCTGTAGGCCACAACCTAGGTAGAATGGTACAGCCCTAAGAACTTATTTAAATAATAAATCTACTTTCAACAGTTTTCAAAAATTTCCTTCTTCTATTTTTCTTGCTTAAAATTTTCGTTTCTATCTAGTCGTAACTTTTTCTCTCTTACCACCCTCTGAATGGTTTATGTTTCAAAGCCAAAAGCCGTTTCTAAAATCTCCCCTGATTCAATATTTTTTTAGCAACACCACTACTCTTAATAGGATACCTGAAGTTGCAAGTCACCGACGACTGAACAAGTGCGCAAGAAGCATAGAGGAACCCGATGACATCAAGAAAACAAGATTAGCGTTAAGACCGCAGGAACCCTGAAATCTGTAGCCGTATTAGAGAACGTTGGATTTTCCAGCTGGATTTTTGAGATAGTGTGCATCGACTCGGTCGTGCCGCTATCACTTGTGTGCCTTTCTGAGTCTTTTCGTATTTTGTTTGAACTGGTGTGTTGTGGATATTCTAATCTCCCCTGTTAGCTTTATCCCTAGTTTTCCCTTTCTCATCTCGTTTTCAACACTGCTGTCAGATGGT
Source organism: Olyra latifolia (assembly GCA_036346145.1). NCBI lineage: Eukaryota > Viridiplantae > Streptophyta > Magnoliopsida > Poales > Poaceae > Olyra > Olyra latifolia. The sequence goes on along the minus strand of CM070528.1, from coordinate 44,941,721 downwards.
AGAAACCCGGAATGAAGCTGCCGCCGGTCGCGGAAGAGGTAGAGAGTTAGTAGTGGACGAACCTCAGGGTCAGCCTCCTCCTATTGGTCAGCCCCAGAATCAGCCAGCTGCCGATGACCAGGCCAATGTCAATTTGCCACCACCATCGCCTCATCCTCCGCAGTTGGACCAAATACTGGCAATGCATCTGCAGGCCTTTCAAGCTATTGCTCATAACCTCAACAACCTTGCTGCTCCTGCTCAAGCTCAGCCTCCACAGAACTAACACCAGTCCAAGTTTGGTGACTTCATGAGAACGAGACCCTCAGTGTTCTCCGGAGCCATGGAACCCCTGGTCGCTAAGGATTGGCTCCGAGAAATGAAGCGAAAGCTAGATATGATTCAGTGCACTGACTGGGAGAGTGTCAATTTTGTCGGTCATCAACTCCAGGGCGATGCTGCCATATGGTGGGAAAATTTCCGAGCTTCTCACCCGGATATCGAAGCTCTCACCTGGGAAGACTTCTCCAAGGCTTTCATTGCTTCATTTGTTCCCAAAGGCATTATGGAGATGAAGAGGCGAGAATTTCACCGTCTCCAGCAGGGCAACATGTCTGTCACAGAATATTTGAACAAGTTCAACCACCTGGCCCGCTATACCACCATAGAAGTAGCATCGGAGTTCGACAAAATATGGAAGTTCATGGAAGGAATGGACCCCGACCTGAAGGCCCTTATTGCTTCCAATGACTATGCCACCTTCCAGGATATGGTCAATAAAGCATTGATTATGGAAGACATCGAGCGACAGCGCATGGAGAAGCGCAAGAGAAGGATGGTCCAATAGTATCACCAAGGATCTAGCAGCTCGAGGCCCCGATTCTCCCAGTTTCCATCCAGCAGGCCCCCAGTGCCGCAGTCCCAACAAGGACAGAGAGCGCCAGCATCTCAGCCCCGCCAAACCCCACAAGGCCCTCGACAAGCTCCAACTTCTCAAACGCCCCAGAATAACAGTACTGCAGCAATACAGTGCTACAACTGTCACCAGTGGGGTCATTATGCTAACAAATGCCCCCAGAAGCGCCAAACGCCATCTGGTCCTTCTAACACAGGATCAACTGCTCGTGCACCCGCTGCTGGAAGAGGCCAAGGAGTACCTCAGCCTCCTAGGGCACCTCAAGTTGCCGGACGAGGACAAGTCAACTACATCACTGTGGAAGAGGCGCAGAATGCATCGGATGTTGTTCTTGGTAAGTTCCTAGTGAATTCAGTACCAGCTTCAGTTTTATTTGATTCCGGTGCATCGCATTCTTTCATATCAAAGAGTTTTGTGGAATCAAATAATTGAAACATAATGAGCCTAAAGCACCCTATGATTGTTCAATCACCGGAAAAGTCTATGAGGACCGATAAAGTATGTCCTAAGTTAGATATAGAAGTTAATGGAGTCAAGTTCCTAGCGAACCTCATCTTACTAGACTCCCAAGGGGTAGAAGTTATCCTAGGCATGGACTGGTTAACTAGGCATAGAGGCCGAATTGACTGTGCCAGTCGTGCTATCACCCTGGTTAATAGTGATGGAGTCCGAGTAAAGTTATCCTTTGAACCTGCTGCAAGAGCTGTCAGTACCCTGAACCAGTTGAAAGGAATAGCATTGGACTCAGTCCCAGTGGTCAAAGAGTTCTCGGATGTATTCCCAGATGATCTGCCTGGTATGTCACCGGACTGTGACATTGAGTTCATTATTGAGCTAGCACCTGGAACTGCCCCGATAGCTCAAAGGCCATATCGGTTGTCTGCAACCCTTTTGGCAGAACTTAAGAAACAGCTTGAAGAATTAGAAGGCAAAGGATTCATTCGTCCCAGTGCATCACCTTGGGGAGCCCTAGCCATTTTTGTTAAGAAGAAGGACAAAACCCTAAGGATGTGTGTGGACTACAGATCCCTGAATGAAGTTACAGTTAAGAACAAGTACCCTTTGCCCAGGATCGACGATCTGTTTGACCAGCTTAAAGGAGCCTGTGTCTTCTCTAAGATTGATTTGAGATCAGGCTATCATCAGATCAAGATCCGGAAAGAGGACATACCTAAGACTGCTTTCACTAGTCGGTATGGATTATACGAGTATACAGTCATGTCCTTTGAATTGACCAATGCACCCGCCTATTTCATGAATCTGATGAACAAGATATTCATGGAATACTTGGACAAGTTTGTGGTCGTCTTTATTGACGACATTCTCATCTACTCCAGGAATAAAGAAGAACATGCAGAGCACCTAAGGTTAGTGCTGGAAAAGCTCAGAGAGCATCAGCTGTATGCCAAGTTCAGTAAGTGCGAGTTTTGGCTGAAAGAAGTGGCGTTCCTAGGACACGTCATATCAGCTGACGGTGTCGCTGTCGACTCAAGCAAAGTAAAGGATGTTTTGGATTGGACGCCGCCAAAGACAGTGTCTAAGGTCCACAGTTTCCTCGGAATGGCAGGTTATTACAGAAGGTTCATTGAAGACTTCTCTAGAGTCGCAGGACCACTCACCCAGCTTTTGAAAAAGGACAAGAAGTTTGAATGGACCAAAACTTGCGAGAAAAGTTTTCAAGAGCTAAAGAAGCGTTTGACCTCAGCCCCAGTCCTCACCCTGCCAGATATTCGCAAGAATTTTGAAGTTTATTGTGACGCATCCAAATTAGGACTTGGATGTGTGCTGATGCAGGAAGAAAAAGTTATAGCCTATGCATCAAGGCAACTGAAGCCCCATGAGGTCAACTACCCAACTCATGACCTAGAATTAGCTGCTGTGGTCCATGCTCTCAAGATTTGGAGGCACTACTTGGTCAGCAACAGGACAGAGATATATACGGATCATAAGAGCTTGAAGTACATCTTCACGCAGCCAGATTTGAACATAAGGCAAAGAAGATGGTTAGAGCTGATAAAGGATTATGATTTAGGCATCCATTACCACCCCGGAAAAGCTAATGTAGTAGGTGATGCCTTAAGCAGAAAAAGCTACTGCAATAACCTCATGGTTCAAGAAGGTCAACCTGCGTTGCATGAAGAGTTCAGGAAGTTAAACATGCAGTTGGTCGAACAAGGCTGTGTTCATATGCTAGAACTACAGCCGACCTTGGAGAACCAGATCCGAGAAGCCCAGAAGAATGATGTAGAAGTAGCAGAGATTAAGGAAAGAATCATGGCAGGAAAAGCCCTAGGATTCCTAGTAGACGAGAACGGCATCCTCTGGTTCGAGAAAAGAATTTTTGTGCCGAACAAGAAAGAAATCAAGGAGCTAATTTTGAAGGAAGCTCATTACTCGGCACTGTCAATCCACCCTGGAAGTACCAAGATGTACTTGGATCTCTGAACAACCTATTGGTGGACTGGTATGAAGCGAGACATCGCTGAGTTTGTCGCCCTGTGTGATACCTGTCAGCGAGTCAAAGCAGAGCATCAACGGCCAGCAGGATTGCTTCAGCCGCTGAAAGTTCCTGAATGGAAATGGGAAGAGATCGGAATGGATTTCATCACTGGCTTACCCAAAACCCAGTCCGGTCATGATTCCGTTTGGGTCATTGTGGATCGGCTCATTAAGTCTGCCCATTTCATCCCTGTGAAGGCAACTTACAACGGAAATAAACTAGCAGAGCTGTATTTGGCCAAGATTGTGTGCTTGCATGGAGTTTCTAAGAAGATTGTCTCCGACAGAGGAACCCAGTTCACGTCTAAGTTCTGGCAGAAGCTGCATGGACTGCTAGGAACCAATCTCAACTTCAGTACAGCATTCCACCCGCAGACCGAAGGTCAGACAGAGCGAGTAAATCAAATTCTGGAGGACATGCTTCGAGCTTACGCTTTGGCAAATTCCAAAAGTTGGGACAAACATTTGCCATACGCAGAGTTCTCATACAATAACAGCTACCAATCAAGTTTGCAGATGTCCCCGTTTGAGGCACTATACGGCAGGTAATGTAGAACCCCTCTCTACTGGAAAGAAACCGGAGAGAGAATGATTTTTGGACTTGACCTGCTCAAGGAAGCCAATGAACAAGTTTGAGTCATCCAACAACGATTGAGAACTGCTCAGAGTCGGCAGAAAAGTAATGCGAACAATCGACGAAGGGATCTCGTCTTTGCCGAAGGCGATTTTGTCTATCTCAAAGTGTCACACATGAAAGGAGTTCGACGTTTCCGAGTCAGCGGAAAACTTGCACCAAGGTACATCGGACCTTTCAAAATTTTGACCAGAAGAGGTGAAGTGGCCTACCAGCTTGAGTTGCCACCCCAGTTGTCAGCTGTACACGATGTATTCCACGTGTCCCAGCTGAGGAAATGTCTGCGAGTCCCAGAGGAACAGATGCCGTTGGAACAGCTGGACTTGCAAGAAAATCTGACCTACAAGGAGTATCCAGTCCGGATTTTGGACGAAGCAGCTCGACAGACCAGGAGCAAGGTAACCAAGCTTTGCAAGGTTCAGTAGAGCAACCACTCGGAAGATGAAGCAACTTGGGAACGTGAAGAGGATCTTCGAGCGGAATTCCCCAACCTTTTTCTCGGCCTTTCCGAATCTCGGGTCGAGATTCCGTTTAAGGGGGGAGGTTTGTAACATCCCCATTTTCAAAAATTTAAAAATTTGCATTATCATTGCATAAGCATGAGCATGGCAAAAAGAAAATTTTCAAATCAAAAATAATTTTTGAAAATGTGCATGTTACTATATGTAATTAAGGATTAGCTTTTGCAAAATTTAAAATCTTTACTTATAAAAAACCTTATAGGGTAATCATGTAAGAATTTGTGATTTTAAAGTCTGACTTTTGAAACCTCAATTGAAGAGCTAAACTAAATGAAAAGTTAAATTATAACTTAAATAGTTAATAAAATGAATTATTAATATAACTATTTTTATCTCTAATTCATTTTACTCTTCTCTCTCATTTTTTTCTTCCCTATGACATGTGGACCCCCACTTGTCACTTGCCCCTAAATAGCACCTCCCCTTTTTGCCCCTTCCCAAAAGGGATATTTCCCTTTTAGATCTCCCCCTTGCTTGCGTCCCACGCAGCCCACACCCCCTCTCACTCTCAGTTTCTTCCCCCACTCCCCTCACTGCCTCTCCCACTCCGCCCGCTCACACGCGCCATCCCCAGCCGATCCCCTTCACCACCCTCTTCCCTCCACCTCCTTGACTCCATTTTCGCCGCTCCCCGCCGTCGCCGTCGCCGGAGTCCACCGGGAGCCACCGCCGCTTGCCATCACACGCCACCGAGGCTCGTGGACGGGTAATCTCCTCCCTCATGGCCTCCTCCTCCCTAGGGCTCCCTTACCATTCCCGTCGTCGCCGGCGCCTCGCCGCCGAGTAGGTCGGCGGCGATTCCCTCGCCGCCCACCCGCCCGCCGCCGCCGGCCGGCCGTCCGCTCCCGCCGCCGCCTCCCGGCTTCCTTACCCTGCACCTCGCCGACCCCGCCACCCCATCCTTCTCACGACGAAGCGGATCGTCGCAAGACCGCCGCCTCGCCGCCGACCCGCCACGGTGTTCTCGCCACGACCCCACCCCGAAGCTTCCACTTCTCCTCATCCTTTTCCTCTCGACGGAACGCCATCGCCGCCGAATCGCTGCGTTCGAAGCCGCCTCGCCGCCACCGCTGCTCGGGATACTTACGGTGGGCTCCACCCGTCACCTCCGTCGCAAGGCCGCCAGACTCAAGACGTGGGTCACAGCAAGCTGGCCGCCACGCCAGCCCGACAGCGTCAAGGTCTGCTGCTGCGGCCCAAGCGCCTCAGGCTCACATACAGGTCAGCAGGTTCTGGCAGGCGTCTTGCAAGCGAAGCGAGCCGCCGCTCAGCGCCGAAGTTTTGGGCCGAGCCGAGCCGCCAACCCGATTTTCCTTCCTTTTCCAAATGAATTTTAAAATAGGAAAACTTGAAAATTTCATATCTTTTAAAATATAGGTCCAAAATTAGTGAAACAAGTTTCTAAAACTTCTAAAAATATGAGGTTTAATTTAAAAATATTACTTATATAATTTAATACATATTAATACATGATTTAGTTTTATAAAGATGAAAACATATATCAATTAACCTTAATTAATTTTGATAGATAAAAATAAACCGATAATTTCTGAAATTTGTTAAAAATAATAAAATAAACATTTATTAAAGAAATTAGTTTATTTTCTATATTTCCCAGCTTAAAAGAAATATTTGCCACATATGTGTATTAGTTAAATTTCATGTGGAATAAGAATTTTCAAAAATTTATAAAAAGGAGTAAAATAGAGTTTACACAAATTCCAATTTAAAATACCATCATCATATCTATGCATATCCATCTGCATGCATTATTTTATTTTATTTTATTTATTGTTTTTGAATGTGTGTTATTTGCCATCGTTAGATCCGACCGGACTGCGTGCTTGAGTCAAACCGACGAAAGGCGTGAGTTCGACCACAGTCAAGGCATGTCAATGTTGACATTTCCCTTAATTTTTCTTTGACCATATCAATACCCAGTTTTACAAATAATTTTTTAAAGGTTTATTAAATATGCATGGCCATGTTGATTAATCACTATCATGTAGGTAGGGAATTAGTTAATAACCTAACACACTTTAATTATGCTATTAATCCTGACCCTTGTTAACCTTAGGATAATTAATCCATGATTACCTGCCAACCTTTGATTAGCTTAATTAACTTTGCTTACTCATGCTACTAGTCAATAGTTACTGCATAATGAACACCCCACACTGATTTAATACCTGTTTTAATTCAAAGTACCTCCCTGTTTGCAAAGTGCTTGTTTGATTAGCAGTAGCAGGGTGCTACTGTGGGTAAAATGTTAGTGCCAGGTGGCGGGTATGTCACCTGGGGGTTTTCTGGAAATGTTTATAAAACTTGATTGAGGTGGACGGATTGATTGGCTGGTGCAGTAAGCACGAGAATCGGGTCCAGTGTGGGAACCACCCAGTCCTTAAGGACCAATACCTTGTGGTTGTCAAAACTAAGTACAACAGTGCGACCATGAGTGCTTGTATGGGCAAGCCCTGGCTGAGTACCTTTCAAACTCTTGGTTTCGACATCCCGTGTGGTTGAGTAGGCGCGACGCATTCGCCAACCTACCAGGCTCAAGAGGGGGCTTCAGCCAACTGGAGATACCAGCGCTGCAGTGGAAACCTTAGAGGGGATGCCAGCCAATAGCTAGACTGTTAAAGGCTTTGTCGTGATGACCTCCGACGGGAGGGAGTCATGTCTCATGGGGAAAGCGTGCGACCTCTGCAGAGCGTAAAACTTTCTAGAAAGCCGTGCCCACGGTCAAGGGCGGACGACGGTGGCGCTGCCACAATGGTAGTTTTCTTCCCTCTCTTTCTCAGTGATTTAAAGAAGAAAACCGGCAGGTGTCGTGTTTTGGTTTTGGGAGCCTACAGTGGTTAGCCGTGAGGAGATGACTTCGGTGGTCTAGCCGACGTGTGGTATTATGCATACGGTGGTTAGCCGTCGAGAGTTGTTGGTCCTTCGGTGGATTAGCCGTAAGGAAAATGTTTTTGGTAAAAACCACGATTTGTATCGTGAGACAGCCTTTGGGGCATGAGCACCGGGGCGGATGATTTAAATGTTTTATCAAACGATTTGATTACTTCACTTCTTTTCTAAATTGCTTTAAAAACCTTAGGCAAACTATTTCAAAACTTGCTTTCCGCAACTAAACCCTACCTATCCTTTGTCTAGACCATACACATGCATATGTCAATTGACTTGCGAGTATTTTCACCAATACTCACCCTCGCTTTGTCAGCGAGGTCACAGATTACGACGCCAAGCAGTCCAGTTACCAATGCGACCCTGAAGCCTACACATTCACCGACGAAGTCCAGGATGGAGAGTATACTGACGCCTAGGGCTGCGTTCCTCCAGCTTTGCCTGTGGGGACTTCTTTGGTTTTCTACTTTTGGAATTTCAGTTGTAACATAAAAACTTCCGCTTTTGTAAGGCCTTCGAGCCGAACCTATGTAATGACGCCACGAGGCGCACTCTGATGTAAATTTATGTAAATTAATCGACTTGGTTGTGATCCAAAATCTGTTGTCTGTGTGTGCTAGCTACTGATACAGGGACTAGCACAGGTAAAGCACAGGTGGGACCTGACCTCCGCCAAGGGGGAGGGATCCCGACATCAATGTTGCAGGTCTTTTTCTTTTTCACAATTAATTAGCACTTTATTTCCAAGCATTGAAAGCAATATACACAAATGAAAAACAAATAATAAAATATTATAGTGACTTATAGTTACTAGAAGGGACCATGCGCGGAACCGCGCCAGTCCTATTAGACGGTTTTTTTTTGCATATAGTTTGTGCATAATTCTGTTATACAACGTACTTATAAACTGAACTAAATTTAATGTGATTATTGACATAGTATTTCATCCCTTTCATTATAATTCATGACATAAGAAAATAGAGGAAAAAAAGTTTAAAATTTAAAAATTTTCCAAAAAGTCCAAACCTTGTATGGACCTTTTTCCTTAAACTATGATTCTATTTTTGTAAGCATTTTTTCTTGGAATTTTTAAACAGGCTAGAAAAAAAGGAAATAGAAGAGTAAAAAAAAAGAGCAAAAGCGTTTTTTAAAATTTAGAACTGTTCTAATTTCAAAAATTAACAAAAAAACTAAGTTTTTTATGGACCTTCTTTTTGAAGCCACGGTTCCATTTTTGGGAACTTTTTTTTTAGAATTTTTAAATGGCCTACAAAAGAGAAAATGGAAGAAAGAAAGAAAAGAATGGAAAAGTTTTTTAAAATTGAAAAGTTTTCAAATTTCAAAAATTTTCCAAAGAAATCAAATTTTTTGGGACCTTCTTTATCCAAGCATGGTTCCATTTTTGCAAATTTTCGTTTTTAATTTTGAAACGTCCTAGAATAAAGAAAATAGAAGAGAACAAAGTTTGAAATTCAAAATCTTCGAATTTCAAAAAAATTAAGAAACTTTCAAACTTTTTATGGACCTTCTTTGTGTAGCTAGGGTTCCATTTTTGCAAACTTTGTATTTTGGGTTTTTTAGGCCTAGGAATAAGAAATAGAAAAGGGAAAAAAGCAAAAGATAATAGAAGAGAATAAAGTTTCAAATTTAAATTTGTTCTAATTTCAAAAAATTCAAAAAAAGTTCAAACTTTTTTTGGACCTTCTTTGTGTAGCCATGGTTCAATTTTTGCAAAATTTGTATTTTTTTGAATTTTTTGATGGCCTAGAAAAAAGAAAATAAAGAAGGCAAAAAAAGCTATAGGAGCAGAGGAGGGAGGAGAACATAGGTTCAAATTCAAATTTGTTGTAATTTCAAAAAAATTTGAAAAAAGTTTAAACTTTTTATGGACCTTTTTTGTACCGCTAGTGTTCCATTTTTGCAAAGTTTGTATTTTTTTGAATTTTTTGATTTCCTATAAAAAATAAAATAGAAAAGAGAAAAAGCTACAGGAGCAGAGGAGGGAGCGAGCAGTGGGAAAAAGGGAGTTCGCCAGGGATCGAACCGTGACCGATGGAGTGAAATTGAGCGCAGCTAACCAGCCCACCATATGGCCCGCATCGTCGAAAGTCACCGTAGTAAATTTTTTATATATATATTGCAGGAACGGACGGCCGGATCGCATTTTCGCTGACGATCTGACGGCCCGCGTTTAGCGGGTGATGTGGCCGAGCGGCGGGGCTGGGAAATCACGAAGCGCTACGCGCTATAATGTAGGGTAAATAGCTTGCCATATCATGACTGAGATGGGTTATGTGAGAATGCGAGGATGATATCTAGTTGTGTTGAGATATTATCCGGTTTTGTTTCCTGTTGGACTTCAAGTTTTCACCATATATATAAAGCAGCGTGGGGGCTGTCCGACACCCATCGGACAAGCTCCCATCCGATGGCCTCCGCTGGTCGTTGGATGCCAGCGATAGATCTAGATGAAAACCTTGTTAGTTTTGCTTTAGTTATGAAAAAATTCTTAAAAATCTATAAAATTCGTAAATATTAACTAATCCGTGTCAGGTTCAACATATATTATTTTCATATTTTTATGATCAATATTCATTTTCACAAATATACTAAAGCATAAACTAGATCTAAAAACTTTAATATAAATATATACTAAAAATATATGTTGAACCTGATACGAATTAGTTAATATTTATGATTTTTACAGATTTTTTAAGAATTGTTTCATGTCTAAAGAAAAAATAACAATGTTTTTATCTAGATCTATCTATGGCCGTTGAATCTCCATCCAACGGCCAGCGGAGGCCATCGGATGGGAGCTCGTCCGACAGGCGTTGGACGGCCCCCGCGTCCTATATAAAGTCATTTGTAAGCCATATGGAAAGATAATTAATAGCATTGTAAATCTCCATGCGTTTTGTAACTCTCCCGATATAATGAAGGTTTCCTCGGTCGATATCTGTGGTTTTTTTTCGCAAGGTTTTTTCATACAAAATTGGTATATCATATTCATGTGTTTTTTATCTACTTCTGTTTACTCCATCATTTTTCTAACAAGTTGGAATAGGAATCTACACTCTCTAGAAGAAAACAATAAGAGAGGGGCCATGTAACAAATGCCTGCCACATGGGAAGCCACTCGACGCGCCTTGACATGCCACCAGTGGCACTTGACGCACCGCTCATGCCATGCCTTGCTCGAGCTCACCTCGTGGATTCTCTGCCATTATGGTAGAGTGCCTTTTGCCATTGTGCGCCCTATGTGGGCCCCACACGTCCAAGGCCCACCCGTCTGTGGCGGATGGCCCTCTGTCGTAGCGTTGGACGATGCGCGTCCTCGAGCTCAACACCACAGCTCGCCCAACACGCCGCCGACGTGCACGCCTCATTGGATACGCTGCCCTCACGCCATTGCCGCACCTAGGACGTGCCGTTTGCTGCGGTCGAGAGGCCCTCGGCTCCACCATCTCGCCGACACGACCAGATCCGCTTGCGTCGAGGTCAGTGGCACGCACATGCTCGAGCTCTGTTGTGCGTCCCTAAGCTCAGCCACATACACAGATATGCCCGGGCCCTTCGCTGTGCCGTCTCCTATGGCTGCCTCGCTGCCCTTTGCTCCTCCTCGCCACAGCAGCCATTGCACCGCATTGTCGCGTGCCCCATGCACCGCCCTGCCAGGCTGACCGGAGCCACAGCCGCTCTTAAGGCACACCGCCTGCGCCACGGCCATGGCCTGAACGCTCCCCCCGCGACCATGCTGAGCTTTGGCACACCGGCCTGATTTTGCTCGTGCCTTTCACGCTGTGGCTGTCATCGAGGTCGAGTGCCGTCGTCCCGTCCCTCGCAGGGGTCTGCCGGCGTGCGACCGCCCCCTGGCGCCCTGCCCACAACTGAAGCACACCAACCTCCAAGCTCGCATAGACTCCCTCGCACTTGCTAGCTTGCACCTCCCAAGACTGCATCCGAAGGAACGGTCATTTCTTGCGTTAGCCTGACCAGGATAGCGGAAAAGGCCGACAGCCTAGCTCCACGGGCAGATCAGGCAACCAAACATTGGTTGGGTGGCTCACCTCGGCTGGAGCCACCCAACCAAACACGTCCCAAATTAACAAGCCAATAAGCATATCATCCAAGCAAAGATGCACCAGTTGACGAATATATAGATGTCTAGTTATTTTTAGCACTATATCCTAAAAGTCTCAAGAGAGTTACTAGAATGATAATATTCCTTACTCTTTTAAGGTTGTGTTTAAGCAATTTCATGTCAAATTAGTTAAATTAGAAAATTGCACTGTTGTCCCTACACTTGTTGCAAATCTCATTAAGCTCCCTGAACTTTAACTTTACTCTCTTGGCCTCTTAAACCTGCATCCGTCAGCACCATTGCCCCTCCAAAACTGTTAGCATTCCGTTAAATGCTGAGGTGACATTAGTTTTTCATTAGTTGTTTGGGTGGTTACTACACGTGCTGTTTTCTTAATAAGATTACATTTACGTCACCTCTCTACTCCTCTCTCTCTTCGAAAAAAACTTCAACTTTGAAATTTTCAAAATTCAACTTAAAAAATATTGGAAAATTCAACTTTTCAAAAAATACATTTTTTAAAAAATAACTTTGATTTTTTAATAATTCTGCTTCAAATTTTTTGTTAAAAATCAAATTCAAAATTTCAATATTTTCAAAGAAATTTAAATTTTAAATTTCAAAAAATGTAAAATTTGAAACTTCAGTTTTGAATTTCAAATCATGTGGCAACCACCTAAGCAACTAATAAAAAACTAACATCACCTCAGCATATAACGGAACCATAACAGTTTTAGGGATAAAGGTGGTAACGGATGTAAATTTAAAAGGCCAAGAAAGTAAAGTTAAAGTTCAGGAGGTTAAATAAGATTCGCTACAAGTTTAGGGGGCAACAATGGAATTTCTCTAGTTAAATCTTTCCCTTGCTGTTATTGTTTCGCTACTGTTATTTCGGTTCTCTCTACACTACACAACACTAAAGAAAAGTTTAATTTCTCGATGGTAATTGTCGAGAAAAACTTCTGTTGACGGTTGGTCGTCGAGAATCAGCCATCGCGCAGGAGCCGGGTGGAAAGAAAGAAGCTCTCAATGGCTCTTGGTCTGGCCGTCGAGAGTGCATGCCCGTGAGACGTAATTAGTCCCTGTATACATCTGGCGACAGGGCACCGGTCGGTCAGCGAGGGTCACGACGAGCTCAGAAAAACGGAGCCATAACAATGACCGTCTTTAACAGGCTCCTAGCTGCGAACTACAGGTAATCTTACCAGTAGTTTGAAAGTATAAAAGTTTGAAGCCTTCACCGCACACAGATCAAAAATACACTTGTAAGGCCCGAAAAAAAAAATACAGAGTATAAAATATTGAAAAAAATTTAACACACACACAAAAAGGCCTGAATTTTATTTTTTAAAAAAATTTGATGGTCAAATACACTTGTATTCACCTCCTCTAACTCGGAACTCTACAATTTAGTATTTCAAATACTAAAATCAAATGAATTCCTAAATATTGGAAGCATTTCAAAACACATACCAAAAAGGCCCGGAAAAATCTAAATTTATTGGAGGAGCTGAATACACGATTTTTTGGGCATTTTTGGCTGTGCTTTTATTTTTGTTTTCAATATTTAAGAATTCATTTGATTTTGGCATTTAAAATACTAAATTGTGGATTCTATAAATTGAGGTGGTGAATACAAGTATGTTTGAGACCTCTAACAATTTCTAGAATTTTTCATGTTTATTTTATATTTGTTTTGAATTTTTTTCAAACACCTATGTGTCCCGAGTGTCCTATGGCTATGTTTTCCAAATTTACACTGTCATATAGAATGGAGCTATTTTTGTAATGTCATCTAGCAGTCCTGATCAATTTAGAGTGCTCAACATCCAATTTTTCCTAATTATTAATATACGTCATTCTGAACATGGAGATGATTTTATAACACATGAGACTTCACGATAGAAATCTTCACGATATATATTGAGCATTCACTTAGGAAACAAGGCAGACAACACCCGGGTTAGAGCCCGAGCGGCCGGGTGCCATATGACATACTCTTCACCAAACTAGGGTGTTCCTAGGACACTTGTTCTTTAACTGAAAGAAGTATGACAAAACTACGGAAGCACACTGACCATAGTTAAAACTTTTGACAAGCACATATGTCATAAATATGTATGACTAGAGGGCCCACAGGTAGTTTTCCTGGCTAGTGCTTCCGCACGTCGGGAATGTCCACCGGATACCTGTGGATGGACGTGGCCCACGGCCCATCGGCGTTGCGCGCGGGCTGGATGCACTCCCACACCACGCTGTTGCACTTGAACCCCGACCCGAACCCGATCATCCACACGAGGTCGCCCCTGCGCATGCGGCCCTTGGCCTCGATGTACGCCAGTTCGTACCACACCGAGCTGCTCGACGTGTTCCCGAACCGGTGCAGCGTCATCCGCGACGCCTCCACCTGCTCGTCGGAGAGGCTGAGGCTTCTCTGCAGCTCGTCGATCACGGCGCGGCCGCCGGCGTGGATGCAGAAGTGCTCGAACGCCCTGCGGAAGTCGGGGATGTACGGCCGGACCCGCCTCCGGAGCAGCTTCCGGGCGGTAAAGGAGAGGAAGAAAAGCAGCTGCTCGGAGGCCGGCAGGACGAGCGGCCCGACGGCCGCGATGTTCGCCTTCAGCGTCCTGCCGGCGATGTTCATCAGGTCCTTGCTGAGGTACACCCCGATGTTCCCCCTGCTGTCCTCTTCCTGGAATACGCACCGGTACGCACTGTCGTCCGCCGCATTGAGCGTGCGCACGACGTGCTTCAGGCGGAACCGGGCCTTCGCCGGCGACGTCGACAACAGCACGGCGGCGCCGCCGATGCGGAACAGGCAGTTGGGGAGGATCATCGCGCGCTCGCTGCCGATGTAGTAGTTCGGCGTGATGGTCTCCGTGGACACGACCAGCGCGTGCGCGCCTTGGGGCGCGACTTGGAGGAGGTTCCTCGCGAGCCCCACGGAGATGAGCCCCGCGCTGCACCCCATGCCCGAGAGGTGCAGGCTGCGGACGTCGCTGCGCAGCTTGTACCTGTGTATGATCATGTCGACGAAGGATGGAGAGGGACAGAACAAGCTGCAGTTGACGACGAGTATGTCAATGGCGCTGGGGCTGATGCCCGTCTTCGCGAGCAGGTCGTCGATGGCGGAGAAGACTACGAGCTCGGCCTCCACGCGCGAGGCTTCCATGTTCCGATACGGCGGGATGTAGTGGTGCGCCGGCGGGAGGCAGGTCTCCTCCCCTAGCCCCGAGCGCTCGAGAAGCCGCGTCGTGAACTCGGCGACGCCATCGTCAACGGTGGTGCCCTCGATGGACTTGATGAGCGTAGCGTGCTCGAGGAAGCTGGCGAGGGGGACGCGGTCGGTGGACGGGGTGCGGAAGCAGGCGTGGTCGACGAGGTACACCGCGCGCGCCCGGAGCATGCGGTAGACAGTGGTCGCCGCCGCCGGGAGGAACCCTGCCAAGAAGAGCTGCACGGGTGGAAGCGCACGTACCGTGGAGACCAGCTCCTCGGGCCTGATCCGCGCCGCCTTCGCGACGGCGGCCGTGGCGAGCGGCACGCCGACGAGGACGAGGAAGTTATCCACGACGAGCTGGTACACGGCCTTGAGCCGGCTGGTCTGAGGTGACGGGCTCATGTTGCTCGATCGTCTGCGCGTGGGTACGTACGTGTTCTTGTCTCTGGCTTCGATTTCAAACACTGCTGTGTAGTGCCTTTACTCTGTGATTCATGGTAGGAGAGGTGGGAAGAATTTATAGCTGATTCGGCAACTAAAAAGGCACGTACGTATATACTGTGGGTGGGAATTAGGATATGCCGCCGCTTAATTCGAGTCACAGTCCAAAGATAATGAAGTGATGGCATTTTCTTTAGCCAAGTGGTCCGACGGTTAGGCACTTGTATTTGCTACTTAATTACACTCCCACAGAAAGCCTCACAGAACCCATGAGAGGCCCAATCCATGGCCGCCTGGCCGTCCGGCGAGGTTCGGCTGGGCTCACGGCGGAATTTGGCAATCATTTGAAGGGGCTTGGGCTTGCCAGCCATGATTGGGTTCCGGCAGAGACCTCTCTCTCGCGGGAGATGGTTGTATTGGTGGTCCTGGGCTGAAGCCTAACACTGGTCAGCAGTTGCACGCTGATATAGCGGCGTAGTCGCCAGGTTTCGCTTCGCTTTTCGGAGGTGCGTGGAAACCTTGGAGGTTTTGACCGGCGGAGGCGATGGGGTGGATATCGTGGTGGAGGAGGGAGGAGTGGTCGCGGTTTCACTTGGAATCGTGCTGCCTCTTTTGGAGAAGGCAAGGCGGAGTTGGAGATCGTAAACTAGGGCAATATTGGAGGATCGGGCTTGCAAGCTGGTGATAAGGGTAAAAAGATTGTTGAGGTGACTATTGAGCCTGGGCAGGTAAACCCTAATCCAACTCCTGGTAAGGTTTCTTCTAGGATTGTTGAAGTTCTTACGGTGGAAGAGAAATATTTGGTGGGGATCTCGAAATCGTTGGGTGATTCTTCTGGGGGTACTTCTTCTGGTGGTAAGAAATCTTTGGGGGCTTGTTACCGATGTGGTAAATTGGGTCATCTTTTTTCAACTGTACGACAATCTTTCTATGTGGTTGATGTGGGATGGATGGGCATTGCGCCATGAGATGCCCTAATAGGAAACCTTGGGAGTACGCTGCGACTCTGTGTGGTTTCCAATCTCCAGATCAAGGAATATATGTTTTACATGATGTTGTTTCTGGATCTATTAGTAAAGATAAGGGGAATTTGGCGGTCATTATTATAGAAGGGGGATCTGTTTCCATTAGAGAAATAGAGAAAGAGTTCAATCTTATTTTCAAATATTTTCCTAGGTGGAGCTGCACAACGAGATCTCTAAGTGCAAACAGATTTCTTATGTGATTCCCTAATGCTCGTAAAGTAGAAGAAATGTCAGATTTACCCCTCATGAAGATGAGAACTGCTGCGGCATTTATGAAAGTGGAGGGATGGAAGGCTGAATGTGGTGCTAAGAACATTCTTCAGGATGTGTGGATTAGAATTCTTAATATTCATTTAGATAAGATATCTATTCCTATAATATTTTTTGGTTGCATGTCTTGTGGGGATTCCTCAAGAACTAGATGAAGGATCTATGTATAGATCGGACTATGTTAGGGTGAGAATTTTTTGTAAAAATATTCAGAAGATTCCTCATATGGTGGAAGGGGTGTTAGGGAGAGGTTTATTTGATTTTGTCATTCAGGCTGAGGAGGACATTTCTATTTCAGGATCTGATATATTGGAGGTGGAAGTCCAGAATGAGTCCATGAATGAAGATTCTTGGGCTGATGCTGCTAAGAAATCTAAGCTATATGAGTCAAAAGGTGGTGATGGTAAAGGGTGGGAACAAGGGAGTGGTAAATTTCCTCATCAGGATAAGAGTAGTTATTTTGGAAGTGGTAAAAGAGCTTCTATGAACATAGGAGATAGAAATGCTCTGGAAAGTATTCATAATTCAGGAGAAATGGGGGATAGTGTGATGGATAAAGTAGATGAAGAGATGGAAGAGGATAATGTTGGCTTCAAATTCTTGGTAGCCCAGTTGGGGATTGATATGGAAAGTGAAGGGGAGTTGGATATAGGGTATTCTCGGCATTTGAGTGATCAATGACTCGGACTTGGGGTGTTAGAGATATCTCGGTGAGGATTCATCCTAGATTTTCTAGTACTTTATCTTATTCTCCGGATCCTGCTTCATTATGGGGTTTATCTGTTAAATCTCATCATGTGTGAGATAAATCTGATTTATTGGAGGATATGCTCTGCAAGAGCTCTTGTGAGGACAGTCTCAATCTTCAGGTTCCAAAGAAGAGCCCTATTTTGCCTATGACTCTAGATGCAATCAGCGCTGAAGTGAGTCCCGAAGAGATGGTAACATCTGATGAGGCCCCTGATGCTGATTCACAGGAAATTTTGAATGTTTTACCTCTTCAGGTGTGGAATCCTGAGTTGTATAAAGATCAGAAACAGGATTGTGGGAAGGATTGCTTGCAATCTTCTAAGGTTTCGACACAAGTGAGAATTTCTGCTAACACATCAGAGAGTATTATGATTCCTTCGCATAATCTCAACAAAAGGAAATATTAGATTATTCCAGTGAGAAGAAGAGACAGATTAAAAGGGGATCATTGTCATATTATGTCCAAGGTTGATGTTATAGCCAGGAAAAGAAATTTGGAAGGTAACTCTAAAACTTTTAATTCTTTTGCTATTTTTGATTCTGATGCTATTTGTAAGTTTGCTAGTAAGGTGGGGATTCTTTGTGATGATAATATTTTTGGAGAAATTTGATGTTTTGAAAGATATAGAGGTGGCTAGACATCAATTATATCGAAAGGGTTATCAAAAAAGTCTTGATAAAGCTGATGAAAATCACATAAGGGAAGAGTTGGGTAGTGAGGGTTCGGATAATTTACTTATAGGTGATTGGCTTGAAGAAGATTCTGAAATGGATACTATAGTCAAGAAAGATAGTAGAAACAAAAGTAAGAAATGGGGTCAAAATAAGAGAAGGTATGAAGGTAAGAGGAAAAGTCCTATTCTTTTGAGGGAAAAGAAAAAAATCTTAATTTTATGATTAGGCTAACAGGTATATTTTGGAATATTAGAGGTATTCATAAGAAAGGAATGAGTAGTATTATCAGGGGATTTCTTTATAAATATAAATTACATTTCATTGGTTTACTGGAAACAAAAAAGTAAATATTCAGATGATTTTTTTTCAGAAAATTAGATCCGAGAAGGAATTACAGCTGGCATTGTTTGGGTTCTAAAAGGAGATTGGGGGGGGATTTTATGTGGTATTTCCATTGAATATCTAGATGTTCTGAGTGTTAGGAAAGGTCATTTCATTTTGCATATTAGCTTGTGGGATATTACTCTTATGAAAAAATAGGATTTATTGGAAAAAATAGGATTTATTGGTGGTTTGTCGTGCTGCTCATCTTAATATGAGAGAGAATTTCCTAAGAGAACTGGCTTCCTTTTATTTAGACATTAATTATCCTTACTTAATTGGGGGTGACTTCAATATTCTTAGATTTCTATCTGACAAAAACAAGGTTAGTAGGAGATCTAAAGATAGTGAGTTGTTTAATTCCATTATTAATGTGCATGGCCTTAGAGAAATTCCTATATTGGGAGGGAAATACACTTGGTCTAATTTACATTCTGTACCTTTACATGAAAAGCTTGATAGAGTGCTAATGAGTTCATGTTGGGAAGATTTATTTCCCTCGATGATTGTGCAAAAGTTGCATCGATGTATGTCAGATCACAGTCCTTTGCTTCTTAGTGTTGGTAATTCCATTACTGCTAAAAATAATATTTTTAGATTTGATTTGACTTGGTTAGAGAAAGATGGTTTTGTAGATTTGGTTGAGAAAAATCTGGGATCTCGATACGGGGACTGTGATATGTGACATCCTGTGTTTTTTTTCTAATTACCAGATATAATATTCTGATTAAAGATAATTTTTGTCAATTTATTTTCTAATTTTTCTTTAATCACGTTATCGCGCCCTAATCTCTCCTTAACCTCAAATTTCCCTAAACTCCAAAGGTCACCCATAAACGAATCAGGCAGATCAAGCCACCCCAAATTCAAATTCCTTCACACAGTATTTCTCTGCCTTTCCAAAACCAAAACCCAAATCAACGCAAAATACTTATCAAATCCATACCTTCCATAGTTACAGCCCAAAAATCATGCCAAATCAGTGAGTATTACCATATCTTTCCTTGCCATGTTTAACAGACCAAATCATATCCTTACATGCCATTTAGACACACCAAATCACGCCCAAATCAGATCAAAACCTTCCATAGCATCAGAGCCCCAATCCTGCCTAATCGGTGGTAATCACGGACAAAATCCATCCTTGCCATATCTCCCGTTTTCAAATCGAGACCAAATCGACCCAAACCTGCCATATACAACCCCCTAATTGACAATATATCGGCAGCAATGCTAGCAAACCCCAAACCCTAGCCGCCGCAGTTCACAACATCTTAGAGCAAGGGAGGAGAGCGAGGAGATGTCGTCAGAAGCGGTTGTAGAGAGGTGAGCCGTTGCACCTGCCGCCCTCACGGAGTCGTCGCGCCACCGCTGGGAAGCCATGCAATGGGCCGCCGCCACGTGAGGCCCGGTCGTCGCCGGGCTGCTGCAGCCACCACGCCACGCCGCCGCCAACGCGCCGCCTCGCTCCTGCAGCCACGCTGCCACTAACGCCGCCGCCGCCCGCCCGCCGCAGCGCGCCAAGGCTGTCACCGCCGCCCCGCCGTCACCGCCAGAACCCGCTGGACCAAGGTGCAAGCTAAATTCATATTGATCCCACCAATTTTCCCTCAAATTTACTATTCATAGCGTTTTAACTATGCATGCTAATTTTATTGTTTTTCTGTATATTTAATTTTAGTTATTGCCAATGACGTGTTAATCATCTATTAGCATGTATCACCTTTCCGTTGACGCTTAGCATAATTTATATCATGTTATAGCCATCCTTGAATTTACTCACGCTAGATGCTTAGTCGCTTCGATGGAAAATCTAAATGATCACTATGATGGGAAATCATTTAAAAGCTTGGTAGAGAGAATCTACTCTTTATCGTATGATTTTGGTTAAACTTAATTCAACTAAAATCAACGTGGCGTGAGTAGACTCGAGGTGATGGTATGAAGGGTGGTTGTATGTTTGTGGTATGCCACCTCGGTCGACCTAAGGACCGAACTTTGTGGATGGACTGACCGGGCAAAACAGTACAGCCATGGGGGTTAATAATGGTAATACCTTAGTTGTTACCTTGGGAAATCTAGTTTTGGGTTGTCATGGCGGTGTGGGCGTGCTTGATCGGCACCGTATGTCCATCCGCACACGAGGGACTTCGGTTTCGTGATGAAGCGGCTGGGGTGAATCCTTAGTGAGGCATCCTCAATTCTAGACGCGTACAGGGGATAATGGCTTGTCTCACTCTTGGGTGAGTCCCATGGGTAAAGTGTACACACTCTGCGGAGTTAAAACTATCATGATAGCCGTGCTCATGGTCAAGAGCGGGCTTAGGCAGCTCTACTTGTTAGTCTTACCTTTTAATAATTAAACTGATGTAGAAGGTAGGGGCAGGGATTGCCAGGCAGCGAATCCTGAGCAGTGCATTACAGGGAATGTATTGCCAGGGTTTTCGAGTAGAGTTGACAGCGATTGTCATTTATATTGCTATGTTGAGAAAACATGAGTTAAAGAAATGAATTTAAAATTGATTTAAACTATTGCTTTACAACTGATAGGTTTGTTAAAAGTGTTTTTATGCAAAATAACCATCTCTAATCCTTTGTTAGCCTTGCATTCATTACCTAAGGATATACATGCTTGCTGGGTATGGTTTATCCATACTCATTAGTTGTTCTTGAGATCTATGCGCAGGTGATGACTCTGCCGAGTACGTGGATTACGAGGCAGGGTACGACGATGGAGCTTCTGGCTACTAGTGTAACCCCAGTTAGATGTCTGTGGCGTATGGATGGGCTTACTGGGCCGTCTTTCAATTATCTATCTTCCGCTTGCTACTATTTAAGACAATTATTGTAATATTTGGCGTTTGTGGCCAAGGTACTCTATTTTGTTAATCGTTAAACAACAAGGTGTGATACTAATTTGCTCTAACTGTGAGTACTAGCTGTGATCCATTGGGACTAGTACCGTAAGGCACAGAGCGGTCGGCTTTGCTGAGCCGGGTCCCGACAGAGTTGGTATCAGAGCCGAGCTGACTGTAGGAGTCGCTAGATAGTTTCGGAAGCCCTAAGGTTTAATTTTTATAAAAAGAATATATAATACCTGATAACCACTCTAATTGTCTTCTTTGCCTATGCTTTTCATCACCTTCTCTAATTAATGTCATTCTTGATATTTAGATGCCGGTCGACACCTCCTACGCCCTGGATGAAGGTGGTTACGTCATGCTGTTGTGGGACATGCTGCAGTACCTCGGCTATACCAAGAAGCCAGAATATGTGAGGGACGTCATCATCCAGAATGGAGTAGATCAGTGGGTAGCCGCTGTCACCATTCTGTCTCGAGGGATCAAGCTTGAAGATGAGACACATCAGTTCAGTGCAGTTAGAGTGACAAGAAGAGAGTTTGCTACGCAAGATGCAACAAGAAAAGCAATGCAACGCCTGGCAGCTATACACCGGGAGGAACAAGCCAGAACACCGTTCCGGTTGATGCCACGACGCTTGGAGAATGAGGCCCCCCCTTCTGTGAGTTTCCTTCGGTTCGCGATGAGAACGATCCTAACGTGGTCTACGAAGCAATGTACGTGGAATTTGAGTGCAGCATGTACGATCAACTCCGTGAACAGTACAAGATAATGGAGGCGAACTTGGCTAAGGTCGCGATGGAAGCTGATGAACTGGAGGATGATTTCAAGGAAAGCATGGAGCAGTTGCAAACAAGTCAAGAAAAACTTGCAAAATATGAAGCAAAGGAGGAGGAAGTTCAGGAGGAGATCGCTGCAGGAACGAGAGTCGCTGGATGAAGAACGTCAACTGCTTGCTAAGAAGAGGGCAGAGCTGGAGCAACAGAAAAAGGACTTCGACGAAAGGAAGGCATTTAAAGAGGAAGAACTAAAGGAGAAGACCAAGGCCCTGCAAAAAGAGTACACTCAAGTACGCAAAGTGGCTAGACGCAATTTTGCCATTGAGGAGAAGTTGGAGAAGGAGAATCGGGAGCTCACACACGCGGAGAGAGATTTGACCAAAAGGAAGCGCGAGCTCATGGAGGAATATGAACTCTTTACAAAGAGGTTCTATACATGCAAGACGCCGGAGATCAGCATTGACAAGACCGTCCAGACTGAAGAAGAAGAAGAGGAAGACCCTGAAGAACGAGTTCAGGAGGATGATTCAAATGAGAACACTCCAGAAGCATGAAGCTTAGACCATAGATCGTAGTTGCCGAAGTCGATGTTTAGTTAAATTTTAGTTCGTACTTTATAAAAATTGTGTGGAGTAGACTGTGTCAAGCATTTTGCTCTTTTTGTGACACAGCTACTCATTATCTGTTTTAGTTAATGGCTAAATGAAAGTTTGTGTTAGGACAAATTGGTGTGTTATTGCTTGAGTAAATGTGTAGGAGAAGAAGCTAGTTTAAAAAAAAAAAAACTGTTCATTGGTACAGTACCCACACCGAATATCAGTTTCTGTTATTGCTACAGTACAAAACATCAGAGCAAGTGCTGCAAAAGTATTTAGGAAATTATTTTTTTAAAAAATACGTGTACTGTTTATGCTACAGTACAGAACCAGTATACCACATTGCGCACTGTTCATGCTACAGTGCCACATCAATATTTTTTTTGGGGGTTTTCACTTAAAAAAAAACATGGTTGTTTATACAAATAAAAAACTTCTAAGCACATCAAATATGGCTAAAGGAGGGTGAAGTAAGTAAATTTCTTTAAAAAGCAATATTACTGTTCATGGTACAGTGAGAGTTTGGGAGACAGTAAGCCACTACTAGAGAACTGGCCTTTAATACCGGCTCATCAGTCCCGATTAGGCATGAACCGTGACTGACATTCACAACAGTCCCGGTTGAATGTTAGGCGGGGCACGGGCCTGGATCAGTCCCGGTTTGAGACATCAACCGGGACTAATGTTATAGAATCAATCCCGGTTTGTGTTACAAACCGGTACTGATGGTGACTGCAACAGCCCGCAACGGCCAGCGGGCGGGAAAGGAAGCACAATACCGGTCTATGTTCCCAACCGGGATTAGTATGTTATATTTGAACTCCTGTTGCAGGCGGGAAGGCAGACACAATACCGGTCTGTGTGTCCAACCGGGATTAATATGCCATATTTGAACTCCTGTTGCAGGCGGGAAGGCGGGTACAATACCGGTCTTTGTGTCCAACCGGGATTAGTATGCCATATTTGTTCCCCTTCCTTCCTCTCCCAGTCCCGACTCTGCCTGACCAAGAACAGTACCGCCGGCGGTCAAGAGCTTTAAGAAAAGGGAGGTGCTGCCAAAATTTCAAAATTTTGGTCATTTTTACTCCAAGCCAAGTTAATCGAGGTTAGTGCATCATTCCTCAGTACATTGGATGTTCAATGGAGCTTCTTCTTTGCTTGAAAAATGAAGAAAATTTGATCTTTTGCCATGATCATTGAATGATTATGAATGTAAAGATCTAGCTCAATCTTTTGTGGGATTTTTGGTAGGATTATGATGTATCTCGCATTGGAGGTGCAATCTAGGATTTTTTCCCATCGATAGATGAAGAATTTTGTCATGATCATTGAAAGACTATGAATGTAAAGATCTAGCTCAATCTTTTGTATGATTTTTTATGGGATTATGATGTATCTCGCATTAGAGGTGTAATCTAGGATTTTTTCCCATCGATGGATAAAGAATTTTGTCATGATCATTGGAAGACTATGAATGTAAAGATCTAACTCAATCTTTTGTGGGATTTTTTATGGGATTATGATGTATCTCGCATTGGAGGTGTAATCTATGATTTTTTCCCATCGATGGATGAAGAATTTTGTCATGATCATTGAAAGACTATGAATGTAAAGATCTAACTCAATCTTTTGTGGGATTATGATGTATCTCGCATTGGAGGTGTAATCTAGGATTTTTTTCCCATCGATGGATGATGAATTTTGTCATGATCATTGCAATACCGGAGCAAATAATCATTTTATAGAAAGCAATTATATGAAAATATAGTTCTTTACAAAATATGTAATGAAATAAATTTATTTTAAGTTTATAGTTGGCTTTGAAATAAGAATTGCCCTAGGTAGGAATAAAAATATAGTTATTTTAAATTTATTTGATGCAATTAACCCTAGGTAGGAATAAATTTAGCCACATAAAATTTTAAATATTTTTCAATAAATTTAATTTTCTGGAATTTGGAAAATGTTCAATAATTAATTTTTGGAGAATGAGCTAAGAATTACCTTGATGTAACATAATGTAGATGGACCGACGATGGATGTACATGGACCGACGCTCCCCGGAGTTCTTGCAGGGTTTGCAAGCTTTTCTTCATGCGGCCGATGCATACACGACGTCAGGCTACATATGTTGTCCATGCATAGACTGCAGCAATGAGAAGGAGTGGCCAAACACCAGTCACCTTCACTTCGATTTGCTCTCAAGAGGTTTCATGCCAAACTATACCTCTTGGACCAAGCACGGTGAAGAAGAGATTATACGGGAAGACGGTTAAGAAGAAGAAGAAGAGGTGGACAACAATATCCCGGACGATGGCCAACACGGTGCTTTCGAAGATACAATGGGTGATATTGGCCATGATGACCTAGAGCAGATGCTGCTTGATGGAGAGGGAGAATACACCGATGAAAGGCATTATGAAAAGTTCCAACGCTTGTGGGAGGACCATGGGACACTGTTGTACCCAAACTGCCGACAGGGCCACAAAAAGCTGCGTACTACACTAGAACTGATGCAATGGAAGGCAACCAATGGTTTTTCTGATAAGGGATTCGATGACTTGTTATGCTTGATAAAGAAATTGCTTCTAGAGGGTAACACGTTGCCTGAAACTACGTACGATGCCAAGCAAGTAGTCTGTCCATTGGGGTTGGAGGTACAGAAGATACATGCATGTCATAACGATTGTATCCTTTATCGCAATGAGTATGAGAACTTGGAAGCTTGTCCGGTGTGCAAAACTTCTCGGTATAAAACCAGGCGTGATGACATAGGTGAGGTAGAGGGGCAGCGCAAGAAGAAGAGACCCCCGCTAAGGTGGTATGGTATTTTCCTATAATCCCCCGGTTGAAGCGTTTATTTGCGAGCAAAGCGCATGCCCAGATGATGTGCTGGCACAAAGAAGATGTAAGGACGACGGAAGGTTAAGGCACCCTGCTGACGGCTCGCAATGGAGGAAAGTAGATAGAAAATACCCGGACTTTGCTGAGGATCCGAGGAACATAATGTTTGGGTTGAGTACTGATGGGATGAACCCGTTCGGCGAGATGAGCGGCGATCCACAAAGACTTTGGCGTGACTCTATGTATCTACAATCTTCCTCCTTGGCTGTGTCAGAAGGGGAAATACATTATGATGCCGTTGCTTATCCAAGGCCCGAAGCAACCTGGAAACGACATCGACGTGTACCTCAAGCCGTTGGTTGATGATCTGCTAACGCTGTGGAACGATGGTGTACGTGTATGTGATGAGTACAAAAGAGATTATTTCATCCTCCGTGCATTGCTACTTGTAACTATCAACGACTGGCCTGCACTTGGTAACCTGTCGGGCCTATCAATCAAGGGATATAAAGCCTGCATTGTGTGCTTAGAGGATACGGATAGCAAGTACCTAACAAACTCTCGAAAGGTTGTGTACATGGGCCACCATAGGTTCCTCAATCCGAAGCACCCGTTACGGAGCAACCATGTTAATTTTGATAGGACAGAAGAGAAACGTAAGAAGCCCAAGCATCATAGTGGGGCAGATGTATTTTCTATGGTAAAGGATCTGGAAGTAATTTTTGGAAAGGGTCCTGGTAGCAAACCTGTCCCGCCACTCCCTAATGAAGATGCTAAGAAGCCAATTTGGAAGAAGAAGTCAATATTTTAGGACTTGCCTTACTGGAAAGACTTAGAGGTGCGTCACTCACTGGACTTCATGCATATCACGAAAAATGTCTGTGTGAGTCTACTAGGCTTCCTAGATATGTACGGCAAATCAAAAGATACACTTCAAGCACGAAAAGACCTACAACTATTAGGACTCAGGGAAGACCTACATCCGCAACAGAGAGAGAAATGACATTATCTCCATCCCGCGAGCTACACTCTAAGTAAGGAAGAGAAAAAAACATAATTAAGTTGTTGACTGGTGTGAAGGTCCCTTCAGGGTACTCCTCGAATATAAGAAGACTGATAAACACAAAAGAAAATAAAATCGTAAACCTGAAATCCCATGATTGTTATGTGTTGATGACACAATTGCTCCCAGTGATGGTGAGAGGCATTCTGCCGGACATGGTACGAGGGACAATCATAAAGGTGTGTTCGTTCTTCAACACAATATCACAGAAGGCCATAGATCCGGATAAGTTATCTAATCTATAAGATGACATTGTCTCTGGTTTGGTTAACCTCGAGATGATCTTTCCTCCATCCTTCTTTGATATGATGGTCCATCTCATGGTTCATATGGTCAAACAGATATAAATTCTCGGACCCGTGTTCTTGCACAGTATGTTCCCTTTCAAGAGGTACATGGGTGTCCTGAAGAAGTATGTTCGTAACCGGTCACGTCCAGAAGGCTGCATTGCCCATGGTGTTGGCATAGAGGAGGTTATTGAGTTCTGTGTCGACTACATTAATGATCTGAATCCGATTGGCGTCCCTGTATCACGCTACGAGGGGAGGCTACGGGGAAAAGGTACTCTAGAGAGAAAAGAATCATCTTGCCATGATATACTTACATTTAGACAAGCACATTTCACGGTGTTGAAACAAACAGCTTTAGTGGCTCAGTATGTCCGTGATCACGAGAACATTCTACGCGACCAATACCCAGGGAAGTCAGATAAGTGGATCGCAGACAAGCAAGTGGAGAGTTTCGGTAGGTGGTTACAAAAGCAATTGTTGGGCAAGTCGGGAGTCCATGAGCAGTTGCAACTATTGGCTCGGGGACCATCCATGACAATCATATCATGGCAAGGGTATAAGATAAATGGGTACACCTTTTACACGAAAGCCCAGGATAACAAGAGCACCAACCAAAACAGTGGCGTCCGTATAGATGCCTTGGACAAAAATGGAAAGATGGACACCTACTATGCTTTCATAGAGGAAATCTGGGAGATCAAGTACGGACCTTTGAAAGTCCCTCTGTTTCGGTGCCAATGGGTCAATCTGACATCCGTGGAGATCGATGAGTACGGTATGACAACCGTGGACTTGAAGAAAGTGGCCTACAGGGATGAACCATTCGTGCTTGCCAATGATGTCACACAGGTATTCTACGTGATGGACATGGGCAGCAAACTGAAAAAGCAGAAGGGCAAGCCTACTAAAAGCAAGACAAAGTCTACCAAAACAAGCGCAGAAGGAGAAGCAGAGCGGTAGCGATCGTGAAGGCTCCACGTGGTTCTTCCAGGTAAAAGAAGGATTGTTGGAGTTGAGGGCGTCGCAAACGAAGAAGAGTATAATCAGTTCGACGAGCTGCCGCCTTTCTCGGTGAATGTAGATATTAGTGCCCTCAATGATGAGGAGGAAGCTCTCTATGTACGTCACGATCAAAATGAAGGATCACTTGTAAAAACAAAGTAGTTGCTATTTTGGAATTTCAAGCCTTTTTTTATGACAGTAGCATTAGAGATTTAATAAATAGATAACATTTTATATTTGTAAAAAAGTTTACAGAATTTTGAGTAAATCTTTGATAATTTTACATTTTGTAGTAAATCTTTGATAATTTAACATTTATCAAAGAAATGTAGAAAAATTAATGATAAATTACAAGGCTGCGAACTCAATTTTTCACATTTTTGTGATATTTTTATTTAATTTGTATAGGCTCCAGCAATTTTCTATTATTTTCGAGTAATTTCTGGCAAATTACTAACACTGACATGTGGGACCCACAAGAGATGGGCCCACATGTCCGTTACTACAATTTTGGTGTTTCCAACTGAGACTATGTGGCCATCAATCCCGGTTGGTATTTTCAACCGGGACTAGATGTGCCATTAATCCCGGTTGGTATTTCCAACCGGGACTAGATGTGCCATTAATTCCGGTTGGTGTCTCCAACCGGGATCATTGGGAATCCAAACGACACAATATTGGCGCGAACCGACGGGCGGCTCTTCCTCTTCCTCTTTTTGTCTTCCTCTGCCTCTTCTTTAAAACCGACGATCTTCCACTACCTCTTCGTACTCGATCCTCTGCCGCGTGCCTCTGCCTCTTCCTCTGCGTATCGATCCATGGCTTCCCCCGCCTCTTCCCCCACCGCCTCTTCCCTCGCCTCTTCCTCTGCGGGTGTGCCTCCATCGCCGCCGCCGCCGTTTCATCCACCGCCGCGGCCATCTTCCGACGACGTTAGTCCTCCTCGTAAGCGCATGCGCATCATGCGTCGCAAGTCGAGGAAGGAGTCCGTCTTCTACCAGGCGGAGTTCTCCATGTCGGACGAACTATCCGACGACGACGACGACGAGGTCGACTTCGACGAGGAGGACGTTGTCGAGGAGGAGGACGAGGAGGAGGAGGACGACGACGACGACCACGACGATCTGTGGGAGGAGGAGGACCACGACGACGACGACGTGGACGCCTCCGACGATGGCGCCAATGCCGATGAGGAGGAGGAGGAGGAGGAGGACGACGACGACGACGCCGCTGCCTAAATTTATTAGTTAGTTAGTTAATTAATTAGTTAATTAGAAATTATCTTTTGCGGTAACCCTGTGGGATATGTACAGGGTACCATTATTGTAAATTATATATGTACATTTTCTATATATATATATATATATATATATATATATATATATATATATATATATATATATATATTTGGACCCATAAGATTTGTCCTCACATTTTTTGAGCCTTTTACTATTTTGTATAAACTGTAGAAATTTAATACATTTATTCACAAATACATTTATAGAAAATTGTTGGGAAACATACAAATTAAATAAAAAATCCCAAAATTCATAAAAAAATGAAAAATTGACACTTCAAATTATTTTACTGGGTATTTAGAGTAGGCGGTGCACACCCGCTGCTATGCTTTATTTTATTTTAGGGAATCAATCCCGGTTGGTGTATCCAACCGGGACTATGTGAAGACTCCAGCGCTCGGGAGACCCCATCAATCCCGGTTGGTGTGTCTAACCGGGTCTGAGAACCCTATCAATCCCGGTTGGTTTAGCAAATCGGGACTATATGGGCCATCAATCCACGCCGCCGCCTCCAAGCTGCTCGTCTCCAACGCCGCCGTCTCCACGCCGCCGCCTCCGGGCCGCTCCTCTCCAACGCCGGTCGTTTCCACGCCGCCGCCTCCAAGCTGCTCGTCCTCAACGCCGTCGCCTCCACGCCGCCGTCTCCACGCCGCCGCCTCCACGCCGCTCCTCTCTAGCGCCGGTCGTCTCCAACGCTGCCTCCACGCCGGTCCTCTCCAACACCGTCTCCAACGCCGGTCCTCTCCAACGCCGGTTAGAATGTTAATATGCAACCTTACAAAGCAATGTTAATTTTCGTGGTCGATCTGTTGCCAAGGATAAGTGTACAGATAGAATTGGAAGAAGCAGTTGATATGTTTATGGCACAGGCTGCCCGTTTGGCCATCTATTTGATTGTTGCTAGTGCAGGTCACTTCTTTAAAATTTATAGAACCAAAGTTATAATCATTGCTTAATGGATTTGGGTATGGTATGAATGTTGGATTCTTGTTTAGTTAGGTATTTTAGGTGGTGATAATTTGAGAAAGGAGTGAAAGAAAATGACTTATATATGTAGATGATTGAAAAGAGCTTCTTGTGGTGGCGCAGCGGTCAGGCCAGCAGGGTCTGTCGTGCTGCACAACACTGGGTCTGTCGTGCTGCACAACACGAGCTCTAACCCTTGGCGGCCATCTAATCTCCACCTTTTGCCTTGCGGCTGTGCACAAGTACGTGCAATGTGCCTATGAGTGGCATGACTCTGATTTGTTATTATGACATACCTGCTTATGCTTCTTCTTCTTGGTGGCTTCGAGTGCCAATGTAGTGTCCAGTGACTTTCTTTTGCACTCAATTTCTCTATTGTGCTTGTGTTCTACATGAGTAATTTCCTTGAGTGGTACTAGTGTTGGGTGGCTGCGTCATAGATTTTAGATGTGTGATTGCTCTGATGATATAGTGCATTCCGAGATTAGTGTGCAATTTAGAGACATAAACTTGGCTTTTGAGTTATTTGTGTAATTATTGATATTAGAAAGGGGATAACACAACAACTAAGAGCAAATTAATTAGAAACCAGTTTAACAATGCTGCTAACAGGTTTAGTCTATTTTCTTGTGATTTATATCATGACTTCCTGTTTAAGTGACTTGAGAAATTTATCTTTAATTTTAGATAATTTAGTGTTAATTCGAGATATTTGCTAAAGCTAACTTGTTTATGACATTTAGTTATGGCATTTAGGACCTACTGTTTTGTAAAAAAAAGAGGTATATGAGAAAACACCTCATTAAAATAGCATGCATGCCTTATATTTATACACAAGATAATTTTGTTATGATAGCAGTATTATTTTTTGTTAAATTTCAGTGCCTTTTTCTGTCACGATGGCAAGTGGAGGGTATAATGACGACGACATAATGAGTGACATAATTGCACAAGGCTATTTTTCGGCAGACGACCTCAGGGATCATCCTAGGGCAGCCGATGAGGGCCCCCAAGCCGCCAATGCTGCTCAGGACATCGAGGCCACCGCGACCGAGGACAATGAGACCAGTCAATCTCCCAGACAATCACGTCAACAAGGTGACAACAAGAAGTCGAGAGCAAGACACATAATCACTGAAGTCAGCGAGGACGGCGAACCTATGAAGCCAGACAAGGCGATTGGGCCGTTTAGATCAACATTTGGCGTGATCGTCAGGGACCACGTGCCCATTAGCATTGCGAAATGGGACGACGTACCTGCAAACCTGAAGAACATGCTATGGACGGATATGAAGGAGACATTCACCTTCCCCGAAGGGACCGAACAGAAGGTGAAGAGTTACACATTGAAGAGAATGGCACTGGCATTTCAGACGTTCAAAAAGAAGCTGAACAATGCGTATGTTCGAAAGAATCTAACCCTCGACTTCAATAAGTTCCCAAAGCTTCAAGATCACTGGGATGAATTCGTGAGGTACAAGAATTTGGAACAAGGTTAGAGTTTAAGTGAAAAGAATAAGCAGAATGCAGCAAAGAAGCAATACCACCACCGTCTCGGCCCTGGTGGTTACCGCAAGGCGATACCTAAATGGGACAAGAGGGAACATGACTTGCTGGTGAAGGGTGTTGAACCCGTAACAATGAGATGGTCAAACAAATCGAGAAATTGGTTCTTTGGTCATGACGGCGGCCTTGATGACGACGGTAGGACGGTGTTTGGTGACAAGATTAGAGAAGTCGCCAGAAGGCTTGAAAAGGCTGACAATGAGTCGGCCCGCGGCACCTTCGTGCCAGACAGAGAGAATGATGAGCTAACAAGGGCCCTACAGAACCCTGAGCACCCTGGACGTACATGAGGCATTGGTGTCGTCCCGTGGAAGGTGGGTTTCGCTCAGAACGCCGCTACTTACAGGAGTCGGGCGAGAGGCAAGGCCCGACAGGCACAACAGCTTCGTGACCTGCAAGATGTCCTGAGAGCAACACAGGCGAGCATACAAGAAACGGTTCGAAGAGAGGTGCAGCTAGCCTTGAGCCAACATCAGGAGGAGGGCCTTCCACAACTTCACAGTAATCCTAACGTCATCAGCCCCTCCGCGCGACGGAGCAGCTGCGCTTCCGGTGGGCTGCCCGAAGAGGACTTGGGACGCTATCCCGTGGACGACATCACGCTGTGAACCCCTTGTGAGTTGCACGTCGAAGCACAGAACTTGTCCTTGAAGGCGGCTGTAGGCATGGCTTACCCGGTGGAGTCAGGACAGCTCATCCATGGCCAACCGATAGCGTCGAGCTACGCCAAGGTCTCGGTGGACGAGGTATGCCCAGGGTACGGGGACCTTGACCTTAATTTCGAAGGAGGTGACGGGAGTACGAAGCTAGGGGATGCAGTGCACAATTTCATCGTGTGGCGCAAGCGGTTCATAATTTTGCGACATAACGTGGACATGTCCTCTCCACGGTCTCCAGCGTCAATTCCACAACCCCTTGCACCCTCTCCTGAACGAAGCCACACTCCTCAACGAAGCCCGTCTCCTCATCGAAGCCCGTCTCCTCAACGAAGCCCTGTAAGTGGAACTCCAACTCCAACATCGTTTCCCAAGCAGGTGCAGACCTAGTCAAGCAACTCGGCTGGGAGGCCAGCACTTCTCAAGAAGGCAGGGTCCACCGAATCCAAAAAGAAATCTCCTCCGAAGCTGGCGTACCATATGACCGATGAGGAGAACGAGCGGGTAGTAAGAGCCGAGGTCACCGCACATTTCGCTAAGAAAGCATCTCCACCGAGGGTCCAGCCTGGTACGGATGAATGGCACCGAGGCAAGAAGTGTCTGAAAACATTGAAAGATAGCATAGAGAAACCAGAAGGCCGGTGTGTCGGACTCGGCGCATCTTGCATAAGGAATCGATAAGGAGATGCCATAGGGCCTTGATCGTGAAGAGGTTTTGCAGAGATGAAGAATTTCTACGATGAAACTGGACTTGATCCAGATCAGGTATTGGGCCACAAGGACATCCCAATAGCAGAGGTAGCATGGAGATTTGTGCCGGGTGCATCATTGGTCAGGCGTGAGGAGATTCCTCAGCTAACAACGAAAATACGGCAACTCCACCAATGGTACTTGCACACGGCCAAACATGGACTAGATATGTTCGCAATCCGGATCAAGCAACAACACTTCTTCTGCGGGGACTCTGAATTCTTAGTGTCATGGGAGCCTCCGTACGAGTTATACCAGGCAAGGGCCCTCGACGTGAGCATGTTGGGTTGCTGGACTTTGTAAGTGTCTCGTTTCTAAATTCCAGCGTGAGCCCCCTTACACGGTACTAACTTGCAAGCCTAACTAATTTCTTCTTGTGTAGAATGGAGATGCAAAGATGCCAAAGGGAGCACATTTACAGCATTGGCTTCCTTGACCCAGTAGTTATCAACCAGCAAACAGTTAGGGACCACCCAAAAGATACAAAGGAGAACATATACAACGCGCTAATGGGCCAAAGATTCAAGTCACAGATACTTCTAACCTATGACTTTGAGTATGTGTTTTTTTACCACCTCGTTCTAATCCTTTTTCTTAACAGGGTGTTACAACAAATGCTAACATATATATGTGCAGCTTTCACTGGGCCCTTTTTATTATTGAGCTAGATAGAAGCCAAATCATGGTTATGGACTCTCTGCGGAAACCCCATGAAAAGTACAAAAACCTCATTGCCATGCTCAACCGGTACATTCTAGTTCCTTTCATTATTGTGCTAGTTCTGTTCTTTCCATTTGAAACAAACTCTAATAATATATAAAACGTAATCACATGTGTTGTGCCTTCGCAAGTTTCCGTGAAAAAAATGTTGGGGAATTCAGGAAGAATTTTGAATTGCGCCTCGCTAAATATGTATGTATATCTTAATACTAGCTTTTTAGTTAACTTAATTTTCATGCATCCATTTCACGCTTCTAACATTTTTACTACAGGTCTTGCATCAGCCATCGGGAAACAATTTATGCGGCTTCTATGTATGCGAGATGATGCACAACTTTGTCGGAGGCATTGCTGACTACACGAGAAAAGGTGAACAGTTTGGGGTAAGTATATGTAATTAGTATCTTAGTATTGCCTAGCTATTTTCGGACATCGATCTTCTATAATTTCAAGGATTAATTAGTTAATTTTCCTAATTAAAAATAGGTTCCCTTAAAATTGGCGAAAAAAGGTTTGGACAAAGGCCCGGAACTCTCGCTGGTGCGTGTCAAAGCAATACAAGAGCAACTCGCCGGCTTCATTTTTAATGAGGTCGTAAGTCTTACAGGCGAGCATTACCACCATATTTTTAATCATGTTTCAGAGTCGGAGCCCGCCAAAGAGACCGGTCAACCGTCGGGGTCGACATCTACGGCTACCAAGAGCAATGCACGTAAAAGATCCCGATAAACAAAAATATGTGTAATTGTGTATATATGTGATACTTATATATAGGCTAGCTGGCTAGCTAGGTATTGTAATACCTTTTTATTAGTTGTAATTAAAGTTTTAATGAATGTCCTTTGATTTAATTATGAGCTAATTGTGCATGATTGTGATAGTAATATGGGTTTTAATTAATTGTGATTTAACACATGCATGCATAAATAAAAAAAATATAATAGCTAGGGGCCACAGATAATAAAATAAATATAATAGCTAGGTGGCGTGGTTGATATCATGATTACAGTCCTGGTTGGACACACCAACCGGGACATCAATGTCCCGGAACCGGGACTTATTTAAGTCCCGGTTGGAGATACCAATCGAGACAATAAGTCCCGGTTGGAGACACCAACCGGGACTGATAGGCTCCCCGTGCCTACAGATATGGGCCTTAGTCTTGGCTCGTTGGAACGGATCGATGCCCAGAGGCATCGACCCGCATTGGTTGTCGGTTCAGAACCGGATCAAGCTCCGATTCGAAGAGTTATTTATACAAATAAAAAACTTCTAAGCACATCAATATGGCTAAAGGAGGGTGAAGTAAATAAATTTCTTTAAAAAGCAAGATTACTGTTCATGATACAGTGAGAGTTTGGGAGACAGTAAGCTAAAGTAAGTTAAAACGTGTATACGAGATAGGAAATCATTTTTCTCTTTTGTTTTTCAAAAGAAAAAGAAAATGTCAAGCTAATAGTATTCTTAAAAGTGTAGTTTATCACCAATTTATACAACTAAATATTTTATGGATGTTGTATGCGTATATTTAACACATTGATTGGTGATTGTGTTTGTTGGAATTTGCCGTCATGTGACCTTAGTTGCATGAGCAGAACTCTTAGTGACATAGGCATTAGGCACTATGTGCGTAGGGTTCAAATGTTTGGATTTTATTGGTTCTTGAATTGTAGTGCCTAAAAGCATTTTAATGAACAGTCACTACCTTCCTGCTTAGTTGTTTTCTGTTAGTAACTCTTCTTTTCCCTTTTATCTCTCAACAGACTGATGGCTAGAGAAGCTCAAGGCTGTGGACGTGGACGTGGCCGTGGTGAAACTGCCAACCAGGCACAACGTGGAGGCCGTGGTCGAGGCCGTGGTCGTGGTCGCGGACAGGCTGCCGTTGCCTCACAACAAGAACCTGAGGAGAATGTTCAGGAGCAAATACAGCTGACAGAATCCCTAGGCACCACAAGGAGCGCCCAGAGAGGGAAATCTGCCACCACCACCCGCTCAAGAGCCCACAGCTCAGCAGCTAATGCAAATGCATCCGCAAGTCCTGCAAGCTATGCAACAACAACTCAATAATCTGCCAGCTGCCGCACACAATGTGGTACCGCAGTCTAAGTATGCTGACTTTATGAGGACCCGTCCTCCAACGTTTGCGGGATCCGCAGAGCCACTCGATGCTGGTGACTGGCTTAAGTAGGTCGAGCGCAAGTTGTACTTGGCCAATTGTGATGACTATGAAAGTGTGCAGTACGCTGCACATCAGCTTAAGGGAATTGCAGCCAACTGGTGGGAGAATTACTGCGAGGCTCACCATGACGTGCAGTCCATCACTTGGGAAGAGTTTTCTGCGGCATTCACCACCGCACATATTCCCACTGGTGTGATGGACATGAAGAGGCGTGAGTTTCAAAATTTGCGCCAGGGCAATATGAGTGTATCGGAGTATCACAACCGATTCATTCAACTTGCTCGGTATGCCAAATAAGACGTCGCAAACGACGCAGCCAAGATATAGAGGTTCATGGAGGGAATGAACCCCGTCCTGAAGGTCAATCTGGTCTCCCATGGATGTCGTACCTTTCGGAGTTGGTCAATATGACGTTGCTACAGGAGGATGCTCAACGTCAACTAAATGAAGACAACAAGAACAGGAGGTTGGCATTCCAAGGCCAACAGGGACCCGCAACACACGTCCCCGTACACGACAATTTCAACCCAAACATTAGGGGAACAAGCCTTCTACCCCGATGTTCCATGCACTTGTTCCACCCCAGCAGCAGGCGCTGCGCAATAATTCAGGGGCACCGCCAGCCAAGAGCACAACAACTGCGCCAGGTGTACAGTGCTTCAACTATCAGCAGATGGGTCACTATGCTCATAGTTGTCCCCAGAAGAAGAGCAACCCGGCGCTAGCACCAACCAATACCGGAGGAACTGTGAGACCATGTGGAGTTGCCTCCCATGTTTGGTGATGAGTATATGTGCTAGTTGATCAAAGTTTTGAGACATGATTGGTAACTCATTTTAAAAATCAACATGGCTTTGCTTGTGTCCCTTGGTGTGTTGGAACTTGTGGTAATATGATTGGAATGTTGGACTTACCCCAGGTCGAGGTAGTGACCCTTGGCTTGGTTCTCTTGTTGTTCCCTTTGATCTCTGTGACTGCAGGTGTGCGGTGGCAACCGGATGCCTTCAGGGCCATGCGCTGAGGCCATGCACTGAGGCCATGCGTTGAGGCCATGTGCTGAGGTGGCCCGGTGGGACCCGTGGCACACTAGGCGAGGCTAGGCGAGGCTAGGTGAGGCTAGGCGAGGCGAGAAGGACTGGAGTCACGCGACAGCTATGGATGCTCAGGGATCCGAGGCAGGTTCTGGGTTAGCCGGTATCAAAACCCCTGGTCAGTTACGGGTTAGCGGTATCAAAACCCCGGTCAGGTTCTGGCTTAGCCCGAGAAAACCCCGGTTAAGGTTGTGGGGTTAGCCTATGTGTGAAAAACCCCAGGTTGGGTTAAGGGTGAACCCATGTGAAGAAAACCCTGATTAAATGGATAGTTGAGTGGGTTAATCTTAGCCCTCCATGTGTGGATGAGTGGTTGATGCAATATATCGCGATATGGGTCAATATGTCGCGATATATCCTCACCGGTTTGCCTATATAAAGAGATGTGGAGGGAATGTCTCCACCAACCTGGATAGGCTGTGTAAACACTTCAAAAATCTGAATACAAATCCTATTCCTCAATCCCTCATGTCTCTCTAGTGTTCTTCACTTGTTCATGATGAGTTTTGGTTTTGTTTTTTGATCTTTTATTTAGTTTCTTGATGTGTTCTTGGTTTACTTGATCTCTTCCTGGTTTGGAACCACACTTGTGATGTCTTGAGGATATATAGATGGTTCTTAAACTAGTTCATACATTCTAGGAAAGATTTGAAGTGGTTTCGGCCTTTAGTTGTTGCTGTCCAGAAACTTTCAGCCTGACCTACGTGAAGGGTTTTATTTTTCTAGACATTTAGAAAAATCCTTTTTGTGTGCTTTTTGTTGGAACTGTTTCCTGACTCCATTGCCTATCCACCATAAAAATTTCAAGGCAAGGAGATCTCTAGTTTGGGCGCGGTGATCTGTTCTTTGAGCCCCAAACTTTCTGGACGTGGCTGCAGACAGACTATGATTGTTTGATTTTTCCTGATTTTTTCACAAGGAGTTTGAAGCTAAGATTTTTCATGGATGAACTAGGTTCATGAATCAGCCATGAGAAAAATCCTCATGAAGTTTGGAGCCTGAAATATTGGCTTCTTGGTTCATTGAACTTGGTCTATTGCTGCTGGAAATTTCTGGATTACTTTAGCTAAAGTAACTTTTGACCTTTGTCTTGTTTCTCCATGGCTTAAGTGGGATTTCGTGTGGATTAGTTTCAGAGCACCTTGCACCATCTGAGTGATAGGAAACTCCCCATATTTTGGCCATGGTTCATCCATGAATATCAGGGGTACACTTGGTGCAAGAGAGTTCTAATTGCTGCTGTCGATTTGAAGCTATTGCGGTGCTTGTGTAGTCACTCGTGTGTAGTTTTTCGCTGCTGCACCCTAGGTTCATCCTTGTCTTGTGGCTTGTGGTGAGTTAGGTGTGTTGTGTTGTGAAGAGATGAGCGTTGGGTGCAAAGCAATAGGGCTGAAATCAATTTAGCGCCTATTCACCCCCCCTCTAGTCGCAAAGCAATAGGTTTGAGGGTAGGTTAGCTATGGCTCAGAATGTTGAGTGCCTTTCCTGTCAGTCTCTTAGGAGAGAGGTTGAGTTGCTCGGGGAGCAATGCCGTAAGCTGAAGGGTAAGGACCAGGTAGTGGACACACAGAGTTCTTCTTCTGCACCTTCCTCTCCTGCTTCTTGCACGTTCTGTCCTCAGCTTCATCAGGAGTGTGAGTACCTGATGAGCACTCTTGAGAAGTTTGTAGGTGGTAAGAAGAACCTTAACCTGATCCTTGACCAGAGTAAGATCTCCCAGGGTAGAGGTCTAGGTTTTGACTGGCTTGATCATATCAAGCGTCACCCTCCTCAAGTTGTCACAGCTAGTAAGAATGGCAGGATGATAGAGGTGTCTCCTGGAGTCCCTGAGAAGACTGTGTTCAAGAGTGCTAGGGTCTTACAAGACAAGCCTACTCAGAAGGCTGTGTCCTTTGCTGCTGTTTCTTCTAGCAAGGGCAAGGGTGTCCTTGTTGAGAAGAAGTCTTCTAAAGTAGGTCCAACCCCTAAGAAGCCCAAGGTAGTCCCAGCTCCTATTTCTAGGAAGACTGAAGTCGCTTCTGCCCCTATGAAGGTCAAGTACTCTTGCACTCAGTGTGGCAGGGTAGG
This sequence comes from Olyra latifolia, assembly GCA_036346145.1. Lineage (NCBI taxonomy): Eukaryota > Viridiplantae > Streptophyta > Magnoliopsida > Poales > Poaceae > Olyra > Olyra latifolia. The sequence goes on along the minus strand of CM070528.1, from coordinate 44,902,691 downwards.
CCACATTGCTGAGTTCTGCTACAATCTAGTTGGTTTCCCTAGGCAGGCACCTAGTCAGTTTATCCCTCAGGTTTCCCGTCGACCAGGTCTTGGATCACAGCGAGTTCCAGCTGTTGTCCCACCTAGGTTTGACCGTCCTCAGTTTCAATGCCGTCCTCAAAATGTGCCCTTTCCTGCTGTTCAGGGTAGACGCTTGTGGCGTGCTTCTTCACCTAGTAGAGGTGGTAGGCAGGTTGAGAGGTCTTGTGGTGAGATTGCTGAGTTTGTGAGAGTTTCTCGTGCTAGTGGTGTTGCTCAGTATTGGGTGCCTAGGTCTGCTCTTGTTTTCCCCAATACTGATGCACACTCTTCTCGTTGAGTTTGACAGGTGCGTAGGCGGGGCAAGAAGGAGGTGTGGATAGTGGACTCTGGGTGTTGCAGGCACATGATCGGGGAGTCTAGGTGGTTCTCCTTTCTTTCCCGGGTTCCCAATGGTGAGACCATCACCTTTGGGGATGCTTCTTCAGAACGCGTGCTAGCTTCAGGTTCAGTTTAGGTTAGCCCTAGGTTTGTCCTTCTGGACGTTGCCTTAGTCAGTAAGCTGAAATACAGTTTGCTTTCTGTGTCTCAGCTTGTTGATGAGGGTTTTGAGGTTTCTTTCAAGTCTGACTCTTGCAAGATTCTCAGTTTCTCTGGTGAGTTTGTTTGTAGGATTTTTCGATTGGGCAGGGTGTTTCAGGCCGATTTTGATTCTTCCTCTGTTGGTTCTTCTCACTGTCTGATTGCTTCTGATTCTCGGGATCTTTTGTTTTAGCATAGGAGATTGGGTCACATTGGTTTTGATCACTTGACTCGAGTTAGCAGCCGTGACCTTGTTCGTGGTTTGCCCAAACTCAAAATGGTCAAGGATATAGTCTGTGCTCCTTGTTGCCATGGCAAGATGGTTGCCGCCTCTCACCCACCAGTCACCCTTGTGATGACTAATGCACCAGACACGATGGCGCATATGGATATTGTTGGTCCTGCTCGTGTGCAGTCTGTGGGTGGGAAGTGGTATGTGCTAGTGATCGTGGATAATTACTCTAGGTATTCATGGGTTTTCTTCATGGTTACCAAGGACGAGTCGTTCAGCCACTTTCAAAGTTTGTATCGCAAGCTTTCAGTGGAGTTTCCAGGTGCGCTCAGGGCCATTCGTACTGATAATGGCACTGAATTCAAGAACTCTGAGTTTGCAAGTTTCTGTGAGAGGTTAGGTGTTGAACATCAGTTTTCTTCTCCTCACGTCGCACAACAAAATAGTGTTGTGGAGAGGAAAAATAGGACCTTGGTAGAAATGGCTCGCACCATGTTGGATGAGTACTCCACCCCTAGGTACTTCTGGGCTAAGGCTGTAGCTGCTGCTTGTCATGTGTCCAATAGGGTGTTTCTTAGATCCAAGTTGCACAAAACCTCTTTTGAGTTGCGCTATGGTAGGAAGCCTAGTGTCTTCCATCTTAGGGTGTTTGGGTGCAAGTGCTTCATCTTGAAGTCTGGTCACTTAGACAAGTTTGAGTCTCGCTCTGCCGATGGGATCTTCTTGGGGTACTCCACTTCACCCGAAACTACGGGTTTGGACCCTAGAGGAAAGCGAGTGCTTGAGACGTGTGAGGTTACCTTTGATGAGGCTAGTCCAGTGCGGACAGATATCTCTTCTTGACCTTTCTTCCGAAACAATCTTTATAGAAGAGCCTACTCACAGAGATGATTCTTGTTACGAGCATGAGTCCAGAGTGCCATCGCCTCCAGATCCTCCAGCTTGTTTCGAGCCTCTAGACTCTTCTCACCAATACTGCTTTCTCCGAGTCTTGTGCGGTTTCGATCCTAGTCCACTCGTGGTCCCGCTTTTCTTCCGAGCAGAGGTCACTTCTTTGGGTCCGCCTGAGTTTGTTCATAGAGATCACCCTCCTCGGCAGATCATAGGAAACCTAGATGAGAGAGTCACTAGGTCGATGTCTGGTGTTTCTCTGTTCGCTTTCTCTGCTTTGCTTTTGTTGCTTCCTTTGATCCTCAAATGTCACTCAAGCTCTTTCCAAAGGAGCCTTGGGTGAATACAATGCATGAGGAGCTAGAAAATTTTGAGAGAAACAAAGTTTGGAAGCTTGTTGAATATCCCATTGGTCAGAATGTGATTGGCACGAAATGGGTATTCAAAAACAAGTGCAATGAGGATGGAGTTGTTGTGAGGAACAAGGCCAGATTAGTGGCCCAAGGCTTCACTCAAGTCGAGGGTATTGATTGTGATGAGACTTTTGCTCCTGTTGCTCGACTTGAGGCTATTCGAATCTTGCTTGCTTTTGCTGCTTCTAAGGGTTTCAAGCTTTTTCAAATGGATGTAAAGAGTGATTTTCTCAATGGTGTTATTGAGGAGGATGTCTATGTTAGACAGCCCCCTAGTTTTGAAAACCCCAAGTTCCCAAACCATGTCTTCAAGCTTTCCAAGGCTTTGTATGGTCTTAAACAGGCTCCTAGGGCTTGGTATGAGCGGCTTAAGTCATACTTGCTTGAGAATGGTTTTGAGATGGGGCATGTAGATAAGACTCTCTTCATCCAGCGGAGCGGCGAAGACTTCCTCTTGGTTCAGATCTATGTCGATGACATAATCTTTGGTGGCTCCTCTGACTTGCTTGTCTCACAGTTTTCTGAGTTGATGGGTTCTGAGTTTGAGATGAGCATGATGGGTGAGCTTAACTTCTTTCTTGGCTTCCAAATCAAGCAATCTTCTGATGGGATCTTCCTTCACCAATCCAAGTTCACTCGTGATCTTCTGAAAAGATTTGCAATGTCTGATAGGAAGCTAGTCTCTACTCCTATGGCGACCACTACTGCTCTTGACCCTGACCTTGGTGGTGATCCTGTCGACGGAATGAGTACCTTAGCATGATAGGTTCTCTCCTTTACCTCATCGCTTCTAGGCCGACATACACTTTTTGTGTGTCTCGTGCTCGCTGTGCCAGCCCTCGCGTTTCTCACCTTCAGCGGTGAAGCGCATCTTCGCTATCTCGAGCCACCTTGGACCTAGGAATTTGGTATTCTTCACCTCTTGTCTGCGTCCTTAGAGCCTTTTCAGATGCTGATTTTGCCGGTTGTAGGATAGTTAGGAAGATCACTTCTGGCACTTGCCAATTTCTTGGCATTTCTCTCGTTTCTTGGTCTTCTAGGAAACAGTCGAGTGTTGCACAGTCCATCACTGAGGCTGAGTATGTTGCTGCTGCTAGTTGTTGCGGCCAAGTGCTTTGGATTTGCTCAACTCTGCGTTACGTTGGGATTTTCCTCAGGAGTGTGCCACTGTTCTGTGACAGCACTTCTGCAATTAATATTGCCAAAAATCCCGTGCAGCACTCTAGGACCAAACACATAGATATTAGGTATCACTTCCTTAGAGACCATGTGGAGAAGGGTGATATCGAGCTCTGCTTTGTAGATGGACTAGCAGATATCTTCACCAAGCCCTTAGATGGCTCTAGGTTTGCCACTCTGAGAGGAGAGCTTGGCCTTGTGAGTTTGAGTAGCTTGGGCTGAGGGGGAGCTTTGTGCTTGTTCGCTTGTAGTATATGTATATACCTTGCTGTTTTCTGTTTGTGTTTATCTTTCTTTGTTTGGGTTGATGCCTACTTCCTTCAGTTAGCTTTGATTCATACTTAACTTGATAATTGCCAACTTGAACCAAAATAAGCTTAAAATTTGACTCACTTGTTGAGGGGGAGCTTGGTATCATTTTCTGCCCATGAGCTTTGTTTATTATGCTTGTGAAGCTCTGCTTGCTATGCTCATGGTGCTCTAGTGATGAACTTGCTACTATTGTCATATATGTGCTCATGTTTAATCATGCCATGTGCTTCAAATTAAAATTTTGAATGAAAACTTAGTATCACTTGTAGTTTTCACTAGCAAGTCTCTCTACTAGATGTGTGCTAGGCTTGGCATGATGTTGGACACTCTAGCATCCTAGTGCAATCTTAAATTGAGCTACTTATTTATGTTTGGATCCTCATGTTTGTAAAGTTGAAAAATTGACAAAAAAAATTTAATTTAAAAAAAATGCAGAAACATGATAAAAAAAAAGTGTTTAGTTTGTGAACAAACATGAGGAGGGGAGTTAGAGGAGGCCTTCATGCGTGGTTACCCTACGGGTTTGCCTTGCTAAACTTTCCAAAATCTGACGTTCACTAATGATTAAACTTGTGTAATGTTTAAAATTGGGATAAACATGAAGAGAAGGGTAAGAGGAGGCCTTTGTGCGTGGTTACCCTACGGATTGGCTTTACTTGATCCTTTCAAAATCTGAGTCCCTTAGAAAAACACAAAAAGATTTTTGAGGATTCAAGTATACATATGTAGCTCTCTAAGCATTGAACTAGGTTTCTAGTCTTGTTCATTTGGTTCTTTGCCTAGTGTTACCTCTAGTCTTATGATCTTACTATGTGATGCTCTTGTTGATAGCCTGCTCTTGTTTTGTGCTTCATTTTCCTAGCTATGGCATGATCCCTTTGAGCATTAAATGTGTACGAGGTAGCATGTTTATCTCTAAAGGTATTTGAGTTTACTTGCTTGGTTCTAAACTTGCATAATTCTCAAAGCTTGTTTATATTGCATATTTTGGTACCTTGCCGAGAGAGAAGGGGAGTGAAACCATTGCCTTGCTGCCTATATTGCCAAAAGGGGGAGAGAGTTCGGCAATTTTGAGAGAGTTTGGAAATTGGTTTGTCTCAAACTTTGTGGCACTTTAGTTTGGCAATATACTCATCAAGGGGGAGATTATGAGACCATGTGGAGCTGCCTCCCATGTTTGGTGATGAGTATATGTGCTAGATGGTCAAAGTTTTGAGACATGATTGGTAACTCATTTTAAAAATCAACATGGCTTTGCTTGTGTCCCTTAGTGTGTTGGAACTTGTGGTGATATGATTGGAATGTTGGACTTACCCCAGGTCGAGGTAGTGACCCTCGGCTTGGTTCTCTTGTTGTTCCCTTTGATCTCTGTGACTGCAGGTGTGCGGTGGCAGCCGGATGCCTTTAGGGCCATGCGCTGAGGCCATGCACTGAGGCCATGCGTTGAGGCCATGTGCTGGGGTGGCCCGGTGGGACCCGTGGCGCACTAGGCGAGACTAGGTGAGGCGAGAAGGACTGGAGTCACACGACAGATGTGGATGCTCAGGGATCCGATGCAGGTTCTGGGTTAGCCGGTATCAAAACCCTGGTCAGGTTCTGGGTTAGCCAGTATCAAAACCCCGGTCAGGTTCTGGCTTAGCCCAAGAAAACCACGGTTAAGGTTGTGGGTTAGCCTATGTGTGAAAAACCCCAGGTTGGGTTAAGGGTGAACCCATGTGAAGAAAACACTGGTTAAATGGATGGTTGAGTGGGTTAATCTTAGCCCTCCATGTGTGGATGAGTGGTTGAGGCAATATATTGCGATATGGGTCAATATGTCGCGATATATCCTCACCGGTTTGCCTATATAAAGAGAGGTGGAGGGAATGTCTCCACCAACCTGGATAGGCTGTGTAAACACTTCAAAAATCTGAATACAAATCCTATTCCTCAATCCCTCATGTCTCTCTAGTGTTTTTCACTTGTTCATGATGAGTTTTGGTTTTAGTTTTTGATCTTTTATTTAGTTTCTTGATGTGTTCTTGGTTTACTTGATCTCTTCCTGATTTGGAACCACACTTGTGATGTCTTGAGGATGTATAGATGGTTCTTAAGCTAGTTCATGCATTCTAGGAAAAATTTGAAGTGGTTTTGGCCTTTAGTTGTTGCTGTCCAGAAACTTTCAGCCTGACCTACGTGAAGGGTTTTATTTTTCTAGAAATTTAGAAAAATCCTTTTTGAGTGCTTTTTATTGGAACTGTTTCTTGACTCCATTTCCTATCCGCCATAAAACTTTCAAGGCAAGGAGATCTCTAGTTTGGGCGCGGTGATCTGTTCTTTGAGCTCCAAACTTTCTGGACGTGGCTGCAGACAGACTATGATTGTTTGATTTTTCCTGATTTTTCCACAAGGAGTTTGAAGCTAAGATTTGGCATGGATGAACTAGGTTCATGAACCAGCCATGAGAAAAATCCTCATGAAGTTTGGAGCCTGAAATATTGGCTTCTTGGTTCATTGAACTTGGTCTATTGCTGCTGGAAATTTCTGCATTACTTTAGCTAAAGTAACTTTTGACCTTTGTCTTGTTTCTCCATGGCTTAAGTGGGATTTCATGTGGATTAGTTTCAGAGCACCTTGCACCATCTGAGTGATAGGAAACTCCCCATATTTTGGCCATGGTTCATCCATGAATACCCGGGGTACACTTGGTGCAAGAGAGTTCTAATTGCAGCTGTCGATTTGAAGCTATTGCGGTGCTCGTGTAGTTACTCGTGTATAGTTTTTCGCTGCTGCACCCTAAGTTTATCCTTGCCTTGTGGCTTGTGGTGAGTTAGGTGTGTTGTGTTGTGAAGAGATGAGCGTTGGGTGCAAAGTAATAAGGCTGAAATCAATTTAGCGCCTATTCACCCCCTCTAGTCACCGAGACCGATTCTTCAGGAACACCTGATCGTACGCCGCAGCAAGGGCCAGTTCGTACAGTCCCTGGAACCCCAAGAACACCGCAGACAATGGGAAGAGGCCGAGTGAATCATGTGACGGCCGAAGAAGCTCAGGAAGCGCCCGATGTTGTGCTAGGTACGTTTCCAGTTAATTCCGTATCTGCAACCGTTCTATTTGATTCCGGTGCTTCGCATTCCTTTATATCCAAAGACTTAGTGGAAAAACATGGGTGGAAAATGTTGCCTCTTAAGAAACCCCTAATAGTGCAATCCCCGGGAAAAGAATTGAGAGCAAATTTTGCAAGTCCTGCAGTGGAAATAGAAATCGGAGGAGAAAAGTTCTCGGCAAACCTTATTTTGCTATAATCGCCTGGGATAGAAGTAATATTGGGAATGGATTGGTTAGCCCAATTCAAAGGGTACATTGACTGTGCCAATAGGGCCATCACTCTCACTAACACCAGCGGAGTTGCAGTAAATTTTCTGTCCTCCATGCGAGACCCAAATGCCAGTACGGTGAATCGGATAAAAGGAGTGCACACAGAGTCAGAATTACCAGCTTTGGAGTCTATTCCGGTGGTATGTGAGCACCTAGATGTGTTTCCTGAAGATCTACCTGTTCTGCCACCAGACAGGGATGTGGAGTTTGTCATCGACTTGGCACCCGATACTGCTCCCATATCTCAACGACCGTACCGGATGAATGCTAATCAACTAGCGGAGATGAAGCAGCAGATCAGACAATTACAAGACAAAGGTTTTATCTGACCCAGCTATTCACCATGGGGATCTCCAGTCATCTTTGTGAAGAAGAAGGACGACACACTCCGTATGTGTGTGGATTACCGATCGTTGAACGAAGTTATGATCAAGAACAAATATCCGTTGCCTCGAATAGATGATTTGTTCGACCAGCTGAAAGGAGCACGAGTCTTCTCAAAGATAGACTTGAGGTCGGGATACCATCAAATCAAAATCAGGAAGGAGGATATTCCGAAGACGGCGTTTACCACCCGTTATGGTCTGTATGAGTTCATCGTAATGTCTTATGGACTAACTAATGCCCCAGCGCATTTCATGGCCATGATGAACAAGGTGTTCATAGAATTTCTGGATAAGTTCGTCGTGGCATTTATCAACGACATTCTCATTTATTCCAAAAGTGAGGAAGAACATGCTAAACATCTAAGGATTGTGTTGGAAACACTTCGCAAACACCAGCTGTATGCTAAATTCAACAAATGCGAGTTTTGGTTATCGGAAGTTTCCTTCATAGGACATGTTATCTCAGCCGGAGGAGTGTCTATTGATCCGAGCAAGGTCCAAGATGTACTAAACTGGGTACAACCGAAGATAGTGACCAAGGTCCGTGGTTTTCTAGGTATGGCTGGTTACTATCGGAGGTTTATTGCAGATTTCTCCAAAATAGCCAGGCCGCTCACTCAACTGTTGAAAAAGGAGACCAAGTTCGTTTGGACGGATGCCTGCGAGCGAAGTTTCCAAGAGCTAAAGAAAAGATTGACCACGGCCCCAGTGCTTATTTTGCCTGATATACACAAAGGTTTTGACATCTACTGTGATGCATCCAAGCACGGACTTGGTTGTGTATTAATGCAAGAAGGAAAGGTCGTCGCCTACGCCTCGCGCCAATTGCGACCGCATGAGTTGAATTATACGACTCTTGATCTGGAGCTCGCAGCTGTGGTTCATGCCCTGAAGATTTGGAGACACTATTTGATTGGAAACCATATGGAGGTTTATACGGACCACAAGAGCTTAAAGTACATTTTCACCCGGTCTGATCTGAACATGAGGCAGCGAAGATGGCTGCAACTGATAGCAGACTATGATTTGGGAGTACACTACCATCCAGGCAAGGCAAATGTTGTAGCTGATGCTCTGAGCAGGAAAAACCACTGCAATCAACTATTGGAGGAGTGTCGAAAATTTAATTTGGAAGTAGTCGAGAGAGGGAATCTTATTAGCCTGGAAGTGAAGCCCACGCTAGAAGAACAAATCAAGGAGCACCAGCAGAACGATGAAATGACCATCGATGTTATTGTGCCAATGATCATGGAAAGAGCCCCTGAATTCTCTATGGATAAGGAAGGTGTTGTCTGGTATGGGAAGAGGATCCTTGTACCAGATGTGAAGGAGATTCGTGAACTGATTCTGCGGGAAGCCCATGACTCAGCCTTATCCATCCACCCCGGGAGCACCAAGATGTATTTGGATCTACGGGAGAGATATTGGTGGCCTAGTATGAAGAAAGAAATTGCAGAATATGTTGCAATGTGTGATGTATGCCAGCGAGTAAAAGCAGAACATCAAAGGCCAGCTGGTTTACTACAGCCATTGCGAGTACCTAAGTGTGGGAACCCTGGTTTTTACCAAAACGGACCCCTCTGTGTTACCGGTATGAGTCCCAAGGATCAATACTCATACCCACAGTGAAACAGAATCATGATACTAAAACACAGCTGCATTAGCTAATAAAATAGTTGAGAGTGCGGCGGAGCAATATGTTACATTGGCTTAGAAATACAAAACGCTGTTAAAACAAAGCAAAAGCTTATAACCAAAAGTAGTCTCCCATCACGGCCACAGGCACACGATGAGTGGGAAACGGCTAGTAGTTCGGAGCATCATCCGAGAAGATCTCATCGTTATCCTGCGTGTCCTCGTAATCTTGACCTGCTCATAGATTGAACAGCCCCGCATAACAAACGGGGTTAGCATATGATTGCTAGCAAGTCCTTCCTGAGAAGGGCCAGGTTACAGTTCATACTAGAAAGCTTATGGTTAATTTGCATAAAAGCACTTTACCTAGAATTATAAAAGCATTTAAGAAACATATATAAATAATTTTAAATTCTCATGATCAACAGTAATATCATAAAATTTCTATTCTCAGATCTCAAGTTCTCCACTCATTATTCTCAGTTCATTATCTCTTCTCTCCTTTCTCAATTCCCAAATCTCAATTTTCATATTTCAAACTCATGATTCTCATCTAGCAACGGCATACACGCCGGAATAACTTTACCCATGTCATATTAAGATTGGTGAGGCTACAATGTGAAACCCACTTTGTCTGGCCTTAACAGTAGGCACGCCATTCAAATGGTTTTACTCGCAGAGGTTGTACGCTTTACGCAAGATACGATATCCTCCGTCGAAGGATATTATAACAAAACCCTTCGTAAAATTAACCTCGGGCTTAACACGGCCGCGCACGATACTCATAGGTACCCAGAGAAATGATTCAGCACAAGTCTCTGGCAATACCCCGGTGAAGTTTCTCAACTTTCTCTCTGTACTCATCAACCGTGCAAGGACAGTGCGTAATCCCGACATTTCTTTTCCTTTAGATTAGGCCCGTCCCATACCGGGCTTGCGGTCGCACGGGTAAATACTCAGTAAAGTAATCACATGGCTCGGTCCTTATTCTGTTAGCGGCAACCCACACAAACCCAACTCTCGTGCTCAAATGCACCCACCTTACAATCCTTCTGCTCCCGATCTCATTTATTAGTGGATCAGGGTCGGCTAAGGCCGCCTCGGCCCGCTGACTACAACAAAGTCATGGAGACGCCGTATCCCTTCCATCCAAATGGGAAGCACGCAGCTAAAAATTGCAACATCTTGAAGAAGTTCGCTGAGGATCACAACAGCAACGCTCCGAGAGATGCCAAATAAGATGATAAGCGTGACCCTCCCCAGGGCGATGCTTACCAAGAAACCGAGCGGGATCTCAACTACATATTCAGGGGATCGGATGTGTATGAGTCCAAGCATAAGCAAAAGCTTACCGATCGGGAAATCAACGCAGCCATTCCGGTGACCCCCGAGTATCTCCGGTGGTCTGAAGTTCCGATCATATTTGATCACTCAGATCACTCAGATCACGTCCCTTGCCTAGGAAGATATCCACTTATCTTGGATCCTGTGGTGCGAGGCGTCCGACTGCGCAAGGTTCTGGTTGACGGCGGGAGTGGATTAAATATCCTTTTTGCCAAGACTCTGGGCGAGATGCCGATCCCAAGGGCGGCGCTCCAGCGGACAGACGCGCCGTTCCATGGTATAATGTCGGGAACTTCATCGGTGCCAATCGGGAAAATCACTCTTTTTGTCACCTTTGGCACTCGGGATAATTACCGGACGGAGAACCTCAGCTTTGAGGTGGCCGATTTCGAGACTGCGTATCACGCGATCTTGGGAAGGTCGGGCTTGGCTAAGTTCAAGGTCGTCCCGCACTACACCTAACTGGTTATGAAGATGCCAGGTCCACGGGGCGTAATCACGGTCCATGGAGATGTCAAGTTTTTCCACCTCCTCGACAGGGAAAGCTGCGACTTCACCCAGTCGGTTGAAGCGGCTGCCGAGTTTGACGAGATCCGGCGAACGGTCACCACTCTCCACGACGACGGCGATCTACCGAACAAGAAGCCATCTAAGTCAGGCATCAGGCCTGGCAAAGATGACGAGTAAAGAGGCGCCCGGTGTCCTTCCCCAAGTAGATGATGAGTAAAGAGGCGCCTCCACTCAGTGATTAACTCACTCGACGGTATGCCTGGGGGCTTGCCTGGATAAAGGAACATCAAGCAATCGCGTCGGTGCTATACCTGACGACCATTGTAATCCATGTTTACAATTAAATAAAGATAAGCTTTCGCTCACATTGTCTCTACGCTTATGCAATTCAGTTTCTGACTTGCTACTTACTTGTATGCCAATTAAGTAGTAAGTCGGGGGCTACACCTAATTTGGTGCGCAATCGCGCACCTAATCTTTTATTTAACTTGACTTACTACCTTGAAGCTAGTAAGTCGAGGGCTACACCTAATTAGGTGTAGTCTGCGCCTAACCAATACCTAATCGATCTTTTCTCCTTTAAGTCTATGACGAAGCCTAGCATAAGTTGTTCCGGGTAACAAAGGAACGTAGTTTATTCGGCCAGAGGCATGACTTAAGTAGAGAAAGGATGGTTAGCATATGCCATGTTAAAAATGGAAGTCATTTACATGGATAATTTACAAGTCCCTACATTTTTACAGGAAATCCAACTCTAAGTTGACTAGAAGGCACTCGGCTGTCGGCTTCACTTCCTCGAGCAACGCAATCGCCTCCTCTTCCGAGCAGGCGAAGCCATCCTTGATAGCGTCAAGCTCGATTCGAGGATAGTGCGACTTGGCGATTCCCAGCACTTGATTGGAACTCGTCAGGCTGACTTCCCTGAGCCGCACCTTCAGTTGCTTGGGGGCTTCGGTCCACCTCTGGATTAGCTCGGCCCGAGAGCTCGGCTCGTCTTCGCCAGCATAGAGTTGGCGTCGAGTGGGTTCCACCGCCACTTAGAGCTCATCATATCACGCTTGCGCAATCTTGGCGTTCTCTTGAAGAACGTCGTACTGCGCTAGCGTCTTCCTCCTATGTTCTGTCAGAGAACAGAGAATGCACGATTACATAACCGTGTAATCACTGGAGGTTCAGAGTTGGTTGGGTTTGAGGGCTTACCTTCCAACTCGGCGACGGCTTTTGCCTCCGACTTCTCCAGGGCCAGCTTCTGGTCCTGGGCCTTGGCCAGCTCCGCTTGAAGCCTGGCGATCGCGGCGTCGCGCACTGCACATGGTGCGGGGCATAACATCATCCGGTCACGCGCAAAATGAGCAATTCTGACTTAGGTCAGGGTACTTACACCGGAGGGAGCCTGCGAGGTCGAACTTTTCATCCTGCAGCTCCTTAATCCGGGCTTGCAACTCTCAGCGCTCCTTGGCTACCTAGGTCCGGACCCCGATGACCTCCCCTTCCACGGATTTGATCTGTTCTATTTTTGGGAGGAAGTAATTTAAAAACTTGGTTTTTCTCTCGGAAAAAACACCAAGTTCCTACAAAGAGGAAGGATAGTCACCATCCTGACTCAAGCTAAAGAAGATTCGCTCTGCAGGTCAAAAGGCTTACCTGAGCCATTCTGCCACATTCAGCGGCATACTCAAAGAAGGCCTTCCTCATTTCACCTTCGGCCTCGTCGTCAACAAGGGCCCAGTTCCCGGCCTCGTCCCTCCAGCCCGCTGAGAGCTTCGGCTCAATCTCCTCTGGGGGAGGCGGGGGCTGGCGGACGATCTCCTCTACTATCAGCTCAGCCCCCACGCCGCCCTCGGTGGATGGATTCAGGTCTGAGGCCGCGGCGGTAGCGCCTCCCCCGACCCCGGCTCCCGATGCGGCTTCCGCCGGCTCCGCTGGTGGGGTCACCGCATCGGCTAATGGAGGAGGTGCTTCCTGACTCGGCTCGGCAGGCTGTGATGCCGGCTCGGTCGGGCGACTTGACGGAACCTCTACCGATGGTTTCTTGGAATAGGGAATTTTCGATCAAAGGGAATGCAAAGGAAGATTGTCAGGCGGTGGCGGAGTTGTGCTTACCGGTTGGTGGTCTTAATCTTGATACCGGCGCCCATTCGAGAGGAAGTTCCTCTCGAAGAGGCGTCGGGTGGGCCTCTCGGCCTAGCTTGAGGGGTTGAATTCTTTTCCCCCTTTGGCGTCGTACTACCTTCTGTCCTTGGGGGAAGGGTCCCCCGACTACGCCCGGAAGCCGGAGTTGGTTGACTCGTTCCCTCTTTGGGAGCCTCACCCACCTTTGGCCCCGAGCTTCGCGGGCCGCGCCCTCTGGACGGCGGGACATTCTCCCCCGCTGAGGAAGCCGGGCCCTTGCCTTTCTTGGCGGCCAGGGTTTCTTCAAGTTCTCCCCCTAGGCGCTTCTCGCCCTTGTTGGCAGGGGCATCAGGAATTGGAGCCACGGATACGAAAGCCTGGCGATTCTGCATAGGAGCACGGCGTTACCAAATAAGCATCAACACAGGATTGCCTGACACAAGCAGAAAGAATACTTGATCCCTACCTCTGGAGGTGGATTGTTAAGGGAGAAACTCCTGGGACTCTCTTGATTTGAAAAAATAGTTCCGGGAGCGAAGAACTCGGAGAGTCGATTGATGACGTCCGAGTTGGAGATCGGGACATCCGTTTCTCGAGTAGAATCGGATGGCCCGGTGTACTCGAACCCGAGCCAGATCCTCTCCTTGAGCGGCTGGACACGGCGCTTTGTGAAGAAAACAACTATAGCGATGCCGGTCAGCCCCTCGTCTTTGAGATGTTGAATCAGGCCGAGTAACTCGGTCACCTGATCCATTTCAGAGGAAAGAGGGGGAGAGTTCCAAGAGGAGGAAGCTCAGGGCTTTCTCCCATCAAAACAAGGAAGACTGGGGGGAGGATTGGTGCAGTAGAACCAATCCTGATTCCACCCCTTCAAAGAAGTCCAAAGCAGCAAGGCAAAATACTCCTTTTTGAGGCCGCTATGAAGCTGAAAACATGCCCCACCAACAGCCTTGGGGGCATTGTCGGTGGGGTAGGCCTTCAAGAAGAAGAGATGGCGAAAAAGGGCGAAATGGGCAGCGATCCCCAGAAAAGCCTCACAAAGATGAACAAAAATTAAAAATTGAAGTATGGAATTAGGATTCAAATGGAAGAGCTCAATTCCATAATGGTTGAGTAAACCACGAAGAAAGGAGGATGCGGGGAGCCCGAACCCGCGGGAAAAGAAAGATTCGAAGACAACGATCTCCTCTTGATGAGGATTGGGGGAGGACTCACCTGTGGTGGCGCGCCAATCAATGAGCTTTGGTGTAGGGAGAACGCCGGCATCAACAAGGGCCTGCAACCGCTCATCGGTGGTGTTTGAGGTTGCCCAGTCCCCCGCCATTGGAATGTGGTGGATTTGGAGTTTGGCGACGGTGGCGGCGCTAGGGTTGCTTGGAGGCGACGAAAGCGCAAAAACCCTAGTGGAGTATTTCGGGGAGGCGAACGATTTGGGCGCACAGTGTAAGCGTACCGGTTCAAACTCCCCGATGTGTTTCACTTAAAAGGAAGCAGGAAACGTTTCATTTCCGTGCAAGGCGGGAAGGAAATGAAGCCCTAAAATTGTCGTTTCAAGACTTGGGCTCTGATTTAAATCCCTAAGGACATGCCCTAGAAGGGCCGAAAGTTGTACACGACTTACTCTGATGCAAATTGTCACTGGTCGATCTAGTCGGAAAATAGCGTGCCCTGTTGGGCTCTTTGCCGATCTTCAATTTGAGGAGTGGGCGCTTCCCAAAATTGCAACCCGGCTTTTGATGTGCCCCTTGGGGACGGTAGTCGGTTTGGCTTTTAGCCGGACCGCACATCAAAAGTTCTTTTAAATTGTCCCGGTGGCACATCTCCGGATCGTTTGTCATCAAGACAAGCACCACCTGGGCAAAATTTGACTCAGCTCTTGGTGTACCTCCTGGGGTCAATGGCTGGTCTGATTTTCTAATTAGATTAGGCGCCGAAGAGTTACCTCTTCAGTTGGGTCTCAGTGGCACATCTCCGGATCGTTTGTCGCCAAGACAAACACCACTAGGAGGACCTCAACTTGGAGGCGGGCGTATTCCTCTGGGGATCACTAGCTTGACTCCGCACTAGTCGGGTCAAGGCGCCTGAATACCCTACGCAAGTTGTGGCATATTCCATGCTGGATCGAATGTCGAGCTCTGCAAGCCAGGCTTGAATGCCATAAGTTGTAACAGGGAGGATAACGCTGGGTGGCACTGCTCACTTGGCAAAATCCACTTTTCTAGTATGCCTCTCCGTGGGGCCATTAGCCAGCATTCCGATCTGTCGGGCTGGGTGCCAGGCATCTTTAATAACTTGAGAATTTTCTCGAGTTCTTTGCAACTGTGTTGTTTGATCAACAGGTTACTCGGCGAGCAAACTCCATCAGCTGGACGAAGAGTGACGTCACTCGGGTAACATCCGAAGGACTGCGAGTTGAGCCCCGGATCAAGACAACCCAGTCCCGAAGCACTCGGGGGCTACTGTGGAAAACATGGGCCCTGGGTATCCGACGATACACTACTGGATGTACCACCTCCTTGGGCCGAGTCAATTGGGCCTTCTAGAAGGCAAGCTTGGAGGCTGGCGCGACTTGAGATGATCTACAAGGAAATGAATTCGTTTCCTACTCGAATACATGGATATAGGCATAGCCGAATCGGTTATATCTGTATTTTCCATATGCGAATTAGGGATTATATTTGAAACCCGACCCCCTGCACTATATAAAGGGGGTCCGGGGCCCCTAGTTCGAGATCCAATCCCATATCTTACAATCATCATCAGCATCCACCATAATACAATCCACGAGCACAGGAGTAGGGTATTACCTCCCCTCGAGGGCCCGAACCTGTATAAATTCGGCTCCCTGTGCTACCATCGTAGTTGTGATCTTTCGCATCGCCCCCTAAAATACATTGCCGACGCAAATCATCGACAGATACTCTATATGGCTTAAGGTCAAAAACCCCTTTGTTGTGCCTCCTAATAGTGAGATTAACGTGACCAACCAGGTTTCGGTGGAGTTGAATGCAAAAGCCCGCAACATGATCATCCAGGGGCTTAGTCGGAATGAATATAAGAAGGTTGCTCCTATTAAGTCTGCTCAAGAGATTTGGACTACCCACGTTGCTTACCATGAGGGAACGGCCCAGATCAAGACCGTGAGGCAGGACTAGTACAAAAGGGAATACAATCGCTTTGTGCAGAAGGCTGGTGAATCACTGGACGCCTGTTTCAGTTGGTTCACCAAGATCTTTAGCAATCTCAGGTTGGTTGGCACCACTTACACCGATTCTGAGAATGCTCACCATTTCTTGTCCGCCTTGGATTTGAAGATTTGGGGTGTTAAAGTGACCACGATCTGGTAGGCTGCAGATCTAACGACCTTGACCTTGGATGGGCTATGTTCGAACCTCAAGACGTACGAGCTTGATTATTTTGTCCTATGAGCCCAGACCAGTCTGTACTGCTTTGGTCACCGATCCTTCTTTGCGGTGTTCCTCTAGTGCTTTGGAATTTGGCTCCCGTTTCTCACTTTCTACTCTTTGTGAGATGTCTAATGAGAGGTTAGATGGAGTGCCCGAGGATCAGTTAGCCTTCGTCGCCAGAAAATTTAGCCAAGCCTATAAGAGAGTAAGCGAGAGGAGAAGAGGGTCGATCAAGTGCTTCAAGTGTGGTGACCCCAACCACATTCGGGCCAACTACCCTAGGCTGGAGAAAGACAAGAACGACTACACGGCGCCAGACAAGAACCACTACATCAACAAGAACCGTAACAAGAAGATGGTGCCTAGAGGTGATAAGAAGCCCAAGTTCTCCAAGGGACGGAGACTCTTCTAGAAGGTGTTGGCTGCCTTGGATGAGGCCAACATCTTGGACTCGAAAGAGACTTGGAGCGATGATGGAGGTGACGACCAAAAGCCCAAGAACGACGACAACGACGTCTACACCGGCATGTGCTTCATGGCCAACGAGGATGGAGTGAGCGACTCTGACCTCTACACTGACTCTGACACTGAGGTACCAACCTATGAGGAGCTCGATGAAGCATTTCTGAAGCTAGGTTGATTCCATGCCAAGTCTAGAGCTAGCTGTAGGGAGCTGGAGGAGGAGGTAGCTTGTTTGACCCAAAGGTTGGAGAACTTGAAGTGCTCTGTGCCTCTTCAGCCGGTAGATTCTGATGGCTGGGGCGAATGTTTTAAGCTTGTGCAGGTGTTGAATGAACTAAGGACCTTACATGATAGTGTGTTTACTGAGTTTGATTCACTTAGGGGGAGACATGCTAGTATGATGCTTGAACTAGATCAGGCTAGAGATACTATTGTTCCTGCTACTTCTGCTCCTAGCCTCATGTCAGCTAGTATGATTGATCCCACTGCACTGTCGTTTGCTTGTCCTGATCCTACTGCACACCATTCACATGACATACTTAAGGACCCTGTCAGTACAGATGAGGACTGTAGCTTTTACTCAGTTTCTCCCTATGAGGACTGTTTCAATTTTAAATTGGAGAACTTAAATATGAAAAATAAAATTGCTAAGATGAATAACACCCTGCTTACTAATTCTACCTGTGTTCGTTGTGATGAATTGGAGGGAGAAATGGGTAGAGTCTATGAGGATCTTAGCAAGAGATTTGAGAGTCACTTAGCTCAAGTCAAAAATGCTAAGTGCCTTTCTTGTGTTGCTCTTAGCAAAAAGGTGGAGATGTTGAGTGAGAGGTGGCACAGGGCTCTGGATAAGGACAAGTTGGATGGTTAGGGTTCTTCTGGTGTCTTACCCCTGTTACTTGTGACTTGTGCCCTCAGCTTTATTAGGAGTGTGAGTGCCTTGTAAGCACTCTTGGAAAGTTTGTTGGTGGCAAGAAGAAGCTAAATTTGATCCTGGATAAGTCATAAATTTCTAATGGTAGAGGTCTAGACTTTGGCTGACTTGAGCACGTCAAACGCCACCCTGCTAGGATTGTTACTGCTGGTAAGGATGACCAGATGGTTGAGGTTTCTTCAGGATTCCCTGAGAAGACTGTGTTTCGATCTACTGGTTTTATCCAAGAGACTTCTTCTTAGAAGGGTGTTCCCCTTGTGACTTCTACTCCTAGTAGAGCAAAGTTTACGTGCACCTTTTGATAAAAGGATGGACACTTGTTTGAGTTTTGCTTTAGGAGAGCTAGAGTTGCTAGGCGTGAGCGTGGTTCTACTCCTACGGGTTTTCAGGATCATACTCAGACTTTGAGAGCTCCTACGACACCCACATCTCCTAGACAGACAGCTAGGCAGTTGGCTCCGGTAGTTATGCATAGGCTAGGTCTAGGTGCACAGGTTGTTGGTCCTGTTGCTGGACCTAGCGCTTTCTGTGGTTTTGGTTCTCGTCATCCTTAGGGTATGTCTTCTTTGCCTCGTGGAGGTAGACACCCGTGACGTGGTTTTGCTCCTACTTTGGGTGGTAGGAGGCCTGAGCGACACACTTGGGGTGGACCAGCCATTGCACCACGGCGGCCCAACCCAAATGTGGCGCCTAGACGTCCTGCTAGGTTTCCTTCAGGGTTTGTGAGAGTTGAGAGGCGTCTGGGTGCTAGCTCAGAAGGAGTTTCTGCTGTTTGTGGTGTGACTCAGTATTGGGTTCCTAAATCCGTCTTGATTTGTCCCAATACTGAGTCACTCACTTCTCTATTTCATTGAGCAGGTGCATCGGGCGGGGAAGGGAGAGTTTTTGATTGTTGACTCTGGGTGTTGCTGACACATGACCGGAGATTCTTGTTAGTTCTCTTCCCTTGTCTATGTCCCAAATGGTAAATCCATCACCTTTGGGGATGTTTCTTTAGGTAGTGTGCTTGCCAAAGGGTCAATTCAGGTTAGTGACCACTTTGTGCTTAAGGATGTTGCCTTAGGTAGTAAGCTAAGGTACAATTTGCTCTCTGTGTCTCAGCTTACCAATGATGGCTTTGAGGTTCGTTTCAAGAATAATTGCTCATAGATTCTTGGTTCTTCTAGGGTGTTTGTTTGCGGGATTTCTCGTGTTGGATAGTCTTCCGTGCTGATTTTAATGCTTCTTTTGTTGACTCTCCACATTGCTTAATTGCTTCAGAATCCTATGATCTCTCCTTTTGGTATAGGAGACTTAGTCGCATTGGTTTTGATCATTTGACTAGAGTTAGCAGCCGTGACCTTATTCGTGGTTTGCCCAAACTCAAAATGGTCAATGATATGGTTTGTGCTCCTTGTCGCCATGGAAAAATGGTGGCTGCAGTTCACCCACCTGTCACTCTTGTGATCATAGATGCACCAAGACAGCTTTTGCACATGGACACTATTGGTCCTGCTCGAGTGCATTCTATCGGTGGCAAATGGTACGTGCTTGTTGTGGTTGATGACTTCTCTGAAGGAAATGCGCCCTATAGGCAATCATACGAATATTGTGTAACGTCTTTGTTCATGTACATATGATAACATTGCTTATCGGTTCCATGTATTAGGACGGCTCCATTAGGCTTGCATGTGACTTGGCCGCAAGGCCCATACGCATAGGAGTTTGTTTCGGCCCAACATGTCATTAAAGTGGGAATAAAATTTTTTAATATTTCATATTTAAAAATAATTCAAAATAAAAAATAATATGCCTTTTTAAAAAATAAAAAATAGGCGCTTGTCGCCACCCCAATGGGCAGGAAATAAAATTGCCATTTCAAATGGCGAGTCTTTAAAAATAGCTATATGGGGTGGTGATATTTGCCTGGGCCTGTTCCCCCCTACCCGGAATCCAAAATGGGGTTTAAATCAACCTTCCAAAGGACGGGAATAAATCTCGAGATTTGACTTAATATTGGCAAACAACAGGAAGGACAAAAAATTTTGTTTTTGTCAAAAAAAATAAATATGTTGTGTAAGCCCTCTCATTTGGTTAATTTTTATTTAAAAATTTATAAATATGAAAATACCCAAATTTTCTTAGTTTTTTCATCTGTTAGAAAATTCTAAATAATAACCGTCACCGAAAATTGTAAATTTCAAAAAATTAAAATTGTAAATTTTTTTTTTTAAATGGGATTAGGTGATCAGTTAACACATTACACAACAAATATCTTGATTGGGAATTTGTTTGATTGCAAAACAAGGGTGGGAGAGGAGAAGAGGGTCATTCTCACAATAGAAGTTTCTCTAGAAAGTAAGATAGGCCATATTCTTTATAAGGAATTAAAACTGGGAGAAACATCACGAACAACGAAAATGATAGTTACAACTTCACGTCTACTGAGTGTATCGAGGCCATTTCCCCTTCGCTTGTTTCCTCTCTTGTTTCCTCTATCTCTCGGCCTCCTCCTCCTCCTCCTTTCTACGTGCCTCCTCACGTGCAGCGTCACGCTGCTCTTGAACCTGTCGCCTAATCTCCTCGTCCCGGTTGGCTTGATCAAGGAGCCTTTGGTCTTTAGGGTTGATCTTCAGGTCAAACCACTGCTCAAATTCACACAGCGGCGGAGGCGATTGCATGGAACATAAATTAGCAAAGTTTCATGTAAAAATATTATAAGATACGTATGATTAGTACTAGCTAGCGATTCTTCAAGCTCTTTTTCGGTGGGTCGAAGGCGTAGTTGCAGCACTTCTAGTACCTCCTCTTCCAAGTTGGAATCTCCCAAAACCGAACAAGCCTGCAAGGATCTTCACACATTCACATTGGTGGGACAACCCCACAAGGTAGGAAGAGGTCCTGGTACGCTGAATTGCGTGGCCAGTCCCATGCGCTTGCCTCTTCCTCTTCTTTCCCTTTCTACTTGCACGCCTTGGCATTTCTGGTGTGTGGTAGACTGATCGTCTACGTTGTGTGGTTGCCCTCACGAACCCAGCCCTAATTATAGCCATCGTGGTGGAGAGATGGAGGAGGCAGGGATGAATTATTGGAGTTCACAGACAGCTTGTGGTGCCTCAGCAGGCAATGGCGATGGTTGTGAGGAGATAATTCAATGTGGTACGTCAGGCTTTTATTGATGCCATATGAGGTGTCAAGATGCACTTCAATGCGGTCTCAGGACTAAGGGAGAGAAAGAGATGAAGATGACAGGGACCCATGTTGCATCGGAACTGTAGTGGCAGGGCAATTAATTGAGCTGGCAGTGATGGGTCTGATCAGGACCGTACACGAATCTCGCAAAACATGGACTGAGTGACAAACTGAATTATTGGAGTTCACAGATGGCCCGTGGTGCCTTAGCAGGCAATCACATGGTTGTGAGAAGACAATTCAATGTGGTGCGTCAGCCCAATTCACATGTACTGCGTCAGGCTTTTATCGACGCCATGTGGGGTGTCAGGATGCACTTAAATGCTGTCTCATGACTGAGGAAGAAAGACAAGAAGATGACAGGGACTCGTCTTGCATCGGAACTTTAGTGACAGAAAGATGACAGGGACCTACAAGGACTACTCCTACAGGGACTACTCCTACACCAAGTACTCATACAGTGACTACTCGTACCGGGACTACACCTATAGTGCCAGGCTTTCACCGGTCTCCCAGCCCTTTGGTACGTTGGTACGTGCTGCGCCAAGCTTTAACTGATGCCATGTGAGGTGTCATGATGCACTTAATTGCAATGTCTCTGAGTCAGGCCACTTAGGGGTTTCTGCAGCCATGCGAGGCCCACCGGATGCGTCCCAAAAAATACAGAAAAAATCACGGACGACCTATGCAGCGCAGGCTACTACCTACCTATGGGTGAGCAACTCGGACGATGTCTCAATAGTAATTTGTGAAAATCGGAAAAGGCAACCACGGGCACAAAAACAAGAAATTGTGGCCACTTCGGGGTTTTTGCGGCCTCATGGGGCCCACTGGCCAAAACATAGAGAAAAAATCATGGGCGACCTATTCAGCATAGGCTACCACCTACCTATGGGTCAGCAACTCGGACGATGTCCTAGGAGCAATGTGTGAAAATCGGAAAAGGCACGCATGGACACAAAAACCTGAAATTGTGGCCACTTACGGGTTTTTGTGGCCTCGCGAGGCCCAGCAGATGAGTCCCAAAAAATATAGAAAAAAATCACGGGCGACCTAGGTAGCGTAGGCTACCACCTACCTATGGGCCAGCAGCTCGGACAATGTCCCAGGAGTAATGTGTGAAAATCAAAAAAGGCACGCATTGGCAGAAAAACCTGAAATTGTGGCTACTTAGGGGTTTTCGCGGCCTTGCGGGGCCCACCGGATGTGTCCCAAAAAATACAGGAAAAATCGCAGGTGACCTACGCAGTGCAGGCTACCACCTACCTATGGGCCAACAGCTCGGACGATGTCCCAGGAGTTATATGTGAAAATCGGAAAAGGCACGCATGGGCACAACAGACGTGTTGAACAAAAGATAAAAAAGTTACATTCCCATCAAGTTCTAGATACAAGGGTTCAACAAAAATAGAACTAGGGAGTCTAATAATCTATGCATCGGCCCTCTTGGGCCGACTGACCCTACTGGCTGTGGCCTGCGAGGCCGTGGAGCTGTCCGCTATGAAAGGTGTAGCGGTCTGGAGGGTGCATGTCACGCTACGGTCGCTCAGTCAGAGTCGGTGTGGAGTGTTCTGACTGCGACATCTGAGTCGGTGGAGGGGTGCCCCCATCAGCTGAGAGGGTGCGAGCTCGTCCTGGGGACTAAGTACGAGTCCACATCGAAGTAGGCGTGGCCTAGGTCCTCCTCTGAGGCAGCATCTGAGCTATCCCAGTTCGTCAGTACAGTACCTAAAAGTATGAAAAGTTAGATTTGAATTTACGTGCAGTACAAAAATGAGAAAGTGAAGGACGAACTCTGACCTCGTACATCTGGTCGGGGGGTCACGATGAACTGAGATCCAAGCCTCAAGGAGGACGTCCCAGCCTCGTAGCCCGGAGTCCACCACGCTCTCTATGGTGGCCCCTATCAGGACATCCCAGCCTCGTAGCTAGGAGTCCACCGCGCTCTCTACGGTGGCCCCTGTGAGGACGTCCTAGCCTCGTAGCCCAAAGTGCACCATGCCCCCCTACAGTGGCCCCTGTGAGGAAGTCCTAGCCCTACGGGACAGCGGCCTCCAAGCTCCAAGCGAGGACTCCCATGGCGCTGCAACAGATTTCAATGTCATGTTCATTTGCGAACGATATATCACAGTATGAAATACATCCTTACCTGCCATGCTGGAAGAAGGGAGGGACGTAGGGGGGAACTGTGGCCTTGGATTGGGCTCCTGGGCGTCCGGAGGTGCGCAGCAAGAAGTAAGGCGCATCGCTCACATAGTCTTGTTACGAATCCTCTGAAAGATCGCAACCAACTCCGGGCGTGGTCATCCCAATGCCTCCCTACAAATGCTGTAGGGTGGTATCCGCGCCGAGGTAGGACTCGCGCACAAGGTCGTGCTGCACATTGCAAGTCTGTCAAGGCGAAGTTTATGAAAATACTACCATAAAAATGTATGGACAAAGGATAAAGGAAGAAGGTAGCACCACGAGGTAGGCCACCTAAGCACGGTGCAGCGGGTACGTGTCGGTCACGATAGCCATTTGGGCGACCTCCATCCGTAGGGTGTGACCGATGCTCGTCCGAGTTGCGGCAACGTACCAGCGCAAGTAGGCGGGGTACGAGGCTGGGTCGTACTCCCGATCCTCCTCGACGCAATCCTCCAAGGCTTGCTCCCACCTCTCGACCCAGGGCAACGTGACAGGTGCCCACAGGAATCCCCTAGTGTGGCCCCGTCTAGTCGACCTACATAACTAGCTTAGTCAGGATTAAGCGAATTAATAATTAAATCTATTGAGTATAGAGAATAAGTCTTACTGGTGAGCTTGGGGTGGCACGGTGTGGGTGAGTGGTACAGGGAGCTCCTAGTGTAGGCCGAATTTCCGCATCACCCGGTGCGGCGAGTACTCTTCGACGAAGACGTCGAAGAGTAGAGGCGTCGTCGTAAGCCAGTACGCTACATCCAGCTCGCACAAGGAGGACAGGCCGTGCGATGCGCGAGCGGCAACCCGCTCGGCAGTGTAGGAAGTCCAAAGGACATCCTCCTCCTGTAGCTTGTCCAACTGTCGCACGTAGTCTGGGTAATCCTTATGGGTCTGTACGTGGGCCATGTCGGCAGCAATATTATGACACATAATTTGTTAGTACACGTTACCGAAATACATGATGAAGAGTATATAATGAAGAAGGAATACCCGGCGGCGAAACCACAAAAAACCCATCGTGGGCCAGTCCTCCGGAGTGGCATGGTACAAGATTGCACCGTAGGGTCGGTGATCCATGAGAGGCCACCTAATGCCAATCCTCTCGTAGGACCACAACTATAGCAGCAAAGGGCACCCACAGAGCACGGCCTGCACGGACCGGAGAAGCTCACACTGCTGAGGCTGCTGTGCACCCTCATCCGCCATACTGGCGTGTACCTGCAAAATAGAATTGTTAGTTTGATTACAACGTGAGAAAGAATGTCGGTACTTACATTCCAAAAACAGAAAATTACTAAAGTACGACATTGAACTACAATGTAGCATATTACATATCATATTACATACCATATTACAACGTATCAAATTACATAGTACGACATATTTTAGTATGACATTCAACTAAAATGTGGCATATTACATACCATATTACAACATTGCATAATACATAGTATGACATTCTACTACAACGTACCATATTACATATCAACTATAACCGCATTGGTTTCGGTAGCATGACAATTCAACAACCATCCGGACGCCACCTATCCGCCCCTGAACCGGAAGGTCCTGCATCCAAGTCATAACACGCTGATCCAATCCATGTGTTGCAGTTGTTGTATGTGTGTCCTGATTGATTGCACTTGCTGCACTCCTATCAACTCTCCTGGCATCGGACTGATCCATATCATTCCAGATCCTATGATATTGTCGACGGCCTAGATCACACTTCAATTTTTCCCTATCAGGTATATGCCGCGTGTGTGGACCAGGGGTTCCGTAAATGTCTCGTACCTAGCATACCCTAAATCTCGCCACGCCATGTGTTCAGGATGGATTGCTTCAAGAAATATTCTGATACGTACGGCAAAGTTGGGTGATTAGTCATAGATGCTGCAACAAGTGTGTGGGAGCATGGCTTGTGTAGTAGCATCGGCTTGCGGCATGAACAAATGCACTTGTCATCACAGAGTACACACTCCTGCTTTGTCCTCTGATGATGACCACCGCGGCGGCCCCTATCCCTGCAGATTATCCCATACTTAAGCTCGGCGGTACCCATTGGTGATACGACGTGTCTCTGTGCCTTTGTGATCCTTTCTTCTATGTACTTTGTCATAGCGGCTGAGTATAGCAAACGACTGTCTGCCATTGCAATAGAGGTTGCCCGATGTAAATCCATTTAGTATTTGCATGTACCATGAATAATTCCTTCAACAATTCCAACAAGAGGCAAAACCCTCATCCCTCGCATCACCCAGTTGTACACCTCTACTAAGTTTGTTGTCATGATCCCATATCTGGCACCATCTTCATCGTATAATAGGGACCACTTCTCCTTTGGATCATCCTTAATCCAATCGAAAAGGCATCTAATTCTAGAACTTCCTGTACTCCTTGATTGTCGTGCGGTTGATGTTTCTGTAGTCTGCTTCGTGGTAAGCTCGCCAAGGGTCTTCCATAATTTATTAAATATTCTTTGTTGATTTTGTTTGCAAAGCCTTTTGAAAAGTTTCATCAGGTGCTTGTTCTTGAAGTGCCTGAAAAAGTTGGCTCCCATGTGTCTCATGTACCCCCTACTTTGCATGTTCCTCTATTGTGCATTTCCATGGCTATCCGAACCATTCTTGATTTCATCGATTGCCTGTGGCAATCCTGCATGTCTATCATGTATGACACAAACATTAGGTCTGTCCAACACAATAGCATGTTTAAGACGCTCTAAGAACCAGTACTAGCTGTCAGTATTCTCCACCTCGATGAAAGAAAACGCTACCGGCAATATCTGGTTATTGCCATCCACGCCAATAGCTATCAATATTTGTCCCTTATACTTTCCGGTAAGGAATGTACCATCCACACAGAGGACAGGGAGACAATACGAGAAGGCTTGTATGCATGGACCTAAAGCAAAAAAGGCTCATTGTAGAACCCACTTGCCAGTATTTAGGCTAGTTGCAGGACACTCCTTGATATCATAGTATGTACCTGAGTTCCTTGTACTGATGGTTTGCAAAAGCGCATGGAGGTTGGCATATGATGCTTCGTACGTACCGAACCTCATCTCTAAAGCCTTTTGCTTTGCCCTCCAAGTTGTCGCATAGTTTATCTTGTACTGAAATTGTTCTTCAATGGCACAAATTATCGAGCGTGGTTCATAGCTGATGTTGTCAACTATCTGCGAATACATTACCACTGCAACAAAAGTTGAATTTAGGTTCCTGTGCCTTTGTTGTGGCTGTTCCAACTGACAGTTATGCTCCATCACAATCGAACACATCCAGTAATCGATCCACTTTCTAGTAAATGCATGAACCCGCCCAGGGCATCCGAGATCGACACATCGAACGCCATCTGAGACTTTTACCGACTTCACAACCGAAATTCCCTCCTAACGAGCAAAGGCCCAATATTTCACTAAGATCCATAACAGCTTCCTTACTAGGGTACATGGATCCCTGCGTCACCTCGTTCTGCTACTAATCCAATAAGGATTGGTTACTTTCATTCACACGGAATTCTTTCACGTTGTACGAGTTCCACTCAGCTGGGACAGGATGATCTCCAAAACTTGCCTTATCATCTAACATGTCCTCCTCGGGGACTTGATCATGCTCCTCATCCTCGGCCTCCATCAGTTCTACTAATACTTCAATCTCTTCCCCTTCGTCTGTGACACTAGTCGCCAAATCTGTTCTCGGGTGCTCAGTACCAACCTCCTCTGTCTCCTCGTATCCGTCTATATCTTCCCCTGCCTCCTCGGCGCTGCCTGCCCCCTCTCCCTCTTCTGCATCCTCTACCCCTTCGGCACCGGTGGTTCCCATTATCTCTTCCACCGTTGCCTCGGTTGTGCCAGCGTCTTGTTTGAACTCTGCCTAAGCAAAAAGCACTAGAGGAAAATAGCGTTCAATAGCAATCTCAACATACCACCTCCAATTCCGTGTAGACAATATCGGCATCAACTCCCAAAAGAAACCGTCCCTAACATAGTTCACCACGGCCCTTACATTCCTCACATGTTCTTCCGAGTTAAGCTGGAAAGTCCACAACAACCAGTTTTGTAAACCACCTAATGTTCTCTCGGTGGGCCTCGATATCCCTAATGTCACTGATTCCAGATTACCAAGATCTACCCCGTTTGGACCATACATAATCTCTCTAACCCCATAGTGAATCAAAAAATATAACTTCTCTGCCATTTTCCCTGTAAATAAAACATCGAACACAAATTATTACATGTGGACCAAAATTTATCAAAATATAACCTGAACATTAAGTTGTCCACATTTTTTTAAGGCATCTATAGTTCACCGAATGAGAAACCTAGGTTTTTATGGGCTAAACAAAACATTGTCTCACAAATCAGGATAAAGCTATCATCTTAAGTCCGGGAAATTTCGTATCTACCAATTAAATCAAGCCGGCAATCCGCTCCTAAAAATACCATAAATATACCCTAATGTTCCTCTACAAATACCCTACAAAAACCCTAAATCCAAATCCTATAGATATCCTAAATATCCCAGTTCACAAACTATACAACCTACTTGTTGCTAACCTACAAGGTTAAAGTTGCTATCCTACCATGTTTTTAGTAAAACGAAAATACAAGTTAAAAATATTTTACCACACAGCCCGGGTTGCAGAAAACCACTCATTTCTTCCTTCCCTCCTACTCTCTTTTTCTTTCTCTCTTCCTCTCTTTTCATGGCCTCGGGCTGAAATGAGCAAGCGCCGGCGTGGCCAGCCGCGCGGCGCCGTTTTAGGGGGCAAAAATTGTTCTCCGGTTTGGCTAGATATACCCGCGCAACAAAAGTCGCCCTTCCATCGGGTGATTTTTTGAAAATTCATCCTCTGGCGTGGCGATATTTGCCTCCCCCCACCGCGGCCCGACCGAACTTAATATCACCCTCTAGTGTGGCGGTTTTTTAATGAATCGCCATTTTGAAATGGCGATTTTTATATCCCGCCTGTTGAGGTGGCGACGGGAGCCTATTTTTTTAATTTTTTAAAAAGGCATATTATTTTATAATTTAAATTATTTTTAGATATAAAATATTGAAAAATTCCCTGGGAACAATGCAGAATTTGTGGGCCACCTGATTCCATTTTTACTCCATGGATTAAACTTCCGCAACTCTGTAGAGGATCATCATAGTGTAGGAAAAGCTGAAACAAAATCGAGGTACAACTACCAACTTTCAAAATAATATAACATCATTGCTCTTATGAAGAAGTAATATCAGTCTATCTGTTTCGCTTATAACTAATTTCCACTACCAGGGAACAGGGATTTTATCCCGGTTGGGAACAGGCTACGGTCCCGGTTTCCAAATCGGGATAATCCCAGGGGACTGATGGCAGGGGGCCTGCAGTCCCGGTTAGCCACCAACCGGGACCGAAGGCCCCTGAAAAGCCTAGGAGCTGGGGGCGCCCGAGGCAGCTTATCCGTCCCGGTTGGAACTACCAACCGGGACTGGAGGCCGACTTATCAGTCCCGGTTGGTTCTACCAACCGGGACTAG
This sequence comes from Olyra latifolia, assembly GCA_036346145.1. Taxonomy (NCBI): domain Eukaryota; kingdom Viridiplantae; phylum Streptophyta; class Magnoliopsida; order Poales; family Poaceae; genus Olyra; species Olyra latifolia. The sequence continues at coordinate 44,874,041 of CM070528.1, read as the reverse complement.
AAGGTGTTGTCATTTTATTTTTTGCCCGCTGGATGACATTTAATTGAAACTCATATAATTAATTGAAACTTAAGTATATGTATATATTTGTGTTAAATCACAATTAATTGAAACTCATATAATTATTCATACACAGTTAACTCGTTATTAAATGAAAGGACATTCATTAAAATTTAACTACAGCTGATTTAATTATAAGTAATTAATAAGTACTACAATTGCTAACTAACTGGGCTATATATACAAGTATCACAAGTACACATTGTTGTACACATAATTACAAGTACACATGTTTTTGTTCATCGGGATCATCTATGCGGATTGCTCTTGGTAGACCAAGATGTTGACCCCGACGGTTGATCGGTTCCTCTCGAACGGTCGGACTCAGGAATCTTATTGAAAAAGGGTGATGATGCTCGCCCATTGGAGCCACGACCTCGGCTAATATAAAGCCATGAGTTGCTCTTATATTGCTTTCACCCACCGCCGAGAGTTCGGACCTTGTTCCAAACCTTTCTTCGCCAATTTTAGAGGGATCATCATTAATTAGGGAATTAACTAATCAATCCTTGGATCTATAGAGGTGTCTAGGAATAGTTAGGCATTATTAAGGTAGAAATTATAAGTACTCACTCCAAAAGGTTCTCCTTTTCTCTTAGAGGTAGCAGAGCCTCCGATGAAGTGATGTCATCTCGCATACATAATAGCCGCACAAATTATTTCCCGGTGCTTTATGCAAGACCTGTGGTGAAAAAGTTGTAGAGCGTGAAATAACTGCATAGAAATTTAGTGAACTAACTACAAAGCTAGCATTACGATATACTTACATATTTAGCGAGGTGCAACTCAAATTTTTTCTTAAATTCTCCAACGTTTTCCTTTTGGAATCTTGCGAAGGCATTACACAAGTGATTATGAGTTATACAGATTAGAGTTGGCTTCAAACTGAGAGAAAGAAAACAAGTGTGATAATGAAAGGAACGACAATGTACCGGTTGAGCATGGCCAAGAAGTCTTTATATTTTGCAGGGGGTTTTCTTTTTGAGTCCATAACCGTGGATCGTGCTACGATCTACCTCGATAATATAAAGGGCAAAGTGAAATTGCACATATATATGTCAACAGTAGTAGTTAGTACTTTTAACATCATGGTAAGAAAAAATTATAACGAGACGGTAAGAAAACACATACTCAAAATCATAAGCTAGAAGTATCTTTGACTTGTATCTTTGTCCCATGAGCTTTGTTGTATATGTGTTGCTCTGTCTCTTCGGTTTATCTCTAACCGTTTCTCATTGATCACTCTTCGGGTCGAGAAAGCCAAACTAATAATTAATTCTCTCGGTTTGGCATCGTTTTAGCTCCATTCTACACAACAAGAAATCAGTTAGGTTTGGGGATTGTTACTGACATATGGGCGTGCACGACAAAATTTATGAATAAGACACTTACAGAGTCCAAAGAACTCAACATGCTCACGCCCGGGGCCCTACCGGTATAGATCAAATAGAGGTTCCCATTCGATGAAGAACTCGTTGTCCCCACGAAGTAATGAGTTTCCTTGAACCGACGATATCGCATCTAAACCATGGTTGGTCGCGCCAAATACCATTCATGGAGTTACCGCATCTTCGTTGTTAGTCGGGGAGCTCCTCACGTCTCACAAATGACGCACCATGTACAAATTTCCATGCTATCTCCGAACCGGAATGTCCTTGAGGCCCAATACCGATCGCATCAAGGCCAGATCATCGAGAAACTGTTCATCCTCAGGTAACCTCTTCGCCGTCCGCCCGTATGGCGTCTCCTTGTCGGCCGTCTTACTCAAGACGCGCCGTAGTCCGACACAGGCGACCTTTTCGGTTTATCTATGATGTCCTTCAACGATAGGATAGCCCTCCTAGCTTTGTGCCATTAAATCGTCTGCATCGGACGACCTCGGTGGAGATGGCTTCTTCGCGAAGAATGAGGTGACCTCCGCCTTACAAACCGCGAGGTCTCCTCATCATCATGTCGACGCCAACTTCGGAGGTGATTTCCTTTTGGATTTTGTTGACGTGGACGTGGACCGTGTCTTTTGAGAAGTCCGCCCCTATCCGACCTGGTTGGTACATTACTTGAGCCGTTTGTCGATTGGGGGAACTGCCTTGGCCGATGTGGGAGTTGGAGTTTCGTGCAGGCTTAGCCGAGGAGACGGGCTTCTTCGGGGGCGTCTTATTCAAGGCGTAAGGTTGTGGAGGTGACGCTGGAGACCGTGGAGAGGAAATGCGACGTTGTCTTTAAAATTATGAACGCTTATGCCACGCGATAAGCGTGTGTACAAGATCTAATAGTTTCGTGCTCCGCCACCTCCTTCAATGTCGAGGTCAAGATCCTCGCACCTCGGGCATACTTAGTCCACCGAGACCTTCGCGTAGCCCAGCGGTATGGCGAGACCATGGATGAGCTGCCTGCTCCACCGGAAAGCCATGCCTTCACCGCCTTTAATGAGAGGTTCCGTGCTTGCACGTGCAACTCACATGGTGTCGGATTGCGTGATGTCGCCCATCGCATAGGGGCCCAAGTCAGCTTCAGCTAGCCCACCGAAGCACAACCGCCCGCTTGGCCGTCGGGAGTGATGATGTCCGGATTTACGGGAGGTTCTGCCGACTTGTCTCCGATGTTGGCTCAAGGCTAGTTGCTGCTCTTTTTCGACCAAATCGGGTATCTTGGCCTTTGTTGCTCTCGGTTCGTCTTGAAGGTCCTTGATATGTTGTGCGTGTCGACCCTTGGATCTCGACCGACTTCAGAGGTCTCGCATCATGGGCAAAACCGACCTTCCACGGACGACGCCAACGCCTGCACGCCCAGGTGCTCCGGGTTCAGAGAGCCCTTGTTAGCTTGTCGCCCTCCTGTTTGGCACGAAGGAGCCTTGGGCCGACTGGGTGTGCGCCTCCTGAAGCCCGCTGACGACTTCTCTCATCGTATCACCAAACACCGCCTTGCCGTCATCGTCAAGGTTGCCGTTATGACCGAAGAACCAATTTCTCGATCTGTTGGACCAATCCAATGTGGCGGGGTGGACACCCTTAACCAGCAAGTCACGTTCCCTCTTCTCCCATTTGGGTAGGGCTTTGCGGTAACCACCGGTCCGAGACGATGGTGGTATTGCTTCTTATTTGATTTCGCTTGTTCCTTTCAGCCAAGTTCGACCTAGGCGTGAATTTTGTACCCCACAAATTCATCCCAAAGTGATCTTGTAGCTTTGGGTACTTGTTGAAGTCGGGGACTAAATTCTTCTTGACGTACTCGTTGTTCAAACTTCTTTTTTATGCGTCTGAAAAGCCATTGCCATCTTCTTTAATGTGTACCTTTTCACCTTATCTTCGGTCCTTCGGGAAGATGAACGTTTCCTTCATATCATCCATAGGGTGTTCTTGATTCTGCAGTACCTCGTCCCATTTCGCAAAGCTAATAGGCACGTGGTCACGACGATCACGCCTAACGCCGATCTAAACGCCCAATCGCATTTTACGGCTTTAGAGGCTCGCCTTCCTCACTGACTTCAGTGAATATGTGTCTTGCCCTCGGCTTCTTGCTTTGACCTTGCTGACGTGACTGGCTACTCGTTTGACCGGTCTCAGTGGCTTCGACGGCCTCACTGGCTTGGGTGGCTTCGACGGCATCACCGGTTTGGGTGGCTTTGACGGCCTCACCGGTTTGGGTGGCTACGGCCGTCTCTGGTGCTTGGGTAGCGTGGGCCGCCTCTTGTGCGAACATCTCGCTGAAAAACTCGTCGTCACCAAGAAAATCCATTCGACTGCATAGAATTGAATAGAAACATTCAATTGGGATTTCAAGTAGAATTGAATAGTATCATGTAACGTTATTCTTGTATAAGTTATTTTCTATGAAGAATTGAATAGTAGCATGGAACTTTTTCTCGAAATAAGATATGATTACACATACATTTCACATAATGTGCAGATAAGAATAGCATACATATGCACAATAGAACTTGATTACAGGACCACTTAGGAAAAAAATCATTTCACAGGTGTTGATAATTAGAGCACATAGACTTGCAGTCATCTCCTACACAACGATGTTTTCAACGTTTTTCCCTAGCTAGTCTCACGTTTCACCATCTAAATACACAAGCAGGCATTACTTCATCTTCCTTTGGACTTCGATCTATCAATGCATATTAGTAGAAATTATTATATTGGAAAACAACCTCGGCGACCTTTGGAATTCCTCAGAGAAGGTAAAAAGCGAGATAGATGAAAGATACATATAGGCCACACAGATATTAAAACAACTAAATAGCAAGGAAAATGACATGATAACATGTTGTAATTTATAACAATTAAACAACAACAGAGCTCAGTTTAGTTTGTTATAAATTGCTCTCAAATTTAATATGTTGGGTTGCTAAGAATAGCCTTCCAATGACATACACCATATATATATATATATCATAGATGAAGGTATGACAGATTCCGTGACTAAATCATTGCTGAATAATTAATGTATAATCCAATTCAAAGGTGAATTACTTCTGCAATCACAATTTTAACTCAGAATTCAGCAATAGTGCATAACCAAACAGCAGTCCCAAATAAATTGAACCGAACAATACAAACCAGCAATATAATTCTCATAATTAAATGAAACTTAGACAACTATACAACATGCATATAATCAAAGAATGGTCATAGCCAATCTAAATATAATTATCATCATCGAGCTTAACTCGACGCCACACCCAAAACCAGGGGATCAAAGATGCATGGGAGACATGCATAAGAGCAAGAAAGACATGCATGCCTCCCACCAACTTAGCTGCTTCCGGCTTATATACTGCAACACTTGGATCGGGCAGAAGCCATGCACACCCCTACTCATGCATCCATCCATCACAACATATTCTCACTACTCAGCTGTGTGTATGTGCATATGGCATCATGGAACACACTAGGTATATGGGCCAGCATGTCAGTGGCTGCAGTCTCTGAGAAGAGAAAGGGGAACACAATATGATATAATTATTCACGCGTGTATGAGGTTAAAAAGAAGGCGTGGAAAAGGCAAAGGTGTTGGGAACCAGGTAGGCAAGAACATGCATGGGAGGATGAGATGAGATAAGATGAAATAATTTAGTTTAGTTAGAGAGAGAGAGAGCAGAGGGGAGAGTGTGATGTTTGTCTGTAGAGGAAGAAAAAATGATGCCTGCGTGAAAGCTCTCATGTGAGACCCCCTCATGCAATCGCTCCATCTCCTTAATTAACCCCAGTACGACTTTGTTTTTCTCACACCACACACATATATACCTCCCTCGATGTCAATGTTGCATATACCCTTCTTATATATTCTTTTTGAGCAAACCTTCTTATATATTCTCAAGAAAGGAATAGAACCGATGTTAATCATATATATAGCTTAGACGCACCAAGAAAAGAATACTCCGGACTGAATAAGAAATTAAGAAAAGATATGCAATGAAGGAAAATGCTCCTTGTACTTGCTTCATTATTGTGATCATTCCTTGCTAGTATCATAGAATCATGGTTGCAGACCCACCGGTTGCCAAATATAACAAGATCAATCTATTTTATTTCGATCGTCTCAGCAATTAATCGAATCATCCTTCTCCAAACCGCAGTCACTCAATTTAGATCTCCAATTTGAGTGAACTGCGTTTTGAAGAAGGATGATTCGATAATTTCGAATGCATGTAATATAATGCTATATTTGTTCAGATCTCCAAAAACAGTCACTCAATTAAGATGAATATGCCATTTTTTTGACATTGAATATGCCAGTCCATGCTATTTTCAGATCCACAAGAAAATGCTACATCTGCAGAACAACTACAGCACTCTTATTCTAGGCCTCACCGGTTTGGGCGGCGACGGCGAGGAGGTGCACGGCGGCGAGGAGGGGAGTGGCATCGTGACGGGCGGCGACGGCGAGGAGGTCCACGGCGAGGAGGTGCACGGCGGGGAGTCCACGGCGGCACGGGCGGCGACGATCTAGGGTTGGAGCAGCAAGGAGGGCACGGTGTGGCAACTGGTGGGAAGATTGGAGGACTAAAGTGTCCGCGGGAATTTGTATTTTGACCTTCAATCCCGGTTGAAGACAACAACCGAGATTGACTGGACCTTCAGTCCCGAGCCGTGTCTCCAACCGGGATTGCCAGTGGTGCTAGCCCCACACGTCAGATGCGAGCATAGGGGTGGTTGACCTTCAATCCCGGTTGGTATCTCCAACCGGGATCCATAGGCGATCTTCAGTCCGGGTGGGTTTTCCCAACCGGGATTGATTGGTGAGCTGCCCCACACATCAGATTCGAACGGGACCAACGCCCGAGTGCTAGGGACTATCAGTCCCGGTTTATGATACAAACCGGGACCGATACCCAAAATAAAGAATCTGATGGCGGCTGGCTCGAACCCGTGACCGCAAGGTCGGGAGACCGCGCTCAGCGCAAGCGCCGCTAGCCGTGGGAGAGGGGAAAGATGTTCTCTTTTCTTAGGAGCGAATTATTTTTGTACCTTTCTTGGTCTTTAGTGCAGGGAAAGGAATTTTTTTAATTGTATTTTAATTCCTTATTTGTATTTTAAATCCATTTTCCCATTATATTTCCTTTTTTAAATGTATTTTAATTCATTTATTGTGGAGAAAGCCATGTTTTCCTTGACATGTGGGCCCATATATGGTGGGTCCCATATGTCAGTGGTAGTAATTTGCCATAAATTTCTTCAAAATTATAGAAAATTGTTGGGAGCCTATTAAAATTAAATAAAAATTTCACAAAATTCATAACAAATGTGCAAAAATTGACATATATAAAAATGAGTTGGGAACCTTGAAATTTCTCATTAGTTTATAAATGAGATGGGAATAATCTACTTATACATAAACGATGGGAATTTCTCATAATTGGCGAGCACGAACGGTTCTTTCCGGATCAATATGAATTTAGGGACAAATATCTAAAATATTACATGACTACTTTATTTTTACAAGTGATCCTTCGTTATGATCGTGGCGACACGACGAGCTTTCTCATCATCGCTAAGGACACTAATGTCACGTCCACGAGAAAGGCGGCGGCTCGTCGAACCGATTATACTCTTCTTCGTCTGCAGGACGCCTCAACTCCAACAATCCTTCTTTTACCGTAAAGAACCACGTGGTGCCTTGCTTGATCACCGCCGGTAGTCTTGTTCTTCGTCTTTTTATAGTTTTACCCTTATGAACTTTTGGTTTGTTGTCCATGTCCATCACATAGAATATCTGTGTCACATCGTTGGCGAAAGCACGAACGGTTCATCCTCAGAGGCCACTTGCTTGAGGTCCATGATTGTCATACCATAGTCATCGATCCGCACGGCCGCGGTTTCACCCATTGGCACCTAAACAGAGGGACTTTCAAAGGTCCATACTCGAGCTCCCAGATCTCCTCTATAAAACCATAGTAGGTGTCCATCTTTCTATTTTTGTCCAAGGCATCTATACTGGACGGCCTTTGTTTTGGTTGGTGCTCTTCTGTCTCCGGGTCAGTCGTGTAAAATGTGTACCCATTTATCTCATACCCTTGCCATGATACAATTGTTATGGATGGTCCCCGAGCTAAGAGCTGCAACTGTTCATGGACTCCCTCTTTGCCTAACAGATGCTTTTGTAGCCAACCACCAAAGCTCTTCACTTGCTTGTTCACGATCCACTTATCTGACTTATCTGGGTATTGGTCTCGTAATATCCTCTCGTGATCAAGTACATACGAGCCACCTTGAAGATGCTTGTTTGAAGATCGTGAAATGTGCTTGTTTAAATGAGAGTACATCGTCACAGGAGGATTCTTTTCTCCCTAGGGTCCCTTTTCCCGTAGCCTCCTCTCATAGCGTGATACAGGGACGCCAATCGGATTCAGATCATCAATGTAGTCGACACAAAACTCAATCACCTCCTCTGTGCCAACACCCTGGGCAATGCAACCTTCTGGACGAGAACGGTTACGAACATACTTCTTTAGGACACCCATGTACCTCTCGAAAGCGAACATACTGTGCAAGAAGACTGGTCCGAGAATTTCTATCTGTTTGACCATGTGAACCATGAGATGAACCATCATATCAAAGAAGGATGGAGGGAAGATCATCTCAAGGTTGACCATACTAGCGACAATGTTATCCTGCAGATTAGATAACTTATCCGGATCTATGACCTTTTGTGATATCGTGTTGAAGAACGAACACACCTTTATGATTGTACCTCGCACCATGTCCGTAGAATACCTCGCACCATCACTGGAGCAAGCGGGTCATCAACACATAACAATCATGGGATTTCAAGTTTACGATTTTATTCTCTTTTGTGTTTATGAGTCTTCTTATGTTCGACGAGTACCCAGAAGGGACCTTAACACTGTTCAACAACTGAATCATGCTTTTTTTCTCTTCTTTGCTTGGTGTGTAGCTCGCGGGACAGAGGTAATGCCCTTTGTCTCTCTCTTGTGGATCTCTCTTGTGGATGTAGTTCTTCCCTGAGACCTAACAATTGTAGGTCCTTTCGTGCTTGAAATGTATCTTTTGATTTGCCATACATATCTATGAAGCCTAGCAGGCTCACGCATACATTCTTTGTGATATGCATGAAGTCCAGGGAGTGACGGACCTCTAACTCTTTCCAGTAAGGCAAGTCCCAAAATATTGACTTCTTCTTCCAGCTAGGCTTCTTCCTAGATTCTTCAGCCGGGAGTGGCGGGACGGGTTTGCTACCAGGACCCTTTCCAAATACTACGTCTAGATCCTTTACCATAGAAAATACTTCCGCCCCACTGCGATGCTTGGGCTTATTTCGTTTCTCTTCGGTCCCATCAAAATTAACACGGTTACTCCGTAACGGGTGCTTCAAATTAAGGAACCTACGATGGCCCATGTAAACAACCTTCCGAGAGTTTGTTAGGTACTTGTTTTCCGTATCATCCAAGCACTGGATGCAGGCTTTATACCCCTTTATAGATAGGCCCGACAAGTTACCAAGTGCAGCCGATCGTTGATGGTTACAAATAGCAATGCACGAAGTGAAATACTCTCTTTTGTACTCATCCCATACACGTACACCATCATTCCATAGCGTTAGCGAATCTTCAACCAACGGTTTGAGATACACGTCGATGTCGTTACCGGGTTGCTTAGGGCCTTGGATAAGCAATGGCATCGTAATGTATTTCCGCTTCGACATAGCCAAGGAGGAAGGTTGTAGATACATAGAGTAACGGGCCAAGTCTTTGTGACTATCGCTCATGTCACCGAACGGGTTCATCCCATCCGTACTCAATGCAAACCTTATGTTCCTCGCATCGCTCGCAAAGTCCGGATATTTTCTATCGAGTTTCCTCCATCGCGAGCCATCTGCTGGGTGCCTTAGCTTTCCGTCAACTTTACGATCATCTTTATGCCAACGCATCATCTTCGCATGCTTTTTGTTCGCAAACAAACACTTCAACCGAGGAATTATAGGGAAGTACCACACCACCTTAGCAGGGGCTCTCTTCTTCTTACGCCCCCCCTCTACCTCACATGGGCCATCACGCTTGGTCTTATACCGTGATGTTTTGCACACCAGACATTCTTCCAAATCCTTGTACTCATTACGATAGAGGATACAATCGTTTGGACATGCATGTATCTTCAGATCTCCAACCCCAAAGGGCGAGAGAACTTGCTTGGCTTCATATGTAGTTTCGAGGCGTGTTACCCTCTCGAAGCAACTTCTTCATGAGGCCTAACAACTCATCAAATCCCTTATCGATACTCCATTAGTAGCCTTCCATTGCATCAATTCCGATTGTGGTACGCAACTTTTTGTGGCCCCCTTACGTTTGGATACAACAATGTTCCTTGATCCTCCCGCAGGCGCTGAAACTTTTCGTAATGTCTTTCATCGGTGTATTCTCCCTCTCCATCATGCAACATCTGTTCTAGATCATCATCGTCAAACTCCCCTAGCATATGTTCAATAGAACCGTGTTGGCCAACATCGGCCATATAATCTGCCACATCTTCTTCGTCACCATCTTCTTCTTTACCGTCTTCTCGTATAATCTCTTCTTCACCGTGTTTGGTCCAACAGGTATAGTTTTCCATGAAACCTCTTGAGATCAAATGGAAGTGAATTTGCTCAAAGTTTGACCATTCCTTGTGATTCTTGCAGTCTATGCATGGACAACATATGTAGCCTAATCTTGTGCAGGCACTTGCCTGACGCATAAAAGTTTCCAAACCCTCCACAAACTGTGAGGAGCGGCGGTCCATGTACATCCATCGCCGATTCATCTACATTAAGTTACATCAAGGTAGTTGTTAGTTCATTTTCCAATAATGAATTAATTTCTAAAACCAAAATTAAAGTCTTGCTTAATTTATTATACATTTATTTAATTTTTAGGTCAATACTTCAATTTTAGGTTAAATACCTTTTTAAAAGAATTATTTTTAAGCTGATAATATTTTATCACATATTTTATCACAATCGAATCAAATTCTAAGGTAATGCAACAAAGTATTTGGCAACCCACTTAAAATGATATATCTAGATCTACCAACTTATAATTTTACATCAACGAAGTGAGTAGAGATCAATGAAGTTATAATATTTTATCACATATTAATTAATATATAATGCTAATTTTTAAACAATCAAAATCTATACAAATTCTACTTTAAACTCTACTCCCAAAATTTCTCCATGAATCGATGAAACCAAAATTCTAAATTTGAGTCACCTCCACGCATTCAATGTGTGCTACATCATAATCCAAGTAAATTCTAAGCTAATGCAACAAGATTTACAATCCACTTCAAAATTTGGTCCACGAAAATTAAGATTCAAAATCATAGATCCATGAAACCATCATCTAAATTTAATTAGCTACAACTACAAATTCAAAACAAACTACGTCTTAATCCAAGCAAAATCTAAGATTACACAACAAGTTTTCGCCAACCCTTTCAAAAGATCGAGCTATATCTACCAATTTATAACATTTCATCAAAGATGGGGAATAGAGACCAAATTTTTTTCATATTAAATTTAAAGCAAATATAGAAACTACATTTCATATACAAGTAGTGAGAAATGAAGTTACTAAGCTTGGTTAACTTGGATTGAAGTGAAATGATCAAATTACAAAAATTTGAGCAAAGACCTCCCTCAAATCCCGTAATGGCGGCCGAGCTCCTCTGTCAAGTTACGATGGTCGGGAAGGTTCCGTAGCTCGGGAGGAAGAAAGGTTAAATCGCTAACCAATCCCGGTTGGTGTTACCAACCGGATTGATATCTCACCCGTCATTTGGTGTTACCAAATGACCGAATTTAATTTAGTCGGTTGATATTACCAACCGGGACGGATATCCCATGCTGCCACCTGCCTTTTTTGAGGCCATACCCGTCTTGGTTGGTAACACCAACCGGGACTAAATGGTCTCCCGCGCCCCCCCGCGGACCAGTTAGCCGTTCAACCGGGACTGTTGCACTGCTGAGTCCCGGTTGGTGGCTAACCGAGATTGATGGGCTGGTATGGAAGGCCTGTTCCCTGGTAGTGTTCAGGTCAATCGGACCCCAATCGAAATTGCTCGTCTGCCAAACTCATGATAATTACATGTCCTTCCGTTTCTATGAGGACATGCTTTCCTAACTTATGGAGCTGCTATTACATTCAAACATGATCCAGTTGAGCTAATTTCCCATTCAGAAGAACATTTCAAGTAACACCTTACAGGCGTTACATTTGAAGGCCAAGCTAACCACAGATTAAATTTTAGACCGTAACAAGATCAGAGGAAAAATGAGAAAGTTTTACTGCGCATCCAAAATGCTACATTGGAGAATGCACCGAGGAGCAAAAGCACCTTACCTCCAATTGCGCTTTTTTTCTTTTCGGTATTTACGTTTTAGCCCTATAAATATTTTAGATTTACATTTCTATCAATGATTGGGAAATTGAACCCTCGTCGAGCTTACTTGTTGATTGAGGGATCAATCAGGCATTTTTTGGCTAAAGGGATTGTGTCGGGGACGTGTCGAGTCGCCGAAAAGTAATGAAACAGAAACAAGGATTTATCCTGTTTTGGGCCTTTCACAAGGAAGATAATAGCACCACTCCAGTCACACATGTGCGTTTGTGTTATTGCGGCTGTAGATGTTGATGTGAATCATGCCCTCCCCCTCCCCTGGGGGCTATTTGTAGTATAAGGTACACGCAGTCCTGGTTCCAAACAATAGAAAAACACTCATGATAACTACAAATCCTACCATAATTACATATGTATTCGTAAAAATATGCTAACTTATGCTCCAAGAAATCCTATAGATAGAAAGTCTTGAACTGCAAATATGGAAAGAGATTGAGGCTGTTTAGGATTTGGACTCGAGCTGATTATCTAGTCCTATCCATTTAGGATCCATAGTCATCTTGCATGCTGGCTCCACAAGTAAGACTGCTTGTCCTTGAGCATGTGAAATTGAAGCCTGAGCATGGTCCCGTTAAGTCGGAGCTTCCATCTCTTTGTCATACTCCTTAGACGCATATTATTTGTTTCGAGTTTAACTGGTAGGATATTTTATTTAATCCTCGATAATTTCTCTCAACGTTCTGTTGGGGAAAATAGGTGTGGGTTGGATGTTGGTACCGTTCCTGTAAAACAAAATCATTTGAGGAGCCTTTCTGCTCCTTTTCATATACCACCAAAGAGTGTGACTCACTAGCCTTATATGTCGCTACTTAGTGACATATCCCCTATTTACCACCTAATTGCTTAATTATTGTCCTGCGTCTTGTATAAACGTAGAAACAATACTTAATAAATCATAATGTTATACTTTTAATATATATTTCTGTTGACATTTTATGAAAGTTTTTTATATTCAATTTACACTTTAAAACATTTTTACATAAAAGATTAATCTTAGAAAAACGAAACAAGATGTACATTCAAATTGTTGAATACTTAATAACTATGTGATTTTTGAGAATTTTTGAAATGTATATATAGCTTAAACGAAATATATGTATTTGTTAAATGGCATATATGTCAATAATCAAGCAATTGCGATGGCATAGATGAAAAGTTACTAAGTGATAGTATGAATTAGATTAGACTCATATTTAATGAGACACAAAGTTTAATTCCAAAATTAATATGTTTAAAATTTTTAGTGTTTTCTCATTTTAATTAATAATTTTCAATTGCATACTCTTTAAATAATTACTATAAATTTTCAAAAAGTTCTAGGCAAACTGAGCTAAACAAATTACCATAGCCCGTTGGGCTAAATGTGACTAGGCCTACATGACGCAACATAGGAGCGTCACATGCCGTGCTTGTACCTTGCAACAAATCCTACAAACTAGCAACCGCTTTGTTCTTTTTAGTTTAAATTCAGATCCTTTTATACAAACTAAATGCATTGGCGCTTTGTAGCCATTTTAGGCCTATTGGGTTGGCAGGTTGCCGTAGCTTAGGATATGGGCTTGATGATCATTGGCTTAACAACAATCACCAATGCGTTAGAGAGGCTGAATTGGAATTGTTTGATAAATCATGACGGATGAAAACAAAATATAATCAGGTAGCATTTACAAGCTCCTTTTTTTTTTTCAAACCTAAGAAGCAAATACCTACCTTGCATCTATGCACCATAAAAACCAATTGCAGGCCGGCGCAACAAACTTAAAACCGGTTCTGATAGATATTTGTAACGGTCGGATCTGTACAATCGGCACTTACCGTTGGTGCTGCCTGAGGTAGGCTTGTGATATGATCAGAGCTCTTCAACATTGGCTTGTCGTTACCACACGAACTGCAGGAAAGGTCCAGTCTTGCCTTGTCGTTGCTGCCATGCGCAGAGATGGATTCCTCGTGTTCCTGGCAAAAGCTAAGTTTAAACAAGAAATGGAAATGTTCTTCCTAATCTGTTTGCTTCGTTTTGAGAACATTGTAAGGGTAGGAGAAGGCCATTCATCTTGGTAGAAATAGATAGAAGAATCGAATTTCGTATGAAGACAAGCATTAATGCCTTTCTGTTTGCTCTTGGAGATGAACGGGGTTAGGCAAGGATTATTATCCTTGACAAACATTTCATCTGGGCTACCACCAAGTTCTTTGTTAACAACAACAAAAGTGAATATCATTATTGAAGTTGAGTATCAGTAACCTGGTATACATTGATAGAAGGAATGCATATCAGCTTGCAGTCATATAGGCTCTTTATTATTATGTTTTTTTATTAATTTTTCGCAAAAGAACTTGCAACAATAGTAAAACTTGTTAGTATGAACTGGAAGTTTGAAACCAACCAACAAAGAGCAATTCCTATGGGTGCATGTTTTCCTCTTCTATCCATTGACTCCAGACTGAAATCTTCCACTCCTTAAATCTGAATCAACCAGTGAAACATCATTTATTTTCTTACCTTTTGTAGATTTACCAGTATTTCTATGTTTAATAGGAGAAGCAACATAACCTGAGTTTGAGCTGCTCTTAAGTACTACAATGTGATCATTTGGGATTTCCTCGAAGGTTGCTTTACATATGGTTTTGGTGCAATTCTCAGTAGGGCAAGGTTCTGGGATACTAAAGCTGCAACCAGGTAGGCAAGTTCCTTCATTCTGCAAAATAATGTTCTAAGATTTTTTGCCCAGTCAAAATTTGAGGAATCTAAAAGAGCAAAGATGCGAAATACTCTGCCCAATAAAAAGGTATTTGTTACCAATATATCTTTTAGTCCATCCAGTGATGGAGCAAAGTATTTGGCCCAGAAGTTCAAGCTTTTCTCCGCGTCATCTAGATATACTGAGAGACTGAGTGGTCCATATCAATAGCTAACTGATGGTCTGTGTTATCCATAGAGGCCCTGTTTCTTTCAGCGGTTTGACAACTGAGTTCAAATTGAGGCCTTCCAGCATGCATCCCTGTCAGAAGTGGTTGATTAAAAATATGAACCATGCCCGATTGGATGATTGCGTTCTCCTCCTCCTGAAGGGGTTGGTTCAGATCAAGGTTGGGATGGATCTGAACTATTTGATTTCCCACCTCTTGAAAAAGGTTTCTATGAGCTGATTCTTGTGATGAATAAATGAATGATTTCATTTCCCCAACATAAATCCATTGGCTCATTTTCTGCCTGGTTGTCAATCTGGCAAAGCTCCCCGTCGTGCATGTTCCATATTCTCATTGCTGGCCTATGCTCTCCCCGGAGAAAACTCACATATCGCTCTCCCTTAGAACAACAAACACGAGCACAAGGGAGATGAAAAAACATGTATTTGGTGTAGTCCAGAACAGCGTTGCGTTTGCTGTTATCTCTTTATTCACCTCTTCGCCTTCTTGTTACAAACCGAACACATCTACTTAATTATGCAAACTGGACACATCCAGTGCCTACTTCTTCAACTCACGCACACCACCGGCTATTCAGCCTCAGCCACGATCTCCATGACTCCACGGAGTTAGGCACACAAGATGGCTCCATCACTTGGTCTCCTCAATACTCGGCCATCACGAGAATCAGCAACTGAATCCACTCTCTTGGCCATGCAGTAGAGGACTCAATACACATGCATGCGACGACTAGCTAATCAACTAACTTGGAACGTGCATGTATGCACACATACACCGCTAATGACACCACTACGATGTATTGACTCTGCTAAATGCAAACTCTAATCTACACTGTCAAGATTAATCCTATCAACACTGTCAAGCTAATCAACTAGCTCTTCCTACAGGTGGAAAACACCGTCGATCGGTTTCATAAGGCAAAGATCCCAACATGTTCTTAAAGCTAGACCTCGAGAAAGCCTTCAACTCGGTTAGCTAGGAATACCTTCTAAAATTACTGGCAGCCTTCGGTTTGGGGCAAAAGTGGCAAGATTGGATATCTATATCCCTGTCCTCATCATTCTAAGTGTCGTGCTCAATGGAACGCCTGGTAATGCCTTTGCCCACCATCGTGGTCTACGCCAAGGTGACCCACTATCTCCAATGCTCTTTATCTCGGCCATGGAACCACTGCAAGCAATGGTTAAGTGCGCCTCTAGGGAGTCCTAGCTCCAGGACCTACCAAAAATTGATAGTCGGCTTTGAATTTCCATGTATGCTGACAATGTTGCTTTGTTCGCAAGGCTGGCTGCACAAGAATTGCAAGTTTCAAAGGAGATACTTGACATCTCGCTGTGCGTGAATAAGGGCGAAGTCTACCCGGTAGCTAGCCTGCGAAGGATTAAACCTGGAGCAAATTCTGGGGACATTCAGTCCTTCCATGAAAGCCTTCCCGTGCAGGTACATAGGCCTACCCCTTAGAGCAACTAAACTGCAAAATTGGACGTCCTACCATTAATTGAGGAAGTCAGCACACCAAACTTTCTGGTTGGAAGAGCGTGAGACCCCTTTTTCCAAAGACTTCCGTACGTCTGTGCTAGCTTAGGATGTGTCTTACTAGCACTGTACGAGTTACAAAATGCTGGAATCATCTTATACAAGCACGAGTTTTATACCACCATGAAGGTTCAAATACATAGTGGCTCAAGTTTGTAGGGCCGGCCTGGCCAAATATTACAATACCAAAATTGAGCTCTTTAATCAGAGTTCGAAAATGCGAAAACAAAGATTTATTTGGATTCCAAGGGTTATGCCATCCACCCGACAAGCAAGCGACTAGAGTCCCGCCTAACACCCTTTCTACGTGTCAGCTCCATGAGCTTCCTCGTCATCATAGCAGTCATAGGGATCCTCTTTTCTCCATCTTGACCTAAAAGTGTGAGTGGGTGTGAGGGTGAACGCGCAATCAAAACGTGCTCGCGAACCAACATCCAACCTAATGCAATATAATGATATAAACTGTTTGGTGGAGGCTAGGTTATTTTTATTTGCTTAAATGCGAGGGTTGCAATAATCCATAGTAAAAACCTATGACTTAGCCATTTATCAAATAAAAGACGTACTGGGCTATATATGCCAAAATGATCAAGACTGGGGTATTTAACTCTTTCCATGTCACCTAAGACCAAACCAAACGTCACATAGCCTAGACAAAATCTACTCCGTCACGTAGACCAAAATCCATTTTATCAACTCACTGCTCACACAGAGTCCAATGCTAGAGAATAGTAACCGCTGCTCACGTAGAGTCCAACGATCAGAGATTATTGCCACCATTCACACAGCCTGCTGGCGAAAAGCACACCACCAATCACGTAGATTTTAGTGGGTTTTACGGATCCTCCCACTGGGAAACACACAGAAGCACATAGCCTATCACGAATATACCAATCACAGTCACCTAGACTAATTCACTAGGATTCTAATACCACAAAGCTTTATAACAAGGGGTGAATACAAAGTTCGGCGGATTATTCATCCACCATTCCAGGACATTCGGGTCCTGGGCAAAATTCGATTAGACCTAAGTATGTCTAAACATTTTACCCAAGACTTTAAAGAGTCCAAAATATTTATTAAGTATCCTAGGGTGATACCATGGACTTGATATTCAAGGAAATCAAGGTAGTGATAGTAACAGTAAACAAGGAATGAGGCATGTATACAACATGATTAAATGAACAGGGCATAACTACCAACATTGAGTTCAACATAATTTAACAAAATAATATAAAGCATGCATTTCATAATTTAAATCAACATAGATTTAAGTAAATATTGGGTTAGAAGCATGTTCTAGAGATATTGGCTCGCCTGGGCCGTGTGTGTTGGGATCCTGATCTTCGAACTGCCCTTCCGGGTCTTCCGGATCTATCGTGAACAAATCAAATAGCATAAAAACATTTAGAAAGGTGCTAGAGCATGATGCATGATGTGCAATGACCTACAAATCTCATGGTCCTTCTAATGAAATCTATAATCTACTTGTTCTAATAAGAGAACCTCTTATGAAACAAAAAAAATTAATGTGAATATAAATGTATGTATATGCATGACATGAATGAAATCTACCCATACTATTTCTAATAGTTGGAGAATAATATTCACAAATATAGTACAAAGGTCATACACCACAAATACATCCATTTTACAGTTTTTATCTAATAAACTATCACATGAAAAATGGTTTTACAAAGTGAATTCATGCAAAATAACCATATTTCAGTTTTACATAATTATTTTTAGTGATCAAACAGTGACTTTTATATTTTTTTCCTAAGGTCTAGAGCTTTCAAAATACTTACAGAAATATCATGAGAATTTATTGAATTTGTTTACTATTTTAAACAAACAGAAAGTATTATCTGTATTTACAAAGATATGGGCTAAACAAAGCTTCAAATATTTTATAATGGTAAATAATATACAAATATGAAATACTATAATTTTATTAGATCCAGCATGCTATAAAGTATTTTTCATAATTTTTTCACAATTTTAAAAAGTTACTATCTATTTTGAATAAATCAAAAATGTTTTCTGGTATTAAATCAAATGGGAAACTACTGGAAAAATGGTTTACACAGTAACGGGCCAAATGCTCACACCGTGCGGCCCAGACGAGGTTCGGCCCGTGAGAGCTTAGCTCCAGCACGCGGGCGTTTCCTAAAGCGGGAAGCGTAAAACTAAAAATGCACTACCACTTAAACTTACATGTGGGACCAGAGGGCCTAGAAGTCATCCTCAATACGTGGCTCCGTGGGAGAATATCTTTATTTAAAATCCCATGGATCCCACCCATCAGCGAGAAGAGGTGCACAGTGCTAGCACCTGACGCCAGCATGACGTTGGTGAGCTCGCTTCTCTAGCCAGGACTCCGGTGAGGCTTCGGCGAGATCTCAGCGGAGCTACGGAGCACCAAAAAGCATGCCGATGATCCCGATGGGTTCGCGGGACCTAGCCCTAGGATGTCCCGCCGGGGTTCGCCGGCGGCGAGCCGAGCTGGCAGCGCCACGAGCTAGGGTGGTGGGGAACTTTGGCAAGCCACGGCGACGGCATTCCACGAGGTTCGAAGCAAGGGCAAACTGCCCTAGAGCTTCTAGGGGCTATTTAGAGCATTACCAAGGGGTGGATTGAAGTCGGGGTTTGCCGGAGAGGGCCAGCGACGTGGAGCCGGTGGAGACCAAAACAGGGGAGTTGGCGCCCGGGCTCTCCGGTGGTCCGCTCGCCAATTCCTTCCGGGAGGAACTAGAGGGTGATGTTAGGGTGTTTTAGACCGAAGGGGAGGCCCTGCGACGCTGTCGTCGATGAGCAATCGAAAAAGAGGAAGTTGCGGCCGGCGGCGGCGACGGTGTTCTTCCTCAAGCTACAGGCAAAGGTAAACTAATTGGGCGCGGCGAGAGCAACGGAGGAATGAGGGGATGAGATAAAGGGGGTTTCCCGTGGTCGGGACTCACCGGGTTGAGCTCGCAACGGGCAGGTCGTCTTGCCCGAGCGGAGCGGTGAAGTGAGAAGGAAGAGGGGGAGGGTTCGGCCGGGTTTTATAGGCACAGGGAGGAGCAATGAGGGCAGGGGGTGACAGCGCACGCACGTAAGCAACGTGGGACTTTGTCCTTGCCAAGATTTGTTTAGGACGGACGTACTGTCCTCGCCGGCGTGCATCCAATGGCCGAGCGCGGCGGCTCCGGGGTTTCGGGGGAAGGACAACGCCGACCGGGGCCACGGAGTGGTGCTAGTACAGGCGACGTGGGGTGGTCGGCGGCCAATGGCAAAGCACGGCTGGACGATGGTGGGGGCGGTGCGTCAGCGAGCAAGAAGCAGAGAGCAGCGACAGAGTAGAGAGAAGACAGAGCAGGGGAGGGAGCTCGCGTGGGCCAACTGGGCTGAGGCAGGCCGAGGAGTGGGCCAATTGGTCCAACCCGAGAGAGGGGAAGGAAGCCCATGGTCCAGCGGGTTTGAGCCCAAAACAGAGAAGAGAGGGCATGGTTTATCCCAAGGGCAAAATGGTTATTTCACCCTAAATTAAAAATTTAAGTGTATGCTTGAATTGGAAATAGAAATGGATCGGAGATAGTTTGAAAATTGGTTTTCTAAAATGGTATAGTTAATAATTAATTATTTACCATGCTGAATTTTACTATTCATGGTATGAAAATACCATTTTCAATCATTTTGGATAGATATATTCACAATATAAATATAGTCCAAGCAATATGTTGTAAATCAAAATTTGGGTGAAACTATTATTCATGATTTGAAAATATGGATGTACCAAAGATAATACTTCCAAAATATATAATATCCTATTAGTTTCATGGAGTCAAAAATAGTATATTATAGATATATATAATCCTTCCAAAATATCATTAGCATTATTATATTTTAAATTTTCAAAAAAAATTTAAATCCCCAAAAATGGGATGTTACAAAGAGCCCGTGAATCTCAAGGGCAGGTCGGCTGGTGTTACTGAATTCGGTCATATGTTCAATGCTCGTCTACCAATTGGCCGTCTTCCCTTTGAACAAATGGGCCATAAAAAGGATTGGTAAGGCCAGGAGAAGCTTCCTTTGGAAGGGGCAGACAGATTGTAGTGGAGGGCATTGCCTAGTTAACTGAAAGAAGGTGTTTTTTTTTTATCATAGAGGCTTGGTGGTCTAGTAGGGTTATGTTTTCGGTCCGACAAAACTGATTTTGTTTCTTGGTGTGCACCAATTTTTTATAAATTTGAAGAAAAAATTCGGTTTTGATAAATTTTGCATTATATATCAAACAATATTGAAAGAAGTTTAAGTCCTCACAACCTCAATTCTGTTGAATTTTTTATTTTTCGTTTAAATTCAAATTTGAAATTTAAAAAATTAGACAAAAACAGCCGAATTTTTCAAATTTTCAGAAAATCGATTTTCTCTTCCCACCGTTTTTTTTCAAACCAAAAAACAAAACCTCGTGGCCTAGGCATAAAAGATCTAACAAGGCTAGGGTCTGTGCTAAGGTTGAGATGGTTATGGTTTAAGTGGGTCGATCAAAATCGGCTTTGGCATGGTAATATGGTATGGAGGTCCCCTACGGTGCTGCGGATCATTCATTGCTCAAGGCATCCACCATCATCAAGCTGGGCGATGGACGAACCCGCTCGTTTCTAGATTTGTCGATGGCTAAACGGGCATGCACCTGGCGCCAAACTGCTTCAAAATTAATGCATTACGAATTGTGGGGAGGCCGGTGGCTTTAGACTACTCACAAGGATCTCTAACGCATCACAACTCTCTGAATGCATAACCCTCGGGGCATTAATATCGAGAATCAGGGCCTATTCTTTTCAGCTTATGTCTTATTTCTTATTTGCTTATTTTACTTATCTCGTAATTTCGAGAATTTCCCGAGGTGGCCTCGAGAGTCGGATGCCCTTGTTTTTTAGAATTTAGGAGTTTTTAGGCATGCCTACGAGATAAAAAAAAGAATTTAAAAGTAATAAAAAGTCAAATAAGTCAAATAAGACATGAAATAAGTCAGATAAGACGTGGCTTATTTTGACTTATTTGACTTTTTTATTACTTTTTGAATTCCTTTTTTTATTTCGTAGGCGTGTCTAAAAGCTTTCTAAATCCTAAAAACTAAGAGCATCCGACTCTCGAGACCACCTCTAAAAATTCTCGAAGTTACGAGATAAGTAAAATAAGCAAATAAGAAATAAGACAGATAAATTGAAAAGAATAGGCCCTCGGTTTGCATGAGGGTCAGCCAGATGAGATAGTTTGGAAGTGGACTTCCTCAGGTATGTACACCGCGGGCAACTGCCTACAGTACCCAATTCCTGGGCTCATATCCTAAGCATGATTACCACAGGATCTAGTGAGCCGAAACTGAGCACAAGTGTAAGTTCATCTTATGGCTGATGATTCAAGGAAGAATTCTTATAGCCGACAAGATTTTGTTGAGGGGTTATCCTCAGGCTGAGATATGCACAATGTGTGGAGTTGATGCGGGCACGCCCAATCTTCCAGTGAGATAGATAATTTCGATTAGGTGCCACGGCGACCTGGATGACCTGGCTACCAACCACGTAAGGATTGAACCCAACAATCGATAAACCAATCGAGCCAAAGGGCAATCGACCTAATCATAAAGATTTGTTCCTACGATGTAACCGAAGAACAAGCAAGAATAAGGATAAAAACAATTTAAATGTTGCGAATATAATTAAGCACACCTTAGTTGGGATTTTGAACTTGTTCCGGTTGGTCTTGCCGGTACAAGAGGAATCGAAGTTGTTTTAACACACACATGAAAAACTAGACTAAACAAAACCCAAGAAAGAAGAAGGGGGTGGCGCCCAAAAATAGAGGATCTATGATGGCTAAAGGGGGCGTGCTGCACAGAGGGACACGCATCTCTATGCAACCATAGGGGTACATGGGAATTGGGCCCAAAATAGAGGTGATGCAGCACCTGGCAGATTCTGACCACTTTATTGTTTCGTTGATTCCAGATGACTTAGGATGAATTTGAAAGTGAGGCTCGATGCGTTGGAAAGATCTCCTAATCTTTACATGAAGTACTTATTGCCTCGATTGGACATTGTATATGGCATGGGCGTCCGTTTGCATGTAGACTAGTCACTGACGGCCTAACCAGGCCTCTTGGAGAGCTAGGCTTGCAGTTGGGCTTGGTTGTCCGTGGGGGTGGTTGTTGGGCCTTGGTCATGACTTGCTGGACCTCTCTCATAAATGGTGTGAACGGCTAGGTTAAAGGATTCAAGCCCGCTTGGTGTACTTTTCCGTCCTTACGGTAATGTAGTCAAAGTAGTCGATGTAGTGGACTTAGTGGATATAGTGGAAGGAGATGCCATGCTCGTATCTCAGCTTGTGATGTCCTCATCAGGAATTAACTTGGAGAAAGCCACCCATCTAGAAATAGCTACTACTACATAAAAGCATTTATGAGACGGTTATTTTTTGTTATTTGAGACGGTTTTAAAATGACTTATCTAACACCAGTCGCAAAAGACTTCATTGATATGAGACAGTTTACAAGCGTCTTATATAAGAGAGTATATACGATGTTTTTTATACGCAACCGTCATATATGTCACACCATAGGAAACACTAAAAATTGTGTAAAAAAACTAAAAATTGGTGCAAAAAATTACAAAAAAATATACTCTTCGATCTAAAGACTACATTATTGCCTCCTTTAGTATTCTACACAAGTGGGATCATTTATCAAATGAAATACAATTATATTCTACACAAGTGGGATCATTTATCAAATGAAATACAATTATATATTCGATATGGGATTTGAACTCATGACCTCTTCACTCTAACCTAACCCACCTAACCAATCCACCTCAAGTAACTTGTTGTCTTACATGTGATGTGCAGGCCTTTGTATCCTTGTTGTTCAAATCTTTCAATAATTTTTAGGCATGTAAATGGCTTCAACTAGAAAATTTTAGATCTCATTGAGAGCTAAAATTTACATGTAAAAGTTGTTCCCATCTGATTTTGCATGAATAAATTAAAACTTTCTAAACTAATGGCTCGCTTACGGAAGCATTGGTCTTAATCTCTCATGTTGCCTCTTACCTATATTTACCTTACTTTACATGAAAAAATTACAAAAATTGCGTAACACATCTGAACACCGAATATGTAACTAATCCAAATCCGAATTTTAATAGAGACACATAACAGACATATTTCAATTGATAACCGCCTCATATGATATACCCATAAAAGTCACTTTCTAGCAAGGAAATGACTCTTATTCCCTAGCCTTATTAGAGACATTTATTGTTTGGAAACTGTCTTAAAAACATCTAACATATGAGACACTTCTTCTAAAACCATCTTCAAAACATCTAACATATGAGACACTTCTTTTGAAACCGCCTCTTTCCTTGTGTCGCCGCATAATAAGAGACGATTCTAGAATAGGTACGCTAAAACTGTTTTAAAATGTGCGTCTTATATTACTCATTCTGTAGTATAGATACTCCTTTGTGAGGCAAATCTGGAGGCAGATTTGTAACCAGCTAGATGTTCAATTGAGAACGGAAGCTACCGAGTCGTTTTGGACACTTTCCTAGTCCTTGTGTGCCGGCAAGTTAGTAAAAGAATGTAGGGGAGTTTACGGGATCACTGCTTGTACGATGTGGCATATATGGAAAGAGCGGAATGCAAGAATTTCTAGGGGTGTCTTTAGACTGGTGGAAGAGGTGGTCACATTCATCAGGGAGGATATTAGTTTAAGGAGTTTAGTTTTTAGCAATTAGTAGAAGAAGTGGAATGCTGCACACACATAAACAAAAACAAATAAGAAAATCGCATATCTAAAAGGTAAACCAAGAATTAATTTGTAGTAAAGCATAGGACCATGTATAAATCATTTAAAAAAAATGGTAAACTACACAAATATCACCATCTTTCTTATATTGTGTGCTCCAACATATTTTCTATACTATGTACCTCATAGATGGCGCCATCATCACCATGCTTTACCTCCATTATCAAACCATCAGGGAGCCAATCTGGTTGCTCCAATTCCCCCCATACCTTGTTCGTTCTTTTTCTCCCCCTTTGGTACTTTTCCTCATTATCTCAGGTCACAACCATTGGCGAGTCTCCCATCCATACATACATCGTTGCCAACTCTCCCCTCTAATCTTTCTCTTCCCCCTCTCTCTCACATATAGATCTAAACGAGTGTGTGGGGAGGGGGGAGGTGAGTGCGCAGGGAGTAAAACAATAGGCACAAGTGGATTTTTAAGGTAAGGGCCAGCAAGACAATAAATCGTACTAGCTGGCACTGACCATAATTGTAAAAAGGAACCAACTATATATGTTGACATCCTATAGCAAACAACTCAGAATTATTCATTTTAATATTGTTGGACAACAAGTATGTCACCTATCTTGTTTGGTATGGTAGATTATCCTACCTTCGCATTTTTTTTCAATAATTCTGCATTATCTGAAGATATATAGCATGGGTACAAGGCAATGGATCTTGAGTGGGGTCCATAAGGTAAGAGGGGCGGCCAACGTTGAATGCTAGCTGATGGTCCCTAAACCTAATAGAGAGATTAAATTATATGTTCATCCTAGGGAGAACTCGTAATCTTTTTTTTTTAAGATTGGATGTGCATAATAACATCTAGCTCATTACTGTTGCATCCTAAAAATTCATTTTTTTAAAAAATAAATTTTATAATTTTTTTGTTTTAATTTTCTAATTTTTCCACAAATTTTCTCATTCTTTTTTTATTCCTCCTTTTTCTTTTTCCCTTCCTCTTCCTTTTCTCCTCACTGGCCCATGGCACCTGGCTCTCCCTCTTCTCCTTCCTCCTCTGGCTCGCCCTTGAGCGTGCTACCAATCCAACACCAATCCAATTCAGTTTGCACCGATTCTATCTCCAATTTCACTTCTATATAGACCCTCAAATCCATCTGTAAGTTCAATATTCATAATTTAGTAAAAATACGTACCCATCTAGGGTTTTGAGGCTGCATGGCACCATTTCCTGGATTTTATTGTTGCGTTGCATGAGGTGGGTCGACGGGCACAAGGAAGACACGAGTAACCCATCAGTGCCCTGATCGGCTCGGTAGGAGGTGGCCCATACCGGGCTAGCAGTCGTGACCAGACTTAAGGAAGAAGCGAATCATGATAGTGGCGCAATCTAGCGGCTAATCAGCATGAAAAATGTTGTAAATAGTGCGGTATAAGCAATGTGATATACACTAATATCAAAATAATTCTAGATTTAAATAACAGCAAGAATTTAATATTATCATGAAATAAAACTGCATATATGAATTCTACAAGTGCTAGGACAGCAGTAAAACAATTCATATATGACAGTGAAATTAACATGATAATAAGCAGAAATTCATAACATGTGAACAGCAATATTGCTCAGTTTGAAATGTAATGAATTGCTCTCAGTTTTAACGTGTTGGGTTGCTAGAAATAGCCATCCAACAACACATTCACATATATATATCACAGATATGGCTATGACAATATCAATGACTAAAACACTGCCCCAATAGCTATTAACAGTTCAGTTTCTCAGAGAATTAATTCTGAAATCACAGGTTTATCTCATATTTCAGCAACAGTCAAGAATATGCAGCATGTATCAAACCATATGGCACTAACAGTACACGAAGTTACTGTCCAAAAACGGTGCTAACACTAGGACTGTCTAGATTCTCAAGTTATAACCAAAAATGGATGCTAAACAGATAAACAGCAGTGACCAACAGGATATATGTGCATATATATAACAGTAATTAATTTCTCAATTAAACAGTAACTGGTATAGCAATGTAGCAAGTATACAGTCATCATCATAGCCAAATCTCAATATATCAATCTCATCATCGAGCATAAACTTGACACCACACACATAGACTAGTGCACAGCCCCAAAAAAGAGATAATCAGCCCCTTAACACAGAGTTAGGTCCCCAAATTATCTCTATTTGCCCTGTGCACAGTACAAAAGTAGGGAATTTGATGACTTACTCAGCACTGGATTCAAACCAATGTGTAGAAAGGGCAAGGCACGTCTATAAGACGCTATCCCAGAAATCAATATTGCCGCCACTAGTGTACTAGCAGCAACAAATCAATCCAGAGATACAATGCCGTTGATCACAGTGTTACAATCAAAGATCGCCACACCAAGACCCCGAGGAGCAACGAACATAGCACAAGATCACAGAATCCAGCCCTCGGACAAAGGGACCAAGCCGATGCGAAGCCAAATCACCCACAGACAGCCACCAATCCAGCTTCAAATCGGTCTCCTCTCCCAAATCAACCCAGCCGCCCTTGAGATGAGCTTCTCCCGAGCTCGGAGGCCAAGAATCGAAGGGAAAAACCAGATCAAAATCACTCAATCGAGGGATTTTCGAAGCTAGGGTTAGCTCCACGAAGAGAAGCCAGTGGATGTGCGCAAGAGTGAGATAGATAGAGGAAGAGGAAGGGAAAAACACCAGATAAGGAGGAAGACTCGGCCAGCCTGATGCACCTGCCGCCGTGCGAATCGGCCGGGCAGGCATCCCCACGCGCGACGAGCAAGCTCGTCGCCCGGGTCAGCCGCCGCTAGCACGCGGACGAATGGACGAGCGAAGTGACCGAGCTGGTCTTAGCCAGCAGCAGAACCACTGTTGCCTTTTGGCTTCCCCCGTATGGGCCAAAGACGCACTTGCCTCACGGCAAAAGCCCAACAAAAACTAAGGGGCTTTGCTAGAGGAGGGCTTAAGGAAGGTGTGAAAGCAAATAATTTAATGAGGGCTCAATTTCTTGAAATTGAGGATGGATTTGGTTGTGATGGAGAGGAAGATTGCTTGGTTATATAGAGGGGATCCGGCCCGTATATTCGAATTTGCGAATCAATTTGGTTATAATCTAATTTGGTTAGGTGTTGGAGCTTGGACTCTATTGGAGAAGAGGATGCATGGCAGCATGGTGGTCAGAGTTAGGAAAGCGGCGGCAGTGCACGACCAGGACATAAGGGAGGGGAAGAAGCGAGATAAATTTTATCCTAGAATCTAAAATGGTGGCTAGAAGATCTTTTTGCAAAAGTACATGAGAGAAGTGATGTGGAGCATCACATCTCGGGACATGAATCAATGGTCCACGTAGTAGGTGGAGTTACATAGCATGGTTTGAAATCCTGGACATTGGCAGACCGTGCGTCACCTTGGACAACCCTACTGCCTCGAGGTAGAGGATGCTCTCAGACCCTACAATATTATGCTACGCATCAGCCACATGATATAACTTGCCCCATGCACCGTAACTAGTAATTAAATTTATCATCTTTTCTTTCTATTTATGAGTCTTACAAAAATGATTTTTCTTAATTTTAGAATAGGGACCGTTTCTTATATAAGAAACAACTTTGTTACCTTTTTTTTTCTGGAACCCTTATTAGTAGCGCTTTTTGAACCATGCATCATCGGTATATGGACACATTTGCCTATATAGTAAGGTATTGGCTGGGTTGTGACGGTTATCTAGATGAACCGACAATGAACCAACAAAAATAAGGTGAATCATGCGCTGTTTTGTGGCAATGATTCTTAACTAATTGGATTACAGCGGCACAAATCTGTTCACCCTCTGTCTCACCACCATGTAGTTCTGCGGCCTACACATCTCTGCTGGTTCTATCCTATGACCCCGTTTGGTACAGTTCTAGTTCCACCAAAATTGGTGGAGTTGGTGAAACACCTTATTTCTAATTTCAGAAATTCATGAAGCTAGAGTTGTGAGTACATTGAGGATGTTTAGCTAAGTCATCTTATTTATATTTTAAACTAGAAATATAAACTTAAGTCACTTTATTTTAACTTACAAATTTTATATCTGAGGTGGAGCTGAAAGCTGAAACCGTACCAAACGGAGCCTATATAGTAACCGGCCGGTTTGCATTGAACGCTCCCGTAGCATGCAGGGAGGCCACATGACATCAGTCTGCCAAGCAAGCAAGCATACGAATTACAGTTTTTTTTTTTCTTCTTGTATCTCGCACAGGTAAACGCGCGAATGAAATGCAAAATCCTACAGTTTTTTTTTTTCTTGTATCTCGCACTCCGCATGGTAGTGGGTAGAGTCGCTGGATCGACGTACGTACCGGCGGGGCTGACACTTGAAAGAAGCTTCCAAGTTTTACACGTAGGTACGCCAGATCTCACACGGACTTGCCGTCTCTTGTTTTTTTTTGAAAAGCTACTTATGAATTGCCATTATAATTTGAAAAGTTATAAATTTTTTATAAGAACCTTCGTGGAGCAAAAAAATATCAAAAATTAGTTTTGAGAGCTAGCTTTCATAAGAAATAATAAGGTCCTCAAAAAACTTGCTACAAAATGCTAAAATGCTTGGTTTGTAAAAAATAGTACATATCCCGCTTTTGATTATAATCCGATGAAAAGAACAGAGCTGCTAGCTAGATTTAATTTTGACAGTGAAATATATGTACGTACAAATAGGATTCCTTCGGTCAGGATGCATGGGGTTTAGGAACATATTTTGGTACGTGGTGACAACTGACAAGAGGAACCCCTGGGCCTAGGATGCACGGGACGATAGAAGATCGATCGAGCTGCATGCGCGCGTTGGTAGGATCGGGATGCATGGTCACATGCACGCCAATTATTGTTGGTGGAGACCACGTCCAGATGCACGGATACGGATGCTAAAAGTAAGAGCCCTTCTCTCCCTCGTCATCACGCGTCCGCTACAGGGATGAATGTGGATGTTGCCAAATTATTTGACAAGATCATGCTACCATGGCATTGGTATTAATTGGCATTGCTAGGTTAGCTGATGAGCTACCCAATCCATGCACCAAATTTGCCTAATTCGGTCATCATCGTAACAATATACTCCCTCCGTTCCTATATACTACCTCCGTTTCACAATGGTTGTAGTTTTATCTAAATGCACACAAAATAAGGAGACATGAAAAATGACTTGTCTACCCTCATTTAATGAAGGGTAGTTGAATAGATTAGCTTAAATAGATGACTGCATTGATGAAGGGTACAAATGTCATATTGGCTCTAAAGTTATATTGGAATGTGAGAACTACAACCATTTTGATAAAAATTTTGAATGTTAGAACTACAACCATTGTGAAACGGAGGAAGTACAAGGCGTATAAAATTTTTCATGCTGTTCCGTTTTGTAGGGCGTCTCCTCGCGTAACGTGATCTTTTTCCTATTTTACCCCGCGCAACGCCG
The DNA here is from genome assembly GCA_036346145.1 of Olyra latifolia. Classification (NCBI taxonomy): domain Eukaryota; kingdom Viridiplantae; phylum Streptophyta; class Magnoliopsida; order Poales; family Poaceae; genus Olyra; species Olyra latifolia. The sequence goes on along the minus strand of CM070528.1, from coordinate 44,844,345 downwards.
CCGCCGCTTCCCCGCATTACTATCTGCGTCATGCATGGCTTTCTTTATCCTCTACGCAATAATCACGACGCGTCTCGCATGTCTGCTTTCTTCACCATTGAACCGAGGCGTCACGGACGCGTGCATGCATGCCCGCTTTTTCACCATCGAACCGAGGCTTGAAGGCACGGCGGCGGATGGAGGGATGCGAGGTCGCTGCAACGGCGGATGAGGCGTGCTAGGCGTGGCGGACCAAGACGTGGAAGGCTCATTGCCGGCGAAGTCCATGGCGCCGCTTGTTGAAGCTTGCAAGACGGCGGCTAGCAAAGTCCATGGCGCGGCAGCCGGCGGCGTCTTGGCACGGCGGGCGGACAGCGCGCGGCGCCGCGTTCGCGAAGAAGACGAAGACTCGACGGCAAGAAGCGTGCACGGCTGCGGTGTGGTCGGCGTCCTCGGCATCGGCGTGTGCGGCATCCGGCCCAAGCATGCTTCATTGCAAAGATGTTCTACGCTCCCAGCAGCAACAAGTCCTGAAAAAAATGAAAACAGTGAGTACTGCAGCACATCAAAATGGAGATTGAACAAAATATTACGGGGGAAGAATCACACCATCCTCGATATCGTCATCCCAGTTAATTGGTAGGTTTAGATCAAAATCCTCCATATGAGTGAAGCACATGAAGGAAAGAGTAATCTTCACCGCTTTATAGACATTGAGAAGTTCAAATTTCAGGTTACGGCGCGACGTACAAAATTTTTCGTTCCTCCGCTGCTCCACACGCACTCAATTTTTGAAACAAAATTTTGTTTTTGTAAGCGAGAGAGACAAAGATAGAGTGGGGCATAGCGCGCGCAGCAGAAGCTGGTTGCATGCCACAGCGCGGCGCTAAATCCGGACGCGGGAGGCTGCGCTGATTGCATGCCACAGCTGCGCTGATTGCACTGATTGCATGCCATGCATGTCCCGCGGGGCAAACGAAGCATCATCCAGGATCTGCAGTAATTAGGGGCAGCATGGGAAAGACTTCACCAGCCACCATGCTCCTTGGTATCTGTGCAAATTTTTATACGCCTTGTATATAGGAACAGAGGGAGTATATCCAAAGTAGGAAGAGGGCACATAGAAAAATCGACGCAGACTTAAAGAAAAAGGAAAAAAGAGGAGGTTTTTAATTTATATTCATGCCATCGCAAAGTTTCAACTTTACTGAAATGCCACTAAAAAGTAAGATAATCTAGATATGCCATTAATTGAAACCATCACAAATATGCCACTATAAACTTGCTAAGACCAAAATAGCCAAAATGTCCCTACCCTTCTTTTTTCTCCATCCTGCTTCCACGGCAATCTCTAGCAAGCTCCATCTTGTCAGCGAATAATTCTACCCCAGCAAGCCTGCCCTCCCCTTCATTCCCAGTGAGCTCTCCCATGGCCCTTTCTTCCCTAGCAACCTCTCTCCATCCCTTCCTCTCTCTCCTAGCCAACCTCCCCACCACCTCCTGTCACAGTCGGGGAAGAGCTTGCCGCTGCTGTTCTCATGCTTGCAGGAGCTTCTCCTAAGCTCAATGTCCCTCTCTCTCTCCTTCCCCTATTTGTCGTTGTTGCATGACCACGGAGCTCGCTAGCACCTCCTTCTTCCTCTACTGTCAAAGTTCATCGTAGCACGACCACCGAGCTTGACGGAGCTCCTCCTGAGCTCACTAGCACCTCCTCCTCTACTATCGGAGCTCACTACTGCCACTGGTCACCACTATCGTTGATGCCTCAATATCATTTGGCCATTGCATGGCCATTGAGATAGTTGGAGCTCCTCCTTCTCCCTCCACTACTGCCGCTCCCTCCAGATTCGGTCATTGAGCTTAATGGAGCCCCTTCTTCTCCCTCCACTGTCGTTGCTCACCACTGCTCCCTTTACATTCAAATGGAGCTTGCCGCTATTGCTTCTCTAGATGTAGCCGAAAGCCGAAGCTCACCGGGCATATGGAAGGAGAGGGGGATGAGGAAGTAAGGGTTTGCCTCCTCCTCTCCTAGTCGGCAAGGCCTCTAGCGCCCGAGCATTGCCCACCATGAAGCCAACCATGGGCGTGCTCTTGTCGAGGGAGGTGGAAGAAGGGGGAGGAAGAAGAGAGTATAGCAAAAATGGTGTAAATGTGAAGAGAGTAGAGGGGGTAAGAAAGTCCACAATGGCATATTTATGACAGTTTCCACTTAATAGTGACATCTTTGGGATATCAAATTTTATGACATTTTAGTGAAGTTGGAATTTGCAATGGCATGAATTAATTGAGAAAGCCAAAAAAGAAAAAAAAAGAGACATATATATAGAGAAAGATGGAGACAAAAAGGAAGACACATTAATTAGGAACATATGGTATGCACTTAAGCTTGGGGGGTGCAATTACCGTGCAATCAAATTAGCCAAAGTTGTCGCAACTACTAAAAAAAATGTGGATGTACTTCATTGCTTACTCCACCTATATATAAAATTTCATGGTCAAATTCATTCTATGTTAAAAGTTACAAAAAAGAGAAAATTCTATAAATACGTGAACTCTACAATTTTTTAAAATTTTTTATAACTTTTGTTAGCTTGATTGCATCGTAATTGCACCCAAACCTTGATAGCACAACATATGTGTGGAAAACATGGGCCCTGGGTGTCCCAAGATATACAATAAGATGTACCACCTCCTTGAGCCGAGTCAATTGGGCCTTCCAGAAGGCAGGCTGGGAGGACGGTGCGGCCTGTCATAATCTACAAGGAAACGGATTCGTTTCCTACTCGAATACATGGATATAGGTGTAGCTGAATCGGTTATATCTATATCTTCCATATACGGATTAGGGATTCTATCTGTAACCCGACCCCCTGCACTATATAAAGGGGGTCCGGGGACCCTAGTTCGGCATCAAAACACACATCTTACAATCATCATCATCATCCACCATAATACAATCCACGAGCACAGGAGTAGGGTATTACCTCCCCTCGAGGGCCTGAACCTGTATAAATTCGGCTCCCTGTGCTACCATCGTAGTTGTGATCTTTCGCATCGCCCCCTAAAATATATTGCCGACGCAAATCGTCGACAGTTGGAGCACCAGGTAGGGGCTAGCGTCACGATCAACTACGTCAACTTCGATGGCTTCCATTGGTGGATTCGTCTTCACCTACGCTCCTGGCCAAGGCTTCATCTTCGGAGGTCTCGGCTTCATCGCCGGCGACTTTGGAGAGTTTCGGTTGTGTGAGCCGAACTTCGTTCGGTCCACGCATTACCGGGGGAGATGGTACATGACTCCGACCGAGCCTCACCACTTTGGGATCTCTTCCCTGGATTCCGATCCAAAGGAGATCCGAACTGATGATGATGATTCCGACTGGCCAACCGCTGGGTTTCCCTTCGGTTATGGTCGGGATCCACCGCTTCTCTCTTCGCCAGCTCCTCATGTTGACGAAGCATCGAGTGGCGATCCGACTCCGGGCCAGGATCGTTCTTAGATCCAGTCAGGGGTTACAATCCCTCGGTCGTGGATCGCCTGCTCGATTCGAAACTCACCATTGTTTTCCATCGGATAACATGCCGGTTTTTCCAATCCAGGTGAAGGAGCGGGGCACGACACATACACACTGGGGCGAGCTTTCCGAGTCAAGGCTCGGGGACAACTCAAGCCAGGCCAAATTCCCGAGTGGCTATGCCATTCGGACTGGTCAATTCGGCTGAAAGTTTCAGCAGATTCGTTCTGCCGAAACTCAGTCGGATCCCCTGATGACCAGAGATCCCGCACGTGAGGTGGGAGTCATAATCACTCCCATCGACGAGTCAACGAATCAGGACTAGTTGAGCCTTTCTTTCTCAGAATCTGAGTCGGAAGAGAGCGTCAATAGGTTCCCTGATTTCCTCGGCGTCTACATGCTGGACAGCGAAGCCTCTGGATCGGCCCGGCACCCTGCAGGGGAGGCAGGAGCCGAACCAAACCGCGAAGGCGGAGAAGACTTGCGTGACCAGTTACGCGGTCGTGCGAGGAAAGTCCGGGAGGAACTGCTTCAAGTCCGTATGGGAGATCACTTGGTCTTCCGTACGCCACAGCAGAATATTCTCGCTTGTAGGACCCTCCTGGACAATGTTGGCCCTTTACTTGGAGAGAACAACCCCGCATCACCAATCATAGAACACATCAAGGCCATGGTAACGGCAGCGGCTGTCTAAGGCACTCGGGACCAACCGGTCAACTCGGCCAGAGCGATCACTCTGAGTAGTACTTGCGCATGATCGACACACGCGAAGTCGCGGGCAAGACGCCCGCCGGAGTGCGAGCCGCGACCTCCGCCTCGACCTCGAAGCCTGACGCAGGGAGCGAGATGGAGATCGGTGTCGTACCCCACCGCGCCTGAATCTCCCCCGACGATCTCCTTCCCCTGCGGAAGGGTTGATCGACGGGATCAAGGCATTCACTCCCCGACTCCAACAGGTAAACTGGCCTGAGGGGTTCAACCCTAAAGGCATCGTGAAATTTGATGGAGAACGGGACCCCGAGTCTTGGTTGCAGATTTATTCTTTGGCGATCAAGGCCGCGGGTGGAGGATACGACGTGATTGCAAATTATTTGCTCGTCATGTTAACCCCTCCGGCTCAGAACTGGCTCGCGGGCCTTCCAGAAAACTCGATCGATTCCTGGGGAGAGCTCTGTGACCAGTTCATTGCCATATTTCAGGGCACTTACGAAAAGCCTGGGACCCAGTGGGACCTTTATCAGACTCATCAGAAAAAAGATGAGTCGTTGAGGGATTTCATTCGGCGTTTCACCAAGAAGAAAAACACGATCCGAGAGATCTCAGAGGCGGTCGTCGTCGCAGCCTTCCAAAAAGGAGTTCGCGACCCCGATCTAATTAAGAAGATGTGCCGGAAGCCTCCGACTACCGTCAAGGAGATGTTCACCTTAGCGGATCGATATGCTACCACCTCGGATGCTCTCGCTGAGCGTCAAGAGGATCACCCAAGCAAGCACGAAAGCAAGAAGGACAGGCCCGAGTCGTCTTTCAAGAAGGACAAGAAGCGTAAGGGTGAGGAGGTGGTAGCAGTCACAGATCAGGGACGGCTAAGGCCGCCTCGACCGGCCGACTACAATAAAGTCATGGAGGTACCGTGTCCTTTCCATCCAAACGGGAAGCACGCGGCCAAGAACTGCAATATCTTGAAGAAGTTCGCTGAGGACCAAAACAACAACACTCCGAGAGATGCCAAGCAAGACGAAAAGCGCGACCCTCCTGAGGGCGACGCCTATCAAGAAACTAAGCGAGAGCTCAACTACATATTCGGAGGATCGGATGCATATGAGTCCAAGCGTAAGCAAAAGCTTGCCGATCGGGAAATCAATGCAGCTATTCCGGTGACCCCCGGGTATCTCCGGTGGTCTGAAATTCCGATCATATTTGATCGCTCAGATCACCCAGATCACGTCCCATGCCCAGGAAAATATCCACTCATCACGGATCACGTAGTGCAGGCGTCCGATCGCGAAGGTCTGGTTGATGGCGAGAGTGGATTGAATATCCTTTTCGCTAAAACTCTGGGCGAGATGCAGATCCCAAGGACGGCGCTCCAGCCGACAGATGCGCCGTTTCATGGTATAATTCCGGAAACCTCATCGATGCCAATCGGAAAGATCGCTCTTCCTGTCACCTTTAGCACTCGGGATAATTACCGGACGGAGAACCTCAGCTTTGAGGTGGCCGATTTCGAGACTGCGTATCACACGATCTTGGGAAGGCCGGGCTTGGCCAAGTTCATGGCTATCCCACACTATACCTATCTGGTTATGAAGATGCCAGCTCCGTGGGGCGTAATCATGATCCGTGGAGACGTCAAGTTTTCCCACCTCCTCGATAGGGAAAATTGTGACTTCGCCCAGTCCATCGAGGCGGCAGCCGAGTTGGACAAGATCCGGCAGGCGGCCACCACCCTCCGCGACGAAGGCGTACTACCAAACAAGAAACCATCAAAGTCGGGCATCAAGCCTGACGAAGATGTCAAGCATATTTCTCTCGACTCGTCCGATGCAACCAAAACGGCTCTAATCGGGACAAGGCTCGACTCGAAATTAGAGGATACGCTCGTCACCTTCCTCCGAGAGAACCGGAGCATCTTCGCCTGGAAGCCATCTGACATGCCTGGCGTCCCGAGGGAGGTGATCGAGCACTCTCTGAACGTTCACGACAAGGCCAAGCCGGTTAAGCAGCGGCTGCGCCGGTTTGCGCAAGATCGGAAGGAAGCCATCAAGACGGAGATCACCAAACTTTTAGCCGCCGGCTTTATAAGGGAAGTACTCCACCCCGACTGGCTGGCAAATCCCATACTTGTGCAAAAGAAGAATGGGTCTTGGCGCATGTGTGTCGATTACACCGACTTAAATAAAGCATGCCCCAAGGATCCATTTGGACTTCCTCGCATCGACCAGGTGGTTGACTCCACCGCCGGTTGCGAGCTCCTGAGCTTTCTGGATGCATACTCGGGCTATCACCAGATTAGCTTAAAGGAAGAAGATTGTATCAAAACTTCATTCATCACTCCGTTTGAGGCCTTCTGTTACGTCACAATGCCCTTCGAACTGAAGAACGCCGGCGCAACATACCAGCGTTGCATTCAGCGATGCTTCCACAACCAGTTTGGGCGCAATGTGGAAGCATATGTTGATGATGTCGTCGTCAAGTCTTGGGTAACCTCTGATTTGGTCATTGACCTATCGGAGACATTCGAGAGCCTGTCGGCGTACCACATGAAGTTGAACCCGGAGAAGTGCGTCTTCGGGGTCCCTTTGGGGAAGCTTCTCGGATTCGTGGTGTCTCACCGTGGAATCGAGGCTAACCCGGAATAAATCAAGGCCATCATGGAGATGGCACCCCCAACGTGCCTAAGTGACGTCCAGCGTCTTAGTGGGTGCATGGTTGCACTCGGACGCTTCATATCGCGGCTCGGCGAGCGTGGATCGACCTTCTTCAAGCTATTGAAGAAGCAACACAACAAGTTTGTCTGGACACCCGAGGAACAAAAGGCCTTTGAGGATCTCAAATCGTTCCTCACCTCACCACCTGTCTTGGCATCCCCCCTGCCACAAGAACCGCTTCTATTATACATCGCGGCCACCACTCATGTAGTAAGTGCTGCGGTGGTAGTGGAACGGGAAGAAGAAGGACGCGTTTACAAGGCACAACGCCCGGTCTACTTCGTCAGCGAAGTATTGGGCGAGACCAAGGTACGTTACCCGCAGGTGCAAAAGCTTCTGTATGCGGTCCTTATCGCCTCCCGGAAGCTGAAGCACTACTTTCAAGAATATCCAATTTCGATGGTTACCTCATTCCCTATTGGAGAAATTCTCCATAATCGGGAAGCCACTGGGAGAATCGCAAAATTGTCGGTGGAACTCGGAGCTTTCGAGCTCTCGTTTAAACCACGCAGCGCCATTAAGTCACAAACACTCGCCGACTTTATTGCCGAGTGGACGGAGATGCAGACTCCCCTAGCAGCCGAAGAGGTCGAGTATTGGAACATGTACTTCGATGGATCTCTCCGACGGCAGGGCGCGGGGCCTGGCATCATTCTCATATCACCTGGAGACGAGCGACTCAAGTATGTCCTCCAGATCCACTTTCCAGCATCAAACAATGCAGCCGAGTACGAAGCGCTCATCCACGGTCTCCGTATTGCCATATCGCTCGGCGTCCAACGATTGGTGGTTCGCGGAGACTCCCAGCTTGTGGTGAGCCAAGTGCAGAAGGACTGGTCTTGTGTTAACGACAACATGACCGCCTATTGTCAGGAGGTCAGGAAGCTGGAAGACAAGTTTGACAGGTTGGAGCTCATACATGTCCTGCGTTGAGATAATGAGGCGGCGGATGAACTCGCAAACCTGGGCTCGGTCGAGCGTCGATTCATTTGGGATCTTAAATCAGAGCTCCACGCCCCTCCATCACTTCCAAGAGCAAGCATTACCCTAACTCGACGGCAAAGAATCCGAGATAGAGGTGCTCTCCCTTGACTCGGATTGGACGAAGCCTTACCTGGAATACCTGTAAGAAGAAAAGCTTCCCGACGATCGAGGGGCTGCTGAGCAAATCCAACGTCGGAGTCGCAGCTATGTGGTGCATGAAGGGATCTTGTATCGACGAAGCGTCTCTGGCTTACTTCAAAAGTGCATATCTGAGTTTGAAGGACGCGCCCCTGCTGAGCGAAATTCACTCAGGCATATGCGGACATCATGCCGCATCAGCTACGTTGGTTGGAAAAGCCTTCCGACAAGGATTTTACTGGCCAACCACGTTCTCTGACTCAAAGGAGATCGTCCGCAAGTGTGAAGGTTGTCAGTTCTTCACCCGGTAGATTCATGTGCCGGCTCAGGAACTTCAGACGATTCCCATCACCTGGCCGTTCGCTGTCTAGGGGCTCGACATCGTCGGACCCTTCAAGAAAGCACCCGGTGGATTTGAACATATCTTCGTCGCCATTGATAAGTTCACTAAATGGATTGAAGCCAAACCCGTGACTAAGATTACGGGGGCCAAGACCACCGAGTTATTCCAGGAGATCATCGGTCGGTTTGGCGTACCATCTCGGATCATCACGGATAACGGTTCTCAGTTCAAAAGTGACGAGTTTCAAAGTTGGTGCGAGGATGTGGGCATAAAGATTTGCTTTGCTTCGGTGGCATACCCACGAAGCAATGGGCAGGTCGAGCACGCAAATGGCATGCTTCTACAAGGTGTCAGGGCACGTATCTTTGATCGACTCAAACCAGATGCGGCGAAATGGATGAAGGAATTGCCTGCCGTACTTTGGGGGCTTCGTACGAGCCCCAGTCGAGCTTCGGGGCAGTCACCCTTTTTCCTCGTGTATGGGTCTGAGGCGGTCCTTCCCACGGAGCTACAGTTTGGATCGCCCCGAGTTCGGAGGTTCAACGAAAACGAGTCAGAGGCCAGTCGGATTGATGATCTCGACCGACTGGAGGAAGCTCGGGACGTTGCCACAATTCGGTCAGCTAAGTACCTCCAGGGTTTGCGTCGTTATCATGATCGTAATGCGCGAGATCGAGCCTTCTCGGTTGGAGATTTGGTCCTTCGGGTTAGTCAATCGGGTGGCCATAAACTTTCTCCACAATGGGAAGGACTGTACATCATTGACTCTATGACACGTCCGGGGCTTACCGATTAAGGCGAGAAGACGGCGCTCTCCTAGACAACTCATGGAACATCGAGCAATTGCGTCGGTTCTATACCTGACGGCTATTGTAACCCCTGATGACAAATAAATAAAGATAAGTTTTCGCTTACATTGTCTTTTATGCTTGCACAATTCGGTTTTTGACTTGCTACTTATTTGCGTTTCAATTAAGTAGTAAGTCGGGGGCTACACCTAATTAGGTGCGCAGTCGCGCAACTAAATATCCTATTAAATTTGACTTGCTTCCTAATCAGATTCTGATTAGCCAGTAAGTCGGGGGCTACACCTAATTAGGTGCCCCACTGGTCGGAATCCGACTGGTTTGTAAGTTGGGGGTCATACCTGATTAGGGGCAGTCTCCGCCACTACATTTATTCCTAACACTTAATTGACTTTTTCCGGTTCAAGCTAATGGTGAGCCTAAGTGTTTGTCGTCCTGAGTAACGAAACTTTTGCTTTCTAGCAACATCCAAGCTTCCGGGTCGCATTATCGGAGGTAGAGTTCCACGCCAACTCCTAATGCTAAGGAACTTGATGCGCTGGACAGAGTGCTTAGCGAAAGGGACCTAGCTCACTTGGGCGAAGCGTACTACTCGGGTCGTAAAAAGTCGATTAACTTGCACTAAAAAAAAGAAGAGAGAAGAAAGCATCGCACATTCAGAATAAGTAATTTTATTTCTTGAAGGCCCGCGAGCCGTTTACAGGATGTGGCGGCAGGTATAGGCCTGCGCCTGAATGATCAGATCCGTCACCCTAGCGAGGTCCGGGGCGGCGTTGAGCAGAACCTTGGCGATGGCGGCGTCGCGGGCGTGGGAGCAGACCAGGGCCTCCACGATCACGTCGGTCCCCTCGGTAAGGGCCGGGACGACCTCCACCAGGACTGCGACGGAGGCGACGTCGCGGGCCCGGGCCTTCTCCTCGGCCATCTCGGCGAGCGCGAGGTCGAAATCCGCCCAGAGCTCTGCCAACTCTTCATCGGCTATTGGAGCAGGAGGAGGCGGAGGGATTCAAGAAGAAGCTTGGTGAGGAACGGCCGCTACACCGGCCTCCCTTTATAGCCAAGCTTGGGGAAGTCGAACCGGTTTCGGGGAGTGATGGCGTCGGGAAGCAGCCTCGATGAAAACAGTCCTCGGGATTTGATGTGGAGGTTTCTGGGAGCACGGTGCTGCATTCAAAGCGACGCTTGGGCTTTCGACGAAGTAATACTAGGATGACTTGTGGCAGCAAGAGATAAGTGCGCGTTTCCCGAAGAACCGCGGGCGACGCTTCGGCCTCCTGCTGGGCGGGAAGGTATGAAGCCTTGGTTTCACTGTTGCAATATTTGGGCCCGGACTTAGGTTCCAGAAGACACGCTCCTTGTGGGCCGTATGTTGTACGTTGCTCACATGCGAGTATTGATTGGACCGAACCTAGTTGGGACAAAGGGCACGCCCCTGGTTGGGCCTTATGCCAGTTATTGATTCTTCGATGACTGGGTGCTTCTTGGGTAAAAATCAATCTAGCTCTTGGCGTACCCTTTGGGGTCAATGGCTGGTCCGATTTTACAATCGGATTAGGCGACAAAGAGTTACCTCTTCAGTTGGGTCTCAGTGGCACATCTCCCGATCGTTTGTCGCCAAGACAAACACCACTAGGAGGACCTCAACTTGGAGGCGGGCGTATTCTTCTGGGGATCACTAGCTTGTGTCCGCATTAGTCGGATCAAGGCGTCTGAACACCCTACACAGGTTGCGGGCGTATTCTTCTGGGGATCACTAGCCTAAGTGTTTGTCGTCCTGAGTAACGAAACTTTTGCTTTCTAGCAACATCCAAGCTTCCGGGTCGCATTATCGGAGGTAGAGTTCCACGCCAACTCCTAATGCTAAGGAACTTGATGCGCTGGACAGAGTGCTTAGCGAAAGGGACCTAGCTCACTTGGGCGAAGCGTACTACTCGGGTCGTAAAAAGTCGATTAACTTGCACTAAAAAAAAGAAGAGAGAAGAAAGCATCGCACATTCAGAATAAGTAATTTTATTTCTTGAAGGCCCATGAGCCGTTCTGAGATGTGGCGGCGGTATAGGCTGCGCTGAATGATCGATCCGTCACCCTAGCGAGGTCCGGCGGCGTTGAGCGTAACCTTGGCGATGGCGGCGCGGGCGTGGGAGCGCACCAGGCCTCCACGATCACGTCGGTCCCCTCGGTAGGGCCGGGCGACCTCCACCAGATCTGCGACGGAGGCGACGTCGCGGGCCGGCCTTCTCCTCGGCCATCTCGGAAGCGAGGTCGAAATCCGCCCAGAGCTCTGCCAACTCTTCATCGGCTATTGGAGCAGGAGGAGGCGGAGGGATTCAAGAAGAAGCTTGGTGAGGAACGGCCGCTACACCGGCCTCCCTTTATAGCCAAGCTTGGGGAAGTCGAACCGGTTTCGGGGAGTGATGGCGTCGGGAAGCAGCCTCGATGAAAACAGTCCTCGGGATTTGATGTGGAGGTTTCTGGGAGCACGGTGCTGCATTCAAAGCGACGCTTGGGCTTTCGATGAAGTAATACTAGGATGACTTGTGGCGAAGAGATAAGTCTGCTTCGAAGAACATGCGGCGACGCTTCGGCCTCCTGCTGGGCGGGAAGGTATGAAGCCTTGGTTTCACTGTTGCAATATTTGGGCCCGGACTTAGGTTCCAGAAGACACGCTCCTTGTGGGCCGTATGTTGTACGTTGCTCACATGCGAGTATTGATTGGACCGAACCTAGTTGGGACAAAGGGCACGCCCCTGGTTGGGCCTTATGCCAGTTATTGATTCTTCGATGACTGGGTGCTTCTTGGGTAAAAATCAATCTAGCTCTTGGCGTACCCCTTGGGGTCAATGGCTGGTCCGATTTTACAATCGGATTAGGCGACAAAGAGTTACCTCTTCAGTTGGGTCTCAGTGGCACATCTCCCGATCGTTTGTCGCCAAGACAAACACCACTAGGAGGACCTCAACTTGGAGGCGGGCGTATTCTTCTGGGGATCACTAGCTTGTGTCCGCATTAGTCGGATCAAGGCGTCTGAACACCCTACACAAAGTTCTTGGGCGTATTCTTACGGGGATCACTAGCCTAAGTGTTTGTCGTCTGAGTAACGTAAACTTTTGCTTTCTAGCAACATCCAAGCTTCGTGTCGCATTATCGGAGGTAGAGTTCCACGCCAACTCCTAATGCTAAGGAACTTGATCTTACCGACGAGTGCTTAGCGAAAGGACCTAGCTCACTTGGGCGAAGCGTACTACTCGGTCGTAAAAAGTCGATTAACTTGCACTAAAAAAGAAGAGAGAAGAAAGCATCGCACATTGAATAAGTAATTTTATTTCTTGAAGGCCCATGAGCCGTTCTGAGATGTGGCGGCGGTATAGGCTCGCGCTGAATGATCGATCCGTCACCCTAGCGAGGTCCGGCGGCGTTGAGCGTAACCTTGGCGATGGCGGCGTCGGGCGTGGGAGCGCAACCGGGGCCTCCACGATCACGTCGGTCCCCTCGGTAAGGGCCGGGACGACCTCCACCAGGACTGCGACGGAGGCGACGTCGCGGGCCCGGGCCTTCTCCTCGGCCATCTCGGCGAGCGCGAGGTCGAAATCCGCCCAGAGCTCTGCCAACTCTTCATCGGCTATTGGAGCAGGAGGAGGCGGAGGGATTCAAGAAGAAGCTTGGTGAGGAACGGCCGCTACACCGGCCTCCCTTTATAGCCAAGCTTGGGAAGTCGAACCGGTTTCGGGAGTGATGGCGTCGGGAAGCGACCTCGATGGCAGATCCTCGGGATTTGATGTGGAGGTTTCGGGAGCACGGTCTTTGCATTCAAAGCGACGCTTGGGCTTTCGACGAAGTAATACTAGGATGACTTGTGGCAAAGAAGAGATAAGTCTTGCTGTTTCAAGAACATGCGGCGACGCCTCGCCTCTGTTTGGGCGGGAAGGTACGAAGCCTTGGTTTCACTGTTGCAATATTTGGGCCCGGACTTAGGTTCCAGAAGACACGCTCCTTGTGGGCCGTATGTTGTACGTTGCTCACATGCGAGTATTGATTGGACCGAACCTAGTTGGGACAAAGGGCACGCCCCTGGTTGGGCCTTATGCCAGTTATTGATTCTTCGATGTTGGGTGCTTTTGGTAAAATCAATCTTGCTCTTGGCGCACCCTTGGGGTCAATGGTGGTCCGATTTACAATCGGATTAGGCGACAAAGAGTTACCTCTTCGATTGGGTCTCGATGGCACATCTCCGATCGTTTGTCGCCAAGACAAACACCACTAGGAGGACCTCAACTTGGAGGCGGGCGATTCTTTCGGGGATCACTAGCTTGTGTCCGCATTAGTCGGATCAAGGCGTCTCAACACCCTACACAAAGTTGTGGCATATCCCATTTGGATCGAATGTCGAGCTCGCAAGCCGTGCTTGAATGCCATAAGTTGTAACAGGAGGATAACGCTAGGTAGCACCGCATACTCGGAAAGTCCACTCTCTGGTATGCCTCTCCGTAGGGCTATGAACCAAGATTCCGATCCGCTCGGGTGGGTGCGGACATCTTTAATAAACTTGAGAATTTTTTCGAGTTCTTTGCAATCGTGTTGTTTGATCGCCGAGTTACTCGCAAGCGATTCCATCGGCCCGGACGAAGAGTGACGCCACTCGGGCAAACATCTGAAGGATTGCGAGCCGAACCCTGAATCAAGACAACCCAGTCCCGAAGCACTCGGGGGCTACTGTGGAAAACATGGGCCCTGGGTGTCCGAAGATATACAATAGGACGTACCACCTCCTTGGGCCGAGTCAATTGGGCCTTCCAGAAGGCAGGCTGGAAGGACGGTGCGGCCTGTCATAATCTACAAGGAAACGGATTCGTTTCCTACTCGAATACATGGATATAGGTGTAGCTGAATCGGTTATATCTATATCTTCCATATACGGATTAGGGATTCTATCTGTAACCCGACCCCCTGCACTATATAAAGGGGGTCCGGGGACCCTAGTTCGGCATCAAAACACACATCTTACAATCATCATCATCATCCACCATAATACAATCCATGAGCACAGGAGTAGGGTATTACCTTCCCCCGAGGGCCCGAACCTATATAAATTCGGCTCCCTGTGCTACCATCGTAGTTGTGATCTTTCGCATCGCCCCCTAAAATACATTGCCGACGCAAATCGTCGAAAATATGTTCCCCACATAACCACCTTCTCCTCTTCTGCATCTCTGCCTTGAAGGTAGTATGCACACGGGTGAAAGTGGAAGTGCTCATTTGCTTAGTTTGTTGCTGCCCGACATTTGCCATAACAAACATCAATCACCTTTTGTCGACGACTGCGAAAGGGTTTCTTGATGAGCTTACTTCTTGGATTTGGGACCAAGTCACCTCTTCCTATGCAAGAGAGTGCTTTTGAAAATGGGGCGAAATCACAAGATGGGGACATAAAGTATTATAATGGTTTGGTCCTCCTTGCAGAAGGACAACAACCCCACTCTAGTGTATTTGCTTGTATGTATATATTATAGGGGTGTGTACACTAGTGTGTGTGTGTCTACGTATTTATATGGATCGGTCTAGGCTAGGCCACGCATTGTCCTTTGTGTGGGCAACTATGAGATGTCTCCCATGGATAGGATTGTCATTGTTGGGTGCATTGTGTTCCACGACATGTTGGAGGGGTACGTTGTGGCTTCGGTTGCCTTAATTACCTTGTCGAGGGGTGTGCATTTGGTAGGGAAGGCGTCCATCGTAGCGTGATGTTAGCGGGCAATACCTATGTGACCATGCCCAAGCTAATGGCCTAGTGACCAAGGATTTTGCCAACCCTAACACATTTACATTTATTATATCTACTTCGGTTCCATTCTCGCTATTAATTTTAGGGTGTATGTCACATTATTTTAGCGCGACATATAACCGTCCCACCGTAAGCACTATCTCTGTAGAGATCGGTTTGCCTATGCTAGACAACGGTGTGTGAGAGCAATTTTGGACCACCCCTGTCGTAGAGTAGCCTAGCATATTAGATTATAATTTTTGGTTATATGCCATACAAATCATGAACTCCTATCAAGTGCATGGCTTGGTATTTACAAAACATGACACCCAAAACTTATTTGTCATGATCACATAATATGGCATTTCCTTCAATTTTGCCAATTTTCTTGCCATTGAAAGGACAAAATTGCCCCTAGTCGAACCAGTCACCAAGCCAGACATAAGACCATTACTACTTCCATGAGTGCTCCATCTCAATTCTCAAGGGTCCAATCCATTCCGTCCCTTCCCTCTTATTTTTTCTCACACTAGCTCGCTCACTCACCAGCCTACCACCTCAGCAGTGAGCACCCGCACGCTAACGATGCCTAGCCTCCACTTCACTGTGCTCCTCCTACTCGCCGTCAGCCGCCTCCTGCTGCTTGGCGCGGCGTGGCCGGCATTGCCCGACCCGGCGTCGTTCCAGCCGTCGCTGCTCTTCCCGTCGGCCGGCGCCTCCCCGGCGCAGCCCACCTCGGCGTCCACAATCCCGGCCTTCCCGGAGCAGTCCGAGGCCGCCGCCGCATCCTCCGTCTGCCAGCTCACCCCGTCCCCGCCGCTCCTGCCCGCCGTTCTCGCGTCCTGCAACGCCGGCGGCGGCGGATCAGGGGGCGCGCTCCCGCCGCGGCTCCGGTGCTGCCCGCGCTGGCCGCGTGGCTGTACGCCGCGTACGCGCCCACCGCGCTGGCAGGAGCCGGCGGCGGCGGCCCGGAGCGTCTGTCCGCGTCGGGCGAGGCAGCCGCGGTGGTGGACATGCCGGTGCTGCCCGACGACGCGGAGGAGTGCGCGGGCGCGGCGGAGCGCGCGCTGAGCGCGGCGGGGCGTCGCTGCCGCGGCCGCAGGGGAGCGGCAACGGGACGGCAGCGTGCGACGTGGCGTTCTGCTACTGCGGGGTGAGGCTGCGGCGGCCGGCGTGCGCGGTGCCGGCGGGCAGGGTGGCGAGGAGGCTGGAGAGGGACTGCGCGCGGCCGGGGCTCGCCGGCTGCTCCAGGTGCCTCCGGGCGCTCAACAAGGTGAGCCTTCACTCCCTGGAGCTCGCTCTCTTTCTTGGGTGCATTGGACTTGGTGTACGCTTCATAAACCACCAACATTTTTTTATGGTAAACAGAAGATTATGGGCATTGCTGATTGTTCATCATGGATTCAGTTCATGGCGTTCCTTTTCCTTTAACTGAATATTTTTCTTTTACTTTTTAGATGCCGTGTAGACCATGTTGTATTATATATATTTCAGCGACCTTTTTATTTTCTTAGCATTAAACTTTTTGACCATATATTCTACTAGTCACCTATTATAGCATAGAAATTCTGTATCATAATAGAATATTAGAGAAAAGAAAATCTTAAGTAGGGATAATATAATGCAAACATATATCTTCACAAATTTGCAAACATAATCCTTATAGGTAGAAAATCTTAAGTAGGGATAATATAATGCAAACATATATCTTCACAAATTTGCAAACATAATCCTTATAGGTAATGGCAAATGTACTATGTGTTTGTTCTAGGAGTCTTATCTTTCGTAAAGTACAATTTTTCTATTATGGAGTCAATTCTGTGAATTTGGAAAATCGTCATTATTGCAGTTTCAGCAAATAAGCATGATGTATAGTTTATTGTTTGAGGCATATGAATGCATCCATGGATAGACAAATAGATGGTCCCATTATTTATTGATAGGCAACAAAAAGGTCTTTGGAAAATGCTGTGCAGAGTTCACAAGATCTCCAATACGTACAATCCTTACAGGATACAGTAATACGGCATCAGATTTCCCTACGGCATCTCCTTCTCCTTCTGAAAGAACTACATAAACAAGTAAAATCACCGGCATGCACTGTGCGTCCGGAACTCATGTCTGAACAAAGTTAAGAGTGATGAAAGTAACCTGAGTACCATACTGAACATGAAGTAGTGATGTGCTCTACCCATTACCTGCAGGCTGCATTTGTTCTTCTTTTCTGATTCTTCCAAAGAATAGTAATAATGCTAGCTCTTGTCGGCTCAGTGACACTGGAAAGTTGTTAGTACGATGGATACATACGTCGAGTAATACCTTTCAGTGATTTTACTACCTAGACACGGATACATAACCATCCTAGGATGAGGCTTGCTGACAAAAATCTGCGTTGTTCCGTAGATGTCATTTATTATCGTAGCCGTCCATTGTAGATCCAATGCTCGAGATTTGCTCTAAGACATGGAGCTGCTCTACAGTCTCTGGAGCATGATTACCTGGTGAACGATGAGTTCCTCGCAATGAGAAAGAAATCCAGGCCTGGAGCATGATTGCCTCCCCTCTGCTTTCCCCACTTTCGCTTTGGTTTGCTACAGATCAGAACGCCATGCTGCCTGCAGCCTGCATGCCTCTCCTCTCATCTTTTTCTTACCTAGAAAGCCTCGCAAAGTCGCAAGGTCTCCCAGAACCGAATCATTTGCTTTCTGACCCTGACTCCTTTGGGCAAGAACCAAACAGCTCTGCTTTACTAGCAGAGACTAGAGAGAGCACAAGCACCGTAAAAAGAGATCTCAAGTTTAATTACCTCAGGTAAAGTATAGATCAGTTGTTTAAGTTGCCGAGACAGAGAGAGATGTACCATTTGCAGCGTCACATGAGGTTTCCATAGTTCCAAGAAACGGGAGCTTGCTTGCTAGTAGCCTAGTCTTGTGATGACATCATGGTGTGGGAGTGGGAGTGAGTGAATGTGGGCAGCGAGGACCCCCCTCCGTTTTGTCATCTTATTTCAGCTTGAATCTCGATCTGATCCTGTTCCGAACAAGAACAAATCGACAGCTAGTTTCATGGTAAACGTACTGGGTTTTAATCTTACCTGGTTAATGGATGTGCACTGTTGCTGCGGCCATTTGCGCTCCGAAAAATTTCGATTTTGGACGGGTCTACACTCTACAGTACCAGACTGAATGCTGTGTGCAGAGATAAAACCATTCCAGCATCAGGCCAGTTCATTCTGGGGAGCTAACCATCTCTCTCCTTTGCGTGGTGACATCGCAGCTCGAAGCTAGCGCCGGCAAGAACGCGACGACGGCCAAGGCGAAGCATGGCGGCGGGGACTGCCAGCTGATGGGGCTCACGTGGCTGCTGCAGCGGAACGCCACGCGGCACCGGGCGGGGGCCACGGCGGTGATCCAGGCCCTGATGGCGGCCGACGAGGCCGGCACCGGCCGGCCCGCCACCTGCTCGCTCCCCGTCGACGGCCTGCCGCTCGCCGTCGCCTCGTCCGAGATCAACGGCGCCGCCGCTGGGGCTGCGGCCGGCCGCCTCATCGTCCTGCTCGGCACTCTGGCCATCTTCCTGCCGCAGCTCTTCTGATTCGATTCGATCATCTACATCTTCGAATGTTTGCTGTTAATTAGTTGTTCAAAGAGTAGAGAGTGGACTCCATTAATTACTGTAATTATATGCTGTCCTGAAGCTAATCTGAGTGAGCAGGGCATGCGTGATGCATCTCAATCTTAAGCAAGCTGCAGCTGCATATGCAAATTAATGTCTCCAGTCCAAGAAGCATGCCAACACAGGCACAAGTAGGAGATTACTTCAGAAGGGGGTGCTATATATCTATGTTCTAAATTCGAGTGGGCAGGCTCAAGGTGTTTGGCATCATGTTACTCTTTACCCCACTGGAATGCTAGTTTCAGAATGGATTCACTGATTTGTTAGTTTTGTCTCTCTTCGCGGAAGAAACCACACATGCATGGAGACACACACACAAGCAACGACTGGGCTACATTTTCATCCGAGCAGAAAGGTTAATCCAGGCTGGTTATCGCATTTGGTTCTAATATTTTAGATGGGTCTACGTTCTTGCAAATGAACCCTTTAAAGCGGTGGAAACCATTTCTATTAGCTCTAAATACCTATTGGACGCTATTAGAATCAATAAAAAACTAGATAAAACTAACCTTCAACATTTGAGGATTTTTACTATCTTTGAAGAGATACACTAGGAAGCAGGTACAAGCTAGATACCGCTTTAGTTCCAACCATTGTTCTGTTAAGGATGGGATTGGAAAAAAAATTATCTATGCTCCTCTCTCTCCTCTCTCACCGGTGGGCAGGGCAACGGTGGTGTGGGGCAGGCCAGCGGCGGGCAGCGACGCGCACTTGGCATCACAGGGCAGGCCGGCAGCGGCGCGTGTCACGGCGCTCGGCGGGGTGCCGGCGGCGGCGCGAGGTGCGGCGCGGCGTGGCCAGCGGCACAAGGCGGCAGCACGAGGCATGGCGTGGGATGGGACACCGGCGACGTGCACTGGCAGTGAGGTGTGTGAGAGAGGAGAGATGAAAGCAAGGCGAGGAAATGTGATATTTGTCTCTATATATTTCTGGTGGTGTGAGGTGCCAATAAATAAAATAAAAGATAGGTACTAAGAGATATTATCTTATCATAGACATTGGATTTGATGTGATGAATGGTCCTGGTGAGAGATACCAAGAGGTGTAAAATTCTTTTTAACATTTCGATGCAAAACAGACTTGAAACCAAACACACCTGGTCTGGATTGTCCACCCCCAGGCGCACTAGATAATTCAGGTCGCGACTAGAAGAGTAGACAAGATAATTTTGAAACCTAATTTGTTAAACCTTTGATCGGTTGATCCAATGTACTTCTGATCTGTTTCAGTGTCTTATTGACACTATCTAAGACCTATCCCAGCCAAAAATCATGAAAACTCAATCCCAAATTATGACGAATTTCAGGTCGATCTATGTTGATCTTTTCGTACAAGCAAAAATAAAAATAAAAATCAGCCAAACTAACCAAGGGCGATGAATCAACATGATCTAGAGACGTTCCTGGATCCTACGAAGAAGATTTACCGCACAAACCTCCATAGAACAATACAAATAACGATTTTACAAGAAAACGATCTACCAAAGCATGAAAATCAAGCTTAGAACGAAAGTAACATTTACACTCTTGGCAGGAGAAGAGTCCACGTCGCTGTGACTGGAGATCAATTTTCAAGTTGCTGAGCACTGCAGATTGCAGACAGTATTATGTCATATCAATCTTCGTCGTCTTTGCCGTCGCCGTCTTCGACGACTGGGCCAGATCTGTGGCCGGGACCGGCAGGCAGCTTTCTAAGCTCGCCGTCCGGCAAAACTTCGACCCTTGATTTAGCAAAGGAATGCACTGCTCAAGGTGCACAGCGATGCGAAAGCTGGATTGCTGCCAAAGGCCGTCGTCCTCGTGGCTGGAGGATGTGCAGCGGCGGGTTGGAGGAAGTGCGCCGGATCGTGGGTCTCGTTTTCGGCTGCTTACAGAGGTCGAAAACAGTTCGGAGAGGCAGACCTCCTTGCTGGTACGAGATGCTTTGGCGGCTGGTTATTCTATGGAGGAACTAGCCAGTATGGTTGATGTTTTGGTGCCGAAGTCAGATACGGCAAGATGTCGATGGGAGCGAAAGCTTCTGACCCAGGCTGTTCGTTACAAGCAGCGACCAAAATAATTCAAGCAGTGGCGAGAAGGAAGATCGCTCTTCCAAAATCTTCCTGGCGAGGCCCTCTTCCTAAGCCTCGTGTTTCCATGCCGATGACGCTGGGGGATGCAAAAATCTCAACAGAGTCTTCTTCTTCCCTGCTTCGCCATGGGGGAGACTTCAGGTCGGCCCTAGAGTATGAATCCAAAAAAATTTCAAACAGGCAAGGACCGCAATCTCCGCGATTGTCATCCCAAGCAGTTATGAAGGTGGAAACACAGGTTAAGGATCCAATTAAACCGGTGCACGGAGCTGATTTTCCGTTGCATGGCCGTGATTGCATTCCAAAGACAGGTTTGCCTAGACTTTTTGCCCGGGTTGGTCTGGCTCGAACCACTCGGTGTGGCTGGCAGGGAACGGTGGCTGGGGATCTCAGATCTTTTGCTTCGGTGGTAACGCAGCAGGTGAAGTCTCTTCCTTCCAAAGCAGTGGCAAAATTACCTCGTTCTGATCGTCTGGAATCCTCCTCCGTCAGTACAGGGAGGGTTGTCAACAGACCAAGGCAGGGGGTTCACAACGCCATGGCCGGAGAGAACCGTGATGTTCGTAATTCATCGGCCGGCGGTGGATTTGGCAACGGACGTGGTGGTGTCAGAGGCAGAGGTAGAGGCTATTTTCAGGGTGGTTTTGGAGGACACCGTGGTCGCGGGGTGGGCAGTTGGTACCAATACCGCCCAGCAGTTCAAAACAAGAAGGCAGAGGCTCCCATTACAGGACCATCAGGTGTCAAAAATCAGGTCAGTTCTTCAGTTCAAGAGGGTTCTGACATTAGGAAACAACAAGTTAGGGATGATAAGGAGGATGAGGTGACCAAAAAGGAAGATGACAGTAGAGGTAAGATATCATCCTTCAATGCCAAAGTCCATTGTGCTCGTTGTAATCAGAAAGATCATACCATTGCAAATTGCAAAGTGATATTATGTTGTGATATTTGTGAAGGAAAGGACCATATTGCTACCAGGTGTGGTCTGTTACGGATTCCTAAACCGGTTGTTAACATATGTGGTTTTGGAGTAGATAATATGGGATTTTTTCAACTCCCACATGTTGGACAGAATAAGGTGAAGGGAGAAAATAAGTGTGGGTTGATTTCGGTCAAGGATGGAGAAATGACCGCAGAACAGTTAGCAGAAGAACTGCAGCGAATGATTCCGTCGACTTGGCATTGGGAGGTGAATGTTCATGGTCCTGGACAGTTTGTGGTTCAATTTCCTAATAAAATGGAATTGAATAGGATGACTTCTCTAGATGAAGTGATAATAAAAAAGTATGGTGTTAAGATCTCTGTGCAAGAGTGGAAGTACCAGTCCAATGTTATAGCTCAATTGCAGAAGGTGTGGATTCGTGTTCATGGAGTACCTCCAGAGGCCAGATTCTATCAACCTCTTTGTGCTTTGGGTTTCATGCTGGGTGCAACACAATATGTGGATATGATAACAACAAGAAAGACAGGTATTCCTCGCTTGCAGGTGGCAGTTCTTAATCCCTCCAACATTCCAGAGATTATGGAGGTGGCCATTGGTCTATGTTTATATGCTCTTCGCATAGAGATAGAACAAGACTTAGGGGATGTGATGGATCACACTCAAAAAGATGAAGATAACGAAGATAGAGAAGATGGCAATGGGAAAGATGAGGATACAGAGATGGAAGATAGGGATGCAAAGAGGAAGAAGAGTGGCGAGGCTGCTGCTAGTAAAGAGCCTGCTAGCAAAAGTGAAAGCTCCTCAGGCCCTATGACTAACAAGTGTGATGTGGTTAATCCTATGGCTATTACAAAGTCTGATTGTGACATGGCTAAGGAGGGACTTATGAGCTTTGAAGAGAAAACAAGAAATGTTGAGGTTTTTGATATAGAATCTTTTGTACCAGAGTGTATAAATACTGAAGATGTGCAACACGGGTATCCTGTGATGGTAGATGAGATCATTATGAATGATTTGGAATCGCCAAAGGTCGTTGGGTCGGGCGAGGCTCACAAAAACGTCGAGCTAGACTTGGCAGAAGAGATTTTTGAGCCAGTTGAGGCTCACGACGAGGTGGTCAGTCTTTCTGATGGACTGACTAAGTTGGAGACAGCCTATGGCCTTTCTGATGGGCTGATCTCAGCTACTGTTGAGAGGGTTCATGGGTCAAATGATGAAGGGCTAGCAGGTCTACAAACTATTAGTAATAAGTTAGCTGTTGGTGCAGCCTATGGGGCAGTTTCTGTAGCTTCTTTGGGAGCAATACCAATTCAATATTCAGCGTCTCATCAAGCGCAAATCAAGAAGGAAGGCGCTCCTTTACGCAGGAGTTCTCGACTGGCAAGCTATTGTGATGAACATGTTGTGGAGAGGGCTTCTCGCTTGGCTTCTATTTGCAATTTGGAAACTTGTGGTATGTCACCGCATGCTCAATCCTTTTTAACTTTTAGTAATGATAACATTGCCAATAAAATTCAGCAACTAGGAGTTTCTTTAGGAAAGAATAGCGATGAGGTTCATAACTCTATTAATGTTTTAAAGAATATTGAAGTTGATAAGCTTTCTGTTTTAGCTAGTAAGAAGAATAAATTGACAACAAAACATGAGGTTGACGAGGATGAGTTGGATGATGTTGATAATACACTCAGTTCCCTTTGTGGAGATAAAACTGAGGTTTTTATGGAAGAGGGACTCGATCACGTTTTATGTGATTTAAATTCTGCCCCTAGAAAGAAAAACTCCAACTCAAATAAAAAGAAAAAAAGAGGGGCTAGAACTCCTAAAATACCTAAGATATCTGTTAAAACGGTTTCATCATGAAAGGCATTTTTTGGAATAGCAGAGGTCTTTGTGACTTGGCTAAACATAAGTACATTTCAGATTTTGTTAAAGAACAACGGCTAGATTTTGTGGCCTTGTTCGAAACGGGTCGTAGTGATTTCACTACTTCACAACTTAATCATTTGAGTGGTGGTTACCCATTCATTTGGCACTGCATGCCTCCTCATGGCCGCTCTGGTGGTATTTTGTTAGGGGCCAGTACAGAGTGTTTTGACATAGGATCCATTGATGAAGGTGATTACTATGTAAAGTTTACTCTACGAAATAAAGTAGACGGTTTCAAATGGGTTTTATTTGTCGCTCTACGGCTAGTATGAGACACAACATAAAGATTCTTTTCTTTCCGAATTATCCAGGATTTGTGGAAAACAATCTTTGCCTATGATTATAGGGGGTGACTTTAATATTATGCGTCGACCAGAAGATAAGAATAAAAACAGTTTCAATGTTAGATGGCCTTTTCTCTTTAATGCTGTTATTGATAGTTTGAATTTGAGAGAAATTGAGCTCTCCGGTCGCAAATACACTTGGGCAAACACTATGGATGACCCCACTTTTGAAAGATTAGACCGAGTTCTAATGTGCACTAATTGGGAACAACACTTTCCGCTAGTTACTTTAGAAGCTCAACAAAGAATTTTATCAGACCATACGCCTCTGTTACTTAATACCATGTCTAGTACCAGATCTAATAACCCTTCTCTTTTTAAGTTTGAGTTGGGTTGGTTAATCCGTGAAGGTTTTCACGACATGGTTACTAGTATCTGGCAAAATGAGCAGCGTGGTACTGCAACAATTGATAGATGGCAATTTAAGATCCGAAGTACTAGAAAGTATCTTCGGGGTTGGGCTAAACACACTAGTGGTTTGTGTAGAAAGGAGAAAAAATCAATTTGCCAAAAGATAGAAGAGCTAGATAAAAAAGTAGAGACTAGAAGGTTAACGACTCAAGAGTTAGATTTAAAAAATCAGCTTTCTAGGAGTTTAGTTAATTTGTTGAGGGAAGAAGAGCTTAAATGGTACCAGCGAGCAAAAGCTAAACATTTGCTTGAAGGGCATAATAATACCAAGTTTTTTCACCTAGTAGCAAATGGGAAACATCGTAAACAGCAGATTTCTCAATTGGAGCAGGATGAGGGTATCATTTCTAGTGAGTCTCATCTTAAGAGATACATCACTCAATATTATAAGGGTCTGTTTGGACCACCTGAGGGGACCAATTATTCTTTAATTGAGTCCCTTAAAGACGACATCCCTCAAGTTAGCACTAATGAAAATGTGTTGTTGACGACTATGTTTTCAGAACAGGAAGTAAAAGAGGCTGTTTTTCAGATGGAACATAATAAAGCCCCAGGACCAGATGGCTTTCCTGCGGAATTTTATCAAGTTTTTTGGGAAGTTATCAAAAGAGATCTGATGGCTCTTTTTGATATGTTCCAACAGGGGATGCCATTTTTGGATCGTTTAAATTATGGTGTTGTAACTTTATTACCGAAAGTGGCTAATGCTACAAAAATTCAACAATACAGACCTATTTGTCTTCTCAATGTCAGTTTTAAAATCTTCACCAAAGTTTGTGTGAATCGTATTAAAAAAGTGGCTGACAATATTATACGTCCAACACAAACAGCTTTCCTGCCGGGACGTAATATCATGGAGGGGTGGTTATTTTACATGAAACCCTCCATGAATTACACACTAAAAAACAAAATGGTGTGATTTTGAAACTTGATTTTGAGAAAGCCTATGATAAAGTCAAGTGGCCTTTTCTACAACAAACTCTTCGAATAAAAGGTTTCTCACCAATTTGGTGTAAGTGGATTGAGAATATTGTTTCAAGAAGTAGTGTTGCAATTAAAATCAATGATGAATTAGGTCTTTTTTTAGGACCTGGAAAGGATTGAGACAAGGGGACCCTCTATCTCCTATTCTTTTCAACATAGTGGCTGATATGCTGGCAATTTTTATTTCTAGGGCCAAGCAGCATGGGCTTTTTCAGGGTGTGGTTCCTCATTTGGTTCAGGATGGTTTGTCTATCCTACAATATGCAGATGACACAATTTTGTTCCTACAACATGACCTTGAACAAGCTAAGAACCTTAAATTAATTTTGAGTGTTTTTGAACAGCTTTCAGTCCTTAAAATTAATTACCACAAGAGTGAAATTTTCTGTTTTGGGGAAGCTAAAGAATTTGAATCCCATTACACGCATTTGTTTGGATGTGAGGTGGGTTCGTATCCCTTTCGTTATTTGGGCATTCCTATGCACTTTCGAAGTCTTTGCAATGCAGATTGGAAAGGGGTGGAGGACCGTTTTGAGAAGAAATTAAGCAGCTGGAAAGGGAAGCATTTGTCTTCTGGTGGGAGATTGGTGTTACTCAATTCTGTTCTTAGCAGCCTTCCCATGTTTATGATGTCTTTTTTTGAGATTCCTCATATGGTACTTAAGAGATTAAATTTTTATCGATCCAGATTTTTCTGGCAAAGTGATAACCATAAGAGGAAATATAGATTGGCTAAATGGTCTATTTTATGCCAACCAAAGAATTACGGAGGTTTAGGGATTACAAACTTGGAGCTTCATAATAAGTGTCTTCTTAGTAAATGGTTGTTTAAATTAGCTAATGAGGAAGGCATGTGGCAACAACTACTCATTAATAAATATCTCACCAATAAGACTTTGACACAAGTTCAGAGTAAGCCGAGAGATTCACATTTTTGTAAAGGATTGATGAAAATAAAGGATGAATTCTTGTCTTGTGGTTATTTTAAGGTTCAAAATGGTGTTAATATTCGTTTTTGGGAAGATGTGTGGTTGAGGGATATCTCACTTAAAGCATTATATCCTCGTATTTATTCAATTGTTCGTCATCGTCATGCAACGGTGGCTGAGGTGTTGGGCTCCATACCACTAAGAGTGCCATTTCGACGCTCGTTAGTTGGTCAGAATCTTATTAATTGGCACAGTTTGGTATGTCATGTAAAAGACATTCAATTGAGTCAAGAAAAGGATAAATTTGTTTGGAGACTTAACAAAACTGGTTTATTTACAGTGCAATCCATGTATCAAAAATTGGTGTATAAGGATTTTCCTTGCGCTGACAATTTTATTTGGAAGATAAAGATTCCACTTAAAATAAAAATTTTCCTCTGGTTTGTCGCAAAAAATGTTATCTTAACAAAAGACAATCTTGCTAAGAGGAATTGGTCAGGAAATTTATCCTGTTGCTTCCGTTACAAAATGGAAAATGTTCAACATCTTTTCTTTGATTGCCAGTTAGCTAGGTCAGTTTGGCGTTTAGTTCAAATTGTTATACGATTGAAGAGCCCGATGAATTTTCAGCACATATTGGGACACTGGCTTTCGGGGATAAATCAAAAGTATATTAAACCTATTTGGGTGGGCATAGCTTCTATTTTTTGGGCTATTTGGCTCTACCGTAATGACATTGTTTTTAACAAAAAAGGAAATATTACGTTTCTGCAGGTAATCTTCAGGGCTTCATATTGGCTTCGACAATGGGCGTTGCTTCAGCAGGAGGATGAAAGGGAGATATTCCATCAAGTTGGCCAGTCATTGGAAGTTGTTGCTATGACTATTTTCTTTCGCTTTGGCTGGAGATTTCATAATAGAATTACTTTATAATGGGATGTAATTTTCCTCTTTTTAATTCTGCTATCATTTGGTGAGGCCATGTGGTCTTGTAATAAATAAAAACTGTTTGTGGGCTGTGTACATCTTCGGATGTAGAGACCGGAAATATTCCATTATCTAAAAAAAAAAGTGATTGGTTTAACATTCTATTTTCATACGATGCACATACTCAATTTCAGGAACTGCAAGTCACTCTATAGGATATTTGTCTTTCAGATTCTCATGATTTTTGTGCCTTTGGCATGACATTTGGGGGAATTGGATTCTTCGTCAGTTAAAGCCTATAAGAGACTAATAGGGACAAGAGATCTTCATCCGGCTTTTCCTAGATAGACTGAACTGCAGGAATCTCCTGAGAAGGTGAAGCTTCCCTCTACCTGATTATATCAGTTCTGAAGAAACTGTTTTTCGCCTTCTATTTTAATGTCCTTTCGCACACAATTGTTGACAATTGGTTTGTCGAGTCGTACATATTCTAGTGGGCATTCTGTTGTACAATCAATTGAAATGACGACGCAGATCAACAACAAATATTTCATGGTGGTCATTGCGCTAATGGAGCATCTGGATGGGTCCTAATGGAAAGATTTTTAATCAGCAAGAACCAACAACTCAAAAGTGTAAAAGTCTTTTTTTGAAAAATTTGGCATGGTTATCCATAAGGAAAATAAAGACTATCTTCAAGATATCCCACCTCTTTTTTTTGAAAATGAAACTTTGTTCCGAGCTCAATGTCGTGAAATATACACAGCCTTAATATGTAGCAATAATAATACGTCGATCTTGAGGATCGAACCTAGGTGGATAGGAATGAACAAAATCACTTCCACCGCGGGACTACACTACTAGAGAATAGGCCTTTAATACCGGCGCATTAGTTCCGGTTGGACATGAACTGGTACTGATAGTGGCATCAGTCCCGGTTCGTGGCTCCAAAGCTTCAATCCCGGTTGGACTCTCACATCAGTCTCGATTCGTGATACAAATCAGTACAGGAAAGTTCAACAGGAATGCATATCCTAGATATATTAGAACGCGTGGGGGGTGGGTCAGCTAAAAGGGTGAGTGGGTAGTCTTGAGGTCTTAGATTCGAGTCCCACTACTCTCATATATCCATGATTTTTTTTAAATATTTGTATCATTATCAGTCCCGGGTAAAGAAACTGAACTGATGCCTCATAGTCATCAGTCTCACATGAGCTGTCCCGGTTCCAAAACCGGGACTAAAACCGGTTTGGAACCGGGACTAAATGCCCGATTCTCAGTAGTGCTACAAGCCCACCTCTAGTTAGATAACATCTTGTAAATACTTATGTAATTTTTTATTAAATAATTAGTAGGTCCTTGACCTACTCTCTTTAGCTCAAAAAGTAAGATGAAAGATGGTTGAATCTTGATTTTCATTCTACTACAAATTCAAGAATTTTTTCTCCGAATTAAAGCTCTCACCTACCAAACCAATAAAAGCCCACGTAATAAAACAACACCATGTCCACCTAATCACAAAAATAGACGGCCTCACACTCTCACACGCCTGATCAAGTTTACAACTCATACACAACTTTAAACGGTTCAGTCTTTACCCACTCGGACCCACCGGGTTGTTCTCTCGCTTGCGCACAACATTGAATTGACACCCTCATGCATCCAAATCCTTTGACTGTGATCCAAGATCCTAACAAAACACACTCACCTGGCTTCATGATCGACCGCCTCGAACATCGGTTCTCCCCGAATCAACTCTAAATCATCATTGACCTATATTGACGACTGTTGCACATTAATAGACAAGCAAATTCTTTCTAACACAAATATTTTCATCTTAATCACATTAGCTTCCAGCATACATATTATATCCATTTTAATCACATCTAAGCATCTCTCGTAAATAACCATAATCAGTATCTCGAAATTCATAAAAACAGTCGAGACTGCCACCAACCCACCATCGAAATTCAGGAAAACAGTGGAGACCGCCACCAACCCAACTAACGCAGATCATCCGGCTCAATTCTAGTTCGAGCTGCACACACCTACACTAAGATGATCATATGATCTTAATTTGTACAAACCCACATCATATTTGTTAGATATATATTGGACTATATATGGGCTTTAGGCCCTTCCCTGTTGTATTTGGGCTTTTCTCTTTTGTCCCTGTACTGTGTATATATACTGCACCTTTGGTCCCCAGTTAATGGTATCAGAGCAACATACCTAGCGTTAGGATTTTGTATGGCATTCCACTTGTGCCGCCTTACCCACCATCGTCTCTCACCACGCTGTGGTCGGCGCCGTCTTTTCTTTGGTGACGCCATCCTTCCCTGCCGTCGGTCCTCTCTGCTGGGTCATCGTCGTAGTTCCACTGCCATCCACTTGGATCACCGCCAGATTCAGATCCAGCTTTTTCCAGCGTCACCGCCACTGTTCCGCCACTCAAGTCGACGTCCGTCGCCGACGCTGCCGCTCGGCTCGTCGTACGCCATGCCAGATCCGCTGTTCCACGATGAGCACCACTGTCTTCTCTAGATCGAGCTCGGTCACCGGTTCACATCGGTGCCGCCCGAGTGCCGCCCCGAATGCCGCAGTCGCCTCCGGCTCGTCACCCGAGTGCTGTCGTCTTCTTCGGATCTCCTGTTCACAGGAGATCGGTGACTGTCGATCTACAGCCACCGTAGCCTCTGGCTCATCCTGCTCACCGGAGACCACTTGCTGGACTGTGTCACCGGCCTCTCGTCGCTGGTCGCTCACCTCGCCATCTCTCTGGCTGGGTGAGAGACTGACTCGGTCTCGGTTGTGGTGAGCTGGAGCACCCGACTCAGTCTGCCACTTTGTGGTGAGGCTGATTGACTCGGTCGCTATCTCTGTGATAAAAAAAAGAAAAAAGAAAAGAAGAAAAAATGTCATCGGGCACCGTTTCTGTTTTCGTTGTCCGGTGATGTTTGATGGTCTCAATTATCAGAATTGGTCTCTTCATATACGTCTGCACATGTGTGGTCAGCGTCTGTGGGATTTTCTTACTAGCGAGCTTCCTTGCCCGCCTCGTCCTGATCCCCCCGTCCTGTCCACTTCATCGAAGTCTTCTCATTCTGCTCAGAAGGCTCCTGTAGATGATGCTGATGCTGCTGCTACGAAGACCTCTGATGAGCATAAGGAGGCTTATAAGTCCCAGTATACCACCTAAAAATTCTGGTGTGATGAGGATGCTCGTGCCTCTGCTATTTTGGTTGCTAGCATGGAGATGCATCTAACAGGAGAAGTGGTTTCTTTAGCTTCAGCACAGCTGATGACATCTTCTTGATCGCTATGAGCCTACTGGAGATTCACAATATCTTGCTGCTGTGCGACACGAGCAGTCACTGCAGCAGGGTGACTCTATGGTGGATAAGTTGTATGCTTAGTTTTCTATAGTGTGGTGTCAGCTTGACTCTTTTGATGCTGCGGATGCTGATCAAGACCGCAGGACTTGTGCTTGTTGCTAGCGCTAGCAGTCTTGTTTCGAGCTTCACCGTATCTACGACTTTGTCACGCGTCTTTGTCTAGAGTTTGACCAGATTCGTGCTCAACTTCTTACTCGCCACCCTCATGTCTCTTTATTAGAGGCTTTCGCGGCTCTTCGTACCGAGGAGACTCGACTTCGTGCTGCGGGTCTACTAGCTTGTTCGTCTGTGTTTGCTCTTCGGACATTTGCTTCGACACCTTCGACTTCACCAGCCCCGCTGTCTTCTGGAGTGACGACGAAGGCTGGCCTTCATTGCACCTATTGTGACAAGGATGGTCACGTGGAGCAATTTTCTTACCAGATAAAGAAGGATATTGCTCATCGTCGACCGACCAAGAGTACTGCAGCACCAGTTACAGGAGATTCAGACTCCTCCTAGCACAGCCTTGGTCCTTTTACTAAGATTTTGATGCTATTGTATCGCATGGCTTCCTCTTCACTGTCAAGTTCTGCTGGTTCTACTTTACAGTCTTCTAGTGAGAGACCGTCTTCCTCTACTTCAAGTACATCACCCTGGATTCTTGACTCAGGTGCCTCTTTTTATATGACATCTGATTCTACCTGTCTTACTGCCATCAGTCCTTTGACCACTCCTTTAACTGTTCAGACAGCAGATGGTACCTCTCTTCCTGTCACAGGATGAGGCACTCTTCTGTCTTCTTTTCACGTTTCCACGGTTTTCCATGTTCCTAAACTAACAATGCAGCTTATATCCGTCGGTCAACTCACTGATCATGGCTGTCATGCGATCCTTGATACTGATTCTTGTTTTATTCAGGATCGTCGCATGGGTCTTCTGGCTGGTACTGACCCCCGGCGACATGATTTGCAGCGTCTTTAGGAGCTTGACTGGCTTCATCTTCCTTCCGCTGCTTCCTTTACGGCGTCCTTTGCTCAGTGGCATCATCATTTAGGACATCTCTGTGGTTTGCGTCTGT
The DNA here is from genome assembly GCA_036346145.1 of Olyra latifolia. Lineage (NCBI taxonomy): Eukaryota > Viridiplantae > Streptophyta > Magnoliopsida > Poales > Poaceae > Olyra > Olyra latifolia. The sequence continues at coordinate 44,812,729 of CM070528.1, read as the reverse complement.
CATCTTTAGTTGGTCGTGGTCTGTTAGGATCTGTGTTTTGTGATGTTTCTTTAGATTGTGCGGATTGCAACCTTGGCAAGCAGGTACAACTTTCCTATTCTTCTAGTGAGTCTATGTCAGCTCATCTCACAAGGTGGTTATAAATATTATGTTATTTTTATAGATGATTTTTCTCGCTACACCTAGATATATTTTATGTCTCATCGTAGTGAGGTTTTGTCTATCTATAAAAATTTTACCACCATGATTCGTACTCAGTTTGATTCTCCCATCCGTGTCTTTCGGGCTAACCCTGCAAGGGAATATCTCTCTAGGGTTCTTCGCGGGTTCTCACTGAGCAGAGTACTCTCTCTCAGTTCTTTTGTCCCGTGCTCATACTCAAAATGGTGTTGCTGAGCGTAAACATCAACACCTTCTTGAAATAGCTCGTGCGTTCATGATTTTCTCCTCTGTTCCACCTCATTTTTGGGCTAAGGCAGTCTCTGCTTCTTGCTATCTTATCAATCTTTAGCCTTCTTCTGCACTTAATGGTGGTATTCTAGTAGAGTGTCTCCTAGGACACACACCAGACTATTCTGGTCTTCGTTCTTTTGGGTATGTGTGCTTTGTTCTTCTTGCTCCACGTGAACGCACGAAGCTAACTGCTCAGTTAGTTTTAGGGATGGCAATCGGGCTGGTCGAGAGCACGGTTAGAGGGTCCGCAAACCCATACCCACGGAGAAAAACGCTACCCATACTCGTACCCCCCGCCCACGGGTACGCACCTATACCCATACCGTACCCACGGTTAACCCGATACCCATCGGGTAACCGCTACCCGCCCGATTGCAATCCTATTACATGCAGCAGTACAAAACAATAACATTTCAGCATTATTTTAGCACCATTTCACCATCAATTGAGCACAATTTCAGCAAGACAGCAACATAGCAGGTAGTAGCATGCATTTCAGTAGCATTTAAGCAAATATTTCAGTACCAAGTCGCAACAACATGCAGTAAACAATAAGAAGTACCAAGTAGCAACAACCAACTGATCAAGTGGCAACAACATGCGGTAAACAAGAAGCAGTACCAACTACCAAGTTCTTAAAATGAAATTACATAAACAAAGTTTTTAACGCAGCAAGCCAGCAACATGTTCTTGGAATGCAGCACAGCTTCCTGTTGGAATACATTTGTCATGAAGCTATCAAATATCTTCATTTGGCATCGTGGAGAATCCAAAAGAGAGCTCCTACCATGAGATGTAATTAGTTATAGTTATTCTTACGATAATTAGCAAAAAGAATAGTCTAGTTCTTAGAACATGCCACAACTTCTTCTTGTACATCTTCAAGACAAGTCCACAAACCCAAATAGTCTTCTTTTCCTACAATAAATGAGAGTAAAATGAAATCAAAACTTACAGTAACATACAACATATATAAAGATGTATTGTTTGTACCTTTTGCTTGACTAGCACGAAGCCAATTTTGTGCACACATCAAAACTTCCAAAGTTTTGGGAGTAAGTCGGCTTCGATGATCACTTAGCACTCTTCCAGTAGTACTAAAAGCGAACTCCAAAACTACAGTTGTAACAGGAATAGCAAATATGTCACGAGCTATCATCCTTAAAGTAGAATATCGCATCCTAGAAATTTTCCAATAGCCCAATATATCAAATTCCTTTTACTTGGGAATACGTCCTTCATCCACATAAAGATCAAGCTCAGATTTAGTCTTTTCTTCATCGCTGCACATGTCTTCCACCTCTTCTTCCATGGCTCAGAACAACTCATCAGTATATGTGCAAACATTAGAAACACAAGATGATGATGTATTTTCTCCACCACTAGTAGGAGGTTTATGGCATTTGCCATTGTTGTACTCTCTGAGCATTTCATCAAATAGTTTCTCACCTTCTCTATCTCTACCATTGCTCTACTTGCTCCACCAAATAGACGTGTATAACATGCTTTCAACATTCCAAATTGGTATCTTGGATCAAGAACAACGGCAATAGCCATTAGACCATGGATATCAGTCCAATATTTGTCAAATTTTGCAATCATCAGACTTGACATGGACTTGATTAACTCATCATCACACTCAAGCCACTTGCTCATGTGTCCTCTAATTGCACATATCTTTGGAAAGAAGTCATTAGCTGTTACATATTGTGTTCCAGAAAATAACTCGGTAATTTCATAGAACAATTTCAACCTATCACAAACATCAATAGCAAACTTCCATTCCTCCTCACTTGGAGCAAAATCATAGGCTCTTTCACGTTCAGCCAAGAGATCAAAGACCTCTTTGTAATAAATTGCAACACTAAGTATGATATAAGTAAAATTCTACCTAGTTTTGATAGTCCGTTGTGGCTGTGGGCTGTTGAATGGCCAAGTAATGGCACTAAGGCTTTCTACTGAGGGCATCGGCTACCATATTGGCCTTCCTGGGATGGTACAGAACATTCAGGTTGTAATCCTTGATTTGTTCCAGCCACCTTCTCTGCCGCATGTTTAGATTAGCCTAAGTGAACATGTACTTTAGGCTCTTGTGATCCGTATAGATGTCGCATTGGTTACCCATCAGATAGTGTCTTCAAATCTTTAGGGCGTGCACAACCGCGGTAAGCTCGAAGTCATCAGTAGGATAGTTTTCCTCGTGTTTTCTAACCTGCCGAGAGGCATATGCGACAACCTTTCACTCTTGCATCAATACATAGACTAAACCTTGTTTTGAGGCATCACAATATATCTCAAATTCCCTGTTGGTATCTGGGGTTACCAAAACAGGAGCAGTTGTCAATTTGACCTTTAATTCCTAGAAGCACTTCTCACAAGCTTCAGTCTATTCAAATTTCTTTTCATTCTTTAACAGCTGTGTCATGGGCTTGACGATCTTCGAAAATCCTTCGATAAACCTTCTGTAGTATCCTGCCAAGCCCAGGAAGCTCCTTACTTCCTTCATAGTGGTCGAAGACTTCTAGTCCATAACTGTGGCAACCTTCGAGGGATCAACCTTAATTCCTTCGGCAGAGATAATATGCCCCAAGAAGCAAATGCCATCTAGTCAAAATTCACACTTGCTTCATTTTTGGAGTAAACCAAGATGTCATCTATAAACACAACGACGAACTGGTTCAGATTTTCCAGTAGGATCATGTTCATCATGTTCATAAAATGGGTGGGGCATTGGTAAGTCCGATGGACATAACCAAAAATTCATACAGCCCATACCTGGTGGTGAAACCTGTCTTGGGTATATCTTCCTCCTTAATGGACTTGGTGATAACCATACTGAAGGTCAATTTTTGAGAAGCACATGGCTCCTCTAAGTTGATTGAATTGATCTATTCTGGGCAAGGGATATTTGTTTTTGATCATGACCACATTGAGAGCTCGTTAATCCACTACCAGCAGACGAATTCCATCCTTTTTATCCACGAACAAACCAATTCGATAGCGAATATTTCCCTATCCGGGGGCAATCCTGGCAAATCCTCTAGGAACATATCCAGATATTCCATCACTACTGGCACTTTGGTGGGATTTTCATCTTTCATGAACCATAAGGCTCTTCCCCATCTAAATGGAGCATCAACCTTCCAAACAGCGTTGTATCCAGGTGGTCTGACCATCCTAACCTCTCTTTTCTCACAGTCTAGTACCCTTTATAGAATCACAACCAGTCCATTCCAATGATAACGTCAATCCCCATGCGAGGAATGACCATTAGGTCGAACCTGAACCCAACCCCATCCTTAGAGATATCTATCCACTAGCAGGATCTAGTGGCTTTTAGGGTTCTACCAGGTGATCTTATGACCAAAGGCTTATTAAGGGGAAAGGTCTGTAGCTCATATTTATCCACGTACTCCTTAGATATGAATGAATGAGATGCTCTGTAATCAAAGAGAACTTGGACAAGGTCATGAATAATTCTGAACGTACCCATTAAAACTTCGGGGACATCCTCGGCTTCCTCCGTGGAGAGATGGTTGAGTCTCCCATGGCCGTATGCTAGAGGGGCTGATCTTGGTGGAGCTGTTCCTCTTCCATGGCCTACAACAGGATGGCCATGAGGTGGGACGACGTCGAATCACGGCTGCATGGCATTCTTTTTCAGGCACTCATTAGCAAAATGGCCGGTAGGTGGCATCTGAAACATGTGCCAGCGGCCTTGTCTTCAGCAGACCATCCCGGTCGATCTCGTCAAAGGGGTGCTAGCTTCTTGTGGGAGGGGCAGGTTGGCTACCCCTAGTTTGGTATGTCTGAGCAAGGTAGCCTGCGAGCAAGGAGGAGGTGGCCTTGGCAGATAAGAGTGGCAATAGGGTTGCATGCGGCTTTTTCCATGCGTGGATCTAGCCTCCAGTTTGCTCTTTCAGCTTGCTTCGTCCCCTTTGAACTCCTCCAAGACGAGGGCCTTGTTCACCAGGTGATGAAAATTGAGGTGATCGAGGAGAGAGTCGTGATCGGTAGATTGGGGCCATCCCTTCCATGAACTTGTTTATCTTTTCCTCCTCATCCTCAATATCATGCTAGGTGTAGCACGCCAGCAGATTGAATTTTGTCAAATATTCATTGACCGTCATGCTACCTTGTCGCAAGTTCCAAAACTACTGCTTCTTCATCGAACGCACAGCTCAGGGAATATAGTTTTCTCAAAATGTCTTCTCAAATTCGGCCTAAGAAATGTTCCTTGCGGCTGCTCGTAGGTCTGGTACCTCGTGCTACTCTTCGGTGGCATTATCCTCGCCACCATTGGCATTTTCTCCTCTTTCCTGTCCCTCTTCTTCTTCTTCTTTTGGGGGCTTCAGCCCGAGTGGCTAAGTAATTCTCCCACCATACTTCGGTGGATCCTTCGAGTAGGTGTGACGAGAATAACACCATGTCCGCTTCAGGGCAACGGACCAGCGGACCAGCGCTAGTTTCCTAGCAATAGTCCAAAGCCAATCCTCTACATCTGTAGGTTCCGTGGCATAAGCAAATGTTGGGGGCTTGGTTCTCATAAACTCGACAAGTTTCGATCCCTGCCTTTGCTGTACAGCCTGCTGGTTTTCTAAGATTGCTCCTAACATCTGTGCCTGGTAAGCCATGACTTGCACCATGGTGGGATTTCCAGCTGGCGGTGGTGGTAGGTTGCCGCGGCCTCGACCACGGCCCCAGTTATTCTCGGCACTGGCACCTTCGCCATGTGTGGCACCATGACCTCGAGCCATCTGCAAGGTCAATATCTTTAAGATGCAATTCCTAAATGATGAAACGCATGCAGGGCAACAAAAATTCAGGAAAACCCAAATGCAAGAACCATATAAGTAACAGAAGTTTCCATTCATAATTAAAAGTAATACAAGATAGAATTAACCGATCATCTACTACAGGGATACAAAGACAAAAATAAAACAACCGCTAAGCTACACGTAGACTGCTCCACTGGCTACACCTATAGCAATAACTCCTAGCACCAACAGACTGTGCTAGAAAACAAAAGTCATACACCACAGCAGCTCACTAACGGGAGCGGCGAGAGTAGGTGTATGGTTGGTGGTCAACAAAGAATCTCCCAAGAGCACTGAGGTAGTCCTCCCAAACTAACACCAGAGGAGCGGTGTCGGAGGAGCTGTTGGGAGATGCCAGAGGCTGCGAGGCCTCAAGCAGAGGGTCCTGGATGGGAATCCACACCAAAACCCTGGTGGAAGGTGCCTCTTCTGTAGGGTGGCGCGGGTGACTGCCATAAGTGGGCGTGGCGGTGGTGGTCCTAGGATTGGACTGGGGTGGTCCATCCCAGTAAGAGGGTGTCGAGCGGGAGCCAGTCGATCCAACTCGGTGAGGGCTTCATCTTTCTCCTCCTGACAGAATTGGAGGCGTTGGGAGAGGTGGTAGGTCTGGTGATGGGAATTGTAGGCGCGGTTTCCCGCATCCCGCAGGGAGGAATGGAAGAGATGGATCTCCTTGAGTGCACCATGCCTAGTGTGTTCAGATCCATGCTGGAGTCGGACCAGGCGAAGCAGTAGCCGGTCCTCCTCTGAGCCAGCATCTCCTAGACTAGGGAGCTAGTGAAGTGGGGTGTCCAACAAATGGGCAAAGGGCCCACCCATCAGGTTTGTAGTAATACTCCCGCTGGAGCTTTTGGATTGCCATCATAGTGGCATCACTGATGGCATAATCCAAGTGGTCACGGGGCACCTTCGTCCGGTAATGGTGCGTCATGATGTCGGGGGCCGTGTAGTAGACCCTAACTTCAACCATGTAGGCGAGGCGGGGTAGAGTCCGTATGACCCTCTAAAAGTAACAAGGCTCTCCCTTGAGCTCGAAGTAGTCCATGAGCTAGCGTAGCACCCTAGCGTTCTCACCCCGTGGTTCGTCCAGGAACCCAAAGGTGGAGCGCTTGTCAGAGAAGCTGTGCTACGGAATCTCCATCTGCAAAAATAATTTTTCAAAAATAAAGAGTAAGCATACATGTAATGTAGAAAATATTCAGAGGAAAAGAATACAATAGAATTTTGCAATGAGTTGATTTTTGAAGAGGAAATCCCTTGGTCATAGTTTAAATAGCGGGCTAACAGCCAAGGTCTAAGGGCTCCTACTGTCGTATGCTCTGATACCAGCTCCGTGGGGTCACTCCTTTCCCATGACTTGATTTGCACTAGTCCCTGGATCAATGCACTAGTGCGCACCACTTACCTAGTCGGATCATTTTATACAAGCGGAAGATTTATATTAAATAAAGTACTTGTGATAAGCCCGACAGGCCATTAAATATTACAAACCTAGCACATTGGCCCAAACTGTTTAAGGACATAAATTCAACATCAGGGTGCAATGATAATCAAAAGATGCAAAAGATTCTCCGGTCGGCTATTCCCTAACAAACGACTAGAGGGTCACCCAGAGCCTTGTCTTGATCATCATGGTACTCTTGGGCTCCATCCTTATGGCACGCGTAGGGGTCTTGCTCATATTCATCATTTAAAATAGTGAGTGTGTGTGAGGTCAGTATGCAATCAAGCCGTACTGCCGAGTTAACACCCAACCTAATGCAAATAGTGATAATGGTTCCAAGGGAATGTAAGGTTTGTTTATTTTGTAGAAGGCAAGTTTTACAAATCAAAGCCTATGACTTAGCAATTTTAACCCAAAGTTCTACTAATCAGTGAGTCATTCTTTAATTTGCCAATTTCATACCACATACCCATAATAAGCTTCCATTACATACCCGCCATCATCTTCTAGGTGTGGCGCATCCGTTGTGAATCATACACCCATGAAGTGCCCGTTCTTCCCTAACTGGGTTGCCAAGCCTATACTAGGGTCACGACTCCTTGGCGTCATATGACCTAGATCATCTGGTAGAAGATGACATGATCCTGTCTTCACCTCGGACGAGCGTTGCCTTGACGCTATGCAGCAAGCCACTAGGCCCTACGTCCGCACTATCGCATGCTGGCAACCTGTTATGGTGCTAGGAACCAAACTCTGTAGGTAAAAGGTCAACGACTTCCCGCTGCGTGCCTTCCTGCACGCTCATCCGGTCTACCCTAGGAGTCATCTCGGATCCGACCAATTCACACTTATCCATAACCACTTCCTTCTTCTGCTATCGTTCCTCCGTGTGCCGTGCAGACGATGTGTCGGAACCACCCTCCTGCAGGCAGGTGGCAGCGCTTAGTAGCTATGCATGTTGCCTCATGCTCCTCAACGCACCATTTGTGAACTGATAGCCCACTTCTCCATACCATGTAGCCTGAGCTAGTCCAACACCCTTATCCACATGCCGGACCACGTCTGTATTCCACAACTGCACACATTGGCATGCCAGGCCCAATTACCAATGATCCATGTTTTTAGAGTGTATCATGTCCTGTGAATATCGGTTCATTGTTCCAAGGCAATTAAGCTTAAAAATTATTAATTGGACCTGAGCAATGTCTAAGCATATTTTAACTAAGACTTAGTAGTCTAAATCATCTTTATTTAACCTATCCAAGTTAATAAGGGTGATGATCAAGGCAATCATTAATTGAATCAAATGAGAGATGACTTCATCAAGGCAAGATCGTCTTGGTAAAGCACTAACAAGTAAATAACAGGGTATGATATATCATGATTAAATAAATAGGCATAAATACTTAAAGAGCATGCAATTTGATAACTTAAGTGAAATACTTTCAAAATTGGGTAATCAACATGATCTAACTGGATGTTGACTCGCCATGGACTTGGGAGTCAAGGGGGTCTTCCTGCTGGTCCTCATCGGGCTCCTCGTGCTCCTCGGCGTCTAATAATGGAACGAATTCAAAGAACAATAAATAAAACACCAAGGTGCACGGGAAGGCATGATGCATGAAATGTAGCGTACTTTGTCTAGCGATCGGTGATTAGCGTTGGAAGGTTAACAACAACTTAAATTTTGATATCATGGAAGTTCCTTGAGTCTAATCATGTTTATAATTCTATAAAAAGATAATGGTGGCATGAGCAATAGGTAATGTATGATGATGATGACGATGTTGGTGCAATAGATGCCCTAATTGGAATGCTCTCAATGTAGAATATAATTTTAAATATACTTTTGTCTGAAGTATTTTCTAACAATATAAGGTTGCTGGTACAATGTTTTAATTAATTGAATTGAAATAACAGAACAATATAATCCCTAAAAGAGTGTTTTAATTACCCTAATTAAGCAATTTAGTATAAATACCAAGTTAAATTAAGTTTCAATTATTTTAGTAGTTTCATCAAAGGTTAACTATGTCTCTATAAAATTTTGAGATTTCATTGAATTCATTTAATATTTAAAATAAATTAGCTTTAGTTTCTGTTTTTATTAATAGATAGGAAAAATGGTTTAAATGCACATTTTAATTAGCTAGAGAGCCATATTGATCTTAAAATTGTACAATAATTATACTTAAAACCTAAACAATAATTATGCTCCATTGGAATTTTATCATGATTCTAAGAATTCATATATTAATTAAAAATAAGTGGAAAACCATTTACAAATTACATTGAAATTGCTTTTTGCTTTAAACAGCGGCCTTAAATGGTGTTATAGTACCAACTCATAAAAAAAACTCATAATTTTATTAGATCCAGCTTGCTATAAATTATTTTTCAAAAATTTTCCAAAATTTATTTTAGCTATTTACTATTTTTAATAAATCTAAAACATTTATTAGATTTTCTAAATCAATAAAGGCTGAAAAATCCCGTTTAAGCAATACTGGGCCAAGCCCACCATTGTGCGGCGGCTAACATGCACGTGCCCCAACTGGCCCGCGCGGGCCACGTGAGTGCGCGTGTTTGCACGAATGCGTAAACCAATGGGGAAGAGTATTTCAGGGAGAACGCCTCCCCTAATGCTGATAGGTAGGTCTGAGGCTGCACCTGCCAGTGACTAATTATCCCACGTGCGGGAGGTTTAAACTGAACCTCCCTAACATGCAGGACCTGCATGTCGGTGGCATGGTTCACAGTGAAAGGGAACCATGCCTGCGTCGGGCTCCGGCCGAGCTCCGGTGACGCAGTGGCACTAGATCGGCGGCACTACAGGGTTTCCGTGGCGGAGCCCGTTGGTGCAAAAGGTTCGGGGTCACTCGGGCACCGAATTAACCTAGACTTTGCCAGCGACAAGCCCTAACGGTGGCGGAGAGCACTAGTGCAGAATACGTCATCACTGGCGGTTCTGAACTCATATCACTAGCGGTTCTCGAACTGACAGTGATTATATGACAGTGATAATCGGGGATTATCACTGGCGGTTCGATAGTAGTGTCACTGGCGGTTCTTATGTGAACCGCCAGTGATGACGATTTTCGAGAATGCAATTTTAGACAATAAAATTTAACTAAAAAAATATTATTTTGATCTGAATAGCACCCTACACCATCTACCACCGCGTATATAGACTTACTACCTTTTTCCATGCGAAATTTAAACCACGCATAACAAGGATTCAAACTCCGGACCTTTTGCGTCTAACCCAGCCCTCCTAACCATCTCAACTATTAGCACCTTTTGACATATAAAGGATATGCATATCGTTTAAGCCTTGTTTTCTAAATTTTTTAATAACTTTTTGACTATAAAAATGATGTTAAATAGAAAAGTTTTCAACTACAAAGTTGTATATCTTGTTGAAGGCAACAGTTTTTATGTAAAGATTGTTTCTATCCGACTTCATTTGAATAAGTTATAAATTTTTTAAACGTGTAATGATTATTTAGGTATCTATATTGCTTCAAATGGAAATATATCAACTACAAAGTTTTAGATCTCGTCGAGAGCTACAATTTACATATAAAGTTTATTTTTATCCGAGCTCGTATGAAAAAGTTATGAAACACAGAAGATTTAGAAATTCTGAAAACTACTTTTCACTAGCGAAGAACTGCCAGTGATACTTTCACTATCACTGGCGGTTCTAGGATTCAACTGCCCAGTGATACTTTTAGATTCATTATCACTGGCGGTTCGGCATCACCGGCGGTTTTTTTTGGGAACGCCATTTTGATAAGTTAATATCTAAAGAAATTGGCATACATATATGGCCCGATACATCTTTGATTTTGGAAATGTTTTAAATTAGGGTTTTTAACTTTAAAAGTTTTATGGCATGATTTAGAGCAAAAAAAAGATATCCAATCCTCCAGCAAAATTGGCTTTGCATTTGGCAAGATTTTGGTTCGCGAGCGCGGTTGAATGCGCGCTCACACTCGCATCCACTCACATTTTAGGTAAGGAGGATGCATGCGAGGACCCATACGATTGCTGTAGTAGAGAAGATGGGTTAGAAGAAGAAGATCTAGGCGACGACTAAAGGTGGACTCCAGCCACATGCCTGCTGCCGTCCCGCTACTTCCCCTTAGCTATTTATATATAGTTTTAGGTTTTGGTTTGTAATAACAGGCCCTACTTGGCCTTGCACTCTGAGCTTTTGAAAATACTCTTGGACTTTATATGTAATATATCTGTAAAGAATGGGTAGTTTGATTCCATCTCAATGTATTATTTATGTGCGATGTTAGCATGATCCTGGTCTAACACTATGTGCACAAAAATAGGTTCCAGATTTTATTCTACGGAGCCGGGTCCCACAAGAGCTGGTATCAGAGCCTCGTGACTGTAGAAGCCTTTAGCCTCGGACGATAACTAAAAATCTAAAATTAAACCTTCATAAAATACATAATAAATAAATAAATAAGATATATGCTATGCAAATAATACTAAATACGTATATAAACCTATATACTTGCAGGAATGTTTTAATTAAAGGGGGATTTATTCTATTTCTATTTTTGTTTCCGGATTTATGTTTGTTCTTGTTCTTACTATACCAATAGTGTACTTCTCTTTAGTACCGGTCCTACCTTACTCCTGAGCTGGCAGTGCAGGCGGCTGCCTTTGAGGCAAGTGCTTCCTTGGCTGGACGGTACAGCAAGCAGTTGCGTGAGACTGTCATATACTTCTGGCCCGCGCGTAGAGACAGCACAGGACCGTTAGTCACGTGGAGGGTCGGGGATGATAACCCCTACCTTGCAGCCCTTCAGTCCTTTTCTAATGGCACCTGTGCTTACCTTGCCGACACGGTAGCAGAGCGCCGACCTGTGTGTGGCTGAGCTTTACTTCCTACTGCAATCTGTTTCTCCACAGCTCGCCGCAGTCTACCGTTCTCTGCGGTTTACCGACACCGTAGGTCCTATACCTCCTCCTGCTACTATAGCCCAGCCCTCTGTTGGAGTGCCACCACCACCACACTCTGTCACAGCCCCAGCACCAGACTTAGTCCCCACACCAGTTGTCACCACTACTACTACTGCTCCGGTGCCACTTTTTGCTATCCCTGCACCTGTACTTTGGCACGGAGTGCCGGACTCCTTAGGAGCACGTCTTGCAGCCCTGAGCTCTTGGACTCCACACGTTGCCCCTATTCCCCAGCCAGAGTACTCCGGTTTCCCTTCGATCCCTATTGTACTCGTACCCGCTACAGGATAGTTTGGACCACAGACCCTTGCTCCGGTTGCAGCACCCCCACTTCAGGGAGTCCCTGTTGCTGCTGTCAGCGCGCCCACTACATGGACTTCGACGGTGGGATCTTCTGGCCCAGGGTCATCCCACGTGCTTCTAGCAGGTGGCTTGCCAGTGTGCAAGCGCCGACACACCCCACCACTCAAAGACCGACTGCGATTCGACGAGGCGTCACGCTACCGGGACACCCGGTAAGCGACTTCTCGAGAGCCACGGTCGAGTCCGTCTTCTAGTACTCCTTCTACAGGGAGCCTGCACTTCTGCGACCATTGTCAGAGCTTCCACCAGTAGCAGTCTTCAGACGGTTAGCACTACCCGAGTACTACTCTTGTAGAGTTTTGTACCCCCTTGAAGCTTGTAGTCAAGCTACGAGGAGGGGTGGTACTCCCAGTTTCGGTTTCAGTAGAGAGGTGTGTCTAGACACCTCTGCTAGAACCAAGGTTAGGTTACTTTAGTAGTTGTGTAGGAAAGCAGTATCTAGGCCCTCTTTGTAGATATAGCTTTTAGGCTTGTACTCAGCTGTAGAGTTAGCTGAGGCGGGTGTTGATACCCCATAGGTTGAGACTAGATTTTTCTTGGACGGTCAGTGATCGATTTTGTACTCCGATCCTGTACCACATTTGATGCCCATTATATACGTGTGATGGTTTTTCCTTTTTCAGTTTCTTCTATTTAAATAAGATGGTAAGAATTAAACTATTTAGTTACAAAATATTTGTATATATATAACTATTTATCATAATAATTAAATAAAATATCAATAGTAAAATTTCGTCTTCTTATCTCTCAGATGGCACCCCGTAAAACAATTAGAGTGAATGCCGGAGTCCATCCTCGTCACCGCGAGGTGGAGGCGTGCCCGAAACCCAATACCTCCTCCCCCTCCAGTCCATCCAAATATGGCAGACGTAATGGCTCATCAACCCGACTTCTCCAAGCTCTAGTAACCCACCAGATAGGAAACTACTACAACACATATACCCTTTTACCTACGGAAAGGTGCCAACGCCACAGTCATCCATTGCGATATGTGATCATGTTAACCGTCCAGTACCCAAGGCCTCTTCAGCCTCTCCTCTCCCCCTTTCCCGGCCGTTGTCCCCGGTCTCTCCCCTCCCCTACCCAACCTCCCCCCGCCGCCTCATCCTCCCCTGTCGCCTCATCCTCGTCGGCCTCACCTCCCCCGCCATTGAGCCTGCCTCCCCCCGTTGCCTCATCCTCCCCCATCGCCTCGTCCTCACCGGCCTTACCTCTCCCTGCCATCGAGCCAGCCTCCCCCCCACTGCCTCATCCTTCCTCATCGCCTCATCCTCGCTCGCCTCACCTCTCTCCACCGTTTATCCTACCTTCCCTACCAACTCCGTTGCGAAGCCTCCAAGAGTGCAGGCGATTGAACAGTCACAGTACCAGATCTGATCCTCTCCTCTACCACTCCGTCTCTCGCACGCCACATCCGATCTGCTCCGGTGGCCGCTCCAGCCCCTTTAAGCCCTAGCACCGCATCAATCCCATCATCCTACTCCACCACCACAAGCTCTAGCGCCGACCTCACCATGGCCACCGCGCTGCTCCTCCTCCTGGTCCCCCACCCCCTGCGGCCTCCACGCTGCGCTCACCTTCCTGGCGCACCCCGAACGGCGTGGATCCCACTCAGGGGCCGCCACGTCCTCATCACCGGCGGGTCCAGCGGCATCGGGCTCGCCATGGCCACGGCCGCTGCATGGGAGGGCATGCGGGTCTCCATCCTAGCTCGCAACACCGCGCGCCTGGAGGAGGCACGCGCCGCCATCCGGTCCACGGGGCAGGAGGTTGGGGTCCTTGCGGCCGACGTGCGGGACGTAGTCGCCGTGTCGCGCGCGCACGAGGAGGCCGGACCGGTCGACATCCTGGTGTGCAACCACGGCGTGTTCGTGCCGCGGGAGCTGGAAAAGCTGGACATGGAGCTGGTGTGCATCATTCGCTACATTCCCTACCTTGCAGCTAAAGTATTTGATGTAATGATGAAGAGATGACTCTTTGCTGCAGGTTGGTGATTATGGGTACACTTTCCCTTAGTTTTTGAAACATAGGAGAATGGAGAAATTTAGGTCAGGTGTTTTGTTCGTTTATTCAAAAAGTAGCATTTTCTTTCCTGTTTTTTTGGCTCCATCTGAAATCTGTCTCACCAAATACATTCCTAACTATTGCATAATTATAACGGAAGTTTTTGAACTATATAGATAAGATTGGAAGAGGCAATTGGATATGTTGCTGCAGATGGGCTTATTGAGGCAAGTATTAATTTCGTTAATAGATCAAAGTAAGTATGATACTGGAATTTTCCACTGCTTGACCCATCTGATGTCTCTGATGTCTTTGTTTCAAGTCTGTTGATTGATTTTTAGGAGCCTAAGCTATGAACTATCAACCTAGATGGTTATCAAAATTGAATGCATAGCTGTGATAACTATATTTACTTGATTCATGTACAAAAGGAGGATAGGACAATGCTAGCCATTTCTTCTAGGCTCATGCTTCATATATCTTCGGTAAGATGAATATTTGTGTTGTTTGTTGGTATTTGCATCCTTGTAGGCATAGTGCGTCCAGTAAACGTACATGAAGTGCTATAAAGCTTATGTAATATTTTTGTGATCTTTATCATACTCGCTTTGTTTCAAAATAGATGTCCAAGCCCATAATGTGCGTGCATCAAGGAGTTGTGGAAGTGTAGAGAAATATAAATGGATGTCCTCCCCATAATTTAAGTACATCAATGCATTAATAGAAACTTTCTCTCTGTCCACCTTCTCTCCTGTGAGAATGTGCCTGGCTGACATTCCTAGCCAGAGTCTAGACCAGTTTCATGAATGCTTTAGCTTGTTCTGTTACTTTTGCATTTTGTTGGTTCTTGAGAATTCAAGGGTTTGGCTAAATAACCATCCTGTCAACAATATTGTATAAGAATGATGATGCCTTTCAAAACTGTACCTATTTGTCACTTATGTCTAAAAATCATTTATGTTTAAACTCCGAAAATATTTTTTTACTATTAATCACCTAATTATTCCATTGCAACGCATGGGCACCCAACTAGTATACTACTAATGTTATAATATTTTTGGTCCTTATATAATTTATTTACTTTTGCAGAATTTTCCATGTGTTATATTATTTTAGTCCTTATATAGTTTATTTACTCTTACAGAGATTGCACGAGCTGCTCATCATCATATACTTCCTGTCGATGCAAAGACCACTAACCAAAAATCAAGGATGGAGAATACCGACAATCCTATAGTTGTTTAGGCATTTACTACACACATTGTTTTTTTTTGGAAAGGATGTTTTGTTAGTGGTATGGATAATATCACGGTAACGTAACATCACATTTCAAGATGCTTTATTATCATGTAACAGAATATTTTGGAATGCAATATATTTATTTTTCTGATTATTCCAGATTAATGATTGCTTTATATGATAATTTTCTATACGTGAGCACTCTCAATTTTGGGTGATAAAAAAGAGATATATCTATTGCAAAGCATCTATACATGAAAATATATTGGGCAAATACAATTCCATTAATGCAAGCTAACAACACATAGAAGTGTTGTCCCATATCCGTTGTTGCCTTGCAACGCTTTTTTCGGCTTGTTACCAACGCATTCGGATGCGTAGGGATAGATCCTCGCAACGGCCCTAGTGGCAACGCATATTAATTGCGTTGGTATAGAGCTCCGCAACGCTTATTTGGCCTTTTAACTATGCATATATGCGTTGGCAAAGGGGTGCTCTGCTTGTAGTGAACCCTGGTTGGCATGGATCCAAACTTGGAGACTTCTTTTGAACAAATCCACCTACATTTCTCTCAAGCAGCAGAACCTTTAGAAGTAGATGACTAGCTTCGTACCATTGAAAAGAAGCTAGCTTTTGTAAGGATTCGTGAAGAAGATAAAGTGGTCTTTGCAACTCATCTGTTGGAAGGAGCTGCAGTTAGTTGGTGGGATAATTACATGGCCACCAGAACAAAAGAGAAGGAGGAAGAAGAGTATGAGGAAGAAGCTGAGGAAGAGGAAGAAGAAGCTGAAGAGACTGATAATTAAGACGAGGAACAACCCGAAAATCAAGGAGTTGTTCAAAATAATTAGAATGAAAATGCTTAACATGATGCCCTAAACTGGGGCATACCCGAAGAAGAAGTTCCACTAGCAGGAATCCCTTGGGATGAATTTGTCAAAGCCTTACACAGTGCATTCATCCCAAAGGGAATAATGAAAATGAAGAAAGTTGAGTTTAAGGAATTGAAACAAGGAAGTATGACAGTGACTGAATACCTAACAAAGTTTACTCATCTTGCCCGATATGCCATTAAGGATGTGGACAATGATGAAGATAAAATTGAGAAGTTGCAAGATGGTCTCCAACCTGAGATAAAATATTAGCTAAGTGCTCATGATTTCCTCAGTTTTCAGCACTTAGTTAATAAAGCCCTTATATTAGAAAATGAGAAAAAGGGGTTGGAAAATTTCCGGAAAAGAAAATGGATTGCTCAGAAGGGTGCCAGTACCTGCCAACGAAGGCCCTTTAAACCTTCGGCACCTGTAGCAAACCAATAGAGACCCAACTTTGCCCAGAAACGTGATGTTAGCAATGAAAAGTCACGCCCCATGGGATTTCCACCCAGAAGTTCCCCGGCCACAACAATAGGCCAAAGGAACATTGGAACTACTCCTAACTTTACATGCTTTTATTGTGGAAAACCAGGGCATTTTGCCAATACATGCCCTGAAAAAGCTACTCGCCTTAACACGACAACTACCCAGAACCAAGGAGTTCAACCATCCAATGCTGCTCAGAAGGGACCAACTCGAGGAACTCGCATGCCACGAACATCATCAATAGTCCAAGGGCGTGGTCGAGTTAATCATATCACTGAAGAGGAAACTCGTGAAGCTACCGGAGTCTTAATGGGTACTTTTTCTCTTAACTCAATCCCCGTTAAAATACTCTTTGATTCTGGAGCCTCGCACTTGTTTATATCTGAAAATATGGCAAACAAGAACCAATTACCTAGATTCACGTTAAAGAAACCAATGATTCTATCATCGCCCGGAGGATCCCTGTTAGCTACTCAAGCATGTCTAGATGTAGACTTAACTTTAGATTGGTTACCCCTTAAGGCTAATTTGTTAATCTTACCTACCCAAACCATAGACATAATTTTAGGAATGGATTGGTTAGCCAAACAAGAAGGAATGATTGGCTGTGCTAATCGAACTATAACTATTAATAAATGGCCGTATGATCAGGCCAAAATCCATGTAGATGCCCCAAAGTCTAGTGATCCTTCTGTACATAAAAGAAATTCCTAAGGAAGAAGTTCCGGTGATCCGAGAATATCCTGACGTCTTTCCAGAAGAATTAGTCGGTATTCATTGTAAAATTTATACCGACCATAAAAGTCTGAAATACATATTTACCCAACCTGAGTTGAATCAGAGCCAATGACGATGGCTAGAACATATTAAGGATTATAAATTGACTGTCCATTATCATCCAGGCAAAGCTAACGTTGTGGCTGGTGCTTTATGCCGACAGCCACAGTGCAATGCCTTAGATGAATGGCAATTACCTGTATCCTTGACCAAAGAATTTTATCAATTGAATCTAAGTCTTATAAAACAAGGAACGATTGCTACATTAATGTTGCAACCAACCCTAATAGATCAAATCAAAGAAAAGCAAAAAGGACATCCAAGTTCAGAACGGATAGGGAAAATGATATCAAAGGATAAAGGATCAAGATTCTCACAAGACAATCAAGGAGTTATCTGGTTTCGAAAACGGATATTTGTCCCACATGACCCAGCCCTTAAAGAAAAAATCTTGATAGAAGCTCATGAAACTCTATATACTATTCATCCGGGTAGCACCAAAATGTATCAGGATCTCAAAGCTCAATTTTGGTGGCCCCGCTTGAAAATAGATGTGGCTGAATTTGTAGCCAAATGTCATACCTGTCAGCAAGTAATGGCTAAGCATCAAAAGCCCACTGGATTTTTACAACCATTAAAGATACCAGAATAGAAATGAGAAGAAGTAACCATGGATTTTATAATGGGATTACCCTGCACCAGAACCGGATATGCTTCAATATGGGTAATAATAGACAGATTGACTAAAGTGGCTCATTTTATACCAGTCCGGACTACCTATAAAGGTAGTAAGTCAGCGGAGTTATATATGTCCAGAATAGTGTGTTTGCATGGAGTGCCCAAAATAATAGTTTCTGATAGAGGTAGTAAATTTACCTCTCAATTCTAGGAAAAGTTGCACAGTGCTCTTGGAACAAATTTAACCATGAGTACTGCCTATCATCCCCAAACAGACGGGCAAACTAAAAAGGTAAATCAGGTACTAGAGGATATGTTAAGAGCTTGTGCTTTAGAATTTTCGGAGGACTGGAGCACATGTTTACCCTATACGGAATTTGCATATAAAATAGTTACCAGGCCAGCTTAAAAATGTCACCCTTTGAGGCCCTATATGGGCGAAGATGTCGAACCCATTGTCTTGGTCAGAAACTGGAGAAGGAAGAGTATTTGGAATAGAGATTTTACAAAATAAGTCCAGAAAATAAAGGAAAGATTGTTGGCAGCCCAGTCACGACAGAAAAGTTATGCCGATCGTTGACATAGAGAACAAAGTTTTAACATTGGCGACTGGGTATATCATAAAGTTTCCCCACTTCGAGGAATTCAGAGATTCAAAATTAAAGGAAAACATGCTCCACGATATATTGGACCAAATCAAATCATAGACCGCAAAGGCCAATCAGCTTACCAGATAGATCTACCAGCTAAACTAGGTGGAATACATGATGTATTCCATGTATCCCAACTCAGAAAGTGCATACGACAATCTAAAGAACATGCACCTCCACCAGAAACTCAAGGAATCCCAAAACAGATAGAACCTATTCTTCCTAAACATTCGGTGCAAATCCTCGACACCAAAGAAAAACAAACCAGACACAAAACAATCCGGTTATGCAAGGTACTATGGAGTCACCAGACTGGAGATCAACTCACCTGGGAGCCCGAAGATCAACTTCGAGAGAAATACCCTTTCTTGTTTACTTCAAGGTTAGTAATCTCAAGGACGAGATTCTTTTAAGGGGGGTTCGCGTTGTAACACCCTAATTTTTTTAGAAACAAGAAAAAAAGAAAATAATAAAGGCAATATAAAAGAATTGGACACAAAAATAGTATTAAAAATGCAAATAAGTACTTAACTTTGAACAAAGAAATTAATTTAAGCAAAATATCAAAATGAAGAAGGGGTAAATACTCAAAAATTTCAAAATAAGCATATAGGAAAAACTTAAGATAAAAATTTATAAGATAAAATTTTTTCTTAAAAAGAGTTGAAGGAAGAAAATGATACAAAAATATATATATATCTGACAAAAATCCAGAAAAACTAAAATCTCTGGATAAATTAAACAAATGCCCAAAAGGGCCAACCTTTTCTTTTTCTTTATCCTTTTTTCCCTTTTCCTCCTCCCAGGCCGAGCTGGGCCAGCCTCAGCCAGGCCAGCCTCAGCCAGCCCAGGCCGAACCGGCCCAGCCAGGCCCACCCGGCGCCCTCCTCCTTTCTTCCTCCTTCGGCTCTGCTCTCCTCAAAGGCGCACCCGACCTGCTTGACCAAGCTAGCCAGCGCCGCTCGGTCCGACGCGACCCATGCTGATGAGTCAGCATGGGGAAGCCGCCACGCCACGCCACCTCGCCCCTTCACCATCATCACGGAGCCCGCGGTGGCAACCTCCCTCTCGTCGCCGTAACCGTCGCCACCTCGGGTGTAACCCAGGCCAAATCTACCACGACCAGGTGAATTTCCAACGCCGCCCTCATCGCGCGAAGGTCTGGAATGCCCTAGCCACGCCGGCGACCCTATAAAAGGGAGCGCGATGCTCAATTTCTTCGTTTTCCCCATTTCGGCCCGTTTCACCCCCTTTCCAAATTCCGGCCAACCGAAGCCACCCGAGCTTGCTCCATCGGCCAGAAGCGTCCTCAGGCCATCGCCAAGCTCTTGTCGAGACAAGCTCAAGCTATTAGCTACCGAGGAAGGCTGCCGGTGAAGCCCTGTTCACTCCATCTTCGGCCTTACTGCCACTAGTCTGACACAGACCGCCTCGACCCCAACAAACCTTCAGGTAAGCTTCCCATAGCTCCCCGATGCTTCTCCATTCAAAATCTGAGCTTAAGCATGCCTAAATTGCCTTAGCACCACCTTACTGTAGCAAATGGCCGCTCCGGCCATGGCGCCGCCGTCCCGGCTCGCCGCCGGCCAAATCCCCTGCAGGACGACCTGCGCCTAGAAGCCCTAAACCCATAGGTGACATAAAACAGTTAAGACCAGCCCTCTAGTGCCCTAGGAACGACGATGGAGACGTCGCCGGAGTTTGTCCAGGGGAGACGACGAGCTGACGTCGGCACGATGTCGCCCTCTCCCTCTCTGCCAGACGGGACCCAGCGCCACTGTGCGTGGGATTTAAAAACTCCCGCAACCCTCTCTCACCTGAGACTGACAGGTGGGCCCGAGGACCCACCCGTCCGTACAAGTGATCACATCTTCACGCCAGACCCGCCTCCCAGCGTAGGACCTTATGGCCCACGCGTCGATCTCGTCGTCGCCGACCGATGGGGCCCATCTGGTCAACCCTCCACGCAGCGAGCATGCAGCGCGCCCGTGTGGGCCGCTTAGCCTTGGGCCGACTTTAATTTCTTGGGCCAAGCTATAGTGTAGACAGGCCCAGCCCATCACCGTTTCAACAGATTTTAATCCATTTAATAAATAAAAATACTAGATAATAGCTCATAATTTAAAAAATATTAAATATCCTCCAAAAATTATGCAGAAATTCTATAAAATACTACAAAATTCAAGGAATTTAATAAAAATAAATTGAAGGGATTTACAGTGGAATTAATATCTATGAAAATTTAAAAAAACTAGGTAAGCTAAGTATAAGCTAAATAAGAAATACCTAAATTAATATGTTTATTAAAAAGAAATTAACCAAAAGGGTGAAAATATACATATTTATAAAGTTATTTAAAATTAAAATTAATAAAAATTTATACGTTTCTTGTCTCCAAACCTATATAATAAGGAAAATAAATTGTATAAATAATCAAGTAGGAAAATTCTGCGCGAGATCACAAATAACCCCTTTCCCAGTATCCCTTATCCATATATTGCAAAATATTTACTTTGAATTGTTTTATACCTTAGAGAACGAGACGACATACGACCTGCCGGACAATGAGCAAGTACAAGATTCGGACTACGAAGAAACATGCGAGCCAAAATCTCTTGATCATCCTTTTGCCCAATTTTTATTTGAACTATGTTGATTTCCTATGATAGTCTGCATGCCAAATGGTCTTTTAAATACCTTATGATAATTTCAAAAGTGCTGATAGAGCCTGTCTAGCTATTCCTTATTACAAATTGTGCTAGTAAGCGTAAACCTCTCCTTGACTTTACCTATCCTATCCATTGAAAACTAAGGTTTAGAAAACTAAACTTTATAGATAATAAGCCTTTGAACATGGCTTAGACCTGCTTAAGTCTAGAGTCCATGGATCAATTTCTTAGCTGTCAACGGTACGGTCTTAGGATGACGGGTCAATCTAAGTAACGGTATAGCCTGCTATCAACGATGCAAGTGCAACGGTATAGCGCGCTATCAACGGTACAAGTTGATCTCGACAAACACCGTACGCGGAGCAGGTACCTTTATGGTACGGTCTGATCATTTGCATGACATGTACCACGACAAAGATACATTTCCTCTGATCAAGACTACAACACTGAAGCAACTGAATGGCTTCATGTTGGGCAGTTTAATCTTATGAATATCTCGAGTACATGGTTATGGGAATGTGACGAGCCCCGTTCCGGAGTATTCCCTGCACTCGACAGACCTAAGGGACAATCCATACACTCGGGTTTCTGCAAAACCTGAGTGTGAACCGTGTCATAACTATTTGAAATCTTATTGATTGGATCTGAGGATTCTGGCCATAGTTGAGCTCAAGGGGATCACGCCTATTGGCGAAGAGGGTGAGTCTACCGCCACTGCCTGGGAACCGTGCGCTAGTAGTAGTATAGGCACGGGTTCGCCAGAAGATGGGAATCATGTGCCAATCGTAGTATGGGCACGGATTCGCCATATTGTCAGGGATAGCTCGCCATGGCGATAGGAGCTAGTTCGCCGATTGTGGAGACCATAACCATGGCTATAGTATGTGTCTTCCACGTGTGACACGTGTTCCTTGGTTAAGGATTCGTGAACGCCATTTTGATAAGTTTATATCTAGAGAAATTGGCATACATATATGGCCCGATACGTCTTTGATTTTGGAAATGTTTTAAATTAGGGTTTTTAACTTTAAAAGTTTTATGGCATGATTTAGAGCAAACAAAAGATATCGAATCCTCCACCAAAATTGGCTTTGCATTTTCTGATTTGCATTTGGCATGATTTTGGTTCACGAGCGCGGTTGAATGCGTGCTCACACTCGCACCCACTCACATTTTAGGTAAGGAGGATGACGGCGAGGACCGATACGATTGCTATAGTGGAGAAGATGGGTTAGAAGAAGACGACCCAGGCGACGACTAAAGGTCGACTCCAGCCACATACCTGCTGCTGTCCTGCTACTTTCGCTTAGCTGTTTATAGATAGTTTTAGGTTTTAGTTTGTAATAACAGGTCCTACTTGGCCTTGTACTCTGAGCTTTTGAAAATACTCTTGGACCTTATATGTAATATATCTGTAAAGAATGGCTAGTTTGATTCTAGCTCAATGTATTATTTATGTGCGGTGTTAGCATGATCCTAGTCTAACACTATGTGCACAAAAATGGGTTCCGGATTTTATTCTACGGAGCCGGGGCCCACAGGCACACACCAGACTATTCTGGTCTTCGCTCTTTTGGGTATGTGTGCTATTTCTTCTTGCTCCACGTGAACGCACGAAGCTGACTGCTCAGTCGGTTGTAGGGATGGCAATTGGGCGGGTCGGGCACGGTTAGAGGGTCCGCAGACCCGTACCCCCGGAGAAAAAGCTACCCGTACCCGCTCACGAATACGCACCTATACCTATACCCGTACCCACCGGTAACCCGATACCCATCGAGTAACCGCTACCCGCCCGATTGCAATCCTATTAGATGCAGCAGTACAAAACAATAACATTTCAGCATTATTTTAGCACCATTTCACCATCAGTTGAGCGCAATTTCAGCAAGACAGCAACATAGCAGGTAGTAGCATGCATTTCAGTAGCATTTAAGCAAATATTCCAGTACCAAGTAGCAACAACATGCAGTAAACAACAAGAAGTACCAAGTAGCAACAACCAACTGATCATGTGGCAACAACATGCGGTAAACAAGAAGCAGTACCAACTACCAAGTTCTTAAAATGAAATTACAGAAACAAAGTTTTTAATGCAGCAAGCCAGCAACATATTTACGTCGGCTTCCTTCCATGACCAGAGATATTTACATCGGCCTGGCCGACGTAAATATGTTTATTTACATCAGCTTGGCTGACGTAAATAAACCTATTTACATCGGCTTCGTGGCCGACGTAAATAACTTTTCCATGGTGGCATCTATTTACGTCGGCCAAACTGCCACCGTGGAAGGCTTGTTTACGTATGCCACAAGGCCGACGTAAATAACTGCCACGTCAGCTCCACGCCGTGGGCTGAGAACCACTATTCCTATTTACGTCAGCTTCGAGGCCGACGTAAATAAGGGTTATTTACGTCGGGGCCGACGTAAGTAGGGCTATTTACGTCGCTCGGTTTACGTCGGCCTACTTACGTCGGCTTCTGGCCGATGTAACTACACATATACCCAGTCCCACTATCTTCCTCGTCTATTCAAAATTTGAAATTACGGTCGGTGGAGAGGCAATATTTTGAAATCATTCTCGAAATGAATATTTACTTCATTTTGATCCAATATTTTAAAAATATAAAAACATAATAAAAATCATGTAAGCCAAGAAAATTGCCTAAAACAAGAAGACAATATTTAATTGCTTGAAAAAACATAATACTTCATAACTAGCGAAATTACTAAGCAGTTGACATTGCATATGATAGATTCTAATAATTTTCGTAGCAACGCACGGGCATTTAGCTAGTAATTCTATAAAAAGATAATGGTGGCGTGAGCAATAGGTAATGTATGATGATGATGATGTTGGTGCAATAGATGCCCTAATTGGAATGCTCTCAATGTAGAATATAATTTTAAATATACTTTTTTCTGAAGTATTTTCTAACAATATAAGGTTGCTGGTACAGTGTTTTAATTAATTGAATTGAAATAACAGAACAATATAATCCCTAAAAGAGAGTGTTAATTACCCTAAGTAAGCAATTAAGTATAAATAAAAAGTTAAATTAAGTTTCAATTATTTTAATAGTTTCATCAAAGGTTAACTATGTGTCTGTAAAATTTTGAGATTTCATCGAATTCATTTAATATTTAAAATAAATTAGCTTTAGTTTTTGTTTTTATTAATAGATAGGAAAATGGTTTAAATGCACATTTTAATTAGCTAGAGAGCCATATTGATCTTAAAATTGTACAATAGTTATACTTAAAACCTAAACAATAATTATGCTCCATTGGAATTTTATCATGATTTTAAGAATTCAAATATTAATTAAAATAAGTGGAAAACCATTTACAAATTACATTGAAATTGCTTTTTGCTTTAAACAGCGGCCTTAAATGGTGTTACAGTACCAACTCATAAAAAAAACTCATAATTTTATTAAATCCAGCTTGCTATAAATTTTTTTTCAAAATTTCCCAAAATTTATTTTAGCTATTTACTATTTTAATAAATCTAAAACATTTATTAGATTTTCTAAATCAATAAAGGCTGAAAAATCCCGTTTAAACAATATGGGCCAAGCCCACCATTGTGCGGCGACTGACAAAGCGCGTGCCCCAACTGGCCCGCTCGGCCCATGTGAGTGCGCGTGTTTGCGCGAAGGCTCAAACCAATGGGGAAGAGTATTTTAGGGAGAACGCCTCCACTAATGCTCCACTAATGCTGATATGTAGGTCCGAGGCCCCACCTGCCAGTGACTAATTATTCCATGTGCGGGAGGTTTAAACTAAACCTCCCCTGACATGCGGGACCTTCATGTTGGTGGCATGGTTCACAGTGAAAGTGAACCATGCTTGCATCGGGCTCTGGCCGAGCTCCGGTGATGCATATATTGGCACCGGATCAGTGGCACTGTAGGGTTTCCGGGGCGGAGCCCGATGGTGCAAAAGGTTTGGGGTCACTCGAGCTAGACTGTATTAACCTAGACTTCGCCGGCGACAAGCCCTAACGGCGGCGACGATGGCAGAGGCAGCGGAGAGCCACGGGAAATTGCAGTGACGACGACTCAGTTTGCTGGGAGCTAATATTGCAGCTCGCCGCCATCCCAAAATGGCAAAATCGATCAGCCATTAACCTTGGCTCCTCCTAAATTCGCTTGTATCGATCGGCCGCCGCTTGATGATAATTCTGTTGGAAACCGGATCCGCACCGAGAAGCACGTTAACAATTCGATCAGTTGGTAATTGGTATGATACGTAACTGATATTGAAATGGAATCGCATTCGATCTCATTTCCTAGTACACGGCACGTGTCACGCATAGGCACCACCACGTACTCTGGAACTACTCGTGAGTCCTAACCTGAGCACAGCATTATAAAAGGAAAAGCCTAGAGAGCATGGCACATCATACCTTCCGTTGCAGGCAAGGGTTACGTCGAGAGATCATCGCCATGCACGACTCCGCGTCGTGCTTCGTCTTCTGCCCTGAAGACCGCCACCTCATCGATCACGTCCTCCGCCCCTCGCCCTCGCCATCAGCGGCTTCATCCACGATGTGGACCTCTACTCCGCGCCGCCTGACGAGCTGGTGGCGGGGCTTGACGCCGCTCCTGGCACCGGCCATGGGGAAGGACGGGTGTGGTATTTCTTTAGCCCTATGCGCTATGTTGGCTGCGCCAAGACGCGCGGCAGGATGAAGTCGCGCACGGTCGGCCGCGGCGGCGGCAACGTCGAGGGATAGCACTCGGAGGGGGGTCTCAAGGCGGTGAAGGGCTGCACCGAGGGAGGGAAGATGCAGAAGTTCTCCTACAGGATCAAGACACCATCAGAGATCATCAAGCCCGGGTGGCTTATGGTGGAGTACAGCATGGACTGTGACGCCGGCGACGACCTTGTGCTGTGCAAGGTATATCGATCACCAAGAGCGGATGCCAATACTCGCTCGTCGGAGAAGAGGAAGGCATATGAGGAGCACACCGAGGCACCTCTGCCCAGCCGTGCGAGGTTGGAGACAACACCCGAGGATGCTGATGGCACTGTGACTATGGAAAGGCTTAGGCGGGAGGAGCTGCTGGCGCTGCAAGAATTGGAGTGCCGCCTGTTCACCGACGACCCGGTGTCCATCGGAGACGACTACACGGATAGACTGCACATGTATATCAGATATTTCTCTGGAGATGACGACCTTGTGCTCTGCAAGCTATATCGATCACCACGAGCGGATGCCAATGCTCGCTCGTCGGAGAAGAGGATGGCACATGAGGAGCACGCCGAGGCACCTCTGCCCAGCCGTGCGAGGTTGGAGACAACACCCGAGGATGCTGATGGCACCGTGACTATGCAGAGGTTTGAGCAGGAGGAGCTGCTGGTGCTGCAAGAATTGGAGGGCAGCCTGTTCAACGACGACCTGGTATCCATCGGAGACGACTACACGGATAGGCTGCACGAGTATATCAGATATTTCTCTGGAGACGACGACCTGCTGCAGAGCTTGCCGGCCGCACCGGTCGCTGAGGAGCCCGACGACGCGGATAGGCCGCAAGAGTTGATGAGATTTCTTTCTGGAGACGGCGACCTGCAGATTGATCAGGGAGGCGATCTGGCCGTGCGACAGTTTGCGGCGCCACCTGCAGGCGTTGAGCGTGAAAACCACATTGTCGTCAAATCCGGTGCAGAGGAGCTGGCCGGGACGGACGACGGGGAGATCGTCTTCTTTGAAGCCGGAGTCACTGTTGACGACTTGCTTGACGAGTGCAATGGCGGCATATCATGTCCGGCATCTTCCCAGCCGTGTGGGGAAGAGACCTTGTCGATGTCCGGCGAGGGCGGCGAGACGACACAGCGGACCGCATATACATCATCAGGAGGCAACGCCGAGCTGTGTTCTTCGTCCGGCGACATGGCACGGCCAGCATACGACATCACGGATGGCGGGCGCTATGAGCTGCTATGCACGTATCTGCCTCCGTCCCCCCGCTACGACGACGAAGACGGCGCCCTTGGCTGGTCGGATCTTTTCACCTCTGACCATCATGCTTTCTGGGATGCTCCAGGTGGTTTCTGATTTTGTCGAGGATTGAGCAAGACTGTATATGCAACAATGACCAATATTGTAGTCTTGTCTCTGAATGCATTTTGATTAATCAATGTAATTTCTTCTCAAGGATGTAAAAAAACAATTAATCTTCAAGTATGGCATTGTACCTTCGATCTACTCCAAGTATATCTGCTAAAATAGTATTTCTGTTTATCTTACCAAGAGTGGAAACCATATGGATATCCATGGTCGTCATGCATGCAGATGAAGGGTAAGCTAGTAAGACAAATTAACATAAGTCATTCTGTTAATTACACTAGATTAGAATCTATACGACAAAGATTTAGTGCATCTTAAAATTAAATGTGTAAGATTGAAGGTGGTTAGTGAGCGACAATCACTCGACTCTTTTGAGGCTGTACCCTAATGGGGACATTGTTCTTGTGTCAACCCAATGTTTGAAACAGGCGTGTCCTATGAAACATGAAGAAAAAAACTATAAGCAAAATAAATAAGAGCAAGTTAATATTGTCTTATGATGGAAGTACCAAATAAATCATATATATCATAGTGAACAAGCTTTTTCATATGACTGTAGATATAGTTAAGCATCAAGTAATAAATTATTTGTACTACCCACTACAAAGTGAGCATACCAACTCATTTGTAATTGCATCATAGTTCAATCCTCCCCGTGATGCCAATGCCTGCAAGAACTCCAATATGAGTGAAATGCATGCTTTTATTTGTGAGTACTGCCTTACGGATTACATGGTTACAGATGCCATTATGGTCCATGTTTCTTTAAGCTCAGAGAGTTATAGAAATAAAATAAAAAAATTGTTTGTCAAACATGAATGTCCGTAGCCTAGCCATAACTTTTAGATTAGTACACTAGCTCTATGTACGTACATATATACATCATCCATCCCATAGTAAAATACTCCCACACTACTAAGCTAAATTATTGTGTATGGCACCTGCACAGCTTGAGCTCCAAAGTTATGTGTTTTGTCATCAGGGGACAGGCTAATTGAATGGATTTAGACTTTGCAGTTTGCACAATGAGCAATAAACAAGTCCCATTTTATAAGCAATAAAAAAACATTGCATAGTTCTGTTTATATGAAAAGAAAGACCACAACCGGTCATGAAAAAAACATACATTGATTATATATCTATTTGAACAAATAACATGCATGCTGAAAAAAAAAACAATGCCAACTTCTCTTGTAATATGCAAAGAAAGAAAAGTACTGTACAGAAGTAAGCATGGTTGTAGGCATGAAGGCACTATTATCAGATTTTAGACAGGTTGAATAAGCCTAGCTCGGGTTGGTTGGGTGGTTTCATCAAACCATGGACAGCCCTAGTTATAGGAGATTATTAATTGTCACCTTGTCGGCGCAGATATGCCTCGGGCAACCGGCGTCGTAGCCGTACGCTGGCACCCTGAGATCGCCGTAGCTGTGCTTGGGCAGCTGACATCGTAGCCGTGGTCGACGTCGTGAGATCGCCGTATCCGTGGCCCGCGCCTCGGGCACCCGGCGTCGTAGCTGTAGACCGGCACCCAGACGTCGACTCGTAACTATGCGCACGTCGTGCACCTGACTTCGGAGACGAGGGCCAGCACACTCACATCACCGTCGCAACGATGGTGTTCTTTGTTTCTTCAGAATTGAAAACGAGCAACAGAGGCGGGATATGCTCTAATCTGGTGCTAAATGTAAGGTAACCACCTCAATAAGCGTACACGTTTTGCCTGATTCCGCGCTAAAACCAAGGAAACCACCTCAATCTGTGCACACGTCTTGCCATTCATTTTTAAAAGATAATTATTCTCATTATTAAAGGTATCTTTACGGTTTTTGTTTCACGTCATGCTTATAGTACGTACTAGCTAGTAAGGTATGCATACGAGGTGATTGTTAGTCTGGTTGGTAGGGCTGAAAAAACAAAGGTGAAGACTCGTGAGTCGTTCGAGATGGACTAGAAAAGAAATTAGATGAGTTTGAGTATATTCCATTGCTTGATTGTTTTTATGATTATGGGTGGGTTCTTTTCAGCTTTTCTTATCTACTTATTTGTCTTATCTCGTCACTTCGAGAATTTTTCGAGATAGCCTCGAGAGCTGGTTGGCCTCCAATTTTGGTCAAAAACTAAAAACCAATGTTTTTATGATTATGTTTAGCTCAGGAAAAGCTAAACATTTAAATTGATGCAATGATCCTACTAATTGAGGATGAAATGAATGAAGCTCCTCCACCCAAACCCAAGAAGAGAGTTTACGTTCTGCAACCTCAACCATTTAAATTTTTAATTCTGCACGCATGATATGAATGGCCAAACAATCATCCAAAAACAATCACATGACATATAGGGCATCAAAACCCGTGAAAAATAGGCATTCAAAAACCGGGTGAAAACAAAAAAAAACCAAAGGAGGAGCTCAGCTCAATTCTAATGGAAGCGAGTGCATTGACATAACTGCTAGAGAGACCACTTCAATGTTACAACTGATGTTTCTGAGGCAGTAAACAGCCACAGCAGAGCAGTAACCTTGCATCTAAAACAACATGCCGCATTAGACATTTTACACAAAAGTGCTGCTTAATTCTCCCCAATTACAGGCAGCTAATGCTACAATGTTTTCCCAGGAAATTTCGAACAAGTTTCTGCTTAAGCCTCGACATCCCATTTGGTTCTCCATATACAAGATCAATGTTGGGTGGCCGGAGCTCATCAAAGAAGGTGCTTGTCTGAGGGAAATCAGCATGGGCTAAAAACGAGATCTAGAAGACCTGCATATGAAGAGGGGCAGTGAGTCCATTTTTCTCCATTCACATCAAGAAAATTCAGAACATTCATAATGTATGTTATTTAGATCAGAGAGATTAACAGTTATCGGTTCTCCCTTGTCACCACAACCAAAAATTCTGAGTGTTAAACTTGCACCCACGGTAAATACTTTGTCCTGTCGGTAATTGCTTGCAATAATCAACGATCATAATTGCACTCATGGTAAACGTTGTTCACCGTCGGTAATATCATACAATGGCCGAGAGTTATGCTAGCACCTATGGTAAATGTTCACCCCTGTCGGTGATTGCTTATAATATCTTGAGTGTTAATCTTGCACCCACGGTAAATACTTTGCCCTGTCGGTAATTTCTTGCAATAACCAACGAT
Source organism: Olyra latifolia (assembly GCA_036346145.1). Lineage (NCBI taxonomy): Eukaryota > Viridiplantae > Streptophyta > Magnoliopsida > Poales > Poaceae > Olyra > Olyra latifolia. The sequence continues at coordinate 44,782,063 of CM070528.1, read as the reverse complement.
CATAATTGCACTCATGGTAAACGTTGTTCACCGTCGGTAATATCTTACAATGGCCGAGAGTTATGCTAGCACCTATGGTAAATGTTCACCCCTGTCGGTGATTGCATATAATATCCCGAGTGTTAACATTGCACCCTCGGTAAATAGTTTGCCCCGTCGGTAATTGTTAGCAAGAGCCGAGTGTTACCAATGCACTCACGGTAAATGTATCTCCCCATCGGTAATTGCTACAATGGCCAACAGTTCCCCTTCTAACCGTGGGGAACAACAAAAACCGTCGGCCACCTTTTTTTAACCGACGATCCGTAGGCTATTGCTCTTCACACTCGGGAAAAATTAGATTTCTAGTAGTGCACGAGTATATCAGATATTTCTCTGGAGATGACGACCTTGTGCTCTGCAAGCTATATCGATCACCACGAGCGGATGCCAATGCTCGCTCGTCGGAGAAGAGGATGGCACATGAGGAGCACGCCGAGGCACCTCTGCCCAGCCGTGCGAGGTTGGAGACAACACCCGAGGATGCTGATGGCACCGTGACTATGCAGAGGTTTGAGCAGGAGGAGCTGCTGGCGCTGCAAGAATTGGAGGGCAGCCTGTTCAACGACGACCTAGTGTCCATCGGAGACGACTACACGGATAGGCTGCACGAGTATATCAGATATTTCTCTGGAGACGACGACCTGCTGCAGAGCTTGCCGGCCGCACCGGTCGCTGAGGAGCCCGACGACGCGGATAGGCCGCAAGAGTTGATGAGATTTCTTTCTGGAGACGGCGACCTGCAGATTGATCAGGGAGGCGATCTGGCCGTGCGACAGTTTGCGGCGCCACCTGCAGGCGTTGAGCTCGAAAACCACATCGTCGTCAGATCCGGTGCAGAGGAGCTGGCCGGGACGGACGACGGGGAGATCGTCTTCTTTGAAGCCGGAGTCACTGTTGACGACTTGCTTGACGAGTGCAATGGCGGCATATCATGTCCGGCATCTTCCCAGCCGTGTGGGGAAGAGACCTTGTCGATGTCCGGTGAGGGCGGCGAGACGACCCAGCGGACCACATATACATCATCAGGAGGCAACGCCGAGCTGTGTTCTTCGTCCGGCTACATGGCACGGCCAGCATACGACGTCACGGATGGCGGGCGCTATGAGCTGCTATGCACGTATCTGCCTCCGTCCCCCCGCTACGACGACGAAGACGGCGCCCTTGGCTGGTCAGATCTTTTCACCTCTGACCACCATGCTTTCTGGGATGCTCCAGGTGGTTTCTGATTTTGTCGAGGAGTGAGCAAGACTGTATATGCCACAATGACCAATATTGTAGTCTTGTCTCTGAATGCATTTTGATTCATCAATGTAATTTCTTCTCAAGGATGTAAAAAAACAATTAATCTTCAAGTATGGCATTGTACCTTCGATCTACTCGAAGTATATCTGCTAAAATAGTATTTCTGTTTATCTTACCAAGAGTGGAAACCATATCGATATCCATGGTCGTCATGCAAGCAGATGAAGGGTAAGCTAGTAAGACAAATTAACATAAGTCATTCGGTTAATTGCACTAGATTAGAATCTATACGACAAAGATTTAGTGTATCTTAAAATTAAATGTGTAAGATTGAAGGTGGTTAGTGAGCGACAATCACTCGACTCTTTTGAGGTTGTACCCTAATGGGGTCATTGTGAGCACGCGGTGCTCTTTTGTGTATGTGCAATGAAAATAGTGAGATAGCGAGCTGTTCTTCTGCCTTGTGAGCGAACGATTGACACACATTCCTCACTGATCGTTCCTATGCAGACGTGCGCAAAACTAGGCTAAATTTAGCTTGTATCTCTTCAAGTAGTCGATAAGTAATGCGACCCCAAGCTTATGGATTCTTGTATCGTACTGGTAACGTGTAACTAACCGATTGCTTCAAGTAAATAAACCATAAGTAAGGGCGGTGGTAAATACATGAACACCGTACGAAATAAGCCAAGATGAATGAACTATATATAAACATTCCGGAGTTCTTCACATGTGCCTGCGAATTTCCAACCAAACATTTGCAGGTAAAAATACTACATTTCGTTTTTCTTTGATGCAATCCAATTGTATATGGTTAAGTGAAGAGAAAACATTACAGGTGAAGGATCTGGAAATGGTTGGGCAAATGCCTCAGCGTGGTCTGAACCCGAGCGATCTAGGGTCAAGATTGGCCCAACCATTTCCAGATCATTCTTATCCACGGGTCCAAACAAGGCACCTTAACATGTACTAGAACAAGTCTTATTGCTCAAAGGCCAAAATTTTGTCTCCACGGCCAAAACATAGCCATGGGGACAAGTATTTCTTACCTGCTTCTCCATGTCACTACTAGAGAAATGGATGTCACTACCGGTTATCTGCGAACCGGTAATGATAGTTGTATCACTACCGGTTTGAACCACGAACCGGTAGTGATAGTTGCGTGAGCCATATGTTTAAGCCATGAACCGATAGTGGTGCCTCGGGCACTACTCACTTCTACAGAAATGTGCAAAAATACCGACGGAACAGTACCAGGTGGATTTAAACCGGTACTAGAGTGAGAAACAGTACCGGTTCGTAATTTTTTAGCTGCAGTACCGGTTCGTGGCTCCCTCTAGTACCGGTTTGTAACATGAACCGGTACTGGAGAGCCCTCTGGCAGGCCAGCTGGCATGGGACTCATTAGTACGGGTTTCTTTTACGAACCGGTACCGGAGGGGTTCCAGTATCGGTTTGTAATACGAACCGGTATTAGAGAGCCCCCTCCAGTACCGTTTCATAACACGAACCCGTACTGGAGCCTCATTTTCAGAGTAGGTCAAAAGGAACGCATATTCTATTAATATCAGAACACATGAGTGGGTGAGTTGGTTAGAAGGCTGAGGTGGGAGTTAGAAGGTGCCAGATTCGAATCCCACACACCACATATTTTGTATTTCTAGGGGCTAGCAAGACGGTCCCTTAACCGCATCGAGGCCTTGATCTCTGTCTTGATTTATTTGTGCATGCAGCAGCAGGGGTTTGGAACCGGTATTGTTGCCCCGTTCTCTGGTAGTGACTACTACCGGTTTGAGCCACAAACCGGTAGTGATACCTATTCATCACTACCGGTTTAAGTCACGAACCGATAGTGGTGCTTCGTTTCTGAAAAGTTTAAAAAAATACATATTCTATCTATATCAGTATGCGACAGTGGGTGGGTTGGCTAGAAAAGTGAGGTTAGAGTCACGAGGTCTCGGGTTCGAGTCCTGCTTCTTCCAATATATTCCCAACATATCCCCAACATATTTTAAACATTTCTAATACTATCACTACCGGTTGTATGGAACTGGTAGTGACACCCTGGAGTGTTACCCTGAAGTATTACTCCCGGTTGCCCTCGAACCGGTACAGATGCCCATGGTTTAGAACCGATAGTGATGAGCTAATCCGTAGTAGTGTGTCTTCGAGCGGCACAGTAGTAGAAGCTTGCCCCTATTCTTCGAAAATGGTAGGCTTCATCGACTCTACGCCGGAGCTCTTGGACACGTGCTGTTGTGACTCTCTGGCTTCGTGCTGAAGCTCATCAACATTCAACACACGATGCCACGCCTTAGCTCTCCTGATCCACGTATGCTAGCTTCAGTTCTTTAGGTTAGTTTGAATGATAACCGAATCGGCTAAGAAATGAATAAGAGGAGTTCGGATCGATTTAGCATGAATATGTTAGGTAATATTATATATTAATGACAAGATAAAGAGTCAAATTTGTGTAAGATAAGAGAATAAGAGCCGTAGTCAATTGATTCCAAATCTTGTATAAATAATTAGCCCATGGTGAATGTAAAGGGGCCACGAATTAATCAAACAAATCTACTTTACTTATCCTTTACTTTTCGTTTACTTTTGTCGCATTTAGAGTAGTCTCGTCATATTTTGGTTTCGATCGATTTGCTGCGCATCGCCTTCTCGATCAGCTTCAAGGTATACCCCATCAGTTGTTTGCAAATAAGTATTGTCTTGATTCAGTTTGATCTATAGGCTTGCATCAGCTTTTGGTTAAACACTACCGTGGATTACCTCATTCTACCGGTTCCAAACCGGCATCTGTACCGGTTTTGGAACCGGTAGAGGGCAACCGGGAGTAATACTCCTGGGTATCACTACCGGTTCATGCAACCGGTAGTGATAGTATTAGAAATGTTTAAAATATGCTGGGAATATATTCGGAGAAGTAGGTCTCGAACCCGAGACCTCGTGACTCTAGCCTCACCTTTCTCGCCAACCCACCCACTATCACGTACTGATATAGATAGAATATACATTCTTTTTAAACTTTTCAGAAACAAGGCACTACTACCGGTTCGGGGCTTAAACAGGTAGTAATGGATAGGTATCACTACCAGTTTGAGCCACAAACCGGTAGTAGTAGTGCCTGAGGCACCACTACCGGTTCATGGCTCAAACCCATGGCTCACGCAGGCACTACTACTGGTTTGTGGTTCAAACCGGTAGTGATGTAACTATCACTACCGGTTCGCAGATAACCGGTAGTGATATGTCTATAGTAATACCCACTTCTCTAGTAGTGAAAACATTCTCTTAATCGATATTACTGCGCATCGCCATTTAGACTAAGGGTTAAGTTTCATCCTCTTTCTACCGATTAACATATTTGTTGACGGTGGACTGTTTAACCTCATTCTACCGGCTTATAGCTTGCTATTCATCGATAGTCTATTTACCCTTCGTTCTATCAATTAGGAAATCTAATCTGCTAGTTGTTAGTCTGTTTACCCTTCATTTTACTACCTTGTTGGTTTAATCAGCTTTGTAGTAGATCATTTACCCTGTTGAACCTATTAGTTTAGATCTAATCTAAGCCGACAGTTCATTATCCTTCACCCTATTTGGATTTGTTTCCAAGTGTTGCAGGTCTTTCATATGACAGATCTAATCAGCTGCTTACAATTGATTACATTTTTTCTTGCTGATTACAGGATCAAATCGGCTAACACACTTTGAATCCTGTTTCCGGTGCTGACCGGGATCCTAAGCCCTAAGTCCACATGTGTTTAACCAATAGTCAACTTTCAGTGTGAAAAATGTCATTGAGTTCCTCCACTCTGATCGATCTGTGCCTTCTCGCACCGTTCAGGTCATCCTAGGTGTTGAAGCTCTCCTGCAGTTGTGTCGAGTTGACCCACGTTGTGATGTCATGTATCTAGTCGTCCCTGAGCTTCACACCATCCACCCATGCCATCGTCTAATTAGCTCCATGGCCATCTCGGCCACCACAAGGTCCCATCTACACTAACACCACCAACCGGTCTGAGCCTTCCATGTCACCCAAAGCTTGGATGGCGTCAAGATCATTCCATCCATATCCAGCCTTTATAGCATTGCTATAGATTTGGCCTTCCATACCGGCGCATCAGTACCGGTTATGCATGAACCGGGACTGACAGTTATATCAGTCCTGGTTCAACGGTCTACTGGTCCAGGGGGAACATTAGTACCGGCTGAAGAGACCAACCGGTACCGGCTGAAGAGACCAACCGGTACTGATGTTAGTGCATCAGTACATGTTGGTCTCTTAAACCAGTACTAAGCAGCCTTATTTGAACCTCCTCTTCCTCCCCTACTCCCTACACTCTACCCAATCAAGAACAGTGTAGCGCCAGCCGAGAACTTCAAGAAAGGGAGAGGTGCTGCCAAAATTTCAAAATTTTGGTCATTTTACTCCAAACTAAGTTTACCAAGATTAGTAACATCGTTCCTCACTACATTTCGTGTAAAATGGAGCTTCTTCTTTGCTTGAAATGTCAAGAAAATTTGATCTTTTCTCATAATCGATGAAAGATTATGAATATAGAGATCTTGCTTGATGTTTTCATGTAGGTTGCAATAACCACGCTAGAACTGATGCAATGGAAGGCGACAATGGATTGTTTGATAAGGGATTCGATGAGTTGTTATTCCTCATAAAGAAGTTGTTTCTAGAGCGTAACACGCCGCCTGAAACTACGTACGACACCAAGCAAGTTGTCTGCCCTTTAGGGTTGGAGGTAACAAAGTTACATGCATGCTGTAAGAATTGTATTCTTTATCGCAGTGAGTATGAGGATTTGGAAGTTTGTCCGGTGTTCAAAACTTTGAGGTATAAGACCAGACGAGATGACCCATGTGAGGAAGAGGGGCAGCGTGTCTTGTATTTTCCTATAATCCCCCTGTTGAAGCGTTTATTTGCGAACAAAGCATATGCCTAGATGGCGCGCTGGCACAAAGAAGGTTGTAAGGACGACGGAAGGCTAAGGCACCCCGCTGACGGCTCCTAGTGGAGGAAAGTCGATAGAAAATATCCAGACTTTGCTGAGGATACGAGGAACATAAGGTTTGGGTTGATACGGATGGGATGAACCCGTTTGGCGAGATGAGTAGCAGTCACAGCACTTGGCCCGTGACTCTATATATCTACAACCTTTCTCCTTGGCTGTGTATGAAGTGGAAGTACATTATGACGTCATTACTTATCCAAGGGCTGAAGCAATCTGGAAACGACATCGACGTATACCTTAAACCGTTGGTTGAAAATCTAATAACTTCAAATAGAAACCAACATATACAAGGGGCTAATAGGTCAAAGATATCAGTCAAAGATACTTTTACCCTACAGCTTTGAGTACGTCTTTTTGTACCGCCTTGTTCTAAGCTTTTTCTATAACACGATGTTAGAACTAATTAGTTACCTACGTTGGTATATATATGTACAGGTTTCACTGGATTCTTCTCATTATTGAGCTAGATCGTAGCATGATCATAATTATGGACTTGCTGAGGAGACCAGCTGAAAAGTACCAAAACTTGATCGACATGCTCAACCGGTATTCTTATTCTTTCCATTATTGTGCTAGTTCTACTCCATTTGAAACAAATTCTAATCATGTTCAATTCGCAATCACGTGTGTAGTGCATTCGCACGGTTCCGTACTGAAATTGTGGACGAATTTAACGAGGAATTCGATATTACACTTGTCTCTCAAATACGTATGCCATCATGTTAGCTTTTTAGTTAGTTAACTTCATTTCCATGCATCCATTTCACGCTTTCAGCTTTTTTTATCACAGATCTGGCGGCAGCCGTCGGGCACCAATTAATGCGGCACACACCGTCGGGCACCAATTAATGCGGCTACTGTATGTGCCAGTCTATGCACATCCAGACCGGAGGTGCTAGCTGCTTGCAAGGTTCGTCGGATTTCTCGCTGACGCGAGTGAGCAATCCAAGAATAACTCGTCGGCTGGATTTACAATGAGGTCGTAAATCCAAGAGGCGAGTTTCACGATCCAGCGTCAAATAGATGGGGCTCTTCGATAAAGACTGGTGAACTGTAGGGGTTGACATCTATGGCTACCAATAGCGATGCACATAAAAGATTCTGATAATGTACTGTAATTAAAGTTGTAATGAATGTTATATGAACTGTATATGTGTACTATATATTGGCATGATTGATTAATTGTGATACATATTAGTTGTAATTAAAGTTGTTAATAAAGGTTCTGTGATTTAATTATCAGTTAATTGTGCATGATTAATTATATGTGCTTTAATTAATTGTAACTTAACACACACACAGATATATAGAGAGAGAGTTGGGCTACGATGCTTCGTGAAGCACGGAAGATGCCGTGCTTCGTGTCTAGTTTGAAAAATCCGGGACTCAAATAGCCCATCCGAACTGTCCATCTTAATCTTGTCGTTGAAATGTTTTAGACGACCAAATTTCGTATTTTTTTTGCTATTTGTTTTGTATTTTTGAAAATCACCGATCTAATTAGTTGTGAAGCGTCTATATATATATACATATATATATATAATATTAGACTTAACACACAGAGACACATATATAATATATATTACCTCACACGCATATATATTATATATTAAAGCTCAGGTGGTTGCTCATCAGTACTGGTTGGAGACACCCTCCAACTGGTACTGATAGGGGCCTCGGTGATTCACGGGCTAAAGCCACGTGTGGCCTCCAACCGGTACTGATACTATATCAGTACCGGGTGAGGGAACAGGACCGGATGACCTGTATCGGTTCAAAAACCGGTACTGATAGCCGTTTTGAACTAGTACTGATGCTAGATCTGTAGCAATGCAGGCCACTCCAAGCTCCGTCGTCTCCAAGCTTACTGCCCTATCCTCACCGTTGGTGATCCAGACCCAACGGTCTCTTATCGCCGTCTGCGTCCACGGAGGCGGCGCGGTGGCCGTTTCCATCATGGATTATGCTAACCTACATGACGGCCAACAAGCAAATTCTCCCGACCGCTGAGCAGACAGCCATCGAGAGAAATGCTACTCTGGACAGCCAATCGTCCAGAGAAATAGTTTTTTGTTTCCCTCAACGATTTCATCTTTTGATACATTAGACTTTAATTTCCTACAGTGATGAATAGCGATTTCTTATGAGATAGAAGAGTTAATGTTCATACGATTGTTTCCTTAGTGTGGTCGTACGTTGAGAGAAATGGTTTTAGTGTTTCTATCGACGATTTCATCGTCGGCAAATTAGACTTTTCCGATAGGGATGAATAGTGATATCTTAGGATATAGAAGAGTTAACGTTGATGCATGGGATTGTTTGTTTAGTGTATACAATTAATAATTCTGCTCAGAGGGTGATAATGGAATTAAACCATCAGCTTTGAGAATTCACGCAAAAGGGCATTCAAATCATGGGACGAAGGCCCTTAATTTGGTTTAAGAAGCATGCATGTGTGAGTAAAACCCAATATGTTATTGTATTTCAGGTTAGCCCATGTATGAGGCCCTATTCTTGTCAGTTTATAAGACCTTATTTATCTTATTTGGGTAGGGTTTTTTTTCATTTAAAAAAACGATTTGTTTTTCGAATCCTTTTTTTTCTAATTCAAAGACTTGTCTACAACCTTTAAACCACAAGTCGAACAAAACGGATCCGACTCCCGAGACTACCTCGGGAAGCTCTCGAAGTTAGAAGAAAAGTCAAATTAGTCAAATAAGACAAATAAGTCAGATAAATAGCCGTTGTTAACAGCAAGAAACAAAAAGATTCATGTCTTGTACGCTCGTCGGTATTACTGATACAAGGAATATGCCTTTTTTTGTCATAGCTCCTTTCCCGTCCGCTAGCCATTTGGAAGTAGTAGGCCCCTAAATAATGCAAGTTCTTTCTTTGGTTGATGTTGCAAAGTCGTGTCCTAACTGCATATGCTTTGTCTGGATGCTATGACAAACCGAGAATAGGGCCGGAGTGTGGATGAAATTCTCTTTTTGTCCAGATTTAGGGTTAATGAGTGTATAGCTTAGCCTCCATAAACAAGTGAAGAGGGGTAATGTAACAGCCCAAAATTATACGCTATTTTGAAAAAAAAAAACATTCATGAGATGCTTGTATGAAGCAAGGACGAATTCCATTAAAGTAAATTTTGGTTAAAAATCAAACTTTGGACATTTGAAATTATATAGGATAAAAGTTAACTAATTATCTTGAATAAATTGTTGAAAAATTAGTTCTTAGGTCATAGTTGAGAATTCAAAAAAAAAACTTAACCATTCTATTTTGGATGAATTTTTGTGACTTTAGATCTCACTTTAAGTCTCATGGATATATAAATGTATATACACACACATACACACACACATATATATGTATGTATATATGTATAAAAGAACAATTGCACTAAAATTCCTACAAAAATTTCTAGAAACTAATTTAGACCCTATGTGGTAGCTTGAAGCCGAGTGTTGACCAACTTGACCATGAATGGGGCCCACATGGCAGCCTCCCTTCTTCTTGCTCTTGTGAGCATTTCACCAAACAACTGGGCTACGTCAGCTCAGCTCACCTCCCCAGCACATTCACTCCTCCTCTGCCCAGGATTTCCGCTTGAGATCTTCGTTTGGCCATTCGTGGTTGTCGTGTTGACCCGTGGACCCTACTTCTGAGCCGATGTGGCCTCGCCACCAATGCTCTTCGCCGCCGCCTAACATGGCCTGCCGGCCAGCCACTACGTTGGCCCGAGCACACGTTGCAGTTCCCAGGCACCGCCCTGGTTGCCCAATCCCCGTCACTGCCTCGTACACAATTGCATCGTGTCGCAACATCCTTGACTAGAGCAATGTCGCACGCGCACGATAGGCAGCCAGGCCGGTTCAAGGACAAACCACGAATCAGCCGCGGCCCAAATCCACCAATCAGTGACGAAGCTTCCTAGGGACCGCCTCAAACCCCTACCAGACCATTGGTCCTTGAGCTTGACTGACCCGAGTTCAAAATGGCCTCGTCGGGCCTATCCATACTCCCTCTCACTCACTCCTCCGTCGTCAACTCAATCCAGAGCCCCTCACCTGTAGCTCATGCACGCATCAACTCCGCCACACTCCCGTGTTGCTCCCTGCCCTTGGAATCGAACCCACAGCCCCCTGGTCGCCGATGAAGCTGTGTCATCGCCGCCAATCGGGAGTGCACCGTTTTATCCCCCTTTTCAATTACTCCCTCTACGGTAAGCCATTGTGAAATTCCTCATGCCATGAGCTTCTCCTGGTCCTCCTCTACCCTTTCCTTCTCACAGATTTCCATGGCTGGCTAGTGGTTGCTCTGGCACCGTGAGCATGCGGCAGCCCCTGTTTCGGCCTCCCTGTCGCCATAACTTCTCATGCCTTCTTTGGTCCAGCCTTGAGCTTGGTAAGCACCCTCGACCCTTCTCTAGCTCATACATGTTGTAGTTTAGCTCATAGGGCTGCGTAGAGCCATAGCCAGTTGTTCCCGTGGGAGTTCTCCACCACCATGCGTCTCGCCGCCGTTTCGGGCCATCGCCAGGGAGTAACTTGACAACACATCCTAGGGCTACTCGCGGGGGACCCCTAGCACCCAAGATCATCCCTGATAGAGCACTGTAGCGCCATCGGCGAATTGCCGAGAGATCATCAAACTTATGGCACTATCCCGTCTTCTCCGGCCGGAGGTGGAAGACAACATCCCCACCGTCCGATTCGCACTAAGATTCGTGTGGACGATCCGTGATATGTCGTTGACCGGCAGGCCCCAGCTGTTGGGCGCTCGCTGGCTTAAATAATCCTGCGCAGCCTCGATGTGCCAACGACATGTGGGCCCTCGGTCCCACATGTCTAGTTTAGTAGAAGCGCCCCACCCGCTGGTGCCTTCCCTCGGGCATTACACCTTTCCGATTTACTCCTTCGGCGTGGCTAGCTCTCCCGCGAGTTAGCAGGCCGGCCCAGTACTGTTCACCAGTTTTCCCCTAGATTTAGCGAAATAAAATAAATACAGTAAATAGAAATGATTTATTAAAAATAGATAGACTTCTCCAATAATGCTGGAAAATTCATGGTTACAACTAGGTCTTATTCTGGATTTAATAAAATTAGTATCCTGAACAGCAACAATAAATTAATCTCTGATTAATTTCATGTGGCTGTAATTAGTGTATTAATCCATATAGAAAATGGACAAAAATGGTTTTTGGATAATTAAAAATAGTATAACACTTAATAAAAATCTGAGAAAATCACAGATAGTGTACAATAGCTCTTTGGACCTAGGAAAGTATGAAATCTATGATATGACTCCTAATCACACATTATCTTATAATTGTCCTAATTAATAATGAAAAGAATTCAGTGAAAGCTGTACATATATATATATATATATGTCAACATTGGTAACTAATTAGTTGTAACATCGTGTTATGGAAAAGGATTAGAACGAGGCGATACGAAAACACGTACTCAAAGTTGTAGGGTAGAAGTATCCTTGACTGATATCTTTGACCTATTAGCCCGTTGTCTATGTTGTTCTCTATGCAGGGTAGTTTGTAACAGTCGTCTCATTGATTACTAAAGGATCAAGGAAGCCTCTATCGAAAATGCCCTCCCTTCTGCATCTTTGTATCTCCATTCTACATAAGAAGAAATTAGTTAGGCTTGCAAGTTAGTACAGTGCAAGGGCAAACACGGTGGATTTTTTCAATTAAATAAGACACTTACAGAGTCTAGCAACTCAACATGGCCACGTTGATTGCGTCTGTCAAGTATAGTCCGTACATACCTTGCCATTCGACATAAAATTCACTGTCGCTGTGAAAAAAATCTTGTTCCTTGTACTTGACGGGAATGACGCTAGGCCATGCCGAACGCATCATCGCTCTGTAAATAGCCTTTCATACCGCACATCAAGACGGTTATGCATGAATGGGACCGACAGCTACATCGATCCTCGCTCAACGGTCTACTGGTCCAAGGGGAACATCAGTACGGGCTGAAGACATCAACCGGTACTAATATTCTAACATCCATGCCGGTTGGTGTATTCAATCGGTACTAAGCGGGCTAGCTGGCCCGGGGTCTGCTTAGTACCGGTTGCTTGCACCAACATGTACTGATGCTCTAAACATAAGTACAGGTTGGTGTAACCAACCGGTACTAAGCAAAGACTATCCGGCCGAGTTCCTTAGTATCGGTTGGTTACACCAACCTGCATCGATGCTCTAACATCAAGACTGAGTTGGTGCAACCAACCGGTATTAATTTGAACCCCCCTACTCGGCTAGTGGCTAGCCCCACACTCTTCTTCTTCCTAGCTCCCACCTCGGCTTCAGTTCATCCCAGGTTTTCTTCAATTCCTAAACTTTTGCAGTTCCTTGGTTTTTCTTCAGTTCATTATAACTTGTTTTTATTGATTTCGCATTGGATTTTGTAGTTCTGCATTGGAATTTGCTTTGTGTGTTTAATCACATTTGACTGCATTGGAATTTGCCGTGATCCAACTTTCTATCTTCCCCTCCCCTATATTTTCCAACTCCATCCACATGGAGAACAGTACCGCACCATTTCGATCTTCTCTCCTCTGCCGCAACCGCCCGCATTCCCTCCGCCATGGTTCACCGCCTCAAGACCTGCAGGTTGAATGGCAATCCCCATCCTCCGCTGCAACCTCCCGCCGCCAGCACAGGCCCATCCACCTCCTCCACCGCCTCGGCCGCAACCTCGGCCACAACCACCCGTGCCGCCCCACCCACATCCTCCGCCGCAACCTCCGGCACCAACATGGAGGAGGCATGGAGGGCCTTCGGCCGTCGGCGCCCCATCTACTGGGCGCTACGATATCAACCTCGCAGCTGGGAGGAACTGGGCTCGTTGCTGCCGCCGCTGTTGCCACCGCCAAGCTTCCAGGATCGGATGCACATGGAGGTGGGGATCCCACGCCGCGTGCGCTGCCTCGTCCTCCCCCTGCGCCTCTTCCTCTGCCCGACGATGATGACATCGACTGGGAGGCGCTGATGGCGGAGGAGGATGACTAAAATATAGTTGATGTTTAGTTTAATTATGTATGTAGTTTAGTTATTATGTATGTATGTAGTTTAATTATGTATGTAGTTTAGTTATTATGTATGTATGTAGTTAAATTATGTATGTAGTTTAATTATGTATGTATGTGATGAACTATTTTGTGATCGAATTAATGGGATCAATGTTTAATTATGTATGTATGTGATGAACTATTTTGTGATGGAATTAATAGGATCAGTGTTTAATTATGTATATATGTGATGATGTGAAGTCATGAGTGATGAGCATGTGATGGTTTTCGTTTAAATTCAAAATTCAAATCCACTTTTGATTTGGCATGTTACAAATTTGATTCTTGCGAAGTTTTGAATCCCTGCAGTTGGAGCTTGCACTTAGACGTTGCGCTTAACGGTCCACGGAACCTCTGGTTCCCAGGCCGAACTGCTCCTAGATCACCGGACAGCGTCCCGTTAGTCAGATTTCCTGTCGTGCCTATTACTGTTTTCCCTGTTCTGGATGAACCGTAACCCCGATCGGAGATCGGTTTGTTTCCTTGTATTCGTGTTGTTCTCGTGTACACAGGTGATGGTCTCAATGCAGTTGGCGCCGCGAAAGAACCGGCCAGGTGGGCTGGCGGCTGGTCTGGAGGACCGGTGTGGAGTCTGCGGTGGAGGTTTTTCGGGCGCCCGGGCACTGGACGTCACTCGTGCACGACCTCGTCGAAGTCTTGGGAGCATCGGAGCTGGAGGTGGTTGGCAATGCTTCAGATTCGTGCGAGAGACCGGAGTGTGTTTTCGGGTTTCCGGCCGTAGTGGTGTTTTCACAAATGTGTGGCTTGGGCTATAAATAGGACCCCAAGGCTTCACTTGGAGGGGTCCCTTGAGCCATTTGTAGCCAGCCAACATAGGTGAGAGTTGAGGAGCTGCGCCTCTCTGTGTGAGTGTGGGAGCTGCGTCTCCGGGTCCCCGATCTGTAGTTCTGTTCATGAGCTAATAGATCAGCGTTTTTATATTGTTCTTGCACTTACTTTCAGCATTTAAATTCAGCATTTAAATACCGTAGAGTGAAATGATCTTGTGGGATTTGTGTGTGTTCTTGTTTCAATCTTGAGCCATCCCTGAAAAACTCCCGTGCCTCCTTTTCTATTTTATATGCTTTGATGGCTCAAGTCTGTTCTTGAAGTTCCTGTCTTGTTCTCCGCGCAGCAGGCAGTGTTTGATTTGAAAATCCTTTTTGAGTGATTCTTATTGGAGAAGGTGCGTGCCTCATATATCTATTCACTATAAAAATTTGGAGTCCTGTTCTTGCACCGTTTGGGAGCAGTGAGGTGAAAACCGAGCCCCAAACTTTCTGCTCGATGTTCTTGACAGCTCGTGGTTTTTGATTTTTCATATTTTCTGTAAAAGGATTTTTGAGGAGATTTCTGGTGGAGTGCTTCATGACTTATTGATTAATCGGAAGAAAAATTTCCAAATATTGAGAAGCACCAGAAACCCCCCATCCCTCTGCTGCAAGTGGAAACAAACTCTGGGGTTTCTGTTTTTTGCTTTCCAGAAAGCAGCTTGTGATATTTGAATTTTCATGATTTATCTACAAGGAGTTTTGAGATGATTTTTGGTAAAGTTGTGCACGACCCATTGAGAAATAGGGAGAAAAATTCCCAAAATTTGATGAGCACCAGAAAGCCACCATCCATCTCCTCCAAGTGAGAACAAATCTGCTTTTTGCTTTTCTGAAAGTCACTTTGGTTATTTGGCTTGATCTCCTTTCTTAAAGTAAGGTTTGAATTGATTCTTCTCTTTTGGACACTTGACAACCAGGATTGTGTGTGAAAAATCCCCACATATTCCATGACTCTCATTCATGCTAGGGGTACACATAGTTGTCAAGTTGTTCACATTTTGGGGTACCGTGAATTAAAAAGAACGGTAGAAAATTCGAGGCTCTCATTCACCCCCCCTCTGTTCGCCGTGGTTAGCTTCACAGTGGTATCAGAGCCAGGTTGCGTTCTTCGTGATTCTTGCGGATCTGTTGAACCTTTCCTTTTGCCCTCACCATGGCTGAAGAGAAATACTCAAACAAACCGCCAGTGTTCAATGGCTCCGACTTCTCCTTTTGGAAAATGCGGATGGGTTCATACCTCATGGCACAAGGACTTGGTGTATGGAGCAAGGTGAAATACCCATACAAGGTGCCAAAGGAAGATGAGGTTACCCCCAAAAATGAGAAGGAGTATGAGCAGAATGCCAAAGCTCTGAACATTCTGTTCCAAGGGTTAGGGCGGAATGAGTACGACCGAGTTGGTCATCTCGAGTCAGCTCATGAGGTCTGGACTACCCTCCAAAGTTTCCATGAGGGGACAGTCAAAATTCAGACCGTTCGCCAGACCAAGACAAGCGGAATACAACCGCCGCTCGAAGTCGGGTGAATCGCTGAGCGCTGTTTCAGTGGGTTCACTAAAATCTTGAGCGCTTATGGTCTGTTGGCATCAACTATGAAGGAGCCGACAATGCTCGTCACTTGCTTTCTGCGCTTGACATGAAGATTTGGGGGGTCAAAGTCGTGGCTATCAGGGAAGCCGCCGACCTTACCAAACTTACTTTGGATGGCTTGTTTTCCAACTTGAAGTCCCATGAGGAGGAGCATCTTTCAGTTCAGATGACTCTAGACTCTACTGCTCTTGTGACCCACCCGTCTACTTCCTTCATAGACTTGGGTGGTGTCTCTTTAACTTGTTTACTCGAACTTTCTGACGAGCATCTGGACTCTGTGCCAGAAGAGAGTCTTGCCCTCCTCTCCAAGAAATTTTCGAGAGCTTTCAGGAGAGTGAGTGAGAGGAGGAGGAGCACTGTGAGATGCTTCGAGTGTGGTGGTGACAACCACATGCGCGCGAGTGTCCCAACTGAGGAACAAGGGGCGAGAGGAGGCACCCAAGAAGCCCGTCACTACCATCACCAAAGCCGCACCGCAAGCCGGAGGCTGCTTCCTCTGGCGGCGAAGCCCTCCTTCCGAAGGCGCAAGGCGTTCAAGGTGCTTGCCGCCTTGGACTCGGCTTGCGTTGACGAGGAGGAGGAGGCCAGCGACGACGGCGAGGACGCTCTGGACGACGACGTCGATGACGACGGCTACGCCGGCATGTGCTTCATGGCCGGCCACCTCTCCGACTCTTTTGACGCCGACACCGAATCTGAGGTACCTTGCTTTGAGAACTTCGATGACTTGAATGCCGCATTTCTCAAATTAGGCGGCTTTCTTGCTCAATCCAACCGCAGGGTTAAGGACCTCAAGTTAGAAGTAGCACTCCTCTCAGCTGAACTAGAAAATGCTAAGGCTGCGCCTAGTAATGATGCTTGTGCTGACACTGAGGCTTGGAGGGTCTGTGATGAGGCCCTCTCTGATTTGGATAAGCTAAGGACCACTCATGCTAGTGTGAACAAGGAGCTTGAAGAGCTTAAGGACAAACATCTTAGTGTGCTTGACGAGTTAGAGGAGACTCGTAGTGCTTTACTTTCTGCTGTGTTTCCGCAGAGCTTGTTGCTGTCCGGATCCTTCGCTCACACACTTGACACACCTAAGGACCATGTCGGTCTAGTTGAGGGCTGAGAGATCATGTTTCACCTAAGGACCCAACTAGCTCGATGATGATTCTTTTGTGTCCGCCTGCTTGTGATGAGTGCTTGTCCTTGAGACTAGAGAACCTAAAACTCAAGAGTAAAATTGCTGATTTGAGTTCCCTAACCGATAGCTCCTTGCTTGCTTGTTGTGATGGGTTGGATGAACATATGGGTAGAGCGCTAGAGGACATGAGTCTTAGGTTCGCCTCGCCTTATTTCGTGCAAAACTCGAGTGTCTCTCTGCAAGGCTTTTCAAAATGAGATCACTATCTTGAGTGATAAGGTTCAGAGATTGAAGGGTAAGGACCGGTGGGTGTCCAGATAAGTCTCCCGAGTCCTCTCTTCCTCAGATGAGTTTTGCCCCGTCTACATCGAGTGTGAATACCGATAAGCACTCTTGAGAAGTTCGTGGGGGCAAGAAGAAGTTGAACTTGATCTTGGATCAGTCCAAGATATCACAGGTAGAGGTCTTGGGTTTGACGGGCTTGATCACATCAAGCGCCACCCTTCCAGAGTTGTCCTGGCCGAGGCGGCGGAGCGGCCGTCGCTTTCTCCAAGGGTTCCTACCAAGACCGCTTTTAGGTCTGCAGGTCTCCAGTTGCTCTGACCGGTGGTTGCTTCCTCTCAGTAGCACCATCACCGGAAAGGGCAAGAGCACCTAGCGATCCACGGTTCTGCACCTCCTGCAACTTCGCCCACAACCAAAGCCAAAACCAAAGCCAAGCCTAAACAAAAGGCCAAGGCTAGGTTCACTGTTCTTCTTGCCACAGTTCGGTCACCGAGTGAGACTTGTTACCGGCTCGTTGGGTTTCCACAGGTCACTCTAGGGAGAGGCAAGACCACCTAGAGCACACACCTGCTTGTGTCCTAGGCAGAGTTTTCGTGTCCCCGGGTAGACCAGGGCTAGGTTTCAGGAGTGTCGTTCCCTCGAGCGGGTTCGACCAGGCTAGGTTGCGTGAGTTCCGCCGTCCTCAGGGTGTACCTTCTTTCTCTGGTGGAGGCAGACACCCGCGGCGTGAGTTTCCTCCCAGTGTCAGATGGGCTGACCAGAGGAGTGGTTCTCGGACTTGGGACAGCCCGAGGTTTTCTGGACGTAGGTCCGACAGAGTTCCCCCAGGTTTCGTTCCCGTAGAGTCAGTAGGTGCTTACGGGGGTGTGACTCAGTTTTGGGTACCTAGGTCTGCACTAGTGTGTCCTCAGGCTGAGTCCCGTTTCTCTTTTACTTGACTCAGGTTCGTGGGGCTGGGAGGAAGGGCATTTGGATCGTTGACTCCGGTTGTTGTCGCCACATGACCGGTGAGTCACGATGGTTTGCCTCCCTAGCCTCAGATCCCGACGGTGAGCAGATCACCTTCGGGGACGCTTCGTCGGGCCGTGTCCTAGCTCGCGGTTCAGTCCAGGTTAGCCCTCAGTTTGTACTTCAGGACGTAGCTCTTGTCAGCAAGCTGCAGATAATCTGCTTTACGGTCGCACTTGTTGATCGAGGCTATGAGGTTAGGTTTAGGGCGTCTGGTTCTTGTGTCCGAGTCCTCTGGCGAGTTGGTTTATGGGATCTCCGCTTTCACCGAAGTTTTCCGAGCTGATTTTCCTACTTCTTCGCTTGGTGCTCCTCACCGCTTACTTGCTTCGATTCTCGGGATATTCGTTTTTGGCACAGCGCCTTGGACATATTGGTTTTGATCACCTTGTGCGTGTCGATTCTTCGACTTGCTTTCCGGTTTTCCCAAGCTTTCTCTGCCGAGGATTTGGTTTGTGCTCCTTGCCGTCATGGCAAGATGGTTGCCGCTTCCCATCCACGCGTCTCATGCGTAATGACTGATGCACCAGGACAGCCCTTGCATATGGATACTGTTGGTCCAGCTCGAGTGCAGTCAGTTGGTGGGAAGTGGTACGTGCTTGTTATTGTTGACGATTTTTCTCGCTACTCCTGGGTCTTCTTCATGGCCTCAAAGGAGGAGACATTTGAGCTGTTCAGAAATCTCTCAAGGAGGCTTGCAGTTGAGTTTCCAGGTGCACTTCGGGCCATTCATTCTGATAATAGCACCGAATTCAAGAATACTTCTTTCGATCTTTTTTGCACACTTTCTGGAGTTGAGCATCAATTTTCTTCGCCTCATGTAGCCCAATGAGCGGGTGGTAGAGAGAAAGAATAGAACCTGGTTGAAATGGCCAGACGATCTTTCGATGAGTACTCCACCCCGCGACACTTCTGGCCGAATTTGTCTCTCTCTGCTTGCTATGTTTCCAACAGAGTGTTTCTCTGTGCCAAGTTGCACAAGACCTCGTACGAGTTTTGATATGGGTGCAAGCCCAATGTTTCACACTTTCGGATCTTTGGTTGCAAGTGCTTCATTTTAAAATCTGGCAATTTGGACAAGTTCGAGTCTCGCTCTTCTGATGGTCTTTTCTTGGGGTACACTAAGTCCTCTAGGATCTACAGGGTTTGGGACATAACTAGACGGAGGGTTGTGGAGTCTTTTGAGGTCACTTTTGACGAGGCTAGACCAAGTTCTAGGCCAGACATCTCCCAGTCTGATATTTCCTTTGAGCCTATCTTCGTAGAGGAGAAGGTGAGTCGGGATGACTGCTCGTCGGTCCCCGATGACGAACCTCCTCCACAGTAGAAGCCATAGTCGACCCACCGCTTCGATCCTCCCGAGCCCTCCGTGCCTCCACCCTCCTCGAGCCCACTCTGTTAGGACTTCTTCTTCGAGGTGTCCCTCAGAGTCCTCCCTTGGTGGCTCGATCCGCCTCGGCTTCACATGAGGTAGAGGCCACCTCGGGTGCACCTAGGCACGTTCGGGCTAGTCACCCTCCTTATCGATTATAGGACATATAGGTGGCGTGTGACTAGGTCTAGAGCACACCAGTCCCTCCTCTCTGCTGCCTTCGTTTCTTCTCTCGAGCCTAAGGACATAGCTCAGGGCTCTTGGCGACCTGATTGGGTCAATGCCATGCACGAAGAGTTAGAGAATTTTGAGAGAAACAAGGTTTGGGATTTAGTGGAATGCCCAAAGAAACGTCAATATCATAGGTACTAAATGGGTGTTTAAAAATAAGCGAGTGAGGATGGGGTAGTTGTAAGAAATAAGGCTAGGTTGGTGGCACAAGGTTTCACTCAGTCGATGGGATTGACTTTGATGCGATCTATGCTCCGGTTGCTCGACATGATTCCATTCGGATCTTCCTTGCTTTTATGGCTTCACACCGTTTCAAGATTTTTCAAATGGATGTTCAAGTGCTTTCTTGAACGGTTTCATTGAGGAAGAAGTTTTTGTTCGGCAACCTCCGGCTTTGTTTGTGTTGAGTTTCCGATCACGTATACAAGCTCTCGAAGGCTTTATATGGGCTCAAGCAGGCCCTCGAGCTTGGTACGAACGTCTCAAGAGTTATCGATTGGAAATGGTTTTTCAATGGGCGGCGTTGATAAGACCTGTTTATCAAACACAAGTCATCGATTTTCTCCTTGTGCAGATTTATGTTGATGACATTATCTTTGGTGGGTCTTCGATTCTTTGGTCTCTGAATTTGCTTCCGTCATGAGCTCTGAATTTGAGATGAGCATGATGGGTGAACTGAATTTTTCTTGGGTTTTCAAATCAAGCGAGACCCTCAGGATCTTTCTTTACCGGTCCAAGTACACTAGAGACACTGCTCAGCGGTTTGTCATGGTCGATAGTAAGCTGTTTCCACTCCCATGGCAACCACTTCGTGCTAGAGCGACTTAGATCTTGAGCTCAGAGATCGAAGCTCTATAGGAGCATGATAGGATCACTCTGTGCCTTACCTCTTCTCGGCGGACATACACTTTGCCGTGTGTCTGCAGGCGCTTCGATTCGAGCTTCCCTAGGATTTCTCACCTTCAGGCTGTCAAGCGGATCCTCCGCTACCTAGTGGCCACCCCTGAGATAGGAATCTGGTTTTCTTCTGCTTCTTGTCTATCTCTTAGAGCCTATTCTGATGCAGACTTTGCTGGCTGTAGGATAGATAGGAAGAGCACTTCAGGCACTTGCCAGTTCCTAGGCACTTCTCTTGTCTCTTGGTCTTCTAGAGCAGCACCGGTGTAGCTCGATCTCCACACCGAGGCCGAGCACGAGTAGCTGCGGCCGCTTGTTGCTGACCAAGTGCTTTGGTTAAGGCAAATGCTTCGGACTATGGGTTAGAGGTTGGTAGCGCCCCTCTCGTGTGATAATACCTCGGCCATCAACATTGCCAAAAACCCATCCAAAGCATTCGGGACCAAACACATAGATATCGGTACCACTTCCTTAGAGACCATGTAGAGAAAGGGATATAGGGCTAGGTTTTGTAGAAGGTGATCATCAACTTGCAGATATTCTCACCAAGCCCTTAGATGGTCCTAGGTTTGCCACTCTCAGGGAGAGCTTGGCTTGGTTAGTCTTTGGGGGTATCGTGTGAGGGAGCTTGATCTTGTACTATATTGTATATATTCTTTCTGTGTGGGTTTATTTTTAGAACTTGTTAGAATCACAGCACTTTCTTTGGCACCTCTTATCTCTTAGGTCGCTATCATGCGTGATTAGCAATGTCCTCTGCTCTAGTTAGAGAGTCTCACGTAGACTTATTGGTTGACCAAGTATGTGGAGGATACCTGGGTAGACAGGGTTTGTGTTTGTTCTCTCTAGTAGTCGAGTTTAGTCTTGCTTTCCTATCTTCTGTAGCTAGGAGTGTGCCTTGCGCTAGAGTGTCTCTTTGTTTCTCTTCCTGTTCTATAGCAAACCGATTTTACGCCTCTTTCCTTCCTCTATGCGCTTTTGCCTCGGGTTCTTATTTTGAGGGAGGTTTGAAGCATTGCATTTGCATCTAGTTTTTGGTTTTCTTTGCAAGTGCTTTGCCTATTAGGCTTGTTGGTCTCATCGATGTTGAGTTTTGATGTACCATTTGAGTTTATGTGCAAACTTGTTTGATTTGACACGAGTTTGAGAAAAGGCTAGAAGGAGCTTAAAAATCTTTGAAAAAATCATTGCAAAACTTGACATTTGCATGTTTTCATGGTTGGGCTTTTCATTGTCAAAATGTCGGTACATTTTTCTTGATCTCCGTCGAGATTTTGAAACTCGAGTTGCCTTCTTCTGATCGTGACCACTTCTTTAGTGGAGTCCATTTGCCCCTTGCTTAAAATAAAGCAACCAAACATGGGTTTCAATCCCTGAGGTTTGCATTTGGTAGAATTTGTGGGTGACCTAGGGGGTTGGTTCCAAGTTACCCTTGGGTTGTGCTCTACTAGCAATCATTCACCATGTGAATAGGTGCAAATAAAGTCAAGAAGGCCTCTCCAAAACAAAAAAAAAAAAAAAAAACAAAACACATCAAAAACAAAACAAAAAAGCAAAAGGAGAGATTATGGCCAAAAATAAAATTCAGTTTGGGCACTCTTTGGACACATTTTGGTCTTGGTCATTCTCGATTTGGCAACCTTGTTTTTCGTTGTCTTGATGTTTCTCAAGTTTGTGCACCCATTTTGATTTTGAAACGCGTCTATTCATTGCCAATGTGCACATGACTTGAATCAACAAAATGTTTTGTTTTGCTCCTTCCATGCCTTAGTACCTTTTATGCATCTTGTCGACTTGTGAACCTCAAACTTCATTTGAACCTCGATATTCAACTTTGGTGACCATTTGGCTAATTGGCAAAGCCCTTGGTTAGGTTTTCTTCATTGCATATGCATTGTTCGGGTTCTTGATTGGTGTCTTGCTGACCATTTGACAAAAAGGGGGAGAATCATGATTTCAGGGGGAGTTTCAAAACTGAAAATTGAGTTTGAAATCAAAACCTCGCTTTCATGGCCAATTTTGGGAAATTTTGTCAACATGCTCATCAAGGGGGAGATTGTGAAGTCATGAGTGATGAGCATGTGGTGGTTTTCGTTTAAATTCAAAATTCAAATCCACTTTTGATTTGGCATGTTACAAATTTGATTCTTGCGAAGTTTTGAACCCCTGCAGTTGGAGCTTGCACTTAGATGTTGCGCTGAACGGTCCACGGAACCTCTGGTTCCCAGCCGAATCGCTCCTAGATCACCGGACGGCGTCCGTCGGTCGATTTCCTATCGTGCTGTTACTATTTTCCTGCTCGGATGAATCAGAACCCGATCGGAGATCGGTTTGTTTCCTTGTATTCGTGTTGTTCTCGTGTACGCGGTGATGGTCTCAATGCGCTTGGCGCGCTGAAAGAACCGGCCAGTGGGTGGCGGTGGTCCGGAGGACCGGTCGCGAGTCTGCGGTGGAGGTTTTTCGGGCGCCTGGGCACTGGACGTCGCTCGTGCACGACCTCGTCGAAGTCTTGGGAGCATCGGAGCCGCTGGAGGTGGTTGGCAATGCTTCAGGATTCGTGCGAGAGAGACCGGAGTGTGTTTTCGGGGTTTCGCCCCGCCCTGTGGTGTTTTCACAAATGTGTGGCTTGGGCTATAAATAGGACCCCAAGGCTTCACTTGGAGGGGTCCTTGAGCCATTTGTAGCCAGCCAACATAGGTGAGAGTTGAGGAGCTGCGTCTCTGTGTGAGTGTGGGGGCTGCGTCTCCGGGTCCCTGATCTGTAGTTCGTTCATGAGCTAATAGATCGGCGTTTTATATCGTTCTTGCACTTACTTTCAGCATTTAAATTCAGCATTTAAATACCGTAGAGTGAAATGATCTTGTGGGATTTGTGTGTGTTCTTGTTTCAATCTTGAGCCATCCCTGAAAAACTCCCGTGCCTCCTTTTCTATTTTATATGCTTTGATGGCTCAAGTCTGTTCTTGAAGTTCCTGTCTTGTTCTCCGCGCAGCAGGCAGTGTTTGATTTTTCATATTTTCTGTAAAAGGCGTTTTGAGGAGATTTCTGGTGGAGTGCTTCATGACTTATTGATTAATCGGAAGAAAAATGTCCAAACATTGAGAAGCACCAGAAACCTACCATCCCTCTGCTCCAAGTGGAAACAAACTCTGGGGTTTCTGTTTTTTGCTTTCCAGAAAGCAGCTTGTGATGTTTGAATTTTCATGATTTATCTACAAGGATTTTTGAGATGATTTTTGGTAAAGTTGTGCACGACCCATTGAGAAATAGGGAGAAAAATTCCCAAAATTTGATGAGCACCAGAAAGCCACCATCCATCTCCTCCAAGTGAGAACAAATCTGCTTTTTGCTTTTCTGAAAGTCACTTTGGTTATTTGGCTTGATCTCCTTTCTTAAAGTAAGGTTTGAATTGATTCTTCTCTTTTGGACACTTGACAACCAGGATTGTGTGTGAAAAATCCCCACATATTCCATGACTCTCATTCATGCTAGGGGTACACATAGTTGTCAAGTTGTTCACATTTTGGGGTACCGGTGAATTCGAAAAAGAACGGCCGTAAAAATTCGAGGCTCTCATTCACCCCCCCCCCCCCTCTATTCGCCGTGGTTAGCTTCACAGATGAACTATTTTATGATGGAATTAATGGGATCTGTGCAAATGTTCATGAAATGAGTTATGGTGAAATGGTGATCTGTGCAATGAATTGTTAATATGTGCAAAAATGTTCATCAACAAATGAGTACAAGTATGAATCTGTGAAATGGTGATCTGTGCAATGAATTGGTGATCTGTGCAAATGTTCATCAAATGAGTTATGGTTCGGTGTTAAGTCTTTTTCTTCAATTTGAAATGGTGATTTGTGCAAAGAATTGGTGATATGTGCAAATGCCGATTTGCATTGAAATAGTGATCTGGGTGCCCCACCAGTACCGGTTCATAACATGGGCCGGTACAGCAACCCCCGGACAGATTTGGCCTTCAATAACATGGACCGGTTGAAGAGACCAACCGGTACTGATTTTCTAACATCAGTACCGGTTGGTTACACCAACGGGAACTCGGTCTGCTTAATACCGGTTAGTTACAAGAACCGGGACCGATGTTAGAGCATCAGGACATGCCTTCCATAACATGGACCGGCTAAAAAAACCAACCGGAACTGATTCTCTAACATCAGTACCGGTTGGTTACACCAACCGGAACTCGGCCTGCTTAATACCGGTTGGTTACAAGAACCGAGACCGATGTTACAGCATCAGTACAGGCTGGTATCTTAAACCGGTACTAAGCAGCCTTATTTGAACATCCTCTTCCCCGCCTCCTCCCCACACTCTGCCAGATCAAGAACAGTGCAGCGCTGCCCAAGAGCTCCAAGAAAGGGGGAGGGGTACTGCCAAAATTTTGGTCGTTTTACTCCCAACCAAGTTAACCAAGGTTAGTAACCTCGTTCCTCACCACATTTGGTGTAAAATGGAGCTTCTTCTTTGCTCGAAATGTGAAGAAAATTTGATCTTTTCTCATGATCGATCAAGAACAGTGCAGCGCCGGCCAAGAGCTTCAAGAAAGGGGAGGTGCTGCCAAAATTTTGGTTATTTTACTCCCAGCCAAGTTAACCAAGGTTAGTAACATAGTTCCTCACTACATTTGGTGTAAAATGCAGCTTCTTCTTTGCTTGAAATGTGAAGAAAATTTGATCTTTTCTCATGATCGATCAAGAACAGTGCAGCGCCGGCCAAGAGCTTCAAAAAGGGGGAGGTGCTGCCTAAATTTTGGTCATTTTACTCCCACTCAAGTTAACCAAGGTTAGTAACATCGTTTCTCACTACATTTAGTGTAAATTTAAGCTTCTTCTTTGCTTCAATGTGAAGAAAATTTGAGCTTTTCTCATGATTGATAAAATATTATGAATGTAGAGAGCTAGCTCGATCTTTTCATGTAGGTTGCAATAACTTGTTGTGTAAGTTTGGAATTTGCTTGGATTAGATGTAGCTCGCGTTGAATGTGTGGATCTATCTCAAATTTAGGTTTTGGTTCCATCGATCAATGAAGAATTTTGAATCTAGATTTTGATCTACGAAGTCTTTGTTGTTAGGTGTGGATCTAGCTCAAAATTAGGTTTTGGTTCCATCGATCGATGAAGAATTTTGAATCTAGACCGGGACTGATCTACCAAGTCTTTCTTGTTAGGTGTGGATCTAGCTCAAATTTAGGTTTTGGTTCCATCGATCGATGAAGAATTTTGAATCTAGACTTTGATCTACCAAGTCTTTCTTGATAGGTGTTGATCTAGTTCAAAATTAGGTTTGGTTCCATCGATCGATGAAGAATTTTGAATCTTGACTTTTGATCTACCAAGTCTTTCTTGTTAGGTGTGGATCTAGCTCAAATTTAGGTTTTGGTTCCATCGATCGATGAAGAATTTTTAAATAAATTTAATATTGGTTTAATTTGAAATTTGTGAAATGCTAAAAAATTTATTATTGAAAAATGAGCTAATAGCTGCCTTGATGTAACATAACGTAGATGGACCGGCCATGGATGTACATGGACCGACGCACCCCGGAGTTCTTGTAGGGTTTGCAAGCTTTTCTTCGTGCGGCGGATGCATATACGAAGTCAGGCTACATATGTTGTCCATGCATAGTCTGCAAGAATGAGAAGGAGTGGCCAAAATCTAGTCACCTTCACTTTCATTTGCTCTCAAGAGGTTTCATACCAAACTATACCTGTTGGACCAAGCATGGTGAAGAAGAGACTATACGAGAAGATGGTGAAGAAGAAGAAGATCAGGGGGACAACAATATCCCCGATGCTGGCCAACATGGTTATTTCGAAGATACATTGGGGGAGTTTGGCGATGATGACCTAGAACAGATGCTGCTTGATGAAGAGGGAGAATACACCGATGAAAGACATTACGAAAAGTTCCAGCGCCTATGAGAGGACCACAGAACAGTATTGTACCCAAACTGCCGACAGGGCCACAGAAAATTGTGTACCACGCTAGAACTCATGTAATGGAAGGCGACCAATGAATTGTCTAATATGGGATTCGACAAGTTGTTATGCCTCATAAAGAAGTTGCTTCCAGAGGGTAACACGCTGTCTGAAACTACGTACGACGCCAAGTAAGCTGTCTTCCCTTTGGGGTTGAAGGTACAAAAGATACATGCATGCCGGAACGATTGTATCCTGTATCGCAATGAGTACGAGGATTTGGAAGCTTGTCTGGTGTGCAGAACTTTGAGGTATAAAACTAGGCGTGGTGACCGAGGCGAGGAAGAGGGACAGCGTAAGAAGAAGAGACCCCCGTTAAGGTGGTCTCGTATTTCTCTATAATCCCCCGGTTGAAGCGTTTATTTACGAGCAGAAGGCCAAGGAGATGCAAAAATTCATTGAAGAAACTGGTCTTCACCCAGAGCAAATATTAGGCGACATGCAGATTGAAGCTGCAGAAGTCAGATAGCCATTTACACCGGGCGCTTCCTTGGTCAGGCGTGAGGAGATTGGCCAGCTACCAACTAGGATGCGCCAATTCCATGAATGGTATCTGGATGCGTTCAAGCATGGCCTAGCGTCATTTGCCCTCAAGTACAAGGAAGAACATTTTTTTACTGACGATGAATTTTATGTCCAATGGCCGATAATGTACGAGCTATACCGGTCGAGCGCCATCGGCGTGTCCATGTTGAGTTGCTGGACTCTGTAAGTGTCTTATTTAATTGTAAAAATCCACCGTGCTGGCCCTTGCACTATACTAACTTGCAAGCCTAACTAATTTCTTCTAATATAGAATGGAAATACAAAGATGCAAAAGTGTTTCTACTGTCAACACAGGCTTCCTTGACCCTTTAGTCATCAATGAGACAAATGTTCAACTATCCCCTGCCGATACAGAGACCAACATATAAAAGGGGCTAATAGGTCAAAACTATCATTCAAAGATACTTTTACCCTACAACTTTGAGTAAGTGTTTTCGTACCGCCTTGTTCTAATCTTTTTCCACAACACGATGTTAGAACTAATTAGTTACCTTCGTTGCCATATATATGTAAAGCTTTCACTGGATTCTTCTCATTATCGAGCTAGATCGTAGCATGATCATAGTTATGGACTCGCTGAGGAGACCAGTTGAAAAGTACCAAAACTTGATCGACATTCTCAACCGGTATTCTTGTTCTTTCCATTATTGTGCTCGTTCTACTCCATTTTAAACAAATTCTAATCATGTTTAATTTGCAATCACGTGTGTAGTGCATTCGCACGGTTCGGTACTGAAATCGTGGGCGAATTCAACGAGGAATTCAATATTACACTTGCCTCTCGAGTATGTATACCATCATGGTAGCTTTTGAGTTAGTTAACTTCATTTCCATGCATCCATTTCACGCTATTAGCTTTTTTCACCACAGATCTGGCGTTAGCCGTCGGGCACCAATTTATGCGGCTACTATGTGTGCCATACTATGCACATCCTGACCGGAGGTGCTAGCGACTTGCAAGGTGCGTCCGATTTCTCGCCGGCGAAAGTGAGAGTGATCCAAGAACAACTCGTCGGCTGGATTTTCGATGAGGTCGTAAAACCAAGAGACGAGTTTCACAATCCAGCGGCAAATAGGTGGGGCCCTTCGATTAAGACCGGTTGACTGTCAAGGTCGACATCTACAGCTACCAAGAGTGATGCATATAAAAGATCATGATGAACGTTCTGTAATTAAAGTTGTAATGAATGTTATGTGAACTGTATATGTGTACTATATATATGCATGATTGATTCATTGTGATACCTAATAGTTGTAATTAAAGTTGTTAATAAAAGATCTGTGATCTAATTATCAGTTAATTGAGCATGATATGTGCTTTAATTAATTGTGACTTAGTACACACATATATATATAATATATATTACCTCACAAGCATATATATATTACATATAGCTCAGGTGGTGGTGCTTTCGATGCAGTTGGAGGAACCAGGGACGATCGATGACTTATCGATACTAGTTAGTGCCTCCAACCGGTACTAACAGGGCCTTCGGCGGCGCTTGCTAAAGCTAAAGCCACGTGTGCTGCTTTCGATGCAGATTGGAGGAACCAACAGGACTAATCGGCGACTTATCGATACCGAGAGGTGCCTCCAACCAGTCTTGGCGGGGCTTCGGCGACGCATGGGCTAAAGCCACGTGTGGCCTCCAACCGGTACTGATACTATATCAGCGCCGGGTGAGGCAACCGGAACTAATGCCATGGGGCATCAGTCCCCAGATGGTGCATGCGGTTCAAAACCGTCTTGATGGCGTTGTGAACCCGTCTCGACAGGCGGATCTGTAGTAGTGCATCCAGGTACAGTTCATGGAATTAGCACATCCTAGTTGGTAGCTGAACAAGCTCCTCACGCCTGAACAATGATGCGCCTGATGTAAATGGCCATTTGACTTGTGCAGCTTCAATCTTCTTGTCGCCTAATATTTGATCTGGGTCAAGACCAGTTTTTTTATTAATTTTAATATCTCCTTGGCCTTCTGCTCAGCTGATGACGTCATCTCCTGTAACGTCTTCTTCTTGTACCTTTCCTTGACCAATGTGCGCTCGTAGTCAGAGACATGAGGTTTTTCTTTTTATCCTTCAAATTTTTAATTGTCCTCAGGCCTTTTGGAAATACTTCCGCACCAGGATGAACCTTCTTCTCTGGTGACTTAGGTTTAAAAAATTTAGTGACCTTGGCTCTGAGTTCCTGCAGGAGACGGGCTTCTTTTAGGGGGCATCTTCTTTGGTGACGATGGAGGCGACAACGGACCACTTATGTGTGCCGGAGGTGATGAAGATGTTACAGAGGACACGTCCATGTTATCTTGAAAAATGATGTACTTCTTGCACCATAGGATGAAATTGTGTACTGCCTCTCCTAACTTCGTAGTCCCGTCACCTCTGGGAATATCGAGGTCAAGGTCCTCGGACCCTGGCCATACCTCCTTCACCGAGACCCTGGAGTAGCGCTGCGGTATCTGCTGGGCATGGATGACCTGCCCTGGCTCCACTAGGTGAGCCATGCCGTGAGCCGCCTTGAAGGAGATGTTCTTCGTTTGGATGTGCAGCTCACAAGGTGTCCGCTGCGTGATGTCGTCCACGGGCCAGTGGCCCAAGTCTGCTTCGGGTCGCCTACCGGAAGTGCAGCTGCTTCACCACCTTGAGGGGATAATGACGTCCGAATTACTAGGAGGTTCCTGGTCCGCATCCAGCCGTTGGCTCAAGGCTAACTGCACCTGTCTTTGGACCTCTTCTTTCATGCTCTGTTGTGTTTGATTCACGCGTTCTTCAAGCATTAGGAGCTGCTGTGCCTGTGGGACTTGCTTCTCACCCGACTCCTATAGGTCTCGGCGTCCTTAGCGAAACCAATCTTCCACGGAACGATGCCAACGCCTCGTGTACGTGTAGGGTGCTCCAGGTTTTGTAGGGCCCTTGTAAGCTCGTCGTTCTCCCTGTTTGGCACGAAGGTGCCCTGGGAAGAGTCCTCGATCGAATTTACAAGTCTTTTGTTCACATCTGTCAGCACCATCCCGAGCACCACGTTTCCATCATCATCAAGGCTGCCGCAATGAGCATAGAACCAGCTCTTCACTCTGTCTGACCATTCCATTGTCACGGGTGTGACACCCTTCGTCAGCAGTTCCTGTTCCCTCTTCTCCTATTTAGGCA
The DNA here is from genome assembly GCA_036346145.1 of Olyra latifolia. Lineage (NCBI taxonomy): Eukaryota > Viridiplantae > Streptophyta > Magnoliopsida > Poales > Poaceae > Olyra > Olyra latifolia. The sequence goes on along the minus strand of CM070528.1, from coordinate 44,751,608 downwards.
TCGCCTGGCGATAACCACCAGGGGCGAGGTGGTGGTGATATTGCTTCTTCTAAGCATTCTGCCTGTTCCTTTCGGTCATATCTTTAACCTTCTTTTGAATTCTTTTAGTTCACGAACGCATCCCAGTGATCTTGCAACTTTGGGTACTTGTTGAAGTCGGGAGTTCAATTCTTCTTGATATAGTCCGTGTTCAACTTCTTTTTATATGTCTGGAATGCGATGGCCATCTTCTTCAATGCGTAACTCATCACCTTCTCTTCGGTCCCTTGAGGGAAGGTGAATGTCTCCTTCAGATCGGTCTAAACCATGTTCTTCGTATCTTCAGGAACTTTCTCCCGTTTCGCGACGCTAATTGGCACGTGGTCCCTGATGTGGACGCCGCATGCCGAATTGAACGGCCCAAGTGCCCCCAGGGTTGCAAGAGGTTGGCTGTTATCGCCGACTTCGGTGATAACATGTCTTGCCTTCGACTTCTTACTTGCACCTCGCGAACATGATTGCCTACTCGATTGACTAATCTGAAAATATGGTACAATAATGAATGGGTTAGAATATTAGCTTAGCATGATAGTGGAACCGGCATATACGCATTCGTACTAATTACCATGGTCTTCTCAGCGGACTCTAGGGCCTCATCGGTCTCGATGGGCCTTGCGGCCTCGGCGGCCTTAGCGAGCTCATAAACATCATCTCCCAAAATCAAACTTCTCATGAACTCATCTCCATCAAATCCTTCTCTCGCCATCGTTGTCTCTTAGTCTAGAAGAAGGCACTGAAAATTAACGAAAAAAGATCAACAAAAGTATACTCACACATTCATATATAATTATACATTTCACATATATGTATACATTTCAACATAGATCAATAAGAGGGGGTAGAGGAGGACGGGCGGCAACGAAGAGGACGGTGGGGTAGAGGAAGATTGTAACACCCTGGCTCGTCCCTAAGCCCAGAATGCTACCAAACATAAAGTGAGATTTTGCCTTGTTCCTTTCATCATCTTGGACCTCTTGGTAGCATGGCTATTCTAAGCTCTCAAGTGTAGGGCCATAGCCCTGTGATGGGTTGGTTAATTATGATAAGCTCAGGTTTAGTCCAAGAAGACAGAAGCAAATTAGCAAAACATACTTAACTGCAATTGGTGTTTGCTAGAAAAAGCAACTGAGTTGTCATTCACAATTATACATATAGTTGAATCACCCAGAATGGGGGAAAAGATTAGCTCACAGGCTTAGTTGTGCCTAGTAGACTTAGTTAGGAAAAAAAAACTGTGAACTAAATATATTCAGGCCTAGTAAACTTCCGAGCCACTCCTTTAGGACGACTGGAAGGACGGATTGCCCCCACCGGTGTTTCTCGCATTCTTCCCCCTCCTCTCCCCTTGTGTCCAAAATAAATTGTATATTTGATCTCCTAATAATTTTAGGAGCTCATAACAAAATTAGACTCTTTCTTTTTTGTACTTAACCCTTGACTTCTAATACTGGATCACTTCACTCCAAGGCTGATTTTGAGAGTGACTTTGCTAATGATGCCACATAACTAGGTTTTGCCACCATGGCATATTGGCATCACAGACACCGACAAGTGCAACTTCAGCATGTATCACTACTATAGATCGGCCATCGATGCCGGTTCTAACGGCCATCAAGATGCGGTTTTTAACCAGTCTGAGACCATCCGGGACTGATGCCCCATGGCATCAGTCCCGGTTCACTCACCCGATGCTGATATAATATCAGTACCGGTTGGAGGCCACACGTGGCTTTAGCCCGTGCCTCACCGAAACCCACGATCGATCTGGGTTGGTTCTTCTAACGATCGAGCAGCACACGTGGCTTTAGCCCATGCGTCGCCGAACCCTATCGAAGACGGTTGGAGGCACCAATCGCAGCGATAAGCTCTTGATCGATCCGGTTGGTACCTCCAACCGGTACTGAGCAGCCACCACCTGACCTATAAATAATATATATATGCGTGTGAGGTAATATATATTATATATGTGTCTGTGTGTGTTAAGTCTAATATTATTATATATATATATATGTGTGTGTGCTAAGTCACAATTAATTAAAGCACATATAATCAATCATGCATAATTAACTGAATATTAAATCACGGAACTTTTATTAACAACTTTAATTACAACTATTAGGTATCACAATGAATCAATCATGCCTATATATAGTACACATATACAGTTCACATAACATTCAATAAAACGTTAATTACAGAACGTGAAACTAGCCTATTTGCCGCTGGATCGTGAAACTAGCCTCTTGGATTTACGACCTCTTCAAAAATCTAGCCGACGAGTTGTTCTTGGATCGCTCTCACTTTCGCCGCCGAGAAATCGGACGAACCTTGCAAGTCGCTAGCACCTCCAGTCATGATGTGCATAGTATGGCACACATAGTAGCCGCATATATTGGTGCTCGACGGCTGACACCAGATCTGTGGTGAAAAAAGCTAAAAGAGTGAAATGGATGCATGAAAATGAAGATAACTAACTCAAAAGCTACCATGATGGCGTACATACTCTAGAGGCAAGTGTAATATCGAATTCCTCGTTGAATTAGCTCACGATTTCAGTACGGAACCGTGCGAATGCACTACACACGTGATTGCAAATTGAACATGATTAGAATTTATTTAAAATGGAGTAGAACTAGCACAATAATGGAAAGAACAAGAATACCGGTTGAGCATGTTAATCAAGTTTTGGTACTTTTCAACTGGTCTCCTTAGCGAGTCCATAACTGTGATCATGCTACGATCTAGCTCGATAATGAGAAGAATCCAGTGAAAGCTGTACATATATATGGCAATGTAGGTAACTAATTAGTTCTAATATCGTGTTATGGAAAAAGATTAGAACGAGGCGGTACGAAAACACTTACTCAAAGGTGTAGGGTAAAAGTATCTTTGACTGACATTTTTGACCTATTAGCCCCTTGTATAAGCTGGTCTCTGTATCGGCAGGGGATAGTTGAACAGTTGTCTCATTGATAACTAAAGGAAGCCTGTATTGAAAATGTACTCCCGTTTGCATCTTTGTATCTCCATTCTATATAAGAAGAAATTAGTTAGGCTTGCAAGATAGTATTGTGCAAGGGCTCGCACGATGGATTTTTGCAATTAAATAAGACACTTGCAGAGTCCAGCAACTCAACATGGACATGTTGATGGCGTCTGGCTGGTATAGCTCGTACATTACTGGCCATTCGATATAAAATTCACTGTCGCCGTGGAAAAAATGTTCTTCCTTGTACTTGATGGCAAATGACGCTAGGCCACGCTTGAACGCATCCAGATACCATTCATGGAATTGGCGCATCCTAGTTGGTAGCTAGCCAAGCTCCTTACACCTGACCAAGGAAGCGCCCGGTGTATATGGCCATCTAACTTGTGCAGCTTCAATCTGCATGTCGCCTAATATTTGATCTAGGTGCAGACCAGTTTCTTCGATGAATTTTTGCTTCTCCTTGGCCTTCTGATCAGCTGATGACGTCGTCTCCTTTGATGTCTTCCTGTTGGACCTTTTCTTGACCAATGTGCGCTCGTAATTAGATACACGAGGTTTTTTCTTTTTGACCTTCAAATTTTTCACTGTCCTCAAGCCTTTTAGAAATTCTTCCGTACCAGGCTGAACATTCTTCTCTGGTGACTTGGGTTTAGAAAATTTAGTGACCTCGGCTCTGACTACCTTCTCGATCTCCTTCTCCGTCATATCGTACGCCCGCTTTGGAAGTGCCGCCAGCTTCTTGGGTTGGGTAGACCTCGTCCTCTTCTTGTAGCTTTGGGCGAGTGGCTTGCTTGTCTTGGCGACGATGTTGGAGTTGGAGTTTCGCATGCGGGGCTCGGTGCAGGAGATGGGCTTCTTCTGAGAGGCATCTCCTTTGGTGATGATGGAGGTGATGACGGACCGCTTATGTGTGCCGGAGGTGATGAAGGTGTTGGAGAGGACACGTCAATGTGATCTCGAAAAATGATGTACTTCTTGTGCCATAGGATGAAATTGTGGACTGCCTCTCCTAACTTCGTAGTCCCGTCACCTCCGGGAATATCGAGGTCCAGGTCCTCGCACCCTGGGCATACCTTCTCCACCGAGACCTTGGAGTAGCCCAGCAGTATCTGTTGGCCATGGATGACCTGCCCCAGCTCCACCGGGTGTGCCATGCCGTGAGCCGTCTTGAAAGAGATGTTCCTCACTTGGACGTGCAGCTCATAAGGTGTCCATTGCGTGATGTCGTCCACGGGCCAGTGGCGCAACTCTGCGTGGGGCAACCCACCGGAAGCTCAGCTGCTTCTCCGCCTTGAGGGATTAATGAGGTCCGAATTAGTAGGAGGTTCCTGGCCCGCATCTAGCCGTTAGTTCAAGGCTCACTGCACCTGTCTTTGGACCTCTTCTTTCATGCTCTGTTGTATTTGATTCAGGTGTTCTTCAAGCATTAGGAGCTGTTGTGCCTGTCTGGACTTGCTTCTCACCACATTCTTATAGGTATCGCTGTCCTTAGTGAACCCAGTCTTCTACGGAACGGTGCCAACGCCTCGTGTACGTCCAGGGTGCTCCGGGTTTTGTAGGGCCCTTGTAAGCTCGTCGTTCTCCCTGTTTGGCACAAAGATGCCCTGAGAAGATTCCTCGATTGACTTTACAAGTCTTCTGGCACATTTGTCAGCACATTCCCGAGCACCGTGTTTCCATCATCGTCAAGGCCACCGCCGTGAGTATAGAACTAGCTCTTGGGCTCTATCTAGCCATTCCATTGTAGCGGGTGCGACACCCTTCGCCAGCAGTTCCTGTTCCCTCTTCTCCCATTTGTGCATCGCCTGGCGGTAACCACCAGGGCCGAGGTGGTGATGGTATTGCTTCTTCTAAGCATTCTGGTTGTTCCTTTCGGTCATACTTTGACCTTCATTTGAATTCTTGTAGTTCACGAACGCATCCTAGTGATCCTGCAACATTGGGTACTTGTTGAAGTTGGGCATTCGGTTCTTCTTGATGTACTCCGTGTTCAACTTCTTTTTATAAGTTTGGAATGCGATGGCCATCTTCTTCAACGTGTAACTCTTCACCTTCTCTTCGATCCCTTGGGGGAAGGTGAATGTCTCCTTCAGGTCGGTCCAGATCAAGTTCTTCGTATCTTCAGGGACATTATCCCGTCTCGCGATGCTAATTGGCACATGATCCCTGACGTGGACGCCGCATGCCGAATTGAACGGCCCAAGCACCACTAGGGGTGCAAGAGGTTGACCGTTATCGCCGACTTCGGTGATAACATATCTTGCCTTCGACTTCTTGTTTGAATCTCACTGACGTAATTGGCTACTCGATTGAGTAATATGAAAATATGGTACAATAATGAACGGGTTAGAATGTTGGCTTAGCATGATGGTGGAACCAGCATATACACATTCGATCTAATTACCATGGTCGTCTCAGCGGCCTCAGGGGCCTCATCGGTCTCGACGGGCCTTGCGGCCTCGATGGAATCATCGAGCTCATAACCATCTTCTCCCGGAATCAAACCTCTCATGAACTCGTCTCCATCAAATACTTCTCCCGCCATCGTAGTTTCGTAGTCTATAAGAAGGCATTGAAAATTAAAGAAAAAAGATCAACAAAAGTATACTTGCACATTTCACATATACTTATACATTTCACATATAATTATACATAAACGGGCGACGACGACGCGGAGGGCGACGACGACGAGGACGGTATATACATTACATTTCACATATACTTATACATTTCACAATTGACATATACATCTCAGAATTCAAATTTGCTATAAAATTGGCATATACATATACATCTCAAAATTCATATAAATAATATATAGAGGCCAGAATGTCTTTCATTATCTAAAAAACTAGTACATATAAATAAGATACAAGATACACTATTGCTAGCTAAGCTGCAAGCTTGTAATGCTTATCATGCATTCATGTGCTCTTGTATCTTTCTATCCTCTCTCGTTTGTTATCCTCCTCTGCAATTTTTAACACCTTGTGAATGGATGTAGCAACACCCAATAGGAAATTATGCTCAGTTCAAAAGATGTTATGCGCAATCCAAATATGAATTTGAATATGGATACAAACATAATATAATTTGTTACTCAGATAGAAAAATATATATTTTATTTGTATCCTAATGAATGCTATTGTTGAATGATACAACATTTCACATCTATTTGGCAATTTAACTACTTTACAAACCTTTATATTTATATGCTATTTTTATAATGGTGTGATGATTCTATATAGCATTAAAAAAATTCATATAGTTGTGCACCCCCAGTTCTAAAATCTGGCCCGCCCTTTGCATAGGTCAGGCATTTAAATCGAACACTCTGTGGGCGCACCGTGATTGTGCTCCTGTTGGTCGCGCCGCACCCCTATCGGTCGTGCCCGCATGTGTCACGCTCCGTCATGGTTGCCCGCGCCCGCACTCACTGTGCCATGCTCTGCCTCCACCTTGCTGAGGAGCAAGGGAAGGGAAGGAGAGAGGAGCACATGGAGCACCTTGCTCGTGGGGTCGTGGAGACAAGGAAGACGGTGGCACGCGCGGGGTCGTCGTTTGCGAGGAGGTCCGCGGCACGCGCGGGGTCATCTTTGGCGAGGAGGACGGCAGCGCACGCGGGGTAGTCGGAGGAGAGGAAGACGGCGGCGCGTGTGGGTCGTCGACGGCGAGGGCTGAAGGCGGCATCAGCAAGAGAGGTTGGAGGCATAAGTGTTATATTGTCTCCACCCTCTCTCGCTTTCGAATTTATATGATGGGGGCATCAGTCCCGGTTGGTGTCATCCTTGGGGTGACCTCACATCGATCGATTGATTACACCAACGGGACCAACGCCCCATCGGCTAGTGCCTAGGAACCATCAGTCCTGTTGGTGTAACAAAGCTGGGGCCGAATGCTCCTAGTCGGTTGAGGACACCAGCCGGGAATGAATCTCATTAGTCGATGAGATTACACCAACCGGGTGATTTTCCAAAATAAAAAAAGAATCTGTGTGTGGTGGCTCGAACCGTGACTGTGCCGTGACGAGGAGCCAGCTCAGCATCTTGTTGCTAGCCTCCTCGACATGTGGGCCCATCCCTGGTAGGTCCCACATGTCATTGGTACTAATTTGATATTAATTTCTCGAAAATTATAGAAAACTATTGGGAGCCTTGAAATTTCTCTTTAATTTTCCAAATTTTAGTATAAATTTTCACCTTTTATATAAATTCAATTATTGCTTCATTGCTTACTAAAAAAATAATAAATCATACTTATTCCACACTAAAATGATTTTCAAAAAATAAAATAAATTAAAAATTCACATGTTCTTTACAATATTATTTTCCAACCATCTTAATACATATTTTCACCTTTTTATATAAATTTTAATTATTGCTTCCTTGCTTAATAAAAAATCATAATTCATACACGGGTTTATATAACACAGTTGGACTTATTTGCTAACTGTTGTAGGGGCAGCCACCCCACCTCCAGGAGAGGTGGATGTCCATGAAGATGCTGTGAAGATTCTTCGTGAAGATTGTTACCCGAAGGGGTAAGTGACGAATCTTATCCGAAATGACCTAAAGACAGACCATGAGGGGAAGACTTGGATATGCGCGAAGGGTCAAGGAAGGACGCGAAGGATGAAGCATTCCGAGTGCATCTCAAGCAAGGAGAGCCCTCGGGATTTCCACCGAAGGATGACGGAGGATGTCTTGTCGAGGGATTCACGAAGACCCTTCGGAAAGACCGAGAATGATCTTTGACAAGTTTCGGGTCAAAAGACAAAGACTTCGTGACAGCCACTGACAAGAACGAATCGAATCAAATCAATTCAACAACTTTGTCAAAGTATGTCCCCCAAGGGCATATTAGGGAGCAGGATAGCGTGGATTGCAAGAAAACTAGTCTAGCCGTCGATTATAGGATCGACGATCCAGAGATCAGGGCAATCTGGGTATTCCCCATGGGTCAGGATACTTTAGGTATTTTCCATGCATGTAAACCCTAGCCCTAAAGTTGTATAAATTAATAAGCTCATCAATGAAAGGGACCAAGCATTCTGATCATTCACATTAGTACTAGTTTATTCGCTGAGCGCTCTGCTCTCTCACCACCATTCTCTCTCGGCGTCATCTCCATCACCGGGGAGGGGCGCTGAACCTCACCGTCGGCGGGATTTCCCGGCGACAGTTAGTGCCATCCGTGGGGAGAGGCGAGCGGTTGCGGTGATGGCTAGACCTAGGAGGAGTGTCGCAGCGGCCGGAGGCGAGCCACCGGAGTCAGGGCACGACGGAGCGTACGCAAGGCAGGAGCGGCAAATCCAGGATGAACATGATATCACTGGCGAGACGATGGAGGGAGTGGCTCAAAGGGCGATCGCCACCGCACCAACTACTGACCGTCGGCGGGGGGACGCGTCGGCGCAAGGCCCTGGCGGAAACATCCCAAGAGCTCCCGGCATCAACTTGCAGGGCTGGAGGAACCAGAGCCAAGATGCCCCGGACGTGAGCGGGGGAAGATTCGACGAGGCAGGACCCAGCAGGGTCGTTCGAGGGGAGATGCAGCAAAACCTGCCCACCCATCCCATGCAAGAGCGTCAACACGATGACCCTTCATCTGCTGAAGACATCCTGCGAGATAGGAGAAGGCTATTAGAGGAACAAATCGACCTGCTCCGAAGAGAGCTCGTGACGATGCAACCCCAACAGCGCTACATGCGCCGAAGGATACCATACCCAGAGGAGAACCATGAGCAGCATCGGCAAAATGTAATGGTGGCACAGCCGAAGAAGGCTACCGAAGGGCCGCTGAGTGCACAACTTCGTGGCAAAAAATGGCCCGAAGGATTCAAGATGCTGAGTGTGTTCAAATTCTCTGGAGAAACCGACCCAAACGAATTCCTGGATGTATATGACACGGCAGTTGAAGCGGCGGTGGAGATGATGATATTAAGGCAAAGAGTTTCTTTGTTAACACGAAGACCTTGCACTCTCTTGGTACACTTCATCGCCGCAAGGATCCATACACTCATGGAACCAACTCAAAGATGCCTTCGCTAACAACTTTCAAGGCAATTATATCCAAAGAATGGTGGAAGGGACCTTTTGCCTTGGAGCAGGGCAAGAAGGAAAGCACAAGGATTACTATAAAGATTTGCTGCCATACGATGCGGATCGGGGATGTTTCGACTCTTCGTAATTAATGCATTAGAAGAGGTCTTCAACTGGACCCCTTCTACACAAGTCGATTTGGACCCTACAAGCAATTGCGCTTCTTTACGGTGAGGTTGAAGGGTATGCAAAGGGAGAGGAGGAGAATTAGAGGAGACAGGGCCAGCTGAACACAAACAAGGAACGTGATGGCCACAAAGAAAGCAATTCAGAAAAGAACAAGAGACATCACAATTCCAACAAAAGGGTAAGCAACAATGAATCCAAGCAAACTGATGAGCGAAGAGCCATTGACAACAACAGGAGGGGGATTATCCCCGAAGAGAATATAATTCCCAAAGGCATGAGTATAGAAATCAAAAAGATAATACAAGAAGAGATGATCGAAGGAATGACAATTACTGGAGGGAGAATTATCACAGGGATGACAGATTTCGAGGATGAAATCAGGGGAAGGAAAGGAAATACTACGCGGTGCATGGTGACAACTATTCACATACAACCGAGGAATGCAGGGACGTTAAAACGCAACGTGAAAACTACCAAAACCAGAAACGACAGCGAAGGCAAGACCAGCATCCGAGGGATCAGCACCGCAGATCCCCCGAGAGGGTTCACAATGTGGAAGAGCCAAACCGAAGAGTTATTCATGTCATCATCGGAGGATCCTCGTTGAATCTCCCATCAAACAGAAAGAGGAAGAAATTCATCCGCGAAGTGTCACACGTCTCCGTATCAAGTAAACCAAAACCGGCTCCGCCAATAACTTTCGGCGTAGCAAGCGCCAAAGGCGTCGATTTCCACCAAGATCGCCGTGATCACGGTGAAATCGCAGAATATGATGTCCAAAGGACATTGGTGGATGGAGGAAGTTCGGCAGACATAATCTTCGCCAGCGCATTTAAACAACTCAATATACCGGAGGACAGGCTGACACCATCATGCATGCCTCTCATAGGGTTTGGGGGAGAACCCGTGGCCGCCATGGGCCAGATATCATTGCCAGTAACCTTCCGTGAAGGCAAGAGAAGGATAACGAAGAGTATATGCTTCGATGTCGTTGACATGGAGAACCGCTATAATGCAATCTTTGGGAGAGGGATCATCAATGCCTTTGGAGCGATCATACACCACAGCTACGTATGCATGAAAATGCCGGCCGACGAAGGAGTCATTACTGTTCGAGGAGATCAACAATCGGCAAGGAAAAATGAACTTGAAGGCATACCAAGGCTCAAGCCAGTCCAGACCACAGAGAGGGTTGATTCTTAATACAAACCGAAGGGTCATAAGCCCTAGGTCAGGCCGGAGAGCGAAACAAAGAAGATTCGATTATTCCCGGAAAATGAAGAGAGAACAATATCCATCGGAACCACCCTCTCCGAAGAAGAAGAAGAAAGAATCATCAACTTGCTTCGGCAAAATAGTGATATCTTCGCATGGGCGCCACGAGAGTCTAAGGGGGTCCCCAGAGAGACAATCGAACACTCGTTGAATGTGAAGATGGATGCAAAACCAATCAAGCAAAAACTTAGAAAAATGGGCCCGACAGACATGAAGCAGCGAAGATGGAAATCGAGAAATTATGTCAAGCTCAAGTTATCCGGGAAGTGGCGTACCCGGAGTGGCTCGCAAATGTTGTGATGGTAATGAAGTCAAATGGCACCTGGAGATTGTGCGTCGACTTCACAAATCTCAATAAGGCATGCCCAAAGGATGATTTTCCACTACCAAGAATTGACCAACTAGTTGATGCGACGGTAGGTTGTGAACTGATGAGCTTCCTGGACGCCTACTCAGGCTATCATCAAGGGTACATGAGAAAAAAAGATGAAGAGAAGACTGCATTCATAACGCCTTTCGGCACATACTGCTTCCGAAGAATGCCTTTCGGTCTAAGGAATGTAGGTGCAACGTTTGCAAGACTCATTGCGAAGGTACTTGCGAAACAGATGGGAAGAAATGTGGAAGCATATGTCGACGATATTGTCGTCAAGAGCAAGCGGAGAAGGGATCACTACGAAGACATTCAAGAGACCTTCGCCAACCTGAGAGCGGCAGGTATAAAATTAAACCCGACGAAATGTGCCTTCGCGGTGGAAACAGGAAAGTTGCTGGGATTCCTTGTATCGCACCGAGGGATAGAGGCTAACAAGGAGAAGATAGATGCAATCCAATGCATGAAGGATCCAGAAAACAAGAAGCAAGCACAGAGCCTCCTACGAAAGCTGGCGGCCTTAGGGAGATTTCTCCTAAGGCTGCAGAAAAATACAAACACTTCTTCAACACAATCAAAAGGACAGCACCCTTTGAGTGGGGACCACAATGTAAAGACGCCTTCGTAAAGTTGAAGGATCATCTTCAACAATTGCCAAGACTCGTCAGCCCGAAGGGGGCAGCACATCTAACCTTATATCTAGCAGCAAGCCACTTTACAGTCAGCGCAGTCCTCGTAAAGGATGAAACCGAAGGAGGACAAATGCCGGTATACTATGTATCGGAATCATTGCAAGGAGCGAGAAGAAACTATATCGAGCTGGAAAAGATAGCTTATGCATTACTTATGGCGTCAAGGAAATTACGGCACTACTTTCAAGAATTCAAAATAAAGGTGCCCACAGCGTACCCTCTGAGGTCTATCTTTGAGAACAAAGACGCCATGACAAGAATAGCGAAATGGGCCGCTGAACTAGCACCCTTTGACATCACTTTTGAGCCGAGGACATCCATAAAAGCTCAGGCACTTGCCGACTTCATCTCTGAGTGGTCAGCGGAAGTTCAAGAAGATGGACCAGCACTACCCCCCTTGTGGAGTATAAAATCTGATGGTTCATTCACAGCAGCAGGAGCAGGAGCATCGGCAATTGTAATTGATCCCGAAGGACAAAGCACAGAGTATTCTCTGAGACTAAATTTCAAGACGACGAACAATGCGGCTGAGTACGAAGGACTTCTATTGGGTCTTCGGAAAGCAAAATCCCTCGGAGCAAAAAGAGTCGTCATCCACACCGACTCAAAGCTAATAGAAGGACATATCACAAAGGACATTCAAGCCAAAGATGCCGAGATGGCAAAATATCTAGAAGCAGTAAGAACAATGGAGAAGCATTTCGTGGGAATCTCTGTGAAAACAATACCAAGGGGTAAAATATGAGAGCAGATGAGTTGGCCAAAGCAGCTGCGTACTTCACAAAAATACTTGATGGGGTGTTTTATGACGCGATATCACGAGCGTCTATATGTCCCGAAGTGCAGCTTATAGCAAGATCCCTGGAGAAAGACTGGCGAACAGTTATCGTAAAATATCTTTGTGATGGTGAATTACCCGAGGATAGCAAGATGGCTTACACAACGAAGCAACGTGCAAGGAGATACACAATGATGGATGGCCTTCTTTACAAGTCGGGAATCAGCACGCCGTGGATGAGGTGTGTTTCTAGAGAGGAGGGAAATGAGGCGCTGGCAGAAACGCACGCAAGAGTCTGTGGTTCGCATCAAAGCCCAAGGGCTCTAGCAGCGAAGGTGTTGCGCATGGGAATATATTGGCCAACGGCCAACAGCGACGCAGAGGAGTTCGTAAAAAGATGCCGAGGATGTTAATGGATGACAAACCAGCCGAAGGCTCCGCCAACAAACTTGCAGCCTTCACCCCCCATGTGGCCTTTTGCGAGGTGGGGGATTGACATTGTGGGGGAGCTCAAGCAGGCTTCGGGAGGGTTTAAATAGATTATTGTTGCAATTGACTACTTCACCAAATGGGTTGAAGCAGAGCCATTGACGAACATCTCAGCGGCGAAGGCCTAGCATTTCTTTTGGAAAAATGTGATATGCCGATTTGGCATACCCCAAAAGGTAGTGGCTGACAATGGATCACAATTTATCTCATCAAAATTCAAGTCATTTTGTGAAGACCTCGGCATCAAAATATGTTATGCCTCTGAGGGACACCCACAAGCGAACGGTGCTGTGGAACGGGCAAATCAAAACATCATGAAATCACTTAAAAGAAGAATAGTGGATGAATCAAAAGAAAAATGGCCAGAAGAGTTGGAGAAGACACTTTAGGCAATTCGCACAACACCCACGAGACCAACGGGATATTCACCCTTCAGACTGATGTATGGCGAAGAGGCAGTAACGCCAGCTGAAATCCAAGCTAAGACCCTTCGGATCATAACAGGTGGAGTCAACATTAGTGATCAACCACCAACTGACACCGTTGAGGAAGACAGGCTCAAGGCAAAGCAAGCCTTAGAAAAGTATAATGAGCTAATGAGCAAAACCTACAACAAGCGTGTGAGACCACGGGAGATCCAGGAAGGGGACATGGTCCTTCGAAAGATGCCACAACGGCCATCCAAACTAGAGCCCAATTGGGACGGACCCTTCATCGTCTACAAACAAACAAGACAAGGGTTGTTCCACCTCTCTAACCTTGACGGCTCTCCAGTCCCAAACACTTGAAACGCGAAGAGCCTGATCAAATATTACCCATAAGAATGTAAAAGCGCTGAGTACTCTTTTCTCCGACTCGGTTTTTTCCCTAGCAGGTTTTACGAGCGGAGTTTTTAACGAGGCTCAGGCGCAGACAACCGGCTGCGACCAGAAAAATCCTTCAGGAATGTAATCTCCACGATGTAACTTCAAATGAAATGAAGAAAAGGAGCATTCCCGTGCAGACATTTTAAACTAACCAAGGGGCTGGCGCGAGGCCAAGAGCACTCGCGCCAAGCACTCGAATCATATCCTTCGCAGGCCATGAGCCCTCCCGAATGTATAACGCGCTAAAGCGCCAAGGGGCTGGCGCGAGGCCAAGAGCACTCGCGCTAAGCACCCGATCGTATCCTTCGTAGGCCATGAGCCCTCGCGAATGTATACCGCGCTAAAGCACCAAGGGGCTGGCTCGAGACCAAGAGCACTCGCTCTAAGCACCCGAATCGTATCCTTCGCGGGTCATGAGCCGTCGATGAAGGTTTAACGCGCTAAAGCGCCAAGGGGCTAGCTCGAGGCCAAGAGCACTCGCGCCAAGCACCCGAATCCTATCCTTCGCGGGCCATGAGCCTTCGCGAAGGTTTAACGCGCTAAAGCACCAAGGGGCTGGCGCGAGGCCAAGAGCACTCGCGCCAAGCACCCGAATCGTATCCTTCGCGGGCCATGAGCCTTCGCGAAGGTTTAACGCGCTAAAGCGCCAAGGGGCTGGCGCGAGGCTAAGAGCACTCGCGCCAAGCACCCAAATCGTATCCTTTGTGGGCCATGAGTCTTCGCGAAGGTTTAATGCGATAAAGCGCCAAGGGGCTGGCGCGAGGCCAAGAGCACTCGCGCCAAGCACCCGAATCGTATCCTTCGCGGGCCATGAGCCTCCGTGAAGGTTTAACGCGCTAAAGCACCAAGGGGCTGGCGCGAGGCCAAGAGCACTCACCCCAAACACCCGAATCGTATCCTTCGCGGGCCATGAGCCTCCGTGAAGGTTTAACGCACTAAAGCGCCAAGGGGCTGGCGCGAGGCCAAGAGCACTCGCGCAAGACACCCAGAATGTCACCTTCGTGGGCCAGGAGCCTTCGCGAACGTGTAAAAATCTAAAGTGCAAAGGGCTGGTGTGAGGCTAGAAGCGCTCGCACCGAGCACCCGAAGCACAACCTGTGCAGGCCACGGACCTTCGTGAATACTGACTGCGCTAATGATCTTACGCGTGGTGCAATAAAGCGAAGAAGTGGTAAGCACATGCCAAATGAAACCAAAACATTACATAGATAAACCTGTTCACTTACAAATGAGCGACAACTTAGAAATAGGAGGTCATATATTACATTAGCAAAAATATTGTCATCCTAAAACTACCACTATTCTACTCTGCTGGCCTCTTGCCCTTTGGATCTGCAGCATCTTTGGGATCCTAAGGAGGAGAAACCACCGGAGGACCTTCGCTCGACACTTGGGGCCCCATAGTCCTCGGAGGTGGAGTTGAAGAGGTCTGCTTCCTTGCATGTGCCATGAAAGCGCGGCAGAAAGCAGGACCCCCGGCTCGCCAGAACTTGGTCAGAAAATCTCGAACAACTTGGCGGGAGCTGCGATAGAACGAGCTAGCGGTGAAGACCAAAGGGTAAGACGAGGTTGGAGATGAACCGCCACTATACCACAGACCATTTTCAAAAGCGGTGAGTGCATCGCCAAGCGACCTTCGCATCGAGACGATCTATCGCTAAACCTTTTGCCGAAGCAGACCAAAATCGACGCTGAAAGTCCTGCCGGTAAAGACATTTCCGACAAACCATTCTTTCCTATGATCCGTCGGCGGCATGTCTACCGAGCAGACCGTCTGTCGGTGTGTTACCAGCGAGCGATGCATCGCTAATTATGACATTTCCGACAGACGGTTTGTCACCACATCTATTAATAAAAAAAAACATGCACCAGCTTCATATACCATTTCAAAACAATGAATTAATGAAACTGATCAATATAAAACATCTTAATGGATCCATAAGAGGTCATTCAACATAGTAAATTCATAAACCCACAAATAATATATCATCAACTTCAAATAGTCATATATATAGTGATCCAAAAGATGTCCCAAGCACATGTAACATTCAACCATTAATTTGCAAAATGGTTATCCAAAAGCACATGTCACAGTCATAAATTACAACCAGTAACCAGCATACATTTACAAATTGGTTACTTAGCATGATTATGGACATCATACATTCGCACAAAATGGAACCATCAAGTTTTTCTTTAAGAAACAAAAGGTAAATCTTGTATATCCAAAAGACATGCATGGTTGCAGCAAAGCTTCTCATATGAACTTAAGTCATGTTTTTCCTGCAAGAAAAATATTTCTTGGTGTCAAGCGAACTAGAATTATCCTTGTGTACTTCAAATTATAAAATTTCCTTTTGCTAATCTATGGTCGAAATATTTAGCAAGCATTGTTTAGAACCGAATACCTATACTTTGGGATGATAATGCCCTTTGGTTTCTTGGTTGCCTTCATCTAGCAAAAATTTTATTAGTTAGCACCACATAGATAATATAATATAATGAAAATAAGAAGTAATATGGCATTAATATTATTACTTTCTTGTAGGGCCACGCAATGGAGTACATGTGTGCATCTTTTATAGTTTTCATGCCATCGTATGGACGAGGTAGCATTGCATCTTGATTCAATACAAAGTTCACAACAACTTCATAGTATTCCCTACCAAGGAGTTGACCACCCACTTCAGTTTTTGGGTTAGTGGAGAGAATTGATGCTTTGGCAACCGGTTGTTCAGATCTCAATAAAGCATACAGTACCACTTCCTTTCCTGCCTGAACCATAGAAAAATTTATAACAATTAAACACAATGAAGCATAAAAACACTATAGATATATGAACAAATAAATTAAGAAGAGAGATGAGAAAATTACAACAAGGCTTTCATTCCCGTTGCGAGAAGCCACATTGTTCCTTGGAGCAGATGCAATATTCCTTGGAAGTGGCTTAGAGGCTACACCTGGCCTGTGGAGTGTCATGTCTTCATCTTCATCTTGTTCCTCACCATGTTGTTCTAACTCATTGGCCTACAATAAATTAGAATAGATAATTAAGAAAATAGCCATTCATATATATTGCCATAAGAAGATAGCATTGTACCACATTTCGGGAATTTGAACCATGATGTGAGTTACTCGCTTCCACATGCTGGCCTCGTTGAGTGAACATTGTCTCCTGCATATTAATCATTGGTTCTTGGAATTTATCCAGGCGTTCATTAAGAGCTGCAAACTGTTGGTCAATCTGTTCTTCAGCTTGTCTTCAATTTTTCCTTTCCATTTGAATTCTTGTTGGAATTTTACCCTGTGATCCTGGTGTGCCTACATCTTGTGGAGTTGGTCCTAGGCCCACCACACGGATACGTCCTTTTGGTTCTTTCTTTCCACAGACGTGTGCATATAGGTCACCTTCTTGTATAGTTTTTTCCGTCAATTCCGGGTTGTATATAGTAGCTAGTTCAAGTTTTTTCTACAAACAAAAAACAAATATCAATATTGAAATTTACAATGATGCATGTAGTAAATAGGAAGTACGCAATAAGTGAATGTGTTATCCAATAAAAGCCATACTATTATTGGTTCTGCTTCTATTGTTGCATCTCCATTTTTGTGTATGTGAGTTTTGATAAAGACTTCGTCTCTCCTTGCAGGGTACCCACGAGCCTTAGACTACAACCAAACACATTTAACAGCTAACATGAATCAAAAACTTAACTATTGCATAATTGTAGGCAGACTGTATTTTTGATACCATTTCATGCGCGACACGGGCATAACTCTTGCTACCAGATGTATGAAGCACAGACAGCTTAGCACGATTCTCCTCGCCTCTAATTGCCCGGGCCTACAACATAAGTGTAAAAATTAGTATTAGATCTATTACTGCAGTACCAATAAAGCATTTGAAATGTAATTGTTCCTTACTTCAGCTTCTGGAGACATCCAGTGGTTAACAAGCCATTCCTAGTCATGTTCAGTAACATTTTCGGGCCTTTTTGCTAGTAGTTCATCATCAGGCAATGTCTCATCAGAGAACGACCTTTTAAGGTCTGACTTATACTCCCTCCATTTCTTTGCTGCTGTTGCCATCACATACTCAAGAGCACTACTTTGTAGCTCATAAAATGACTACACAATCATATAGGAAATAAGTCATTGATGAAAGGATATTTAGTTGAGGGACACAATATATAAATATATGCAATACCTTCAAATCAGTCCACAGCTTGAACTTTGTTTTAATATCAACCTTTCTCCAATCATCGGTTGAAACAGATATTTGTTTCCTAACCATTGTTCCAATGACACTAGAAAATTCTTTAGCATCATTCCCTACAGGTTGTCCAAGTTCATTGAAGGAAATTTTAATTTTAGGTTGATCCCCCCTTGACAATATATTGTGCTTCTTGGTAATACCCCTTCTTTTCCTCTTCTTTTCACCCCCTCATTCAGATCTGGATCAATGTTTTATACCATGAGAAGCAGCAACTAAACAATTAATACAATCATTGCTATCTAAAATACCTTCATTGCCAAGAATGGGATCATCATCGGGATGATATTCAGCATCATCATTGCCATCTTCCTCTTCATTCTCAGGATTGTTTCTCTTTGACCTAGACCGAAGGTTATGACTTGTGGTTTCCACCTCACCTGTGGCTTTACATGTCTAAAACAAGATATGAAATAGATAAAACACTTATATCGCACAATTAATAGATAAGTGTACATATATACCTTTGCGACTTTATTCGGTCGAGGCGGTAATCTAGCTTCAAGTTGATCATGCAAGAAATTGATGTTAAGAGCTTCCATCCTCTTTTGATTCCCTGCAATTGTTGCATTCCTTTGTAGTTCATACTCACTGAGTATGTCATCTTTTCCGCTTCTTTTGGTTTTTGACATTTTTTCTCCTAGAAACATGACAAGTAGAATCAACAAATGTAATCCAAGAGCATATAAAAGTATGCAACAATAAAAGTAAATAAATTCTTACTTCCTAATATTTTTTGGATCAACAATTATTCCATTTATATCGGTCCTAATATAAGAGTGACCTCCAGTAGCGACATTCACTGTTACATTTGTATGAAGGTCTTGCCATATGACACTTACTTCATCCTCATCTTCATCTAAAATGTCATTTTCAGTTTCACAAATGTCATAAAAATCTCGTGGTTTTGTGTGTACAACAGCAGCTTCATCCTTGTCTATTGGGTCTTGGACATAGTAAACCTGACTTGCTTATGATGCCAAAATGAAAGGCTCATCTATTAGATTTTGACCGGTATGGAATAAATGATTGAAATTCACGGTGGTGATCCCAAACTGATATGTTTTTACCCACTTATTTTGTATGCGGTTATCAACCCAATCACATTTGAACAACACAGAATTTCCTTTATTGTTATAGTTCAGCTCTACAATTTGTTTTATAATTCCATATTATGCCTGGTTTCCTATTTTCAAGCTATCATTGTTTCCTCCTTCAAAATAAGAGGTCTTCGCAACTACAGCTACTCCACTACATTGAACCGTCCTGCTCACATCATAGGAATATGTATGGAAAATCAACCCATTTATTTTATAGCTACTATAGATTTGTGCAATGATGAATGGTCCGTTAGCTAAAACTTTTATATCTTACGCTAGTTCTTCATGTGTTTGACCACTGTGCATAGAATATTGCTACTTGTTAGATCATATTTAATTTATATAAAATCACATGTTTCAAGATCATGTGTCTACTTACATGCATCCTAAACCACTTATGGAAGGTCTTGCGGTGCACGGTATTGATTTCTTTTTGACTTTGAAGCCCAGTTGAGGAAAGATAATCAATATGCTTTCTACAAACATAGGGCACATTGTTTAATAATAAAGGACGAAAATCAAATATTGCTATGATTATTTAGAGAACTTACTTTAAATAAGTTTCTATTTTGTCGTTGTTGAATAATACATATCTATGAGCTTGAATCCAGGATTTATCATCTAATGTCAAGCTACACTTCCTAGCCAATCCTCGACCAATAACGGAGAACAAAGGACTGCTACACCCACTTTCCATATATGAAGCTCCATCATTTCTACCCCGTCGATTAAATCGAGTCTCACCTTTTAAATAGTGCGAACAAAAGGTAAGACTCTCATCGAACAAATAACTCTCCGCAATTGATCCCTCCGGATGGCATTTAGTACGAACATAGGCCTTACACCTCATTAAAAACCTATACAATCCATAAACAATACATTGTTAGTTTATTTGTAATGTTCTAATAATAATTTCCTTCTGAAATCTGGTTTCAAAGCTTACCGCTCTATAGGGTACATGTTGCGAAATTGAACTGGACCAGCCATTCTTGCTTGGGTAGGAAGATGAACCAACAAGTGTATCATGATATCAAAAAAGGATGGTGGGAATATTGTCTCAAGAAGGCACAAAGTCTCAGCTATTTCAGCCTCTAGCTTTTGCATATCAGCTATGCGGATGACAGGGGAATAAATTTTCTTGAAAAAATTACTTACACGAATCAAGACTGCACTAGCTTTTTCTGGCAATATCCTTCTAATAGCAAGAGGCAGTAAGTGTTGTAGAAGTACATGGTTGTCGTGGCTCTTTAGCCCAATTATTCTTTTCTCCTTAACATGAACATTACGACGTATGTCTGATGCATAACCAGCAGGAAACTTAACTCCTTTCAATACTTCACAAAATAATTTCTTCTCAACAGAACTCATTCTGTAAAGTGCAGGTGGTATATCAAATTTGCCATCTACTTCAACTGGATGAAGATCTCTTCTAATATCTAGAGCCCGAAGGTCCAAGCGAGAATTTAAGTTATCCTTAGATCTTCCGTCAATTCCCAAAATTGTATTAACTATATTCTCACATACATTCTTCTCTATATGCATGACATCATAATTATTTCGCAAGACTAAGTCCTTCCAATATGGAAGCCTAAACCAAATAGGCCTTCTCTTCCAAATGATCAATGGGTCTCCTTCCTTGCGCTTCTGCTTTTTCTTTGTCTTCTTCCCAGATGGATCCTTCCCATATATATGATGAATTTGTTTTGTTTGCTCCAAAATCTCTTCTCCGGAAAGTGGCTTAGGTGCTGGCCTTACCTCCGTGACACCGTCAAACATAGCACAATCAAACCTAAGAGGGTGATTTGCATGCAAGAACCTACGATGTTCCATATAGCAAGTCTTCTTGCCACTTTTAAGCCAAAGAGAACAAGTATATGAGTGGCAATCTGGGCATGCTCCTTCACCAGAGGTAGCACATCCAGCAACATAGCCTAGACCCGGAAAATCAGTTATTATGCACAATATAGCAGCACGCAATTGGAAATACTCATTCTTCGATGAATCAAAAGTTCTAACACCATTCACGAACATATCTACCATATCGTCAACTAAAGGCTCAACATAAACATCCATATCACTACCAGGTGCATTTTTACCAGGAATTAACAGCGAAAGAATGAAATTTGGCTGCTTCATACACATCCAAGGAGGAAAGTTATATGGAATTAAAATAATAGGCCAGATGTTGTGGCTAATATTCATGGTCCTAAATGGATTGAAACCATCTGTAGCTAATGCAAGCCTTATATTCCGGCTATCTGAAGCAAACTCTAGATGTTTATGGTCGAAATCTTTCCAAAGAGGAGAGTCAGCTGGATGCCTCAGTAAACCATCTTTTGTCCGCTCTTCGTCATGCCATCTCGTATGAGTTGCAGTTCTAGAACAAAGAAACAACCGTTGAAGCCTCTTCTTTATTGGAAAATAACGGAGAACCTTTTTGGGGGTTTTGTGTACATGTCTCCCATCAGGATTCTTTGTTTCTGATTTCCATCGAGAAGCCTTACACTTTGGACAGAAATTAGCACTAGAATGGTCCTTCCAAAAGTGAATGCAATCATTTTCACATGCATGAATTTTGACATAACTAAGTCCTATGCCTTTCACAATTTTCTTTGCTTCATTGTAGTTTTTAGGTATTGTTGATCCTTTTGGGAAAGCTTCTTTTAGTAGATCTAGTAAAAGGTTAAAACTTCTATCGGTCCACCCTCCAAGCATTTTGATATGAAGTAGTCTTATGATGAAGCGCAGTTTTGAAAAGTTTTCACACCCAGGGTAAAGTTCTTCAGCACAACAATCAAACAATTTTGAAAGTGCTTCTAAGTTTTCATCTTGATGCTCAAAAGCGCCTTCATCTTCAAATTCCCCTCGATAATGTAAACCTCCTGCTAAGTCTTGAAGCAAATCAGACATGTCATCATCTTCATTCCAATTTTCTCTTAAGTCGACATCATCACAATCATCAGAATTCACAAAAGAAAAATTGGCCTCTCCATGATATGTCCATGTTCTGTACCCTTTGAGAAATCCCTCACAGATTAGGTGCTCACGCACTTCAATTGAATCTTTCCATAATGAGTTTACACATTTTCTGCAAGGACACAATATTTGGCCCCCTACTGCTGAGTTACTAAATGTATAATCTATGAACCTGGTCACACCTTCTAAATAGACTTGTGTGTGCCTACATACAACGCACATGTCCCGCATTAGATTACTGATGTTATGTTGTTTCAAGTTGTAAATATCTATATTAAAATGTTATGGAATACCTAGGCTCATTCATCCAGCTTTTATCCATTGTTCGCCTTATGTAGACCAAAATCCTAATCTTATAACAAACATTAAATTCATAACACATAATAAACTAGATTGCTCAATATAAACAATTCATAACACATAACAGTAAAAAATCTAGAATTATGTACATACCAATTGAGGTGGAGTCTCTGGTTGTGAACACCGTTTTATAGTGACTATGGAGAGTAAGCAACCAAAAGAAGACTGCTGGCCAAACAAAAAAAACCATCATCAGCTAACCCAAAGTATAAAATTTTACATTAGTTGATAAAAAAGAGAAGCATATGCAACAATAAATATATATATAAAGTTATAAAATCATGAGCTACTAAACTAAAAATTTTCTAAAAATTTTAGGATGCCCACTGTTGGGCCTCTGCTCTTTGGGAAGTTCTAGATACATGAAACAAGTTAAGCAGTGTTGAAGTATGTCTCGCCGTTGGATCCAACAAAGATGAGGACACACATCTGAATAACAAAGCAGAAAAGATTATAGAATAGCTGCAGAAATTCAAACCAAGTAACTAATTAAGTTTCATTTGTTCAATTGGATGTGAACTGTGAACATTACCAGAGAGTAAAAGGTTGCCACATTTCCTCTACATAATTAGTAATCCTAGAATAACAAGTATGGGGACATCAGCCATCTAGCAAAAAGAAGAGGGAGGGGAGGGAGAGACCAGAGAAGAGGGAGCGAAGGGAGAGACCAGAGAAGAGAGGCCGCAAGGAGGGAGAGCTAGTCGCGGCGCCCGACGGCGACCCCCGGGGGCTAGCTACGGCGCCCAGCAGCGGTGCTCAGCGGCTACTACATGCGGCGCCCGGCGGCTTCTGGAGGGGGCTCCCGGCGAGGGCTCGTGGCGGCCCCCCGCAGCTGGTCGCAGCCACCCGGCGGCTTCTCACGGCTGCAGCTCGCAGTGGCGACGCCCGCGGCTGCTGCTCCGGCGGCTTCTGGAGGGCCCCGGCGTGTCATGGCGGCCCTCGCAGCTAGTCGCAGCCGCCCGGCGGCTTCTCACGGCTACAGCTTGCAGTGGCGATGCCGGCGGCTGCTCCTCCCGGCGGCGGCTCGGCACGGGCTGCTCCCGGCGGCGGCTCCTCAAACCCTCGGGGCGGTGGCTCAAACCCTCCCGGCGGCGGCGGCGCCCGGCACGGGCTGCTCTCGGTGGTGGCGGCGCCCAGCACGGGTTGCTCCCAACGCGGTGGCTCCTCAAACCCTCGGTGCTAGCTAAAACTGATGGGTCTTTGCCTGATCTGCTGAGTATATTGGGGAAAGTATTGTTTATTATTATTTTTCCCTTCGCGCGCGCATGTGTGGTGTTGTTTCCCGCGTTAATTTTCGGGAGGCACCTAAACCATGAATTTCCGACAGACCGTCTATCACTAGTGGGACCATTACCAACAGACCGTCTGTTGCAGTACTTTCCCTAAATTTAGCGACAGACCAACCGTTAGGCCAGCCAATTTTTACCGATGAACGGTCTGCCGTTAAAAGTGGTCTGTGGTATAGTGCGCCTAAGAAGTGTGTGCACCCAGTGCTCTTTAGCATGGTTGAAAATGCGAAGACAGAACTGATGGCGCAGTCCGACCCGTAGCGTATGGAACCCTCCATAAAGGTCCCGATTGCCTCCTTCAAATATTTGAGGGCCAACGCCGGATTCTTCGGAGGGGCGCTCGCAGCAATTGTCCCGAGCTTAGCGATCTCCTTGGCGAAGGCATGGCTCAAAGAAAGTAGATCTGATTGTAGTGCCTCCGGCTGTTGTTTAATCTTCACCACCGAGCCGCGAAGAGCCCCAAGCTCCACAGCTCCATTTCTCACTTCGTCGCGCAGGCCATTGCATTCCTTGCGCGACGACTCCAGTTCGGCTTGTTGAGCCTCGAACTCAGTACGGAGTGCGGCCAGGGCTTCCTCGGCGGTCTTCACGCGCTGCTTTGTCTGTTCCTTCTCTTACCTGAGAAGGACCAGCAGCTCTCTCTCCTTCGTGCTCACTTCCCGAAGGGTGTGGTTCTCTCGGTCGATTGTAGCCACGCGACCGTCGAGAACAGCACACTTCTCCGAGAGGTCCACCACTTGTGCCGCTGCGGCACGGTTCCAGACCAAACTCTGCAAAATGGGATACAAACATAAGTAACACGAAGACTTTAAACCAAAACATAATAAATAATAGGAATGTATATATTACCGAGGCAAGGCTCAACTCGACGTTGCGCATGTTCACCAACAAAGGGAACGCCTCGCAACGATCGAGGACCGAAGAAGGAACGCCCCTGAGGATAGAATCCACATGTTCATCGTGGAGGATGGCGGTGGGCTCCACGAAGAAGTCACCAGAAGCAGGTGCAACACCGGGCACGGGGGTAGCACGAGAAACTCCACCTTCTACCGTTGTCGCCGCTGCCGAAGAAGTGGCGCCGAACCTGGCCAAGCAAAGTTAAACCGGCGGTGCGGTAGCGAGATGGGGCGAGCGAAGGCCCCCCCGCACAGCGATGGTTGCCACTGCGCCAAAATGGCATCGATGTGCCACCGGCGGCCGGGATAGGCGCCGAAGGTGGCTCTTCGTTGACCCCATCTGAAAAAAAAACATAAGGAAAAGTTAAAAAAAAAAAGAAAGGTACCGTGGGTTAGCAACTAACCTTCGGCGGAAGGAGAATCAGCCAGCCAGAACTCCGTGTTAACGACAAAGCCGGCGGTATAGTCCTCGGCCTCTGCCTGGACATCCAAGGAGGCTCCTTCAGGAGTCACAGGGCCTCGACCCGAAGGAAGAGACCCAGCTCCATGGCTATCCTGTAACTCGTTGGAGCCATGTTCGGGATCTAATGGTCCCGAGGGGGTCTTGCTGACCAGGACGTCCAGTGGATCGTCTCCACCACTGGCGGCGCTTTGCGCGTCCGGTGAAGTGTGATCGTCCTCGACAAGGTGGCCTTCTTCTTCAACCTCCTCTTCGTCTCCTTCCTCATCCTCAACGCTTGCAGCTGAGTTCGAAAAATTAGTCAGAAGAGACAGATCGAAGGTATATGGCGGTAGGAAGAATGCTCACCACAGGGGCGCTTGGGCGAACTGCGGTAGTGCCCTCGGCGATTTTCTTTTTCCCGGCCCTCTTTGGCTCGGGCTCCGTCCAGGGAGTAACTACCCCAAGGATGCGGTTGATGCAGGCGTCCACCCGGCCAGCGAGCCGTGCGACTTCGTCGGCGTGGCGGCGAACATCCTTCGCCCTCTCATGGCCGTTTCAACTTCCGAGGTCGGTGGCCCTTGTCACGCTTGCAGCGCGCGGTGGTCGCCTCCCTCATCCACAATTACAAATCTCTCCCAAGAGCGCATCAGTGGCCCCACCTTGGTCGTATAGAACTCCTCGGCAAGGGAACGCATGGAGAAGCGTTTGCTGATCCTCTGGAGCAGCAACCTCTGTGCCTCTTCGGAGCTGTTGAGCTTTTCCACCGGGAACTTGATACAGTCAGCCGCTCCCGGGGTGTACCTCAGCAAAGAGTCAGCTTCATCTACCTTCTAGTAAAACCAGAACAGTTTCCAGCTTAGCCCCGCAGCTCCATCCCACTTCTTCTTCGTAGCCAGGGACGGAAAATCTGCGAGGTGCGCCGCCTTCACAACAAAGTTCAGACATCCGAAGGGGCTGCCGCTGGTCTTCCCCTGCCACCGAGCTTCGTGAATAAATTCGAAGACTCGGGCGCTGGGTTGCGCTCCATGGCTTCGGAGCGCCCACTCAAACACCGCAAGTCGCGCCACGGCGTTCGGGGAGAGGTGTACGAGCTGCGCCCTGTACAGCTCGAGGATCTCCCCGACAAGGCGAGTGCAGGGAATCCGAAGACCCACCTGCACCTGCGAGTGGAAGACGATGGCCTCATCGGCAATCGGCTGAGGAGTCGTCTCCTGCCCCGGCAGCCTGAAGTCGTCCTCCTCAGCAAAGGAGCCGTCCGACACCTTCGCGAGCATATCCGGGGTCATCCTATACTGCCCCAACTCCCAAGACAGCCGCGCAAGGTCCGCCGGACTCAGGATTTTCTTCGGAGCCATCGAACTGCACAAGTAGTTGGAAGTCAGTACTTCTGAGAAGCAGCCCTTCGGGAACATAAATAAAGAAAGAAGAACACGAACAAGCGCAACTATTTGACCGTGAAAACTTTGTCAAATGTAGTACTACTTTTCAGACAAAATGGGGATCGATATATGATAGGCGTCGCAAATGATGCAAAAATCTCGCCGGCAAGTTCGTCGGCGTCGAGCCCACCAAACATCGAAAACCCCACACCCCCAAATCGAACAAAAACGCAGGCAATAAACATACCTCTGAACTCTGATGACGGCGAGGAAAGGTGGTAAACCCGCGTAAAGAATCTCCTAGTGCTGGATGCAAGGCCGGTCAAGGACGACGGAACCGCCGGCGACGGAAGAAGCGCGCAAGGGCGAAAGAACTGCCGACGGTGGACGAAATGCGAAAAAAGCAAGAGAACCGGCGGCAGTAGGGCGCAGGAGCAAGAACACTCGACGACGGGAAGTTAAAAGTTTTAGGCAAACGGAGGTGGAAGAAGAATAGGGATGCGTCCCCTTATATAGAAACCCACATGACACGGATGAATGCCGCGTGTCCACATGAACGGCGACGATGCGCTGCGAAGAAACCGAACAGGCACAGGAAAAAATATACATCTGTAAAGAAAATTCCAACGATCGCCTACAAGATCTGATGATACGTGTGACGATCAACGGCCAGGATCAACGCGTCGACTTCGAGGCCACTGATAATGTCAGAACATCAAGTCCAAGTCACGTCAACAGATGAAGATATCGTCGGAGACAGAAAAGAAACAACATCTTCGGGAACACCACCTCGACGTGGAGAAGGGGGGGCTGGATATTCTGGCTAGACACCACGGCGAGGTGGCGACATGACCGTAAGGGGCTTCTGTTGTAGGGGCAGCCACCCCATCTCCAGGAGAGTGGATGTCCATGAAGATGCTGTGAAGATTCTTCGTGAAGATTGTTACCCGAAGGGGTAAGTGACAAATCTTATCCGAAATGACCTAAAGACAGACCATGAGGGGAAGACTTGGACATGCGCGAAGGGTCGAGAGAAGGACACGAAGGATGAAGCATTCCGAGTGCATCTCAAGCAAGGAGAGTCCTCGGGATTTCCACCGAAGGATGGCGGAGGATGTCTCGTCGAGGGATTCACGAAGACCCTTCGGAAAGACCGAGAGTGATCTTTGACAAGTTTCGGGTCAGAAGACGAAGACTTCGTGACAGCCTCTGACAAGAACGAATCGAATCAAATCAAATCAACAACTTTGTCAGAGTATGTCCCCCAAGGGCATATTAGGGAGCAGGATAACGTGGATTGCAAGAAAACTAGTCTAGCCGTCGATTATAGGATCGACGATGATCAGGGTAATCTGGGTATTCCTCATGGGCCAGGGTACTTTGGGTATTTCCCATGCATGTAAACCCTAGCCCAAAAGTTTTATAAATTAATAAGCTCATCAATGAAAGGGACCAAGCATTCTGATCATTCACATTAGCACTAGTTTATTCGCTGAGCGCTCTGCTCTCTCACCACCATTCTCTCTCGGCGTCCTCTCCATAACCGGGGAGGGGCGTTGAACCTCACCGTCGGCGGGATTTCCCGGCGACACTAACATACTTTGTAATTTATAGCAAATTACTACCACCGACATGTGGGACCCACAAGAGATGGGCCCACATGTCCGTGACCTCCATTTTGGGGTAAGCAATCCCGGTTGGTGTCTCCAACTGGGACTATGTGGGTCGTCAATCCTGTTTGGTGTCTCCAACCGGGACTATGTGGGAATTCGAAACAACGTAATATTGGCGCGAACCGAGGAGCCGCCTCTACCTCTTCCTCTGTCTCTTTGTCTTCCTTGGCCTCTTCTATAAAACTGATGATCTTCCTCTGCCTAACCATCTTCCTCTGCCGCACGCCTCTGCCTCTTCCTCTGCCTCTTCGATCCATGGCTTCTTCCTCTGCCTCTTCCTCTGCATCTGCCTCAGCCTCCTCCTCTGCCCCACCACCACCGATGCCTGCCCCGCTTACGGGTCCGCCTCCACCGCCGCCGCCGTCTTCCGAGGACGAGAGTCCCCCTCAGAAGCACATTCGTTGCAACCGGCCGAGGAAGGAGTCCGTCTTCTACCCGGCGGAGTTCTCGATGTTGGACGAGCTGTCCGACGACGACAAGGACGAGGAGGACTTTGACGAGGAGGACGTCATCGTGGAGGAGGACGACGACGACAATCTAGAGGACGACGACGACGAAGACGACGACTAGTTAAAAAATAATAGAAATTAATTGGTTAATTAGTATATTATTAGAAATTAGCTTAAAAATTATCATCTTTTGTGATTACCCTGTGGGACATTGTACAGGGTACCATTATTTGTAAATTATTATAATAGTATAATATATGTATATTTTCTATAATATATCTTGTTTTTGGACCCATAAGATCTGTCCTCACATTTTTTTGAGCCTATTACTATTTTCCACAAATTTTATACATTTATTCACAAATACATTCATGTACCAAAAATTAAAAATCAAAAGTATAAAACATTCTGTATAAACTATAAATTATGATACTATAGAAAATTCTATTACATTGGAAGTTGCTGTAATACACCAGGACTTCTCGCTTTCGAATTTATATGATGGGGGCATTAGTCCCGGTTTGTGTCATCCACTAGGACGGACCTCGCAACAGTCCTGGTTGATTACACCAACCGGGACCAACGCCCCCATCAGCTGGTGCCCTAGGAACCGTCAGTTCCGGTTGGTGTAATACACCGGGACTTCTTACTCACATCAATCCCGGTTGGTGTAACAAACCGAGACTGAATGCTCACTTAGTCCCGACTGATTACACCAAAAATAAAAGAATGCAGCGGCGCAAGTGGGGCTCGAACCCGTGATTGTACGGAGAGCCCGCGCTCAAGCACACGCTGCTAGCCAGGGGAGAGGAGGGGGTTTTGATCGGTCCTATGAGGCACGAATCTTTTTTGTACCCTTCTTAGAAGAAAGGGATGTGCTCACTATGGGCCCATCTCTGGTAGGTCCCACATGTCATTGGTACTAATTTGCCATTAATTTCTCGATAATTATAGAAAATTGTTGGGAGCCTCGAAATTTCTCTTTAATTTTTCAAATTTTATTATAAATCTTCACCTTTTATATAAATTCAATTATTGCTTCATTTCTTACTAAAAATAATAAATCATACTTATTCCACACTAAAATGATTTTCAAAAAATAAAATAAATTAAAATTCATATATTCTTTACAATATTATTTTCTAGCCATCTTAATACAGATTTTCACCTTTTTATATAAATTCAATTATTGCTTGCTTGCTTAATAAAAAATCATAATTCATACACGGGTTTATATAACACGGTTGGACTAATTTACTAACATACATTGTTTTTACAAGTGATACTTCATTATGATCGTGTCGTACATAGGGGGATTCCTCTATATCATTCAAGACAGTAATGTCTACGTCCGCCTAAAAGGAGGTAGCTCGTCAAACTGATTGTACTCTTCTTCATCTGTGATGCCCTCAACTCCGACGATCCTTCTTTTATCTGGAAGAACCACGTGGCGCCTTGGCTGATCGCTACCGCTAGTCTTCTGCTTCTGCTTGTTATCTTTGGTAGGCTTGTCCTTCTGCTTCTTGCTTTTAGTATGCTTGTCCTTCTGCTTTTTCGGTTTACTGTTAATGTCCATCACATAGAATACCTGTGTCACATCATTTGCGAGCACGAACGGTTCGTCCCTATAGACCACTTGCTTGAGGTCCACGGTTGTCATACTGTACTCGTCGATCTCAACGACTATCAATTTGACCCATTGGCACCGAAATAGCGGGATTTTTAAAGGTCCATACTCGAGCTCCCAGATATCCTCTATGTAACCATAGTAGGTGTCCATCTTTTTATTTTTGTCCAAGGCATCTATACGGACGCCGCTGTTTTGGTTGGTGCTCTTGCTATCCTAGACTGTCGTGTAAAATGTGTACCCATTTATCTCATACCCATGGAATGATACGATTGTCATGGATGGTTCCCGAGGCAAGAGTTTCAACTGTTCATTGTCTGTCCGAGAGCCCATCAGTTGCTTTTGTAACCAACCATTGAAACGATCCATTTGCTCTAGTGCGATCCACTTTTCTGACTTCTCTGGGTATTGGTCGCATAGAATCATCTATGATCATGGATAAACTGAGCTACTACAGTTGCTTGTTTCAAGACTGTAAAATGTGCTTGTTTAAATGAAAGTAGATCGTCGCTAAAGAATTCTCTTCTCCCTAGACTCCCTTTTGCCTGTAGCCTCTCCTTATGGCGTGAAACAGAGACGCCAATCAGATTTAGCTCATCAATGTAGTCGACACAGAACTCAATCACCTCCTCTGTGCCAACACCCTATGCAGTGCAGCCTTCTGGACGAGGCCGGTTATGAACATATTTCTTTAGGACACCCATGTACCTCTCGAAAGGGAACATACTATGCAGGAATACGGGTCCGATAATTTCTATCTCTTTGACAATGTGGACCATGAGATGGACCATAATATCAAAAATGGACGGAGGGAAGATCATCTCAAGGCTGACCAGACTATCAACACGTCATCCTGCAGCTTAGATAAGTTCCGTGGTTCGATGACCTTCTGCAACACCGCGTTGAAGAACGAGCACAGCTTTACGATTGTCCCTCGTACCCAGTCCGGCAGAATACCTGCCAGCGCCACTAGGAGCAACTGTGTCATCAACATGTGACAATCATGTGATTTCAGGTGTACTATTTTATTCTCTTTCGTGTTGATGAGTCTCCTTATGTTCGAGGAATATCCAGAAGGGACCTTCACACAGAGTGTAGCTCGCAGGGTGGAGGTAATGTTGTCCTTTCGCTATCTTTTCCAGATGTAGGTCGTTCCTAAGTCCCAATACATGCAGGTCCTTCCATGCTTGAAGTGTATCTTTTGATTTCCCATACATATCTAGGAAGCCTAGCATGTTCACGTAGACATTCTTCGTGATATGCATGAAGTCCAGTGAGTGGCGGACCTCCAAGTCTTTCCAGTAAGGTAAATCCCAAAATATTGACTTCTTCTTCCAAATGGGCTTTATATGACCTTGTTCAGTAGGGACAGATTTGCTACCAGGTCCGTTTCCAAATACTACTTTCAGATCCTTTATCAGAGAAAATACAAGTGTCCCACTACGATGCAGTGGCTTCTTACATTTCTCTTCTGTCCCATCGAAATTCTCACCCTCCGTCTTAACGGCAGCTTCAGATGGAGGAACCTACGGTGGCCCATGTACACGACCTTTCATGAGTTTTTCAGATATTTGCTGTTCGTATCCTCTAAGCACTGGATACAGACTTTATATCCTTTGATAGATAGACCTGACAAGTTACCAAGTGCAGGCCAGTCGTTGATGGTTACGAATAGCAATGCACGTAGGGTGAAGTGCCCTCTTTTGTACTCATCCCATACACGTACACCATCGGTCCACAGCATTAGCATATCTTCCACCAACGATTTGAGGTACACGTCGATGTCGTTTCCAGGTTGCTTCGGCCCTTGGATAACCAACGACATCATAATGTACTTTCGCTTCATACACAGCCAAGGAGGAAGGTTCTAGATACATAGAGTCACGGGCCAAGTGATGTGACTGCTGCTCATCTCGCCGAACGGGTTTATCCTATCCGTACTCAACCCAAACCTTATGTTTCTCGCATCCTCATCAAAGTCCAGGTATTTTCTATCGACTTTCCTCCACTAGGAGCCGTCAGCGAGGTGCCTTAGCCTTCCGTCGTCCTTACGATCTTTTTTGTGCCAACGCATCATTTGGGCATGCGTTTTACTCGCAAATAAATGTTTCAACCGAGGGATTATAGGAAAATACTAGAACACCTTAACGGGGGGTCTCTTCTTCTTACGCTGCCCCTCTTCCTCGCCTTGGTCATCACGCCTAGTCTTATACATCGAAGTTTTGCACACCAGACAACCGTCCAAATTCTCCTACTCATTGCGATAAAGGATACAATCGTTCCGGCCTGCATGTATCTTTTGTACCTCCAACCTCAAAGGGCAGACAACTTGCTTGACGTTGTACGTAGTTTCAGACAGCTTGTTACCCTCTACAAGCAACTTCTTTATGAGGCATAACAACTCGTCGAATCCCTTATCACACAATCATTGGTCGCCTTCCATTGCATGAGTTCTAGCGTGGTACGCAATTTTTGTGGCCCTGTCGGCAGATTAGGTACAATAGTGTTCTGTGGTCCTCCCATAGGCGCTAGACCTTTTCGTAATGTCTTTCATCGGTGTATTCCCCCTCTCCATCAAGCAGCATCTGGTCTAGGTCATCATCGCCAAACTCCCCAATATATCTTCGAAAGAATTTTTTTGGCCAGCATCCGGGATATTGTTGTCTCCCTCTTCTTCTTCTTCACTATCTTCTCGTATAGTCTATTCTTCACCATGCTTGGTCCAACAGGTATAATTTGGCATGAAACCTCTTGAGAGCAAATGGAAGTGACGGTGGCTGGATTTTGGCCACTCCTCATTCTTGCAGTCTATGCATGGACAACATATGTAGCCTGACTTTGTATATGCATCGGCCGTCGAAGAAAAGCTTGCAAACCCTGCAAGAACTCCGGGGAGCGTCGGTCCATGTACATCCATCGCTGGTCCATCTACATTATGTTACATCAAGGCAGCTATTAGCTCATTTTTCAATAATGAATTTTTTAACATTTCAGAAATTTCAAATTAAACCAATATTAAATTTATTTAAAAATTTTAGGTGGATAAATTTCATTTAAACCGGAACCTACATTTGAGCTAGATCAACACCTAAAATGAATGACTTGGTAGATAAAAGTTTAAATTCAAAATTCTTCATCGATCGATGGAACCAAAACCTAAATTTGAGCTAGATCCACCTAACAAAAAAGATTTGGTAGATAAAAGTCTAGAATCAAAATTCTTCTTCAATCGATGGAACCAAAACCTAAATTTAAGCTAGATCCACACCTAACAAGAAAGACTTGATAGATCAAAGTTTAGAATCAAAATTCTTCATCGATCGATAGAACCAAAACCTACATTTGAGCTAGATCCACACCTAAAATGAATGACTTGGTAGATAAAAGTCTAGATTCAAAATTTGTCATCGATCGATGGAACCAAAACCTAAATTTGAGCTAGATCCACATCTAACAAGAAAAACTTGGAAGATAAAAGTCTAGATTCAAAATTTTTCATCGATCGATGGAACCAAAACCTAAATTTGAGCTAGATCCACACCTAACAATAAAAACTTGGTAAATAAAAGTCTAGATTCAAAATTCTTCATCGATCGAAGGAAGCAAAACCTAAATTTGAGCAAAAACCTAAATTTGTTAGATCAAAGTCTAGATTCAAAATTCTTCATCGATCGATGGAACCAAAACCTAAATTTGAGCTAGATCCATACATTCAATGCGAGCTACATCTAATCCAAGCAAATTTCAAACTTACATAACAAGTTATTGCAACCTAATGAAAAGATCGAGCTAGCTCTCTACATTCATAATCTTTCATCAATCATGAGAAAATCTCAATTTTTCTTCACATTTCAAGCAAAGAAGAAGCTCCATTTTACACCAAATGTAGTGAGGAACGATGTTACTAACCTTGGTTAACTTGGCTGGGTATAAAATGACCAAACTTTTGACAGCACCTCCCCCTTTCTTGAAGCTCTTGACCGGCGCTGCACTGTTCTTGATCTGGCAGAGTGTGGGGAGGAGGCGGGGAAGAGAAGGTTCAAATAAGGCTGCTTAGTACCGGTTTAAGAAACCAGCTGTACTGATGCTCTAGCATCAGTGTAACCAACCGGTATTAAGCAGGCCGAGTTTCGGTTGGTGTAACCAACCGAAACTGATGTTAGAGAATCAGTACCAGTTGGTTTCTTCAGCCGGTACTGATATTCCCTCCGGTCCATGTTATGGAAGGCCATTTTTGTCCGGGGGGTTGCTGTACTGGCCCATGTTATGAACTGGTACTGGTGGGGCACCCAGATCACCATTATTTCAATGCAAATCGGTATTTGCCCATATCACCAATTCATTGCATAGATCACCATTTTAAATTAAAGAAAAAGACTAACACCAAACCATAACTCATTTGATGAACATTTGCACATATCACCAATTCATTGCACAGATCACCATTTCACCATAAGAGCATCTCCAATGGTGCGACTTCAGCTAGATATAAGGGTGCCAACTCAGCATTTTGCTTAGGTGAAAGAGAGAAAAGGAGGAGAGAGATATAGACCGACTACTAACTTACAGCCAGGCTATAACTAATTTCAAGACACTTATTATCTATTACATGTAGGCCAGTATTTAATATTATAGACAATGTTATAGCTAATCCATTGGAGAGGTTGTCTACATGCTATCTATAGATGACATGGTCTTTTTTTATAGCTAGTGCCATTGGAGATGCTCTAACTCATTTGATGAACATTTGCACAGATCACCAATTCATCGCACGGATCACCATTTCACAGATTCATACTTGTACTCATTTGATGAACATTTGCACATATCACCAATTCATTGCACAGATCACCATTTCACCATAACTCATTTGATGAACATTTGCACAGATCACCATCATTCACAAATAACCATTTCATCATCCATAACACACTGATACAAATAATTCATAATTAAGGACATCACATAATTAAACACTGATCCCATTCCATCACAAAATAATTCATCACATAATAACTAACACTGATCCACTACATCACATAATTAAACAACATACATACTTCACCATAACTAACACTGATCCACTACATCACATAATTGAACAACGTATATACATATATATATATAATAGCTATATTTCAGTCATCCTCCTCCGCCATTAGCGCCTCCCAATCGATTTCATCATCGTCGGGCAGAGGACGAGGCGTAGGGTGCAGGACGAGCTGGAGCACGTGGCGTGGGATCCCCACCTCCATGTGCATCCAATCCTGGAAGCTTGGCGGTGGCAATAGCGGCGGCAGCAGCGAGGCTAGTTCCTCCCAGCTGCGAGGTTGATATGGTGGCGGGTAGTAGATGGGGAGCCGGCAGTCGAAGGCCCTCCATGCCTCCTCCAGGTTGGTGCCGAAGGTTGCGGCGGAGGTGAGCAGGGTGGCGCGCGAGGTTGCGGCAGAGGAGGTGTGTCGGGCGGCGCGGGCGGTTGCGGCGGAGGAGGTGGACGGACCTGCTCTGGCGGTGGAGAAGGTGGACGGGCCTGCGCTGGCAGCGGGAGGTTGCGGCGAAGGATGGGGATTACAAGTCGCCCTGTAGGTCTTGAGGCGGCGAACCATGGCGGAGGGGATGCGGCGGTGTGGCTGGTGGCGGTGGCGAAGGAGAGAAAGGGATCGAAATGGTGCGGTACTGTTCTCCATGTGGATGGAGGGGGAAAATATGGAGGAGGGGAAGATAGAAGGTTGGTTCCATTAAACACACAAAGCAAATTCCAATGCAGAACTGCAAAATCCAATGCGAAATGAATAAAAACAAGTTATAATGAATGAAAGAAAAACCAAGACAATGCAAAAGTTTAGAAACTGAAGAAAACCAGGGATGAACTGAAGCTGAGGTGGGAGGAAGAAGAAGAGTGTGGGGCTAGCCGAGGAGGCGGGAAAGAGGAGATTCAAATAAGGCTTGAGCATCATTACAGGTTGGTGTAACCAACCGGTACTAAGCAGACCCCGGGCCAGCTAGCCTGCTTAGTATCGGTAGGTGGGCATGGATGTTAGAAAATTAGTATCGGTTGGTGTTTTCAGCCCGTACTGATGTTCCCCCCGGACCCGTAGACCGTTGAATCGGGACTGATGTAACTGCCAGTCCCGGTTCATGCATAACCGGTACTGATGTGCCGGTATGAAAGGCCATTTCTCTAGTAGTGTATGTGTGCTTCCAGGTGGCACTACCATCACCCACACTATCAAAACTTCTAAGCAAAACCATTGTCAGGTGTTAAGTGAATAGTAATTGGAATATCAGGGGATTAAGTGGACAAATAAGATACTTGAAAGTAAAGTGGACTTTTTTCCCAACTTCAAACTATTTCGTAACCAAAAACAATAGAACTAACATAGCTGAAAATGTTACAGTAATAATTGCAGTGATATTTAGAACAATTATTTTCAAAAGGAAAACAGGCCAATAACCAGTGGAAACTGGTAGGTGTCAGTGATAACCGATTTCAAATGTAGAATAGATATGATTTTCAAAAAACCAACTCAACCAGTAACTTACAGGACAGGCTACCAAGTTATTTGCAAAAACTAGTTTGCCACTACATTTGAAACCATGGTAAGATACTTGGTCTTTTCCATCCACTAATCAAATTTATCACCCCCTACGTGTTGTTACTGAGCAAAGCAAAGCCCTAAGTAACGAGGACCTTCTTGTTGGGGCTGGCCTTGATGAGGTCGACGAGCACATGAATAGACGGCTCCAGCGTGTCGCTAGGGACAATGAGGATGACGTCGCCAGGGAGTAGGCCGTCGGAGGAGGCGAGGAAGACGGCAGCGCGCGCGGGGTCGTCGGTAGCAAGGAGGACGGCGGTGCGTGTGGGGTTGTCGACGGCGGGGGTTGGAGGCGGTGTCGGTGAGAGAGGCTAGAGACTTAGCACAGGTTGGATAAGTCTCCAACCTCTCTCGCTTATCCAATTTATATGATGGAGGCATCAGTCCCAGTTGGTGTAATCCACCGGAACTGACCTCACATTAGTCCCGGTTGATTACACTAACCGGGACCGATGCCCCCAACAGCCCGCCCATGTGGGGTGCCCTAGGCACCATCAGTCTCGATTGGTATAATCCACTGGGACTTACTCCTCACATTAGTCCTGGTTGATTACACCAACGGGGACCGACGCCCCATCAGCCCACCATGTGGGGTGCCCTAGGCACCATCAATCCCGGTTGGTGTAATCCACCGGGACTGACTCCTCACATCAGTCCCGGTTGATTACACCAACCAAGACTGATTCCCCCAAAATAAAAGAAGGCAGCGGCGCGAACGGGGCTCGAACCCGTGACCTCACGGGGAGCCCGCGCTTAAGCGCACGCTGATAGCCAGGGAAAAGGAGGGAGTTTTGTTCGTCCTTACCAGGCGTGAATCCCTTTTGTACCCTTCCTGTGAGAAAGGGATGTGCTCACTGACATGTGGGCCCATCTCAAGTGGGTCCCATATGTCAGTGGTAGTAATTTGCCATAAATTTCTCGAAAATTATAAAAAATTGTTAGGAGCCCATAAAAATTAAATAAAAATATCAAAAATTCATAAAAATATGAACAATTGACATATATAAAAATGAGTTGGGAGCCTTGAAATTTCTCATTAATTTTTAAAATTTTATGATAAATTTTCACCTTTTTATATAAATTCAATTATTGCTTCATTGCTTAATAAAAAATAAAAAATCATATTATTCTACACTAAAATGATTTTCAAAAAATGAAATAATTTTATTAGTCGTTATAAATTCCTTTTATAGTTTCCACAATTCTGCAATAATATTAAAAATTCATATATTCTTTACAATATTATTTTCCAACCATCTAATTATAAATTTCCACATTTTTATATAAATTCAATTATTGCTTCTTTGCTTAATAAAAAATCATAATTCATACACGGGTTTATACAGCATGGTTGGACTTATTTGCTAACATACTTTGTTTTTACAAGTGATCCTTCATTAGGATCGTGTCGTACTTAGGGGGATTCCTCTATATCATTCAGGACACTATGTCTACGTCCAGCATAAAAGGAGGTAGCTCGTCAAACTGATTGTACTCTTATTTGTCTGTGACGTCCTCAATTTCGAGAATCCTTCTTTTACCTGGAAGAACCACATGGCGTCTTGGCTGATCGCTACTGCAAGTCTTCTACTTCTTCTTGTTATCTTCGGCAGGCTTGTTTTTCTGTTTTTTCGGTTTGCTGTTCATGTCCTTCACATAGAATACCTTTGTCACATCATTGGTGAGCACCAACAGTTTGTCCCTATAGGCCACTTGCTTGAGGTCCACGATTGTCATACCGTACTCGTCGATCTCAACAGCTATCAGTTTGACCCATTGGCACCGAAACAGAGGGACTTTTAAAGGTCCATACTCGAGCTCCCAGATTTCTTCTATGTAACCATAGTAGGTGTCTATCTTTCTATTTTTGTCTAAGGCATCTATACGGACGCCATTGTTTTGATTGGTGCTCTTGCTATCCTACGCAGTCGTGTAAAATGTGTTTCCATTTATCTCATACCCATGAAATGATACGATTGTCGTGGATGGTCCCCGAGCCAAGAGTTTGAACTGTTCATTGTATGTCCGGTAGCCCATCAGTTGCTTTTGTAACCAACCACCGAAACGATTCATTTGCTCTAGTGCGATCCACTTTTCTGACTTCTCTAGGTATTGGTCGCGTAGAATCATCTCATGATCATGGATATACTGAGCCACTATAGTTGCTTGTTTTAAGACTGTGAAATGTATAAAAGCAGATCGTTGCTAAAGAACTCTTTTTCCCTAGAGTCCCTTTTCCCCGTAGCCTTTCCTCATGGGGTGATATAGGGACGCCAATCGGATTTATATCAACAATGTAATCAACACAAAATTCTATCACTTCCTCTGTGCCAACACCCAATGCAATGCAGCCTTCTGGACGAGACCGGTTACGAACATATTTCTTTAAGACACCCATGTACCTCTCGAAAGGGAACATACTATGCAGAAACACGGGTCCGAGAATTTCTCTCTTTGACAGTGTGGACCATGAGATGGTCCGTAATATCAAAAAAGGACGGAGGAAAGATCATCTCAAGGCTGACCAGACTATCGACCACGTCATCCCGTAGCTTAGATACGTTATTCGGTTCGATGACTATCTGCTACACCGCATTAAAGAACGAGCACAACTTTATGATTGTCCCTCGTACCCAGTTCGGTAGAATACCTCTCACCGCCACTTGGAGCAACTGTGTCATCAACATGTAACAATCATGGGATTTCAGGTGTACTATTTTATTCTCTTTCGTGTTTATGAGTCTTCATATGTTCGAGGATTATCCAGAAAGGACCTTCACACTGTTCAAGAACTTAATCATGTTTTTTTCTCTTCCTTGCTCAGAGTGTAGCTCGCGGGGTGGAGTTAATATTGTCCTTTTGCTCTCTTTTCCGGATGTAGGTTGTTGTTGAATCCCAGTAGATACAGTCCTTTCGTGCTTGAAGTGTATCTTTTGATTTGCCGTATATATTTAGAAAGCCTAGTAAGTTCA
Organism: Olyra latifolia; assembly: GCA_036346145.1. Classification (NCBI taxonomy): domain Eukaryota; kingdom Viridiplantae; phylum Streptophyta; class Magnoliopsida; order Poales; family Poaceae; genus Olyra; species Olyra latifolia. The sequence goes on along the minus strand of CM070528.1, from coordinate 44,711,845 downwards.
CGCAGACATTCTACATGATGTGCATGAAGTCCAGTGAGTGGCGGACCTCTAAGTCCTTCCAGTAAGGTAAGTCCCAAAATATTGATTGCTTTTTCCTAATGGGCTTCGTATGAGCTTGTTCAGTCGGGACAGATTTGCTACCAGCACCCTTTCCAAATACTACTTTTAGATCCTTTACCTGAGAAAATACAAGTGTCCCACTCATCCTTTACCTGGGAAAATACAAGTGTCTCACTGCGATTGCAGGGGCTTCTTACGTTTCTCTTCTGTCCCATCGAAATTTTCACCCTTCCTTCGTAACAGGTGCTTCATATGGAGGAACCTACGGTGGCCCATGTACACGACCTTTCAGGAGTTTCAGATACTTGCTGTCTGTATCCTCTAAGCACTAGATGCAGGCTTTATATCCTTTGATAGATAGGCCCGACAGGTTACCAAGTGCAGGCCAGTCGTTGATGGTTACGAATAGCAATGCACATAGGTGAAGTGCTTTCTTTTGTACTCATCACATACACGTACACCATCGTTCCACAGCGTTAACAGATCTTCATCCAATGGTTAAGGTACACGTCGATGTTGTTTTCAGGTTGCTTCAGCCCTTAGATAAGCAACGGCATCATATTGTACTTCCGCTTCAAACACAGCCAAGGAGAAAGGTTGTAGATATATAGAGTCACGGGCCAAGTGCTGTGACTGCTGCTCATCTGACCGAACGGGTTTATCCCATCTGTACTCAACCCAAACCTTATGTTCCTCGCATCCTCAATAAAGTTCAGGTATTTTCTATCGACTTTCCTCCACTGGGAGCCATCAGCGGGGTGCCTTAGGGCTTGTTTGGTTCTCTTGCTCACCTTGCTTTGTCTTTCCCAGCTAGCCTTGCCAGGCAAGGTGAGGCAAAGTAAGGAATGTAAAGGTGTTTGGTTCTCCTTTTATTTGGCTTGCCTCAGCTCTCTCTTTCCCATGCAGAATCTTGCCCACGCAGGATAGCCAATTTGGCTAGCCTTGGTGGGCAATGATTTTCTTGCTAAGTGAAGCAAGATTGCCTAGCAAAGCAAGTTTTTGAATTGCTACCAAACATGAAACCTTGCCAAGCAAAGCTGAGCAAGGCTGGGTAAGGGTACCAAACAGCCCCTTAGCCTTTCTTCGTCCTTACGATGTTCTTTGTGCCAGCGCATCATCTGGGCATGCGCTTTGCTCGCAAATAAACGTTTCAACTGGGAGATTATAGGGAAATACCAGACCACCTTAGTGGGGGGTCTCTTCTTCTTACGCTGCCCCTCTTCCTGGCCTGGGTCATCACGCCTAGTCTTATACCTTGAAGTTTTGCACACCGGACAAGCTTCCAAATCCTCGTACTCATTGCGATAAAGGATAAAATCGTTACGGCATGCATGTATCTTTTGTATCACAACCCTAAAGGGCAGACAACTTGTTTGTCATCGTACGTAGTTTCAGGCAGTGTGTTACCCTCTGGAGGCAACTTCTTTATGAGGTATAACAAATCATTGAATCCCTTGTCAGATACTCCATTGTCACCTTCCATTGCATCAGTTTTAGCGTGGTACGCAATTTTTTGTGGCCCTATCGGTAGTTTGGGTATAATAGTGTTCCGTGGTCCACCCACAGGCGTTGGAACTTTTCGTAATGTCTTTCATCAGTATATTCTCCCTCTCCATCAAGCAGCATCTGGTCTAGTCATCATCGCCAAACACCCCAATGTATGTTCGAAAGAACTGTGTTGGCTAGCATTCGGGATATTGTTGTCCCCCTCTTCTTCTTCTTCGCTATCTTCCCGTATAGTCTCTTCTTTACCGTGCTTGGTCCAACATGTATAGATTGTCATGAAACCTCTTGAGAGTAAATGGAAGTGAAGGTGGCTGGATTTTGGCCACTCTTTCTCATTCTTGCAGTGTATGGATGCACAACATATATAGCCTGATTTCGTGTATGCATCGGCTGCACGAAGAAAAGATTGCAAACCCTGCAAGAACTCCGGGAAGCGTCGGTCCATGTACATCCATCGCACTACATTATGTTACATCAAGGCAGCTGTTAGCTCATTTTCTAATAATGAATTTTTGAATATTTCCCAAAATTCACTACTACAGAAAGGTATTTATGAGATGGTTATTTTGAGCTTTTTGAGATGGTTTCAATGCGTCTTAAATAAGTCGTGTCGTAAAAGAGAATGTTCATTTGAGACGGTTATGAACCGTCTCATGTGAGTGAGTATATAAGACGATTTATGTATGGAACCGTCTTATATGTCCTGTTATAGAAGTCACTTCCTTAGTAAACCGTATCAAACGAGATTTTTCAAATACGATTTTAGGCATAAATATTGGTGAAAAAATAGGAAAAATATTATTTTGAATCAGAAACCTATATTCCTACCACCTACCACCCATCTATGCACATTAACACAATTTATGCATATAATACAAACATTGCATATCTCATGACTTGAACCTAAGACCTATTGATTCTAACCTCACCCTTCTAACCATCCTACCTCACACCATGTTCTGATCATAATAGGATATGTATACCTTTTAACATTAGTTTTACCAATCTTTGAACAACTTTTTAGACATGTAACTAACATCAAATAGAAAACTTTTCAACTACAAAGTTGTACACCTCATTGAAGCCTACAATTTCATGTAATTTTTATTTTTGTACGACACATAAATGTCTTAATCCGTGCTATGATTATTTAGACATCTATATTGCTTCAAATAAAAAAGATATCAACTACAAAGAGCTACAATATACATATATAAATGTAAAAATTGTTTTTTAAGATTTTGATTTTTTAAAAACTAATTCCAAAAAATGTAAAATTCAAAAATATAAAATAAAATTTTGATTTTTAGGAATTAAAATTTTCTAATTTCATTTTTTGAAATTTAAAATACTCCCTCCGCCCACTAATGATGTACGTATAGCTTTTTCTGGTTTTTCCCGAATTGATCTACGCATTTGCTTCCCACGCTCGTTTCTCTTAGCTTGCCTGTTCGATTTCCGTCCGTAGTAAATATAGAGGTCACGCGTCACCCGAGCAGTCCAGCACCATCTGCATGCATGCAGCTCTCCGTCTCTGCATGCAGCGCATTCTTTTTAAGCAAACGGATCATGGAGCGGCTGAAACGTGGAATCGCTGAGCGGGGAGCGCGCGACTGAAACGAGGCGACGTTGCGCGGCTAGCTTGATGCGGTCTTGGTCTTGATGCCCAACCCAAATACGTAGTTCATTCGTGGACGGAGGGAGTAGTTTTTTGAAACTAAAATTTCTAAATTTTATTTTATTAATATTTTTTGAAATTTAAAAATCCAAAATTAATTTTAAAATAAAAATTCAAAATTCAAAAACCACCCTTTGAACCTAATTGCGTTGGTTTCACAGCTTTAGGTAACTAAGTGGGCAGTTTCGATAGTTATGGACTTATGTGCAACAACAGGACAAGTTTAGGGACTAACAATGCAATTTACTATATACAATATATATATAAGTTATTCACGCAATACAACCATCGCATATGATCCTAGATTTAAAATAATTGCTTTCTAAAATAGGAGTGTCATCCTATTGATTCATCACAAAAGACATTTTGTCCTTTCAAACCGCCTTATATTATGTACACATTAACGACGCTAAAATATAAGGAAATGACTCTTCTACTCTAATCTTATATAAGTCGGTTTTTTATTTCAATTGTCACAAATGCATCAATTATATAAGACGACTATGATTTGAAAAACGCCTTTTCCTTATATAAGTCGGTTCTTAATTTCAACCGTCCCAAATACATCAATCACATAAGACGGTTATGATTTGGAAACGTCTTATTCTTATATAAGTCGGTTCTTAATTTCAACCGTACTAAATGTATCAATCATATAAGATGGTTATGATTTGAAAATATCTTTTTCCTCATTTCTACCACGATAAGAGGCACTTCTAGTTTAAGAAAGCTGAAACCGTCTCAAATTGTGCGTCTTATATTACTCATTTTGTACTAGTGATTCAAATCAAACCAATATTAAATTTATTTAAAAATTTTAGGTGGATAAATTTAATTTTAGGTGAAATTTCATCAAAAAGTTAATATTTTAAAAATGTCAATACTTCATTACATATTCTATTTTCATGATAAAATTTCATCTTGTTATATAGATTCAATTATTTCTTCTTTGCTTAATAAAAATAATAAATAATGTATATTCAAAATTGGTCAGGGAAAGATCGGAGTACGGGGTCAGCGACAAGGTGTGCGTTAAAAGATTTCGGTTGTCGTGGCGGGGGAACTCTGGCGACGATCTTGCAAAACTAGGTTGGGGAAATGTTAAGGGTGTTCTAGGGATGCTTTTAGTGAAAAGAATTTGAAAGTTACTCATCAAGGAGGAAGAAATCAGAATGGGGTGATTCGGGCTATAGAGCTACGGCTAGAAGGGAAATCGAAATTACAGGAGCTACAGGCTCTCCCGGGGCGATTCCATCGAGGACGTGGGTGGCTGGGAGGTGGATAAGCAGTGGCTACGGGCACAGGGGCAAGTTGGTCTGACAGCAATGAATTTGGTGACTTGGGTGCTACCGTGGGGATGATCCAAAAAGGGAAATTGTATTAGCGAGCTCGCTGGCTATTTATAGCCGGGGCATCACTCAGGGGAGTGAAGGAGAGTGAGTAGAGCGCAAGGGCGAGGCATAGGCATGGCCAAGCCCATGGAGACAAGGATGAGCAGCCCGCGCAGCAACGGCAGTAGTGGCGGAGCGATAGGCGCTGATGCGTGCATGGTAACGTGGCCACGGGCAGCATGGCAACAGCCATCATCGCGTGTGCAAGAGGGGACAAGGCAGAGGGTAGGTGGCGATGGCGACAGTGCAAGAGAGGCAGCGGCCGAGGCGCGGCCAATGCAGAGGCTCGAGCAGCATAGGTGCTTAGGGGTAGGCGGCCACGAGGCGGCGCAATCAAGGTGGAGCCGCCACGAATGGGCGTGTGGCAGCGACACAGCTGCCACCACGGTGCAGGCGGCACGGACCAGCAGTCCGAGCGCTACAGGAAACCAGGGAGGGAGCAAGGGGCTGAGCCGGGTGGTCTGACGGTAGGCTCGGCCAGGCGACTCGACCAGGCTAGGCCGAGGGCCTGGCTGGGCCCGCTAAGGAGGCCCAGGCCCAAAATGGGTTGTGTGGAAGCAAAGGGAACCCATTTTGGTAGATAATTAAAATTTTGGGTATTGGGCAGATTCAAATTTGGATTTGAATTTTAGTAATTTGTCTATAAATGGGATAAGTAATTTAAGGTTAGAGAATTTCGTGATCAATTTAAGAATGTAGGTGCGTGGATCGTTCCTTTTCACACCACTTGATCTGCACTAGTTCCTAGATCGGTATGCTAGTGCACACCATTTATATAGCCAGATCATTTCATACAACCGAAAGACATGAATTTAATTAAATACCTATATTATGCTCGAGAGCTATTAAGTATTACAACATGGCACATTGGCCCAAAATAGTTTAAGAACAAGAAAAGGTCAGAGTGCAATAATAATCAAAAGAATATAAACTCCTGCCGAATATGCCCTATCACGACTAGGGGTCACCTTAAGCCTCGTCCTGATCGTCAGTGTACTCCTGGGCTCCATCTTCATGGCAGGCGTAGGGGTCTCGCTCATACTCATAACTTAAAATAGTGAGTGTGTGCGAGGTCAGTGCGCAATGAAACCACACTGGCGAGTTAACACCCAACCTAATGCATATAGTGATAGGGGTTCCAAGGAAAGGTTGGGTTTCTTTATTTTCCAGAAAGCAAGTTTTATAAATCAAAACATATGACTTAGAAATTTTGACTGAAAGTTCTACTAATCAATATTCTATTTAAGGGTTCTTTATATCAATTCACCACTTGTACCCATCCTAAGCTTCGACCAAAACTCCCGCCATCATCTTCCGGGTGTGGCGCACCCGTTGTGAATCTTACGCACCACGAAGTGCCCATTCTTCCCTAGCCGGGTTACTAAGCCCGCACTAGAGTCACCGCTCCTTGTGATGTAAAACCTAGATCATCCCTCGGATGACGACATGAGCCTATCTTTGCCTTGGACTGGGGTTTGCCATGATGCTATCCAGTAAGCCACTAGGCCCCAAGTCCACACTACCGCGCGATGGCACGCATTGTGGTGCTAGGAACCAAAACCATGGTTAGCGACTTCTCGCTACGTGCCTCTCTGCACGTCTGTCCAATCCATTCTAGGAGTCACTTCGGATGGTCAGTCCACACTTATCCATGACCACTTCCTTCTTCCGCTATCATTCTTCCGTGTGCCCTGCACACGTTGTGAAACAACCACCTCCGCAGGCAAGTGGCAGCACTTGGCAGCTACACGTGTTGCCCCACGCTCCTCTCTGCACCATGTTTGAACAGATAGCCATCTTCACACCAGGTAGTCGAGCTACTTCACACCCTTATTCAAATGTTGGACCACATCCGCATTCCATAACCACCTACACACTGGCATGCCAGGTGCAAATTCTAGTTATCCATGTTTAATTTGTCATCATGTCCGGCGAATGTTGGTTCACTGTTCTGAGGCCACTAAGCCTGAAATGTATTAATTGGACCTAAGCAATATCTAAGCAGATTTTAACCAAGACTTATGAGTCTAAACCATTTTATTTAACCTAGCCAGGCTATCAAGGGTGATCATCAAGGCAATCGTGATGAGAGTCAACTGAAGGATGATTTCATTAAGGCAAGATCATCATGGTAAAACAGTACAAGTAAATAACAAGGCATGATATATCATGATTAATCAAGTAGGCATAAATATTTAAAGAGCATGTAATTTGATACTGTAAATAAAATACTTTAGTAAATTGGATATTCAACATGATCTAACTGAATGTTAACTCGTCTTGTTCCTAGGAGTAAAGGGGGTCCTCGGGATGTTCCTCGAGCTAGTCCTAGGACTTCTCGATGTCTAATAATGAAACGTATTCGAAGGGCAATGAATACAACACCAAATGCATGGAAAGACATGATGCATGAGATGCGGTGTGCTTAGCCTAGCAATTGGTGATTAGAATAAATTCTTCCTTGGTATCAAGAAAGTTCCTTGAGTCTACATATGCTTGGATTTCTATGAAAAGATAATGGTAGTGCGTGCGACAATAGATGTTTGATGATGATGATGATGATAATGATGATGCAATAAATACCTTAATCGAGATATCATGGCATATAAGGCCAAAATACTTTTGTCTGTAGTATTTCCTAGAATTTTCTAGTGAGTTACTGTCTTAGTGTTTTAATTAACTCCAATTTATTTTAACAGTAAAAGAAAATCCCTAAAAGAGGGTTTTAATTACCCTAATTATGAAATTATGTATAAATACCATGCTAAAATAAGTTTCAATACTTTTAGTGAATCCCTTAAAGGTCAATTATGTCTCTGTGGAAAATCATATTCTAAATCATATTTATGCTCCTCTCGAATTTTATCATTATTTTAGGAAATCAATAACTAATTTATTAAAGTGGAAAACCAAGTTTAAATGGCTCTTAGGGGGTTTTCTTAGTTATACAGAGATTTAAAAGGGGTTGCTGTTCCTATCTTTAATTATATTAGATCCAGTCTGCTTTCTAGTATTTACCCTAATTTTCTCAGATTTTTATTAAGTCTCCAAGCATTTTCCATAATTTATTTCCTATTTCAGGATATTATTTAAATATATAACAAATGAAAAATACGGAGTGAATAGTGTTGGGCTGCCTTGGTTGCATGGCCTAGAGTCTTCACAAGAGGGAGAGACGCTAGCGCGAAGGCGCCTCTATATGGAGAAAACATACGTCTCCACTTAGGCTGACACGTGGGACCACGGACCCACCAGTCAGCACCACACAGAGAGTAACATGCGCACGGGATTAAAATCATTTAAATCCGGGTGGGGCCTACTTGTCAACGATGGTTTTCACACAGTAATCATGGACCATGACATCACACAAGCGTCATTATCGTCTACCTCTCGCTCGCACGTGGCCACAAAGCTCTCCAATCTCGCGCCGACGCCACAAGGCATCACTACACGAGTACTAAAGCCCTATGAAATTAGTGAGGTCGTGCGCATCTAATGGAGTCAACATTGAGGCCGGAGACGGCCAGACGAAGCGGCGCAACGAGTGGCGATGGAGATCGATTCGGGTAGGTCATGGACTCGGTGCTATGGTGCGGTTCATGGTGAGCTAGCACACGCATGGGCTATGTGATAGGATGGGGAAGCTCACCATGGTGTGGGGTTGGACGGGGGATTGCTGGAGCGTGCTGGTGACGAGCGGGTCCAAACCAGAGGCGGCGGTGCCTTCTCATGGATCGGCGACTCCGGTGATGCACTGCCAAGGAAAGGATGTCAATGAGATAGAGGAGGTTCCAGAGAAGCTACCAGTGCAAGGAATCAGAGCAAGGCTCACTGGAGAGGACGAACAAGCAAAAGGGGGTGAATTGGCCGAAACAGAGTAGCGGCGGTGGCAGGGTGAAATTAAGGCTCTGGCATGGGTTTTATAGGGCCGGGGGCAGTCCAGGAGATGCATGGGTGTACGGTGGACACGAGAGAGCGAGTGGCCAGGAAGGGAACGATGCAGGGAGAGGGCAGGCCAAGGGTCAGTCCGGCGGGTAAGTTGACGTAGCGATCACGGGCGAGGAGGCGGCGCAGAGCGATGATAGTGGTGGCATCGGCGCAGACGATGATGGCGGTGACAGCAGCTAAGCGGCGGCGCTACAGAAGGTCCAAGCCACGCAAAGGGCTTGGCTGCCGCGTGGTGCGCAGGTTGTGAGCGCAGCCGCGAGCTACCACCAATGCGCGCGGCGAGCTAGAAGAGAGAGGAAGGGAGGTTTGCGTGCAATCAGAGAGTTGCTGGGCAGAGAGGAGAGAGGGAGCGCCAGCGAGAGAGAGTCCGGCGGTCAGGGAGAGAGAAAGAGCTCGGTGAGGGAGAGAGAATAGAGAATCGAGAAAGGGAGAGAGGTAGGGCCCACTGCTCAGATTTTCCAATCCTAAAATAACTTTCAAAAATGGATTCAATTAATTGGAAGGGAAAATTGGGTGAAATTTGGGAAATTTTTGAAAGCACACTCATATGTATTTATTTGAATTTGGTTCCAGGGTATTTTGTTTGATAGATTTTAAATCCTATAATATGATTTGATCATTTCAGTTTGAAAGTAGAATTTTCAAAAAGGAGATGAGTTCCAATTTGGACATAGTTCTTAAATTTCTAACTTTATGCATTTTTTCCTTTGGATTTTTGGGGGTTAATAGTAGTATATAAAGAGAGCTATATTTAATTGGGTCATTTAGGAGAAAATCATAATTAAATCCAAATTTTGGCTTCTTGAGGTGATCAAGATTTCCCTATTGAACTTTCTCTAATATTGAATTCCAAGAAGGATCCCAATAGTTATATATTAGTGTTTATTTTTAAAATAGGCACCCATTTAAACCTATCCATATATATATATATACACACACACACACATATATATATACATACATATATCTATGAGTGTCTTACAAGAAGGTTACTTTATGTGAGTGGCCCAAAGGGAGGAAGAAGACCTGCTAAAGACTCTAGCAGCCGACGCTAACACCCAACAGGCAGTGCACAAGAAGCTTACTGAAGCTTCTTCCGACGCTACTACTAAACTCAACGCTGCCCAGACCTCTATCGCCATGTTGGACGAAAAGCTCAAAGTTGCCAAAGAGCAACGGCGGCTGCCTCCAAGGAACGCGAGGAAGCGGATGCGGCCACTTTCCTGCAGAAGCAGAAGGTCAAGGGCTGCATCATTGCCATGAAGCAACAAAAGGCCAAGATCGTCATTGTCCTGGGATCGGACAAGGAGGATGAGGCCATCATCTGGGAGGTGCAATAGATCCTGACTGCAGCAGCGATGGCGGTCTCCTCCATCATCGCCAAGCACTAGATTAGGTTAGATTTAGTAATTGGCCTGCGTGCTAGAAAAACTTGTAATCTTCCTTTTCTCCTAGCCTTTGAGCCGATGATGCACTTTCGTACATAATAAAATCTTCACTCTCTCAACAGCTTCATAAAATTTTAATCCTCTATTCTCCTGACTTGAAAGTCATCAGCTTAATAAAAGTGCTAAAGGTGATGTTTTCTTACGTTGGCTATATCACACCTAATTGGCTTTCTAATAGCTTCGATTAGGTTCCGACCCAAACGCTCGGGTAGTATTTCTTTAGATACTTGCTGTTGATTGCTTTGTAAAGCACTTTGCCTTCTAACGTCTCTAGGATATACGAGTTACCTAGAATCAATCGGCTTACACGATTGGGTCCTTCCCATGTAGGTGACCACTTACCGCAGTGGTTGTCCTTCAAGATGATAAGTAGCACTGTCTTCCACACCAACTAGTCATCCGTGAACGACTTAGAGACGGCCCCTTTGTTGTAGTATCCGGTGACTCATGCTTTGTTCCTCTTGATCTGTTCTAGCGCTCTAAGGCAATACTTAGTCAAGTCTTCTAAATTATCCATTAGGAGGTTCTTTAGTCATCGGCATGTAACTCGTCCTGCTGCTGCTGATACGCAGTGAACCGATGTTGAGCTCTAATGGCAGCACCGCTTCTTAGCCCTACACTAGTTGATAAGGAGAAACCTTAGTCGCTTCATGACAAGCAATCCGATACGCCCATAGCGAATCCAGCAACGTTGCGTGCCACGTCCTCGGCTTCTCATCTTTTTTTCTTTTAATCAACTTGATCAGACCCTTATTAGACGATTCAGCTTGGCCATTGGCTTGAGTATAATAAGGTGATGAGTTTAGCACCTTAATGCTAATTCCCTTGCAAAATCTTGAAACCCCTCTAACAAGAACATAGTCCCTTGATCAGTCGTTATTGTTTGGGGAATCCCAAAGCTGTATATAATATGTTACTTAACAAAGCTGATAGCTTCAACGGCTGTAACTTTCTTCAAGGGAATAGCTTCGACCCACATAATGAAATAGTCCGTAGCCACCAATATATACTTATGCCCTTTAGACAATGCAGGATATATTTGGCTGATTATATCAATCCCCTAACCTCTGAACGGCCATGGCTTGATTATGGGGTTCATAGCCAATGCTGGAGCTAGCTAAACATTATCAAATCTTTGACAATCTTGACATTCTTTGTAGTACCTAAAAACACTACTACGAAATACATATTTTGTAACAAAAACTTGTAACACGTTTCTTATTGTGTTAGTGAAAACAGATGGTACCAGCTGCACACCCACAATTCCTGGTGGCACTCAGGTGCCCCCACTTTCCTCATCTCCCCTGCCCCCTCGTCATTTCGGCATTTCCCACTTCTCCATGGCGTTGCCCTAGGCTATCCTTCCCTTCCCGAAGGGATAGCCTAGGGCAACGCCATGGAGAATTCATACTAGGCTATCCCTTCCCCTGCCTCTTCAGCCTAGCCACCAGCCGCCTTGGGCTCCTAGGCACTGACCAGCCTCCCAACCATGGGCCCTCACGATGTCAGAAACTACCTTGGCCTCCCTGGCGCTGCAATTCCACCAACTGGCCTCCTAGCCTCTCTAACCCCACGACGACGCCGCCGGTTGCTCCTTCCTCCTAGACTACTTGCCCCGACAACGACAACCGTCGGCCACCTATGCACCCCTCCATCTCTAGTCCAGCGATGCTGTCGCCAATCGGCGGCGTCTCCTGCCCACATGACAATGTGTTTGTCAAATTTACTGTGTTCCTATACTGGATATTTTCAGGCATTGATGTTTGCATCATAGCTAGCAGCTATTACTGATCATGTAGTTGTAGGACAACATATGTTTGTGTCATCCTCAATGCGCTTCTTGATGTTTTCTTCTGTTGACTCTTGAAATTTTACATTTGTTTTCATCGAGTGGAGACCAGATCAAATTTCTGAGTAGAAGACATCAGATGAAATGTCTTGCTTGCCAAAATTTACTCTAGGCCTTATCTCATTTAAGATGGAAGGATGCATGCTTTCTTCTATTGAGGCTTGAACTACTTAGTATATGCAGACCGTTATAGATATAGCATTATAGATTCATTATGGATTGGACCCTTGCTCGCTGACATTAGTTAAGCGTCGCACTGTTCTAGTATACAATTTTTGGTTAATTGCTAGGTTAATTATGTCTGATGGGCAGCATTGCCCCCAGCTAATATTTTACTGCTTGCAAAATGTAAATTTCATATTGTCCTTTATTTTTTAGGTAATAATGACAATTTTTAGGTAGCAACGACAAGCAATCTAAAATGAAAATGTTAAAATGGAGTGAATCTTCTTACAAACCATGTCTGTTTAGGAGATTGTACAGTGAATCTAATAGTGACCCTATGTAGATATTTATTTTTATTTCAAATATTATGAATACTCTAGTTTCTGCACTCATTCATCCATCTCATTGCTTGATATTGGCATTTTTTTTTCCAGGCTGCCGAACTACTTAAGCATCCACACCTTCGGTCCTATGTGTTGGAAGTTCAATTGAAGTTGAGTCCCGATGTATCTGCAGAGGTGAATTCATTGTGTTTTTCCTGGTGTCAGAATTCTTGAGAAGTATAATCTGACGTGATAGTCACTTTTGTTTTCTTGTTTGTTCTACAGGCTTGCGACAACCAAGAATATGTTTATGTCCCACTATATGACACCCTTGGTAGGTTCTCATCTCTATATGCTTCTTCACACACACACTGACTCACTAAGAGCCATACATACCCTATGTTAATGCACAGAGGTTCATAATAAAAGATCATGTAAAAATTGATGTATTCAAAATGCTGAGATGTATATGTTTATTGCACTTCTGCAATGCAACATTGACTGGTGAGGTAAAGACAAAATCAGTAAGCAAAAGGTTAGCTTTCTCGAGTCTGTACAATTTTAGATTGCCTATTTGCAATTTTCATGGATACATATCAACACCTGCACTTGAGTTAAGTGTATTCAGCCTCTTTCTTCCAATTTGATACACTTAAAAATTAAGAATATGCTGCTTTCTGATATTGAGATTTTTAATCTTTAGGCTATTGATCCTTCTGTAAAATACTAAGATGTCAATTTGGTACACAAATTGCTGATGGTGTTAATTGGTGCTTAACAGAAGATGAAAATTGGACGCTTGTACAGTACATATGTTTACTTCACCTGATAATTCTGAAATTTGGCGACGAACAAGTGCCTTTACCATGATCTTCAATCTAAATCTAGATGTGTCTAACTGTTAAGCAATGTAGTTTTCCTTTCTTATCAGGTAAATAGAGATTTACATTTTATTGTTCCAATCCTGAGATGGGTTTTGTTTCTAATCCATCCATCTGAGATGATTCTTTTCAAACATTGCCAGGATACAACTCCATGGAATTTTCAAACATGATATATCCATTGTGTGCGCTTCAATTATTGGACAAACTGCCAGAAGTCCACAGCGAAGGTATTATCACCAATATCCAGTCTGCTTTATCTAAATTGACCATCACGATGAATTCCCCTTTTAAACTATTATTTCTTTGCTACAAGTATTGTATTTTACATTTTACTGTTGTACGTACTCTGCAAATTTCATTGCAGGAGTATTCTTGATGAAGTGGAGCGCCAAGGCGTAGGTGCCACTGAAATGATACTTCTGTATGGCATGCTGATTTGCTAAAAGATTACTAAATTTGCAGAATCTGGTCAAATTTATAACAATGGCACCATCAACCTTCAGATAAGCCTTGGATGATGAAGTTTTTTTTTTGTACTTCTATTTCTGTGTAATGGATAAGTCTATGTCCTGACTTGGTGGAGCAAAATTTGAAATGGCCGAGAGGTGATTTATTTGAAGGATGGATCAGAGGCAAAGGAATTTAGGAAGAAGATGCAACAATAGTTATATTCTCAGATTCTAGTACCAAAAATTGTATTTCTATTCTTAGAATTCATACTCTCTGTAAATCAAGCCGTTATGTGAAATAATATTTTTTTTAGAAATTGTACATTATGATGTGAAATAATATAATTTTGTTCCATTCATACAATGTCTGATGTCTTTCTATCGCTATTAGTTATAATTTGTGTTATTGCGTGATGTGCAATGCTTATCATAGGCCTATAGGATTATGGTGTTGCAGTATCTAAATTATGTGTTACTAGAGACTATAGTAACACACTTTAATAGGTTGGTTAAGGCAAGAAAGGTGTTCCTATTGTCTATGGTAACACAGTTGATTTGTGTTACTATAGCATAGATGTAACATCTTTTCCTATATAGTGGGACACTAGTTTTAAGTTAGAAAAGCTTATGCAATAGCAACATGAGAAACAGTAACACTACTTAGGTGTGTTATAGAAGACCTCGTTAACACTTATTTTTAGATAATATGTTACTATTGATCTGTCATGACGTAGTGAAATGATTATGTCTAACATACGAGGATAGCAAGTGCAAATTATCAATATGGCTTCTTCTAAGTCTATACATGAAGTAGAACGAACTTAGCCATAATGGTACAATTCAACAAATATCCCATAATATGTCTTAGAAATAGAATCCATGCAAGCAAGCTAATAACGATACAAAGATATGTAGGATCATACGAGCTAGCAAGTAACAATACACACTCATAGCACAAGGCAAGCTTAACGGCGTAGAAAAAGATGCAATCACTAATAGTTAAGAGCAATCCTTACTTTTCTCCCCCTTTGGCATCAAACGCCAACAAGGGGCCCTAACTTTGATAGGCACCGGGAAGGAGGTTATTTGGGAGCGCCTTCTAAAGAGAAGAACCCAAAGGAGAAACAAAATTAGCTAGAGATAATTCTTCCAATAGTCCAACTCATTAAAACAAAATCTTAAGATCAAATTGGGCTTAGTTGAATTTAAGAGAGTAACATAGCTAAAATATCTCTACTAGGCCAATATTAGATTTGAAAGGTTTGAAAATAGCAAAGGAGACAAAAAAACTTGGGAGTTTAGTTTCTTTGGAAATGTATAGGCCCAAATTTAATTTCACCATGTATATGATTATGGAAACAACATACACTTGTGAGTTGGACCCATTTTGCACTAAGGCACAAGACACTTTAGAGCATTTTCGTAAAGGAAATATTGAAACCATTTTTCAAAAAGAATTCTGTTCAAATGAGAGTTAAGTGAAGGATTTCTTTAAACAAGATGAGTGATATTTAGGTTGTTTATAGGCGCTAGATGCCACATAATTTGAGAATTATCAATTATGGTGTGGTTTTGGTATTGATGACGGAAGCAATCGAGAATGGGGGCTAAACATGGTTTTCTAGGAACCCTGAAGGACTTATTGGAATGGTATCAAGCGCAAAAAATGAGGACCCATATATATTTTAACTCAGGCATTGAGTTGAGTCAAAGGTAGATACATGTTTTTTTATTTTTATTCGTCGTACTATTAAGAGGGGATCGAGGGATTTTTGATCACCTCAGATTTTTCTCCACCAAGTTGCACACTCCTAAAATCTTTTTAGTTTGTCACCTATGTGAGTGTTGTGGTGGCAGTGTGCAATCGGACCGTGTTTATGCCGCCGAACCTCGGTGGTCCGGGTGGACCGAACCTCGGTCCATAAGGGGTCTCACGAAGCCCTTATGTCGTTGGACCGGCCCCATGCTACCACATATCGGTGGTCCGGCCGGCTGGACCAAGGTCTAGTAAGGGTACGGAGTATGTATGCTGCCGAACCAGCTTGTATGCTACCAGACCGATGTAGTCTGGCTGCATAGCGGTGGTTTGGCCACATAGGGTAGCACGTATGCCGCCGGACCGGTGTGGCCTGGCCACCACCCACATAGTGCAGCATGTATGCCGTCGGACCAGGCAGGTCCGGCCGTGGTGCCACGGTCCAACCGCTTCATCCGGCCGTGAAGAGTTTATGCCACCGGATCAGCGTGGTCCGGGCCACTCGGACCGGTCCGGCTAGCCACAATGACTACTTCGTAGCTCCCATAGGATTTTAGTTGGCTAATGAGCTGAGAGGTGGTGTTTTAGAGCCTAAACCCTAAAATCCCAAATTGTTCCAAGAGTGTGCATCAAGGTGAAAATTGATCCGGTGTGATCAATTCTTCTTACTCTTATTACTCTTGGAGGCCGGTGACTCCTAGATGGCTAGGAGGCAGTGCCAGTGGGATCTTGCAAGGAGAAGAACTTATGGAAGGCCACCGAGTTGTGAGATGTTTTGAGTTTCACCTCACTAGAGTGGTGAACAACCACCATGAGTGGAGGGCTTGAGCAAATTGGTTTGAAGTCAAAGCAACACTCTTGAGGAGAGTGCTCCAACGAGGACTGGTGGAAGGCACCAACCTTCCGATACCTCGGCAAAAATCTCCTGAGCATTTCTTTCTCCCACTCTTTATGTTTCTACATTTAATTCCCGCATGTTCTTGTATTGATTGCTTAGTGAGTACTTGTACTTTTATTGTTGTAACCTAGATTTAATCTTGTTTTATTAATCCAAGAAAAATCTTAACAATTAAAATTGGCCTATTCACCCCTCCTCTAGGCCTTAGGATCCTTTCAGCGGGGAGCTCCGATGTTGGTAGATCTGAGCGCGGGGAGCTCCGGTGTTGGTAGATCTGAGCGCGGGGATGCTCGGCAGCGACAGATCCAGGCTCGATGGTGGCGGAGTGGCGGGACCCTGGTCTTACCAAACCGGACCCCTCCGTGTTACCGGTATGAGCCCCAAGGATCAGTGCTCATACCCACAGTGAAACAGAATCATGATACCAAAACAAAACTGCCTTAGCTATTAAAATAATTCAGAGTGCGGCGGAGCAATATATTACATTAGCTTAGCAATACACAACATTGTCAAAGCAAAGCAACATATTACAACCAAAAGTAGTGTCCCATTACTGCCACAGGCACACGCTGAGTAGGGAAACGGCTAGTAGTCTGGAGCATCATTCGGGAAGATCTCAACGTTATCCTGCGCGTCCTCGTATTCTTGACCTGCTCATTGAATGAACAACCCCGCATAACAAGCAGGGTTAGCATTTGAATGCTAGCAAGTCCTTCCTAGGAAGGGCCAGGTTACAGTTTATGCTAGAAAGCTGATGGTTAATTTGCATAAAAGCACTTTACCTAAAATTATAAAAGCATTAAAAAAATATATAAATAAGTATAAATTCTCATGATCAACAGTAATATCACAAAGTTTCTATTCTTAGATCTCAAATTCTCAATCTCATAATTCTTAGGTCATCTTCTCATTTCTCAATTCTCAAATCACCAATACTCATATTTCAAACTCCTAATTCTCATCTAGCAACGGCACACGTGCCGGAATAACCTTACCCATGTCATATTAAGAATGGTGATGCTACAATGTGAAACCCACTTTGTATGCCCTTAACCGTGGGCACGGCCATTCAAATGGTTTTACTCTCCAGAGGTTGTTCGCTTTACCCACAAGATACGATATCTTCCCGTCGAAGGATATTATAACAAAATCCTTCAGAAAATTAACCTCGGACTTAAACACGGTCGTACCTGATACTCACAGGTACCCAGAGAAATGCTTTCGGACAAGTCTCTGGCAATACCCCGGTGATGTTTCTCAACTTCCTCTCTGTACTCATCCACCGTGCAAGGACAGTGAGTAATCCCGACATTTCTTTTCCTTTAGATTAGGCCCGTCCTATACCGGGCTTGCGGTCGCACGGGTAAATACTCAGTAAAGTAATCACATGGCTCGGTCCTTATTCTCGGAGTGGCAACCCACACAAACCAAACTCTCGTGCTCAAATGCACCCACCTTACAATCCATCCGCTCCCGATCCCATTTATTAGTTGGTCAAATTTTAATTAAAATGAATGAATCGAATTCCCAATCCCAACACAAGCGATTTCATCAAATCTCTTGAATTTATGCTTAGCTAAGTCAAATATTTGGGATTGGATCCCCGAATACCTAACTGAGCTTCTCTAAGCATCTAATATATAAAAACAGTGGGTATTATTATCATACATTATATTAGGGTCAAGGGTTTGTTGGTGGATGTATATATCGGATAGATATATGCATTAGGTAGCACTATATGATCTTACGGCATTTTCATCAACATAGCAATTTTGGCAAATCTATAAAATTGGGATTCTAGGGAAAGACTTGCCTTCGGAGTAGTCGAGCTCTGGTGGTGCGTCAGCGGCGTCAAGAAATTCTCCTTCGGTATCCGAACGATCTATCACACGCAAAACGAGAAAAAACAACCAATAAATAACATATATAGCAATATAATTTTAAAAATTATACAAAAACTACAGTAGGTAGATATGATTTTTATGAATTTTAAGAAATTTCAATCGCCGGAATCGGAGATCGGATGAATCCGGCACTAAAGATTGAAGTTTGCAATGTATGCAAATTCCAGAAAATAAGAAAAAAAACACTGTAGCTCAGCCCATTAGTAGCCTAGGCTGACCATCTGGTCTTCACCGGATAAGAGAAGAATGGGGAAGGAATTTAGAGAGAGAAAGAGAAAGGAAGAGAGAGGGAGAAAGAGGAAAAGGGAAAGAGGGAGGAAGGAGAGGGGCGGCGGTGGAGTTGCCGGCGGCAGCAGTGGCCGTGGCGGGCTTCGGCGGTGGGGAACGCGGTAGGTGGTGCGGCGTCTTGGGGCGGACAGCCGGCGACGGGCGGCTCTGTGCAGCAGCGGCGACGTGAGAGGCGGCGCGGCTCGATGGCGGCTCGGGCGGCGGCGGCGGCGCTTGGGGCGACTCCGACGGCGGCGAAGCATAGGAGGAGGCTGCGGCCGGCAAGAGGAAGCAGCGCGCGCTGCGCGGTTCTGAGGAGGAGCTGGGCGGCGGGATGTGGGGCGGACGGCGGTGAAGGCTTCGGCGGCGGCGCCCGGCGTGGGAAGCGGCGGCATCGTGGCGCAAACGTGGTGACCTTTGGCGGCTTCACGCGGCGGCGCGAACGGCAAGAACGGCATGCGGCGACGACAACGACAGCTAGGCGGGTCCGCGTGGCGGCTACAGGCCACTGCAGCGGCGGCGCTGGGCCTTGGCCACGGCGATGGGCGGCGCACCCTGCTGGCTAGTGGCTCGGTTGGCTGGGAGCGGCGGTAGGGCGACGGGGAAAAGAGCACGGGCTACCTCGTCTAGGATAACGACGGCGACGACGGCTAGTCAGTCCGGATGCTTGCTCGTGGCTGCGGTGATTGCGAATTGGGGTTTGGGGTTTGTTTGCTTCGGGCTGCAGGTTTTGCAGGTTGACATGGGAAGGAGTCTCCCGTACGTGGCTCATGGCAGGTGCCCACGTCGGCGAGCAGTGATTGAACAGAATCATAACGAGGATGGGAACAGGTGGAAATCATGAAGAATCATGAATATGAATGATGAAGATGATGAGAACGGAAGAAAATTATGAATAATCATGAAGAGGATGAGAACGGACGGAAAGGAAGAAAAATGAAATTTTTCTTGTAATTTTAAATTTTAGGAGGAATGGATAATGTAACAAATGGACTTTAAGTAATTAGTGTCTTTGTAATATATTATTATTATTGGGAGGAGGAATTGGGAATGTAGTTTATTAAAATTATAGGTAAGATTGAAAAATTCAATTTTTGTTGGTTACGAAATATAAGTACAATTTATTTATTTGGGTGTCACACGGAGGCACGTGTTGGAGGGCTTGACGACGATGGAGATGGGCAATGCTCTGCTCAATGGCTTTGGAGCACGGGATACCATGCACGCAACCAAATAGTGGTAGAGGCAGGGTAGGTTCATGCTGTGCAGGCTCACCTCGTGCGTGCTCAGCTAGGCTCTGGCAGGCCTGCATGCCGTGGCCAGGCTAGGCTGGCTCGCACGACAACCAAACATGCCCTAGGTATGTCACATACCTCCAATAATACTTTCCAAAAATAATCCATGAGGTAGTTTAGGGATGCATTGTATGTATTTGTATTTTACACATATCTCCAATAATAATTGCCAAATAATGCTTCCGATTGTTGTTCAAGGGATGAATGTCTTTAGAAATACTCTTAAGATATAATTCCATTAACAATTCCCAAACTATGCCACGAACTGCTCAAGAATGGACAAGTCTTCCCATATATTCTTCGAACATATCTCCAATAGTAATTTCCCAACGATATGCTTCCATGGATACATATTCATTGTTTTATTGCATTTATTGAGTCCAATTGTTAGTTTTGCATATAAATGTCGGGATTACTCAGTCACAGGCGTCCAGGGTGGAGCTGCCCATCGGACTCTTAGTTCAATCGCTCCTTCACCGCTACAAAAATGGTCATCCGTGCCTTCCCATCACTGGCAGTTAGGTCACAAATGGTAGTGATAACTTATCACTGTCGGTTCGTAAGCCTAAGCGGGAAAAAAATCGGTTGTGGAACCGGCAGTAATAGGACTTATCACTATGGGTTCGTTGCTCAAACTGACAGTGAAGTATCACTGCCGGTTTGAGAAAAGAACCGGTGGTAATAAATCCTATCACTGTCGGTTCTTTAAGCTTTTCGCCCCCAATTTTCAACCGGTAGTGAAAGAATTTATCAATGCCAGTTCTTGGCCATTATCACTATCAATTTTTACAAGAACTGGGTTTGAGGAAAAACTAGCAGTGGTGACAAACAAAGGTTAAAAGGTATGTATATCTTTTGTAAGTAAGAACGTGAGATTTGGTGGGATGGTTAAAAGGGTGAGGGTAGAGTGGAGAGATCGCCTGAGTCCCGAGTAACGCAATATTTGTATTTCGTGTGAAAGCATGTCTTAATAACCTAAAGTAGGTGGTAGACGATTAGGGTATAGATTCCGGGCATAAAAAAAATTTTCTATTTTTTACACCAATTTCTAAGCTAAATTCGTGTGTTTTCGAGAACCGGCAGTGATAGTCCTTATCACTACTGGTTATAGATTCCGGGCATAAAAAAATATTTTTTCTATTTTTTAACCAATTTTTAAGCGAAATTCATGTATTTTCGAGAACCAGCAGTGATATTCGAGAACCAGCAGTGATAGTGCTTATCACTGCTGGTTCCAAACCAGCAGTGATCATTGTCGCTTACATAGTGCTTGTTCAAAAACCGGCAGTAGTGCTACTTCCGAACCGGCACTGATATAGTGTTTTGTGGTAGTGCTTGCCTATTCCAAGTGCATTCCCATCCCCTTCCTCCTCCTACTCCTCCTTCCTATTTTGGTGCTCGTCTCTCTCTCCCCCATGAAAGCTCTCCTTCCCCTCCATCTTGCTCTTCCCCTCTCCTCCCCATTCCCCACGTTCATCTCTCTTCCTCTATGAAAACACCCCAACCCTGCAGCCCACTCACTCCCTCCTCCTCACTATTCATGTGCTCATCTCACTCCCATCTATGAAACTTCTCCTTCCCCTTCATCCTACTCCTCTCTACTCTCCTGAGCATCCTTCTCCACCACCCTCATCCTCCCCCTCTTCCTCTTGCTCCTTCCCTCCTCTTCCTGGGATCCCAACCCGACGACGCAACAAGGAGAGTGCCGCCCCTCATCCTCCCTCCCACTCCTGCACTGCGAGCGACAGCCATGATGGGGTCACATTGGATTTGGAGTAGGTAGTCGAATTTTGGAGAAGATGACCCTCGAATTTGGCCTTAAACATTACCCATGTGAGTATCAGACATCTTGTTTGCTTTTGTGAAACATTTTTTTGCTCATGTTTCACTACTGAAACACTTTGTTTGCTCATATAAAACATTGTGTTTGTCCTTATGAAACATCCTTTTTGCTCTTGCGAAACACCGACCAAAATGTATGAAACAGTTTGTTTGCATGTCAAACATTGCCTATTTGGATTGAAACAACCCTGAATAGCTGTTGAAACGTTGCAACATTTGAAACAATGGTAAAAGCAAAATGCTTCGGTAGTACTTGAACTTTGTTTTCGACAGTCACTGCTCGTGGTCCAAGTCAAGCGTAATATCAAAAACATGTTTGTTTCTTTTCATGAGACATTCTGTTTGCTCTTGTGAAACATTGCATTTGTTCTTTTTCTCGTGTGAAACAACAATAGTTTCGGTTGAAATATCCTTGAATAACTACTTAAACATTTCGCGTTAACGTTTGAAACAATGTTTCATGTGGTAAAGCAAAATGTTTTAGTAGCACTTGAGTTTTGTTTCTGATAGTCACATCTCATGTTTCTAAAAAGCGGACAATTTTTTATTTAGGATCAGACATTTCAATCCCTAGCACCTCCCTGTAAGGATGTGACTACAGATTAGACGTCCAATCCGTAGCAAAATATTGAATGCTTCACTAGGAATAGGACTAGGTCAGTGGAAACCAAGCAAGGTACTACTGAAATATCCAATTTTAGCTGAGAAAACACGATGCATGCACCAATGAAACACCACAGCAGGACAAAAAAGCATACACTCTACCATGATCATCATGGGAACATCATCAAGTATTGATGAAACATCGTCGAAGTACTGATAAAACATTATTGAAATACTGATGAAACATCGTCGAAGTAATGTACTGCAGGTATTAAAAAAGCTTTGAACTCATAGAAGCAAATGTTGCACAAAAATAAATAACATGTATCACAAAAGCAAAAACAATGTTTCACAAGGAAAACAAAATGTTTCACATTTTTACTACGATTTCATCGGAGCAAACACATGTTTCATTAGTGCAAGCCAAAAATGTTTCATTAGAACGAACACAATATTTAATTAGAGCAAATGGAACGAGTCAGGCCCAAAAGTGGCAGATGCCAGAAGGGACAAATGACTACTTGGCGCTAGCTAGCCTCCCTTTATGAATACTACCAAGGGGCAAAACAGTAATTTCCCCACAATAGACTTGGCCTTGGCTCGCCACCCTTCATTAGTACAAAATAGTGGTAGAACGGTATTTTCTTCAAAAAAGTGAAGGGTCCAGTGTACACATGTATATGCATGAGTGTAATCCCATGAAAGAGAGGCAAGATCAATAGAGTAGTGCAATTTCACTCTCAACTGTGTTCTAGCTCGAGTTCCGCCTAAGGTCACTCTCAGTTGGATTCCCTCAGCGAGATGCCTCCGAAGTGTGCTATCAGAGACGTCCCTACAACAACATGGAATTGCAAATGTACATGGCAATTCATGAAAGTGAAAACTGGTTGCAGAGTTTTGCAATTGTTCTACTGGGCATTATCTTTTTACACCTGTCATATAACATTGCCATCAGAATTAATAGTAACAAACTAAATATTAAGTGCAAGTTATTCCTAGATTATTTTAAGAAGGGAAAATTGGTTGCGAGAGAGCAATTGTGTCGCCAATGCTCTATAACATTGTCGTTTTACACCTGTCATATAACATTGTCGTTTTACACCTATGTAGCAGTGCAACTAGGGTTAGTAATGTTCTAGGACACTAAATATCATCTTCATGCTATTCGAAGACATATTTTATCAAGAATGACAATAGTGCCCTAGGCTAGCAATACAGAGAGTAAGACAAGGAAATTAGGAATCCATTGCTGGACATGTCAAACTCTACACAGACTAATAATCTGCAATCGGTCTTGCGCCAAACTATAGCACAGACAACAGCTAAGTCCAGGAATAGGTGGTTCTATAAGGAAATATATTTTGTTTGGCATTGCTGCATTGTTTTTGTTTATTTGGCTTTATTGAAATGATTTGATTTTTGATAAATATAAAGATATTTTATTCATCTATGGTATCTTTAGCGGAGTATACTAGTTTCGACAGTGGGTATCTCTATAGAAGGATGAAGAGCTAGCGTACAACTACCATTATGGCGTGCCAATCAATAGAAGTAGTGTAAGTGTATATAAGTTTCTTCAATATTATCATGGTTGAAGGAGTAATAATAGGCTCTATGTTACTTCACATTGCTTATTTTATTTTTGAACTTTGTCTTGCAGTCAAATAATTTTTTTAAGACACTTGAATTGTGCATATCCCTAGATGTAGAGACTGGAATTCCATTATAAAAAATACCAACCAAATCCAATCAAACCAGGTATAACTGGAGGAGGAGTTTGTTGGCATCAAATGTCGAAATTAAACCCAGCGACGGCCTCTTCTTGGTGACCGAAGATCACTGGTCAGTCCAATCAAATATTCGAGACACGGCACAAAAGATTTGGTTCATTCGATGATGATTTCACTTCCCGGCGGAAGCATCCCTCATCCTATGAGGTGTCGAGATATCCCTTGTTGGAGCCAAAGTTACTTTGCACCTTACGATCAGCATCGCCTGCTGGCAGCTCCTGGTTATAGCCAGCACAAAAGAAAGTGAGCTAGCAGAGAATGTGCTTCCCAAGTCTAGGCTTATGTCGCCCGTAATCCTTGTGCGCACCATGGTGGTGCGCACCTGCCTGCGTAGCTCTAATATTTCAGTCTGAATGACACTAGATACGTAGGCGCCGCCCCCCGCCCAAACACACACACACACGGAGAAATAATACCTAATTTGTGAGCCTTTCAATATTTGACGATATAGCTACAAATTATTTTATTTTATGACATTCCTCTCATTTACTCTCTTTTCATTTTCTATTCCTGAACCAAAGGCCAAAACACCTATGGCTCCAACCGGAATTTCCAACCATCGACCAGATATCAAAATTTAAGTTTCTGCTACATTCAAATTTAAATTATCGAATAACAAAATTTAAATTTTTGAATATGAAACTTTAAATTTAAAATATCAAGATTCAAAATTAAATATTTGAATATCAAAATTAAAATTTTGGAATATTCAAAATTTCAAATATCAAGATTCAAATTAAAAATTTTTAAATAAAATTCAAATTTGGTTGGATTTAAGTTAAATTGTAAACTTTTTTTATTCAACTCGTGCTCGGTTATGTCAAAATTTAAAATTTAAAATATTAAAATTTAAAAATTCAAATTTAGAATACCACAGTTTGGATTTAATGCATACATGAAGCTAGGGGAATTTTGGTTATTGATCAAGGAAAAGAAAATGGAGAAGGGGGGAAATGGGAGGAATATCAGAAAATAAAAGAATTTGTGGCCATAGGGTTAAATATTTAAATGCTAACGAATTGGGTGTTATTTCTACCAAGACAAGCGTCATTGAAATGTCGCTACGCAACGCCACATAACAATAACTCATGGATTTTTTAAAAATAAAATGTAGTCATTAGGGGCTGATCTAGAATTTATTTCTTCGAGGTGCCCTACCGAACCATGTTGTAACCACCCTAAGCCGCTCATCGATTGTGCCATGCATCTTGCCTATCCAAACCCTATGCTGCGACACAACCTTTTTGCGGCAAAGCCTTGTTAATTTCGGCTAAAAAGGTGATATGGATTGTAATATGAAATGTTGTGGGCTTTGGATAGGGGCTTGGAAAGGGGGAAAATTTATTAAAAACTGGATTTGAGAGGTTTGAAAAGAAAAACTAAGGTTTAAAAAGATGGCTACAATTCATCAAATCGTTTGGCTTATAAAGAAACAAATATTCCTCTATAAATTATAATATGAATTTAAAGTAAAAAGACTTGCATGGCTATCTTAAGTGGTAGTCTAAATTTCTTCGAGAGTGCCATATGAATGGTAGACACATGCTGAAACCGGAAAAAAAAAAGAACATTATTCAAAGCAAAGGATGAAAAAGCATACCAATAAAAAAAAGGAAAAAAAGATAAGCAAGCTGAAAATTAAAAAAAATGCAAGCCAAAGGATAGACAGCGCAGGAATCGAACAAACAACCTATAGATTCCATCACAGAACGTATACCAAATGGACAGTGACTTCACCTCGAACCTCCAATGGTTTTTCATATTTCAGTTGGTGCCGGCCATACCTAGCACAACCCCTATTGTTTATATTATCTGATCCAACAGCCCAATGATATCTCACTGCTATAGTTGATCTCTTAGATGTGCTTTCTTGATGGTCCTCGATAGGCTTTACAATGTTTTGATTATGACCAACACGATACAACCAAATCATTGTCAAAATTGACATATTTGGATTGGAGCCAATGCACCACCAAAGTTTGGCAAAAAAATTATTGGTTATTGTTTGGTTCAAATCTAAATTTGGTAAATAATGGTGTGGCCATTCTTTGGTTTATTGCCACTTATAAATCATAAATTTTCCAATTTCAAATAAATAAAATCAAAATACTAAAAATAAATAAATTCTAAAATATAAAAATTGATGGCGAGGTGAACGAGGATTTTAGATAAACTAAGAATTTTTATCGTGTAATTTAGACGGGATAAAATAGATATAAAAATCAGAAATTTAAACAAAAATGTACAAAATTTAATTGGTCTCCAGATTGCTGGTTGCTTCCTCTGCCGCTAGGACCAACGCGAATGGAGGTCGCGTTTACCGTCTACGCATCCGGTTATTCCTTGTTGCAGCTGGGACCAACGCGAATGGAAGCCATGCCTGCATTGGCTCGCCATTGTTCGGCGCAGAAGCCGGTGCCCGCGTATTGCCCCTGTGCTAAACGTTGGATACAGATGGCGCTGTTCAAATTTGTTGCCCACTTTTTCCTGTCATCTCAGTTTAAACTTTTGGTTAAATTTGTCAACGCATGCGTTAATTAACGACTCGGCTAATGCATATTAAAAATAATAATAATAATTGCGGCTCACTTTAAGCCCACCTCACAAACCGAGACAGGCTAGACACGAGTGTTGAAATATTAATTTTATCCACCTCTCCCTATCAATTTAATCTTTTGCATGAACTGATTGGTACATTCAATTCAATAGACGGCCCTCTTAAAATCCCATTGACATGACCAATTTTTGGCATGGTTGTTGAGGGTAACCAACCAAACACATATAGCCCCTGTATGGTAAAACAGGACACTACTACAGATCTGGCCATCAGTACCGGTTTTTGAACCGGTGCAGGCTATCCGGGACTGATGCTCAATGGCATCAGTCCCGGTTTTCTCATCCAATGCTAATATAGTATTAGTACCGGTTGGAGGCCACACGTGGCTTTAGCCCGTGCGTCACCGAGCCCCTATCAGTACCGGTTAGAGGCACAAACCAGTACTGAGCAGCCACCACCTAAGCTATATATATATATATAGGAATATATATATATATATAGAATAGCGAGTGTGCTATAGATAGCACAGAGAGATCTGTACTATCCACGGGTTTTGAAAATTATAAGACCGAAATAGACGATCCGAACCGTCCATCTTGTTCATCTCGATGAAATCTCGCTACACACCAAATTTCAAATTTTTTTTGAATTTTTTTACTATTTGTTTTGTAATTTTGAAAATCGCTGATCTAATTAGCTGTGGACCCTCCAATAAGTTCAGTTTTCAAAAATACGAAATAAATAGTAAAAAAATTCAAAAAAATTTGAAATTTGGTGTGTAGCGAGATTTCATCGAGATGAACAAGATGGACAGTTCGGATCATCTATTTCGGTCTCAGAATTTTGAAACCCCGTGGATAGCACGGAGAAATCCGTGCTATCCATAGCACACTAGCCATTCTCTATGTATATGTATATATATATATTATATATATATATATCTGTGTGCTAAGTCACAATTAATTAAAGAACATATAATCAATCATGCATAATTAACTGATAATTCCATCACAAAACTTTTATTAACAACTTTAATTACAACTATTAGGTATCACAATGAATCAATCATGTCTATATATAGTACACATATACAGTTCACATAACATTCATTATAACTTTAATTACAAAACGTTTTTCGTGATCTTTTATGTGCATCGCTCTTTATAGCCGTAGATGTCGACCCCGACAGTTCACCGGTCTTTATCGAAGGGCCCCACCTATTTGCCGCTGGATCGTAAAACTGGCCTCTTGGATTTACGACCTCATCTTAAATCTAGCCGACGAGTTGTTTTTGGATCGCTCTCACTTTCGCCGCGCGAGAAATCGGACGAACCTTGCAAGTCGCTAGTACCTCCGGTCAGGATGTGCATAGTATGGCAATATAGTAGCCGCATATATTGGTGCCCGACTGCTGACGCCAGATTTATGGTGAAAAAAGCTAAAAGCTTGAAATGGATACATGGAAATGAAGTTAACTAACTCAAAAGCTACCATGATGGCATATACTCGAGAGGCAAGTGTAATATTGAATTCCTCATTGAATTCGCCCACGATTTCAGTACGAAACCGTGCAAATGCACTACACACGTGATTGCGAATTGAACATGATTTCAATTTGTTTAAAATGGAGTAGAACTAGCACAATAATGGAAAGAACAAGAATATCGGTTGAGCATGTCGATCAAGTTTTGGTACTTTTCAACTGGTCTCCTCAGCGAGTCCATAACTGTTATCATGCTACGATCTAGCTCGATAATGAGAAGAATCCAGTGAAAGTTGTACATATATAGCAATGTAGGTAACTAATTAGTTCTAACATCGTGTTATGGAAAAAGATTAGAACGAGGCGGTATGAAAACACTTACTCAAAGCTGTAGGGTAAAAGTATCTTTGACTGATATCTTTGACCTATTAGCCCCATGTATATGTTGGTCTCTTTATTGGCAGGGGATAGTTGAACAGTCGTCTCATTAATAACTAATGGGTCATGGAAGCCTGTGTTGAAAATGCACTCCCTTTTGCATCTTTGTATCTCCATTCTACATAAGAAAAAATTAGTTAGGCTTGCAAGTTAGTATAATGCAAGAGCCCGCACAGTGGATTTTTGCAATTAAATAAGACACTTACAGAGTCCAGCAACTCAAAATTGACACGTTGAGAGCGTCTAACTGGTATAGCTCGTACATTACTGTCCATATGACATAAAATTTACTGTAGCTGTGAAAAAAAATGTTCTTGCTTGTACTTGACGGCAAATGTCATTAAGCCATGCTTGAACACATCTAGGTACCATTCATGAAATTGGCGTATCCTAGTTGGTAGCTGGCCAAGCTCCTCACGCCTGACCAAGGAAGCGCCCGGTGTAAATGGCCATCTAACTTGTGCAGCTTCAATCTGCATGTCGCCTAATATTTGATCTGTGTGCAGACCAGTTTTTTCGATGAATTTTTGCATCTCCTTGGCCTTCTGATCAGGTGATGACGTCTTCTTCTTCGACCTTTCCTTGACCAATGTGCACTCGTAGTCAAATACACGAGGTTTTTCCTTTTTGTCCTTCAAATTTTTCACTGTCCTCAAGCCTTTTAGAAATTCTTCCGTACCAGGCTGTACCTTCTTCTCTGGTGACTTGGGTTTAAAAAATTTAGTGACCTCGGTTCTGACTACCTTGTCGGTCTCCTCCTCCGTCATATCGTACGCCCGCTTTGGAAGTGCAGCCAGCATCTTGGGTTAGGTGGACCTCGTCCTCTTGCGAGCTGCCTTGCTTGTCTTGGGCGACGATGTTGGAGTTGGAGTTTCGCGTGCGGGATTTGGTGCAGGAGATGGGCTTCTTCTAGGAGGCATCTTTTTAATGACGATGGAGGTGATGATGGACCGCTTATGTGTGCCGGAGGTGATGAAGGTGTTGGAAGGACACATCTATGTGATCTCGAAAAATGATGTACTTCTTGCGCCATAGGATGAAATTGTGGATTGCCTCTCCTAACTTCGTAGTCCCATCACCTCCGGGAATATCAAGGTCTAGGTCCTTGCACCCTGGGCATACCTTCTCCACCGAGACCTTGGAGTAGACTAGCAGTATCTGTTGGCCTTGGATGACCTGCCCCGGCTCCACCGGGTGAGCCATACCGTGAGCCGCCTTGAAAGAGATGTTCCTCGCTTGGACGTACAGCTCACAAGGTGTCTGCTGTGTGATGTCGTCCACGGGCCAGTGGCCCAAGTCCGCTTCGGGCAGCCCAACGGAAGCGCAGCTGCTTCGCCGCCTTGAGGGGCTAATGACGTCCGGATTACTTGGAGGTTCCTGGGCTGCATCCAGCCATTGGCTCAAGGTTAACTGCACCTGTCTTTGGACCTCTTTTTTTATGCTCTGTTATGTTTGATTCAGGCGTTCTTCAAGCATTAGGAGCTATTGTGCCTGTCGGGACTTAATTGCTTCTCACCCGACTCCTATAGTTATCGGCGTCCTTAGCGAACCCAATCTTCCACGGAATGACGCCAACGCCTCGTCTACGTCCAGGGTGCTCCGGGTTTTGTAGGGCCCTTGTAAACTCATCGTTCTCCCTGTTTGGCACGAAGGTGCCCTAGGAAGAGTCCTCGATTGACTTTACAAGTCTTCTGGCCACATCCGTCAGCACCTTCCCGAACACCGTGTTTTCATCATCGTCAAGGCCGCCGCCGTGAGCATAGAACCAACTCTTCGCTCTGTCTGGCCATTCCATTGTCGCGGGTGCGGCACCCTTCGCTAGCAGTTCCTATTCCCTCTTCTCCCATTTGTGCATCGCTTGGCGGTAACCACCAGGGCCGAGATGGTGGTGGTATTGCTTCTTCTGAGCATTCGGGCTATTCCTTTCGGTCATACTTTGACCTTCATTCGAATTCTTGTAGTACACGAACGCATCCCAGTGATCCTGCAACTTTGGGTACTTGTTGAAGTCGGGCGTTCGTTTCTTCTTGATGTAGTCCGTGTTCAACTTCTTTTTGTATGTTTGGAATGCGATAGCCATCTTCTTCAACTTGTAACTCTTCACCTTCTCTTTGGTCCCTTGGGGAAGGTGAATGTCTCCTTCAGGTCGGTCCAGATCATGTTCTTCGTATCTTCAGGGACATTCTCCCATCTCGCGATGCTAATTGGCACATGGTCCTTGACGTGTACGCCGCATGCTGAATTGAACGGCCCAAGCACCCTAGGGGTGCAAGAGGTTGGCCGTTATTGCCTACTTCGGTGACAACATGTCTTGCCTTTGACTTCTTGTTTGAACCTCGCTGACATGATTGGCTACTCGATTGACTGATCTAAAAATATGGTACAATAATGAACGGGTTAGAATGTTGGCCTAGCATGATGGTGGAACCGGCATATACACATTCGATCTACTTACCATGATCATCTCAGCGGCCTCTGGAGCTTCATCAGTCTCGACGAGCCTTGCGGCCTTGGCGGAATCATCGAGCTCATAATCATCATCTCCCGAAATCAAACTTCTCATGAACTCGTCTCCATAAAATCCTTCTCCCGCCATCGTTGTTTCGTAGTCTTTAAGAAGGCATTGAAAATTAACGAAAAAAGATCAACAAAAGTATACTTGCACATTTCACATATACTTATACATTTCACATATACTTATACATAAACGAGCGGCAACGACGAGGAGGGCGGTGGGGAAGAGGAGGTAGAGGAGGACTGGCGACGGCGATGAGGACGGTATATACATTACATTTCACATATACTTATACATTTCACAATTGACATATACATCTCAGAATTCAAATTTGCTATAAAATTGGCATATACATATACATCTCAAAATTCATATAAATCAGATACAGAGGCCGGAATGTCCTTCATTATCTAAAAAACTAGTACATATAAATAAGATACAAGATACACTATTGCTAGCTAAGCTGTAAGCCTGTAATGCTTATCATGCATTCATGTGCTCTTGTATCTTTGTATCCTCCCTCTTTTGTTAACCTCCTCTGCAATTTTTAACACCTTGTGAATGGATGCAGCAACACCCAATAGGAAATTATGCTCTGTTCAAAAGATGTAATGCGCAAACCATCGTCATATTTATGTTCCTATTTTTTAAAACAAATATGAATCCAAACATCAAATATGCTTGAACATGAGCACATATCGAATGTCATATAATGAATGTACAAATTCAAGACAAATATTTATTCTATTGTCAAATTTAGATATTTTTTGCATTTTTTAATTAATGTGAGGACATTAGTGGCACTTTATCTTAAAGATACATGAATTTATCTTGGACCGAAAAATACACATCCAACTAATCGGTCACATTATAATAAAATTTGAATACGAATATGAATATTCTGGATGAAATAACATTTCAGACAGTTTATATTCTCATTCATATTGTCAATCTAAATCCAAATATGAATATGAATGTGAATATGAATGCAAACATAATATGATTTGGTAATCAGATGGAAAAATCTATATTTTATTTGTATCCTAATGAATACTATAGTCAAATGATACAAACATTTCACATCTATTTTCTACTCCTAATTAATCTGATGCCATAATATGAAAGCAAAACATACAGATACTCTTTGAAAACTCTTAACACCATAATGTGGAATTACACGAATACACAAACCTCCAACAACCGATGACCCGGGCACAATAAAATAAAAAAATCTGTTAGCAACATGCTGGGCATTTCGTCGAACACTCTGTGCGCGCATCGTGATTGTGCTCCTATTGGTCGCGCCGCACTCCTATCGGTCGTGCCCGCCTGTGTCACACACCGTCAAGCTTGCCCACGCCCGCACTCACTGTCCTATGCTCTGCCTGCACCTTGCTGAGGAGTGAGGGAATGGAAGGAGAGAGGAGCACATGGAACACCTTGCTCACGGGGTCATCGGAGGCGAGGAAGACGGCAGCGCGCGCGGGGTCGTCGGTGGCGAGGAGGACGGCAGCGCGCATGGGGTCGTCGTTCGCGAGGAGGACGACAACGCGCACAGGGTCGTCGAAGGCGAGGTGGACGGTGGCGCGCGCGGGGTCATCATTGGCGAGGAGAATGGTTGCGCGCGGGGTCGTCGGAGGTGAGAAAGACGGCGGTGCGCGTGGGGTCGTTGACGGTGGGGGCTAAAGGCGGCATCAGCGAGAGAGGTTGGAGACAATAACACTTAGTCTCCAACCTCTCTCGCTTTCGAATTTATATGATGGGGGCATCAGTCTCGGTTGGTGTCATCCACTGGGACTGACCTCACATCAATCCCGGTTGATTACACCAACCGGGACCAACGCCCCCATCCGCTGGTGCCCTAGGAACCATCAGTCCCGGTTGGTGTAATCCACCGGGACTTCTTGCTCACATCAGTCCCGGTTGATTACACCAACTGGGACTGACGCCCCCATCAGCCCGCCCATGTATGGTGCCCTAGGGACCATCAGTCCCGGTTGGTGTAACAAACCGGGACTGAATGCTCACTTAGTCCCGGTTGATTACACCAACAGGGATTGATTTCCCAAAAATAAAAGAATGTAGCGGCGAGAGCGGGGCTCAATCCCGTGATCGCATGGGGAGCCTGCGCTCAAGTGCACGCTGCTAGCCAGGGGAGAGGAGGGAGTTTTGATTGGTCCTACCAGGCACAAATCTTTTTTATACCCTTCTTAGGAGAAAGGGATGTGCTCACTGACATGTGGGCCCATCTCTGGTAGGTCCCACATGTCAGTGGTACTAATTTGCCATTAATTTCTCGAAAATTATAGAAAACTGTTGGGAGCCCATAAAAATTAAATTAAAATATCACAAAATTCATAAAAATATGAAAAACTAACAAATATAAAAATCATAATACATACACGGTTTATACAACACGGTTGGACTTATTTGCTAATATACTTTGTTTTTACAAGTGATCCTTTATTATGATCGTGTCGTACATAGGGGATTCCTCTATATTATTCAAGACAGTAATGTCCATCCACCATAAAAGGAGGTAGCTCGTCAAACTGATTGTACTCTTCTTCATCTGTGACACCCTCAACTCCAACAATCCTTCTTTTACCTGTAAGAACCACGTGGCGCCTTCGCTGATCGCTACTGCTAGTCTTCTACTTCTGCTTGTTATCTTCGGTAGGCTTGTCCTTCTGCTTCTTGCTTTTAGTAGGCTTGTCCTTCTGCTTTTTCGGTTTGCTATTCATGTCCATCAAATAGAATACCTATGTCACATCGTTGGCGAGCATGAACGGTTCCTCCCTATAGGCCACTTGCTTGAGGTTCACGGTTGTCATACCGTACTCGTCGATCTCAACGGCTGTCAATTTGACCCATTGGCACCGAAACAGAGGGACTTTTAAAGGTCCATACTCGAGATCCCAGATATCCTCTATGTAACCATAGTAGGTGTCCATCTTTTTATTTTTATCCAAGATATCTATACGGACGCCGCTGTTTTGGTTGGTGCTCTTGTTATCCTGGACAGTCGTGTAAAATGTGTGCCCATTAATTATCTCATACCCATGGAATGATATGATTGTCATGGATGGTCCTCAAGCTAAGAGTTTCAACTGTTCATTGTCTGTCCGGAGCGCATCAGTTGTTTTTGTAACCAACCGCCGAAACGATCCATTTGCTCTAATGTGATCCACTTTTCTGACTTCTCCGAGTATTGGTCGTGTAGAATCATCTGATGATCATGGATAAACTGAGCCACGACAGTTGTTTGTTTCAAGACTGTGAAATGTGCTTGTTTAAATGAAAGTAGGTCGTCGCTAAAGAATTCTTTTCTCCCTAGAGTCCCTTTTCCCCGTAGCCTCTCCTCATAGCGTGATATAGGGACGCCAATCAGATTTAGATCATCAATGTAATCGACACAGAACTCAATCACCTCCTCTGTGCCAATACCCTGTGCAATGCTGCCTTCTGAACGAGACCGGTTACGAACATATTTTTTTAGGACACCTGTGTACCTCTCGAAAGGGAATATACTATGCAGGAACACGGGTCCGAGAATTTCTATCTCTTTGACAATGTGGACCATGAAATAAATCATAATATCAAAAAAGGATGGAGGGAAGATCATCTCAAGGCTGACCAGATTATTGACCATGTCATCCTGCAGCTTAGATAAGTTCCGTGGTTTAATGACCTTCTGTGACACCGCATTGAAGAATGAGCACAACTTTACGATTGTACCTCGTACCTAGTCCGGCAGAATACCTCTCACCGCCACTGGGAGCAACTGTGTCTTCAACATGTGACAATCATGGGATTTCAGGTTTACTATTTTATTCTCTTTCGTGTTGATGAGTCTCCTTATGTTCGAGGAGTATCTAGAAGGGACCTTCACACTGTTCAAGAACTTAATCATGTTTTTTCTCTTTCTTGCTCAGAGTGTAACTCGCAAGGTGGAGGTAATGTTGTACTTTCGCTCCCTTTTTCCGATGTAGGTCGTTCCTGAGTCCTAGTAGATGCAGGTCCTTTCGTGCTTGAAGTGTATCTTTTGATTTTCCGTACATATCTAGGAAGCCTAGCAGGTTCACGCAGACATTCTTCGTGATATGCATGAAGTCCAGTGAGTGGCGGACCTCTAAGTCTTTTCAGTAAGGTAAATCCCAAAATATTGACTTCTTCTTCCAAATAGGCTTCGTATGAGCTTGTTCAGTCGGGACAGATTTGCTACCAGGACCCATTCCAAATACTACTTTCAGATCCTTTAGCAGAGAAAATACTAGTGTCACACTGTGATGCAGGGGCTTCTTACGTTTCTCTTCTGTCCATCGAAATTCTCACCCTTCCGTCGTAATGGGTGCTTCATATGGAGGAACCTACGGTGGCCCATGTACATGACCTTTCGGGAGTTTTTTAGATACTTGCTGTCCGTATTCTCTAAGCACTGGATGCAGGCTTTATATTTTTTGATAGATAGGCCTAACAGGTTACCAAGTGCAGGTCAGTCATTGATGCTTATGAATAGCAATGCACATAAGATGAAGTGCTCTCTTTTGTACTCATCCCATACACGTACACCATCGGTCCGCAGCGTTAGCAGATCTTGCACCAACGGTTTGATGTACACATCGATATCATTTCCAGGTTGCTTCGGCCCTTGCATAAGCAACGACATCATAATATAATTCCGCTTCATACACAGCCAAGGAGGAAGGTTATAGATACATTGAGTCACGGGCCAAGTGTTGTGACTGCTGCTCACCTCACCGAACGGGTTCATCGCATCCATACTCAACCCAAACCTTATGTTTCTCGCATCCTCAGCAAAGTGCAGGTATTTTCTATTGACTTTCCACCGCTGGGAGCTGTCAGTGGGGTGCCTTAGCCTTCCGTCGTCCTTACAATCTTCTTTGTGCCAGCGCATCATCTGGGCATGCGCTTTGCTCGTAAATAAACGCTTCAACCAGGTGATTATAGGGAAATACCAGACCACCTTAACAGGTGGTCTCTTCTTCTTACGCTGCCCCATTTCCTTGCCTAGGTCATCACGCCTGGTCTTATACCTCGAAGTTTTGCACACCGGACAAGCTTCCAAATCCTCGTACTCATTGCAATAAAGGATTCAATCGTTCCGACATGTATATATCTTTTGTACCTCCAACCTCAGAGGGCAGACAACTTGCTTGGCGTCGTATGTAGTTTCAGGCAGTGTTTTACCCTCTGGAAGCAACTTCTTTATGAGGCATAACACCTCGTCGAATCCCTAATCAGACAATCCATTGGTCGCCTTCCATTGCATGAGTTTTAGCGTGGTACGCAATTTTTTGTGGCCCTGTTAGCAGTTTGGGTAAAATAGTGTTTTGTGGTCCTCCCACAGGCGCTGGAACTTTTTGTAATGTCTTTCATCGGTGTATTCTCCCTCTCCATCAAGCAGCATCTGGTCTAGGTCATCATCGCCAAAATCCCCAATGTATCTTCGAAATAACCGTGTTGGCCAGCATCCAGGATATTGTTGTCCCCCTCTTCTTCTTCACCATTTTCCCGTATAGTCTCTTCTTCACCGTGCTTGGTCCAACAGGTATAGCTTGCTATGAAACCTCTTGAGAGAAAATGGAAGTGAAGGTGGCTGGATTTTGGCCACTCCTTCACATTCTTGCGGTCTATGCATGGACAACATATGTAGCCTGACTTCGTGTATGCATCGGCCGTATGAAGAAAAGCTTGTAAACCCTGCAAGAACTCCGAGGATCGTCGGCCTATGTACATCCGTCGCCGATCCATCTACATTATGTTACATCAAGGCAGCCGTTAGTTCATTTTTCCAATATTGAATTTTTAACATTTCGTAAATTTCAAATAAAACCAATATTAAATTTATTTAAAAATTTTAGGTGGATAAATTTCATTAAAAAGTTTATATTTTTAAAATGTCAATACTTCATTATATATTCAATTTTCATGATAAAATTTCATCTTGTTATATAAATTCATTTATTTCTTTATTGCTTAATAAAAATAATAAATCATACATATTCCACACTAAAAGAATTTTCAAAGAAAATAAGGTTATTAATCATTTAAACCGAAACCTACATTTGAGCTAGATCCACACCTAAAATAAATGACTTGGTAGATAAAAGTCTAGATTCAAAATTCTTTATCGATCGATGGAGCCAAAATCTAAATTTGAGCTAGATCCACACCTAAAATGAATGACTTGGTAGATAAAAGTCTAGATTCAAAATTCTTCATCGATCGATGGAACCTAAACCTAAATTTGAGGAAGATCCACACCTAAAATGAATGACTTGGTAGATAAAAGTCTAGATTCAAAATTCTTCATCAATCGATGGAACCAAAACCTAAATTTGAGCTAAATCCACACCTAACATGAATGACTTGGTACATTAAAATCTATGTTGAAAATACTAACCGATCGATGGAACCAAAACCAAAATTTAAGATAGATCCACACCTAACAAGAATGACTTGGTAGATCAAAGTCTAGATTCAAAATTCTTCATTGATCGATAGAACCAAAACCTAAATTTGAACTAGATCCACACATTCAATGCGAGCTACGCCTAATCCAAACAAATTCCAAACTTACACAATAAGTTAGTGCAACCTACATGAAAAGATCGAGCTAGATCTCTACATTCACAACCTTTCATCGATCATGAGAAAAGCTTAAATTTCCTTCATATTTCAAGTAAAGAAGAAGCTCCATTTTACACCAAATGTAGCGAGGAACGATTTTACTAACCTTGGTTACCTTGGCTTGGAGTAAAATGACCATAATTTTGAAATTTTGGCAGCACCTCCCCTTCCTTGAAGCTCATGGTCGGCGCTATACTATTCTTGATCGATCATGAGAAAAGCTCAAATTTTCTTCACATTTCAAGCAAAGAAGAAGCACCATTTTACACCAAATGTAGTAAGGAACGATGTTACTAACCTTGGTTACCTTGGCTTGGAGTAAAATGACCAAAATTTTAAAATTTTGGCAGCACCTCCCCTTCCTTGAAGCTCGGCTGGCGCTGCACTGTTCTTGATTCATCATGAGAAAAGCTCAAATTTTCTTCACATTTCAAGCAAAGAAGAAGCTCCATTTTACACCAAATGTAGCGAGAAACGATGTTACTAACCTTGGTTACTTTGGCTTGGATTAAAATGACCAAAATTTTGAAATTTTGGCAGCACCTCCCCCTTCCTTGAAGCTCTTGGCCGGCGCTGCACTGTTCTTGATCAATCATGAGAAAAGATCAAATTTTCTTCACATTTCAAGCAAAAAAGAAGCTCCATTTTACACCAAATGTAGTGAGGAACGGTGTTACTAACCTTGGTTAACTTGGTTGGGAGTAAAATGACCAAAATTTTGGCAGCACCTCCCCGTTTCTTGAAGCTCATGGCCGGCGCTGCACTGTCCTTGATCTGGCAGAGTGTGGGGAGGAGGTGAGGAAGAGGAGGTTCAAATAAGGCTACTTAGTACCGGTTTAAGAAACCAACATGTACTGATGTATCGGTTGGTGTAACCAACCGGTACTAAGTAGGCCGAGTTCCGATTGGTGTAACCTACACCAACCGGTACTGATGTTAGAGAATCAGTATCGGTTGGTTTCTTCAGCTGGTACTGATATTCCCCCCGTACCATGTTATGGAAGGCCATTTCTGTCCGGGGGGTTTGCTGTATCGGCCCATGTTATGAACCGGTACTGGAGGGGGCACCTAGATCACCATTTCAATGCAAGTCAGCATTTGCACATATCACCAATTCATTGCACAGATCGCCATCTCACCATAACTCATTTGATGAATATTTACACATATCACCAATTCATTGTACATATCACCATTTCACCATAACTCATTTGATGAACATTCGCACACATCACCATCACTCACAAATAACCATTTCATCATCCATCACACACTGATACAAATAATTCATAATTAAGGACATCACATAATTAAACACTGATCCCATTCCATCACAAAATAATTCATCATATAATAATTAACACTGATCCACTACATCACATAATTAAACAACATACATACATAATAACTAACACTGATCCACTACATCACATAATTAAACAACATATATACATATATATATAATAGCTATATTTTAGTCATCATCCTCTGCCATCAGCGCCTCCCAGTCGATTTCGTCATCGTCGGGCAGAGGACGAGGCGCAGGGGAGGACAAGGCGGCGCACGCGGCGTGGGATCCCCACCTCCATGTGCATCCGATCCCAGAAGCTTGGCGGTGGCAACAGCTGCGACAGCAACGAGGCTAGTTCCTCCCATCTGCGAGGTTGATGCGGCGACGGGTAGAAGATGGGGCACCGGCACTGGAAGGCCCTCCATGCCTCCTCCAGGTTGGTGCCGAAGGTTGCGGCGGAGGAGGTGGGTGGGGCGGCGCGGGAGGTTGCGGCGGAGGAGGTGGATGGATCTGCTCTAGCAGTGGAGGAGGTGGATGGACCTGCACTGGCGGCGGGAGGTTGCAGTGGAGGATGGGGATGCGGTGCAGCTAGTGGTGGTGGCAGAGGAGAGAAGGGGATCGAAATGGTGCAGTACTGTTCTTCATGTGGATGGAGGGGGAAATATAGGGGAGGGGAAGATAGAAGGTCGGATCCATTAAACACACAGTAAATTCCAATGCAGTCAAATGTGATTAAACATACAAAGCAAATTCCAATGCAGAACTGCAAAATCCAATGCGAAATCAATAAAAACAGGTTATAATGAACGGAAGAAAACCAAGGAACTGTAAAAGTTTAGGAACTGAAGAAAACCAGGGATGAACTGAAGTCGAGGTGGGAGGAAGAAGAAGAGTGTGGGAAGGAGCCGAGGAGGCGGGGAAGAGGAGGTTCTGAAAGGACCGGGATGTCTCCTAGAGGGGGGTGAATAGGCGATTTCAAATTTTAAACTAAATGCAGCGGAAATGCAGTAATACTCAGAACTGAAACAGGTCAAAAAGATATCAGACTATCCGATGTTGGATCGGATACTCCGATATGAAATTTACAGCAAGACCTAGAACAACAAGTATACAACCCGATCTACTCGATGGTGTAGAAATAAAGTGCAAATGATGGCTAGATAAGTACCAGTTCAAGAAAACGTGCACACTATATGAACTAGGTCAAAATAATGACGAACACAAGTAGAGATGATGAACCAAGTGAAGACGCGATGATTTTATCCCGAAGTTTGGATCGCTGAGGCGGTCCTACGTCTCCATTGTGGCGGCTCGGTCACACTTGAGCCGGGGTCCCACTTAACCCTTTCCTCTCCAAGATTCGCACCAAGCTTCTTGGATTTCACTCTTGTCCTCTTTCCTTTTGGAGGTGGAGACGAACCTTCACAAACTTCCATGGCCACCACACGA
The DNA here is from genome assembly GCA_036346145.1 of Olyra latifolia. Lineage (NCBI taxonomy): Eukaryota > Viridiplantae > Streptophyta > Magnoliopsida > Poales > Poaceae > Olyra > Olyra latifolia. The sequence continues at coordinate 44,671,402 of CM070528.1, read as the reverse complement.
AGATCGGTGGCTCGAGGCGACTCCTAGCCGTCTAAGAGCCCCCAAACTCTAAGAGTAAAGAACGTGGCGAAAGATGGTGTTGAAGACGAATCGAGTGCTCCAAGGATGAACATCAAGTCTAGGGCTTCGATTCTTGCTCTCCAATCTCTCTCACAAGTTTTGGATTTGTTGGATTTGAGGAGAGAGTGGAGAAATAGGGTTTCGAGCTCTTGGGAGAAGATGCACAGTGTTTCACACGAGCTAGAACCCCTTTGCAGAAGGTGGGGTAGTGCTATTTATAGCCCAGATCCAAATTTGACCGTTGCCCTCAATTTTATATCGGATAGTCCAATGTTAGTCCGGATAGTCCAACATTTTTGAGCAACCAGAAACAGAGAGGGGTCGATCGGAGTGTGGATTGGAACTTAGTTCAACTGGATCGGATACTCCTATAATTTTTGGACTTGGCTAACAGAGAGGGGTACATCGGAGTCTGGATCGGAGTTTTAGTTATAAGGATCAGATACTCCGATGATTTTTGAGCTCGGCCAATAGAGGAGGGTGGATCGGAGTCTAGATGAGATACTTCTATAATTTTTGTGAACCGACCAACAGAGAGGGGTCGATCGGAGGGTGTATCGGAGTATAGGCTATACCATATCGGATAGTCCGATACAAAAATGGTTCAACGGCTCTGGTTTTTGTATGGGAAGTGTGTAGGAGCCTTTAGACCATGATTTTCATCCATTTGAGCACTTGACCCTCTAAAACTCTATTTTTTGTCCCATCCCTCTTAATAGTACGGCAATCCTTAGACTCAAATTAAATCAAAGATAATACAAGTCTAGGATAATCACTTGCCGTCTTCTTTCTTCATTTTGCATGATGACCAAACGATTGATAAAGCCTTCGCCTTATCCAACTTGACTCGATTCATCTCATGAGACTCTCATCCCATCGACCTTGACTTAATCATCCTCCCCAACGATCTCCACGCTAAGTCAATCTTGACTTAGTCCTCAACTCTTGGTGACACCGTCGTCTTGTTGACATCGGCTTAACTGTCATCCTTTAACATACCTTGGTCATCACACATACTCACGGGACCTAAATCTTTCCAAACCACTCATAAAAGGTATTAGTCCCAAAAGCTCAATGGATATGAATAAGTTGATGTTTGTGAGCAATTTAGTACCACAAGTGTTTCATATAAAAAGACACAATATTAAATATAAACACTTGACAAGAGAAAGATTCTCTACTAAGTACATCATGATGAATATGTTATAGAGCTAGATGCACTAGAGAGACGATTGCCAATATGATGAAACTATTAAACCAGGACAAGGATCACAATCTTTACTAAAAGAGCACATGATAAAATATACAAGAATTACACATGTACATTTTAACATTTAGAGCATGAGCAAATATGTGATCCAACTCTATATTAAACTTCACCAAAGAAAGTGCATGAGAAGATATACTAACAAGACAAGCATGCACCAAGTCAATTTGTAGCAATGTGAAGTTTAACTCTAATTAAGACATGCATACTAGAAAAAAGACACATATTGAACTCAAGTGAGTATATATGCACAAATAGATATGAAATGTACCAATGTGCATATATAGACAATATGTTACTTAGAGCTCACTATGCATTTGATAACTCTAATTAAGACATGCATACTAGAAAAAAGACACATATTGAACTCAAGTGAGTATATATGCACAAATAGATATGAAATGAACCAATGTGCATATATAGGCAATATGTTACTTAGAGCTCACTATGCATTTGAAAAAGAGGAACGCAATAATAAGTAGAGAAGGGATACCGAGATTGCATGCATCATCTTTGCTTATTCACTTGACCTAAAGAATTCTTCCATTTGGATGAGACTAAAATAATCTTAGCAATAAACTTGTTAGTCTCATAATACAAATAAATACATACTAGAGGTTATGGTTGTATGTTGATGATTGTTAACTTGTGATGGTTGATTATTGGCTCCATGTGATGTAACGAACCTTTTATTCCTACTGTAGCATCCAATCGAGATTGCATGCCTCATCTTTGCTTATTCACTTGACCTAAAGAATTCTTCCATTTGGATGAGACCAAAATAATCTTAGCAACAAACTTGGTAGTCTCATAATACAAATAAATACATACTAGAGGTTATGGCATTAGGCAAGCACTAACTCAAGCATTTACACATTTACTAATAATTGTCATTATATGTGTTTGTCATTAATCATCAAAATCACTTATGTGACTAGATACACTTTCAGGTTCAAATAAGGCTGCTTAGTACCAGTTGGTTACACCAACCTATACTGATGCTCTAACATCAGTACAGGTTGGTGTAACCAACCGGTACTAAGCAGGCCCCGAGCCAGCTAGCCTGCTCAGTACCGGTTGGTGTAACCAACCGGTATGGATGTTAGAAAATCAGTACCGGTTGGTGTTTTCAGCCCGTACTGATGTTCCCCTCGGACCCATAGACCGTTGAACCAGGACTGATGTAACTATCAGTCCCGATTCATGCATAACCGGTACTGATGTGCCGGTATGAAAGGCCATTTCTCTAGTAGTGGGAGTATCATAAAATATGGGTGAATACGCATGAATGATGTATATTTCATCTAACAATCGAGTGATCAACTAAAGCAAATTAGTTTAGTTGACAATTGCAATTTTAAGTAGTAGGGCCACACTTTTTATTATGACACTACGAGAGAACGGGGTAGCAGGACCGGTTCCAAACCCCCTGCTATACCGGTTTTTTTTACCGGTATAGCGCAATCGGTATTGGAGGTCAAGGCCTCCAGTATCGGTTGAGGAACCGGTACTACTAGTCTCCAGAAAAACAAAATATGAGGTGTGTGGGATTCGAACCTAGCACCTCGTGACTCCCACCTCAGCCTTCTAACCAATCCACCCACTCACGCATTCTAATATTAATAGAATATGCATTCATTTTGACCTGTTTCTAAAACGAGGCTCCAGTACGGATTCGTGTTAGGAACCAGTACTGGAGGGGCTCTAGTACGGGTTCGTAACACGAACCGGTACTGGAAAGCCCCGTTCTAGTACTGGTTCGTAAAACAAACCCGTACTAATGAGTCCCATACCAGCTGGCCTGCTAGAGGGCTCTCCTGTACTGGTTCGTGTTACAAACCGGTACTAGAGGGAGCCACGAACCGGTACTGCAGCTAAAAAATTACGAACCGGTACCGGTTTAAATCTACCTGGTATTGTTCCGTCGGTATTTTTGCGCGTTTCTGTAATAGTGAGACAACCCTTTAAACGTGAGTTATGGGACATTATACCCAAGTGGTGTATTAGTTAACTATCCGAATGCCCATACATTGCTACGAAACATAAGTAATTGTCACATTGCAATGACCGATCACATGATTTTTTCTTTATAAAATACTTGAACTAATCTTCTTTAATTAATGGGAGAAACTGTTCTTTGACCGAATGAAACCGACCTGATATTCAATGTTTTAAGTAAGCTAAAAACAGTTCATAGAATTACAAACGATACACATTACGCTGAACCACTTATCAATGTCCAGCTTGATTTGGACAGACATATAGTATTGAACGATCCCAATTAATGTGTTACATGAGTGTTATGTCCACTGAACCATTTATCAATGTCCAGTTTGATTTGGACAGATCGACATACAGTATTGAACGATCCCAGTGTGTTACATAAGTTTTATGTCAAGAGAACCATGTCCTACTGTAGCATGTTGTAACATCCCATTTTGGGTGTTTGTAAATTTTTGAAAATTTTAAAACATTAATAATGCTCTTGATGTTTTTGGAAAGAATATGTCTAAAATGCAATATTTTGGCTCCATGAAATCAAATAGACCCATGTATATGTATATACATGAACATTATCTTTGGCATATCCCTATTTTCAAACCATGAATAGTAAATACACCCAAAACATGAATTTCTAATATATTACTTTGATTGTATTTATATTTTGGATATAATTACTTAATTGAATGGAAAATGGTATTTTCATACCATGAATAGTGTTTTCACGATAATGAATAGTAAACTAATATCTATACCCTTTTTGGGAAAAACATTTTAAAACCATCTTTAGTCCTTCTCGTCTCCAATTCAAATGTATATTCAAAATATTTTTTTAGGGTGAATTGACCTTTTTGCCCACAGCCCAAAATTCCCTTTTTCCCCCCCTTTTTCTCCCCTGCTTTAGGCTCTACCCGCACTGGGCCTCCTCCCTCCCGGCCTGCTTCGCCCCGGTCGTGGCCCATCTGGCCCACACGGCCTCCCCTGGCTCCCCTCCCCTCTCCCGGCCGCAGCCTACCACGGCCCAGCGAGGCCCAACCGAGACCATCCCCTTCCCTGGCTCCCCTTGCTCGCCAGCTCTCCCTTTGCTCTGCCCGTGCCCTGCTCTTCACCGTGGCGCCACTGACTCGCCGCCCCCACCACCGTCCGGCCGCCTCGCCATTGGTCGCCGACCTTCCACTGGCGCCATACCGCTGCCCCGGTCAGCACCGACCTCCCCCTCCTCTACTGGCTCCCCTTGTCTCTGCCCTTGCTTTGCTTCTCGCTCACTGGCTTGCTGCCCCCACCACCGTCCGGCCACCGACCGTCCACGTCTCGACGTGCGCGCATTTACTCCCCCGTCCTTCCCTTGTCCTTCCCGTGCCTATTTAAGGCCGACCCGAGCCTCCCCTTCCCCCTCGTTTCCCCGTTTCGCTCGGGCACAACGGTCGCCACCGCCGCGAGCCCGGTTCGGTGAGCCCCGACCTCGGACCTTCGCCTCCAACTACTCCCTCTCATCCTCTCCAGCTCTCCTCTGACCTAATTGGTTTTTCATTGACTATAGCTCGCGGGAGAATGCCTCTACTGCCGCCGGCCGCCACCACCCCCTTCGCGATTGCTGCCATGGCAGCTTTCTCCGCCCTCCCCGGACCGATGCACCTCTGCACCACCTCCTTCCTCCTCCCGGAAGGAATTGGCGCAAGGACCCCCGACGAGCCCCCGCGCCTTCTCCCCTGTTTCGGTCTCCACCGCTCCAACGTCGCCGACTCGAGCCCGACTTCCTCCACCCCGGCCGACCACACAGTACACTCCCACAAGCCCTATCCTTGCTCCCCCTTGCTCTAAAACCATAGGAATGCCGTACCTTTTGCTTGCCGCCACCTTTCTCCGTCCCAGCTCGTCGCGCCACTGCGTCGGCTCGCCGCCGGTTAGGCCGCCCCGGGACATCCCAGGGCTCGTCCCCCTGAGCCCGTAGGGACCACGAACCAGCACCCGCGTGCCCCGGAGCGCCACCAGTTCCGCGCTGAAATGCTCGCCGGACCCCAGCCGGAGAACGGAGGCAATGACGCCAGCGCCGCCGGACCCCGCGTCACCCCCCTTCTCTCGCTGACAAGGGGTCCCCACATCCACGGTTCACAGATCCCGCGTGGACCTCCCCTGTTTCACTGACGTATGGGACCCGCCATTTTTAACAGTTTATTTCTCCATGAAATTGCCTTAAGAGACCGACATGTGGGCCCAGAGGTCCCACATGTAAGGATAAGTGAAGGCGTAACCTGAGAATACGCTTTCTCCTCGGGCCACGTTCGGGCCAGGCCCATCTTGGGCCGCATAGTACGAATGCCAGCCCACTACTGCTTGAAATGCTTTTCCAGAGATTTATCTATTTAGAATATCTTAGAAAATGATTATAGATTATTATAAATATTTAGAGACCATCAATAATCTTGCAAAAATCATGTAAAATTCTAGAACACTTTTGGGGCCTAGGAAAAATATTAATTTGCATATTAAACTAGTATAATTCTCTGTAAAGTACTAATAGCCTTTTCTAGTTATTTCCTATAAACAGAAAATCCAGAAATAGGTTTTCCCTTTATTAAAAATACTAGATGACCTCCAAAAATCATGAAAATATTTCTGGAGACACTTTAAAGTGTCTGTAACTTAGGAAAATTAATGTTTGCCCATGCACCCATATATTATTTCTCTAAAATAATAGAATAGGCATTTTTAGCTTATAAATGAATATAGAATTGTTTGTATTAAGCTTTTCCCATATGAGATATAATTATATATCTGTCATGCTTGGTTTATGGACTGATTTTGTGAATGTTATCCAATTATTAGAGTTATTGTGGGTAGATATCTTATATCATGCATATACATTTATATTTGCATTAGAATTATTATTGCATAAAGGCTCTTTTAATAAAACAAGTAGATTATGGATCCCGTTAAAAGGTCCATAATGTTTGTAGAATCATTGCACATCATGCATCATACTCTAGCATATTTCTAATTATATTTGTGCTATTTGGATTATTCACGATAGATCCGAAAGGCCCGGAAGGACAGTGTGAAGATCAGGACCCCAACACACTTGGCCCAGGCGAGCCAATATCTCTAGAACATTTTTCTAACCCAGTTTTACTTAAATCTATGTTGATTTAAATTATGAAATGCATGCTTTATATTATGTTGAACTAAATGTGGTAGTTATGCCCTGTTTATTTAATCATGTTGTATACATGCCTCATCCCTTGATGATTGTTACTACCACACCTTGATTTCCTTGAATATCAACTCCATGGCATCACCCTAGAATAATTAATAAACAATTTTGGACTCTTTAAAGTCTTGGGAAAAGAATGCTTAGACAGTGCTTAGGTCTAGTCAAATTTTGCCCAGGACCCAAAATGTCCTGGAAGGGTGGATGAATAATCCGCCGAACTTGTATTCTCCCCTGGATTATAAAGATTTGTGTGGCATAAGAATCTAGGTGATTTGGTCTAGGTGATCGGGTTTGGTGTCTTAGTGCTAGGCTAAGTGCGTCTAGGTGTGTCTCTGTGACGTCCCGTAAAACCCACTATAATCTATGTGTGTTTTGGCATGGGATTCTTGATATGAGCCATGCATTGCTAAATCGATTATTTTGGGGTCTACGTGACGGAGCAGATTTGGTCTAGGCTATGTGTCGTTTGGTTTGGTCTTAGGTGACGTGTTTGGTATCTTAGTGATAGGCTATGTGTCGTTAGGCTATGTGTCATTTGGCTATGTGTTGTTTGGCTATGTGTCATTTGGCTATGTGTCGTTAGGCTATGTGTCGTTTGGGTATGTGTCGTCTAGCTATGTGTCGTTTGTGACGGAGCGTATTTGGTTTAGGCTATGTGTCGGTTCGTTTGGTTTGGTCTCAGGTGACATGAATAGAGATAAACACCCCAGTCATGAATATTGTTGGCATATATAGCCCAGTACGTCTTTTATTTGGTAAATGGCTAAGTCATAGGCTTTTATTATAGATTATTGCAACTCTGGCTTTAAGCAAATAAAATCAGCCCAACCTCCACCAAACAGCCTGTATCATTATACTGCATTAGGTTGGGTATTGGCTCATGGAGCGGTTGGATTGCGCGCTCACCCTCGCACTCACTCACTCTTTTAGGTCAAGATAGAGAAGGTGATGATCCCTACGACTGCTATGAGGACGAGGAAGCTTGTGGAGCTGATGCGTAGGCAGGGTGTTAGGCGGGACTCCAGTCGCTTGCCTGTCAGGATGGATGGCATAGCCCTTGGAACCCAAACTTACCTTTGTTTCAGCATTTTTCGAACTCTGATTAAAGAGCTCTAGTTTGGTATTGTAATATTTGGCCAGATCGGCCCTAAAAACTCGAGCCACTATGTATTTGAACCTTGATGGTTGTATAAGACCCGTGCTTATATGTGATGGTTCCAGTATTCTATAAATCGTACAGCGCTAGCAAGACAGATCCTGGGCTAGCGCAGACGTACGGAGGTCCCTGGAAATCGGGGTCTCACAGAGCTGGTATCAGAGCATACGACTGTTGAAACTATAACCCCTGGCCGTTAGATAGAGACCTATGTACTTTATTTATACAAAACCTTTTACAACAATTTCTACTGCTGGTTCACCTTCACTATCTCATCTGGTCTCTTTTAAAACTTCTTGTCTACTTTACTTACCTGATTTGTTCCCCCTTTCCTTTACTAAATCAAGGTTGATTTTGATAATTCAGATAGCGATTATTGTTCCCGAAGGATCTGACAGTTTCAGCCATACCGGAGATCTGTTTGGACCAACCGGTGCAAGTATTCGCACACTCAAACGTCTGCTTCAATACCTCAAGTACCATGAGGAACCCCAATTTTATGGAAGAAGGATCCTGCTAGGCTCTACTCCCTCCTGGCAGGTGGTAACCTTTATTCCCCCATGTGAAAGAGGTGCCTCACACCATTTCTCCTCCGAGGTATCCCATCTCTCACCAACCCTGGCAGTACAGGAAGCTGCCTGGCATGCTATCAATTGTCTGTGTCATGTTTATGTGGCACAACTGCACGCCACCCAGTTCCATTTCATCCCTTCCCGAAGGCCAGAAGATCCGTACTGTTCTACCTACCTGGTAAACCTACAAGAAGACCAACGCCTTGCAGAGCTACAATTATACACTCAAGCTACGGGAGCCAACCTCGACCGCATCCTCAGAGAACTTCAAGGGTATCAGGACATTCTAAAGATGGAAGACCGGAAAAATGAGGATCTGCGTCAAGAACTTCAAGTTGCTAATGCTCGTGCTGATGAATACCATGCCCTGTATCTCCTGGCAAAGAAAGAAGCTGCACAAGCACAAGAAGCTCTAGTAGCAACCTCACCCCAGGAAACTCCAGTAACATGCAGAGGACGCAAGCGCAAGCACGTGGACCTCACAGGACATTGCCCCATCACAAGGAACACCTCCGCCCAGCGCACTAATCTGTAGGATTATCCTTTGTATCCTCCCATCAGCTTGTATTTTGGTGGCTAAAATCCACTGTGTCTAACTCTAGTGGCCCTGGAGAAGCCTTACTTATCCCTAGCTTTAGACATAGTAAGGAAGTCTGGTGCTCCCTTAGCAACCTTTTGTTGTAAAGCACGCTCTTCCTTAGCCTTAGTGGTAACCTAGACGATGTAATGTAATATACTTGGTTGGATACCATGATAAATAAATGGTATTCTTCCCTCTATGTATGTGTGCCTTATTAACATGAATGAGTTTTTATCGTTATTTATTAACTGGTTCTTCCGCACATGCATGACATGCATATAGACATGAAACTGAACCTTTTTGTTCTACCCAGATGCCTAGGGAGAGTACTAAAAGGATCGGTGCAGGCAACAGTCGTCGCGATGATAATGAATCTAGCGGCAGTCCGCGCCGTGCCCGAAGGCAAATGCCTCAATCTCCACCAGTTAACCCAACCTTGGAAGGCTTCATGGCTCATCAGACCTAGTTGATACAAGCCCTTGTCACCAGCCAACTGAATCAATCAGGCCGCCAAGGATCCCGACTGGGTAACTTCCTCCGTACCAAGCCCCCTAATTTCTCTGAAGCCATTGAACCCCTGGAGGCAGATGATTGGCTACGAACTGTGGAGAAGAAACTGACTTTGGCCCATACCCGCAAAGGGGACAAGGTGATCTTTGCTACCCACCTATTAGAAGGAGCTGCAGCAGATTGGTGGGACAACTACCTCGAAGCCAAGAACAGTACCACTGTAGATGAAGGCAGCAAAGAAGAAAATGAAGAGGCAACTGGTAATGAAGGAGCTGCACAACCAGAAAACCCAGCCCCTGCTTTGAACTTGAATCTAGACAATGATGACGACCTCCCTGCCCCAGGAGTAGTCTGGGAAGAATTTAAAGAGGCTTTCAGGAATGCTTTCATCCCAGCTTGAGTGAAGAAGATGAAAAAGGATGAGTTCAAAGAACTAAAGCAAGGAAACCTTACTGTGTCAGAGTACCTAACCAAATTTAACCATTTGGCTCGCTATGCTCCAAAGGAAGTTGCTGTTGAAGAAGACAAAATGGAGCGATTTCTTGATGGTTTGGACCCATAACTAAAGTATCAACTCAGTATTCACGACTTCAACAATTTCCAGCACCTGATCAACAAAGCCTTAATACTAGAAAATGAGAAGAAAGGGCTTGAAGCTAGTCGCAAAAGGAAGGCAGCTCAGAAAGGACAAGGTTCTAGCAACACCAACTATTTAACCCAGCTGTCAAACGTTGGCAATCAGGACCATCCAAGCCACAGAGCTTCGTGTCTACTACTCCTCGTCCAGGAGGAAGCATGCTTCATACCCCAGCACCTTCAACACAACCCAGCAACACCATACCCTCCAACAAGATATGCTACAGATGCCGCAAGCATGGGCACTTTGCTAGGGAATGCCCAGAAGCGCATCTCTCCCCGGTACCTTTCAACTTGCCCTCTACTCCAGCCCAGAAGTCCCAAGGATCAGCACTCCGTGGAGGAGCCCAGACTCCCCAAGCCCCAAGGTCTGCACCCCCGACCCAAGGACATGGTGGAGTGAACAACATCATGGCAGAAGAAGGTAACCTGAGCAAAGTTTTTCCCAACCTTTGCTTTTCAAAAAAAAAACAAAGCCTTAAGTTGCATTGCATCATGCATCTCTAGGATTGCCGAATCTCGAGGACGAGATTCTTTTAAGGGGGGTAGGGTTTGTAACATCCCATTTTGGGTGTTTGTAAATTTTTGAAAATTTTAAAACATTAATAATGCTCTTGATGTTTTTGGAAACAATATGTCTAAAATGCAATATTTTGCCTCCATGAAATCAAATAGACCCATGTATATGTATATACATGAACATTATCTTTGGCATATCCCTATTTTCAAACCATGAATAGTAAATACACCCAAAACTTGAATTTCTAATATATTACTTTGATTGTATTTATATTTTGGATATAATTACTTAATTGAATGGAAAATGGTATTTTCATACCATGAATAGTGTTTTCATGATAATGAATAGTAAACTAATATCTATACCCTTTTTGGGAAAAACATTTTAAAACCATCTTTAGTCCTTTTCTACTCCAATTCAAATGTATATTCAAAATATTATTTTAGGGTGAATTGACCTTTTTGCCCACAGCCCAAAATTCCCTTTTTCCACCCCTTTTTCTCCCCTGTTTTGGGCTTAACCCGCACTGGGCCTCCTCCCTCCCGGCCAACCGCCGGCGTAGTGGCCCATCCCGACCCACGCGGCCTCCTGGCTCCCTCCTCTCTCCGGTCATGCCCACCACGGCCCATGAGTCCCAAATGAGACCATCCCCTTCCCTGGTTCCCCTCGCTCGCCAGCTCTCCCTTTGCTCTGCCCGTGCCCTGCTCTTCACCGTGGTGCCACTGACTCGCCGCCCCCACCACCGTCCGGTCGCGTCGCCATTGGTCGCCAACCTTCCACTGGCGCCATACCGCTGCCCCGGTCAGCACCGGCCTCCCCCTCCTCTACTGGCTCCCCTCGCCTCTGCCCTTGCTCTGCTTCTCGCTCACTGGCTTGCTGCCCCCACCACCGTCCGGCCACCGACCGTCCACATCTCGACGTGTGCGCATTTACTCCCCCGTCCTTCCCTTGTCCTTCCCGCGCCTATTTAAGGCCAACCCGAGCCTCCCCTTTCCCCTCGTTTCCCCGTTTCTCTCGGGCACAACGGCCGCCACCGCCGCGAGCCCGGTTTGGTGAGCCCCGACCTTGGACCTTCGCCTCCAACTACTCCCTCTCATCCTCTCTAGCTCCCCTCCGACCTAATTGGTTTTTCATTGACTATAGCTCGCGGGAGAACGCCTCTACTGCCGCCGGCCGCCACCACCCCCTTCGCGATTGCTCGCCACCGGCACCACCTCCGGCCCTCCCGTTTGGACCGATGCACCTCTGCACCACCTCCTTCCTCCTCCCGGAAGGAATTGGCGCAAGGACCCCCGACGAGCCCCTGCGCCTTCTCCCCTGTTTCGGTCTCCACCGCTCCAACGTCGCCAACTCGAGCCCGACTTCCTCCACCCCGGCCGACCACACGGTACACTCCCACAAGCCCTATGCTTGCTCCCCCGTAGCTCCCTCTTGCCCTAAAACCATTGGATTGCTGTACCTTTTGCTTGCCGCCGCCTTTCTCCGCCCCAGCTCGTCACGCCGCCGCGTCGGCTCGCCGCTGGCTAGGCCGCCCCGGGACATCCTAGGGCTCGTCCCCCTGAGCCCGTAGGGACCACGAACCAACCACCGCGTGCCGGGCGCCACCGATTCTCAGGCTGAAATGCTCATGGGACCCAAATGAGAGCGGACGCAATGACGCCAGCGCCGCCGGACCCCGCGTCACCCCCCTTCTCTCGCTGACAAGGGGTCCCCACATGCACGGTTCACAGATCCCGCGTGGACCTCCCTTGTTTCACTGACGTATGGGACCCGCCGTTTTTAACGGTTTATTTCTCCATGAAATTGCCTTAAGAGACCGACATATGGGCCCAGAGGTCCCACATGTAAGGATAAGTGAAGGCGTAACCTGAGAATACGCTTTCTTCTCGGGCCACGTTCGGGCCAGGCCCATCTTGGGCCGCACAGTATGAATGCCGGCCCATTACTGCTTAAAATGCTTTTCCAGAGATTTATCTATTTAGAATATCTTAGAAAATGATTATAGATTATTATAAATATTTAGAGACCATCAATAATCTTGCAAAAATCTTGTAAAATTCTAGAACACTTTTGGGGCCTAGGAAAAATATTAATTTGCATATTAAACTAGTATAATTCTCTGTAAAGTATTAATAGCCTTTTCTAGTTATTTCACGTAAGTAAAAATCCGAAATAGGTTTTCCCTTTATTAAAAATACTAGATGACCTCAAAAAATCATGAAAATATTTCTGGAGACACTTTAAAGTGTCTGTAACTTAGGAAAATTAATGTTTGCCCATACACCCATATATTATTTCTCTAAAATAATAGAATAGGCATTTTTAGCTTATAAATGAATATAGAATTGTTTGTATTAAGCTTTTCCCATATGAGATATAATTAGTCGGCGTTCACGAAGGCTTATGGCCCATAAAGACTTCGTGTGCTCGGCCCGAGCGCTTGTGACCTCGTGCCAGCCTATTTTAGTCTTTCGCGTTTACGGAGGCTCGCGACCCATGAAAGGATTTTTTGGGTGCCTGGCACGAGTGTTCTTGATCTTGCGCCAGCCCCCTTGGCTCTTTTAGCGCGTTGCGCGTTCGCGAAGGCTCTAGGCCCGCGAAGGCTCGTTTTCGGGTGCTTGGTGCGAGTGCTCGTGGCCTCGTGCCAGCCCATTGGCGCTTTAGCGCATTGCGCGTTCGCGAAGGCTCTAGGCCCGCGAAGGCTCGTTTTCGGGTGCTTAGCGCAAGTGCTCGTGGCCTCGTGCCAGCCCCTTAGCGCTTTAGCGCATTGCGCGTTCGCGAAGGCTCTAGACCTGCGAAGGCTCGTTTTCGGGTGCTTTGCGCGAGTGCTCGTGGCCTCGTGCCTGCCCCTTGGCGCTTTAGCGCATTGCGCGTTCGCGAAGGCTCTAGGCCCGCGAAGGCTCATTTTCAGGTGGTTGGCGCGAGTGCTCGTGGCCTCGTGCCAGCCCCTTGGCGCTTTAGCGCATTGCGCATTCGCGAAGGCTCTAGGCCCGCGAAGGCCCATTTTCGGGTGCTTGGCGCGAGTGCCCACGGCCTCGTGCCAGCCCCTTGGCATTTTAGCGCATTGCACGTTCGCTTAGGCTCTAGGCCCGCGAAGGCTCGTTTTCGGGTGCTTGGCGCGAGTGCTCGTGGCCTCGTGCCAACCCCTTGGCGCTTTAGCGCATTGCGTGTTCGCGAAGGCTCTAGGCCCGCGAAGGCTCATTTTCGGGTGCTTGGCGCGAGTGCCCGCGGCCTCGTGCCAGCCCCTTGGCGCTTTAGCGCATTGCGCGTTCGCGAAGGCTATAGGCCCGCGAAGGCTCGTTTTCGGGTGCTTAGCACGAGTGCCCGTGGCCTCGTGCCAGCCCCATGGTTGGATTGAAGTGTCTGCTCGGGAACGCTCCTTTTTCATTTCATTTCAAATTACATCTTGGTCGTTACATTCCCGTAGGATCTTCTTCGGTCGCAGCCGGTTTTGTGCGTCTGAGCCTCGTTAAAAACTCCGCTCGTAAAACCCATTAGGGAAAAACCGAGACGGAGAAAAGAGTACTCAGCGCTTCTTTATTGCCTTGTGGGTAATACTTAATCAGGCTCCTCGCGTTCCATGTGTTTGGGACGAAAGAGCCATCGGGGTTGGAGAGGTGGAACGATCCTTGTTTTGTTTGTTTGTTTACGATAAAGGGTCTGTCCCATGTGGGTTCTAGTTTGGACGGCCGTTGTGGCATTTTCCGAAGGACCATGTGCCCTTCTTGGATCTCCCGTGGTCTTACTCGCTTGTTGTAGGTTTTGGTCATTAGCTCATTGTACTTCTCTAAGGCCTGTTTCGCTTTGAGCCTGTCTTCTTCGACAGTGTCAGCCGGTGGTTGATCACAGATTTTAGCTCCACCTGTTATGAACCGAAGGGTCTTCGCTTGGATCTCAGCCAGTGTTACTGTCTCTTCACCATAGACCAACCTAAAAGGTGAATATCCTGTTGGCCTTGTAGGCGTCATGCGAATTGCCCATAGCGTCTTCTCCAGTTCTTCGGGCCATTTTCCTTTTGCTTCATCCACCAATCTTCTTTTAAGCGGTTTCATGATGTTCTGATTTGCCTGTTCCACGGCACCGTTCGCTTGTGGGTGTCCCACGGAAGCATAGCATATTTTTATGCCGAGGTCTTCACAGAATGACTTGAATTTTAACGAGATAAATTGTGACCCATTATCAGCCACCACTTCTTGCGGTATGCCAAACCTGCATATCACATTTCTCCAAAAGAAATGTTGGGTCTTCGCAGCCGAGATACTCGTCAATGGTTCTGCTTCGATCCATTTGGTGAAGGAGTCGATTCGACAATGATCCACTTAAATCCTCCTGAAGCTTTGTTTGAGCTGCATACGATATCGATCCCCCACCTTGCGAAGGGCCAAACTGGGGGCGAGGGTTGGAGGTTCGTTGGCGGAGCCTTTGGCGGGTTTGTCATCCACTGACACCCTCAGCATCTTTTTACGAACTCTTACGAAATGCTATTGGCGTTGGCGATATATTCCGTCTTAATACCTTATTTGCAAGGGCTCTTGGGCTTTGGTGTGAGCCGCAGATTCCTGCATGTACATCCGTCAATGCCTCTTTTCCTTCTTCCTTTGAAACACACCTCATCCACGGCGTGCCAATTCCCGATTTGTAGAGTAGGCCATCCATCATGATATATGTTCTTACACGCTGCTTTGTTGTGTGCGCCTGTCTACTATCTTCAGGTAATTCACCATCCCAAAGATATTTGACGATGATTGTTCACCAATCTTCTTCCAGGGATCTTGCTATAAGTTGCACTTCGGGGCATATAGATGCTCGTGATATAGCTTCATAAAAGACCCCTCAGGTATTCTTATGGAGTATGCTGCTGCCTTAGCCAACTCGTCTGCCGTCAAGTTTTCCCCCCTTGGTATCGTTTTCACAGAGATCCCCACAAAATGTTTTTCCATTATTCTTACTGCTTACAGAAATTTTGCCATTTCGGCGTCTTTTGCTTGAAAGTACTTTGTTATATGCCCTTCTATTAATTTTGAGTCGGTGTATATGATGACCCTTTTTGCGCAAAGGGATTTTGCTTTCCAAAGACCTAGCAGAAGTTCTTCGTATTCAGCCGCGTTGTTTGTTGTTTTGAAGTTTAACCTGAGTGAATATTCTGTGCTTTGTCCTTTGGGGTCAGTCACAATTGCCGACGCTCCTGCCCCTTCTGCTGTGAAAGAACCATCGGATTTTATGCTCCACAAGGGGGGCAAAGCTGGGCCTTCTTCCGAAACTTCAGCCAACCATTCAGAGATGAAGTTGGCGAGTGCTTGAGCTTTTATGGCTGTCCTCGGCTCAAAGGTGATGTCGAAGGGTGCTAGTTCTGCGGCCTATTTCGCTATTTTTTGTTGTGGCGTCTTTGTTTTCAAAGATAGACCTTAGAGGTATGCTGTGGGCACCTTTATCTTAAACTCTTGGAAATAGTGCCGTAATTTTCTGGATGCCATAAGTAATGCATAAGCTATTTTTTCTAGCTCCATGTAGTTTCTTCTTGCTCCTTGCAATGATTCCGATACATAATATACGGGCATTTGTCCCCCTTCGGCTTCATCCTTCACGAGGACTGCGCTGACCGCAATGTGGCTTGCTGACAGATACAAGGTTAGGTGCGTTGCTCCGTTCGGACTGGCGAGTCTTGGCAGTTGTTGAAGATGATCCTTTAGCCTTGCGAAGGCATCCCTGCATTGTGGTCCCCACTCAAAGGGTGTTGCCCCTTTAATTGTGCTGAAGAAGTGTTTGTGTTTCTCTACGGCTTTCGGGAGAAACCTCCCAAGGGCGGCCAGCTTTCCTAGCAGGCTTTGTGCTTGTTTCTTGTTTTCTGGATCTTTCATGCATTGAATTGCATCTATCTTCTCCTTGTTAACTTCTATTCCTCGGTGCGATACCAGGAATCCAAGTAACTTTTTCGTTTTCACTACGAAGGCGCACTTCATTAGGTTTAACTTTATGCCTTCTGCTCGCAGGCTTGCGAAGGTTTCTTGAATATCCTCGCAGTGGTCCTTCCTTTGCTTGCTTTTGACGACAATGTCGTCAACATACGCTTCCACGTTCCTTCCCATTTGCTTTGCGAGGACCTTTGCGATGAGTCTTGCAAATGTTGTACCTGCATTTCTTAGGCCGAAAGGCATTCTTCGGAAGCAGTACATACCGAAGGGTGTTATAAATGCCGTCTTCTCTTTATCTTCCTTCCTCATGTACACTTGATGATAGCCTGAGTAGGCGTCCAGAAAGCTCATCAGCTCACAACCCGCTGTTGCGTCAACCAGCTGGTCAATTCTTGGCAGCGAAAAATCATCTTTTGGGCATGCCTTGTTAAGATTTGTGAAGTCAACGCACAATCTCCACGTGCCGTTTGACTTCTTCACTATAACAACATTTGCCAGCCACTCAGGGTACGCAACTTCTCGAATAACGTGAGCTTGACGTAATTTTTCCACTTCTGTCTTTGCTGCTTCCTGTCTATCGGGTCCCATTTGCCTGAGTTTTTGTTTGATTGGCTTTGCATCTATTTTCACATTGAGTGCATGTTCGATTGTTTCTCGGGGGGCCCCCTTAGACTCTCCTGGCATCCAGGCGAAGATATCACTGTTTTTCTAAAGCAAGTTGATGACTTGTGCTTCTTCTTCTTCTTCTTCAGAAAGAGCAGTTCCGATGGACACTGTCTTTTCTTCATTTTCTGGGAATATCCGTATCTTCTTCGTTTCACTTTCTGGCCTGACTTGGGGCTTGTAACCCTTTGGTCTGTATTGGGAGTCGACCCTCTCTGTGGTTTGGACTGGCTTGAGCTTTGGTATGCCTTCGAGTTCATTTTTCCTCGCCGATTGCTAATTTCCTCGAATGGTAATGACTCCCCTTCTACGGGCAGTTTCATGCACAGGTAGTTGTGATGTATAATTGCCCCGAAGGCATTGATGATTCCTCGTCCGAAGATTGCATTGTAGCGGTATTCCATGTCAACAACATCGAAGCATATACTTTTTGTTACCTTTCTTTTGCCTTCATGGAAAGTTACAAGTAATGATATCTGGCCCATGGCAGCCACAGGCTCTCCTCCGAACCCCATGAGCGGCATGTGCGAAGGTGTTAGTCTGTTTTCTGGTATATTGAGTTGTTTGAATGCGCTGGCGAAGATGATATCTGCTGAGCTTCCTTCGTCGACTAGCGTCCTTTGGACATCATATTCTACAATTTCTGCTGTGATCACAAAGGGATCTTGGTGTGGAAACTTCACACCCTTGGCGTCAGTCATATCGAAGGATATCGGCGGAGCCGGTGCTGGTTTACTTGACACCGAGACGTGTGACACCTCACGGACGAACTCTTTTCTCTTTCTGTTCGATGGGAGGTTCAGCGAGGGTCCTCTAGTGATGACAAGGATAACCCTTCGGTTTTGCTGTTCAACGTTGTTAACCCTCTCGGGAGATTTGCGATACTGATCCCTCGGACGCTGGTCTTGCCTTCGTTGTCGTTTTTGGTTTTGGTAGTTTTCGCGTTGTGCTTTAACATCTCTGCATTCCTCGGTTAAATGGGAGTAGTTTTCTCCATGTATCGTACAATACTTCTTCTCCTTGTCTTGATTACCTCCTCGGAATCTATCATTCTTGTGGAAATTCTCTCTTCGGTAATTGTCGTTCCTTCGATCGTCACCTCTTGTGGTATCTTTTCGATGGATGTACTCGTCCCTTCGGAAGTTATAATCCCTTCGGGTGTAATCGCCTCTTCTATTGTTGTCGATAGGTCTTTTCTCATCTGCTTTGGACTCGATGTTGTTTACTCTTTTGTTGTTTTGATGCCTCTTGTTCTTTTCTGAATTGCTCTCCCTGTGGCCATCGCGGTCCTTGTGTGTGTTTAGCTGGCCTTGCCTCCTTAAGTTTTCCTCTTCTCCTTTTGCATACCCTTCAACCTTGTCATAGAGGAGCGCAGCTGTTTGCGGTGGGTCCTGAGTCAACTTGTGTAGAAGGGGTCCCGATTGAAGTCCTCTTCAGAATGCGTTGATTACCGAAGAGTCTAATACATCTCTTATCTGGCTTCATACAGCAGTAAATCTTTTGTAGTAGTCCCTTGTGCTTTCTTTCTTGCCTTGTTCCAAGGCGAAGAGGTCCCCTTCTACCATTCTTTGGATATAATTGCCTTGAAAGTTGTTGGCGAAGGCGTCTTTGAGTTGATTCCACGAATGTATGGATCCTTGTGGTAGTGAAGTGTACCATGACAGTGCGGTACTCTTCAATGTCAGCAACAAACTCTTTGCCTTGATATCATCATCTCCGCCAGTTGCTTTACCGCTGTGTCATATACGTCAAGGAATTCATTTCGGTCGGTATCTCCAGAGAACTTGAATACACTTGGCATTTTGAATCCTTCGGACCATTTTTTGCAACGAAGGTGCGCGCTTAGAGGCCCTTCGCTTGCCTTCCTCTGCTGTGCCACCATTGTGTTTTGCCGATATTGCTCATGGTTTTCTTCCGTGTATGAGATCTTTCGGGGCACGTAGTGCTGTTGAGGTCGCATTGTTACGAGCTCTCTTCGGAGTAGGTTGATTTATTCTTCCAACAATCTTCTTCTGTCTTGCAGGATGTCCTCGGTGGATGGGGGGGTCTTCATGTTGATGTTCTTGCATGGGATGGGTGGGTGGATTTTGCTGCATCTCATTTCTGATGATTCTGCTGGGTCCTGGCTCGTCGGGTCGACCGCCGCCCATGTCCGAGACACCTTGGCTCTGATTCCTCCGGTCTTGCAAGTTGGTGTCGGGTGCTCTTGGGATGCTTCCACCAAGTCTTTCCGCCACCGTGCTTTCCTGCCGCCGTTCAGTCATTGGCGTGGCAGTGATCGCCCTTTGGGCCGCTTCCTCCGTCGCCTCGCCGCTGGCACCTTTCTCATTCTGGTCTTGCCGCTCCCCTCCTGCGCTTCCTCCACGTGCCCGCTTCGGCCCGTCGCCTCCGCCATTGCGACACTCCTCCTTGGTGCAGCCATCACCATAACGCTTCGCCTCTATCCCCACGAACGGCGCCAACTGTCATCGGGAGATTCCGTCGACGGTGAGGTACGGCGCCCCTCCCCGGTGCTGTAGAGGACGCCGCTAAGTGTAGTGGTTCAGAGAGCGAACATTAGGTGAATCAAAACCAGTATCAAAGTATCAGATCATGATGCTTGTTCATTTCATTGATGAGCTTACCAATTTATACAACTCTAGGATCCGGGTTTACATGCATGGGAAATACCCAAATTACCCCGGCCCAGGGGAAATACCCAGATTGCCCTGATCTCTGGATCGTTGATCATAAGATCAACGGCTAGGCTAGCTTTCTTACAATCCAAGTTGTTCTAATTCCTAATGTGCCCTCAGGGGGACACACGTTGACAAAGTTGTTGATTTGATTCGCTCTCGTCAGAGGCTGTCGCGGGGTCTTCGTCCTCTGGCCCAGGACTTGTCAAAGATTACTCTCGGTCACTCCGTAGGGTCTTCGTGAAGTTCTTGGTGAGACTTCACTCCTCTGCCACCCTTCGGGAGAAGCCCCGAGGATATTCATTGCTTGATATTTACCCACGAACGCCTGACCCTTCGCGTCCTCCTCCTAACCCTTCGCGGATGTCCGAGTCTCTTGATCCCATCCCAAGGGGTCTTGAGGTCATCTTAGGCACGCTTCACCGCTTACCCCTTCGGGTAAGGATCTTCATGAAGGATCTTTACAGCATCTTCGTGGACATCCACCTTTCCCGGAGATGGGGTGGCTGCCCCTACAACAGAGATCCAGATCCAAACTTCTTCAAAGGCAAGCTAGATTCATATTGAATTCCTAGTTTGCTAAATTTTATTTATTTCTTGTTTATTTAAATTGCATGCTTAAATTATCATCGTATGTGCTATTTTGATCTTGTTTCATATTAGTCCTTTCCTAATATGATGTAGCCTACCTTTGTTAGCCCATTGGTACTGTTTTCCTAGCCTATACTTTGTGTAGTTGATGAGCCTTGCTTCTGGGAATGGTAGTTGATAGGTTTCACTCATTATTAAACTTGTATCCGTGAAGTCTTGACTTCGTGGTGCTGTTTTTGGTAAACCTAATCAACTAAAATCAACGTGGTGTGTGTTGATTTGAGGAGAACCAGAAGAGGAGGATTTTGGGCTTGTGTTTGTGTTGTGCAGGTCTCCTCTGTCATATAAGGACCGTAAACTTGTGACTACCAAACTGAACCTGAACCTTATAGCCATTTGTGCCTTCTGACCCTAACCGTTAGCTGTGGAAGCTTGTTTCCGCTGTACTCGTCGTGGACGGACGTGATTCGCGATCACCAGTTCCGAATGGCTTAAATGGGGGCCAACCTCATACGGTGTGCTATCAAGTCCGGCTGAAGGAGATGCGTATGACTGTCGGCCTGGTCGAAGTGTAGCGTATTGGGTGCGAAACCAAAAGAAAGGGTACAGTATTGGGGCAGGTGAAAGCAGGGAACGGTTTTGTACTGTTTCTCTCTTTTGGGATGAGACAGGGCTTGTAGGGAATGTGTACACACTCTGCAAAATTAAAACTATCATGGTAGCCGTGCCCGCGGTTATGGGCGGGGGAAAAGAGTTTTCACAGGGTAGTCCAATGTGTTTTAATTAATTAACTTGATGGTAGTGTAGGCAGGGATTGCTACTCTTGAGCTGGTTAGCTGTCCTTTGGCTACGCTCGTGTGTTATAATGTGTTCAATGAGTCAAGAATAAACAAACATGTAGATAGGTGATGTTTTAGCAAAATAACCCAACCCATCTTTTGACCTTGCATTCATTATTAAGGACTGCTTGCTGGGTAGCCGTGTACTCATTATATGGATCACGGATATTTGTTCAGGAGAAGATCACGATATCGGTGCCAGTTGTGACCAGGAGGGTCAAGGTGATTAGCTACGCGTTCCGGGTCAACCTCGGAGTATCGTCGCATTTGAAGTCTTCCGCTGTGTTCTTTATGCTATTGAATTATGTCCTGTGCAAGACTATGTGAACGTCTATGTCAACTGGATGTTATTTATGTTATAAGAACAGTTAAATTTCTAGTTAATTCAATGCCTGCGATGATATTCCAAATGTCCTTGAGTGCAATAGTAGCTATGATCTTCTGGTACTAGTATTCGGTCACTCAAGCCGGTAGAAATACCGGGTGCACGACAGACCAGCACCACCACCGTATCACTAACAGCTTCAGAAATAAACCGCTGCTGATACTACCATACCACTAGTAGCTATCTCTATGAGCCACTAATGATATGAAGTCGAGCTCGCCACCGGCAAGCACTGGACCTATCACTAGAGAGAGCCGCTGCTGATACGACGTATCACTAACAGCTCTTGACATGAACCACGAGTGATATAGTATTTCCAAAAAAAAATGGGAGCCGGTGGCGTTCGAACCCATGACCACATGAGGAGCATCGCACCTAGCTTCCTTTTAACTGGTGTGACCTTGGGACTTTGTCGTCCTATTGGCACAGTGGTTCTTTTTATCTTTTGTCATCTTTTTTGACTCTTGATACAATCTTGGCTATTTTTTATATTCTTATTTATTATCTGGCCCATTGTAATCGATGGTGCAGATATTTTCTTTCTTCTTTATTTTTTGTAGTATTTCTCCGATAAATGTGGTGCCTTCCTTTCCCCTGTTTTATTTATATTATAGATATATAAACTTGCAGTAAGCTTGCAAAATAGCAATTTGTTTTTTATAGAACATTACATTGTCATGTCAATATTATACAATATTACATTGATGACCAATACATGGTGATTAGGAGTGCACATGACTAGTCATATGATTAGTCCTTCTTTACGATTGACGCGCACACATCCTACTGTATTAGCCGTTTCCTTTAACCCAAGGTGGATGCCATCTCCGAACCAAGAAATCTCATCAAATTGGTTGTACTCCTCCTCATCCTCCACATTCTCGAATCCAACAATTCATCATTTTTCTCTAAGAACTACATGCTTCTTCTTACCAGAGGGGTCAGCGGCATAGAAGACTTGTAAAACTTGGTTTGCGAGCACAAAAAGGTCATCTTTATATCCCACACGCTGGAGGTCCACAGTGGTCACACTAAAGTCATCGCATTGCACACCCCCTAGACTAACTCATCTACATCGAAACAAGGGAATTTTGAAAATTACGTAGTCCATCTCCCAAATCTCCTCCATGAACCCATAGTACGAGCTCATACTCTGCGTTATCTGACCTTTATTATGCTCCTCCTAAAATGCATCTATACGAACGCTGCTATTCTGTATAGTGCTCTTCCTATTCTGATGTATTGTATAGAATGTGCATCCATTTAAGTCGTATCCTTGCCATATCGTGATGGTGAATATTGGCCCTTTTGCTAACCATAGCAGTAGATCGGTACATGGTGTTCCGGTGAATCGCAGCTTGAACCAATCATTGAAACGACCATTATGCTCTTTTTTGATCCAACCCTCAGTTTGCATTGGATATTGACAGCGTAGAGTTTTTGTGTGCTCATTAACGTAAGGGCTCACCTCGGTCATGTGGTTTAGGACAATGAAGTGGGCTTTGTAATACATGTCAATGTCGGGGGTCATTGTTTTCCTACCAAGTGATCCGGTACCTTGCAGCTTGCCCTCATAGCGGGATACGGGCACACCAATGGAATCAACTTGAGACATGTAATCGATAAAAAATTCGAACACTTCTTCTGTTACATAAGTTTCGATGATGCTACCCTTAGGTTGATATCTATTGTGTACGAAGGACTTCAGAATTCTCATGTACCTCTCGAACGGATACATGTAACGTAGAAACACCGGGCCATATAACTTTATCTCTCTAACAAGATGAACAATAAGATGTACCATAATATCAAAAAATGATGAGGAAAAGTACATCTCAAGATCACACAAAATTGTTACTGCTTCGGCCTGCAGCGGATCAAGAACATCGGGATCGATTACCTTCTGAGAGATTGCATTGAAGAAAATAGCAGAGCCTAGTGATTGTTGTCGAACATTACGAGCCAAAATATTTCTTTTTGCGGTAGGAATCATCAGAGTTATTAGAACATGGCAGTCATGCGACTTCATCCCAGACAGTTTCAAATCATCTATTGAAACAACGCTGTTCATGTTGGCAGAGTAATCGGACGGGTATTTAACACCATGCAAACACTCGCAAAATTCGGTTATCTCGGCCATGGAAAGAGTATAGCATGCGAGAGGGAGGAATTTTCGGAATGTACTAGTCTCGACCGGTGCTAACGCACTTCTTATCTTCATATTAACCAAGTCGAGTCGTGCGTTCCGTCCTTCGTTTTGTCCTTGATATTCAGCAATAACCCGACCAAACTGTTACAGACATTTAGCTCTACATGCATTACATCAATGCAGTGTCAAACCTCCAAGTCTTGCCAATAAGGTAGGTTCCCAAAAATTGACCTTTTCTTCCATATGCCATTCTGACTAGTTTTCATGTTCTTCCTCTTTTTACGTCCTTTTTTCCTTTTCCCAAACTCAACATGGAAATTCGTAATCATATCATGAACTTCTTTTCCACCAACTAGTCGTGGAGCTAAGCCTTGCTCCTTAGTTTCGTCGAACTGCCTGGTCATCTTTTGCTATAGGTGATGAGTGCGAAAAAAACCTTCGATGGCGCATATACACACTTCCGAGAGTTCCTCAACCACACACTTGCGGTATCCTCCTAGCAGTGAGGACAAGCTTTGCTACCTTTTATTGTCATGCGTGATAGGTTTCCAAGTGTAGGGATATCGTTGATGGTGCAGAACAACATGGCATGTAGCGTGAAGGTCTCTCGCCCATCTACATCCCATACCTTCACCCCATTGTTCTACAATGTCTAAAGTTCATCAACCAACGGTGCAAGGTACACATCAATATCATTTTTCAGGTTCCTTTGGGCCTTGGATTAGTATACATATCATAATATACTTTCTCTTCATGCATAGCCAAGGAGGAAGATTATATATGCATAGATTCACAGACCAAGTGTTGCGCTTGTTGCTCCAGTTACCAAATGGATTCATACCGTTCGTGCTCAACCCAAACCTCAAATTTTTGGAGTCTGCACTGAATTCCGGAAACTTATGGTCAATGTTTCTCCATTGGGGACCGTCTGCAGGGTGTCTGAGCTTGCCATCTTTCTTACAATCCTCCGAGCACCACCTGAGCAATCTAGACTCTTTTTAATTTCCAAACCAACATATCAATCATTTTGTCAACGGCAAGAACCATATAACCTTAGCTGGAGGTCCTCGATTTATCTTGGCGTCTCGATCACTGTTGTCTTGGTCTTTGGCATTTCTTTTGTAGCGGGATGCTCCACAGACCGGGCATGAGTGCAAGTCTGCGTACTCTTTATGGGACAGTATACAGTCGTTCCGACAGGTGTGGATTCTCTGCACGTCCATTCCTAGGGGACAAATAACCCTTTTTGCGTCGTATGTTGTTTCTAGCAAGTCATTACTATCTGGAAGAAGATCCTTTAGAAATCATAAAAGCTTCGTAAAACTCTTGTCGGACCAGCGGTTCCTTACCTTCAATTATAGTAGTTCGAGGACAGTCGCCAACATAGTGTGTTTTGGCTTGCAACCATCAAAGATTGGTTTCTTCGAGTCTTTAGACCATTTCTTGAACTTAGCAAACTATTCTGTAGTCTCATAGTCCATTTCTTCGTCGCGCAATTGTACTCATTGTCGGACCATAATTTGTCAACATCACACTCGACACTCGTATCATCGTTACCACCTTCGCAGGTGCAATTATCACACTCTTCTGTAATCTCTTTCTCACTCTAACTCGTCCAACATGAATAACCTTCTTTGAATCCCCGCTTCATGAGATGAAACTCGATCTAATTTGAGTTTCTGAACAACTTTATTTTAGCGCAGTCAATACATGGACAACATATCGCATCAATCCCTCTCTCCTGCATATCCTCCACGGCAGCTCTTATAAACCCTTATACGCCTTTGACATACTCTTCTGTCGCATGATTCCCCATGTACATCCATGTTCTATCCATTATCTGCACAAATTTAATATGGCAATTTAATTAAGTAAATTCTTCATACATAGTTTTAGTCAAAAATACAAAGATAGAAATGGATATTAATTATCTCACCCACCTCATAAAAGGTACCATGAAAAAAACATGGATATTATTATATGGGTATTAATTAATTATTTTCATCCACCACAAACTAGCTATCATATATAAACAAACCATGGATAATAATTAATTATTTTCATCCACCACAAACTAGCTATCATAAACAAACCATGGATATTAATTAATTATTTACATCCACCACAAACTAGCTATCATAAGAAATCATGGATATTAATTAATTATTTGCATGCACCACAAACTACCTATCGTAAAAAAACTATGGATATTAATTAATTATTTTCATCCACTACAAACTAGCTATCATAAACTAACATAGATATTAATTATTTTCAACCACCTCAAACTAGTTAGTTATAATTAAACACATGCATATCTATGAACAAGATAAATTTTAATTATTCTCATCCACCTCAAAGTAGCAAGCATCAACCAATCACATAGATATTAATTAATCAACACCCAATCTAGATCTAGATCTATACATGCATATATAT
Organism: Olyra latifolia; assembly: GCA_036346145.1. Taxonomy (NCBI): domain Eukaryota; kingdom Viridiplantae; phylum Streptophyta; class Magnoliopsida; order Poales; family Poaceae; genus Olyra; species Olyra latifolia. The sequence continues at coordinate 44,645,236 of CM070528.1, read as the reverse complement.
CTCTCATCTACCTCAAACAAGTAACAAGAGAGCAATTAGCAAGTGATTGAGATACCATTAATCTTTAAACAACTAAAGCTCCTGAGATCTTCAAGAAATTTATAAATTTTTTAAACCTTCTTACTGTTTCCCCACCGCTGCAGCCGCTACAGTTCGGGAGGACCATAGTGAGCAGTAGTAATGGAGTTTTCTGGCCATTGGAAGTAACAATGGAGGAACATATCACTGGCGGTTCTTTAGGTGAACCGCCAGAGTTATGTGCCTATCACTGATGGTTCACCTAAAGAACTGCGAGTGATATGTCTCTCGCAGTTCCTTCCAAAATTTGGCTAGAGTTGGCGGGAGCCATGGTACTACTGCTCACTGCTCACAGTGTTCACCTAAAGAACGGATGGTCAGATGAACTGCTAGTGATAGTTTCACTAGCGGTTGAGTGGCCGAACTGGCAGTGATAGGGTACCATCACTAGTGGTTTTCTGTGCATGGACCATCATTGGCGATTCGTCAGGTCCGGAGCATGGGGTGGGGCAGGCGCGGGACACTTCACTGGCGGTTCTAGCCAAAAGCGGCAGTGATGAGAGTGCATAGATGAGCATTTCTGCAGGGTTGCCTTTCTGTAGTAGTGTATCTTGGCAATTAAGTTCAAACAACACAAAATTTCAGTTCTTCATTCAGCTTAAAACAGCTTAAAACAACAAAAAAAAATCAGCTATCCATTCAGGTTAAAACAACATTCTTTGTTGGCTAAAATCAGAACATTGGCAGTATTATGATTTCCTTTAGAGCCATTACACTCAATATTCATTCTGTGTTTATCGAGTATGATAACACGAGATACAATTGTCCAGATAGTGAGATAACCAGTACTAGTCCAATATTAGTAGCAATACCCGGGATGTGAATCGCTGATCATTTGACCATAAGAGTCGAATATCTGGAATATCAAAGAGGAACACTGCTAGGAGCTCTAAGCCTAGTCTGAAGGCCCATGCCACATGATCTGTCCTACCATTGCTTTTCAAAATTTCCTGCTCGACGTCTCGACATCCCAAAACTTCAAACCAGTCATCCTGCAAAAGACATGTTCTTCAGAACAGGTATCATGTGTAAAATATTTTATTTAGATAATTAGATGTGAGGCCATCAATATACTTAGATTCATCCAGTGTAATAACCTGAAAATATATTTCGAGTTCAAAGGATGGGTTAGTGAATGGAAAGTAAGTGTCAGCCCATCGTATCTCCACGGCACCTGCACAAAAACATGTTACTGTAAACTTAAGCTGATACATTATCTATTTTATCATTTCCTCTAACGACAAGTAAATAAAATATAAATGCTTTGCCAAATAGATGCTTTGCTAGCCCTGTTCTCCCCAGCTCACTTATCTGACTTATCTAGCTTATCTCCTAACTTTGAGAGCTTACCAAGATAGAATCCAGAATCGGATCCATTTCGTTTGACTTTTGTTTTAGAGTTTTTAGACAAATCTTTGAGATAGACAAAAACGGATTCGAAAAAACAAATCGTTTCTATTGAAAATGAAAATAAGTAAATAGACAGATAAGTCAGATAAGCTGGAAAGAATAGGAAGCCTTCTGCTGTTTTCTTAAGGTATGTAGCTACATAAACTGTCCCATCCATGCCAGTACCTGACCAGTCTCTAGGAGAGAAGACATGGAAGCCTTCCATCTGTACGTGTCAAAGATCATTAGAGCATCTCCAGCAGAGCCCCTATTCAAGCCTCTAAACCAAAAAATAAGGGTTATGGTCAAAACATGTACTTCAGCAAGGCCCCTACTCAAGTCCCTAAAATAAGGAGACCCTCAAATCTCCCCCTCCAACCCCAATTCCCAGGGGTCTTGAGGGGCCCCTACTTTTCTGTTGGGGTGTTTTCCTCCTGCAGCCTGCCTGCCTCCGCCATAGCGCCCCGCCTCGCTGCCGCCGCCACAGGCCGCCCGCCTCGTCGCGCCTCGCCTCCTCCTCTTCCCTGCCGTTGCCTCGCCGCCTCCTCGTCGCGCCGCTCCTAGCCTCGCCAGATTTGGGCCGTCGCCGTCGCTGGCCATCGCCGTCGCCGCCGCCGTCACCGCTGCCGCTTGTCGCCCGCCGTCGTCTCCTCCTCTACCTACCGCCGTCTTCTCCAGCTTCGCCGCCGCTCGTCGCCTCGCCCACATCCGAATCCGACGCCGCGCCATCGCGCCGCCGCTCGTCGCCTCGCCAGATCCGGCCGCCGCAGCCGCCGCCGTCTCTCGTCGCCTCGCCGCTTTCGCCGCCTCGCATCGCCTTGCCCAGATCCGACGCCGCCGTCGCCCACCGCTCGTTGCCTCGCCCGCCGCTCGTCGCTGCTCCCTCTCTGTCTCGCTTGTGAAGAGATGAGGGAGGAGAAAAGGGAAAAAGAAGAAAGAAAATAAAAGGATATTGAAAAGAAAAACAAAGAGCCATTGACAAGCCGGTCCCACATGTCATAAGCAAATAGGGGCTGAGATTTAGGGGCTAACTGTGGAAGACAAAATTAGAGGCCCCAAAAATAGGGGCAGCCCCCAAATCAAAAGTAGCGACCCTGTTTTAGGGGCTATTGCTGGAGTTGCTCTTAGAACAAGCCTTATTCCAGAAACACTTGAGTGAATCTGGAAAAAATATAGTCACTTGATGGAAGACAGGATAGTGAGTTGAATCAATAGAATCCCTACTATAAACATCTCCAGTTATAAGGAAATGTGCATATGACCTTCCCTTAGACTATCTCCAAGGGCATCCCTTCCTGGCGCCCATTCCCTTCGCGATGGAAAAACGCTCAAGACGGGATGGGTGGCGCAGCTCCAACGGCATCCCTTCGGTGATGGGAATCGGTCCGATTGGAGAGAGAATCCTAGGGGAGGGGGTTTCCCTCATGGATCCTTCAGGCGTGTCGTAGGAGGAGCAACCGATCGGCCTTCGGCACAAGGGCGAAAGGACGAGAGGCGAGAAGGCAGTCCGAGGAAGGTGATCCGGCGCGCGGGGGGGGGGGGGGGGGGTTCATCTACATTGAAGCCGGAGGCGGAGGGGAGCGGGTATCTCCACCGGCGACACGGGCGGCAAGGGTAAAGAACGGCGACGGCGACCATAGGCGGACCACGAGCGGCGGCTTGAGGTACACTAATTTTACCCCCAAATGTTCGTTCGATTTGTGGAGATCTGTCGATTTGTGCTTGGGGAAGATGGGTAGGAGCCCCGATCTTGGTGTGGGAACGCTTGATTTTGATGGATTTGTGCGGCATAGAGTCATCCCCCCTCCTCCCCCTCGATTTGGGAAAAATACCGGGCGAGGGCGCGTCGTAGCACCTAGGCGAGGACGTTGGGGGCGCTGAGGTGGGGGAGGTGGCGGTCCGTCTGGACGAAGTCGACGGTGGTGCGGGTGCCGAGGTGGGCACGGAGGTAGGCGGCGATGGAGGCCGGGACGGAGACGTCGCAGGTGGTCTGCATATGCTGCATACTTTTACTGCATTTTTCCTATGCAAAATTGGAAGCATCTTGACAACGGTCAATTCTCTGATCTACTACTGGAGAGAAAGGTTTGTCATGTTGCGGTGCTGATCTGCAATCCCTCAGCGCTTCTCGCGAAGGCAGTGGAAGCAACTGATATGTTGCTCGAGTGGAGATTGCGCTTGTATAATTTTTGGATTAGGTAGGTTTGCTGTGCTGGAATAGGACTGCATACATGTGGAGATCTCAATCGAGAAGGTATCCATTTCACAACGAAAGGATATCGATGCTCGTCACCATCTCTTTCTCCAGACGGTGAATCAGTTGGCCAGTCAGGAAGGGATACTGTTGAAGTGCATGGCTGGAAAGGGAAGGAAATCTGGGAAGGATTCCCGTCAGGGGTTGGAAAGGGAATGGAAGTGTGGGAAACGGTTAGAGATAGACTTAGCAGTTCTGCTTGATGAGTGCTGGGGACAGTTTGACGATCAACATAGTATATTAGTATGTATCACTATAGCTCTCGCTTACATGGTCAGCAGGAACCAAGACATCATCAAAATTCTGCAGCAAGCACCACGTCAAGGTCATCAAGAAACCGACAACAACAATGATTTATTTTCACTGAAGATGAATGAATCTGGACACATGACAACTACAAGTGCATAAGGGAAGATGCCACGGGAGAATGAAAGTTGCAGTTGTTGAATTTCTCAGCAATTTTTTTCTTTTCACTTTATGTCTTGTCCACCCTAATGTATAAGTTTTCATCTTACCACATGATTACAATCGCTCTTGTTTAGGTTCCGTTCTCCCCCAGCTTATTTGACTTATTCTTATTTGCTTATTTGTCTTACCTCGTAACTTCGAGAATTTTTCGAGATGGCCTCGAGAGCCGAATGCTCTTGGTATTTAGGGTTTAGGGAGCTTTTAGACATGCCTACAAGATAAAAAAAAGATTCAAAAGTAATAAAATAAATCAAATAAGTCAAAATAAGTCACGAAATAAGACACAAAATAAGTCAGATAAGACATGACTTATTTTGACTCATTTGACTTATTTTATTACTTTTTAAATCTTTTTTTTATCTCGTAGGCATGTCTAAGAGCTCCCTAAACCCTAACACCAAGGGCATCCGGCTCCCGTGGCCACCTCGGAAAATTCTCGAAGTTACGAGATATGTCAAATAAGCAAATAAGAATAAAACAAATAAGCTAGGGAGAATAGGCCCTTAGTCACGAGTGTTGACTTGCTATTGCCAACCTACCATATCATGCTCATGGGATTCTATGACAGAATAGTATTCTTTTAGTTAATATTCATGCTAACAACCTATTCAGGCTAATATAAGATATTGCTAATTCATACCTGCTTCACAGAAACAAGAGGACAAAGGCCATCAAACTTTTGTCAAACTGCTTCACAGAAACTGGCTTGGTCTCCATCAACACCGTCACCACAGCTTGGTCTTCTCCGCCAACTGTGCCAGCTCTTCCCCAACACTGGTCGGCGAGCCGCACCACTAACACCGTCGACCCACACTACTACAGATCTGGCCATCACTACCGGTTCACAATGGCCATCAATACCGGTTTTTGAACCGATACAGGCCATCCGGGACTGATGCCCAATGGCATCAGTCCCGGTTCCCTCACCCGGTGCTGATATAGTATCGGTACCGGTTAGAGGCCACACGTGGCTTTAGCCCGTGCGTCGCCGAGGCCCCTATCAGTACCTGTTAGAGGCACCAACCAGCACTGATAAGCTGCTGATTAGTCCCGGTTGGTGCCTCCAACCGATACTAAGCAGCCACCACCTGAGCTATATATAATATATATGCGTGTGAGGTAATATATATTATATATGTGTCTATGTGTGTTAAGTCTAATATTATATATAAAAATATATCTATATATTTCTGTGTGCTAAGTCACAATTAAGTAAAGCATATATAATCAATCATGCACAATTAACTGATAATTAAATCACAGAACTTTTATTAACAACTTTAATTACAACTAATAGGTATCACAATGAATAAATCATGCCTATATAGTACACATATACCGTTCACATAACATTAATTACATCTTTAATTATAGAAAGTTCATCGTGATCTTTTATGTGCATCACTCTTGGTAGCCGTAGATGTCGACCCCGACAGTTTACTGGTCCTTATCGAAGGGCCCCACCTATTTGCCACTGGATCGTGAAACTCGTCTCTTGGATTTACGACCTCATCGTAAATCCAGCCGATGAGTTGTTCTTAGATCGCTCTCACTTTCGTCGGCGAGAAATCGGACGAACCTTGCAAGTCGCTAGCACCTTCAGTCAGGATGTGCATAGCATAGCACACATAGTACCCGTATATGTTGGTGCCCGATAGCTGATGCCAGATCTATGGTGAAAAACGCTGAAAGCGTGAAATAGAAGCATGGAAATAAAGTTAACTAACTCAAAAGATAGCATGATGGCATACATACTCGAGAGGCAAGTGTAATATCGAATTCCTCATTGAATTCGTCCACGATTTTAGTATGGAACCGTGCGAATGCACTACACCACGTGATTGCGAATTGAACATGATTAGAATTTGTTTAAAATGGAGTAGAACTAGCACAATAATGGAAAGAACAAGAATACCGGTTGAGCATGTTGATCAAGTTTTGGAACTTTTCAACTGGTCTCCTCAGCAAGTCCATAACTGTGATCATGCTACGATCTAGCTCGATAATAAGAAGAATCTAGTGAAAGCTGTACATATATATGTCACCGTAGGTAACTAATTAGTTCTAACATGATGTTATAGAAAAGGATTTGAACGAAACGGTACGAAAACACTTACTCAAAGTTGTAGGGTAAAAGTATCTTTGACTGATATCTTTGACCTATTAGCCCCTTGTATATATTGGTCTCTGTATCGGCAGGGAAAAATTGAACAGTCGTCTCATTGATAACTAAAGGGTCAAGGAAGCCTGTGTTGAAAATGCACTCTCTTTTGCATCTTTTTATCTCCATTCTACATAAGAAGAAATTAGTTAGGCTTGTAAGTTAGTATAGTGCAAGGGCCCGCACCGTGGATTTTTTTAATTAAATAAGATACTTATAGAGTCCAGCAACTCAGCATGGACACGTCAATGGCGTCTGTCTGGTATAGCTCATACATTACTGGCCATTCAAAATAAAATTCACTGTCGCCGTGAAAAAAATGTTCTTCCTTGTACTTGACAGCAAATGTCGTTAGGCCATGCTTGAAATCATCCAGGTACCATTCATGTAATTGGCGCATCCTAGTTGGTAGCTGGCCAAGCTCCTCACGCCTGACCAAGGAAGCGACCGGTGTAAATGGCCATCTGACTTGTGCAGCTTCAATTTGCATGTCGCTTAACATTTGATTTGGGTGCAGACCAGTTTCTTCGATGATTTTTTGCATCTCCTTGGCCTTCTGATCAGCTGATGACATCGTCTTCTTTCACGTCTTCTTCTTGGACCTTTCCTTGACCAATGTGCGCTCGTATTCAGATACACGAGGTTTTTCCTTTTTATCCTTCAAAATTTTCACTGTCCTCAAGCCTTTTAGAAATTCTTCCGTACCAGGCTGAACCTTCTTCTCTAGTGACTTGGGTTTAAAAAATTTAATGACCTCGGCTCCGACTACCTTCTCGGTCTCCTCCTCCGTCATATCATACGCCCGCTTTGGAAGTGCAGCCAGCTTCTTGGGTTGGGTGGACCTCGTCCTCTTGCGAGCTACTTGCCGAGTTGGCTTGCTTGTCTTGGGCGACGATGTTGGAGTTGGAGTTTCGCGAGCAGGGCTTGGTGCAGAAGATGGGATTCTTCTAGGAGGCATCATCTTTGGTGACAATGGAGGTGACGACGGACCGCTTACGTGTGCCAGAGTTGATGAAGGTGTTAGAGAGGACACGTCCATATTATCTCAAAAATGATTTACTTCTTGCGCCATATGATGAAATTGTGGACTGCCTCTCCTAACTTCGTAGTCCCGACACCTCCAGGAATATCGAGGTCCAGGTCCTCGCACCTAGGCATACCTCCTCCACCGAGACCATGGAGTAGCCTGGCAGTATCTGTTGGCCATGGATGACCTACCCTGGCTCTACTGGGTGAGGAGCTACATCACATAGAACTGAATAATGGGAAGTACCTTCCCGCGGCTTGCTACACACTGAGCAAGGCAGAGAAAATTATCTTGTGAAATTGCCATGCCATGAGTCGCCTTGAAAGAGATGTTCTTCGCTTGGATGTGCAGCTCACAAGGTGTCCGCTGCGTGATGTCGTCCACGGGCCAGTGGCCCAAGTCCGCTTCGGGCAGCCCACTGGAAGCGCAGCCGCTTTGCTACCTTGAGGGGCTAATGACGTCCGGATTACTAGGAGGTTCCTGGCCCGCATCCAGCCGTTGGCTCAAGGTTAACTGCACCTGTCTTTGGATCTCTTCTTTCATGCTCTGTTGTGTTTGATTCAAGCGTTCTTCAAGCGCTAGGAGCTGCTGTGCCTGTCGGGACTTGCTTCTCACCCGACTCCTACAGGTGTCGGCGTCCTTAGCGAACCCAATCTTCCACGGAACAACGCCAACGCCTCATGTACGTCCAGGGTGCTCTGGGTTTTGTAGGGCTCTTGTAAACTCGTCGTTCTCCCTGTTTGGCATGAAGGTGCCCTGGGAAGAGTCCTCGATTGACTTTACAAGTCTTCTGGCCACATCTGTCAGCACATTCCCGAACACCGTGTTTCCATCATCGTCAAGGCCGCCGCCGTGAGCATAGAACCAGCTCTTCGCTCTGTCTGGCCATTCCATTGTCGCGGGTGCGACACCCTTTGCCAGCAGTTCCTGTTCCCTCTTCTCCCATTTGTGCATCGCTTGGAGGTAACCACCAGGGCCGAGGTGGTGGTGGTATTGCTTCTTCGGAGCATTCTAGCTATTCCTTTAAGTCATACTTTGACCTTCATTCGAATTCTTGTAGTTCACGAACGCATCCCAGTGATCCTGCAACTTTGGGTACTTATTGAAGTCGAGCGATCGGTTCTGCTTGATGTAGTCCGCATTCAACTCCTTTTTATATGTCTGGAATGCGATGGCCATCTTCTTGAACATGTAACTCTTCACCTTCTCTTCGGTCCCTTGGGGTAAGGTGAATGTCTCCTTCAGATCGGTCTAGATCATGTTCTTCGTATCTTCAGGGACATTCTCCCATCTCGCAATGCTAATTGGCACATGGTCCCTGACGTGGACGCCGCATACCGAATTGAATGGCCCAAGTGCCCCTAGGGGTGCAAGAGGTTGGCCGTTATCGCCGACTTTGGTGATAACATGTCTTGCCTTCGACTTCTTGTTTGAACCTCGCTGACGTGATTGGCTACTCGATTGACTGATCTAAAAATATGGTACAATTATGAACGGGTTAGAATGTTGGCTTAGCATGATGGTGGAACCGGCATATACACATTCGATCTAATTACCATGGTCGTCTCAGTGGCCTCTAGGGCCTCATCGGTCTCAACGGGCCTTCCGGCCTCGGCAGCCTCATCGAGCTCATAAACATCATCTCCCGAAATCAAACTTCTCATAAACTCGTCTCCATCAAATCCTTCCCCCGCCATCGTTGTTTCGTAGTCTATAAGAAGGCATTGAAAATTAACGAAAAAATTAACAAAAGTATACTTGCACATTTCACATATACTTATACATAAACAGTGAAGAAAAGGGGGTAGAGGAGGACAGGCGGCGACGGCGAGGAGGGCAGGTAACAGGGGATAGATGAGGACGGGCGGCAACGATGAGGAGGGCGGTGGGAAGAGGGGGTAGAGGAGGACGGGCGACGGCGACGAGGACGGTATATACATTACATTTCACATATACTTATACATTTCACAATTCACGTACATTACATTTCACATGATACATATACATCTCAGAATTCAAATTTGCTATAAAATTGTCATATACATATACATCACAAAATTCAAATTTGCTATAAAATAGGCATACACATATACATCTCAAAATATGTGAATTTTAAATGGCATATACATATACATTGGCATATACATATACTGGAATAAGGCCATTGAGCGCCACCTCCAAAGGGGAAGTTGATGTGCACTTTTGGGTAGCTATAGTTAAATACTATAGTTGAATGATACAAACATTTCACATCTATTTTCTACTCCTAATTAATCTGATGCCATAATATAAAAGCAAAACATACAGATACTCTTTGAAAACTCTTGACACCATAATGTGGAATTACACGCACATATACACAAACCTCCAACAGCCGATGACCCGGGCACAATAAAAATAAAGAAAAAAATCTATTAGCAACATGCCATAGGTTTGGGCATTTCGTCGAACACTCTATGGGCACACCGTGATTGTGCTCCTATTGGTCACGCCGTACTCCTGTCGGTTGTGCCCGCCTGTGTCACACTCCATCATGCTTGCCCGTGCCCACGCCCACACTCACTGTCCCATGCTCTGCCTGCACCTTGGTTAGGAGCGAGGGATGGGAAGGAGAGATGAGCACATGGAACTAGGGTAGAACAAGCAGATAGGCTCGGCCGCTGGTGACTTGAGAAAGAGACGGAGGACGAGTTGTGGGCGTTCGATGTCTTGAGTCGGGAATGAAATGGAGAGGTGTGACAAGAGGATCGATTTCTTAAGAAAATTGTCGGGAACTCAAAAAAAAATCAATTCCAGAGACAAAAACTAATGGTTTCTCATAACAGCACCTTCTTGTTGGGGCTGGCCTTCTTGATGCGCTAGGCAAGCAGGGCAACGCCGGGGGCCAGCAAGGTAGCGCTGGACGGCGGCGCTCGCGGGCTCGTCGGAGGCAAGGAAGATGGCAGCGTGCACGGGGTCGTCGGTGGTGAGGAGGATGGCGGCACGCGCCGGGTCGTCAGTGACGACGAGGACGGCAGCGCGCGCAGGATCGTCGGTGGCAAGGAGGACGGTGGCGCACGCTGGGTCGTAGGTGGCAAGGAGGACGATTGCGCGTGCGGGGTCGTCGAAGGCGAGGAAGACGGTGGCGCGCGTGGGGCCGTCGACGGCGGGACTGAAGGCGGCGTCAGCGAGAGAGGTTGAAGAGTTATTGTCTCCAACCTCTCTCGTTTTCGAATTTATATGATGGAAACATCAGTCCCGGTTGGTGTCATCCACCGGGACTTCTTGCTCACATCAGTCCCGATTGATTACACCAACCGGGACTGACGCCCCCATCAGCCCGCCCATGTAGGGTGCCCTAGGGACCATCAGTCCCGGTTGGTATAACAAACTGGGACTGAATGCTCACTTAGTCCCGATTGATTACACTAACCAGGACTGATTTCTCAAAAATTAAAGAATGCAGCGTCACGAGCAGGGCTCGAACCCGTGACCGCATGGGGAGCCTGGGGTCAAGCGCACACTGCTAGCCAGGGGAGAGGAGGGAGTTTTGATTGGTCCTACCAGGCATGAATATTTTTTTTTACCCTTCTTAGGAGAAAGGGATGTGCTCACTGACAAGTGGGCCCATCTCTGGTAGGTCTCACATGTCAGTGGTACAAATTTGCCATTAATTTCTTAAAAATTATAGAAAACTGTTGGGAGCCCATAAAAATTAAATTAAAATATCACAAAATTTATAAAAATGTGAAAAATTCACATATATAAAAATGAGTTGGGAGCCTTGAAATTTTTCTTTAATTTTTAAATTTTATGATAAATTTTCACCTTTTAACATAATTTCAATTATTGCTTCATTGCTTAGTAAAAAATAATAAATCATTCTTATTCCACACTAAAATGGTTTTTAAAAATAAAATAAATTAAAATTCATATATTTTTTAAATATTATTTTCGAACCATCTTAATATAGATTTTCACCTTTTTATATAAATTCAATTATTGCTTCCTTGCTTAATAAAACATCACAATTCATACACGGGTTTATACAACACGGTTGGACTTATTTGTTAACATACTTTGTTTTTACAAGTGATCCTTCATTATGATCGTGTCGTACATAAGGGGATTCCTCTATATCATTTAGGATAGTAATGTCTACGACCACCATAAAAGGAGGTAGCTCGTCAAACTGATTGTACTCTTCTTCATCTGTGACGCCCTCAACTCCGACGATCCTTCTTTTACCTGGAAAAACCACGTGGCGCCTTGGCTGCTAGTCTTCTGCTTCTGCCTGTTATCTTCGGTAGGCTTGTCCTTCTGCTTCTTGCTTTTAGTAGGCTTGTCCTTCTGCTGTTTCTGTTTGTTGTTCATGTCCATCACATAGAATACCTATGTCACATTATTGGCGAGCACAAACGGTTCGTCCCTATAGGCCACTTGCTTGAGGTCCACGGTTGTCATACCGTACTCATCAATCTCAACAGCTATCAATTTGACCCATTGGCACTGAAACAGAGGGAATTTTAAAAGTCCATACTCGAGCTCCCAGATATCCTCTATGTAACCATAGTAGGTGTCCATCTTTCCATTTTTATCCAAGGCATCTATACGGACGCCGCCGTTTTGGTTGGTGCTCTTGCTATCCTGAGCAGTCGTGTAAAATGTGTACCCATTTATCTCATACCCATGGAATGATACGATTGTCATGGATGGCCCCCGAGCCAAGAGTTTCAACTATTCATTGTCTATCCAAGAGCCCATCAGTTGCATGTGTAATCAACCACCGAAACGAATCATTTGCTCCAGTGCGATCCACTTTTCTGACTTCTCTGGGTATTGGTCGCGTTGAATCATCTCATGATCATAGATAAACTGAGCCACTACAGTTGCTTGTTTCAAGACTGTGAAATGTGCTTGTTTAAATGAAAGTAGATCGTCGCTAAAGAATTCTTTTCTCCCTACAATCCCTTTTTCCCGTAGCCTCCCCTCATGGCGTGATATAGGGACGCCAATCGGATTTAGATCATCAATGTAGTCGACACAGAACTCAATCACCTCCTCTATGCGAACACCCTGTACAATGCAGCCTTCTGGACGAGACCGGTTACTAACATATTTCTTTAGGACACCTAGTGGAGGTAATGTTGTCCTTTCGCTCCCTTTTCCGGATGTATGTCGTTCCTGAGTCCCAGTAGATGCAGGTCCTTTCGTGCTTGAAGTGCACCTTTGGATTTCCCGTACATATCTAGGAAGCCTAGCAGGTTCACGCAGACATTCTTTGTGATATGCATGAAGTCCAGAGAATGGCCGACCTCTAAGTCTTTCCAGTAAGGTAAGTCCCAAAATATTGACTTCTTCCAAATGGGCTTCGTATGAGCTTGTTCAATCGGGACAGATTTGCTACAGGACCATTTCTAAATACTACTTTTACATCCTTACCAGAGAAAATACAAGTGTCCCACTGCGATACAGGGGCTTCTTACGTTTCTCTTCTGACCCATCGAAGTTCTCATCCTTCCATCGTAACGGGTGCTTCATATGGAGGAACTTACGGTGGCCCATGTACACGACCTTTCGGGAGTTTTTCAGATAATTGTTGTCCGAATCCTCTAAGCACTGGATGCAAGCTTTATATCCTTTGATAGATAGGCCCGGCAGGTTACCAAGTGCAGGCCAGTCATTTATGGTTACGAATAGCAATGCACGTAGGGTGAAGTGCTCTCTTTCGTACTTATCCCATGCACGTACACCATCGGTCCACAGTATTAGCAAATCTTCCACCAACGGTTTGACGCACACGTCGATGTCATTTGCAGGTTGCTTCGGCCCTTGGATAAATAATGTACATCCGCTTCATGCACAGCCAAGGAGGAAGGTTGTAGATACATAGAGGCATGGGGCAAGTGCTATGACTGCTGCTCATCTCGTCGAATGGGTTCATCCCATCTGTACTTAACCCAAACCTTATATTTCTCGCAACCTCAGCAAAGTTCGGTTATTTTCTATCGACTTTCCTCCACTGGGAGCCGTCACCGGGATGCCTTAGCCTTCCGTCATCATTACGATCTTCTTTGTGCCGGCGCATCATCTGGGTATGCGCTTTGCTTACAAATAAATGCTTCAACCGGGAGATTATAGGGAAATACCAGACCACCTTAACAGGGGTCTCTTCTTCTTACGCTGCCCTTCTTCCTCGCCTGGGTCATCACGCCTGGTCTTATACCTCAAAGTTTTGCACACCGGACAAGTTTCCAAATCCTCGTACTCATTGCAATAAAGGATACAATCATTCCGGTATGAATGTATCTTTTGTGCCTGCAACCCCAAAGGGCAGACAATTTGTTTGGCGTCATACGTAGTTTCAGATAGCGCGTTACCCTTTAGAAGCAACTTCTTTATGAGGCATAACAACTCGTCGAATCCCGAATCAGACAATCCATTGGTTGCCTTCCATTGCATGAGTTCTAGCATGGTACGCAATTTTTTGTGGCCCTGTCAGCAGTTTGGGTACAATAATGTTCCATGGTCCTCCCAGAGGAGCTGGAACTTTTTGTAATGTCTTTCATCAGTGTATTCTCTCTCTCCATCAAGCAGCATCTGGTCTAAGTCATCATCGCCAAACTCTCCCAATGTATTTTCGAAAGAACCGTGTTGGTCAGCATTCGGGATATTGTTGTCCCCCTCTTCTTCTTCTTCACCATCTTCCCGTATAGTCTCTTTTTAACCATGCTTGGTCCAACAGGTATAGTTTGGTATGGAACCTCTTGAGAGCAAATGGAAGTGAATGTGACTGGATTTTGGCCACTCCTTATTTTTGCAGTCTATGCATGGACAACATATGTAGCCTCACTTTGTGTATGCATCGGCCGTACGAAGAAAAGCTTGCAAACCCTGCAAGAAGTCCGGGAAGCGTCAGTCCATGTACATCCACAGCCGGTCCATCTACATTATGTTACATCAAAGCAGCTGTTAGCTCATTTTCTAATAATGAATTTTTAACATTTTGTAAATTTCAAATTAAACCAATGTTAAATTTATTTAAAAATTTTAGGTGGATATATTTCATTAAAAAGTTAATATTTTTAAAATGTCAATACTTCATTACATATTCAATTTTCATGAGAAAATTTCATCTTATTATATAAATTCATTTATTACTTCATTGCTTAATAAAAATAATAAATCATACATATTCCACACTAAAAGAATTTTCAAAAAATAAAATAAGGTTATTAGTCATTTAAAACAAAACCTAAATTTGAGCTAGATCCACACTTAAATTGAATGACTTAGTAGATAAAAGTCTAGATTTAAAATTCTTCATCGATTAATGGAACCAAAACCTAAATTTGAGCTAGATCCACACCTAAAATGAATGACTTGGTAGATAAAAGTGTAGATTCAAAAATCTTCATTGATCGATGGAACCAAAACCTAAATTTGAGCTAGATCCACACCTAAAATGAATGACTTGGTAGATAAAAGTCTAGACTCAAAATTCTTCATCTATCGATAGAACCAAAACCTAAATTTGAGGTTGATCCACACCTAAAATGAATGACTTGTAGATAAAAGTCTAGATTCAAAATTCTTCATCGATCGATGGAACCAAAACCTAAATTTAAATTAGATCCACACATTCAATGCGAGCAACATCTAATCCAAGCAGATTCCAAACTTACACAACAAGTTATTGCAACCTACATGAAAAGATCGAGGTAGATCTCTTCATTCATAATCTTTCATCTATCATGAGAAAAGATCAAATTTTCTTCACATTTCAAGCAAAGAAGAAGCTCTATTTTACACAAAATGTAGCGAGGAA
Organism: Olyra latifolia; assembly: GCA_036346145.1. Taxonomy (NCBI): domain Eukaryota; kingdom Viridiplantae; phylum Streptophyta; class Magnoliopsida; order Poales; family Poaceae; genus Olyra; species Olyra latifolia. Next base: position 44,630,052 of record CM070528.1, on the reverse strand, counting down.
CGATATTACTAATCTTGGTTACCTTGGCATGGAGTAAAATGACCAAAATTTTGAAATTTTGGCAGCACCTCCCCTTCCTTGAAGCTCTTGGCCGACGCTGCACTGTTCTTGATCGATCATGAGAAAAGATCAAATTTTCTACACATTTCAAGCAAAGAAGAAGATCCATTTTACACCAAATGTAGTGAGGAACAATGTTACTAACCTTGGTTAACTTGGCTAGGAGTGAAATGACCAAAATTTTGAAATTTTGGTAGCACCTCCCCCTTCTTTGAAGCTCTTGGCTGGTGCTGCACTGTTCTTGATCGATCATGAGAAAAGATAAAATTTTCTTCACATTTCAAGCAAAGAAGAATCTCCATTTTACACCAAATGTAGTGAGAAACGATGTTACTAAACTTGGTTAACTTGACTGGGAGTAAAATGACCAAAATTTTGAAATTTTGGCAGCACCTCCCCTTTCCTTGAAGCTCTTGGCCGGCGCTGCACTGTTCTTGATCTGGCAGAGTGTGGGGAGAGGCGGGGAAGAGGAGGTTCAAATAAGGCTACTTCGTACCGGTTTTAGAAACCAACCTATACTGACGCTCTAACATCAGTACTGGTTGGTGTAACCAACTGGTACTAAGCAGGATCGAGTACCGGTTGGTGTAACCAACCGGTACTGATGTAAGAGAAACAGTACCAGTTGGTGTCTTTAGCCGGTGCTGATTATCCCCCCGAACCTTGTTATGGAAGGCCATTTCTGTCTGGGGGGTTGCTGTACTGGCCCATATTATGAACCGGTACTAAAGGGGCACCCAGATCACCATTTCAATGCAAATCAGCATTTGCACATATCACCAATTCATTGCACAGATCACAATTTCAAATTGAAGAAAAAGACTAACACCGAACTCATTTCATGAACATTTGCACAGATCACCATCACTTACAATTAAGGATACCATTTCATCATCCATCACACACATTTGCACAGATCACCATCACTCACATTTGCACAAATAACCATTTCAACATCCATCGCCCACACTGATACAAATAATTCATAATTAAGGATACCCATTCTATCACAAAATAATTCATCACATAATAACAACCACTGATCCACTATATCACATAATTAAACAACATACATACATACATATATACATACATACATATATATATTTTAGTCATCATCCTCTGCCATTAGCACCTCCCAGTCGATTTCGTCATTGTCGGGCAGAGGACGAGGCGCAGGGGGAGGATGAGGCGGCGCACGCGGCGTAGGATCCCCACCTCCATGTGCATCCGATCCCGGAAGCTTGGCGGTGGCAACAGCGTCGGCAGCAGCGAGCCCAGTTCCTCCCAACTGCGAGGTTGATATGGCGGCGGGTACAAGATGGGGGCCGGCTGGCCCTCCATGTCTCCTCCAGGTTGGTGCCGGAGGTTGCGGCGGAGGAGGTGAGCAGGGCGGCGCGGGAGGTTGCGGTGGAGGAGGTGGGGTGAGGCGGCGTAGGAGGTTGCGGTGGAGGAGGTGGACAGACCTGCTCTGGAGGTGGAGGAGGTGGTTGGACCTGCGCTGGCGGCGGGAGGTTGCGGCGAAGGATGGGGATTGCAAGTCACCCTGCAGGTCTTGAGGCGGCGAACCATGGCGGAGGGGATGCGGTGCGACTGGTGGCAGTGGCAGAGGAGAGAACGGGAACGAAATGGTGCGGCACTGTTCTCCATGTGGATGGAGGGGGAAAATATAGGGGAGGGGAAGATAGAAGGTCGGATCCATTAAACACACAAAGCAAATTCCAATGCAGTCAAATGTGACTGGACCAAGCAAAATGTTAAATGCAATGTAGTCAAATGTGAACAGAACTGCAAAATCCAATGCGAAATCAATAAAAATAAGTTATAATTAATGAACGGAAGAAAACCAAGGAACTGCAAAAGTTTAGGAACTAAAAAAAACCATGGATGAACTGAAGCCTACAAGTTTTGTAGGGGTAGGAGGTAGAAGAAGAGTGTGGGGACGAGATGGGGAAGAGGAGGTTCAAATTAGTACCGGTTTAAGAAACCAACCTATACTGATGCTCCAACATCAGTACCGGTTGGTGTAACCAACCGGTACTAAGTAGCCCCCGAGCCAGCTATCCTGCTTAGTACCGGTTGGTGTAACCAACCAGTACTGATATTAGAGAATCAGTATCGGTTGGTGTCTTCAACTGGTACTGATGTTCCTCCCGGACCCGTAGACCATTGAACCGGGACTGACGTAACTGTCAGTCCCGGTTCATGCATAACCGGTACTGATGTGCCGGTATGGAAGGCCATTTCTGTAGTAGTGCCACATCGCACCATCTATATCTACTCCAACGATCCAACCCCGGCCGCCGCCTCAATCTTTGGCTGATGCTTGCTGTGTTGCACACATGCCGCCATCATGCTCTGCCATGCCCGCGCTGCCGCGCTCACTGCTGAGCGGCTCTCGTTTGCAGGAGGGGTGAGTTTAGTGGAATTTTTTTATTTCATATTTTTAAATCTTTTTTTGGAAATGCCCATCGACATTGATAAATAGAAGAAATAGGAGCTTGTCACCCCTAGGGAAGATCACCCGTACTTTAGACAACGGGTCCCCCCTAACCAAACAACGCTTAATGGAGCTCCCGGCCCCTAGCCTCTTATCGTCCCAGTAAGGGGTGATCGGTTTGGCAATAAGCCAAATTTGAAAATTGTGAAACCGAAATAATAAGTAAAGTTAAATTACAACATGGGCCTCATTTATCAGCTTGGAAGGCATTTTGAAATATTAAAAAAGAAACAAGATACTCCGGGAATTGTGCTGTAACATCCTCATTTTTTCAAAATCATGCATACATGCATTGCATTGCATTTGTAAATTTTTGAAATTCAAAAACCCTTTTAAAATGAGTATGTTCCTTGGAAAAGTATTTTAAAACGATTTATCTAAACAAAGTTAGATAATAAGAATATAATTATGTTGTTTTGATTATTTAAGACTTAATCTCATAATTTGACAGTATATTCAAACCAAAATATAAATTTATATTTAAATCTTTCTTCTCTTACACGTGGGACCCACTTGTAAGTCTCTCTTTCCCCTTCCCTGTTAACTTGTCAGTTAATTAGGGAATTCTCCCTAAATCTCTCTTCTTTCTATCCCTTACTATGGGATTCTCCCTAATTCTTGCAGATCCAAACCTCTTTTGATCTCTATCCTAATTCTCTAAGATTAGGTGCTCTATCTCTCTTATAAACCCCCTTTTTCTTGCACCCATCGGTTTCTCCAAACCGCGAGCCAGAAAAATCCATCTCCCTCGTTCACCTCTCTGCCTCCTCGCCAAATTCGACTTTCCGGGGAGAATCGATCTTCGATCCTTAAAGAAAAATTGTTCCTAGGTACCTACTCGATCGGTTTTTACCGTTGGTAGGGCCTCGCCGTCGCCGGAGTTGCCAAGAAACTCGTCGGAGCCGCCGTCGTCCCGTTCTGCCGTCGAACCAATTCGTCGCCCGATCCGTCGTCGTGGTGAGCCTCTAAGCACCCTCACCCTCCCCTGATGTTCGCCGACCACCGCGCCGCCCCCAGCTCCCCGTCGGCAAGCCCGCCGCCGTGCAACCCGAGCCGCCCGCCGCGCAAGATGACGACCCATCGGGCATCCCTGCAGCTACCGCCGCCATTACCTTCCTCGCCGCCTGGTCCTCACCCGCCCGCCTCACCGTCGCTGCCAATCGCCGCCGCGCATGCGCCCGGCCATTGCGTTCGCTTGATGTCGCCGCCAAAGTCCTGTGCGCCTCGACCCTCTCCTTTCCCCGGCGCCGCCGCCTCAAGGCCTGCTCCTCGTCTGACCGATGGGAGGGGCCCGTCGGTCAGCGCTCAGCCCTGCCCTCCTGCTGCAGGTGAGGCGAGTGGGCTGCCCACTTACGCCACGCCCAATACCCCTTCCCTTTTATTTTCCTTGTTTGCAGATTATACCTTGTATTGTTTATTCCATATAAAATTGTAGAAAATTCCAAAAATTGTAAAATAAATTTTATTAGATTCATAAAATAATATATTATTTTTATGTACTATTTATTTACATGTTTCTGTTAAATTTAATTTTTATAATTATATTAGCTCTTGCATGTGTAGGAATTTTATAAATTAATCTAGAGCTCCAAAAATATCCAAAATTATTTTATAAAGTTAGATATATTATAATATGATTTCTGTACTGTTTTGGTAAAATTTTGAAATTTATTTATTATTTAACCCTCTTTTGTACCTTTAATACTAAGCTTATAAAAATCATAACTAATTATAGAGATTTCCAAAAATGATGAAACCAATTTCAGAAGTTTTATAAAATTATTTTATGCTGTTATGTACTGTTTACATCATCCTCATGACATGTCGTGCATGCATCATATTTTATCGCACATGGTTCTTATTGTATTTCTTTTAAACGTTAGATCCGTCCGCTGAAGGAGATTTCGCCGCTGATCAGTCCAACTACCAGGATCAAGGCAAGACATTGTGCCATGTTGCTATTACCTAGTTTTCATAATTGTTTTATTAGATTTTGCAAAACCTAGATGCTAATTAAAAGTTAAAAACAATATTTAAGCTAAGTTGTAGATAATGTCCTATATGAATGATATACATAGCCAACCTCATTAACCCTAGCTATTTAATATTATTTAATCCTGCTGCCATCCTTGTTTAGTGATTTTTTTTTACATTACATGCTTAGCAATTGCAATTTAGAGACTTACTTTTGTGTTCAACCCTGACAAAAACTTGATTGCAATTGAATGACCAGTAGTGGGTGCTACCGTATCGAATTGTCTGTAGGGACAAGTGGGTGCTATCCCTGCTTTTAAATGGTTTCTCAATCGGGTGGATGGTTGCAAGGTGGTTGGCAACCTTTCGGTGGTAGTATGCTAGAGATTGGGTTGATGGTGGACCATACCCGCTTGACTTAAGGATCGATTCCTTGTGGTATCTAGACTAGTTCAAAAGTGCGACCATTGAGTGCTCAGATAAGGTGTCCTGGTTGAGTACCCTTCGGACTTTTAGTCCGCATTCCCGTGGAATAGGAGTGGGCATCTGAATATGTCCATAAGAATGTAACCTTCCTTTGTGGTTGGGAGTGGGTATTCAGATGTGTTCATAGAATGAACCTATCGGCACAAGAGGGCATTGGTGTGGAATCCTTAGTGGGAATGCCGGTCTAAGGAAGGTTATGTGAAAGACCTCGTGGTGTCCACTTCCTTTGGGTGATTCCTAGGAAGCCACCTACTCATGGGTAAAGCGTACAACCTCTGCAGAGTGTAAACTTTCATGAAAGTCTCGCCCAATGGTTAAGGGTGAATGACGGAAGCTACCCCACTGTAGTTTTGTAAAACTCTCTTTCCCCCTCTCCTTGTTTTGGGAATCGCCTTGCAATCGGTGTTGCATGTGCGTACTTGTCTTTATGGTGGGTGCCATGATGATCTGGTTAAGTCAGTAGGTGCTGTCTTTTCCAAAAGAAAGAATTATAAAGTTCAAACTTCAATTTCAAAACCGCTTTCTCAAATTAGGTTTAAAAGTTTGAAACTTAGCTTTATGCAAAACTACCCCAAACCTCCCTTGAAACCCGTGATAGCATCTAGGCATTGTCTTGCAAGTAATTAAGATTACTTACCTCGAAGTTTCTTCTCTGCCGCTCATTCCAACGAAAGGTGATGCGACGCCGATGAGGAAGTGTACCAAGACGGGGATTTCGCTGATGGTATTCAGGATGAAGACTACTCCGACGTCTAGGAGCGCATTCTTCGGGCATGCCTGTGGAGTTGTGATTTGGTTTCCATTGCGTTGAACTGTTATTTAAATTTCCGCTGCTAGGCCTTGGAGCCTGAACTTTGTAATAATTATGCGACTCTGATGTAATAAATTACTTTTCGTTGAATGGTGATGATCCAAACTGTATATCTGTGTGTACTAGCTACTTGATCCAGGGACTAGTACAGGTAAGACACAGCAGGGATTCGACTCCGTTTTTCGGGTCCCGACATGTGCGCTGTTTGAAGTATGTATCCTGGTAGAAGCAATTGGATAACACCTTAAAATATGTTATTAGTGTAGGAATTAAGCGTGAAAGGCACAGTTGTGTGAATTAATGATGCTGAAATTAGAATACAGGATAAAACTAGTTGAGAAACATGAAGGACCAAATTAAACAGTTTACAGTACATGAGAAGGTGGCTGGAGACAAGGGTGGCGCCTTGGCGGAATGGAGAATACATAAGTTGATGACGCGGCCTTCATGGGTTAAGGCCAGGCATCACGTGACATCCAGTCAGTGTGGCAATCCGTTGGGCGATGTGGACGGGATTGCCTGTCTCGGGTGTGGCACAGGCACATGCACGAAGCGCGAAGCAGCAACACGTGCTGGTGTCCTTGGACACCAGGTCAGCGACCATAATGTGGTCCCTCTCCCAGACGATCTGGTGGGGCACGTTGTCGTTCTATAGGTTTGTAGCCTACAGGCTGCAGTTTGCGGCATCGACCCTGTCATGGAGGGTGCGGATGTACTCGACAGTAGACACTGGAGCAATAGCCTCGGCCCACTCTATGTAGCCACAATCCGATTCCTTGACAAAATGAAACCTAGATTAGGGTAGTGTGACCCACATTATGAAAGCATATGCAACGAAAGAGGGGTGTGGAAGAATGATACCGAGTTGTAGTAAGGGCACCAAAAATTCGTCGGGCTGGATAAGTGTTGACCTCATCGCGTATTTGGACAATGGCGTTTGTGGGGCCTGTCCTTTGCCCACCACTTGATCTACACTAGTCCCAGGATCAGTACACTAGTGCACACTATTCACATAGCCGGATCATTACATACAAGCGGAAGACTTAAATTTACATAAAATACCTGTATTAAGCTTTAAGGCTATTAAGTTTTTACAACGCGGCACATTGGCCCAAATATTCCAAATGTCCAAAAGATCAGAGTATAGAGAACACAAAAGATCCAAAAGGGTATCGTGCCGGCTATGCCTAAGCACTCGACTGGAGAAACGCCCTATGCCTCGCCTTGATCGTCAGCATAATCTTATTATTCGTCTTCATGGCAGGCGTACTGATCCTGCTCATACTCTCCATCTAAAAGAGAATATGAATGCAAGGTCAGTGTCATCCAAACACTGGCGAGCTAACTTCGAACCTAATGCATTTAGTGATAGGGGTTCCAAAGGAAAGGTTGGGAGTTAGCTAACTTACAGAAAGCAAGTTTTATAAACCAAAGCCTATGACTTAGCATATTTTAACCCAAATTTCTACTAATCAATGTTCAAATTTTTATTCTCATCACATTCCACGACAGTTTCCTACCACACTGCCAAACGTATCCAATCCCCTGGCAGTTTCCATGCCCTATGCCAAACGTCTCCAATCCCCTAGCAGTTTCCATGCACTCTACCAAACGTCTCCATACACCCGTATCATCTTTCGGGTACGGCGCACCCGTTGTGGATCTTACGCCAACAAAGCACCCGGTCTTCCCAAGCCGAGCTGCCAAGCCCGCACTAGAGTCACGGCTCCCTGTCACGTAAGACCTAGATCATCCATCAGGATGATGACACATTCCTGTCTTCATCTTTGACTAGGGGTGGACCCTGACGCCGTCTGAAGAAGCGGCGGGCCCTAAGTCCGCGACTATTTGCGATGGCCACGACAGCAGAACCCCAATGGGTGGCATAAAGCTACGTGAAAACAACTCGCGCTCGACCGCACAAATTGTCCTGGTCGCCCAAAGACTCTTAGAACTCACGCAGCAGAACCCCAAAGGAGAAGTATATGGCTACGTGAAAACAACTCGCGCTCCGACTGGCACAGCCGACCTTGGCTGTCCAGCACCTTCCCCGTGGTCTAGCCTTCCTTCAGACCATGTAGCCCAGTTACATCACACCCTTAACCACAAACCGGAAGACATCAGTGTTCCCATCCACGCACACTGGCATGCCAGGCCCAATATCCAGTAAACCAAGTTTATTATGTTCATCATGTCTGGTGAATGTCGGTTCACCTTTCCGAGGCAACTAAGCCTAAAATTAATAATTGGACCTGAGCAATGTCTAATCAAGATTTTAACCAAGATTTAAGAGTCTAAATCATTTGATCAAACCTAACCAGGCTAACAAGGGTGATCATCAAGGCAATCATTACTTGAGTCAAATGATGGATGATTTTATCAAGGCAATATCATCCTGGTAAATTAATAACAAGAAGTAAAACATGGCATGACACATCATGATTAAGCAAGTTGGTATAATTACTTAAAAGAGCATGCAATTTATAATTGTAAATAAAATACTTTAAGAAACTAGGATTCAATATGATCCTTTTGAATGTTAACCTCAATATGATCCTTTTGAATGTTAACCCGTACTAGGGAAAGAATAGACTCTCCCTAATAAAAGTAAACACCTAAAAGGGAGGTTGTTAACTCGCAATAGGGAGTGTTGAGACTCTCCCTAGTAAAAACAAACACCCTTTAGGGTGGAAATTAACTCGCCTTGGTCTTGTGTATCCAAATCCTGGGTCTTGATCTTCTGGTCTTGATCTTCTGGCTACTCCGCGGGGTTCTCAGAATCTATCGCGAAGAGCCAAGTAATACAAATAAACACCAAAGTATGTAGGAAACATGATGCATGAAATGCAATCCACGGTTGCTAACGTTGACGATGGGGTTATGTAATACATAAATTCGTACTTATCTAGGATGTCCCATGAGCCTACCTTAGTAATGCGATTCTTACAGGTACGAGCAGATGTATGCATGCAATATAAGACAACCCTTAATATACTTATATTTCCCCAAAATACTTTATTAAAGGTAAATTAAATTTTCGGACAACGGCGACCATTGCTTGTGGGTTTGTCCAATCAGTATTACCTTAAACCAATAAATGGTTACGTTCGACTATATCGGTTTAACTAAATTGGAATAATTTTTAATGTTGGAAAATTGACAATGGGCTATTCTATGAATGATTTAGTAATTTATTATTGTTCATGATGAAGTAGAAGGTCCATATAATTCCTAAGGTGGTTTTAAAGTCATCACTTAATTTATTAAATCTTTAAATAATTAGAGGAATTTTAGGAATTTCTAGCAAAAAGGGAATTCTAAGGTAACACGCCGAAATAATAATTTTCCTTGATCCCAGAATGTTATTCTATATTTTTTAGGATTTTCTGGTATGTTTCGATCTTAGTGTTTTATCTAATTCCCAATTATTTAATAGAAAAAGGAAATTACTAAAAGAGGATTTAATTATCCTAATTAGGAAATTATGCTTAAATACCATGCTAAACTAAGTCTCAATATTTTAATAATTACCTTAATGGTTAATTACTGCTTTGCAGAAAGTTTAGATTTAATTTAAATCGATTGATATTTAAATTAAATCAAATTCGGTTTCTGTTTTATTAATACATAAGGAGAACAGTTTAAGTGCACAATTTTAATTATCCAGAGAGCAATATGGGTCCAAAAATTGTGCAATAAATTTATTAACTAACCTAATCATTGTTATGCTTCACTCGAATTTTATCATGATTTTAGGAATTTAATGATTAATTAATTAAATGGACAAGATTGTTTTTGATATTATTCACAAGTGGGATAAATAAGGTTTGCAGATTAAATTAGATGACATAATTGAGTTACTATTAATAAATCAGGTTCACCACTTTTAATGGGATTTATACCCTTTGTTGTAGCTATAGGGAAATCATAAATATCTTTTAGGAAAAACAATATATGTTGTGAGTAGTAAAAGCTTCCTTTTAAACTGCTCATAGTTTGGAAAGTCTTTTACAATAGAAAAAAAAAGGGATAATTGGCCTTATTTTACTTTAAAAGGGTTCAAAGTTGTCATAATTTGTCCCTTGGCATTAACTTAAATTTTAGAGTGTAAGGGCAATTTTAAAGTTAAACAAATAACTGATTGATTTTAATACTACAAGAAGAAGGCTAGATTTAAGGTTTGCACTTAGTTAATTAAAAATAATTAAGCATTATCCTACTGTTCATAGTTTATCTTTCATTTAGGTTCTCATGGATTTAACATATAGTTAAATAAATTGTTAGATTACATAATGCTAGGATTAAAATTGTTACAACTAGAGAGGCTTACCTATTTTTAATAATTTATTATATTTACTGAACAGTTGGGTTTATATTGTTCTTAGGCTCCTTACCTATTGTAGTATTTATAGAAAAATTTTCATAATTTTTGGACATTATTTACTATTTTAAATAAATCTTAGAATTGCAATATAGATATTCCAGTTAATTTACAAAAATAGGGGACTTGGAATCCACCGTGGTGGAGGCACCAACATGCCGAAGTTTTGTTAGGAACACGGTTTCGGAAAGGGAAGGGAAGGTTGAGCCGCAGGGAGCTCGAGCTGGGCTTATGGAGCCGAGGGGCAGGAAGGAGGGAGTGGGCGACCCAATTAAGCCGGACAAGACGGCCGGTCGAGGGCTTGCGCAGGCGGCGAAGTCAGGCGGCAGTGACAGAGGGCGGCACCTTTGGTTGGCCGAGGGAGGCGGTGGCGTGCTGCGACGGCGAGACGGCGGGGCCGGACAGGGTGACGTGACAGTGGCTCAGAGCCAAGAGCAAGATGATAAGGCGGCAGGGACAGCAGCGGTGCTACAGTGGCGAGATGGCGTGGGAGTAGGGGAAACCCGGCCACGGGACGGCTCGGTAGAGCACGGGCGAGGGCAGCAGAGGATTGTGGCCGCGTGGAGGTGCTGCTCTACAGGGGGGAGCAGTGCGGGTGAGAGAGAGAGATGAGAGAGGAAGATAGAGAACAGAGAGAGAGTTCACCGAGGGAGAGAGAGAGAGTGAAGGAGGAGGCTGATTAGTGGGGCCTACCAGGTTGGGGTTGACTATGGTCAAAATGGCAGTTTGGTGATTTGATACTGCAACAGAAGAGATATATATATATATATATATGTGCTGAATCTTTCTCAAAGCCATTTTTTTCAAATTTCCATTTGAATTTTGAATTCAAATTTAGGATTTAACATTGACGTTTTGATCCTTCTTATTCAATTAAGATTTCAATTGAAATCCATGATCATGCTTTGTAAAATTTTTATTTACAATGATATTTATTATTTTTCGTTTAGATTATCCATGTGTTAGGGTTATTTTAGAATTTCCAACACTTAGTCCACATGTGCACATGTGTATATATATACATATATTTGTACACACCATTGTGCGGGTATAGATATTAATTCATGTGTAATTAAGAGAATTGGTTTGGGATGATTTGGTTTGGTAAATTCTTAACCACAAAAACTTAATTTGCTCATTTTGGTTTTTAAATAAGTGTGGTTTATAATGGGCGAAATTTCTAAATTAGGTTTTATAATAGAATATGTTCCTCACATATAAGATTTCTTTAAATGTTTTTTTTAAAAAAAGATACAAATGTAGTTCAAAACTAAACGGAATTCAAAGATATTTTTCCCAAATGCATGCACTTCCCAACATTTTCAAAATGTCCCAAATTTGGGATGTTACAGCGTTTTCACAACAGGCACACATTAGTCAGAATGTCCTACCAACAAGGAAATCGAAGTACAGCTGTCCTTCAGACATGAATGATTCCATGGACCCGGAGGGCATGTCCAACGGGGGTAGGAGGGGTCATGATGGCCCCCTCCGAACATGAATGTGCTAGCCCCCTCTTGATGTGGACATTTTGTGTTGCCTGCAAAAAAAATATCGTTATGAAAGGTGTGAGACAAATAGCTTGTTGTTTGCATGCATTACATGAAAAATATAATGGGAAACTATACAACATTAGTAGGTAGGGCACAAAGAATTAACCGTACATTCATAACGTATTATACATTAGAAGACAATAATCCTCGTAGGACGAAGTTTGGTGCGATATACAGGAATGAAGAGGTCGTTGTACAAGGTATGCAAGGTTTACCGACGGCGGGGGGCCATTTCAACACTGGAGTATAAGGTGTTCAGGCGAGTAACATGGACTAGTCACTCCTGAAGGCGAAAGAGTCTTGCGTGTAGATATTTCATGTAGCTATTGGCGGCCATTGGAAAGGGGTCATCCATCCATTTGGTGAAGTCGTAGTTATCGGTCTGCATGTGAAGTTAAAAAAAGGGAGAAGAAAAAGTATTGTAATTAGGGTCGCGGTGATTTTGGTAACTTACTGCATAGGATGCACAACGATAGAAAGGTCAGCTAGTCCATCCTTCGACAACATGGTCGAAGGTTTGTACCATCATGTCGATTCTATGTGAGCACTGTGGCCATCCCCTGTAGAAGTTTGGATCTCTTATCATGGTTGGTTGGGTATTGTAGTTAGCTCTTGTCTGAATAGGCAAGTTCTCGTTTGGCGTGCATGCTTAAGATCTAGGACTAGTTGACGCCCACCAGCCTTGCCTAATGTAAGCGTTCGTAGAGTGTCGTGCAGCCATACGTGCTATGCGGTAAGCTGAAGGAGAATAGTCTACAGTAAGAAATTAATAGTTAATGTGGTTGAGAGAAGAGGTATTGTAACCAATGTGTAGTCTGCCACGGAACTAAGAAAAGCATAGCAAAGAAAAGCATAGCAACTTAGTCATTTTTCTCGGCACGTGGGCCCCAACGGGATTCTCAGAAAATTCGGTCCATGAAACTCCTTATGGATGTTCCTGGCCTTCGCAGAATGTTTGGCGCGTTGATCAGGATCGCACACAAGGCTGATGGGTCACCTCTTTCCTCATGAACCATAGGATTCTTTGACGAACTTGCCATATGCGTAGGATGCGAGATCTGCTTCATTGTCAATTCATCTAGTGTCTTCCAAAGTGCCTTGAACTTGAACTGGTGGTAAAAATTCGTACCCATGTGCCTCATGCTCCACCTACTCTTAACATCTGACCACTTTGCTACTCCTACAACGTCCGACCCTTGTTGCATATCCACGCTCGTCTTCAGCAATCCAGAATGTCGATCATATATGACACAGACATTTGGCCCATCCTGTACCACTGTAAGCTTCACTCTTTCAAGGAACCAATACCAGCTCTCCGTGTTTTTCCTCTCCACAAAGGCCAACACGACCAGTAGAACTTGATTGTTCGCGTCTACTGCGATTGCAGTTAATATCTAGCTCTTGTATTTCCCAGTGAGGAATGTGCTGTCATGCAAATGACCGGTTGGTAGTGTCGAAAGGCATTTATGCATTCACCGAGTGCAAAGAATGTCCGCTGCAGCATCAACTTACCCGCATACACACCGTCTGTGGGGTACTTCGCAAGGTCGATATATGTACCACCATTCCTACGTGCTATTGCCCTCAGCAAGTGTGGAACATTCTCATACGATGCCTTGTACATCCTGAACCTTATCTCGAATGCTTTCCTCTTTGCCCTCCACACCCTCCCGTGACTAATCTTGTACTAAAATCTCTCCTCCATAGCTCTAATAATAAATCGAGGCTCTAGGTCCGGATTGTCCACAATCTGACCATAAAACACATTTGCCACCTAACTGGACGATAGATTCCGATGCTCCTGCTCCGCTTGCTCCAGTTCACAGTTATGCTTCTTCACTATGTAGCATTTTCAATATTCCTTCCACTTCCCCTTGTATGCATGCACCCGCCATAAGCATGAACCTATAACACACTTCACGTCGTACTCCTTCTTGCTTGACTTCACTATCTTCAATTGCCGCCAAAGAGACATTGCCTAGTACTTCATAGCATCCATCATAGCATTCTTGTCTTTATATATGGCTCCCTCCATGACCTTATTCTCATAATATTCCCATGCATCACGACTCCCTTCAATCATTGTTAAGTCTATAAAATTAAAAGTACTCCATGCACCGGGAATAGGCACATCGGGAGTATTGTCCTCTTTGTCCAAGTGTTCACCATCTGGGACTTCATCATCTGAACAGTCCTCCGCCTCCATCATCTCAACTATGTTCTCCACCTCCTCACCTTCATCAGCCACCCCCTCGCCTCCACGACTGTCTCCTCACCACCACCAATCTCCTCGTCACCGTCAATCTCGTCTCCCCTGTCCCTAATCTCCTCACTGCCTTCGACAGGGCATGTTTCCTTGTTTCTCTCCTCCTCCTCCATTATATCTACCTCGTCGTCATGCACTTCTAGCATGGATGGAGTTAATTGGTAGCATTGTACCAGCAACATCAGAGGCTAACCTCGCTCTAAAGCATATCCAACATAGCTCCATGTTGATGTTGCATTTATAGGAACTAACACTCAAAAAAAAACCTTCTTGCTCACGACTTACTATGGCTCTAACTCACAACCAATAAGTCTAAGCATTCAAATTGAACAACCGAAACAACCATTCGATTAACCCCCCTGATGAGAGCCTAACCTACTGTTGAGCGAAGGATGGCCCAATCTTTCATGGCACGACGATGAAAGATTGGTGGTACTTACACTCGAACAGCAAGAACGCCGATCAAGAAGCAAGAAACCGATCGCACAAATCACGATCAATCCTTGAAAGCAAATTAAGTGCGGAAATCGTATAGATTCTATGGACAATCTCAAGAACAAAGAGTCCTTGACTTGCTCTAACGATAGCAAAGCCAAGAACGGGAAGAACATGGTATTTGCGCCACAAACAACCATGGATTTCTGCTGTCTATTTCTGAAAATGAAACTCTAAAACCGCCCTAATGGATAGGATACAAATGTATTTATACTAGGAACATCCCTTCTAGTTTAGGTGTGAAACCAAAAAAGAATGTAAAGAGGTTTTCTTGGGTAGATAAAAGGTTTAAAGCCTTCAAAGTTGAACAACAACATCAGACCTTGCGCAGCTCTTGACAACATGTGCAACTTCCACCAAAATAGTCATAACTCCCACCTCGCAAGTCCAACTGATGCACGGTTTGAAATGCTAGAAACTAGACTTCAATATCTTTCCATCTATATGGCCTATGGCTATGTTACTGGTGGTGATTAGCTCTAGCATGACAATCTAATGGACGGACAAATTGGAGTGGACCAACCTCACACATATAGCTCCTCTTCGCCTTCCGTGCTAATAGATCACTGTCAATAATCCTAACAAATATGGATCTAATTAGAATTCATTTCTTATATGGCATATCTTCAATCAAATGAATTTTACTCCTTTGTGGATTCATGGCCATGTCACATTCCTTCTCTCCAACAGGTATATTGCAATTCTCAACCCAAGGCGTATCATCAACACAACTTGCCTTGGCCATGTGACTCCCTTGCACTATAGTAGCAACAAAACAAGTAG
This sequence comes from Olyra latifolia, assembly GCA_036346145.1. NCBI lineage: Eukaryota > Viridiplantae > Streptophyta > Magnoliopsida > Poales > Poaceae > Olyra > Olyra latifolia. Next base: position 44,614,743 of record CM070528.1, on the reverse strand, counting down.
TGTGATCATGTGGAGATTTGGAGTCGTGAGATGATATAGCAATAGAGGATATATCTATGTGTATGGACACTCCCCTGCACGATTCAATTGATCCCACCAAATAATAGCATATTCGGTGAACTCAATCGAAGCAATACGAACCTTCTTTTCTTGAGAGTAGAGATAGATGTTAAAAATTTGATTGACTCGCAACACCCACTCCAAATACTCCACTGGGTTAGCACGCCCTTTGAACTCTGATATGGTGATTCTTACTCGATCAATACCATCCTCCTCACGATCAGCACCTATCCTATGAACTCTGCCATGTCCAGCACCTCGATGGTCATTGCGATCTCGCCGATTAGGACGAAAATTAGCACGAGCTTCAGATATGTTGTCCTCCAAATCAGTCTCATAGTCCCAATCATCACTGCCGTGTGAGCTAGCACGACGAACACGAATATGTGCTCACTGCCCCCATGCACCATCTCCTCTTTGTGGCAGTAGCATCTCCTCCAATCGCCTAAGAATTTGTCGGCGGTTGAGAGTGCGGGACCCCCAGGCGCCGAGCTTACTTGTTGAGTGTAAGGATCAACCGACCTCTTTCCTGCAACCTCAGGGGCTTTTGAGAAGGCGAGCTCGATCAAGCAACCATCAACGGGAGGCACAAGCGGTTTTTAGCTGGATCGGGCCCCTCGAGTGGAGCTAATAACCCTACGTCCAGTGAAGTTCATAGGAGGTGAGGAAGATTATAGAGAATCCCCCAACTTGGCAGACCAAGGGGAGATGAACTTTTTACAGTGGTGGGATGAGCTTCGGCCCGAGGTGGAGCTGGCCGGAGCTCCGATGGCATATGGTGTGTTTTCTAGCAGCCAAACTTTACATGTGCAGCAGCACAATCTATTTATACACGGGTGTAATCGGTGTTCTAGTGGTGGTGACGCCCTATTATCCAGCGGTATGGAGAAGACGACCTGTTGTCCGGCGGTCCCAAGCTTGTCTTTGCCTTGCGTCATTGCCATCATTCCTTCTTACGGGAAAACGGCATGGGAACAGTGCAACAAGACGTGAGTTGGTGGCCGCAGTCCTCTGCGTTCGACGGGACGTAGTGGTCCTTGAAGACGTCAGAGCTTTTAATGCTGCGGATGGGAAGGCCTGTGCCCGGCCGAGGAAGGAGCAACCCGGACTCTGGCCCGGGCAAGGTCAGGCGTGCCCGAGCCCGAGCGAGAACTTCCTTGCTCGGGGGAGGCCGGCATAAATGCGCGGAGTGATAATCCAAACGTTCCTCCCGGTCCCCGTGATCTAGCCCCCGAGCCTTGAGCGTGGGATTCAACCGGATCCCCCCTCGAGGCTCCGAACCGTGTGCTGAAAATTTGGGGGTCGAACGTTTGGACGGGGCCAAGGCATTGCCCGATTAGCCAAGCAAGGGCCATTTGAGCAGGACTTCGGGTTAGCCTTGGCGAAAGGCCACCCGAGCAAGACTTTGGGTCGGCCGAGCGAAGGCCACCCGAGCAAAACTTTGGGTCGGCCGAGCAAAGGCCACCCGAGCAAAACTTCGGGTTGGCCGAGCAAAAAGCCACCCGAGCAAAAGGCCACCCGAGCAGAACTTCGGGTCGGCCGAGCAAGGGCCGCCCGAGCAGAACTACGGGTCGGCCGAGCATAATTCCAAACGTCGGTCTACCAACGGTTACTTGTGAGTGGGTCGGCGGATTTAAGGTGACGTGACAGGTGTACGTGCGCCAGTTCCCGAGATTCCTAGGGCGGTTTCTTTAGTGGGAAAGGATAAGAACCGCCGTTTTTTTCTCACTCAGTACGCGTCCTTCTTCCTTTCCTTCGTCTTCTTCCTCTTCTGCCGCCGCCTTCTTCCGTCTTCTCCGTCCGATGGCGAAGTTTGTTCCCTCGCGAACTACTGCTGCGCGCCTGGAAGATCTCGTGGCGCTGGGCCACCTGGACCCTAGGTCCTGGCGCGTCCCCGACGACGAGGTCCTCCCGGCGCCGGCGGAAGGTGAGTTCGTGAGTTGCGAACTCTACGCCATCAACGGGCTTCGTGCCCCGGAGTCAGAGTTCATGGCCGCAGTCCTTGCCCATTGCGGCCTGGATGTCACGAACCTCCACCCAAACTCCATTCTTATCCTGAGTCTTTTCTCCCATCTTTGTGAGGGCTTCGTCGGCGTACCGCCGACGGTAAGTCTGTTTCTCTACTTCTATATGCTCCATCGCACCGGGGGGTCGTCGGTGGTGGGGTGCGCGTATTTTCGGCTGCGGAGCTCGCAGCCGTACACGTACCCGCGTTTGCGTTGAAAGACTCCATTGTTGGCTGGGCGAAGCGGTGGTTCTACGCGAAGAAGGGGGGACTGCGGACTCCACTTCCGGAATGCACCGCCGGAGAAGAAGGACCTCCCCCAACCGCGCGTGGAGCCAGAGGAGGAGAAGATCCTCGACACCATCCAAGTGTTGAGTGACAGCGGCCTGACCAGGCAAGCTATTGCCCGGGACTTCCTCAGGAACCGGGTCTCTCCCCTGCGGCGCCGGTAGCACCCATTCTTCGAGATCGCCAGCTGGAGCGATATTACACGCGAGGCAGACACCTGTAGGTTTTCTTGCTCGGATTGCTGCTTTGTCGGGTTCCTTCCTGATTTTCTCTCTTTGAAGCTCCGGACGACCGTTGGGTCGACGAGCGAGTGGCGGAGCTCTTCGCCTTGGGGAAGGAGGAGAACCCGGACCTGGGCCGGCGAGGACCAAAGAACGTCCTCGACCGCTCGGAGCAGTTCGCTCGCCGATCTTCACGCCGGGCGGATTGTCCCTGTTACGACGACCTCCGCCTCGCAGACCGGGCTGCCCCGAGGTTGCGGCTTGGCGCCGATCAACCGCCGAGGTGGAAGGGAAGCGACCTCGACGAAGAAGGTCGCCAAGAAGAAGAGGAGGCGGCCCGCGGTGTCCGATGATGACGGGAACCGCGATCAAGCGCGCAGCTGGGCCTCTTCGGCGGTGGCTCTGGCAGTAGCGTCCGTCGGCCCGGATGCGCTGCATCTGCCGAGGCACAACCCGCCGCGCGCCTCATCTGGAGTACGCAGACCAGGTACAGGAATTGTCCGCCTGGTTTGCGCAATACTCTAGGGATTATGCCGACCACACTGCCCGGTTACTGCAGACTGCGACCGACCTTCGCCGAGCTGAGCGGCGGGCCCAGCGGGAGAAGGACGCCAGATGAGGAGCCCGGGCGAATCTGGACCGGACCGGGGCGGCGTTGTCCTCGTGGCTCAAGGGCCCGAGGGACGTTGCCCCTGGGGCGGCGCTCGAGGAAGAACTCAGGGGCTTCCTTCAGTGGTCGAAGGTGCATCGTCCGGAGTGGCTCGAAGCGGCGAGCCTTGCCCGGACGGGTGCTGGCCTGAGCAGAGCGGGGGAGGTTGCCCTACCACCGTCGGGGAGGACGGAGAGCCCCTCGAACCAGGTAGGGGCGCACGGACAACCCCAAGTGGAGGATACCGACAACGGGCAAGGTCAGCGGGACGCCGAAGAAGAAGGTAAGTTTCCCTGAGTCTGACCACTCTCATTCGGCCGCGTGTTACGACGGTCATTAATTTTCTTTTTTCGAATATAGTCAGGGGCCCGTGGGGGAGAAGACCCCCTGTGCCTTTGACAGAGGCAAGTGCCAGGGTCCTGATTATGGAAGCATTTCAAATCGCAGCGTCCCGAATCATTGCAGATCTGGCGGCGACGATCGTGGCGGAGCCGACCTTGGGGGAGGGCCCGGCCGAGCGAGATGGCGGGGAGGAGTCCGAACAAGATTCGGAGGACTTCGCCCCATTGGTGCCCAGGCGTCGAAGGGAGCTGGCACCGAGTGACAACGCGGTCGATCCCCCGGGGGACGAAGAGCGATCCCGGCAACCCTCTGCCCATGCGCGGGCGCAGCAAGTGTCCATGCGAGCCTCGTGCTTGAGGTGGCCGGATGCCTCGGCCCGAGCTCGGGGTTCCCGGCAAGGCACCGAGGAAGAAACGGCTATAGGGTCCGTGCCCGAGCGCGGGGCGAGAGGTGACCGGGGAAGCTCAGCCCCCGGGTTTGAAGGATGTCCGGGCTGGTCCTGTGGAGGCAGGAACGGCTGGGGTGGTCCGGACTCCGACCACGGGGGGCGCCGCTTCCTCAAGCTCGGGGAACATCCGCATCGGCCCCCGGCCCAAGCTAAGGGTGCTGCTCGAACGTCACCGTCATGAGGTAATTTCTTGCTACGAGTAACTTTTTGCTTGTAATTTTGCTGATGGCTTCTTTGCTTGCGCTTGTTCTGCTGAGATGGATGATCGGGCGCGAGCATAGAAGCTCGGTGCTGTGTCAAGGTGACGGCGGTGCACTCCGAATTAGGGAGGCCCAAACGGAGCTCGCTGGGTCCGGAATCTAACTCGAGCATGCTTTGGAGTATGCTCAGGGCCGAGAGGAACTCTCAGACTAGGAGGAGCTCGAGCGGGTCCGCAAAGAGCTCGAGGAGGAGCGACAACAGTGGTCAAGTGAGGCCGAGAGGGTGGCGAAGCTCGCCAAGAGATCCGGTGGGCGTGAGGCCCAGACGAGGTTCTCCGGCCAAGTCGCTTTGAGGATGCGGAGGCGAGCCAGCCCCAAGAGTAAATCTAGGGGTAGTGTGCGTGGTGTTACATGTGCTTGTAATGTACATCTTTATCAATTACAAGATTTTTTTTGTTTCTCTCTTGTGTATGCTTACATAGTTTTGAGGAAAAATTTTTATGCTACTTTGCTACCACATACCCACCCAGCCCCCTCGTGGGATCGGGCCTTTAGTCGTGACTACGAACAAAAGACTGTGCACACGAAGCAACCGGGTAGTTAGGAGCACGCGAAAGGGGCAATGCGCAAAAACGGATGTCCTCCCTCGTGTGGTCGAAGTCGCTACGTTGCGAAAGCAAGAGACGGGCACACGGTTGCCGGACACCGAGGATGCGTGAAAAGGCGATGTTCAGCCCCTCGTGGCCGAAGTCTTTGCCCCCGGTTATGCAGCAAGAGACCGGCACACGCAAGTAGCCGGCAGCGGGATGCGAAAAGGCGATGTCCAGCCCCTCGTGTGGCCGAGCCTTTGCCCTGGTTGCAGCAAGAGACCGGAACACGGCGAAGCCGGGCAGCAGGGGATGCGCGAAAGTCGATGTCCGGCCCCTCGTGTGGCGAAGTCTTTGCCCCGGGTTGCGAGCAAGAGACCAGCACACGGCGAAGCCGGCAGCCGATGCGCGAAAGGTGATGTCCCCCCTCGTGTGGCCGAAGTCTTTGCCCCCGGTTGCGAGCAAGATACCGGCACACGGCAGCCGGGCGGCAGGGGATACGCGAAAAGGCGATGTCGGCCCCTCGTGTGGCCGAAGTCTTTGCCCCTGGTTGCAGTAAGAGACCGGCACACGGCGAAGCCGGGCGGCCGGGGATGCGAAAAAGGCGATGTCCAGCCCCTCGTGGCCGAAGTCTTTGCCCTTGGTTGCGAGCAAGAGACCGGCACACGGCGAAGCCGGCAGCCGAGGATGCGTGAAAAAGCGATGTCCGCCCCTCGTGTCACCGAAGTCTTTGCCCCTGGTTGCGAGCAAGAGACCGGCACACGGCGAAGCCGAGGCGGCCGGGATGCGCGAAAAGGCGATGTTCAGCCCCTCGTGTGCCGAAGTCTTTGCCCTCGTTGCGAGCAAGAGACCGGCACACGGTTGCCGGGCAGCCGAGGATGAGCGAAAAAAGGCGATGTCAGCCCCTCGTGTGGCGAAGTCTTTGCCCTGGTAGCGAGCAAGAGACCGGACACGGCAGTGGCCGGGCGGCGGGGATGCACGAAAAGGCGATGTCCAGCCCCCTCGTGTGGCCGAGCCTTTGCCCCTTGTTGCGAGCAAGAGTCCGGGAACACGAAGTAGCCGGGCAGCCGGGGATGCGCGAAAAAGTCGATGTCCACCACCTCGTGTGGCGAAGTCTTGCCCCCAGTTGCAAGCAAGAGACCAGCACACGGCAAGCCGGCAGCCGAGGATGCGCGAAAAGGTGATGTCGGCCCCTCGTGTGCCGAAGTCTTTGCCCCTGGTTGCGAAAGCAAGATAACGGGCACACGGCAGCCGGCGGCGGGGATGCGCGAAAAGGCGATGTCCGGCCCCTCGTGTGGCCGAAGTCTTTGCCCTGGTTGCAGTAAGAGACCGGCACACGGCGAAGCCGGGCAGCGGGGATGCGCGAAAAGGCGATGTCTAGCCCCCTCATGTGGCCGAGTGTTTGCCCTTGGTTGCGAGCAAGAGACCGGGCATACGAAGTAGCCGGGCAGCCGGGGATGCGCGAAAAAGGTGATGTCCCGCCCCCTCGTGTCACCGAGTCTTTACCCCTGGTTGCGAGCAAGAGACCGGCACACGGCGAAGCCGGCGGCGGGGATGCGCGAAGACGATGTCGGCCCCTCGTGTGGCCGAGTCTTTGCCCCTGGTTGCGAGCAAGAGACCGGGCACACGAAGTTGCCGGGCAGCCGAGGATGAGCGAAAAAAGACGATGTCCACCCCCCTCATGTGGCCGAGTCTTTGCCCCTGGTTGCGAGCAAGAGACCGGGCACACGAAGTAGCCGCGGGTTCGAGTTACTAACTCCAGATTTCAAATTGGGTTTCGGGATCGAAGTCTGCGAGGCACCGCCGAGAACCTGCCGGGGCGATGCGCTATCGGCTTATCCGAGCAATGAAATTCAGGGCGGGGCGCATTTTTCAGATCCGTCGGCCGTTTTTAGAAATCGGTGAGGAACAAAAACTCGCGCTTGGGCGGGACAGGAAGAGAAGACCGAAGAACCACTCCTCTTTATTTAACGGACTCGGGAATCTCGAGAAGAAGTCATTCGAAGATTTCTTAATTAAATAAGGGGGGATGGGCCAGAAAGAAGGGGGAGGTTAAGCGTGGAACCTGTGTAGCTGAGCGATATTCTATGAGTTGCTGAGAATTTGTCCGTCGGGGAAGGCGAGGCGGACAGCCCTCGGGCGTGAAGACGAGACGACCGTGAAAGGACCCTCCCACCTTGGGGTTTGCTTGTTGGCACGCAACAGGTCCTGGACGCGTCGCAGAACCAAGTCGCCGTTTTGCAGAGTCCTTGGTCGGATAAATCGGGCGGCGTGCCTGCGTAGAGCTTGCAGGTAAGCCGCTGATCGGACGAGCGCTTGCTCGCGCTTTTCCTCGGATAGGTCGAGATCGAGCAACCTGCCCTAGTGATCGTCGGCCTTCTCCGCAAGGTCTACATGAGGCGACCTTAGAGTTATTTCGGTTGGAAGCATGGCCTCGGTGCCATATACGAGCCGGAAGGGCGTTTCGCCCGTGGCTCTGCTGGGGGTGGTGCGGACAGCCCACAAGACGGAAGGGAGCTCGTCGACCCAGCCTTGCCGCAGCTTAGAAAGCCGGTCGAAGACCCGCTTCTTGATTCCTTGGAGGATCTGCCCGTTGGCTCGTTCGACAGCCCCGTTGCTCTGTGGATGAGCCACAGAGGCGAAGCAAATCTTGGTGCCAACGTCTTCGCAATATTCTTAGAATAGTTCGCTGGTGAACTGAGTTCCATTGTCTGTGATCAGTCGGCTGGGAACACCGAACCGCGTGACCACGTTATTGCGGAAGAATTTCTTGGCCACCCGGACCGTAATGCCAGAAACCGGTTCAGCCTCTATCCATTTGGTGAACGTGTCAATGGCGACGAAGAGGTATGTGCATCCCTTTGCCCCTCTGGGGAATGGGCCTAGGATGTCCAGCCCCCAGGTAGAGAACGGCCAAGTGAGGGGAAGAGTTTGGAGGGTGTAGGCTGGTTGGTGCACCTGTCGGGCATGGAATTGGCATGCCCGGCAGGTGGTGACGATCTCCCGAGCGTCACCCAACGCCGTGGGCCAGTAGTAGCCCATTCTGAAGGCCTTGTTGATGAGTGTTCTGTAGGAAGAATGAGCCCAACAAATACCCACGTGTAAGTCCTTGAGCAGGAATTTCCCCTCTTCCTGGGAGATGCACCTAGAGAGAACTCCGAGCGCACCTCTTCGGTACAGGGCACCCTCCACTAGCCTGTATAGTGGAGCTCTCCTAATAAGCCGGGATTTCTCGGCTTCATCCTCGGGCACTGTCCCGTGCGCTAAGAACTGGATGAATGGCGTCATCCAGGTGGCGCTTTGCTCGAGGAAGGAGACGTTGCCGTGCGTCTCATCTGCCTCTTCTCCAAGGGGAATAGAGGGTTTTAGTAGGTGCTCAAGGAGCACCCCGTCGGGACAGGTTCTTGTGAGGTGCCCAACTTGGCAAGCTGGTCGGCCAGAGTATTTGCTCTCCTGGGCACGTAAATTAAGAACCTCGAAGTTTCTGAAGTTCCTTTCCAACATCCTCACCTCGACCAGGTAACGCGCCATTGAGTCATCGGAACACTGAAACTCCTTGTTAACCTGGTTTACGAGCAACTGTGAATCCCCTTTCACGGTCACCGTCGGACCCCGGCAGAAAGCATGCTCGAGTCCGCCAACAGCCTTCAGACTCTGCCGCGTTGTTGGTCGCGGCGAAGTGTAATTGTATGACGTATCGGAGTTGCTCCCCTTGTGGAGAGATCAGAACAACTCCAGCCCCCGAGCGTTCAAAGGAGCGCGAGCCGTCAAAGAACATTGTCCAGTGGGGTTCTTCGACGCGCCCGGCTTCTTGTTCGGTCGGGGAGGATTCGTCCATTCCGCCACGAAGTCCGCCAGTATCTGAGACTTGATCGCTGTTCGGGCAGCGAACTTGAGGTCGAACTCCCCGAGTTCTACTGCCCACTTGGCGATACGCCCGGAGGCGTCGGGTTCCTGAGAACCTCCCTTAGTGGGAAACTGGTAGGGACCGTAATCGGATGAGCCAAGAAGTAGTGGCGGAGTTTCTTAGAGGCCATGAGGAGGGCGTATAGAAGCTTCTGGACCTCGGGGTAACGCTCCTTTGGTCCATGAAGCACCTCGCTCACGTAGTAAATAGGCCGCTGATTCCCTTCGCGCTCGGCTACGAGCATGGCACTTACTGTTTGGGGAGAGGCCGCCAGGTAGAGTAGTAAAGGCTCCTACTCTCGTGGGGTAACCAGGACGGGCGGGCTCGACAGGTACTTCTTGAGATCCTTGAAAGCGTTGTTGGCTTCTTCGGTCCAGATGAAGCCGTCGTGCTTGCGCAAAGCCTTGAAGAAGGGCAGCCCGTGCTCACCTAGCTGAGAGATGAAGCGACTCAGGGCTGCCATCCGGCCAGCGAGTGACACTGCTTCTTTTAAGCTCGAGGGAGCCTGTATTCTCTCGATGGCTTCGATCTTTTCCGGGTTCGCGCCGATGCCGGACGACCCAATTACGTACCCGAGCACCATGCCCGTGCGTACACCGAAAACACATTTCTCCGGATTTAGCTTAATCCGATGTTTTCTTATGTTACAAAAGGTTTCCTCGAGGTCCCCGATATGAGCCTCGGCCAAAATACTTTTGACGACTATGTCGTCTACATACACTTCTAGGTTTCGCCCGATCTGGTCGGGGAAGGTCTTCTACATCAGACGTTGGAAAGTGGCCCCCGTATTCTTCAGACCGAAGGACATGGTCGTGTAGCAGAAGGTGCCGAAGGGGGTGATGAAGGCAGTTTTCTCTTCATCTTCCTGTGACAAGCTAATCTGGTGGTACACGGAGTACGCGCCCGTAAAGCTCATCGGTGGGCTTCGCCGCTGCATCGACTAACCGGTCTATGCGGGGGGAAGTTGTCGCCGGGCATGAGCCGTCGATGTTTGTGTGATCAACGCACATCCGCCACTTTTCGTTCTTCTTTCGACCACGACAGATTTGCTAGCTACCGGAGTGCTCGACTAGCGAATAAAGCCGCCTTCAACATCTAGTCCACCGCTCTTTGATGATGTCGCCCTTCCATTGCGGAACCTCCTCGCTTGACGACCGGTTTCTTACCAGTGAACCGCCACAGGTGCTCGATCACCTCCCTTGGGACCCCGGGCATATCGGATGGCTCCCATGCAAAGACGTCCGTGTTTGCCCGGAGGAAGGTGACGAGCTCGCTTTCCTATTTCGGGTCCAAGGCGGCCCCGATGTGGACCACTTTGGATGGATCCTCATCGGAGACCGGATGTGCGTCGCTCCGCCTCGGGCCGAGAACGACCTTGGGCCGAGCGGACTTGCAAGAGTCTTGCTCGGGCCCACTCTCCGGGAGCTGACCGACCAGGGCCAGCGCCATCTCGTCGCACTCCAGGGCAGCCTTGTGACTGCCCTTGACGGTGATTACCCCTTTGGGCCCCGGGAGCTTGAGGCAGTGATACGCATGATGCGTAGCTGCCATAAATTTGGTGAGAGCCGGCCTGCTGAGAATGGCGTTGTAAGCCGACTCAAAGTCGACTACCTCGAAGGTGACCATCGGTCCGGAAGTTGCTCGGGCTGCGGAAGGTCACGGGTAGGACGATCTGCCCGAGGGGGGTCATGGACATGCCCGGGATAATGCCATGAAAGGGCATGGCAACATCCTTGATCTTGGATCGGGGGATTTGCATCTCGTCCAAGACCCGGGCGGAGATCAGGTCCATAGCGCTCCCCCTATCGATAAGCACCCGCGCGACCCTCGTGTTACTGATGGTCGGGCAGAGCACGAGGGGGAGCTTCTGAGGCTTCGTCATTCCCGAGGGACAATCTTCCCGGGAGAAAGAGACGGTCGTTCCCGACCATCGGAGGTGTTCGGGGGTCGAGCCGCCTCGATCCACGCGGCAGACCTCGCGTGCCGTGGCCTTCAACTCCCGTCGGGAGGAGTAGGCCGCGGACCCCCCGAAGATACCGCGATGTGGTGACTCGGCTCGTGGTACTCCTCACACTCCTGGCCCAGCGGGCCAGAATGTGGGTCGGATTTCCGGTCGGAGCTGCCCTTCCCGTCATCCAGAAGAACGGGCATGGGCCCCGGCCATTGTAGAAGTCCTCGAGCCGAGCAACCCAGGTACGGCAGTTGCGGAGGTCGTGCCCGTGCACCTGGTGCAGCGGCCAAAAACGGCTGTTCGAGGGGGCCTGATGCCCGCGCTTCTGTCTGGGGTTGCCCGGACGTTGACCGCCCGCCTTGCCCGAGCAAAGGCGAGGTTTCTTGGGCCTCGGTGTCTTGGGCGGGGACGACTGCTCCATGATGGCGGCCACCATTTTGGCCGCCTTTGCTTTTTTCTTCTTCTTGGACTTCTTATCGGACTTCTTCTTGTCCGAGGGTTCCATGCCTAGCTGCGGAGGCGCCTGGCCGGACCCAAGAAGCCGCTTCCGCTCCACGGCCTCCTCGGCGTTGATGTAACGCTCCACCGCCTGGAAGAGCTCGCTGGCCGAGGAGCCAGAGTATAACTCGAGATCCTGGGTGAAGCGGACGTTCTTGACACCTTCGGTGAAGGCTTCAACGACCGCTTCATCCGGAATGCTCGGAATCGTGTTCCGCACCCGGATGAACCTTCGGACATAGTCACGCAGGCTCTCATCCTCCATCTGGACCACCCGCTTGAGGTCCTGCGGTCTCCCTGGGGGAGGACAGCATCCCCAAAAGTTCGCCCGCAGGGCATCACAGAGTTGAGCCCAGCTGTGAATGGAGCCTTTCCACTGGTTGAAGAGCCATGTCAGAGCAAGCCCCTCCAACACAGCGGGGAAATAGTTCACCATCACCCCTTCATCACTGCCCGCGGCCGCGATGGTGGTAGAGTACACCGAGAGGAATTCGTCCGGGTTCTGAGTCCCATCGAATCGCTCGATGTGGCCCGGTTTGAACTTGGGTGGCCACGCAGCGCTCCGTAGTGCGCAGGAAAAAGCGGGGCACCCGTGGCTCGCCCGGGTGTCGCGCCCGTGAGTGTCACAACCTTCGCACCCCCAGAGAGGACCAAGGCGTGAGAAGACATCGCCGCGCCGAATGTCGGGGGTACCCGAGGAGGCTCCACCCTGGTCGGCACGAGGACGACGCTCGCCGTGAGCGCCTCTTGCCCGGGACTCGGGGTGACCCTGCCCCCGGGCGGAGTCGTCATCAGTTGCCGCCGTGGCGGACGCTCGCCACGACCGCCGATCGAGGATGATCATTATGTCGGCGGATGCCTGTCATTCCTTCACGGCCAAGGTCCCGCGAAGGTCGTGACGAGTAGCTACCCTTGGGGTTCGGCTCTCCGGGAAGTACTCCGAGTCGGCGGCGCGAGGAAGGTCGCCGCCAATCGCTCGACCTTCGCCACGGGCGACGCTTAGCTCGGCGGCTCGGTCGAAATGCCGAGGTCGCGCACCACGTGTGCCAAAGCCCGAAGGCGCTGGCGGCTCCTGCCGATTGGATCGGATGAGCGGGACGGGGGCGGGGACCCCAGACGCGGCGAACGGGGAGTCGGCCGGGTACTCAGACCTGGGTCGTCCTGACAGGTGGCCAAGGCTCGGTCAATCGAGCTAGCCAGCCAGTCCCGCGCGGCTTCCAGGCGGCGACGTGACTCGTCCTGAGCTGCGGGAGTAGGCGTGTCGCTGGTGTCCGCCATTTCGACTTCCCGTGGGAACACCGGGCATGAGGGCGTCATGATCGTGTCGCCGCGGGAAGCGGTCTCGTGCTCGGAGTCATACGGAATGTCGGGGATGTCGACCCCCTCGTATGAACCGATGCCTTCACACGTTACGGGTGTCTCCTGTTCTGGTAACTCTCGGAATTGGAGGGGCTCGGGAACGTACTCCGAGCCCGACTCACCCGCCGGACGGCAGACATCCATGGGGGAGGGAGACTCCGCCACGGTGTGTCCTTCCGGATCGATGATCCGGGCGACCTCGGTATCGGACCAATACTCGTCCAGGTCGTCGAGGTCGTCGAAGCGAATATCTTGGTGTCCTGGGAGTTCGCCATTTTCAAGGACCCTGCTTGCAGAAGCTAATCGACGATCCCCACGGACGGTGCCAGCTGTCGGCGGTTGAGAGTGCGGGACCCCCAGGCGCCGAGCTTACTTGTTGAGTGTAAGGATCAACCGACCTCTTTCCTGTAACCTCGGGGGCTTTTGAGAAGGCGAGCTCGATCAAGCAACCATCAACGGGAGGCACAAGCGGTTTTTAGCTGGTTCGGGCCCCTCGAGTTGAGGTAATAACCCTACGTCCAGTGAAGTTCATAGGAGGTGAGGAAGATTACAGAGAATCCCCCAACTTGGCGGACCAAGGGGAGATGAACTTTCTACAGTGGAGGGATGAGCTTCGGCCCGAGGTGGAGCTGGCTGGAGCTCCGATGGCATATGGTGTGTTTTCTAGCAGCCAAACTTTACATGTGCAGCAGCACAATCTATTTATACATGGGTGTAATCGGTGTTCCAGTGGTGGTGACGCCCTATTATCCAGCGGTATGGAGAAGACGCTCTGTTGTCCGGCGGTCCGAAGCTTGTCTTTGCCTTGCGTCATTGCCATCATTCGTTCTTACAGGAAAACGGCATGGGAACAGTGCAACAAGACGTGAGTTGGTGGCCGCAGTCCTCTGCGTTCGACGGGACGTAGTGGTCCTTGAAGACGTCAGAGCTTTTAATGCTGCGGATGGGAAGGCCTGTGCCCGTCCGAGGAAGGAGCAACCCGGACTCCGGCCCGGGCAAGGTCAGGTGTGCCCGAGCCCGAGTGAGAACTTCTTTGCTTGGGGGAGGCTAGCATAAATGCGCGGAGTGATAATCCAAACGTTCCTCCCGGTGCCCGTCAGAATTGCATTCACATCATTGAACCCATTCGTGATGCGTATGTTTATCGTGTTCAGCTCATGACGAAGCCGATTTTCTCGCCGGTGGTAGAAGACCGATGTGCCCTCAAATTGAGCACGGGTAGCCGGGGAAAGAGTAGAGTTGACAGGCAGCTGCTCCTCCTCAATTTTTTCATGATCAAATCCACAATTGCGTGCTGCCAACATCGTTGCAAGAAATCTAAAAACAGCAACAAGAACTCCTTTGTACCGTGAGCAACGAAAGCTCTGATACCAGATGATGACGGCCCAACCTGTTGTTGAGCGAAGGATGGCCCAATCTTTCATGGCATGACGATGATAGCTTGGTGGTACTCGCACTTGAACAATAAGAAAGCCGATCAAGAAGTAAGAAACCGATCACACAAACCACGATCAACCCTTAACATGAATTGAGTGCGGAAATCGTATAGATTCTGTGGACAATCTCAAGAACAAGGTGTTCTTGACTTGCACTAACAATAGCAAACCCAAGAACGGAAAGAACTTAACATAAATACATGGTATTTGCGCCACAAACAACCATGGATTTCTGCTATCTATTTCTGAAAATGAAACTCTAAACCCCCCAACCAAACAGATAGGATACATATGTATTTATACTAGGAACATCCCTCCTAGTTTAGGTGTGAAACCAAATAAGAATCTAAAGGGGTTTTCTTGGGTAGATAAAAGGTTTAAAACCTTGAAAGTTGAAACATCACAGCTCTTGACAGCCTATGCAACTTCCACCAAAATAGTCATAGCTCCCACCTCGCAAGTCCAAATGATGCATGGTTTAAAATGGTAGAAACTAGTCTTCAATATCTTTCCATCCATATGGCCCATGGCTATGTTACTGGTGGTGATTAGCACCAGCATGACAATCTAATGGACAGACAGATTGGAGTAGACCAACCTCACATATGTAGCTCCTCTTCGCCTTCCATGCTAATGGATTGCTGTCAATAATCCTAACAAATATGGATCCAATTAGAATTCCTTTCTCATGTGGCATGTCTTTAATGAAATGGGTTTTACTCCTTTGTGGATGTACGACCAAGCCAACTTCCTTCTCTCCAACAGGTATATTGCAATTCTCAGCCCGTGGCGCATCATCAACACAACTTGTCTTGGCCATGTGACTCCCTTGCACTGCAGCACAGCAAAACAAGTAGCGTGATCATGTGGAGACATGGAGTCATGAGACGATATAGCAATAGAGGATATATCTGCATCACCCCCTGTATGTCCTACCGCTCGGTCTTGATATGCCTCGTGTGATCGAAGAAAATCTAGGTAAATCTACTCCATCAAACCCCTGTGCTATCTCCCCATCTCCATAAAATATTTTAAAATACATTTTCTCTGACATGTGGCCCACAACGTTTGACAAAAAAAGAATTAGTTTTTCCTCCAACCGCATCACGCCTTATCATATAATTGTTACAATATTCTATGTCGTAAATTGATTACTCATAATTTTCACAAACAACATTACTGCTGTTAATTTTTTTTTTCCAAACGGCGCATAACTGACAACCTATAGGATAAACCATATTTCATATAATTTGTACATTGCATTTATCTTCTCCTTAACCATATAACGTCTAAAACTATGCCTATTATACAAGTAATATTGATCTCCCTTATCATTTTGACGATATAAATTTTGTCGACACATCTAATTATACAACAATCGTACGTTACTAATATCCATATCTACCTATAATATGTGGCTATCCAACCATGTTTTTTAACAGTACTCTAATTTACATCTCTACAATAGTACTAATTATTAACACTAATTTACAATTCTAAGCATGCTATACTACATTATTTCGAAAAAAAAACACTTTTAGGACTTACCACCAACAAAATCCGATGACCTATTCCTTCTCTTTTTTCTCCTCCTCTCCTTTTTTTCTTCTCTTTTCTTGCTCTTCTCTTCTTTTTTCTTTCTCTTCTCTTTTCTTCCTCTTCTCTTATTCTCCTTGCTTCTCTGGCACTGGCTCAGTGAGAATGACCAAAGAGGGAGGCTGGTGCGGCTTAAATACGGCAGCGATTGCCCCTATTTCGAGCGATTGCCCATTTTTCGTGTGATCTGTTTTGGCCATCGCATCAAGAGGACACCACGGGAGTCACCGAATTTGGATGTCGAAGTCGGTGCTCCCTTCGCTACGCCACCACTGCCTCGTCAATGATTCACCGCTGTTCCTCAGTAATCTTCTCTTCTCTCTGCTTCCAGATCATCTCTAGGTGTAGTAGTAGCATTCCGTAGGGCCAATTTGGCCGGTTGTCGACGATTTGCGTCGGCAATGTATTTTAGGGGGCGATGCGAAAGATCACAACTACAATGGTAGCACAGAGAGCCAAATTTATAACGGTTCGGGCCCTCGGGGGAGGTAATACCCTACTCCTGTGCTCGTGGATTGTATTATGGTGGATGCTGATGATGATTGTAAGATGTGTGGGATTGGATCTCGAACTAGGGGCCCCGGACCCCCTTTATATAGTGCAGGGGGTCGGGTTACAGATAGAATCCCTAATCCGCGTATGGAAGATACAGATATAACTGATTCGGCTACGCCTATATCCATGTATTTGAGTAGGAAACGAATTCGTTTCCTTGTAGATCTTCTCAAGTCGCGCCAGCCTCCAAGCCTGCCTTCTGGAAGGCCCAATTGACTCGGCCTAAGGAGGTGGTACGTCCAGTAGTGTATCTTCGGATACCCAGGGCCCATGTTTTCCACAGTAGCCCCCGAGTGCTTTGGGACTGGGTTGTCTTGATCCGGGGCTCAGCTCGCAGTCCTTCGGATGTTACCCGAGTGACGTCACTCTTCGTCTGGCTGATGGAGTCTGCTCACCGAGTAACCTATTGATCAAACAACATAGTTGTAAAGAACTCGAGAAAATTCTCAAGTTATTAAAGATGCCTGGCACCCAGCCCGACGGATCGAAATGCTGGCTAATGGCCCCACGGAGAGGCATACCAGAAAAGTGGATTTTGCCAAGTGAGCAGTGCCACCCAGCGTTATCCTCCCTGTTACAACTTATGGCATTCAAACCTGGCTTGCAGGGGTCGACATTCGATCCAGCATAGGATATGCCACAACTTGCGTAGGGTATTCAGGCGCCCTGACCCGACTAGTGCGGAGTCAAGCTAGTGATCCCCAGAGGAATACGCCCGCCTCCAAGTTGAGATCCTCCTAGTGGTGTTTGTCTTAGCGACAAATGATCTGGACATGTGCCACTGAGACCCAACTGAAGAGGTAACTCTTCGGCGCCTAATTTGATTAGAAAATTAGACCAGCCATTGACCCCAAGAGGTACACCAAGAGCTGAGTTAATTACCCGGGAAGCGCCCAGCCATCAAAGGATTGATAACTGGCATAAGGCCCAACCAGGGGCGCGCCCTTCTTCCAAACTAGGTTCGGTCCGATCAACACCCGCATGTGAGCAACGTACAACTTTCGGCCCACATGGTGCGTGCCTTCTGGACCCTAAGTCTGGGCCCGAATATTGCAATAGTAGATCTAGCGCTTTATTTCTTCTCGCCCAACACGAAGCCGAAACGTCGCCCGTAGTTTTTGATGAATGCGTGCTTATCTCCTGCCGCCACGGGTCATCCCAGCGTCACTTCGCCGGAAGACCAAGCGTCGCTTTGAATGCAGCGCCATGTTCCCAGAGACCTTTACATCAAATCCCAGGAACTGTTTTCATCGGGGCTGCTTCCCGATGCCATTATTCCCCGAAACCGGTTTTACTTCCCCGATTTCGGCTATAAAGAGAGGCCGTCATTGTGACCGCTCCTCACCAGGCTTCTTCTTGAATCCCTCTATCTCCTTCTGCTCCAATGGCTGATGAAGGGTTGGTGGAGCTCTGGGCGGAGTTCAACCTCGCGCTCACCGAGATGGCCGAAGAAGAGGCCCGCGCCCGCGACGTCACATCCGTCGCGGTCCTGGTGGAAGTCGTCCCGGCCCTTGCCGAGGTGACCGACGTGATCGTGGAGGCCCTGGCCCGCTCCCGCGCCCGCGACGCCGCCATCGCCGAAGCTCTGATCGACGCCGCCTCAGACCTCGCCGAGGTGACGGACCTGATCATTAGGGCGTAGGCCTACGCCTGCCGCCATATCCTGTAAACGGCTCGCGGGCCATTAAGAAATAAAATTGTTCATTCTAAATGTGCGATGCTTCCTTCTTTCTCTTTTTTTTACTATGTTTTAATGTAGGTTAATCGATTTTTTACGACCCGAGTAGTACGCTCCGCCCAAGCAAGCTTGGTCCCTTTCGCTAAGCACTCTGCCCAGCCCATCAAGTTCCTTAGTGTTAGGAGTTGGCACGGAGCCCCATATCCGATAACACGACCCGGAAGCATGAGTGTTGCTAGAGAACAAGAGTTTCGTTACTCAGGACGACTGGTGCTTAGGCTCATCGTTAGCTCGAACCGAAAAAAAGTCAATTAAGTTTAGAAAAGAATGTGTGGTGGAGACTGCCCCTAATCAGGTATGACCCCCTGACTTACAAACCAGTCGGATTCCGACCAATGAGTAAATCGGACTCAATAAAGTGAAAAGGGTGCGCAGATGCGCACCTAATTAGATGTAGCCCCCGACTTACTGGCTAATTAGGATCTGATTAGGGAGCAAGTCAAGTTGAATTCTAGGTGAGGGATTAGGTGCACGGTTGCACACCTAATTAGGTGTAGCCCCGACTTACTACTTAATTGAAACGCAAATAAGTAGCAAGTCAGAAACTGAATTGTGCAAACATAAAAGATGATGTGAGCGAAAACTTATCTTTTTTTGATTGTAAACATGGATTACAACAGTCATCAGGTATAAAACCGACGCAATTGCTCGATGTTCCATGAGTTGTCTAGGAGAGCGCCATCTTCTCGCCTTAACCGGTAAGCCCCCGGGCGTGTCATAGAGTCGATGATGTACGGTCCTTCCCATTGTGGAGAAAGTTTGTGGCCACTCGATTGACTGACTCGAAGGACCAGATCTCCAACCGAGAAGGCTTGATCTCGCACATTACGATCATGATAACGACGCAAACCCTGGAGGTACTTAGCTGACCGAATTGTGGCAACGTCCCGAGCTTCCTCGAGTCGGTCGAGATCGTCAATCCGACTGGCCTCTGACTCGCTTTCGTTGAACCTCTGAACTCGGGGCAATCCAAACTGCAGCTCCGTGGGAAGGACCGCCTCAGACCCATACATGCGGAAAAAGGATGACTGCCCTGTAGCTTGACTGGGACTTGTACGAAGCCCCCAGAGTACAGCAGGCAATTCCTTCATCTATTTTGCTGCATAGGGTTTGAGCCGATCGAAGATACGTGCCCTGACACCTCGTAGAAGCATGCCATTCTCGCGCACGACCTGCCCATTGCTTCGTGGGTGCGCCACCGAAGCAAAGCAAATCTTTATGCCCACATCTTCGCACCAACTTTGAAACTCGTCACACTTGAACTGAGAGCCGTTGTCCGTGATGATTCGAGATGGTACGCCAAACCGGCCGATGATCTCCTGGAAGAACTCGGTGGCTTTGGCCCCCGTAATCTTGGTCACGGGTTTGGCTTCAATCCATTTAGTGAACTGATCAATGGCGACAAAGATATGTTCAAAACCACCGGGTGCTTTCTTGAAGGGTTCGACAATGTCGAGCCCCCAGACAGCGAACGGCCAGGTGATGGGGATCGTCTGAAGTTCCTGAGCCGGTACATGAATCTGTCAGGCGAAAAACTGACAACCTTCACACTTGCGGATGATCTCCTTTGAGTCAGAGACCGCGGTTGGCCAGTAAAATCCTTGTCGGAAGGCTTTTCCAACCAACGTAGCTGATACAGCATGATGTCCGCACATGCCCGAGTGAATTTCACGCAGCAGGGCGCGTCCTTCAGACTCAGATATACACTTTTGAAGTATGCCGGAGACGCTTTGTCGGTACAAGATCCCTTCATGCACCACATAATTGCGACTCTCATGTTGGATCTGCTCAGCAGCCCCCCGGTCATCGGGAAGATTTTCTTCTTGCAGGTACTCCAGGTAAGGCTTCGTCCAATCCGAGTCAAGGGCGAGCACCTCTATCTCGGATTGCTGCTCATCAGGTTGGGGTAGCTGCTCCTGCAGAGTGATGGAGGGGGCGTGGAGCTCCTGGATGAAAATCCTAGCCAGAACTGGCGCCCGACTGGAGCCCAGATTTGCGAGTTCATCCGCCGCCTCATTGTCTCGATGCAGGACATGTATGAGTTCCAACCCGTCAAACTTGTCTTCCAACTTTCTGACCTCCTGACAATAGGCGGTCATGTTGTCGTTGACACAAGACCAGTCCTTCTGCACTTGGCTCACCACAAGCTGGGAGTCTCCGCGAACCACCAATCGTCGGATGCCGAGCGATATGGCAATACGGAGACGGTGGATGAGCGCCTCGTACTCGGCTGCGTTGTTTGAAGCTGGAAAATGGATCTGGAGGACGTACTTGAGTCGCTCGCCTCCAGGTGATATGAGAACGATGCCAGCCCCGCGCCCTGCCGTCGGAGAGATCCATCGAAGTACATGTTCCAGTACTCGACCTCTTCGGCGGCTGGGGGAGTCTGCATCTCCGTCCACTCGGCGATAAAGTCGGCGAGTGTTTGTGACTTAATGGCGCTGCGTGGCTTGAACGAGAGCTTGAAAGCCCCGAGTTCCACCGACCACTTTGCGATCCTCCCGGTGGCTTCCCGATTATGGAGAATTTCTCCAATAGGGAAGGAGGTGACCACCGAAATTGGATGTTCTTGAAAGTAGTGCTTCAGCTTCCGAGAGACGATGAGGACCGCATACAGAAGCTTCTACACCTGTGGATAGCGTACCTTGGTCTCGCCTAATACTTCGCTGACGAAGTAGACCGGGCAATGAGCCTTGTAAACGCATCCTTCTTCTTCCCGTTCCACTACCACCGCAGCACTCACTACATGAGTGGTGGCCGCAATGTATAGTAGAAGCGGTTCCTGTGGCAGGAGGGATGCCAAGACAGGTGGCGAGGTGAGGAACAATTTGAGATCCTCAAAGGCCTTCTGTGCCTCAGGTGTCAAGACGAACTTGTCGTGTTGCTTCTTCAATAGCTTGAAGAAGGCCGATCCACGCTCGCCGAGTCGCGAGATGAAACGACCGAGCGCAACCATGCACCCACTAAGACGCTGGATGTCCCTTAGGCACGTTGGGGGTGCCATCTCCATGATGGCCTTGATCTTTTCCGGGTTTGCCTCGATTCCACAGTGAGACACCACAAATCCGAGAAGCTTTCCCGAAGGGACCCCGAAGACACACTTCTCTGGGTTCAACTTCATGTGGTACGCCGACAGGCTCTCGAATGTCTCCGATAGGTCAATGACCAAATCAGAGGTTACCCGAGACTTGACGACGACATCATAAACGTATGCCTCTACATTGCGCCCAAGCTGGTTGTGGAAGCATCGCTGAATGCAACGCTGGTATGTTGCGCCGGCGTTCCTTAGTCCGAATGGCATTGTGACATAACAGAAGGCCCCAAACAGAGTGATGAACGAAGTCTTGATACAATCTTCTTCCTTTAAGCTAATCTGGTGACAGCCCGAGTATGCATCCAGAAAGCTCAGGAGCTCGCAACCGGCAGTGGAGTCAACCACACCTGGTCGATGCGAGGAAATCCAAATGGATCCTTGGGACATGCTTTATTTAAGTCGGTGTAATCGACACACATGCGCTAAGTCCCATTCTTCTTTTGCACAAGTACCGGATTTGCCAGCCAGTCGGGGTGGAGCACCTCCCTGATAAAGCCGGCGGCTAAAAGTTTGGTGATCTCCGCCTTGATGGCTTCCTTCCGATCTTGCGCAAATCGGCGCAGCCGTTGCTTAACCGGCTTGGCCTTGTCATGAACGTTCAAGGAGTGCTCGATCACCTCCCTCGGGACGCCTGGCATATCAGATGGTTTCCAGGCGAAGATGCTCCGGTTCTCTCGAAGGAAGGTGACGAGCGTGTCTTCCAATTTCGAGTCGAGCCCTGTCCCGATCAGAGCCGTTTTGGTTGCATCGGACGGGTCGAGCGAAATATGCTTGACATCTTCGTCAAGCTTGATACCCGACTTAGATGGTTTCTTGTTCGGTAGGTCGCCCTCATCGCGGAGAGTAGTGACTGCCCGCCGGATCTCGTCCAACTCGGCAGCCGCTTCAACCGACTGGGCAAAGTCGCAGCTTTCCCTGTCGAGGAGGTGGAAAAACTTGACATCTCCATGGACCGTGATTACGCCCCGTGGACTTGGCATCTTCATAACCAGATAGGTGTAGTGTGGGACGGCTATGAACTTGGCTAAGCTCGGCCTTCCCAAAATCGCCTGATACGCAGTCTCGAAATCGGTTACCTCAAAGCTGAGGTTCTCCATCCGGTAATTATCCCGAGTGCCAAAGGTGACAGGAAGAGTGACTTTCCCGATTGGTACCGATGAGGTTCCCGGAATTATACTATGGAACGGCGCGTCTGTCCGCTGGAGCGCCGCCCTTGGGATCTGCATCTCGCCCAGAGTCTTGGTGAAAAGGATATTTAACCCACTCCCGCCGTCAACCAGGACCTTGCGCAGTCGGACGCCCCGCACCACAGGATCTAAGATGAGTGGATAACTTCCTGGGTAAGGGACGTGATCTGGGTGATCTGAGCGATCAAATATGATCGGAACTTCAGACCACCGGAGATACTCGAGGGTCACCGGAATGGCTGCGTTGATTTCCCGATCGGTAAGCTTTTGCTTACGCTTGGACTCATACGCATTCGATTCCCCGAATATGTAATTGAGCTCCCGCTCGGTTTCTTGGTAAGCGTCGCCCTGGGGAGGGTCACACTTATCATCTTACTTGGCATCTCTCAGAGCATCGTTGTTGTGATCCTCAGCAAACTTCTTCAAGATGTTACAGTTTTTAGCCGCGTGCTTCCCATTTGGATGGAAGGGACACGGCGCCTCCATGACTTTGTTGTAGTCGGTGGGCCGAGGCGGCCTTAGCCGACCCTGATCCGCGACCGCTACCATATCTTCACCCTTGCGCTTTTTGTCCTTCTTGGAGGACGACTCCGGCCTGTCCTTCTTGCCTTCATGCTTGCTTCGGTGATCCTCTTGACGCTCGGCTAGGGCATCCGAGGCGGTAGCATATCGATCCGCCAAGACGAACATCTCCTTCACGGTGGTCGGGGGTTTCCAAGACATCTTCTTGATTAGATCTGGGTCACGAACTCCTTTCTGGAAGGCTGCGACGACAACCGCCTCTGAGATCTCCCGGATTGTGTTCTTCTTCTTGGTGAAACGCCGAATGAAATCCCTTAATGACTCATCTTTTTTCTGATGAGTCTGATAAAGGTTCCACTGGGTTCCAGGCTTTTCGTAAGTGCTCTGGAAATTGGCAACGAATTGGTCGCAAAGCTCTCCCCAGGAATCGATCGAGTTCTCTGGAAGGCCCGCGAGCCAGTTCTGAGCCGGAGGGGTCAGCATGACGGGCAGATAGTTTGCCATCACGTCGTATCCTCCACCTGCGGCCTTGATTGCCAAAGAGTAGATTTGCAAGCAAGCCTCGAGGTCCCGTTGTCCATCAAATTTCACAATGCCTTTAGGGTTGAACCCCTTGGGCCAGTTTACCTGGCGGAGTCGGGGAGTGAATGCCTTGATCCCATCGATCAACCCTTCCCCAGGGGAAAAAGATCGTCGGGGGAGATTCCGACGCGGTGGAGTAGGGCGCCAATCTTCGTCTCGCTCCCTGCGCCAGGCTTCGATGTCGAGGCGGAGGTCGCGGCTTGCGTCGGCAACTGTCGACGATTTGCATTAGCAATGTATTTTAGGAGGCGATGCGAAAGATCACAACTACGATGGTAGCACAGGGAGCCGAATTTATACAAGTTCGGGCCCTCGGGGGGAGGTAATACCCTACTCCTGTGCTCGTGGATTGTATTATGGTGGATGCTGATGATGATTGTAAGATGTGTGGGATTGGATCTCGAACTAGGGGCCCCGGACCCCCTTTATATAGTGCAGGGGGTCGGGTTACAGATAGAATCCCTAATCCGCGTATGGAAGATACAGATATAACCGATTCGGCTACGCCTATATCTATGTATTTGAGTAGGAAACGAATTCATTTCCTTGTAGATCTTCTCAAGTCGCGCCAGCCTCCAAGCCTACCTTCTGGAAAGCCCAATTGACTAGGCCCAAGGAGGTGGTACGTCCAGTAGTGTATCTTCGGATACCCAGGGCCCATGTTTTCCACACCGGTGTTAGTTCGTATCGTGCCACCGCCGGTGCTCCTTTCTTCCCCGACTCCGGTGACATCATGCCGCCATTGCCGACTCCCTCCTCATACGAGCATGCTCCCTTAGGGTTATCTATGGCACTGCGATGCTCGTGGACCTTGTTGCCACCCCTCTTTCGCCGCCGTCTCACCAAAACGCTGCATGCCACCATCTCGAGCATCGGTGCCGCCACCTCCGTCTCTCTCCCGATGAACTGACCCTACCCAGAAGTTCCCTGTGCCATGTCGCTGCTTTCTCTGACCTTACCGTCGCCGCCACACCGTGAATCACCTTTGCGCCGCCAATCTCTACCGCTACCGCATTCCTGATTTGTCGCGCTGCCTCCCCTCCCCGGGTCACCAACAGGTAGGTCCCACTTGTCATTGGCCTCGAGCCGCACTGGCCGAGTCGTGAGTCGTGCCCCCGTGCCTAGCGTTGGTGGGCCGCATGCCGGATAGCGCCACGCTACGCGTGCTCGCACGCATCTGATTTGGCCAAGGCGCACCGTGCTAGCCAAACCCCAAAAATTAGTTTTCTAATTATTTTGAATAGTAAAGCTTCTTAATTTAATATCTTTAAATCTACAACTCCAACAATTGTGAAATACATTTAGAAATGTTCAGAAAAATAAGATCTACTATTTTATAAATTTTCATGCTCATGTGCATATATTCGATTTTCCCTTTTTTTCCATATTGTGATTATTATCATATTATGTACATTAGATTCGGGCGAAGGTAATCTCGCTGCCGATCCTTTGAAGAAGAATCCCTTTTTGCTGACCTAGGCATTTGCTGAACATATTACTCCTATGTTTATACATGAATTTCTTAGGAATGGTTAACTCGCATGATATGTTTAAATTTAAAAATGCTATTTGTTTAGATGGGTTAGCAAAAAGCCACCTCAATAATTAATCTATTAAAATATATTCCATGCTGCCCTAGTATATTAATCTGTAAATTATTGCTAACATTCTTAGTTTCAGGTTATTGTTCATGCTTAGCATTGCTAGCCGTAGATGTAACTATTCAGTCCATCTAGCTATTCATATCAAAATGCTTGATTGACATCCGTGGTTTTTAAAGGACAACTGTTGCTGTCATGTTTTGTAAAATGGGATAGTTAGGATAGTGGGTGCTATTAGTGGTCAAATGTTTTTGCAAAGCCCTAATTAGGGTGGCTGGTTGCAAGGCGTGTGCCGCAAGCATGAGACTCGGGCCCACTGTGGGAACCAACCCAATCTTTAAGGACCGATTCCTTAAGGTAGAGCAAACTAAGTACAATAGTCCAACCACGAGTTCCTATTATGGTACAGACCTGGCTGAGTACCCTTCGGACCCTTAGTTTGGGCATTCCATTCGATGGAGTAGGAAGTAGCAACTAGTTCTATTAGCGCAAGGGGAGGGGGGCTTCTGTCAATCGTAGAAACCAGCATAGAGGTGGAAATCTTAGCGGGGATGCCTAAATTAAGAGCAAGTTGGTTAAAGTCCTTGCGATGGTTTTTTATAGATCATCTCTTATGGGTAAAGCATGCGACCTCTATAGAGTGTAAAACTGTCATCACAGCTGCGCCCACGGTATATGGCGGACGATGGGGCACTGCCTCAATGGTACTTCTTACCTATTTATTTCAAAACAACATTTCAAAGGTAAAACAGCAATTGCAGTCATGTGTTTTGGCTTTTGCTTCTCGCAGTGGTCACTGTGAGTGATGAGGGTGCTATTGAGAACATGGTGAGCACCGTCAGTTTGCCTGGTCTGGTCAAAACCGGTTCTTGCATGAATTCAAAAGTGTCTTGCACCCCGGTATTTCTACCGGCTTGAGTGGCCGAATACTAGTCCCAGAAGATCATATCTAGTATTGCACTCAAGAACAGTTTGGAATATCATCGCAGGCATTGCAATAACTAGAAAATTAACAGTTTACATAGCATAAATAACATCCAGTTGATATAGACATTCACATAGTCTTGCACAGGACATTAATCAAAGAATAAGAACACAGCGGAAGACTTCAACTGCGACGATACTCCGAGGTTGACCCGGAATGCGTAGCTGATCACTTTGACCCTCCTGGTCACAACTGGCACTGACGTCGAGATCTTCTGCTGAACAAATAATCTGTGATCTATATAATGAGTACACGGCTACTCAGCAAGCAGTCCTTAATAATGAATACAGGAACAAAGGATGGGTTTGGTTATTTTGCTAAAACAACACCTATCTATTTGTTTATTTATTTTGATTCATTGAACACCCTTTTAACACATGAGTGTAGCCAAAGAGAGGCTAATCGGCTCAACACGATGAGCGTAGCCATAGAAACGGCTAACCAGCTCAAAAGAGAGGCACTCCCTGCCTACACTACCATTAAGTTAATTTAATTACTAACACATTGGACTACCTTGTGTCAAACTCCTTTCCCCCGCCCATAACCGCGGGCATGGCTACCATGATAGTTTTAACTCTGCAGAGTGTGTACACGTTTCCCACAAGCCCTGTCTCATCCCAAAGAGAGAAACAGTATAAAAACCATTCGCTGCTTTCACCTGCCCCAATAGTGTACCCTTTCTTTTGGTTTCGCACCCCATGCGCTACACTTCGACCAGGCCGACAGTCATGCGCATCTCTTTCAGCCGGACCTGATAGCGCATCGCATGAGGTTAGCCCCCATTTAAGCCATTCGGAACCGATGATAGCTAGTCACATCCATCCACTACGAGTACACCGGAAACAGGTTTCCACAACTAGTAAGTTAGGGCCAGAAGGCACAAGTGGCTGTACGGTTCAGGTTTGGTATGGTAGTCACAAGTATACGGTCCTTATATGACAGAGGAGACCTGCACGTCTCAACCACAAGCTCAAAATCCGTCTCTTCTAGGTCTCCTCAAATCAACACACACCACATTGATTTTAGTTGATTAGGTTTACCAAAACAGTACCACAAAGCCAAAGTCTTCACGGATACAGATTTAATAATGAATGTAGCCTATCAACTACCAAACTCAGAAGTAAGGCTAAGCAAATACGTAAAGGATAGGCTAGGAAAACAGTACCAACGGGCTAACAAGGGTAAGCTAAATTATATTAGTGGATGATTAACATGAAAATAGGATCAAATAGCACATATGATGATAATTCAAGCATGCAAATTAAATAAAGAGTAAATAAATGAATTTGAGCAAACTAGGAATTCAATATGAATCTAGCATGGCTTCGAAGAAGTTTGGATCTAGTTCTCCTCTCTTGAAGGGCTTCGGGATGACTCCCGTACAGCAGGTGCACGTCGGATCTACGCGAAAAAGCAATAAAACAGAAATAAATAACAAACACAAAGAAAATAGTATGATAAAAATATATAAAATTCTTAGGATTATTTGTGATTTTTGGGCTCTAGAATCATCTAAATCGGAGTTCGGATGCTCCCAAAACAAATCGTGGAAGTTACAGGGAAAATAGAAAGGCTGAAAAAGAATAAATCGGGTTAACCCACGGTTAACCGAGCCAAAACCGAGGAAAACCCCTGTTTAACCGGCGCGGGAGGTGCGGCTGACGCAATGGCGGCGGATCTTGCGACATAAATTGGGGGCAGCCACGTGGCGGCGGAAGTTAAGCCTTGTTGTCTTGTGATCGGGTGATCGAGAGACCTGCATGACGGCCAACCAGGCGGGCGTGGCGGTCCATGGTGGCTGGGTGGCGCCACGCGCAAGACACGCAAGGAGGCGGCGGGGCGGGCGGCAGCGTGGCGAGAGACAGCCGTCACGTCTTGTGAGGCGGTGGCGGCGTGGCGGTCTTGTGGTTGGGCGGTGCACGAGGCTTTCTGTGCCGGCGCGAAAGGACGGGCCGGCGGCGGTGGGAGGGGGCCAAAATCCAGCCATCCTTCGGCGGCTTGTATCTCCTTCGATTCTCCACCAATTTGGGGCTTCCATATACCCAAATTGATCGTCTCGATGAGACCTACAACGTGTTGGCTTTAGATCTAGGGTTTGGGCACGGGAATTTGAGAGATACCTTGGTTATTGCTTCGGAGCTAGGGTTTTGGTTGCTAGGGCTCCAAATTCTGAGGCTCCCACCTTGGGGTCTGAGGGAGGGGGTCTTGGAGGATATTTATATGGGTTGGGGCATGCTAGAGGAGTCCTATTAGGGGTAGAACTTGATTAGGATAAGAATTGGGCTATGGATGGAATTAGGAGTCCTTATGGGCTTAGGATTGGGTGAGAGAGGTTTTGGGCCTAGTTTGGTCCCAATATGGCTACCTAAGCCTGATTAAAGCCTTTTCCTAATATTATTTTATGTTTTTACCTTTTTATTTTCTTTATTAATAATATGTGACAAAATAATTTATTAGGATGTCACAAAAAGGAAATGATTCAAATGTTTGTTTTCCCTCAACTCTTTTTAACCGATTTTATAACTACAGGAAAAACTTTGTAAAATTGGCTTTCGGCAAATAAACCCCTGCCCTTCCCTTCATGTTACATTAGTTAGCCTTGCTTGATGAGAATGTTGCAATCCAGCCCTCGCCTTTCATGCGGGACTAGTCATTCCATCCCTACCTAGAAGACGAGGAGTTCCTAGAGGAAGACTTCGCAAACGGAGTCCAAGATGAAGATTTCTCTGATGTCTAGGAGTGTGTTCTTCACTCATGCTTGTGGAGTTGTTTTGGGCCTTCCGTTTGAAGTTTAAATATTGTCATCTTAATTTTCCCTGCAATAAGGCTATGGTGCCAAACTACTGTAATAAGTGTCATGTTGGCCACAATCTGATGTACTCTTTATATTACGTGTGATGGTTATAATCCAAAATATAAATCTATGTGTACTACCTACATGATCCATGGAGTAGCACATGTAATACACAGAAGGGGTCCGACTCCGTTCTAGGGTACCGACAACCCCTAATAAATACATTGTTTTCGCTTGTATTCGCTATGTGCATGTATTGAAAACAGAGTCCTTGGATATAATAATTAGGGGAAGTATAGTCATTTCTAATGCCTTCTTGGTCTATGTGCGAAACAAAAATATTTCTTATATTCTTGAAGAGAGGGATTACTAAAGAAGCGCCCCTCCCCTAAGACATGTAATAAAAGCCATATAAAGATGTTCCGTTTTAATTGAACTTGTCGTGGCTACTTTGTTTGCTCTCCATCAAAAAAAGCGCAAACCGAACTTGGCCACCCGAGTGGGAGACGAAGAATGAACCCATGCAAGATTCTTGTGAGTACGACCGATACCACATGATCAAAAGAACGCAATCAATGAGCATAACAGAGTATCCAATTCGAACACCCACTATTGAAACCACCACCCCCCCCCCCTCTTTTATATTCTTCGCTCTCATTCCAGACGAAGTACTTTTGTTTCCCTCCAATTCCTCCGGCTAAATGCCAATTACGTACGTACGTGGCCGATGATGGAGGATTCTTGATTGAATCGACCTTAATTTGCTTGGCCTGCAGACGCGATGTTAGGCGAATTAATTTTTTTTTTTCAAGAAGAAGTTGATGTTAAATTATAAACCCAGGGTAAATATGTATCTCGGTCGTAGCAGACACCTCTATACTTTGAACCTAGCCATCTGAGCACGGCTCAGTTCTCGCCAATTAATTACATATATAGAACTCTGGTGATGTAATGGCCACTGAAGTGAGTGCCTGCATGTAGTGCGTGCACTATTGAATCATGAAAAGACGTTTTTGTATATTACATGTGCATGTTAGCTGGACCGTTACACTTAGTGCATCCGAGGGGATGCTCTCTCATCTTTATGAACCATGCTTAAACTCTCCCAACTTTTGATGTGGGACTATTCCCAACAATTTTCCCCTCACACATCGGGCCAAGATTATCTAGAAACCACCTAGGCAACTAGGCTCTAATATCACTTGTTAGCCGAACCACGTTCTAACCTTAGGCCGTTGGGCTGCAGTACCTTCGCAGACGCAGGCTAACGCAAAGCAGCGGGTCGAAGGTTTCTTGGGCCTATCTCCTCCCCCCCCCCCCCTCTAAAAAAACCTAGCTCAACAAGGGAATGCGCTTCACCCTTATAAACCATGTTCAAACACTCCTAACTTTCGATATAGGACTATTACCAAAAGCGCAGGGAGCATATATAATCGAAAAGGAGAAAACAACAGGACAACCTAGATTAATTAGATGCGTGTGTTCTTCGATCAATTTGCACTTCTGTTATTGGATGAAACGATGAGAACCGAATCTTCTATCCTGTGCAGAGTCGAGATGGCCATGTAGTTGGAGGTAGGTACGATAAGATCTAATGGCAACACACGAAGGTTCCAAAGTATGGCACAGCCGCGGATCCTAGAAGATATATTGGAAAATACATTCCACACCCGTTATTTACTACCTGTGTGCATCTCACTCAAGACTATCCGAGGTGTTAGGAGCTAGGCTGACGGAGAGGGGCCGCCTAGCATCTAGGCGGCCTAGACAGGGCACTAGATGTTGCCTAGGCAGCCAAACTGATTTGCACGCTAACAATGGTTTGAATAATAATATGTGACTATTCAAATATATATATATATTGATATTTATAATGTAGAAATGCATCTATATGCCATATTTAAGATGTTAGATGTTAAATTATATTTTTAAAAGAAAACCTTCTACATAATCATGTCACAATCATTAAAACGACCTGATCGCCATCTAGATACCCCTTAGTACCGCCTTAAACTGCCTAGTCACTGTCTAGAACCACCTAGCCGGACTGGCTGTCTAGGTCACGGCTTAGGCCCTAAGCGGGGCGAAGGCCACCGCATAGCATCAAGGGGCCGCCTAGGCAGGTCTAAGCACTGCCTAGGGGAACCCATGATCTCACTACGTACATAAGGAGAATCTCACATAACGAAAGGTATGCATGTGTAGTACACAAGAATATAAGATACTTCAATGTGAAACACATGAAAAAACATTTCATGAAACAACATATTTCTTAGCATATTTTGTATATACATTCATATACATACATAAAAAGGAAATAATATATATACCACTGGAAAAGGTGTAGATACTACCTAAATGGTCTTATATACTCGTATACCACCTAAATGGTCCTATATACTCGTATACTACATGAGCATACACTCAGATATGTGAGATAGTCCCTACATTGTGAGATATGTACAAACGATACCAAACGGTCAAAATGAACGAGTTTATAAACTCGTGAAGACAGCCCTGGTCTGGGGGAGAACTACTACAGGAGTGTTCTTAAAGTCCTCACAAAGCCGTCAGTTAGACCCGAAGTGTTGTTATCGCAGGAGGACGACGTGGGATACTGGTACACGGAGATCATCGAATACTCATAACTTTAAAAATTTACCAAGATAACCTCGAGAGCCGGTTGACCTTTATGTTTAGGTTTAGGGAACTTTTAGACATGTCTATGAGATAAAAAAAAGAACTCAAAAATTAATAAAAAAAAGTGAGATAAGTTAAATAAGACCTGAGATAAGTCAGCTTATTTGACTTATCTCGTGTCTTATTTAATTTATCTCACTTTTTTATTAATTTTTGAATTCCTTTTTTTTATCTCGTAAACGTGTCTAAAAACTCCCTAAACCCTAGACACAAAAACCAACTGGCTCTCAAAGTTATTTTGGAAAAATCTCGAAGTTACAAAATAAGTTAAATAAGTTGGATAAGATAAGCTGAAAAAAAACCCAACCTTAACCTCCTTCAAGCTACCCGATGATGAAACCCAAGCGAATCATATTGAAATTTGGTCACAAAGATAGCAAATGATAGGTAATCTGTTGTACAGGTGCCGTCTGTGCCTTGTGTTCTTTGCGTCTCTCAACAAGACTCGTAAGCACCCAAAGAGCTGCATCAGGGGTTGTGTGGAGAACATCAAGCACCAACAAACTTGGTAGTCATAGTGTTCACACCAAACTTGGTAGTCATAGTGTTCAGAACGGAGGGCTATATTGGCGTACAACCCACCATGATTCTGAAGACCAAGAAAAGTGAAGGCCCTACCATCTGGAAAAATCTTAGGGGCTACCAAAGGTCCTAAAGCAGGCCCCATGTGCATCGAAGCTAACACACTCGGCGCCTTAAAAATCAAAGGGGATGCGTCAGGCTTCGAGCTGATCCCACCCCACGTGGTTCGCAACTCACACGCTTAGAGCATCCACATCAGTAGCACTATAACAATTGTAGTGCGAGCTCACAGTGTGGATGGCGTTAGAGTATGTGGGGATTAGCGAATAGCGTCTCGCCTTGCAGACGCGAAAAAAGAAGCGACAGAGTCGCCCCCTCCGCCCCTCCCTCAAGCACTCTCTCCTCTCCAGCGCCAACTACCATTGACTCGCGCCAATCTCTATCTGCTAGTTTGGCGAAGTGGAGGCAGGCCACGTGGTGGCATTTGTTCGGGCATCGAAGGCCAGCGTCGATGGTGCCAGAGTTGAATAGCGGCGAGGCAGACCTAGAGGAGCTACCGGAGAAGGCAAGTCCCGGTTCCCCCATAGCTTCTTCATAGTCATCGTCCGCTCCAACACCACCGTGTCATCGGAGAAAAAGGTGAGTTCTTGCATCCCCCCCCCCCTCCCCACCGCTATTTTTGTTAGTTTAGTTCTTCGTTTCGCGTGAGGCTGAGTAGATCTGGAATTAGGGTTCTTCGCAGGAGGAGGAGGTGGCGCATGGATTTCTTAGTCTATTGTGGAGTTCCATAAATTTTTGTTTCAACAAATCCTTGGTCAGTAGTATTCGGCACATTTGTTATTTTGATTTGACGGTATGCAACCACCCATTAGTTCTGAAATCCATGGTGACCTCAAGTAATGTTGGGTTGCAAAGAAATCCTAGGAAAATATGTGGAGAACCATTAACTATATATCAACACTATGGTGGCTGGCCCATCTAACACGATGACCTATTAGATTTGTTCTGAACAATTCTGTTTGCGGTATATTTTGCGAAAACCTACACACAAGTAAATATTAGTAAATTCTATCTCACTCGCCTGTGTTGCTCCGTGCAATCATTAAAATTTAGGAGAGTTTCATCTTACTTTTTTTTTTCCACTCCATTTGTTAGTGCTTGTTGCCATGACTCCTTCAGAGTAGCAGGTTCCAATGTTGCTTCGGACTGTGTTGGACCAAATGGACGATCTAGCTATCGAGCTAAAGAAATTGGCCAACGACCACTTTGACCTGACAAGCTCCGCACAAGCTATCGCTGTGAACTCCCTTGTGTTGAACGTCGATGCTATGTTGGAAGAAATGGATATGTTGGCTTTGCAAGGCAAGGATGAGCTCTCCAAGGTCACAACAAAGCCATCGGCTCTCGAAGTAGTTGTCCGAACCATTGAAGACGACAGCCCTTGGGTCGATATCGATCCAGCCGACATCATGGACTCCGACAAAGAAGGCAGCAATGACCATCCTTGCTGCTTTTAGTTCTCGGTGCGTTGCCTTATCACGAATGGTAGTGTGCATCGCTATGAAGTCTGCCCAAACTTGCCTAGGGGGTTTTGCTAGCTTCACAGCTCTCCCATTGCCTCGAAGTCCGGCTCACCTTCCGGAATCCCGCCTTCGTCCTCGACTATCATGTTGTGCATAATAACATAGGCCGACATGATATTCTGTATAGTCTTCTTCTTCCAGTGCCTAGCGGGCCCATGAATGATGTGAAATCTCCCTTGTAGTTGTCCGAAGGCCCTCTCAATGTCCTTGCAGGCCGCGCGGTGCAAGTTAGCGTAGAACTTGTCCTTGTTAGTGATTGGGGCAGAAACATCCTTAACCAACTTGGCCCATTCCGAGTAAATGCCATCAACGAGGTAGTAGCCATGATTGTACTCGTGGCCGTTCATGGTGAAGTGTGCCGGTGGAGCTTCTCTCCCCTCACCCTGTCGAACAGTGGTGATCGTTGCAAAACGTTAATGTCGTTGTTTGAACTTGGGGTCCCAAAGAACGAGTGCCAAATCCAGCCGTCGTATGATGCGACGGCCTCCAGGATTATCGTGGGCCCTCCTGCGTGGCCCGAGTAGCTGCCTGCCTATGCTATTGGGCAATTCTTCTACCACCAATGCATACAGTCTAAACTGCCTAGCATTCCGAGGAATCCTTGTTGCTCGGCCACAGCTAGAAGGCGCTGCGTGTCGGTTTAAGTAGGAGCCCTCAAATACTCCTAACCGAAAGCAGTAATCACGCCTTTAACGAACTTCCTGGTCAACTTCAGGGTCGTCATCTCCGCAATGCGAAGGTACTCGTCGATCGAGTCCGCCACGGGGCTATATGCGAGCATATGAAGAGCCACTGTAATCTTGATTAGTGGGTGGTGCCCAAGCTTCATTGCACGGTTCCGCCTCCGGTGAAAATAAGGTTGCTCTGTCATGACCCCGTCGACAATGTCCAGGAAGAGCCGCTTGCTCATACGGAACCTAATGAACGACAAAATCAACATGGGTGTCATGAGGACGTACGACTATATCTCGTGTAATGTAAAATTGATCATACCTCCGTCTAAATAGACCCTCGTGATAGGTCGGTATGTTGACGAAGTAGTCCTGGAATAGCTACGCATAGCCGAGATGAGACTACCGGTTGATGCTGCGACGACCGGGCACCGAACCACCTAGACGTCCCCGACGGGCCTCCTCCTCCTCTGCCTCCGCGAGCATAGCAAGAAACATGAAATCTTCTCATCATCCGAGTCCAAGATTATATCCAGATAGGAATCGGAAGCCATCGCTATTCCTTTTGGAAATTGACATATGACTACTGTGATATGGTCTTGGCCAGCTATTTGTAGCCTCTGTGCCTTCTTATGCAAGCGATGGAACGGTGAAGATTGCGGTGGAAGATTTGTTTGGCTGCGTACAAAACCTTGCAATGCAAGCATAGCTACGCCAGTGTGCAATGCTTGCAAAGCAATCCAATTTTTGCCATGTATTCTTAGCCGAAAATGCTTAATTTAACCGATTCATTATGGATAGCAATATTTTTGTGTTAATTACTCCATTAGCCGCTTACTTTAACATGCTTTGACAGCCGAATATGTTCTTCAGGTCATTCAAATCGATTTTGTAGAGGTACGTTGAGGCCAATCGATTTAACTCAATTTTATACATTTTTGTAACGTACGAAAAATGGATAAAATCGCACAGCATTATCGAAAAAATTCAATTTTAATTTTTGGATATTTCCAATTTGGAAATACACGCGTACATGTCCTAGATCTAAGCTTATACGCCCGAAAAATATCCAAATACGAAAATACGACGGTTATAGTAGGTAGTTGGGGTGGGAATATAAAATGAAGAGAGAAGATAGTGTTGCAATTATAAAGTTTCTAGCGTGGATGGATGAGATATTAGAGGAGAGAGAATATATAGTTGGGTGTTAAATTGATGGATAGAGCAGATGAAAGAGAACCGTTGATGTGGATGCTCTTAGCCCTCTAAAAATCTAAGGGGATAACAGAGGTCCCGAACCTCGCGTGTCGCAACAAACACGCTCGGCGCTCTAAAAATGGAAGGGGCTGCACGAGGCTCCGAGCCCTCACCCCAACACGCTTCGCAATTCACACGTCTAGTGCATAAAAACCAAGAGGCTAAACAGAGTTCCGGGACCTCACGCGCCCCTCGCACCTCACATTGACATCATGGTCGACACATGCTAAAACACAAAGGGGTTCTGCGAGGCTCGAGACCCCACCCTACGTGTTTCGCGGCTCACACGGTGTGCCCTAAAAAATTAACGGGCTACCGAAGGCTCTGAGCCTCGCCCAACGCGCGCCTCGTAGCTAACATGCTCATGTTGCAAAGTAAAAAGATATGGCAGCGACTAAGAACAAGTTGCCTGATAATAAAATAAGTATCAGTCGATTATTAATAAAATTACACTATAACTATACTAAAATTACACATTATAAATAAGTGCAAATTTAGTTTTACTAGTGTGCAATTTTAGATTGACTGAAACAAATATGATGGCTTGAAACATAGAAAAAGAAAAGTATTTAAGCACATGTATTCGACAGATTTATGCATCAACAAAGTATAGAAATCAACGAATAAAACTGATGGTTGATAAGTATTTAATTAGCAATTCTGAAAAAGGTATACCTCCCCTGTCACGTACAAGCTTGTGCGACTGGTAATGTGCAAAAGATTAAAGCAACAAGAAAAGAAGGAAGGGACATGGTCGTGAAGACAATGCAGAAAAAATATATACGACAGAGGACAACGTAAAATATGATATTTGAGATGACATTATAGGGAGGAACATTACAAAGAACGTACGGTGGCAGAGGCATACCAATCAGACCTTGCCCTTTCTGCGGCCGGCCTTCTTCTTCTTAGCATCGGTGGCAAGTTTCACCAGGCACGCTTGACAGAAACTCTCTGGAATCACAGAGCGGACGGCTTCACTGGCGCCGAGGCAGGTTCGAAAGACGCCGTTTCAGGAGACTTGCAACCTTTAGAGCCTAGGAGCTTCATATGACTCGACCGCAGGCGATGCTCTTCAAAGCGCCCTTAAGAAAGCTCAGAGCTTCTTTAGGGCCCTGGGACCCTACGAACGGAACTTCAACTTTATGGAGAGGAAGGTCCGAGAAAAACGCCTTAAGGTCACCATGCCAGTTCCAGCACCCAGGTTCTTTTTTCTTTTTGGACAATCCGCACCCAGGTTCTGGTCCTACTTGCAGGTCTCCTCAAACGCCTTGGCCACGCTCTGATTCGGATTGGCAAGTCTTCTTTCATAAGTCTGTATGCTTCCTTCTGAACCGCCCCATTTCACTAATTTTGGATTCCATGCTAGCACAGAATGCATGGTACCGATCATTATAGTGCTGGTTTATGAAACGGCACGACATAACAGATACTCATAACTATCGATCGATACATATTAGATTCTCCCACGTCCATACATAGGAACTAAAATATACATATATATATATATATAAATATAATATATATATATATGTAATATATATTTATATATATGTATGTATGTATGTATGTATATAGGCCTGTTCTAGTCGAACTGGCACACATATACCCAGCGAATATTTGGATTTTTGGGCAACGGGGTCCTCACTGGCCAACCTCCCATTTTGGATTTCCAGATCGTTGAACTTCACACGGTCTCCGTCATCCCGAAGCTCCACCTTGTGGCCGCGAAGCTGCATGCATGCATGACCTCGAGGCCAAGTGAGTGAAAGGCCTCTCGCACGTACGCGTCGTTCCATCTCTCTCAATGGCCAGCACAGAGCCCTAGCAACAAAGGTCAAGAAGAAATTTTCAAAATAATGAAAGTGGGGGCAGTGAGAATATATCCCAGGGCTCAAATTAATAACGCTCCAGCTGAGCTGTTGTTACGAGATCTGTGAATGTGTACTTCTGTTGTGATGCTTGCTTAATGTTTTGAAAGGCAACTGCTAGGACCACGACTAAAATTAAAAATTTGCAATGGAATTAGCGGTCAAAATCATATTTCGGAGACCATGCCAACTCTAAACATCATATTTTTATGAACTAGAGGGAATATACTATCAATGTTTTAATTTTTTTTATTTTTATGAGCATGTCTTAGTGTGATAATTACTTTGTTGCATCGCTTTTAATTCTTGGTCAATTTACTTTTTATAATATTTTATGTATGTGTATTCCTGATTGGTATAGAGACCGAAAGTTATTCTTAAAAAAAACTATAAGTACGATTTCAGAATAATAACCAGCCTACATACACCCCCTCCACGCGCGATCGAACACTCCCTGCCATACAATCGACAGCAAGTGCGACAGATCTATACCACCGTACGTGCTCCATCATTTATCCGTACTAGATGATCTGACAGATAAACCATCCTTCACTTCACAGCAGCTTAAACAATCCATCGATCATGACAACATACTGCGCGCACTCGGCACATTTAATTCAATCAACAATTAATTAAACACCAAAGACACATTTGAAAGATCGAGAGAGATCTAGGAGCTCGATCTCGCAACCGGCAATCCCAAACGGTTCAGGGTTCAGACTTCAGACCTGAGAGCAGTACATACAGCACAACAGCAACCCATGGAGGTTTTGCTTTATGGTGTATTATTATGCAGCTGGGGGCCAAGCATGCATGCACGCACGGTCCCAGCCGGCGGCCGGTCACCGGCGTCGGCCTGGACGGAAGGGCGGGCGGGCGGCTAGTAGTGGCGGCGGCGGCTGGCTGGCTCCTTCTGGGCGTTGAAGTACATGGCGGCGACGGGCAGGCCCAAGTCGTGGCGGCCGGCGAAGGCGCGGGTGCTGAAGCGCGCGCGCACCGCCTGGCCGCCATCCGCCCCGGGCACCGGCGCCGCCACGCGAGCCTTCTGCTGGAACACCACCAGCACGTAGCGGTGGATGCCCACCGGCGGCCGCGGCCCCATGTACGGCACCACCTCCTCACCTGCACAGGGACAGGGCACAGCCATGCATCGTGGAGTTTAACGAACAGTCCTTGTTACTGGAATTCCACAGCTACTGTGGAGCTAGTTAAGTAGCGAAACGGACACGTGTCGATTATAGGCTGCAGCTATTGTCACCCACCGCGAGCAGCATCTTTTAATATTACACCTATGCGTCTATGACCTGTATGCAACATTTTGGCATGTTTACTGTTCATGGTGGGATTCATTCATATATCACACACTATGGTATGCTCCGAACAAATAGTTTTGCTCCTAGTCCTAACTTAGTATTATGCCTAAAGTGACGCGTTGTTTGGTTGTCTATATCATGCACTAGAGCCTAATTAATGCCGAAAAGGCTCTCCTAGCCATGCTTACAATGCAAGGGCTTGTTTCTCGCGAGTTTGGCTCATGGAAAGTCTGGTTCCAAGCAAGCGGCCATGTGATGCATGTAATTCAGGGAGCTGAACTATTTTCTGTAGAATTCCAGTAAATGTCTATGTTGTAATAAATTGTGTGTAAATACTTTGCTTGGAAGAGCCGGCAACTAAACCACCGAGAGCACACCGAGAACACAAGCCGCCGTCCATTTAGATCGACGAGACCGAGCAAAGAAATTATCCAGGGGAAAAAAAGGCTACGGATCGATCGAGCGAGCCATCGACCACACGTCGTGTGTCTGTTCAGGCGACGGCGATGGGCGGCGACGATTCCGGGCGACACGCGTCGCCGCCGCACAGAGCGCAGTGGGGGCGAGGGCCGTGTACGTGTGCAGCCGGCGGGGCCCACCGCCGCAGGTAGCGCCGCCACGTGTTGCGCCTCGGGGCACGACAGGTATCGCGCGCGGGGCTGCGTCTGAGCTGACGCTGGATCGCGAGCTGCGCAGAGCAGCAGCTGTGCGCGCCTGGCTCGAGTGAGTGAGGTTATGGAGTGCATCTACAGATAATTTTGTTTTCTTAATTTTACCACCATCTTTCTCTGTTAATGTACAGCGTATTTTTTTCAAAAGGAAGAATAGACATTTGTTATCTTTTTTTTTAGAAAAAAGTAGCAATCATAGGTTTGGTGCGACCTGGGAATGTTCTGATGAATTACCAGGTGTCCAGGTCTGTGATGTCTGCAGTGAAAGTGCATACGGACAGAGCATGTACAGGTAGCTAGGCGTCCAGCACTAGCATGCATGAATGAGTTACCTTGAGAAGAATCTGTTCCACCTGGTATGTTCACCACCAGCCTGCAGCTCGAGCAAATCGTTGCCCGGAAGGAACATCAAAATCGATCGATTAGCTCACAAACAAAGAAATTAAGCAACATAAACATCAACCAAAAGAAAATTCAGATCTAGCATAACAGTGCAAGATAGCAATTGTAGATGCTAAGGAAGAACAGAGCAAGCATTTCATAAGTAATCAAAAATGGATTAGTTAGTGAGCTGATTAATTACCAGTGAAGCCACTCCCTCATGGTCGGCTCGCTGGGGCTCGGAGCGTCCGGATCAGTCATAACCTACGCACAGGCATGCCAGATCAAGCCACCATTTCATCAAGAACTGACCAGCGCACGAACACGCATGCATGGATAATCAATCAGAAATCACAGCTGTTTTTGATCGATATGCCAACTAACCAGCGTGAAGAGATCGCTGGCCCTGCCGGCGATCTGGACGGCGGGCGCCGCGGCGGCGACGGACGGCTTGATCTCGGAGCCGTTGGTGAGGTCCTTGGTGCCGAAGCGCACCGACATGGCCACCGTGGGGACGAACAGGTCCACCACGTCGCCGATCACCCTCCCCACCACCAGCGGGTCCACGTGCGCCGCCATGGCCGGCCGGCAAGGAGCTCGTCGTCGTCGTCGATCGATCTCAGCAGCTACGTACACAAGCACCACCTGCCTCTAGCTCTCTCCCTATCTGTGTGCTGTGATGATGACTGGATGGTGAAGAAATGGCGAGGGGTTAAGGAATATTTATAGGTGGAGGAACGCGATGACAGTGCATGCGGTCGTTAATTGCCATTAGCCCCAAGTTAATCCCGAGCAAAGAGGGGATTGTGTGAGGGGTTGCAGCTCATCTCCGCTGGTTTATCTCCCTGACTCGGTGTGCTAGCTGCTGCCTCGCCTGCACGACACGTGGGGCTACAGGAGCTGTGTGCTCTGGCCCCCAGCTAGTACACACGGAGCTACTCGCTTTCCTCCTTTTTCCTCTGCTGCTAGTGTGTGGAATTATACGTCGGTTAAAGCAATTGGGAAGAGTTCCTGTAACTGTTTTGGTTGCAATATAGTACAGCCTGATTTCTGCATGATTTCGCTTTCGTTCCGTGGGAGGGCATGGGCAGTGATACTGTGTTCGTCGGCACCATGCCTTGTGTTTAGACTTGCAGCAGAGAAGGTGAGCGGAAACAATGGATGTCGCGGATTCGAAAATAGATGGACTAGCCGTGCTTGTTTTCGAGCGGTTAACCGTTTGGCATAAACCAGTTAGCCGATTAGTTTTCTCGAACAGTTAATTGGTCTTCTGAATTAAACGGCTAGCCGCTAAAACCACTGGACATCGGTTTGGGAGGCTCAAACGGGTGGGCGAAACATAACGTCGCTTTGCTTGTGCCTAGCCTACTGCCGAAGAGGGTGAACTGACGGGTCACTTTTGTCTAGCAACTAGCAGGGCAAGATGCAACCGAATGGCTGTAGATTTTTGTCCTGCTATGCTGTGCCAGAGAAGGCGATGGCTGGCGGGCAGGCGGGCGAGCAAAGATGCTGAAACCGAAGGAGTACGTTTCAGCTGTGTAGCGTACGTACTGGTTAAGAAGAGATGAGCGGAAGGGTTAGCTACTAGCTGACAACGAGCATGAGAGTATGACACGCTAGGGGAGAGTGCTTTTTGTCTAGCAAGCTAGCTGAGAAGATGAAACGGGACATGTTGCTGCTGTCTACAGAAATGGTTTATTTACAGCCCGA
Organism: Olyra latifolia; assembly: GCA_036346145.1. Lineage (NCBI taxonomy): Eukaryota > Viridiplantae > Streptophyta > Magnoliopsida > Poales > Poaceae > Olyra > Olyra latifolia. The sequence goes on along the minus strand of CM070528.1, from coordinate 44,573,459 downwards.
GATGTGGTGTCTAAAGGGAATTAACGGCTATAATATTTTTACTGCCGTTAATACTATGGATCCTGTTCAGGAAACGACGAGAAAGAAAGCCCTGTGCGTGCAAGCCCGTGCAGCTTGAGCACTGTACACAAAACCACCTCACAAAACCCACGTGTCTCCTCCATTTTCAGCTCTTTCACGCTAAGAAGTCTTCGACATCTTGGAACACCATACTTCGGCGGAAAGACACTTTCTAATCCCTTAATCGAGAAATAAGCTCAATGAGGAATCCAGTTCCCAAACGTCGATAGCTAGCGCTATCCATGGGGATCGTAAGTTTTCTCTGCTGAAGGATTCCTCTGAGATGTCGAACTCTAGTGATACCCGCGACCTCTGCATCTTCGACGACGTAGATGACCATGACGGGTATTACACTGATAGGGAGATGGCTCGGATCACCGACACTAATGGACACGCTGAGTGGGAGGAGGATTTTCCCGCACGCGGTGAGCGTTCGCGCTCCCCACTCCCTGGCCATGGGAGCCGGGACTCGGAGTACGTTCCCGAGCCCCTCTTGGACCAGTTCTGAGATGCCTCCGATCGGGATACCCCCATGCTGGATGGGGATGACGATATCGATGAGCTGTATCGTGAGATTGACATCCCGGATTGCGATATGGTCTCCTTGGGCGAGAGTGCTTCCTGTGGCGACACAGTGATGACAGCCTCCGACCCGATTCCTGCTCGCCAAGTCAATATGGCGAGCGAAGGAAGGGAGGTATCCCTCGAGGCGGCGGCTGATGACTGGCAATGTCGGGAATCAGCTGCTCGGCGCTGCCTGGATGAGACGCTAGGCCAGACGTTGGCCGAGATGAGAAACCGGGCAAGAGCTTCTGCCCGGGACCGACCTTGGCCCCCTCCGCGATCACCAGCTTCGTTGTGTCGCACATCGGTCCAACGTTGCGATCCGCCCGCATCTCCTTCGGACGCCCTCCTCAGGGGCAAGGAGCGCCTCAAAGCGCTCACCTCCGTTGTCCGGAGCATGAGAGAGACCCTAGGTGGCACCGACTTGGCCTCCATGTGAGGAGCCGTGGCAGATGACCTAGAGTGCCTCGCTTCGGGTCTCGACTTCTCCGACGCCCCCGGCCGTAGTCATGGTTGGGACAATCCACCCGCGAGACCAGGTTGACCCAAGGGCCTCGCCTCGCCGTGGCGAGTGCAGTGCTGCCCGAGACCGTGACCCTCATCATGACTGGGGATGTGATCCACACCAGAACATTTCCTAGGATAGTACCAACCGAGAGGAGAGCGGGAGTCAATCCTGACAGGAGTATCGAGAGGACACAGGTTCTGTAAAATCACCACACCACTCGTGGCATGAGGTCTTTTCACGGCTTGGCCTGCGGGAGGACGAAGGTGCCGGGACCATCCTAGAGCATCAACCTATGGCTGTAGGGCATTTTCGAATGCCCAGCGTGCCGTAGTGTGGCCTGCGAGGTTCAGGCCCGGGCACATAGAGAGATTCAATGGGACCTAAAACCCATATGAGTTCCTTTCAGTGTATGCCACCACCATCTTTGCAGCTGGAGGTATTGAGGCCGTTATGGCGAATTACTTGTCTACGGTTCTAGAGGGCCCTGCCCGGATCTGGCTGTTCAACTTGCGCGATGGGTCTGTCCACGATTGGGAGCAACTCTGCAACACTCTGCAGAGCAATTTTCAGAGTTGTTACACTCGCCCGGGCAAGGAGGAAGATCTCCATCGCTTGATTCAGATGAACGGTGAGTCGCTGCGTGCCTTCGTGCAGTGGGTCATTAAGGTTCGCAACACCATCCCCAACGTCTCGGACGATGCAATGCTTCGCACATTCAAGCAGGGGGCGCGAGATGTGCGGTTTACCTAAGTCCTAGAGATCAATGTGCATCTCACGGCCAATGAGCTCTTGCGGATGGCTGACCGCTACGGCAATGCGGTAGAAGCGGCGGATGAGAAGAGGATGTTCGATGAGGGCAAGGTTCCATCTCAACCCAGCGTCGAGCCCTCGAAGAAGAAGAAGAGGTCATCCTCGGAGGACAAGAAGAATAAGAAGAAGAAGAGGGTTCATCCAGTGCGGTCGCAGCTGTGGAGTGGGAGCCTGCGCCCAAGTCCGAGCAGAGGAAGCAGTACTCCTCAGGCAAGGGCAAGGGCCGGCCTCCCTAGTGCTGTAACGACGACCAGGAGGAGAAGCCCAAAAGCGGCAAGTATTGCAACCTCCATCAGGTCTATGGGCACGATCTCCAGAATTACCATACCTAGATAGCTCGATTGGAGGACTTCTATAATGGCAAGGGTCTGATGCCTACCTTGCCCGAACCGGGCGAGAGCAGCAAGGGCAAGCGCCTTGCCTGGGCAGCTCAAGTGGACCGAGTTGCCTGTCATGTTCTCCAAGGACGACTGTCCCTTTGGAACGATCAAGTCCCAGAGGCTCCCACTCGTCGTGGCCCCGACCATCGGTAACACGAGGGTGGGCCATGTTCTTGTCGATGGTGGAAGCGCGCTGGATTTGATCTCAATTTTGGTCTTGGAGGAGATGCAGATTCCTCACTCTAATGTCAAGGACATCGGTATGCCCTTCTACAGGATCATCCTGGGCAAATCGATAAGGCCGCTCGGCCAGATCGTGCTCCCTATGACCTTTGAGGAGCTGACCAACTTCAGGATGGAGTTGATCATGTTCGAGGTGGTCGACTTTTCTTCCACATATAATGCCATCCTCGGCTGTCCGGCACTGGCTAAGTTCATGGATGCCACGCACCATGCCTACTAGTGCCTGAAGATCTCAGACCCTAAGGGGTGATCATAGTAAGGGGTAGCCACAAGGCCGTCTTGGACTGTGATGAGCAGACACTGGCCATCATGGGGCAGCTCCCCTAGCGCGGTTCAGATCAAAAGCCGAAGAAGTCTACTCAGCTCAAAGTTGCCCTTCAGCTGGGAGGAGAGACCAAGGAGTTGCCTTTGTCCGCAGAGGAACCCTTTAAGGTCATTCATTTGGGGTCTTCCCTATGCCCCAAATAGGAACTCGAGCTCATTTCCTTCCTCCGGGAAAATATGGACACGTTCGCTTGGGAACCGTCCAACATGCCTGGGGTCCCAAGGACAATTTCTTGCTACCGTGAATAGACCAACTAGTAGATGCAACGGCGGAGTCATCTCTCACGAGTTTACTAGATGCTTACTCCGGTTATCACCAAATAAGCATCTCCATTTGGCACCTTTTACTATACGACCATGTCTTTTGGTCTCCGAAACGCTAGGGCCACGTTCTAGCATCTCATGCAAAGGACATTTCCTGACTAGATTGGGCGCAACCCGGAGGTGTGGTCAAAAGCATGTTTGAGTGGGATTATGTAAGGGATCTTGAGAAGACGTTTTGTAACCTCAAAAAGAATGGAATAAAGTTAAATCTGGACAGATGCACGTTCGATGTTCGTTCCGACAAACTGCTTCGTTACACCATCGGACTACTCGGGATTGGAGCCAACCTAAAAAAATCGAGGCCGTCGAAAACATGAGGCCTCCCTCTAACGTTGAGGAGGTCCAGCCCACCGGTGTTGACTACACCACGGCCCAGAGAAGCTTTGTTGCTGTATTTAGCGGCAACCCCCATGCCGTAAGTGCTGTGTTGACCGTGGAAAGGGAAGGCGTCCAGCAACCAATCTACTACGTGAGCAAGGTGCTTCACGGACCAAAGGAGCGCTATCCGAAGGTCCAAAAGCTTCTCTATGCCTTGCTCATGTCCTCCAGGAAGCACAGACATTATTTCTAGGCGCACCAAGTCTTGGTCCCCACTAGTTTCCCGCCTGGGGAGATCCTTAGGAACCCTCACGCTAGTGGTCGGATTGCTAAGTAGGTAATGGAACTGGCTGAGTTCGACATCCAGTTCTCTGCCTACACGGCGGTCAAGTCCTAGGTCCTTGCCGATTTTGTGGTGAAATGGACATGCTCGGAGATGCCCCTGGCGGGCGCCGAGCAACCTGAGGGTAAACATTGGACCATGTAATTTGACGGCTCGAGCTCTTTTGAACGCTCGGGGACTAGGATTTTTCTCATTTTCCCGAAGGGAGATCAACTCCAGGACATCGTACAATTACACTTCCCAGCGACCAACAACGCCACGGAGTATGAAGGCCTCTTGGCCGGGCTCCGGGTATGCAAATGGCTCGGGGTTCAAGGACTAACGGTGAAAGGGGATTCGCTGTTGGCCGTCAACCAGGTCAATAAAGAGTTTCACTGTTCTGATGACTCAATGGCGCAATACCTGGTTGAAATGGGGAAGTTGGAATAGTACTTCAAGAGCTTCGAAGTGCTTTACGTGCCTAGGAAGAAAAATATCTTAGCCAACCAACTATCCGAGTGTGGATCCTCATAAGAATTCGCTCCGGCAGGAGTGCTCATCGAGCACTTTTACAAGCCCTCTGTTACAGATGAGGCAACTGAGACGAGCAGTGGCATCTCACTCCTCGCACAGGGTACGGACTAGACCATGCCGTTGTTCGGTACCTGGCACATTGTAACATCCTCATTTTCAAAAACCAAAAATCCTTTTGCATGATGCATTGCATTACATTAAAATTATTTTTAAGAAAATGATTTTCAATAAAATGAGTATGTTATCGGTTTAATAATACTTTAAAAGTAATTGAGTTGTTTTAAAATATTTTATAAAGTAACTAAACCTTAAGTGTTTATTTTGAAAAGAGAAAATAAAACTATATTGGAGTTTTGTTTTGAAAAGAGAAAACCAGGAATTTTAAACTTTCCCTATTCCCTTGGACCCGCTTGTTATTCTCTCTCTACCTGTGGACAACATGGGCCCCGGGTATTCAGAGACAGACGATTGGACGCACCATCTCCTTGGACCAAGTCGCGTGGACCTTCCAAAAGACAGGCTTGGTGAACGGCGTGGCCCGACTCGCTCTATTTGGAGTAGGATCCTAATTCTACTCGAATACGTGGAGATAAGCGTAGCCGACTCGGTTATATCCCTTATCTTCCTTATACGGATTAGGGAACCAATCTGTAACCCGACCCCTTGCACTATATAAAGGGGGTCAGGGGTCCCTAGATCGACATCATCTTCATCTATGTCTTCATCATAATCATCATCTGTGATCTCGTGCAATCCCGACGAGAGCACACGGTCATTGTGATCATCCTTTGATCATTGTGATCGACACCCCATAATACAAAGCTCCGAGCACAGGAATAGGATATTACCTCTTCGAGAGAGCCTGAACCTGTATAAATCCTACCCCCTATGCTACCATCGAGTTGTGATCTTTCGCGTAGCCCTATAAAATATATTGCCGACACAATTCGTCGACAGTTGGTGCTAGGTAGGGGCTAGCGTCACGATCAGCTTCATCGAATTCGATGGCTTCAATCGGCGGATTCGTCTTCACCTACGCCCCCGACCAAGGTTTCGTCTTCGGAGATTTCGGCTTGAGATCCAATCTAACGGCAACAATTCCGACTAGCCCACCGCAGGGATTCCCTTCTGTTTCAGTCGGGATCATGGGTCTTTGGCTCTTCTAGCTCCTCTCGCTGGAGAAGAATCAAGTGGCCACGCTGTTCCTAATCTGGATCGTGATCAGATCCAATCGGGAATTGCAATTTTCCAGTTGTGCAACATCCCGTTCGGATTGAGAAACTCAGCCACTATTTTCTATGAGATAACACGCTGCCTTCTCCAGTCCGGGCTAAGGGGTGGAGCCCAACAGAATACCCTCTTGGGGCGAGCTTCGAGTTACGCTCGAGACAACTCTAACCAGATCTGCTTCCCGAGTGGACATTAGGATGCCATTCGGATTAACCAATTCGGCTGATAGGTTTCAACAGATCTATTCTACCGAAACTCAGTCGGGTTTCCTTCTGCCAGACAATCCATCACGAGAAGTGGGAGTTATAATCACCCCCTTTGATGAGCCAACAAGTTGGGATCAGTTAAGCCTCTCTTACTCGGAATCCGAGTCGGAAGACAGCATCAGCTGGTTCCCTGACTGTCGCGGCGTTTGCGTGGTGGATGGACAACCTTCCGGGTCGGTCCTGCACCAGCTAGATGAAGCAGGAGCCGAGCATAACCGTGGAGGTGGAGAAGATTTGCGCGATAGATTGCGCAGTCGAGCGCGTGAAGTTCAGGAGGAATTACTCCAAGTCCGTATGGGAGATCACTCGGTCTTCCGTATGCCACAGCAGAATATCCTTGCATGTAAGACCCTCTTGGACAATGTTGGTCCGTTACTAGAGGAAAACAGCCCCGCAACACCGATCATGGAGCAGATTAAAGCCATGGTGACGGAGGCGGCTGTCCAAGGTACTCGGGATCAACAGGCCGACTCGGCCAGAAGCCAGACCGCCACAAGCAAAACTCGGCGCAGTAGGCACACGCCAACTCACGGGCAAGACGCTCGCAAAAGTACAAGTCGCGACCTCCGCATCGACATCGAAGCTCGGCGGAGGGAGCGAGAGGAAGGCCGGCGCCGCACTCCGCCGCGCCGAGTACTTCCCCGTCAGTCTCCTCCCCCTAGGGACGGAATGATCGATGGGATCAAAGCATTCACGCCCCGACTTCGTCAGGTCAACTGGCCCGAAGGGTTTAATCCTAAGGGAATTGTGAAGTTTGACAGGGAGCGAGACTCAGAAGCTTGGTTGCAGATTTATTCTCTGGCAATCAAAGCTTCCGGTGGAAGTTTTGATGTGATGGCAAATTACTTGCCCGTCATGTTGACTCCCCCGGCTCAGGGTTGGCTTGCAGGCCTTCCGGAGAACTTAATTGGTTCCTGGGGACAGCTGTGCGACCAATTCATCACCAATTTCCAGGGCACTTACGAGAAGCCTGGGAACCAGTGGGACCTTTATCAGATTCATGAGAGAAAAGATGAGTCGTTAAGGGATTTCATTCGGCGTTTCACAAAGAAGAAAAACATAATCCGAGAGATTTCTGAAGCGGTCGTCGTCGCAGCCTACCAAAAGGGAGTTCGCGACCCCGACTTGATCAAAAAGATGTCTCGGAAGCCCCCAACCACTGTCAAAGAGATGTTCGCTCTAGCGGACCGGTATGCCACCGCCTCGGATGCTCTTGCTGAGCGCCAGGAGGATCACCCGAGCAAAAACGAAGGCAAGAAAGACAAGCCCGAGTCATCTTCCAAAAAGGACAAAAAGCGGAAGGGTGAAGAATTGGTGGCAGCCACGGATCAAGGACGGCAGAGGCCATCTCGGTCCAATGACTACAATAAAGTAATGGAGGTGCTGTGTCCTTTCCATCCGAATGGAAAGCATGCGGCAAAGGACTGCAACGTCCTGAAGAGGTTCGCTCAGGAGCACAAGGATACTCCGAAGGAAGCCAAGCAAGATGATAAGTGTGATCCACCTCAGGGTGACGCTTACCAAGAAACCGAGCGCGAGCTTAATTACATATATGGGGGATCGGATGCATACGAGTCCAAGCGTAAGCAAAAGCTTACTACTCGGGAAGTCAATGCAGCTGTTTCGGTGACCCCCGCATACCTTCGGTGGTCTAAAGTCTCGATCAAATTTGATTGCTCGGATCATCTCGTTCACATCCCATGTCTAGGAAGGTATCCACTCATCCTGGATCCTGTGATACGGAGTGTCCGACTGCGCAAGGTCTTAGTCGACGGCAGAAGCGGGTTGAATATCCTTTTCGCCAAGACGTTTGATGAGATGCAGATTCCAAGGTCGGCGATCCAGAAGACTGATGCGCTGTTTCATGGCATAATTCCGGGAAACTCCTCTGTGCCGATTGGGAGAATTTCTCTTCCGGTCACTTTTGGCAATCGAGACAACTACCGGATGGAAAACCTCAGCTTTGAGGTGGCCGATTTGGAGACTGCGTATCACGCAATCTTGGAAAGGCCGGGCTTGGGTAAATTCAAGGTCGTCCCGCATTACGCTTTCCTAGCGATTAAGATGCTGGGCCCCCAGGGCGTAATCACAGTCCGCGGGGATGTCAAGTTTTCTTATCTACTTGATAAGGAGAACTGCAACTCAGCCCAGTCGGTGGAAGCGGCTGCCGAGTTGGACGAGATCCGGCAAGCGGCCACCACTCTTCTCGACGAAGGCGATGTGCCAAAAAAGAAGCAATCTAAGTCAGGCATCAAACCTAATGAAGATGTCAAACGCATTTCGCTCGACCTGTCCAATTCGACCAAAACGGCTCTAATTGGGACAGGGCTCGATCTGAAATAGGAAGAGGCGCTCGTCACCTTCCTCCAAGCAAGTTGAGGCATCTTTGCTTGGAAACCATCTGACATGCCGGGTGTCCCGAGGGAGGTGATCGAGCAATCTTTGAATGTAGACGACAAAGCCAAGCCGGTCAAGCAACGACTGCATCGATTTGCGTAGGATCGGAAGGAAGCCATCAAGGTAGAGATCACTAAACTTTTAGCCGCTGGTTTCATAAGGGAGGTGCTCCACCCCAACTAGCCAGCGAATCCGGTGCTTGTGCAGAAGAAGAATGGTACTTGGCGTATGTGTGTCGATTACACCGACTTAAATAAAGCATGCCCAAGGATCTGTTTGGGCTACCTCGCATCGACCAGGTGGTTGACTCCACTACCGATTGCGAGCTTTTGAGCTTTCTGGATGCCTGCTCGGGCTATCACCAGATCAGCTTGAAGGAAGAAGACTGCATCAAGACCCCGTTCATCACTCCGTTTGGGGCTTTTTGCTACGTCACTATGCCCTTCGGATTGAAGAACGCTGGAGCAACATATCAGCGTTGCATTCAGCGATGCTTCCACAACTAGCTCGGGCGTAACGTGGAAGCATACGTCGATGATGTTGTCGTCAAGTCTCAGGTATCCTCCGATCTGGTCACCGACATCGGAAACATTCGAGAGCCTGTCGGCATATAACATGAAGTTGAACTTGGAGAAGTGTATCTTCGGGGTCCCGTCGGGAAAGCTACTCGGTTTCGTGGTGTCTCACCGCGGAATTGAAGCCAACCCGGAAAAGATCAAAGCTATCATGGAGATGACTCCCCCAACTTGCCAAAGGCATGTCCAGCGCCTAAATGGATGCATGGAGGCACTCGGTCGATTCATCTCGCGGCTCGGCGAGCGTGGATCGCCCTTCTTTAAACTGTTAAAAAGCGGCGGGGCGGAGTTCTTACGACGCCGAGGCCTGAAGGTTTTGAGGATCTCAAACTATTCCTCACTTCACCACCTGTCTTGGCATCCCCATGCCACGGGAGCCGCTTCTGCTATACATCGCGGTTACCACCCATGTAGTAAGCGTCGCGGTGGTAGTAGAACGAGAAGAACAAGGACGTGTCTATAAGGCTCAACGCCCAGCCTAATTTGTTAGCGAAGTATTGGGCGAGTCCAAGGTATACTATCCCCAAGTGCAGAAGCTTTTGTATGCGGTCCTGATCGCCTCTCGGAAGCTGAAGCACTACTTTCAAGAACATCCAATTTCGGTGGTCACTTCTTTCCCCCTTGGAGACATCCTTCATAATCGGGAAGCCAATGGGAGAATCGCTAAGTGGTCAGTGGAACTCGCAGCTTTCGAGCTCTCGTTCAAGCCACGCAGCGCTATTAAGTCACAAACACTCGCCGACTTTGTTGCCGAGTGGACGAAGATCTGAGCTCCCCAGTCGTCGAAGAGTCCGAAACCTTTGGAACATGTGCTTCGATGGCTCTCTCCGTGACAGTAGCGCAGGCTGGTATCGTCCTCATATCACCTGGAGGAGAACGATTCGAGTATGTCCTCCAGATTCATTTTCCAGCTTCAAACAACGCAGCCGAGTACGAGGCACTCATCCATGGACTCCGTATTGCCATATCGCTTGGTATCCGGCGATTGGTGGTTCACGGGGATTCTCAGCTTGTGCTGAGCCAAGTACAGAAGGATTGGATTTGTGTCAACGACAATATGGCCGTCCACTGTCAGGAGGTCAGAAAGATGGAAGACAAGTTCGATGGGTTGGAGCTTATACATATCCTACGGCGAGACAACGAGGCGGCATATGAGCTTGCGAACATGGGCTCCAGCCAGGCAACAGTCCCGGTTGGGATTTTTGTCCAAGAGCTTCACGCCCCCTCCATCACACCGTAGGAGCAACTACCCCAACCGGATAAACCACCGCCTGAGTCAGAAGTGCTTGCACTCGACTTGGATTGGATGCAACCGTATTTGGAGTATTTGCAGGAAGAGAAAATTCCCGATGATCGGGGGGCTGCTGAACAAATTGAGCGCCGGAGTCGTGCATATGTGGTACTTGGAGGAGTCCTATACCACCGAAGCGCCTCCGGCATAGTTCAAAAGTGCGTATCCGAGTTGGAAGGACGTGCCCGGTTGCGTGAAATTCACTCGGGTATGTGCGGCCATCATGCTGCTTCAGCAACATTGGTTGGCAAAGCCTTTCATCAAGGGTTTTACTGGCCGACGGCGGTCTCGGATGCAAAGGAGATCGTCCGAAAATGCGAGGGTTGTCAGTTCTTTGCTCGGCAGATTCATGTGCCGGCTCAGGAACTTCAGACGATCCCTATCACCTGGCCGTTTGCCGTCTGGGGGCTTGACATTATTGGACCCCTCATGAAGGCCCCGGGTGGATTTGAACATATCTTCGTTGCCATTAACAAATTCACCAAATGGATTGAAGCTAAGCCCGTGACCAAGATTACGGCAGCCAAGGCCACCGAGTTCTTCCAAGAGATCGTCAGTCGGTTTGGTGTGCCCTCTCGGATCATTACGAACAACGGCTCTCAATTCAGAAGCGACGAGTTTTAGAACTAGTGCGAAGATGTGGGCATAAAGATTTGCTTTGCTTCGGTGGCACACCCTCGGAGCAATGGGCAAGTCGAGCGCGCAAATGGCGTGCTTCTACAAGGTGTCAAGGCACGCATCTTCGATCGGCTCAGGCCATATGCTACAAAGTGGATGAAGAAATTGCCCGTCGTGCTCTGGGGGCTTCGCACAAGTCCCAATCGGGCAACGGGGCAGTCGCCTTTCTTCCTTGTATATGGATCAAAGGCGGTCCTCCCAACGGAGCTACAATTCGGGTCACCCCGAGTTCAAAAATTCAACGAGGACGAGTCAGAGGCCAGTCGGATTGACGAACTCGACCAACTGGAGGAAGCTCGGGATGCTGCAACTATTCGGTCGGCAAAGTATCTCCAAGGGCTGCATCGTTACCACAGTCGTAATGTGCAGGATCGCGCCTTCTCGGTTGGTGATTTGGTCCTTTGGGTCAATCAGTCGAGTGGCCATAAACTCTCCCCATGCTGGGAAGGTCCGTACATTATTGACTCAGTGGCGCGATTGGGGGCTTACCGACTGAAGCGAGAAGACGACACTATCATGGATAATTCGTGGAATATCGAGCAATTACGTCGGTTCTATACCTAACGGCCGTTGTACACACATTTACAATTCAATAAAGATAAGTCTTCGTTTACGCTATCTTTACGCTTTGTGCAATTCAGTTTCTGATTTGCTACTTATTTGTGTTTCAATTAAGTAGTAAGTCGGGGGTACACCTAATTAGGTGCGCAATTGCGCACCCCTTTTTTTTTCTCTTTTATTGAGTTTGATTTGACTTGCTCCCCAGTCGGATTCTGACTAGCCAGTAAGTCGGGGGCTACACCTAATTAGGTGCAATCTGCACCATATCGATATCTTTCTTTTTTAGATCTTGTTGAGCCTAAGTATTGTTCGTTCCGAGTAACGAAACTCTTGTCTCCACGCAACACTCATACTTCCTGACTGCATTTTTGGAGACAGAGCTCCGCGCCAACTCGTAACGCTAAGGAACTTTGATGCGCTTGGCAGAGTGCTTAGTAAAAAGAACCTGATCTACTCGGGCAAAATACAGAATCAATCATGGAAAGATAACATGTTATATTGGAAAAACTGTTTACGTACAGTGAACTGATAATTTACAAGAGATTCCTGTGTTTACAGGGAATCTAGATCTAAGTTATCTACAAGGGACTCGGCTGCCGGCTTCACTTCCTTAAGCAGGGCCAGTGCCTTCTCCTCGGTGCAGGCGAAGCCGTCCTTGACAGCCTCAAGCTCGACTTGGGGATATAGTGACTTGACGATTCCCAGCGCTTGACTGGTGCTCATCAAGTCAACTTCCTTGACTCAGGCCTTGAGTTGCTCGGAGGCTTTGGTCCATCTCTGGATCTGCTCAGCCCGGTTGCTTGGCTCGGTGTCACCGGCATAGAGCCGCCGCCGAGTGGGCTCCACGGCTACTAGGAGCTCTTCATATTGCGCTTGCGCAGTCTTGGCGTTTTCATGCAAAACGTCATACTGCGCTTGCGTTTTCTTCTTGTACTCTGTCAGCAGAGACATAAGTTCAGTTATATAACTGGGCAACACTGGAGATTTGAAGTCGGTCGGGTTAAGGGTCTTACCCTCTAGCTCGGCGACGGCTCGGGCCTCCGACTCCTCCATGGCCAGCCTCTGGTCCTGGGACCTCTTCAGCTCTACATGGGCGGTGGCCTCAGAGTCCTTGGACTTGGCCAGCTCCTCCCATAGGCTGGCGATCGTGGCGTCGCGAGCTGCACAGTGAGCAGAAGGTGATGTCACTCGGTCGCACATAAAACTCATAATCCTGACCTAGGTCGGGATACTTACATCGAAGGGAGCCTGTAAGGTCGAACTTCTCGTCCTACAGCTCCTTGATCTAGGCCTGTAGCTCCCGACGCTGCTTGGACGTCTAGATCTGGGTCTCAACTACTTGCCCCTCCACGTCTTTAATCCGTTCTATTTGGGGGAGGAAGTAGTTGAGAAACTTGGTTTTCTTCTCGGAAAATTCACCAAGTTCCTACAAGAAGAGTGAATAATGACTATTCTACCTCAAGATGACAAAACTTACTCGGCTGATTGGAAGACTTACCCTGACCAGTCTGCCGCATTCAGCGGCCTGCTCGTAGAAGGTCAACCTGGCCTTCTCCTCTGCCTCATCGTTGAGGAGGGTCCAGTCCCCGGCCTCGTCCCTCCAGGCTACTGAGAGCTTGGGCTCGGCTTCCTCGTCGCCCCCGTTGGTCGGCTTCGGGCTCGGGGGGCGTCGGCACCATCTTCGCGGACCTCGGCCTCCGACGCGGCCTCTGTCGGCTCGGTTGGCGGAGTGATGGCGTCAGTTGTCGGGGGAGGAGGAGAAGAAACAGGAGGGGGAGGAGATGCTGCCTGGCTCGGCTCAGCAGGCTTCGGTGCTGGCTCGGTCAGGCGGTCCGTTGGAATTTCCTCTGACGGTTTCCTGAGAGAAGGGAATACTTCAGTACAACAAGAGCACATCGAAGTCTACCAAGGAGTGTCGGAGTCGTGCTTACCGGCTCGAAGTCTTAATCTTTATGTCAGCGCCCTTCTGAGCGGAGGACCCGCTTGAGGAGGCATCGGGCAGGCCACTCGGCCTGGCCTGGGGCGCTGCAGGCTTAGACGCCGAATGCGCCTGCTTCTTCTTCGGCGACATCCCGCGACCTACCCTCGGAGGACGAGCCGCCTGACTGCTCGGCCTTCGGGCCGACGTTGGCTGGCTCGCTCCTTCCTCAGGGGCTACGCGGACCGTGGGACCCGAGCCTTATTGGCTAGGCCCCTCGGACGGTAGGGCATCCTCCTCCTCGAAGGAGATCGGGCCCTTGCCCTTCTTCGCCGCGGGAGCTTCTTCAGGCTCCTCGACCGGGTGCTTCTCGCCCTTGTGGGCAGGGGCCTCAGGCGTCGGGGCAAGGGACACGAAGGCCCAGCGGTCCTGCACAGAAACACAGCCTTCATGAGTTGGTATGATGGCCATAAAATCACTCCGCAGGCATGAAACAAGTATGAAGATTACTCGGTCGTTACCTCTGGTGGCGGATTGACGAGGGAGAAGTTTCGGGGACACCCTTGGTTGAAAATGGATGTCCCCGTGCTGAAAAATTCCGTGAGATGATCAGCAGCAACCGAATGGGAGATCGGGGTAGCTACTTCCCGAGTCGGATCGGTTGGCCCGGTGTATTCGAACCCGAGCCGAACCCTTTCCTTGAGAGGCTGGACGTAGCGCATCGTGAAAGAGACAGCGATGGTCACGCCGGTCAGCCCCTCTTCTTTGAGATTTTGGATCAGGCCGAGTAGCTCGGTGACCTGATCCATTTCAGAGGAGGGGGAGGAGAGGTCCAAGAGGAGAAGCTCGGGGCTTCCTCCCATCAAAGGAAGGAAGACAAGGAGGAGGATTGGTGCAATAGAACCACTCCTGGTTCCATCCCTTCAAGGAGGTCCGGAGTGGTAGGGAGAAAAACTCCTTCTTGAGGCCGCTACGTAGTTGGAATCTGGCCCCGCCGACGGCCTTAGGGGCACTGTCGTTGGGAAAGGCTTTCAAGTGGAAAAGATGGCGAAAAAGGGCGAAGTGGGGAGCAAGCCCCAAAAAACCTTCTCAGAGTTGAACAAAAAGAGAAATTTGAAGAATGGAGTTGAGATTCAAGTGGAAAACTCGATTTTATAGTGGTTGAGCAGACCACGAAGGAAGGAAGAAGCGGGGAGTCCGAACCCGCGAGAGAAGAAGGACTCAAAAAGAATTATCTCCTCTTGGCGAGGAGTGGGGGAAGACTCACCCGCGGTGGCGCGCCAGCTGATGAGTTCTTGATCTGGAAGAACGCCGGCGTCGACCAGGGCCTGCAGCCGCTCCTCAGTGGTGACGGAGGTTGCCCAGCTCCCCGCCATTTGAGAAAATGTGGTGGAGGATTGGGAGTGGCAAGATTGGATCTGGAGATTGATGGCGGCGGTAGCGCTAGGGTTGCTCTACGGTGGCAGAAGTGGGAAACCCTAGCGGTAGCGCTGTGGAAGATGAACGGACTTGGGCGCACAGTGCGAGCGTAATCGTTCAAATGCCCTGGCGTGTTCCATTTAAAAGAAAATGGGCGACGTTTCAGTTTCCACGCTGGGTGGGAAAGAATGAAGCCCTAAATCAACGCTTCAAGATTCGAGCCCTGACTTGGGTTCCTGAGAGCATGCCCCCCATGGGCCGCAAGCTGTACACATCATTACTCGGGTATAGATGCCACTCGGATCAAACCTAGTCGGAAAAAATAGCGTGCCCCCAGTCGGGTCTCTTGCCAGTTGTCAGTTTCTGAGAACTGGGCGCTTCCCGGGTTAAAACTCAGCTCTTGATGTACCTCCTAGGGTCAATAGCCGGTCCGACTTTTAGTCGGATCGGGCATTAAGAGTTACCTCTTCAGTCGGGTCTCAGTGGCACATCCTTGGATCTTTCGTTATCATGACGAACACCACTCGGATGACCTTGACTTGGGGGTGGGCGTATTCTCCCGAGAATCACTAGCTTGACACCGCGCCGAGTTGGGTCAAGGCGCCTGAACACCCTACACAAATTGTGACATATCCCCTGCTGGATCGAATGTCGAGTTCTGTCAGTCAAACTCAAATGTCATGATTTGTTACGGGGAGGACAAAGAAGGGTGACACTGATCACTCGGCTATATCTACTTTTTTGGTATGCCTCTCCGTGGGGCCAATAACCAGCATACCGACCAGTCGGACTGGGTACCAAACATCTTTTTAGAGGCTTGAGATTTTCTCTTGAGTCCTTTGCAATTGTGTTGTTTGATCAGCAGGTTACTCGGCGAGCGGAACTACGTCAGCCAAACAAAGGGTGATGCCACTCGGACTACACTTGATGGGCGGCAAGTTGAACCCAGAATCAAAACAACCCAGTTACGAAGCACTCGGGGGCTACTGTGGATAACATGGGCCCTAGGTATTCAGAGACAGACGATTGGACGCACCACCTCCTTAGGCCAAGTCGCGTGGATCTTCCAGAAAACAGGCTTGGTGGACGGCGCGGCCCGACTCGCTCTATTTGGAGTAGGATCCTAATTCTACTCGAATACGTGGAGATAAGCGTAGCCGACTCGGTTATATCCCTCATCTTCCTTATACGGATTAGGGAACCAATCTGTAACCCGACCCCTTGCACTATATAAAGGGGGTCAGGGGTCCATAGATCGACATCATCTTCATCTAAGTCTTCATCATAATCATCATCTGTGATCTCGTGCAATCTCGACGAGAGCACACGGTCATTGTGATCATCCTTTGATCATTGTGATCGACACCCCATAATACAAAACCTCGAGCACAGGAGTAGGGTATTACCTCTTCGAGAGGGCCTGAACTTATATAAATCCTGCCCCCTGTGCTACCATCGAGTTGTGATCTTTCGCGTAGCCCTATAAAATATATTGCCTCTTTCCTCTCTCTTTGTCTTCTCCCTCCCTCACTGATTTCTCTTTGTGTCGACACAGAGAACCCCTCCAAATCCCCCTAAACCCCTCCACTCAATCAATGGATCATCAAAAACTCCCTAGTTACTTCAGTTATCATCGTAGTGGTGATAATTTACCACTAACCTACCCCATCAGCTCCTGCCTCGCTACAAAATCCCCAAACCAAGCAACTCACTCACCATTTGTTCCCTCTTCAATTCGGCTCGGGTGAGCTTCCATTTCCATATTCCTTGGAGGAACTTGTTCATCCATGCCCCCTTGACCCATTTTTGTTGTCGCATTGCTAAGATCATCACCGGAGACGATGAATTCAGTCGCTGGAGTTGCAGTTCTTCCTCACCGGCGCCGCACTGCTTCTTCTCGAATTCGTCGATGAACCCTGGTAATTCTCCCTCCTCTCTCTTCCTTTAGCACCCCTAGGTGTCGTAAAAGTCTTGGTCGTGGCCATTTTTGCTGGAGCACCGTGGGAGCTTGCCGCCGGCGTGCGTCCCCTTCTTCCTCATGGCCGGCCATGTTGCCACGCCGCGCCGCCCATGGTTCCTCCTCCGGACCACCTCCATCAAACTCCTTACGCCGTCGCCTTGCTCACCTGTCTCATTGCCGTCCCTCTCTCGCCGCCGCTCGGCCGTGCCGCCACACTTCGCTGCTTCAGGCATCATCGCTGCCGCCGCTGTCACTGGTCCGGCAGGCTGACCCCACTGGCGAGATCGCCGTGACCTTCGCTCCCTTCCCGCTATCTTCCCATCGCCGCCCCGCGCCGGAGCGACACTCCCCTACTCCCCTGCATCGGGCTGCTGACGGGTGGGCCCGCTTGTCAGCTGACCAAGCCAGCTGGGCCACCGTGGCTGCTTCTAGGCCACGTGTGCATAGGCGCATTCACGCAATGTGGGCCGCAAGGCGTTGGGCTAAGCCCATTTTCAGAGCCAAAAAGGTTTTTCTATTTTTACTGAAACAGTAGATCTTGTTATTTTTGTATCTTTAAATCCAAAAGCCCAAAAATTCCAAAATAAATTTCATAATGCTTATCAAAATGTGTTCTACCATTCTGTAACTTTTCATAAATATCTGAGAACATTTAAATTTTTGCTTAATTAATTTTTTCTTAAAATGTTTTTAAATGGTTATTTAGAGAGAGTTTTAGTTTCAATAAAATTACAAATAAATATTTTGGTTGACCAGAAAAATAAGATTTACCTTTTTGTGTTATTTTTGTATAATGATGAGTATACATGTGATTCCATGTTTTATATTGGCATTTGTGTTTATTGTTGTTATTTCGTTATTAGATTCTAGTGACGATAACATGCGATCAACCCCGCGGGGGATCTATAGGTTTGCGCTGATCAAGGCAAGTGCTAAACATTGTGCCTCTATTTGAAATACAATTTCTAGAAATTTACAAACTGCGTGTTATATTAAAACTAAAATTGCTAATTACCTAATTGCTTAGATAACACCCAATTAATAATTACTCTGTTAAAATATTCCTTACTGCCCTAGGTTATTAAAACTGTTAATATTGGACATCACCTTTGAATTAGGTTTTGCACATGCTTAGAGATACTTAGTATTGAATCATTGCCCATACTGGATAATTGTCATTATCAATTGCTTATTTGATCTCGTGATTTTAAAAGGGTAGTTGATGCTGTCATGCTTGCAAATTGGTTACTTGATAGTGGGTGCTATCGGGGGGTGGAAATGTTTTGTAAAACCTGATCAGGGTGGATGGTTTGCAAGGTGGGTGCAGTAAGTACGAGATTCAGGTCTAGTGTGGGAAACACTTTGATCCCTAAGGACCGATTCCTGGAGGTAGATGAGCTAAGTACAACAGTGTGACCATCGAGTGCTTGTATGGGCGGGCCCTGGTTGAGTACCCTTCGAACTCCTAGTTTGTCATTCCAGTTGGTGGAGTAGACAGTTGGTGCTGTTCTGTGAGCTCAAGAGGAGACTTCAGCCAACTAGGGTTACTAGTGTTGCTGTGAAATCCTTAGAGGGAATGCCAGGCTAGGGGAATGTTGGTTAAAGGCCTTGTGGTGCTCTTTTCCTTTGGGTGATTTCTAGAAAAACCACCTCTCGGGGGTAAAGCGTGCAACCTCTATAGAGTGTAAAACTATCATCATAGTCATGCCCACGGTCAAGGGTGGATGACGGGGAGCTGCCTCTGTGGTACTTCTTATCCATTTGTTGTCAAAACGGTGTTTTAAAGGAGAACCATGATTGCAATCGTGTACTTTGGTTTTTCTCCTCATAGTAGGTGCTGTGATCGATGAGGGTGTTTGCACGGTGGGTGTCGTGAGTAGCCAGATTTGGGCAAAATCGGTTGTGGCTAGGATTTTAAAGAAATTGATTCAAATATTTGTTTTCCTTAACACTTTTCACATCATTTTATAAAATCCTAGGTAAAACTTGCAAAACTGGCTTTACATAAAAGAACCCTACCTTTTCCTTGTAAGCCTTAGTTACATATTGTCAGCCTTGCTTGTTGAGTATAAAGTATACTCACCCTCGCTTTTCATGCGAGGCTGCTCATTCCAATGAGCAGGTCTGGATCAGCACCACCCCTACCTCGACGAAGAGATGTACTAGGACGAGGACTTCGCCGAAAGAATTCAAGATGAAGACTATCCCGACGTTTAGGAACGCATATCTACGGTATTGCCTGTGGAGTTGGATTTGCTTTGTTGGAGTTTAAACAATATTCTTATGAGTTTTCGCTATTAGTTGTAATGCCTCGGTGCCAAACTATTGTAATAAGGGCCATGTTGGCTGTACTATAATGTATTTTGTTTTATCCGTGTAATGGTTATGATCCAAACTGTTATACTGTGTGTACTAGCTACTTGATGCAGGGACTAGTATAGCATCCGACTCTGTTATTCGAGTCTCGACACACATGGGACACTGCCTGAGGATGAAGCTGAATGTTCCCGGCTTATAAGGAGAGCCTTCCCATACAGGTTGGTGGAGGGGGTCCTTTACCGCAAAGGCACTTGGAATCCTTTCTAATTGCATCTCTCAAGAGGAAGGAGTCTACCTCCTCATGGACATACACGGAGGGATCTATGGCGCGCACGCTTCCTTCAGAACCTTGATCGGCAAAGCTTTCCGCATGTGTTACTACTGGCCCACTGCATTGGCTGATGCCTAGAGCATCGTGATGACATGAAGGGCATGCCAGTTCCATGCCCGGAAGACACACTTGCCCGCCTAAGCACTGCAGACGATCCCTCTCTCTTGGCTGTTCTCGACTTGGGGGATAGATATCCTCGGTCCGTTCCCCTAGTGTCGAAAGGGTTGCAAGTACCTGCTCGTTGTTATCACTACATTCACCAATTGGATCGAAGCCAAGCCAGAGTCCGCCGTCACAGCATAGGCAGCTAAGCGCTTTTTCTACAATAACGTGGTCATGAGGTTCGGGATTCCCCACCGTCTGATCAATGGAACTCAGTTCACCAATGAACTGTTCCAAGAATATTGCGAGGACGTTGGCACCAAGGTTTGCTTTGCGTTTGTGGCTCACCCACAGAGCAATGGAGCTGCCGAGCATGCTAATGGGCAAATCGTCCAGGGTGTCAAGAAGAGGGTGTTTGACCAGTTGAACATCCTCGGCCAAACATGGGTCGACGACCTCCCTGTCCTTTGGTCAGTTCGCACCACGTCTAGCCGAGCCACATGGGAAACCCCTTTTTAGCTCGTGTATGGTGCAGAGGCCATTTTGCCCACTGAAATAAGGCTGGCTCTCCGCGGGTCCATTTGGTTGACAACATCGACCAAGAGCCTAAACGGCTACTTGACCTCGACCTCCTCGAAGGTTGCCGCAAGCAAGCCCAAATTCGCCCGACATCCTAACTGTAGGCTCTGCACAACATCCTAACTGTAGGCTCTGCACAGGCATGCAGCTAGGTCGACGTGGCCACGGACCTTGCATGTTGGTGATCTCGTCCCACGTCATGTTCAGGACTTGTCTAAAGCCAACAAGCTAACTCCTCGTTGGGAGGGTCCCTACGTGGTCGTCTCGATATCACGCCCGAGGACTGTACGCCTTGCTATGGAGTACCGGCGGGTTCTTACAAGCACGTGGAACTACCTGCTCCGCAAGTTCTGCGTTCAGTTTTTCTTCCGTTTGTCTTTGACGCCTCTGTTTTCTAAAACGCCGACCCGGGCAACATTGTACGTACAACCAAGGCTAGTGAATGTCATCCGGGCTCCCAAGCCTGTTCCTTACATGTCCTTTGCATCTGGTTACTACTTGTTGCCCGGGTATTCGCTCTCTTGTTAGCATCCATTGCGCGCCCCACACTTGTGCGAACTAACTATGACACCTGCCCCTTGAGAGCCTCGCACCTATAAGCCGATCCTCATCACATAGGTGACTCTCTTGGCCGATTCAAGGGTCCAGTCCAAGGCACGTTCACAACATAGTGCGGTCAGCCCGCAGTGTTCGTATGTGCATCTAATCCTTCTCTGTGTCCATATTAGGGCTCGCAACTCAGGTTCTCGGGCACAAACACAGTGGGGGCTGGGATAGGGAACGCTCTACTGTGTTTTTCTAAAACGCGAGTTTCCGTTGTTCGTTTTAGTTACCCTGTGTGTCTTTGGATTGCCTTGTGTGCTCTTGTTCTTTGTCTTTGCAGGAATTTGGACAAGACACAAAAAGGAATACAATTTTCATTAAACATATAAGGGAATACACAAGGCAGGAAGAAGTTACATTGCGGACCTATTCTATTGGTCCTCGAAGGCTGAGAGTTTCTCCCTCAGTCTATCGAGCTTGTCCTTGAGCTCCAAGACCTTCCTCTGCGTGGCCCAGCCCTTCACGGCGTCTTCGCGCAGCCCCTTTAATTCCTCCAGCAGCTCCTTCTGGCATTCGGTCAGCGATGCTACCTTCGCCTCAAGGGCCTCCACCCTGGCAAATTTGGCTTCCATCCCGGTGATCTTGGCCTTCAGAGACTACACCTCTTCGCACGCCTTGTCCAGTGTGAGCACTCCCTCCTCCATGGAATCCATCGCCACCTTGAGCCAGGCTCGAAGGATGTCCTGGGCCGCATCATCGCGGGTCAGCTGGGCGCACAGATCCTTTAGTTCCTTATCCTTCTTGACCTCTCGGCAAAGGAACTCGGACTCGAAGACGAACATGCCCGTCACGTCCTCTGCGGTCGCCTTGACTAGCTACGGTACACAAGGTAAATAGTTAGTTGAAAATTTGTTTTAAATTAACTTAACTTACTGTAGGTTCCGGTCTCACCTCGGCCGCTTGGGTCGCTACACGCTTCTTGAACTTGTCAAGTCTGTCCTCCTCCTTGAGAAGCTCGTAGGACGCCAGGATCCTCGCCACGCCCCCTTCCCGCAGCATGAATGTCTACTCCAAGACCTTGAAGGTCAGCTCAGGCGTGTGCAGGGACGAGCTCCTTAGCAGGTCCTCCGCCGGGGATTACGCGCCCGACGAGTCCTGCGCCAAGGGAGGCCTACCAGTGGGCTGATTGGCTTCAGCTCCACCTGCCTTGCCCAGGAGGGCCTCTTTCTCTCGAGGCTCCGCCATGTTGCCCGGGGAAGCAGTTTCCTCTCGAGCTTCTTCCTCTTCTTCCTCCTCCTCTGGCCGGGTTCCATTGCAACCGGGAACAGGGGCTCATCGTCGTCTGATCCCTCGAAGACCGACTCTACCAGGATCTTCTCAGTGATCTCCTCCAGTAGCTCTGCGGCGACACAGTCTAGAAGCTTGTCAATTTCTCCCTGGATTCGGCGCTCTTGTGCTGGAGAGGAAAGGTGTTTGCATATGGAAATTACTGTGGAGTGTGAGCATTTTAGAGGTGTACCTTCCTCTGAGGCCTCCGCCGCCATGGTTCTGCTCGGACGCTCGTCGACGGTCGGTGCGGCACCCTCCTCGGCCCTGCCCAAGCGCTCGTCAATGGTGAACACATTGCTGAGACAAGCGGCAAATTCTGGCCCTGGGCATCCTCCTCGCCCGTCTAGCCTTGGCCGTCCTCCGCGGCGGCCTTGATAGACGCTGCGTAGCTGGCGGCCACCTCCTCAACGTGACGGGCTTCCACCTCGGATGCCTTCGCCAACTCCAGGTCGACGTCCTCCATGTCGACCTCTAGGAGTGTGACTGGCGCCTTGGGCTTTTTTCCAGCTACCTTGTATTTCTTGGGCGGCGGCGGCGGCGAGATTGACGTCGTTGTCTCCTCCTACTCGCCCAGGCCCTTCTCGGACGACGCTTCTTTCTCGGCGCCGCTCAGTGTGCCGGACGGGGAACGGTGAGCTCCTTCATGATTTTGGCATTTAGCCGCTCTAACTCGAGCTCCTCCCTTAGCCTCTCATTTTGCTCCCGTAGCAGATGCAAACGCTCGTTCTCCTAAGCTTGGTTTGCCAGCTGACTCAACTGGGCCACTCGTTCTGGGTTAGAGCATTTAAAACTCCTGCACCAAAGCTTGATGTCACTTACCTCAGCGCAATCTTGGTACTCCAAGTGCCGCATCATTGGTCGGGGCCAGGTCGGAGCCAATGCCTGGACAGGGGCTGCTGCCCAGGCTGGTGCGATGGGGCGTGCCGCGTCGGCCGCGCTATACTTCATGGGTTGACGTGCTGCTGGCTTGGCGCCTACGGGCAGGCTTCTTCGTTGCTCCCTTGGCGCCTTGCTCCTTCTCGGGCACATCGGGCATGCCCAGCTTTGCCATCTTGCCCTCGATCATTTTATCCTCCTGCCGGATCAAAGATAAAAAGATGATGTTAGTAAAAGCTTGTCGTTCGGGCTTACGTGTTTCGAGTCCGGGTGACTTACGTCCTAGGAGCGCTCCAAGACGTTCCGAGGGAACTCCTCCATTTCCCACCCTCGTCATCCTTTGAGTCCTTGCTCCTCGGTACCCTGAATAGCTCGGAGATGCGCTTCTCGACCCACCTGTTGGAGAGAGCTACGGAGGAAAAAGAAAAAACATGAACCGGGCAAGAAAAAGCACGATTTGGGATCGTTGTGGAACCAAGTCCTAGAAATTACCCGCATTGTCGTCGTGGTTGAAGTCCTGCCACCCGCCAACCTTGTAGAAGGGATAATCCTTCCGCCGTAGGGGGCTGATCCGGTGAGCGATGTAGTCCTGTGTGATCTTCTTCCTAGTCAGCCCCGGCTCTATCAGAGCCACTATCTTGCTGATGAGGGCGCTCTCCTCCGATTGAACCTCAGGGCGCGGCGGGGCCTTCCCCTTCTCTAGAACAGTGCCGAGGAAAGCGAGATATCTATTCGAGTCCTTTCGGAAAAAGAACCACAGGGTCACCCACCCCTGAGATGGAATCTTTGAGATGGAAGGTGGGGTAGGCGAACGTGGCGCTGGTGCGCCAGCGAAATTACGCGCATCCCATGGGCTGATCCAAGTGACGGAAGTGCCCATAGTTCTGCAGGAATAGGCTCGCTGTCGCTATCGGCAGCAAGGCTAGGAAACCATCACGCAAATGTGTGAAGATGGACATCATGATAAAGGAGTTTGATTACTTCTACCTCACATTGAGCCAGGACTGAAGCGACAAATTCGCTCTCCGGTGCCCGCAGCCCATTGATGGCATAGAGTTCGCATGACACGAACTCCTCGTCACGGGGCTGCGGATGTAGGTCGTGCCCGGGTGGTGTCACATCCCGGCATCGAGATGACCTTGCAACTCCAATTCTTGCAACCATGCTGGTGTGATTTTGGTCTTCCCTAGGATCGCCATAAGTTTCGGTAAGAAGGAGGAGGACGGATCAAAAACAAGGGTTTCCCGTCGAGGGCGCAACGGAAGGAGGAGCAAGCGAAAGAAAGAGCGGGAGATGAAGAGTCTTTGGCACAAGGGAGTGAAAGTGATGGATCCTTGCCTCCTTGTGCCTATTTGTAAGTATGGAGCAATGAAAGGCAATAAAGGATGCGTCTTAAGGTATGAAACGGCTGAAAACCGTCACATGTCGCGCAATGATTTGTCATCCGGGAATCGCCGCGACGATTCAGCTTCCAAACACTGCCCCTATTATTCCGTTCCGTGTCCAACGGCTCATAAACTCTGCTAGCGTTTACTGCCCGATGCGCAGTGACGCGCAGTGAGGACCTTGCCCAGTTGGGTTGGTGCCCAGTTCGGAGATGAACATTACCTAGCTCAGGCGTAACATGCCTAGCGGTGTGACAATTGCCTGGCTCTCTCTTGCGATGTGTCGAATGTGGCCGCAGAACTACGCTGCCAAAACCAATTCCCCTCCTTTATGGTTTAAAGCCTCAAGAGGAAGGTCCTGCCAAGTAGTTTTCCACTTGAGACTCGGGGCTAGCTATCGGGGATTGGTTAACGGCTCATGGGCCGAGACTAATCCTATCAACTCCGTAAAACAATGAATGCCTTAGATGTGGTTCCTAAGAAGGCCCATTCCAGGTAGAGTCCTTACCCGGAGCGGCCTTGCTGGGGAGAAACTAGGTGTTGCCCGGATGAAGTTGTCCAGCTCGCCCTATCGTCAGTATCACGCCTTGCTTAGGATGGGCAACGACGTAATGCCCGGAGTGATCCTGCTTGCCCGGGCACCGACATAACAAAATGGCTCACTACAACGTGCCACGTGGCCACGTTTCCCACGACGCGGGGGCCGTTGCCCACGATCCATGTTGTTTGTGCAATGGCTGCGCTCTTGGCCCACCGACAGTTTTCTCGCCAACGGTGCGCGCAACCGTCTTCCAGAGATTCGGAGCCGACAGTTGGGGATAGGCCCTACAAATACTTATTTTTTATTATTTGAAGGACATTTTTACGGTTCTTTACACCGAGATGACCATCGAGCTCATGAGCATACATTGTAAACTTACATTTCGCAATACACATGCTAGAGTAGGATTATTGTCCCTCTCAGGAGACCCAAACCAGGATAAACCCCCGTGTCTCATCTATTTTCTGCTCATTCACGTTAAGAAGTCTTCGATGTCTCGGAACACCACACTTCGGCGGAAAGGGGCTTTCTAATCTCTCAATTCAGAAATAAGCTCGACGGGGAATCTAGTTCCCAATAGTCGACATATTGTTTATATGATTTTATTCTAAATGATCCCTTGTCTCATATCATTATATGGGATAAATAATGATTTGATCAGTACATGTATTAATTGATGATAATGTTTCATATACCATAGATATAGAGATATCAAATCAATAATGTAGACACATGTTAGAGAACATGGTATTTGATAGACCTACTCTGAGACACTACAGAGATTGTAATCTTACATGTGCCATCACGCTATAGTTTCGAGTGGTATACTTATAAGGCACGATAGTACTATTATCTCCCCACAGGCAGCAAGACTGCAAGAAGTGACCCTAGTCTTCCAGGAAGTCCTCGTAGTCCTCCACCTCATAGTCAGCATCGGTGTCGTCAAACTACGAGTCTTCTGCAAACTGTCCCTCGACTGATTTTCAAAAAGGGAAGGGAAAACAACAAGGGTGAGTACAATTGTACTTCGCATGTTAGGGAAAATGTGCAGCATGGGGCTTTGTACAAGAGGAGGCTTAGGATGCTTTGCAAAAATGCTAGTTTTCCAAGTTTTCTACTAAGGTGAGAGAAGGCAATTTTTAAAATAAGTTCTGGGGTGAAACAAAATTTATTTGCCATGATCTTTCCTTCGTCGAAGGCCATTTGCAATTCTGTCTGCAAAAACCATTTAGTCTTTCCTAAAAACCCTTTCTTTTGAAAAGAAGAATCTACCATATGAACATTCCCTTCGCATGTTTTTAACCGTGAGCACGGTTAGAATGATATTTTTAACTCTGCAAAGCAGATACACTTTACCCAAAGGAGATTTCGCACCGGGGCTACGTATCACAAAGCCGTTTGGGCTATTAGTCCAAATAGCACTTGCTCCGTGAGTCATCCCTGGGCACTCTGTGGGGGATCGGCCCAACGTCCTTAGTCCTTACGTTGTACAGGAAGGCCAAGGAAACACGATTCAAGGCGCCGATGAACATAGAAACACCATCCATGCCCATACTATTAGTGATATGGCATAGAAACAATCATCTAATATGATTGTACATTGTCTATGTTTATGTACTCTTGGATAATATATTATCAGTTTCATGAATAAACATCCTTCACATTGTTCATCAAGTATGACTTGGTTGTGAGACACACTGTCTATATGATTTTATTCTAAATGATCCCTAGACTCATATCGTTATGTAGAACAGTAATGATTTGATCACCACATGTATTGATTGATGGTTATGTTTCATATACCATAGATATAGAGATATCAAATCAATAATGTGGAGACATGTTAGAGAACATGGTGTTGGATAGACCTACGTCGTGACACTGTAGTGATTGTTATCTTACATGCGCCATCAGCCTGTACTTTCGAGTGGTATACCTATATGATCCTTAGACCTGAGATCATTATTGAATCCCAACATGTGTAGTTGTATATTTTGGGGTCATCAACTGCTACATCGTAACTGGATAGTTATAAAGATAGCTTTCAGGTATGCTACAAAACATGTCATGAGGTGTGAGCGATCGAGATGAAATTTACCCCTCCATGATAACAGGAGAGATATCTCTGGGCCCCTCAATGTGATTGATTTGGAAAGTTCATGGCCATGCTAATGTAATTAAAGAGTTAATCACGGTTTAGAATCCATCACAAGATCGAGTGAATAGTTGAGCTATCACAAGGGTGGCACGCATCTCGTCTTCAGCTTGACTAGTATCGTGCGACAAAGGGATCAGTATGCGAGTATATCAAGGTTCAACCGATATGATCGTTCTATGCATTTGGGGGTCAATATGTCTTCCTAGGAACCACTATTGACTTGTGGTTTGAAAAAAACTTTATGGGGCCACAACCATATGCGCATGAACCTAACGGGCCACACACTTAACGGGTTGGAATATGTCTAATGGATTGGATTCATTAGTGGGTTTCACGGATACTGATTCATGTAGGATTAGATTCACGCATACTGATCCGTGTAGGATTAGTTTTGTGGATACTGAGCCGTGTAAGATTAGAGTCCTGATGGGTCTTTAGCATAGAAGCCCATTAATGTGCTCTATATAAAGGGAGAAGGTGGGGCGGTGCACACACACGAGTTCGCCATCACGTAACTCTATCTCTCATGCCTCTACTGACTTCTAGAAACCCTAGCCGCACGCGTGCGGTGCTAACACACTGGTGCACAGCCCTCTGCCTGTGGATGTGAGGAGACCATAGAGACGCTGCTACGGTTGTTGCGGCGTTGATCGGTGACAAGTAGGAGAAAGTCGGCAAGATCGACTACTTCCTCTACGATAGTACGTACGACGTTGCTGCGTTGGTGATCGGTAAGAAGGGGACGTTCGACTCGACGTGAACATCTACTTCATGTATCTCGATGCGCGCGACATCGGACTCTGCTACTCTAACTCTCCTTTCGTTGTGACTGAACGTCAAGGGTAATGATCTGTGATCCTTTACTTGCATGATGTGCTAGGTGCTAGCGGTAGAAATTTAAATTACGCAAGCGCAACCGACCCATTCCCCCTTCACGTACAACCCAAATGTCTCCGAAGAACATCTCCACTAGCAAGTTGCTACTAGATATCAAAGCTTAATAGGCCAGGTCTATCCCATAATAGAATCTAAGGTTGTACTGTAAGGCTCACTTTGTAGGCTTATAGGATAAACAGTCCTTAGACTAGGGGAGGAGTACAAACATCAACCCGAAACCGTGCATACCCTGTACTATACCGTCAATCGAGTCCTCCCTAGTCAAAGCATTCAAGGGAGAGACAGAAAAACATCCCAATCTTGGCATTCTTCCCAATACCATATTTTCATCAAAAACACTTTTTTATAAATATTGCAATGACATGCCAACCGTAGTATAAGCATTTAATCCACATGAAGTATTTTTGTCCAATTCCAAGGGTAAGCATGGCATCGAGGTATTTTACATTTAATCCTATGGTGCAAATATTATTAAGGGTGTAAAAATCCTTTTATATTTTCCTGTTGTAGCTAACACTAACAACTACTCATTTGAAAGATAGCATGCAAGTTTAAAATTCTATAAATTCCTTTAAATCAGACAACGGTTCATTCATCATGCGTCAAGGGGACTTGCCTTGGTCGTACTTCGGGTACGGGTAGTCATCTCCAACAGCACGTTCCACGAACTCCTCGGATACTATCCTCACACATGGCAACACACCAAACTACCATAACTCAGAAATTTTTTATAAATACTTTTTTCCAAAATTTTACAGAGTAAAAATATTAAGTTTTGTATTTTTTGAAAGTCATTTTCTAACCCCTGGAGAGCTACTAGATTTTCAAATACCTTTGTTTCTACTGGAGTGTGAAGTTCAATATTTTTCCTTTGTCTAGAAACACATCTAATATTTTATAGAATTTTTCTAGAATTTTTGGAAGTCACTTGCTATTTTTAACAATTCCATTTGCATTCTCTGATTTTATAAATTAGCAAAAGGCGAGAAATTCCCCAGCGCAATTTTGGGGTCGGCCCAGCATCATGTGGAGCGACCCAAGACAAGACGTGGGTCTTGATTTAACGCAAAGACGCGGCGAGGGCACCAGCGTGTGGAGAAAGCACACTCCAAGGAGTATGTTTCCACTCAAACAGACAGGTGGGTTCTCTGGTCCCACCTGTTAGCAACAGCAACACGCTGCACGGTTAAACTCCACGGGCCCTATGTGTCAGTGACACATCTGTAGTTAACCACCAATTAATTACTAACTACACAGACCCATTGGTCAGCGACTCAACGGAAGGAACAGGATGTTATTGTCGTCTTCCTCCGGCCGAGCGCAACCAGGAAGGGAAGGTCGACGGCACGCTGGCAACTCGGGCCACCACGGGTAGCGAGTGCCAGAGCCAAGGACCTAGGCTTCTCAATGAAGCTAAAGGAAGTCATGGCATCACCGGAGATGGGCTATCTCGACGATGCGATGAAGGGAGGCGGCGGCAATCACGGCTCACCGTGGCGCCGGCCCGTCCTAGGCTACTGGCTATGCGCAGATGACGTAGAAGCTACTAGAGAGCTTCGAAAAGTTACCTCTAGCAACGGCAAGGGCGAAGAGGAAGGGGATTGTCCTAGCATCATGGAGGTCGGTGGCGGTCAGAACAGAGGCCTCGTCGACATCGAGTTCCGGCGAGCTCTAAGCCATAATAGGAGCATGGGGGTGAGTGCAGGGTTCCTATGGTGCTCTTAGAGTAAGGAATTAGGATGAAACTTACTGGCGGCGGCAAAATCGAAAAGAGGGCAATTTCTGGCCGACGGCGCTTCACGGGTGCTTTGGTGAGCTAAAAGGTGAGAGGGACAGATTAGAGAGGGGACAATGTAGGGGAAAGAAAGGGCTCTTTGTTGAGCTCAGGTTCGAGCTAAGTGGCTCATCAACGGGCGCGGGAGGCTGAACTGGAGGGTGACCGTGGACACGAGCGGAAAGAGGAAACAAAGGATAGGGGTGGTATGGGGTTTTAACTACTCGGGGAGGGTAGGAGGCATGGGCGGCGGTCCGAGAAGCTGACCTGCGGGTCCAGGACATCGGCGAAGCACATGGATAGCAATGCCGACGGGTAGAGACATGGCATTGAAGGCTTGTCGCCGCACGGGTAAGCTACCGGCTCAGTAGAGCAGAATGATGAGTTAAGGCACAGTGAGACATGACGCCATGCCATGTCGTGTCATGCGGCACAGTGCCGCCTCGAGAATGGCTGGCGGAGGCGACGGCATGGCACACGCAGCGTGGCAGGAGCAGCGCGACACGGGTGGCATGGGATGCTCGGCCATCGAGGGGAAGAAGGGGAGCGTGGGCACAATCGTGTTGGTACGGTCACGCATGTCACGGTCGTGGAGAGGTGTGGACACGATGTGCGAGGGGCGTGCGTGCACAAGCGTAGGCGTTGTGACACAAGCATGGCGAGAGCAGAGGGAGAGACAGAGGAGCGAAGGGAGATAGGGGCAGGCGTGGGCGTGGCTAGATTGTGGCTCGTGCTGCCCGGCTGGGCCAAGAGCAGAGCCGTGGCCAATCTGAGCCGAGGAAGGAGGTGCCCATGAGAGCGAGGGGGCACGCGGGACTGGTCTAGGGGTGCAGGAGGTGGCCCGCGAGGGAGGTGCGCGCGTGAGGGAGGAAACGGGCCAAGAGAGGGGGCTGAGCCTAGGAAACTTTTTTCTTTTCTTTTTCTTTTCTCTTTTCTTTGTTTTATTTAATCTATTTAATATCAGGGATTGGGGGTGGTAGATAATTCTCAAAATCTAGAAATATGTTCAAAGATTGAGTTCACATATTATTTACATTTTTCCTAGCATTTGAAATTTTGATAAATTAAAATCCTTCGGTTTTAACCATTACTTGATTTTAATACTTCAATTTCTTAAAATTTACAAAGTAAAATAGTCCAAGTTTTATTTACTTAATAAAAATTAGAGTGCTATAATTAAATATACTAAACTGGTCATCGTCACCACTATGTTGATCTCATCAACTCTTGACTACCCCTTTTTTCTAATCTCATCAAACATACGACGTACGGTATGCAATACCTTGGTTCCATCGTAACAAATTGTTGACACCAGAATTTGGCAAAAGCCGATGGGCCAAAAAGTTGGCTTGGGCCTTAAAGGAAGCGGGCTAAAACGAAGTAATACGATGGCCCAAATCAGCTAACGAGTATGCATGGAAGGATCCAAATTCGGCGAGGAAGAACGGCTAGAAGGATATAAGTGGAAGGATGAGTTCGGATCGACCAAAAATATGGTATATTAGGATAAGTTAGTTAAATATGGAAGAACAAGTCGAGTTTGTATCAGATACAAGTCAAGACTCGTAGTTATAGTCGAGTCTAAAGGTCTGTATAAATAGTTTGCCCCGAGGGTGTGTAATGGGACACACATCAATCAAATATATCTACTTTTACCCATTCTTTACTTTTCATCGCATTAGAGTAGTTTCGTCGTATTTAGATTTCGATCGACTTATTGTGCATCGCCTTTCGATCGGCTTCAAGATACAACCTAGGGGTTCTTGCAAGTAAGTATTGTCTCGATTAAGTTTGATCTACGGGCTTGCATCGACTTTCGGTTGAAACACTATCTTGGTTGATATTGCTGCGCATCGCCGTTTCAACCAAAGGTTAGGTTTCACCTCTCTTTCTGTTGTTCAAAAAATTCGTTGGCGGTAGATTCTTTATCCCTTGTTCTATCGACTTATAGCTTGCTATTTGTCAATAATCTGTTTACCCTTTCTTTTTATCATCTAGACAACATCATCGGCTAGTTGATAGTCTGTTTACCCTTTTTCTACTGCTCTGTTGATTCCATCGGCTTAGTAGTAGACTGTCTACCCTTGAAAACTGCAAACTGCAGACTTAGATCCGATCTAAGCTGATAGTTTCGTTATCCGATACTCTGCTCAAATCTATTTCTAAGTGTTGCAGATTCATCATATTATGGATCTAATCATCTAGGCGAAAGGTAATTAAGTTCTCTCGCATATTGCAGGATCAAATCGACCGGCACGCGTTAGACCTAGCTCCCGGTGCTGACAGGGATCCTATTTCCTAAGCCCACGTATGCTGATGTAAGAACCCATTTTTGCGTCAACACACCTTTTGTCACTCGGTGGGACCACAATGCCTGATCAACAAGATTGTGCTAATGTCAACGAAGAAAATGTCATCTGCGTGACCGACTCTGACCTCACGGAGTAACAACATCAAGACATGGCGGCAAGGATGGAAGAGGTGAGACGCGCCTATCCTGGTGCGTTTCAGAAAGGCCGACACGGGAACACCATCTAGAAGGGAGAACTCCCCAAGGAGGTGGATCCAGCCAAAATCACGCTATGAGATCAACCCCAAGAAGTAGCGGACTTGGTGCACTAATCAGTACAACACGCTATGGTGAGCCAGTCATCGGCTTTCATCGCCAACCTGAGCTCGGTGATCACCAATAGTGTAAAGAAAATAGCGCATGAGATGATTGCCAACGAAACGCTTTTCAATCCTGGACCTGCGATCCCCACATATCCGCAGTTAACCATCAGCCAACAGCAGCAAATTTACGCATCGGCTTCGGCTCCGTCGCAGTCGATGAGGTATGCATCTATGCCAACCTATGCCCAAGCCTCATTCGTGCCTGAAGCAGGATCATCAAGGGCACCGCCAAGTCCTTAAGCCCGGACCTTGGCGACATCATTCTCATAGGCTCAACCTCCCTAGCTGACGCCTATGAGATAAACGCAACAATAGCCGACGCTGACCATGCCTGGTCTGGCGCCCTTCACTCTGGCAAGTCGCCAACAACAGTCAACCATGCCCGATCCGGCATACTTCATCTCGGTAAACCAGCCTCAGCAGCCGACTACACCCGGTCTGGCGAACTTCGCTCCGGTGAATCAACAAGTAGAGTATTAGGCTCCTCCTCAGTCGATACCTGTCTCCAAGCCAATCCTAGTCCGGACTCAGGTTCCTTAGTATTCCTAAACGGCAGCCAGGCCTATGGCCCTAGAACCCTAGATGAGAAACATGGCAGCCGGCATTGAGACTTACTGGGGGATCACCTAGTAGAAACTCAGCCAAGGCCTACCCATCCGACTGTCTTCACCCCACATCGGGATCAGACGATCCCCTAGTCGACATCTCCGCTCGTCGCTATGGGAGGCAACTGGCAGATAACGAAAGGTCATCACCCTTATCGGCTAACTTCGCCGGTCAGATCACCCATGTCTTGAGAGATCAATTCAAGGTTTAGCTTAAAGGAAAGAACATAGGATACATGAAGCTTTACCCGGATTGGATAGGTCAATATGCTTCCCACATTGGTTTCAAGGTCCCTGACTTCACCAAATTCTCAGGGGATGAAACAACATTGACTATGGAGCACATTGACCGATTCTTGGCTCAATGTGGGGAAGGAGGCCGATACGATCATCATCATGTCAGGCTGTTTCCAATGTCCTTGTCAAGGCCAGCGTTTGCTTGGTTTACGTCCTTGCCTGCCAACTCCATCAACACCTAGGCCGACTTGGAAAGCCAATTTCATGAGTACTTTTTTAATGGAAGTGCAGAACTAAGAATACTCGACCTTAGCACTGTCCGTCAAAAGCACGGGGAATTGGTTAATGACTACATCAAGTGGTTCAGGGATGAGCGCAATTGGTGCTATAGCGTGGTGCTGCCAGATACCTAGCTAGCCGATTTGGCTTATCAAGGCCTGTTGCCTCAGATCAGAGAAAAGTTTAGTGGTCAGGAATTCTCTAATATAGGTAGTTTGGCCCAACGAGTGTCAACTCATGAAAGTCGATTCGCTGAGATCAAAGAATTTAAGAATAAGCCAAGAAAGCTGAAGGCAAAGTCAGCTACGTGAATTGTGCATCGGATGACGAAGACTCATCTGATGAAGAAAATATGGAAGTAAACGTGGCTGAGTGGGTCAAAGGCAACAAGAAGAAGCTCGTGTGTACTTGGCTAAAGCCCTCCAAAAGCTGATTGGAGGTCAAGTACTCACTTGACGTAACCAACTGTGATCGGATATTTGATCTACTGCTCTAAGAAAATCACATCCGATTACCTAAGGGACATGTGCTGCCATCACCTAAAGAGATAAAGAAGAAAAGATATTGTAAGTAAGTGGCACAATTCTTACTCCCACAATACCAATGATTGCAATATCTTCAGATAACAAATCCAAACGGCTATTGAGGATAAGCTGACATCAGGACCAATGCTAAAGCTGAGAGTGACGTTTAACCAGTTATATGGAAAATATCAGGAATGTCGAAGGGAGCATGTGCAAGAAAGATTGCAAAGGGATCTAAACATGGAGCACAGGGAGTATCCCTTCTTTCAATTCTGCTGGGAGAGAAGGATGACACTGCCATCGGTATGGGACTGTCCGATGCAACACTTCCCACCACGACGATATCAATCCAGGAGCCCAAGTCCTAAGAAGCAAAGGATATCAACTAAAGATAGGATTGGGGAGAACAGGTTGGAGTCTCGGGAAGGCAAGACATGGAGAGAGCCTGAAAGGGAAGATCAGGGAGCCAATAGAATCCAAACCGCAGTGGGTTCCTGATGGATTAACCAAGACCCAAAGAAGACGGCTGCAAAGGCTAAGGACTCAGGAGCAAAGGGAGGCCGAGGCTGAGCAGGAAAGAGACGGGGCCTTCAATGAGGTAAATCTAATGGTAGTGAAGGAGTTGCATGGGGAAAATGTGCCCAATGAAGAGCCATCTTCTTCCAAAGCCGACATTAATATGGTGTTCATGCTTCTTGCTGAATACCAAATACCCAAGGTATGCATGTCAGACTCTTAAGGATTTACAGGAGCTTAGCTATGCATTGGGTCACAAGAGGCTATATTCAAGAAGCCTAGGGAGCATCGGCATATCAAGCCATTGTATCTAAAAGGGTTCATTGATGGTAAGCCGATAGCTAGGATGTTGGTAGACTGAGGGGCTACCGTGAATTTGATGCCCTATTCAACATGCCGAAAGTTGGGTAAGACCACAAAGGAATTAGTCAAGACCAACATGGTGCTCAATGACTTCAACGGTAACCCAATGGAGGCCAAAGGGGTCCTAATAGCTAAGCTCACCATCAGAAGCAAGACATTGCCGACTGCGTTCTTCGTAGTCGATGGCAAGGGGAGCTATGTAGTACTCCTTGGGCGAGACTAAATACATGCTAACTGATGTGTCCCATCGACTATGCATCTGGTCCTACTTTAATGGGATGGTGATCGTGTTGAAACGGTACATGCATACATGACTGCTCATGTTACAATGGCCGATACTGATGTTATCTAGCCGCTTGGCGACATTGAGTGCTTATCTAAGGAGGTACTAGAGGAATGTGACTTCATCAACGTCAGTCGATCTAGCTTCAAGCCGATCATGGCTGAGAACGAGATGGCTAGAGTCACAACATGCCTATAGGATCTAAAGCCATAGAAGACTTTGAAGAAAAGTTAGGCCAAGAGTTTATGTTGGATGATGCCTTGGAAAAAGTCCGCATAAGCGATGATGAAAAGAGAAGGCCAACTTTTGTAAGTGCTCAATTGCCCAATGAACTTAAAACCGAATTAATAAAGTTGCTTAAGGAGTATCGAGATTGTTTTGCTTAGGAATGCCACGAGATGCCTAGAGTAAGCCGATCATTAGTTGAACATTGGCTACCGATAAAATCTGGGTTCAAACCTTTTAAACAGGCTCCAAGGAGGTTCAATCCTGAAATCTACGACGCAATCAAGTCAGAAATCGGACGACTCCTTGAAGCTTGCTTTATCAGGCCTTGCCGATACGTGGAGTGGATCTCTAACATAGTCCTGATCAAGAAGAAAAATGGGAAGATTAGGATATGCATCGACTTCAGGGATTTGAATAAAGCAACTCCGAATGATATGTACGTGATGCCTATAGCTGATATGCTTATCGATGCTACATCCGGGCAAAAGATAATTAGCTTCATGGATGGCAACGCATGGTACAATCAAATCTTCATGGCCGAAGATGATATCCACAAGACAGCGTTTCGATGCCCAGGTGCTATTAGCTTGTTCGAGTGGGTCATTATGACTTTCGGATTGAAGAGTGCAGGAGCCACCTACCAGCACGCGATGAATTTGATATACTATGAGTTGATCAGCTTACTAGTAAAAATATACATTGACGACATAGTTATCAAATCTCGTGAAAAGCATGAGCATGTAGCTGATCCACGAAAGGTTCTAGAAAAGACCAGGGCGTTCGGATTAAAGATGAATCCGCTCAAGTGTGCTTTTGGTGTATCGGTTGGACAATTTCTAGAGTTTATGGTGCATGAGAGAGGGAATCGAGATTAGTCAGTAAAGGGTAGACACCATAAGGAAGTGCGAAGCCCGTAAGTGCAAAAAGAACCTCTAGAAGTTAATTGGCATGATCAATTAGCTCTGATGATTTATCTCTAATTTGTCGGACACCTTGGGGCTTTCACGCCTTTACTAAGGTTAAAAGCTGACCGGCAGTTTGTTTAGGAGAAGAAACATCAAGAAGCTTTTGAAGACATAAAGAAGTATTTGGCTAGCCCTCCAGTATTAATAGCACCTCAAAAAGGGGTCCCGTTCAAACTCTACATATCGGCTGAAGATGACTCAATTGGCGCAATCTTGGCATAGGAAGTTGAAGGCAAGGAAAAGGTGATGTTCTATCTGAGCCAACGACTTATCGATGTTGAGAGAAGGTATTCTTCAGTGGAAAAGCTATGTTTATGTTTATATTTCGCCTGCACCAAATTGAGACATTACGTCCTAGCTACCGAGTGCAAAGTAATTTACAAAGCCGAAGTAATAAAATACATGTTGTCTGCACCAATATTGAAAGGGCGGTTAGGAAAGTGGGTGTACACACTTATTGAGCACAATCTGAAATACGAATCCGCTAGAGCGGTTAAAGGACAGGCATTGGCCGATTTCGTTACTAGTCATTGTCCTGCCATCATTGAAGACATGGTTAGCATCGCCCCTTGGACATTGTTCTTTGATGGATCAGTTTGCAATTAGGGGAGCGGCATCGACTTGTTACAAATATCCCCGAAGGGCGGCATGTTTGAGTTCACACTAAGGGTAGAGTCGCCATGCTCAAACAAACAAGTGGAGTATCATGCTTTGCTAAAAGGACTACAATTGCTGGAAAGCGGACGAGCCGATGCTGTGGAGGTTTTTGGCGATTCACTTTTAGTCATACAACAAGTATCTGGGAATTATGAATGCAAAGATGAAATTCTGAGCGAGTACTTGAATGAGTGCTTAGATATCATTGGCTCATTTAGAACGTTTGAAATCACTCATGTTCAAAGAGAATAAAATTATGAGGTCAATGCGCTAGCACAAAGTGCGTCTGGCTATAAGCCGATGGAAACCAGGGATATATTAAGAGTTGCAACCATAGAGGATGATTGGAGGGAAGAAACCATCGGGTATCTGCAGAACCCTTCAGGGTGTAAAGATAAGAAATTAAAGAGAAGGGCTTTGAAATATGTGTTGCTCAATGGAATGCTATACAATCGGACCTTGGAAGGATTGTTGCTCAAATGTCTTAGTACGGAAGAGGCCAAAGTCGTCGTGGGAAAGGTCCAAGAAGGGATTTGTGGAACTCACCAATCGGCTCACAAAATGAAGTGGCTTATTAGAAGAACGAGATACTTCTAGGCGACGATGTTGGAGGATTGCTTCAGATATTACAAGGGATGCCAAGTTGCCAAAGGTTTGGTAATGTCCAGATAGCTCCAGCATCAACTATACATCCAGTTATCAAGCCATGGCCATTCAAAGAATGGGGAATTGATATAATCGGCCAAATCTACCCCGCTTCATCTAAAGGACACAAATACATCCTGGTGGCTACTGATTACTTCACCAAGTGGGTGGAAGCAATCCCTTTGAAACAAGTAACAGTCGTTGAAGCTATCGGCTTTGTGAAGGAACACATCGTATATCGATTCGGGATACCTCAAACAAATACGATAGACCAAGGGACTGTGTTTATGTCAGAGAGCTTTCAAGACTTTGCCAAAGAATTGGGTATTAAGGTGCTGAATTCATCACCTTACTATGCTCAGGATAACGGACAGGCTAAATCATCTAATAAAGGGTTAATTAAGCTAATAAAGAGGAAGATAGACGAGAAGCCAAGGACATAGCACACAACACTACTGGATTCACCATGGGCCTATCGGATTGTATGTCATGGAGCAACTAAGGTTTCTCCTTATCAATTGGTATATGGCTAAGAAGCAGTATTACCCTCGGAGGTTAGTATCGGCTTGTTGCAGATAAGCAAACAAGACGAGTTGCAAGCCGATGACTACAAGAATCTACTGATGGATAACTTGGAGGATTTATTTGAGCATCGACTTAAGGCGTTGGAACATATAGAAAGGCATAAGGCGCGAGTGGCCGGATACTACAATAAAGGAGTTGTTGCCAAGTCCTTTGCAGAAGGCGAGTTAGTATGGAAGACGGTGCTACCTGTTGGTTCGAAAGACAATCACTATGGAAAGTGGTCTCCTACTTGGGAGGGGCCATACCGTGTGATCCGATCGATGCCTAATAACTCGTACATTTTGGAGACTTTGGAAGGGGAAGTATTCCGCAAGGCGATCGATAGTAAATATCTGAAGAAGTACTACCCTAGAATTTGGGTCAGCTCTTAATCGTGATCCACTTGAAGCCGATCCAATCCGTAATAGCCGACATAAAAGATATTGCTTTCAGTACCACACAACACGTTGCCGTTAGGACGGTTTGGGAATTAAGTATGAATAGCGGGATAAGGCAAGTACGAATAAAGATGAAGGAAAATTGCGTTAAGTGCTTTAGTACATCAGATACAAGGCACTCGAGCCAAATCAGAGGGGAAATTATATAAATCGGCTTGAGGCCGTGAAAAGAAAGGTACAACACCAATGCATACTAAAGAAGATTTTCATTAAAAAGCTCGAAGGCTAGAATTTACAAGGGGCCTATCGACTACGTTACAAAAGTCGATCTAAAAATCCTAAAACAATCGAGGACGCTTATTCCCGTCGTGGTTGCAGCTGATGACAAAATTTTCGCTGCCACCGTGGTTGCTGCCGGAGGAGCTGGCCAGAGAGTGTGGTGGTGCAGGATTGGCTATGGGGCTTGGCGGTGCTAGTTGGTTGTCCTCATCATCGATGATGGCGATGGCGTGAAGGGCGTCAGCCCTAGGAAGTATGGCGGCGTCGAGGTCTACATCTCGATCCCCTCCACCTCTTTCCTCGACCGCCACAGCTGCTTCACCATCCCCTTCTCCCTCTTCAACAGCAAGAGGGGCAACATCGCCGGCATCACAGTCGGCAGCAATATTGGTAGCGATGTAACCCTCTTGGAGGAGCTGCACAACGGCCGCGTAGTCAGCAACTTCTTCCTCTGCCCTAACTTTGGTAGAGAGTTCTGTCTGAAGGGCTGCAGCGATAATCGAATCATTGTCCTCAACGGTTGGATAGCCGATGGGCTCAGAGTAGGTGTCATTGTCAGAATGGACGTCAGACTCTTCAAACAAAGTGGAGGGATAGGAGAAGGAAGAGCCTGAAGAGAAGTTGGCCGACATGGCGAACAAGGAAGAGAGTTTTAAATACAGGAGGGGTGGAATTTTGAAGCTTTGGTTGTGAAGAGCAATGTGGTAAAATCATTGTTATCGGCCCTATTTATAGGAGAGATGTGGCTAGTTGAAGCGTTGCAAGAAAAAGACAAAATCAAGAATGCAAAGGGTTTTGCCATGCAATGATGCAAAAGCCGAAACGAATTCCACAGATAGAGACAAGATCGGGAATATGAAGGGGCTCTGTTGTGCGACAGTACCAAAGCTGAAACGACTCCATGTGCTTTGTCGTAGGGATGGGCACCGAGGCCGGTGATATTTGAGCCATTTAATGAAGGTGGCTATAATGGATTTTTGGTTGTTGATGACATCAAGATGGAGTGAGAGGCTGATACAATACCTAATAATTTTGGGACATAAACATTATATCCCAAAATTAGGGGGCATGTGTTGACACCAAAATTTGGCAAAAGCCGATGGGCCAAAAGGCCGGCTTGGGCCTTGAAGAAAGCGGGCTAAAACGAAGTAATATGATGGTCCAAATCAGCTGACGAGTATACATGGAAGGATCCAAATTTGGCCAGGAAGATCAACTAGAGATATGGAGAATCGGCTAGAAGGATATAAGTGGAAGGATGAGTCTGGATCGGCCAAAATATGGTATATTAGGATAAGTTAGTTAGATATGGAAGGACAAATCGATTTTGTATCAGATACAAGTCAAGAGTCCTAATTATAGTTGAGTCTAAATGTCTATATAAATAGTTTGCCCCAAGGGCATGTAAGGGGACACACATCAATCAAATACATCTACTTTTACCTATTCTTTATTTTTCATCGCATTAGAGTAGTTTAGAGTAGTTTAATCGTATTTAGATTTTGATTGACTTGTTGCACATCGCCTTTCAATCGGCTTCAAGATACAACCCAAGGAATGTTGCAAACAAATACTGTCTCGATTAAGTTCGATCTACGGTCATACATCGGCTTTCGGTCGAAACACTATCTTGGTTGATTGTTACGCATCGCCGTTTCAACCAAGGGTTAGATTTGACCCCTCTTTCTGCCGATCAACACATTCCTTGGCAGTAGATTGTTTACCCCTCGTTCTATCGGCTTATAACTTGCTATTTGTCGATAGTTTGTTTACCCTTTCATTCTATCATCTAGACGACATCATCGGCTAGTTGATAGTCTGTTTACCCTTTTTCTGCTGCTTTGTTGATTCCATCGGCTTAACAGTAGACTGTCTATCCTTCAAACTGTTGACTTAGATCTGATCTAAGCCTATAGTTTCATTATCAGATACTCTGCTCGAATCTATTTCTAAGCATTGCAGATTCATCGTATTATGGATCTAATCGGCTTGGCGAAAACTGATTAAGTCCTCTTGCCGATTGCAGGATCAAATCGGCTAGCACGCCTTGGACCTAGCTCCCGGTGTTGACGGGAATCCTATTTCCTAAACACGCGTGCTAACGTAAGAACCCGCTTTTTGTGTCAACACAATCCCAAGCCAAAAGGATCTAGCCCTACTAGTAGTGATCCACATGCACCAATCACTCAGGCTAACAACACGATGAACTGCTCACGTGGGAAGCAATAGGATAGAGCACAGTATAGTCCATTCCACATATGAACCCAATGGATTAGTAGATCCAATCTACGAAAACTGCATATCACATATGCTACTAATCTTGATCAAATTCTATATAGGATGGCTCTAATACCACTAAAGAGGAACGCGGTTATACTATGCTAGCACAAATCAAAATTCAACCGTGAAAACCTAGAAAATCCTATAAGTAGATGATTATAGATCGT
Source organism: Olyra latifolia (assembly GCA_036346145.1). Classification (NCBI taxonomy): domain Eukaryota; kingdom Viridiplantae; phylum Streptophyta; class Magnoliopsida; order Poales; family Poaceae; genus Olyra; species Olyra latifolia. The sequence goes on along the minus strand of CM070528.1, from coordinate 44,532,280 downwards.
TACCAATTGATACGCAGTGCAGCAGAAGAAGAGTCGATGAAGCCAGTTCAATGATTTGCGTGTAATCGTACGGAAGTAGTCGACCATCCATCGCCGACATGCAGTAGATCGTCTCCGATCAGCGCCACACACACAGTGCCCCTACATAGTCCACATGTACAGAGAGAGGAATATGCCCGTACGTGGCATGTTAATGCCAACATGCGTGCCCTAGGAGATCATAGCTAGGGTTCAGTGGAGGAGGAAAACCTAAAGCTGGTATCTCACTCTAGCCTCCGCCACCTCTTTTTATATAGAAACATAGTGTGCCCCTACGACAGAGATCTAACAACGTGGTCCACGAAGCGCCCGTCATATGTGGCCCATCATCACTGAGCCCACATCCCATATGGCCCATGATTGCTATTGGGAATAAAACCCAACATTAACATTCTTAGATCATATCTCAACCCAATTTTTACTAAAGTTATTTTGTTTCAAATATGAAAATGCATGCTCTATGATGATGACTACCTACTCATTAATCATGTTATACACATGCCTATCTGTTGACTAAATTGTTTGTCCTGTCATGATTGCCTTGAACATCATATCTCTTGAGTGCCCTAGATTAGGAACTAAAAATGTTCTGGACTTCTAAGTCTTGGGTAAAATCTGCTTAGAATTGCCTAGGTCCAACCCTAATTAAATTTAGAAATAGATGTTTTCGAACGGTGAACCGATAGTCACCGGACATCCATTCATTTAACTCAGGACACCAAAACAATTAGGGTGGTAGTCTCAAAGCTGGTTAGTTGTTTAATGTGTGATGCAAAGTTGATATTGTTATTTGAATGTGGATTGTGATGTGAAGCTGGTTTAGAGGGTATAGATTTGGGAACATTGGTCTGGTCAGGGAACGTGTCCCGTTGGTTGGTACATGGTTATGGGTGTGGCCTATCGGTTCATTGCGGATGAGGTCCGACAAGTTGGAATAGCTCTGAGTAGTTTGTCAGATGAGGAAGGTGTGTCAAGATGCCCACGGACATGAGAGTTGTGCTGGGTTTGTTCCGGAGAATACTCAGTAGGAGCGCGAAAGCACACGCATAGGCAGAGGAGCGTTGCCATCTTGCTATGGGGGATGGCTCCAACACAACGCGTAGCCATCACGTGGTAATGCAGGAAAGAGGGCCCACAAATGGTAGTCCATGTATGGATGCCAAGGTTTATGCCCTGAATTCAGGGGTTAAAGGGTGGATTAGCGTCGTCATCTGTCTGGCAAAATAGGAGGTATGTCACTCTCTAAAGGTGTCGGCTATGAACTGGATGGGGGTAGGGGATCTGGACCGTCGACAGATGATCCCTGGTTATGCACCCAATGGAGTAGCAACCCATTAGGGTGGTAGCTCATAACAGGAGTGACAATGTGCGATGTAACATAATTGGGAGCTCCTAAAACATGATGGTAGGAAAGAGGAGGAATTGTGTAAGGTTATGGTTTGGGATTGGGTATAGGATACTGGGATTATGGAGAGTTGAAAGGTATGGTATTTATAACATAAGATAAAGAACTAATGATCAATCCCTTATTTCCCTCCAAAAGAAACCTTGATTTGTTAAACAATTGCTAGGTCTTAGGTTTATAGTATTGGTATTTTTGAAATTCGTCTTTATGCAAATAAAGGAACCCTAGCCTTTCTTTACGATCCTTATCACTAAATTGCATTAGGAGGATGTTAACTCGCAAGTACGGTTTGATTGTGCATTTACTCTCGCACTCTCTCACTCTTTTAGATAGAGATCAAGATGACTACGCGTGTATAAGGATGGCGATCCAGACTATGATGACCTATAGGAAGTTTAGGACGTCTCTCGAATTGTTTGCAAGATTTCATTACTGCTAGATGTCTACTCTAATTTTATTTGCATCTATTACTTTTGTCAAACTCTGATGCCACTTTAGAATGTTTAGACTATTTGGTCCGATCGGCCCGTTTTGTAAACTTTCAGCCAAACGACTTAATTCATAGATTGTACCACTTGACCAATCGTTTTTTTTTCTAAAATAATCCGGCTATACAATGAACACTGGGTGTAAGAACATCCACAGCAGTAGCATTATATGCACTGTAGCGCTGACGTGGCGAGGATAGAGTTTCTGGTGGAGTGAAGGAATCTTTTAGAGTATAGTGTAAAGTGTGAAAAATTTTTAGAGGGATAAAGAGAGAAAATAGAGTAGAAGAGAGAGAAAATAGAGATAGAGGAATTGATGTAGATGCTCAAAGTATGACAAGCCCTGGTTAGTATAAATCGGACCAGCCCTGGTTAGTATAAATCGAGGGCTGACACCTATCCTCTTCGTAGCTGCCAGCAGCCCACTCCCAATGGCTAAACCCCTGCTTCCAACCCCCAGCCAGGCGGTGGGTCGCCTCCCCGTCCGCCGCCTCCTGCACACAGCTCCGCCTCTCCGCGTCCTCCCCTTCCTCCTCTCCCCACCGCTCAGGCCTCAAAGCTGCAACCTTTCCTCCTCCGCCGCCGTATCCACCACCAAGCGAGCCAGGCGGCCGACCTCGGGCCCAGTCATCAGCGAGGGCAGGGATGACAAGGACGCCGCCGTCGGCCGCGCCGTGTGCCCTGGATGCGGCGTATTCATGCAGGACGACGACCCTAATCTCCCCGGCTTCTTCAAGAGCCCCTCCCGACGCCCCCAGGACGAAATGGAAGAAGAGGGAGGTGGGTCGCTTCTTTCCACTGATTCGGATGGGTTTCTTGAAGACGAGGAGGGTGTGAAAGGCGCTGTGCCATCATCAGAGTCTGATTCTGATCTTGCCGCCGAATTGGACGGCCTGGACTCCGATTTGGATGTGTTGCTTGAAGAGGATGATGAGGATGGGGAGAATGGGTCACCCACGAAGGCCGACATAGATGCCGGAATTAATGGTTTTGCCAGCGACTGGGACTCGGATTGGGAGGAGGAGCTGGAAGATGAGGACGAGAAGTGGAGGAAACAACTGGACGGTTTCGCCCCGCCTGGAGTTGGGTATGGAAATATCACTGAGGAGACCATTCAGAGTTTTAAGAAGGAGAAGGTGTCCAAGTCTGAGAGGAAGCAGCGGGCGAGGGAGGTCAAGACGGTTGAGGCTGAGGAGGACTGTACTGTGGTCTGTGCCCGGTGCCATTCGCTGCGGAATTACGGGCATGTCAAGAATGACAAGGCTGAGAACTTGATACCGGACTTTGATTTCGACCGGTTCATATCATCCCATCTGATGAAGCGATCATCTGGTACACCGGTTGTCATCATGGTAGTAGATTGCGCAGACTTTGATGGGTCATTTCCAAAGCGGGCAGCCAAGTCTCTGTTCAAGGCACTTGAGGGGAGGGGAAATTCTAAATTGAGTGAAACGCCAAGGCTTGTTCTTGTCGGCACAAAGGTGGATTTGCTTCCCTGGCAGCTTATGGGAGTAAGGCTTGATAAGTGGGTGCGAGGCCGAGCTAAGGCTTTTGGAGCACCAAAGCTGGATGCTGTTTTCTTGATCAGCGTTCATAAAGATTTGGCTGTTAGGAACTTGATCTCATATGTCAAGGAATTAGCAGGGCCTCGTAGCAATGTTTGGGTGATTGGTGCACAGAATGCTGGGAAATCTACACTGATCAATGCGTTTGCAAAAAAGCAAGGTGTTAAAATAACAAGATTGACAGAAGCCGCCGTTCCAGGAACTACATTAGGCATATTGAGGATAACAGGTGTTCTGCCTGCAAAGGCAAAGATGTATGACACTCCTGGTTTATTGCATCCATATATAATGACAATGCGATTAAACAGTGAAGAACGGAAGATGATAGAAATTAGGAAAGAACTTCAGCCACGGACATTCAGAGTGAAGGTAAGTTTGTAGTCTTTTACATTTATACTTGCTATTTTATTTCCTCTTGGAGGAGGTTGTTGACACATGACGTATAGAGTTGTTTAATAGATCAGAAACACAAAATTCAGGGTTTATAATTTAGAAGAGTTTGCTTTCTTCAATCTATTATATCATTATTTTCATTCTGTCTGAATTAATATCCCTGTACTGGGGGCATAGGGTCAAGGTTGCCTGTAAAAGTAGATACATTTTAAAATGCTGAGTATATGGAACTCCACACTTCTGTGTTGTCACTTAAAGACTTCAAGCTGAGTTTCTAGTTACTCCTAGGATCCTTGCTTTCAAATAAACTTGGTAGTATTTATGAAATTGTATTTACACTATTTAGAGTTGCTTTGTTAATCATAAATAAAACTGTACTTGGATGATACTGTTGTTTATATCTTTACTCTAGAAAGACCTTGTGCTCTGAATATCATTTGACAATTCTAATCCCTTGGAAGCTTTAGTTATCTTTTAGCTTGTATCAGTCCTCTATTTTTAATATAAAAAAGATTGTTCCACATTGTATAAGGATCATTGATATTTCTGACTCCTTATATGGTTATTAAAAAATTGCAGGTTGGACAATCTGTCCATGTTGGAGGTCTATCGCGATTGGATGTGCTAGAAGCCTCAGTACAAACCATCTATGTAACTGTTTGGGCATCTCCCAGTGTTTCCCTCCATCTGGGAAAGACTGACAATGCTGAAGAACTGCGGGACAAACATTTTGGCATCAGACTTCAGGTAAGACTTCAATTTCTATTCTTCTCAATGGTGCTCCTAAGGGTACATATAATAAGACTCTGCTTAATTAAAAAGCAGTACCTTAAAACTACTTGGATGTACGGTTACTTTTGGAACAACGATGTGTCATTGTGTGACATATGTTAAATTAAATATGCAAACTCATAAATTCATCCAGGAGGTCACCATTGATTCACTATTATTATCAGGTGTTATGGGCTTGTGCTGCTCTCAATGTAGGGTCGAACTCAGGTCATATACTTAGTGCTCTTGATTTTTCGAATGACTATTGAGATTGCCACTGCTTTATTGTGCAGTGCATATGCAACTGGATTTTATCGTCCATCATGGAACCATCAAAGCAAAGAAGCATATTTTTTTCCATATCTGTATATCATTCTGATTAATATATTGTTATTGTTCAGCCACCAGTTGGGCAAGAGCGAGTTGCTGAATTAGGCCATTGGACCGAAAGACGGGTGGATGTGTCCGGCATCAGCTGGGATGTCAACAATATGGATATCGTTGTTTCTGGCCTAGGATGGTACTCATTGGGACTGAAAGGCAGTGCCACCATTGCTGTATGGACTTTCAATGGCATTGATGTGACACATCGTGATGCCATGATCCTTCACCGAGCCCATTTCCTCGAAAGGCCTGGATTTTGGCTGCCCATCGCCATTGCTAATGCTATAGGTGAGGAGACCAGGAAAAAGAATGAGAGAAGGAAGGCTCAGCAAAGAAATGATTTTCTGTTGGAAGAAAATACCGAGTTATAGTGTGGAGGTGCACACAAATGGCTTCCACCCTTTTTCTCATTGACCGACAGACATTTTTTTTCAGAATATAAATGTATGGTATGTTGATAGAAGTGGGTCTTGAAAAACTCTAGAGAGAGCCATGCAAGACGCTAAAAGTAAAAGCCACATTTTGTATGAGAATGTTTAGCTAGGAATATAGTAGTTGCTTTGTAGTAATATATGGTGTAGTTTGTTTTTCTAAAAGTGTGTTCCTTGTTTATTATTGCTTTACCAAAGCAATTTTTTGGACTGAGCCTCTTTAGTCTTGTTGTGGGGAAGATCGTTCGGGACAAGTCTGATGCTTCTCGTTCAAATTCAAAGTCTCATGATTCCATCGCTATTAAAGTGGGTGTTGTTTTTACTAATGAACACATGCATGGGAAGGAGGCTGGGAGCATGGTGTCGTGTACTCCATGGAGATCAGTTTAATCGAGAAAAACTTGAAAACGCCATGATGGTTGATAGGCATGAAGTTCTTCATGTTCAAGGGTTTGTAATTGTCGGTGCAAGGCAATACCATCTAGTTCCCGAGATTGCCCACAGAATCTATGGGCGTGTTTGGTTGGGTGGCTCCGGTCTGGCCAGACTCACGCGAGCCACCCAACCAGTGTTTGGTTGGCCGAACGAGCGTCCTAGCCTAGCTCACTCCATGCAAATTCACTGTGCTAGCCTGGCCACCGGAAACGGCCGCAGCCAGCACAGTGAACGACCAACCAGCGCAATGAACCAACTAACAACGATCATGCAAACTCAATGCACTTCACTTCATTCTTTCAAAAAATTTTAAAAATTCAAACGACATCCAAATTCAATGAAACAAAAAAAGGAACCGTAGATTCAAGTACAAGGTATTGAAAAAATTTCAGAATTTTTTGAATTTTTATTTTTATTTTTGAATTTATTGATTTTCTACTATTTGTTTTTAATTTGTTTTTTTTTTTGAATTTATTTTTGATCCAGGATTTGTAAAATTTTTATTTTTTACTTTTGATTTTATTTTCTTTGTTTTTAATTTTCCTCTTTTAAATTTGTCCAACCTGCTTCTCTCCTAGTGCAGCCAACCAAACAACGTTTCTGCGCAGCCTGTTCAATCTCATACAACCAACCAAACAACATCCTCAGATCACCTCATTGCCTCCCACTGGTCTAAATTGAGCTCATACAAAGCTTAATCGAAATTTCATACGGCAACCAAACAACCCCTATATGATTCACCCTCACGATCAGTGATCGCTTTGGGGGCTATCACGGCTTGAAAGAACGGTAGTTTGTTTCTAGTCGGCAATCTTGTGGTAGATCGGGTCATCCATCACACTCAATAGGAGGCTGAGCCATCACCAGTGCTTTCATTGTTCGAGGTAAATGGTTGCTTGTGACGATGATGTCAGGCGCAAGCCATCACGGGTCAAACAGCGAAGAAGATGAAGAGAATTTGATAGTCAATATGGTCCTTCCAGCTGCTACACCTGCTCAGTTTGATGGCACACTACTAGAGAATAGGCCTTTAATCCCGACACATCAGTCCTGGTTGGACACAAACCGGTACTGATAGTGGCAGCAGTCCCGGTTCGTGGCTCCAAGGCTTCAATCCCGGTTAGACTCTGACATTAGTCCGGTTCGTGATACGAACCGGTACTAATAAGTCCTTTAGCAGGCGGGTATAAAACAACTGGCATGGATGCTCATCAGTCCCGATTCGTAACACGAACCGGGACTGATGCCTCGTTTCAAAAAGTTCAAAAGGAATGCATATCTTAGTTATATTAGAGCGCGTGGAGTGGTGGGTTCGCTAGAAGGGTGAGCGGATAGTTTTGAGGTCTTAGGTTTGAGTCCCACTACTCTCATATATCCGCGAGTTATTTTTCAATATTTGTAGCACTATTAGTCTCGGTTCGTTGGACCCGGGACTGATGCCTCTTGGGCATCGATCCGCATGATGGATCGCCCCAGCTCGAACCGGATCAAGCCGCTTCAACCGGATCAAGGCCCATTTCCTAGCAGTGGCACGTCGACGTCGTGACTTAAAACACAATGAACACACAGAGCATAGAATTTCAACAATCTAAGGCCCTGTTCTATTGGGCTCATGAGCTGTGACTTATCTGACTTATCTCGAACTTTGAGAATTTCCCGAGGTGGCCTTGAGAGTCGGATGGCCTTGAAATTTAGGATTTAGAGAGCTTTTAGACTCGCCTATGAGATAAAAATAAAACGGATTCAAAAAGTAATAAAAAAAGTCAGATGAGTCAATATTAGTCTGATAAGTCACGAAATTTTTGTGACTTATCTGACTAATATTGACTCATATTGACTCATCTGACTTTTTTTATTACTTTTTGAATCCGTTTTATTTTTATCTCGTAGGCGAGTCTAAAAGCTCTCTAAATCCTAAATTTCAAGGCCATCCAACTCTCGAGGCCACCTCGGAAAATTCTCGATGTTCGAGATAAGTCAGATAAGTCACAGCTCATGAGCCCAATAGAACAGGGCCTAAATGCCACTCTGGTGTTGTTTGGAGGAGAGGCTACCACCGTCGAGATGAGCCGGTGCATATATAGGAACAACCCACACTTGCTCTTTGATGGCGTGCACGTCTGATGGTCGTGGCGGCTTGGAGCGATCATTACAGCGTGATACCTTTGATCCTCGAGGTGCTGGACATGGTGGTTATCATGCGGGAGGTGCCAAGTGTGAGGGCGACGGTATTGGTCGCATCAAGATCACCATACCAAAGTTCAAAGGGCATACTGATCCTGATCCGAAGGCTTATTTGGAGCGGGAGATGTATGTTAGTCAAATTTTTACGGTCATCGTTACTCCGAAGAAAAGAAGGTTCATGTGTTACTCAACTAAGTTTACCACACATGCTATTATTTGATGGAATCAATTGAATCATATTGAAAAGCGTCCATACACTTGGGAATATGGATGGGATTGGACCCTGTTCCCTCATCCCCTGTAACATCCTAATTTGGGTCAAATTTTAAATTTTAAAATTTTGAATACAAGAAAATATTTTCTTGCTAAAAATACCAAATGCAAAATTTCGTCATGCATTTTTCCTATTTTCAAAAATATTCTAGCCTATTTAACTAGCTGGTAGTTTATATAAATACATCTATTTTCGGATCATGATTAAGCAACAAACCAATTAATCAATAAAACATGTCTTATTTCAAAAAAAAAAATCAAAAGAGGGTCTTGTGCCAAGTCCATATTTTCTTATACATGAAATATATTAAAATCAAATTTTTATCCGCTCAACTTCAACATTTGAAACCCAAAATGCAACATAAGACTTATATGAAATTTAGGTCATAAAACAAAATGGGAATCTTGAATTGGATATTTCCTTTGAATTTTTTTTATTATTCAAATTATATGAAGGTATATAATTGGGTTAACTTAATTAAACCTTAAAATCAAACTCCAATTCGAATTCAATTTTTCCTCAAATCAAAACTAGGTCTCTTTGTTGACCCTTCTTTGTTCATGAATTGTCGATTGCCAACTTGACCAGTGGGCCCCACATGGCAGTCTCCATCCCTCTATCTCTCTCCTCTGTTTTTCTCTCTCAGCTCTCTCCCGTGCTCTCCTCTTTCTGGCTCTCTCCTCTCCCTCTGTTCTCTTTCAGCTCTCCCGCTGCTCTCTTTCTCTCTCCCATGCGTCTCTCTCTCACCCTCTCTCTTTCTCTTCCTTCACCGAGCCGTTGTCACGTCGCTCCTGCCTGGCTCAGCTGTCTCGCCGTCGCCGCACGCCACCGCCTCCCCTTGGCCAACCGGCGCTGCCACCCTCTGCCCCATGCGCCGTGTTGTCTCCTCACCGCCCAAACACCCAATGAAATTCTCGCAGGTTCTGCGTCGCCCTTCTCCCTTCCTCGTGAGCTACCCGCCCCATGAATCCCTATCCCGGTTTAACTACTCACGCCGCCCTCTGTTTCTCCATTCTCGCCGCTGTAGCGCCGCTGCTGTCCCTGCCGCTTTGTTGCCTTGCTCTTGGCCCTTGCCGCTCTCTCTTTCTCCCACAGTCAAGCCTCACTCCTTCCCCGCTAGCTTATTAGCCCAGCTCAAGCTCCCTGCAGCTCAACCTTCCCTTTCCTTTTCGAAACTGTGTCCTAACGAAACTTCGGCATCATAGACCCGCCAACCTGGTGAGCCATTCCTCTTGCCGTAGGTCCTAGTGGGAAGCTCTCGAGCTCCTCTACGACGTCCTCGAGCCAATCAAGCTCGGAGGCCCTACCGAGCTCGGGCGAGCTCCCGGACCGCCGCCAGACATGTTTTTCCCCCTTTTCATTCTTCCCCTACACGGTGAATTTCTCGCCGATTCCTTGCATCCGGAGCTTCTCCTAGGAATGCTGATGATGCCCCTACCTTTATTTTCCTCCAGGTTCCACCGGAGCCCGCCATCGCCGTGCACCTTGCACAGCCGACTAGGATCTTCTCTGGCCGCGCCGCCGCTGGTAGAACCCACTCCCAATACCGATGCCGTAGGACCCCTTTACTTGAGCTCCAAGGTCTTACCTCGCCAGCGCCGTGCCACGTCGCGGCCGGCGCCGTTTTTGCTCACCGCACCACCAGTTTGGGTCGCCGCTGGCCTCGCCATCTACACCTCTCGGTGCGCGGGGCCATGTGGATTCCGTTTTGGCGGTTGGACCCCGCTGCCATGGCCTTCCCCGCCAGCGCCGACCCCATCTCGCCGCCTATGGCCACCGCGCCTGCCCAGCCCGAGGTTGAAGATGACCTCCTCTGGGCGGTCCGTTGTGTGACTGACTTGTGGGCCCGTGGCCCCACAAGTCATATATAATGGTCGTGTAAAGCTTAGTTTACGCTTTCAGTCAAAGACTCGCGCATTTAGGAAAGCCGTGTTCGGCCTGGCTCTCACACGGGCTGCGTCCTAGGCCGGCCCAACACTGTGCACAAAGGGGTTTTCCAGCCTTTTTGAGTTAACAAAAATCCAATAACTGTTATTGGTTTATTAAAAATGGTAAATGTCTTCCAAAAAATTAGGGAAAATTCATGTTAAATACTAGAGCTCAATTTAACCTCTACAAAAATATTAATATGAACAGTAACTATGTCTTAATCTCTGGTTAAATTGAATGGGCTATTTTAGAGTATTAATTTATACAGAAAATAGGCAGAAATGGTTCTCTAATAATTAAAAATAGTACATCACTTAGAAAAATCTGAAAAAAATATAGATTAGCCTCTAATAACATGATACACATAGTAAAATTTTAATTTGGACTGTTGACCCCTTTGTCAGCTTCTGGATAAATCAAAACTCACCTCTTTAGCAATTTATAAATAGGCTTTCCAATTGTATTGATTGTTTAATAAGCTCCTAAATCATGAGAAAGACCTAAATGTAATTTATGGATTAATACAATTATTGAATGATTTTAGGACCATTAAATACCCACTGAGCAATTGTTTAGCCCTATTTACCATTTTCCCTATGTACTAATATAACGGTAATGAGACTTGAATTATAGTATATGCCAAAAGGTTTCAATTAAATCTCAAATTTCTACAGAAACATTATCAACTCTTAGTAAATTCATTAAAATTATATGACCTCATTTAAACTTGGTAGAATTATTTAACTATTTCCCTAGGATAAATAAGTCTTATATATATACATATAAATATACACAATTATTTAATTAGTCCTAGTTTAAAAATCAAATAGCCACTCATTTATCCGTAAACAATTGGTTATTTCCTTAAAGTTGATGAAGGAAATTCTTCAAACAAAATTTATTTTTGCTTTATACATCTATTTGCTAAATCTATGGGTAAACTATTTAGGGTAGCAATATGCATTATCGCATATCATCTTCATAACGCCCACTCTACTGTTATCTTCTGTAAATTACTATACAGTAGTAGGATCATGGAACTTTCTCGATATCTAGAATAAGATTTTACACCAGACGCCGATCACTAGACTTAGCGAGAGCATTTCATGCATCATACTTTTATCACATACTAGTGTTTTATTTATTGTTCTTCGAATTCGTTCCGTTAATAGACGCCGAGGAGTCCGAGGGACGTTTCGAAGATCAGCAGGAAGACCCCCACTACCCGCAAGGCCAAGGCGAGTTAATTTCCACCCTAAAGGGTGTTTGCTTGTACTAGGGAGAATCTCGATTTTCCCTAGTGCGAGTTAACAACCTCCCTTTTTGGTGTTTACTTTTATTAGGGAGAGTATATACTTACCCTAGTACAGGTTAACATTCAAAAGGATCATATTGAATCCCAGTTTCTTAAGAGTATTTTATTCACAATTACAAATTGCATGCTCTCTTTAAATATTTATGCCTACTTGCTTAATAATGATGTATCAGGCCATGTTTTCATTCTTGTTATTAATTTTCCATGATTATATTGCCTTGATAAAATCATCTATCATTTGACTTACTAAATGATTGCCTTGATGATCACCCTTGTTAGCCTGGATAGGTTTGATAAAATGATTTAGACTCTTAAGTCTTGGTTAAAATCTTGCTTAGACATTGCTCAGGTCCAATTATTAATTTTAGGCTTAGTTGCCTCGGAACGGTGAACCGACATTCACCGGACATGATGAACATTATAAACTTGGTTTACTGGATATTGGGCCTGGCATGCCAGTGTGTGAGGTTGGGAACACTGATGTGTTCCGGTTTGTGGATAAGGGTGTGATGTAGCTAAGCTACATGGTCTGAAGGAAGGCTGGACCACGGGGAAGGTGCTAGGCAGCCAAGGACGGCTGTGCCAGTCGGAGCGCGAGTTGTTTTCGCGTAGCTTTATACTGCCCAATAGGGTTCCTGCACAACGCGTGGCCATCGCGCGGTAGTGCGGACTTAGGGCCCGCCGCTTTTGGACAAAGATCGTGGTCAACCCCTAGTCCGAGGCGAAGACAGGAATGTGTCGTCATCTTGATGGGTGATCTAGGTTTTACGTGACAGGGAGCCGTGACTCTAGTGCCGGCTTGGCAACTCGGCTAGGGAAGACCGAGCGCTTCGCTAGCGTAAGATCCACAACGGGTGCGCCACACCCGGAAGATGATGGCGGGTGGATGGGAAACGTTTGGCAGAGTACATGGAAACTGCCGGGGGATAGGAAACGTTTGGCTGTGTGCATGAAAACTATCATGGAATGTGATGAAAATAAGAAATTGAACATTGTTTAGCAGAACTTTGGTTAAAATGTGCTATGTCATAGGCTTTGATTTATAAAACTTGCTTTCTGCAACTAAATGAGCCACAACCTTTTCTTTGGAACCCCTATCACTAAATGCATTAGGTTGGAAGCTAGCTGGCCAGTGTTTGGATGACACTGACCTCGTATTCATATTCTCTTTTAGATGGAGAATATGAGCAGGATCAGTACGCCTGCCATGAAGACAAAGATCAAGAGTTTGCTGACGAGCAGGACGAGGCTTAGGGCGTCTCTCTAGTCGAGTGCTTAGACATAGCCGGCCCGAGACCCTTTTGGATATTTTGGGTTCTCTGCACTCTGATCTTTTGGACATTTGGAATATTTGGGCCAATGTGCCCCGTTGTAGACACTTAATAGCCTACGGGCTTAATACAGGTATTTGTGGAACATAAGACTTCCGCTTGTATGTAATGATCCGGCTATGTGAAAGGTGTGCACTAGTGTACTGATCCAGGGGCTAGTGCAGAGATCAAGTGGTGGGCAAAAGGACAGGCCCCACATCCCCATTGGGGGGCACGAATGAGGGAAGATGTCCCTCACAGGGATGGAAATCGGGGAAATATCAGTCCCCATATCGGGTGAAGCGGGGATAAAAATGGAGCCCGAAAAATGGCTTGTAACTAGCCTAACTTCGGCCTAGATGCCCAACCCATCTCTACTCTATGGCCTGGCGTACCAGCCTCGTTGTCATCTGCATGTCCTCTCCTCTCTTAACAAAGTCGCCTCTCTAACCTAAACTCATACGTCTCCTTCCTGCATCCCTTCTCTTCCTCAGCTGAGCTCCCTCCTCTAGTTCTCCACTTCTCCCTCCCGATATAGAGCATCGTGCGGCGCTTCCCTCCACACGATAGCATAGCTCCCATCTCCACGGCGCCGACCTCAACCTTGGCTGCAAGACTCATATTGGGCATAGGACGAGCCAACGTATCGTGGGCTCGATCTAGTGAGGCGACAACGACCATCCCAACCTCTAACTAGAGCGGGAGCGTATGCTACGCGACAACAACTTTAGAAAGTTGGGGGCGCTTAGGAGGTCTTGACATGGTAGGAATGTCGGCGGTTGTCCCTCTCTTTCCTCCACAGTGGGCGTTGGCGGAGGGTCGAGGCAAAGGAAAGATCTACTGAGGATGCGTCCCTGCCACCCAATGGAGATGGGGGAAGAACCATCCCTAGACTAGGGAACAAGGACGGAAAACGAGGAAATTTTGGGTTACTGGGGATAGGGATGAGGTGACACTCCTTGGTGGGGAATGCCCCTGTTGCCATCCCTACTTGGGAGGAGGTGAAGCGGGTGATGCGTTCTCACTTTGTGCCAATGTACTACACTAGAACATTCCACACGAAGCTATGGCGCATTTATCAAGGTGATAAGTATATGGATGAATATTTTTAGGAGAAGCGAGTGTTGATGACCCATACGAGTCATCGGAGGCAACCAACAAGATTCTTTGAGGGGTTGAATAAGGATGTGTGGAACTTTCTTGATTTGATGCAATATAACACCATACAAGAGCTACTTTATCGGACGGAGTGTGCTGAACAACCGGTGTGAGATGCTCAAAAACCCGTTGCGCAACATGGTCAGTTCACATCAAGTGGTTGATGAAAGTGGCCCTTCTTCCATGTTGATATCATCCACAAAAATGTGTGGAACACCACCTAAAGAAGCTTCAAGAGAAGAAATTTCAGTTAGCAAAGAAATATTGAAAACATATTCTAGGCATTCTTCACAACTAAAACTCAAAATATTGATTGCTTCAAATTCAAGGGTAGAGGGCAAATGATGAGATATTGCCCAAATTTGATGCTTATCACCGATGAGATACATCTCGGAGAGTGCGAAAAGTGAGAAGTCTATTTATGAAGACGAACATAATGAAATGGTTATTTGTGATCCCGAGAGTGACTATGTCTAATGGTTCAGAAGGTAGACGAGACAACGCACCTACTATGGAGAAGGGGCAGCATTGTGCTATGTTTCAGACCAAGTGCAAGAAAAAGGGCAAGTGGTTTGAGCTTGTGATCAATCGAGGGAGCTACAACAATATCATCAGTAAGGGTGTAGTGGATGCACCATCTTTGACCATGTGGCAACATCCAAAGCCATATTATATACAATGACTTCACAATGTTGGTAAGTTGAAGGTTACTCACAAGGTGCATGTGCCATTTTTTATGGATATGAAGATACGATGGAATGTGACATGGTTTTAATTCATGCTAGTCATCTTCAATTGGGACGTTAGTGGTAGTTCAACAGCAATGCTATACACCAAGAGAGGAGTAATCATGACATGTTCATGTACTGAGGATTTATTGTTTATTTGGTGCCCAAGAATGTAGATGATGTTGATTGTAATATCCTCGTAAAATTCAAAAATATTTTGATGAACAACCCAAAAATGAGGATGATTTCGCTTGAAGGGAAGGGGATGCTGTGGACATAAATACCATTGTTAATTCTCATCCAAATTCTAAGCCTAAGGATTGCAACACAACTAAAGTGGGTGTTGTTTTTACTAATGAACACATGCATGGGAAGGAGGTTGGATGCATGGAGTCATGTACTCCATAGAGACTAGTTTAATTAGGAAGGAAACTAGAAAACGCTACAATGGTTAATGACACCAATTCTTGAGTTCTTCCGATTCTAGGGTTTGTAATCATTGGTGCAAGGTAAAACGATTCGGTTCTTAAGATTGCCCATCAAATCTAAACAACTAGCCCTCCCAATTTATGATTGTTTTCAGTCTATCTTGGTTCGAGAGAACGATTGCTTGCTTCTCTTTGAAAATCTTGTTGTTGTTCAAATGCTTGTGCAACCAATCTATATGACGTACGGTGAAAGATCAAGCAAGCCATCCGTCGCTCGATAGGAGGTTGAACCATATCAAGTCCTTTTGGACTAGATGGTTTGATTTTACTTGAACCACAAGCTTGTAAGGCACTAAAAAGTGCATTTCCAATGAAGAAATCATTTCTGTATATTAATTCCAAATGTGGGCTTTCTGTCCACCACCACATGGATACAGTTGATCTCTAACTCTAGCCTATTTGGTTGTTTATATTAGTTTATACCCCACCATATAAGGCATCTAGATTAGTAGGAGCCAACTTGGGTGGATTTAAGAGATGTTATTTGGTTTTCTGCATTGACTTAGCTAAATCTGTGAGCGCTAGCATTTGATTGCATATATATGTGATGAGTTAGGCTTGATGCATTTCCTTGAACACCATGGAGACGTTCATGGGCGCACCTTCCCATCACCGGCTGTGCCCCACTACGGGGATCGCCACATTTCTCGATGGCCTAAACCGTCGAGTCAGCCCAGGACATCGTCAAGAAAAGCCTATCTTGACGGCCGGCCGTTGAGAAACCACTGTCGGGCCTGAGAGGTTGAGACAGATAGCCTGTGTCGACAGGAGAGCCGTCAATACAGGCTTTCTCGACAACCACGAGAGAAGCCGTCGATACAGCTGGGATGACGGCTGTCTGGCCGTTAGGCCGCTCTATCTTCAGCAGTCTCAACAGCACCGCAGTGGTCGAGAGAGCTCGATGACCCGAGGGGACCCTAGACATGCGGCACGGCAATCTCCCTCGACGGCCGCAGCAGCAGTTGAGAGAGTTACAGCTAGGGAAGCTCCGCAGGGCCACCCTCTCTCGACTGCCACTCCAGTCGTCGAGAGAGACTGATCCACAAGGCCCACCTGGCAGTGGCTGCACCTCTAGGGGTCCTGAGGGACACTCTCTCGATGGCTTTGGGGAGGTCGTCGAGAGATATTAGTCCTCTGGGCCTACCTGGCAGTGGCTGCACCTTAGGTGACCTTGGGGACAACCTGCTCTACGGCCTACCCCATGGCCATCAAGAATAATTGATTTCTATCAAAAACAAGAGCTAGATAAATGGCTAAAAAAATTCAATTTAGCCACCGCCGTTGCCCAACAGCAGTGGCTGCACTTGCAAACCTAAAATACCCGGCATATATTTCATAATCCCCATATTTCACACAAATATACATCCGCAATCAAAATTCTAACCAAAAATTACCATAACATCACATACCATCACACATATCACCAATACTTCACCAAAACATCACATATCATCACAATTTCAATCCATATGACCAAGATTTCACCAAAACATCACATATCGTCACGATTGGAACCGAAAACATTGAATATATGATAGAATGCACAAAAATAAAGAGAAGTAGTCCGATCGGATCAGGAGGAGGATGGTGTGTCATCGTGGAGGTCCATCGGCGTGTCGGACCCGTCCTCGATGCTGTCACGTCGAGACCTAGCCGCTGATCTTGAACCGTCACTTTCGCATCCCATAGTCCCGCTCGAGCTGGCCTACACGTTCCCAACACAATTAGTTAAAGAATTGTTGGTTCGAGACAAATGAAATGAGATGGTCATAGTGCCTTACCCCGCGTTGCATCTCCATCCACCGCCGCATCTCCTCCATCCTCCGCTCCTGCTCCTCATTAGCAGTCCTTAGGCTCCTTTGGAACACTCGCAGCATTTGCGCCCTGTCCTTCGCCGCCCGCAGCTCCACTGCCGCCACACGCTGATCCATCTCCTGGCGAATCTGAGCCTCGAACTCACGCCGGCCCTCGGGGACATTCTGGGAGGCCCAGACCTCGAGCATGTATTCCTCGGACCTACAATTAAGGAGGACCACGGTTAGCTGCAAAAATCAATGTTATGAAAGGAATAACATCAAACATGCTAACTTGCTCACCTAAGGTGGTCCCCTCCAAGCGCAAGCCTCCCGTGCGCCTTGCTGCCCAGGTGCTTGTGAATCACCACCGGGTTGAGTGGCGCGTCCTCCTGGAAGCTATCCAGACCATGCTCCTAAGTGTACGCCTCCTAGTAGCGATCATGCGTGGTTTCGAGTTAAACTTACGTAAACTACAATTGTACTAAGTGTGGTAGGTTTCGTCAGCACTTATCAGGTTGACCTGCGCGAGGGGGTCCATCACAGGCTGAGTGCCGGGTTTAGCCTTCGGAGTGTGGCCTTCTTAAAGGGTGCAATGGCACTTAGCGCCTTCAGGAATGGAAAGAGAAGTTAGCAAAAAAATAAGAAAATTAAAGAAGAGATGAGATCTTACCATCTTCTTCCCCAGCTGGGGAATGGACATCCTCCCAAGGTTCATCTTGTAGTCCTTGGAGGCACTGTTCTTCTTGGCCTTCTGGGACTTCACGATGAAGTCCTTGCTGGCCCACTTTTCTCTGAGGGCCCTCCAAGCCGCCGGGTCCCTCGCCCACTTAGGATGCACCCGGTCGTAGTTGTCGGGCTCTAGGTAGATGTCCAAGGCCTCCTTCGTGCTGATGGCCTTGTCGGCGTGTTTCCTAAAATGCTCAAAAGTTCATAGGTGTAAAAATCATAAACACCATTTGAGGAGGACTGTCAGGTCGGTTGCATACCTGTCGTACTCCTCCACCGCCATGATAATCGCGCCGGACATTAGGTCCTGGACCTTCTACCAGGCGTTCCTGTCGATGACGGGGCCAAACCGCGCCTCCGTCAATCCCGTAGTGGGGGAACCTGGCCTGAAATTACATAAACCAAGGATATTACACACATGATCAGAATTTCACAAACTTAGAGACAGACTTACCCAGAAGTCAGCGATGCAATGGCCGGTGGTAGTAGACACCCCGTGGACGGCCAGCATGTAATCGTCCCAGCTGTAGGCGGGCCTGGTGTCCTCACCAACCTTCACCATGCCTGGGTAATACGTGCGGACCATGGTCCCCAGAACGTGCCCCGGCCGCTGCCTCACCAAGGGATCCACCGTCGACATATTGCTACATACATTAAAAGAATGTTAGAAAACTCACAAGGTAAAACAAAAAACAAGTTACACGTACCCGTCCCCATCGATCTAGATGGGGATCCTTGAGGTGGCGTCTGCTGGTGCCGGAGGGACCTTGTTCTGGCCCCTCTTCTTCTTTGGGGCCGTCTGCGACCCCTCGGTGGGCACCATCTCCTGCCCGAACCCCTCCGCGCCACTCCCTGGCTAGACTCCTGGTGGGCACTCTAGCTAGAAGTATGCCCAGTCCCCTGAGTGTCACCCTGGCTAGACTGGGGGGCGCTCTGAGAGGTGCCCTGCCTCTGGCCCCGCTCGAAGAGGTCCTCGAACTCCTCCGTCAGCTTTCTCCCCACAAACTTCTTCCTCGTCATCCTGCACGTAAATGGAAAAGTTAGTAACACATGTAAATAAATCAAGGACACATGTAAAAAAATCAAGGACATATATATATATATGGAAAGGTAGCAACATTTAAATAGATCAAGCAGGTATAAAAATAATTTAAGTGTATTCGTACCATCAACTAGAAGTAATCTGAATCAACATCGAGAGGATCATATGTTTACAATAAATTCTAGCAAAATTCATCAACTTATTGCAATTTATAGCACATTTCTAGAAAAATCGATTAATTTATACCAAATTTCATCAACTACATGCAAATTGTAGCAATTCATACCATATTCTAGCATATTATATCCATTTCTACCAAATCCAACCAATTTTTTGAAATTCAACCAAATTATTGCAAAATGTGCCAATTTCTATCTAATTCTATCCATTTCTACCAAATCCAAGAAATTTCCATCCATTGAAGCAAGCTATTGCAAAATATACCAATTTCTATCTAATTCTTCCAAATTCTACTAATTCTGCATGGAATATTCTAACAAATTCATCAATTTGTTGCAATTTACAGAATTCCTATCAATTCGTATCCACTTCTATAATTTTCCACCAATTCAATCAATTTCTATCGATTTATATCAATTTCTACCAATTTATACCCTAATTACATCGTCATTAGTCTAAACATGCAACTAATTAAGGAGATTAGTCTCGACCGGGTGCGCAGCCGTCGAGACTAATCTCCAAACTTTCAAAAAAAAATTGGCGCGGACATTACCTTGCGTTCGCAGTGTTGGTGGTAGTGAGATTGCGGCGTCCTCCACCTCCTCCTCCTTCTTCTTCCTCCTCCTCTTCTTATTCTTCACCGAGAGCTCCCGGTGTCCTCCTTGATTGCTCCCAATGGTCCTTCTCCTCTCCTCTCCTCTACTCCTCTCCTTCTTCCCCAGTGACGGCGAGTACAAGCGGTGGTGGCGATGGTGGCATAGGTGGCGGGCCGAGCGACGCAAGTCGGGCGACACAGTGGTGCTGCGCGGGTGCGACAAGGCGAGGGCGGCGCGGGGCGGCAGGGCGACCATGGTGTGGGCCTGTAACAGCCCAAAATTTGTGTTTTGTTTAAAAGTACTTCTGCAATGATTGTATGAGGCTACGACAATTTCCTTTAAGCCATGATTTGCCAAAAACAAAATTTTAGGATCTTAAAAATTTTAAATCCATTAGAATTTGGTAATTTGCTCGAATAAATTGTTGAAAGCTTTATATTAGGCCCTGTTTAGGAATATCTAAAATGTAACAAGGTATAGGAAAAGTTGGTTTTTTTTACTGAGTTCTTATAACCCTTAAACCTCTTATGTGTGTATATATTTATACACACATAAACACATATATACATATATATGGGGTATATCACATTAAAAATCCCATAAAAATTCCATAAAATAGTTTAGACCCTCAGTGATAGCCTGAACCATGTGTTGACCAAGCTTGACCCCTGGTGGGACCCACTTGGCAGCCTCTTCTCTTTCCTTGCTCTTGTTAGCATTTCATCGAGCAACGTGGCTGCATCTGCCGTGCCTCCTTCTCATCGGCGCATTGATCCTTCCCCTAGCCAAATCTTCCCCGAAGATCCCCTCTTGGCAGCTTGTGGATGTCGCCCCGGTCTCGTGGACCCTATTTTTGAGTTGATTTGGCCACGCCGCCAATGGCCGCGCCGCCGCCTGACATGGCTTGCCGACCAGCCACATTGTCGGCCCGCGCGCGAGCCACTACCTGGCACCGCCCCGCTTGCCCAATCTCCGTCCCTGTCTCGCGCTCGAGTGCTCGGGTCTACGCGCCCTTAATCGATGCTCCTCATGCAACCGCGTGCGACCTGCCGCCCGGCCAATTCAAGCCATGGCAACACTGTCTCGCCACCGCCCAAGCCCGCCAATCGGCGATATAACCCCCAGTGACCACCTCGTACCCCCTCGTGACCGCTGGGCAACGATCGTGCTCCGGCCGAGCTTAAATTCGGCCGAACCGCACCAGCCTGTTCCTTCCGCTCTTTGCCCTCTCGTCGACAGCCTAAACCAGAACCCCCCATCTTCCGTCTTTGCACGCATTAGCTTCGCCATACCTTCATGGTTCTCCTACCCGAAGTAATCGAATCGAGAAGCTTTGTGCTCACCGGATTGCTCTCGCCGCCGTCAATCACCTGATTCTCCCCCTTTCCAATTTCTCCCTCATCAGTGAGTCCCATGTCGATCGTTTGCTCATGGAGCATCACCTCACCATAGTCCGTCTTTCGCCCAGGTTAATTGGACCGTGGGATCATCGGAGTTCCCTGGCACCGTGTGCTCTGCTTCGCCTCCTTTTGGCCTCCTCGTCGCCAGCTTGATCCCTGCCTCCTCCGCCTCGGCCTAGTGCTCGGTAAGAATCCCTAGGTCCCCCTCTCACTCGTGCACTCCGTAGCTTAGCTCCTACGGCTTGGTAGAGCCGCAGCCACTAGTTCCCGTAGGCGTTCTCCGCCGTCGCTTGGCTCGCCGCCGTTACAAGCCGCCACTGGCGAGAGTCGTGACGACACGTTCTTGGGCAACTCGCGTAGAACCCATTGTGCCCAAGACCGTCCCCTGAGCTTCCCTGTAGCTCCGCCGCTGCGTCGCCAAGAGATCACCGGTTTCATGACGTCGCTCCGCCTCCTCGGTCGGAGGTAGGAGACGAGGTCCCGACCATCGGATCTGCGCCATGATGCGTGCGTGAGATTGGTTTATTTTAAATCGCACACGAGGTTGGTTAAGCGTCGCTGACATGTGGGTCCAATGGCCCACATGTCAGGTTGAGTGGAGACGCTCCACCCGCGGGTGCCTTTGCTCGCGTAATGCGCCATTTTGGTTTACGCCTTCAGCGTGGCTTGCTTGGCCGTGAGATAGCGGGCCGGCCCATTACTATTTGTCGGTTTTTCCCGGATTTCGCAAATAAAACAAATACAGAATATAGAAACGATTTATTAATAATAGCTAGACCTCTCCAAAAATGTTGGAAAATTTAGAATAATACTAGAGCCTCTGCTGGATTTAATAAAAATATAATCATGAACAGTAATAGAAGATTATCCTAGGATTTATTTTTATTGGTTTGTCCTTAGGATATTAACCTATATAGAATAAATAGCAGAAATGAGTTTCAGTTAATCTAAAATAAATTAGCACTTAATTAATTTTGAGAAAATCATGTGTAGTGTGTAATAACTTTTTGGACCAATGAAAATTATAACATTTATGATACAACCCCTAATCATATGTAATTTTATAAATGGCCTAAATAATAATTATGGTTAGTTAACTAGTTTTTGATCTAGTTGCCCCAAATTTATGTACATGTCCAAAGTAATTATTCTACATCATTATAAGACAGCAAAGCTTTTATTTTAATTAGGCTTATGATATACAATCTCATGGATATATATATATATAACATATGAAGTTATCTTCCACACACACCCACTTAACCCCTATTATGGTAGAATAAAAATGATAAGTTAAGTTGATGAAGGAAATAATTTTGAGCAAGGATGTTCATTAACATATTCTCGCTTTTTGAATACCTTAAACATAATAAAACCCTATTTTCTCCTATTGGGCTGATTAGGGTAGAAATTATACTATCATATATATATACATATGTCTAGGTGCATCATCTCATAAGCACTCCGCTGCCATTATGCTAGAAATATTTACTTCTTAGTAAGGACTTGGAACTTCCTCGATATCTAGATTAAGGATTAACGTCAGACGCCGACCGCTAGATTTTGCGAGAGCATTTCATGCATCACGCTTCGTATTGCACATTGGTGTTTTATTTATTGTTCCCCGAATTGTTTTGTTATTAGACGTCGAGGAGCCCGAAGGACACTTTGAAGAACCGCAGGAAGACCCCCACTACCTGCAAGACCAGGGCGAGTTAATTTTCACCCTAAAGGGTGTTTGCTTTTACTAGGGAGAATCTCGATTTTTCCTAATGCGAGTTAACAACCTCCCTTTTTGGTATTTACTTTTATTAGGGAGAGTATATACTTTCCCTAGTACGGGTTAACATTTAAAAGGATCATATTGAATCCCAGTTTCTTAAAAGTATTTTATTCACAATTACAAATTGCATGCTCTCTTTAAGTAATTATACCTACTTTCTTAATCATGATGTATCATGCCATGTTTTAATTCTTGTTATTAATTCCCCATGATGATATTGCCTTGATAAAATCATCTATCATTTGACTCAATTAATGATTGCCTTGATGATCACCCTTGTTAGCCTGGATAGGTTTGATAAAATGATTTAGACTCTTTAGTCTTGGTTAAAATCTTGTCTAGACATTGCTCAGGTCCAATTATTAATTTTAGGCTTAGTTGCCTCGGAACGGTGAACCGACATTCACCGGACATGATGAACATTATAAACTTGGTTTATTGGATATTGGGCCTGGCATGCCAGTGTGTGAGGTTGGGAACACTGATGTGTTCCGGTTGTGAATAAGGGTGTGATGTAGCTGGGCTACATGGTCTGAAGGAAGGCTGGACCACAGAGAAGGAGCTGGGCAGTCAAGGACAGCTGTGCCAGTCAGAGCGCGAGTTGTTTCATGTAGCTATATGCTGCCCACTGGGGTTCCTGCATAACGTGAGTTCCAGGAGTGCTGGGCAGCCAAGGACGGCTGTGCCAGTCGGAGCGCAAGTTATTTTCACGTAGCTTTATGCTGCCCACTGGAGTTCCTGCACAACGCGTGGCCATCGCGCGGTAGTGCGGACTTGGGGCCCGCTGGCTTGCTGGACAGCGGTAGGGTCAACCCCTAGTCCGAGGTGAAGACATGAATGTGTCGTCATCCTGATGGGTGATCTAGATCTTACGTGACAGGAAGTCGTGACTCTAGTGTGGGCTTGGCAACTCGGCTAGGGAAGACCAGGCGCTTCGCTGGCATAAGATCCACAACGGGTGCGCCACGCCCAGAAGATGATGGCAGGTGTATGGAGACGTTTGGCAGAGTGCATGAAAATTGCCAGGGGATGGGAAACGTTTGGTAGTGTGCATGGAAACTATCGTGGAATGTGATGAGAACAAGAATTGAACATTGATTAGTAGAACTTTGGGTTAAAATTTGTTAAGTCA
The DNA here is from genome assembly GCA_036346145.1 of Olyra latifolia. Classification (NCBI taxonomy): domain Eukaryota; kingdom Viridiplantae; phylum Streptophyta; class Magnoliopsida; order Poales; family Poaceae; genus Olyra; species Olyra latifolia. The sequence continues at coordinate 44,508,328 of CM070528.1, read as the reverse complement.
TAGCTTTGGTTTATAAAACTTGCTTTCTGCAACTAAATGAGCCATAACCTTTCCTTTGGAACCCCTATCACTAAATGCATTAGGTTGAAAGCTAGCTCGCCAGTGTTTGGATGACACTGACCTCACATTCATATTCTCTTTTAGATGGAGAGTATGAGCAGGATCAGTACGCCTGCCATGAAGAAGAAGATCAAGATTTTGCTGACGATCAGGGCGAGGCATAGGGCATCTCTCCAGTCGAGTGCTTAGGCATAGCCAGCACGAGACTCTTTTGGATCTTTTGGGTTCTCTACACTCTGATCATTTGACTTTTGGAATATTTGGGCCAATGTGCCGTGATGTAAACATTTAATAGCCTACGGGCTTATTACAGGTATTTGTGTAACATAAGACTTCCGCTTGTATGTTATGATGCGGCTATGTGAATGGTGTGCACTAGTGTACTGATCTTGGGACTAGTGCAGATCAAGTGGTGGGCTAAAGGACAGGCCCCATAGCGCTGGTATCAGAGCATACGACTGTAGGAGCCCTAAACCTTGGCCGAGAGTCTAAAATATTTTAACATAATAAAAGAGATTTCTTTACTCTCAAAATCACCTCATTATAAGTTTGTGTTGTATTCTTTTCTTCTGGATGTTTTGCCCCAAAAAGGCACTAACTCTCTCTAATTTGTAAAACTATTTGGTAGATGGAGGTTCGGCACGCGGGTTTCGCGGATCAGCATTCCACCTTTGGGTTTCCGTCGGGATCCCCAAGGGAGAACGCCCGAGTGCTGCAGGAGTTGACGGACTACTTGGGGTTCGAGGAAGCCCCCACTTACTTTTGGAGGCTTGTACGGACCTTACCCCGCCTCGCCTACGAGGTTGAGGTTAGGGTTTACTACTTGCCCGACGTTGTGGCACACCGCTTCCGGACGGTGGTGCCCCGAGACCAGCTGGACTTCGCCATCAGCGATGCCGCTATGTTGGCAATCCAGGAGCACCAAAGGGAGTACGCCCTCGACCTTGTTGGAGGACCCTTCGCCTACCTGTTGGACGTTCCTCTACACCTGCTCCCCGTCCTTGGAGAGGTCGAGTACGGGGAGCTAGACCCAGAGCTTCTCCGCCTAGTCCGCCTGCACCGCGGAGCCGGACACGCTCGACGCGAAGCCTTGGAGGAGATTCAGATCCTCCGCACTTCACTACGGGAGGCGGACACTCGCACCCGTATCTCTTACCGCCAGGCCTACCACCTCTCCCGTCACCTCCAGGTCTACCGGTAGGAGAGGGACGAGGCCCTTGCTGAGATGGACCTATGGGATCCTGCTCACCACCCTCATGCTGGGATGGACCACCCAGGTCCACTTCCAGGACCGCCACCGCCAGCACCCCCGCGCTCACACCGGGCACGCTCCCGCGTTACTCCACGGAAGAGGTGCCTGCCACCTAGGACCATGGTGGGGATTCCCCGCCACGACCCTTCGCTGGAGGCTCCTCAGCCTCCAGCGCCTTTTGCCAGCTCTTCTGACGCCGCTCCTCCGGCGTTAGCTTTGGAGGACTATCTCTACGCCCCGGGGCGATACCCCGCAAACCGTCCACCGTGCACCTACTCCCGTCGTACCCATTAGGGAGCAGTGGTAGCAGGATGTACTACTTTTGTTATCTAGCTCATCTGTGGGAGCTAGAAACTATAGCTGTAGATGTAGCTCAGGAGTAGCCTACACACAGCCTAGTCGATGATCTGTTGCTTTTGTTGTGCCGTAGTAGATGATCGGCATAAACTACTTGTACTGGTTAATCTACTTTGGACTATGTATGGATTTGTCTTTCCTTCAGTTATGGTTACATTTGGATCTTATTTCGCTTTTATGGTCATCATGCATGCATATAGACATTGTGTTTGAATTAGTAGAGATTATGCAGATGGCTCGTGGGCATGCTGCAACGAGAGGCCGAGGTGCCGGTGCCGCTAACAATCGGGGCCGTGGTCGAGGCCGTGCCAACTTACCCCTGCCACCTACTGGGAATCCTACCACGGCGCAAGTTTTGGCATATCTAGCACAGATGCTTGGTGCCATACTAGAAAGCCAGCAAGCTGCACACCAAGCCGCGTAGCATCGCCAGGGATCTAAACTAGCTGATTTTATGAGGACTAAACCTCCAACTTTCACCTATGCCACTGAGCCCACTGATGTAGAGGATTGGCTGAGGACTGTCATCCGCAAGTTGAACCTAATCCGCTGCCCAGACAAGGATAGGGTGTTGTTCGCCACCCAACTGCTTGAGGGACCCGCTGAGGTTTTGTGGGAAAATTACCTTGCTACCCGATTAGAAGATACGGATGAAGAAGAAGAAGAGGCTAACGATGAGGAGGAAGCTGAACAAGAAGATGGCGATAATGCCGAGGAAGGAGATGAGAATGTAGTTAAAGAACAAGAAGAAGTTCCAAACCTACAGGCCGCTACTCAGAACATACCGTGGGCTGAGTTTGAAAGAGCATTTCGAGAAAATTACATTCCCCGAGGTGTGCCCAAGGTAACATGACGGTCAACGAGTATTTGACCAAATTCAATCTGCTTGCTCGGTATGCTCAATAAGACATAGCTGATGATGAAGAAAAGATTGACAAATTCCAGGAAGGAATGGCCCCTACTTACCGCTCGAAGCTTATCTTGCATTATCACCCTAACTTCCACCAGTTGGTGAACAAAGCCCTTATCTTGGAGAAGGAGCTGAAAGGAGAAGAAGCCAGCCGCAAGCGCAAGCTGGAAGCACGGTCAGCACAAGGAACCAGTCGCCCTGGACCCTCTCGCCCCACCTATCAGTCAAGGCCGCCACCCCCTTGCACCCAGGGATATCCGGCGCGTACTTACCAGGCTGGTGGTAGCCGACCCGCTCCCCCTCCTGCGAGAAGACCTGCACCCTCACTGACCAATACCTCCCGACCTAGAGCATCTGCTGAGGATAGGGCGACTAGAACATGTTTCAGATGTCATTTGCCAGGTCACTTTGCCAATGAGTGCCCTACCAAGAATCCCCCACAGCAGCGATTTAACATCGCCCCACCTTGCGGCCAACCCTCGGCCGGACGTGGAAGAGGAACTACTCCAGCCAAGACTGCCCTGCCAACTTATGGAAGAGGACGACTCAACCATCTTTCCACGGAAGAAGCTAAGGAGGCTCTAGGAGTACTTATGGGTACGTTCGGAATTTATCACCACCTTGTTCAAGTACTATTTGATTCTGGAGCGTCTCATTCATTCATATCTAAGGGTTTTGTGGATAAGCATGAACTGCAAACTTTTTCTTTGAGTAAGCCCCAATTATAAAGTCACCCGGTGGAAATCTAGAAGCCACCGGAGCTTGTAAGTGGATAGACATTTCCCAGGAAAGAATAAGTTTCCAGTTCGACCTAATGGTCATTCCCAATATGGGAATAGATGTGATCATTGGTATGGACTGGTTAACCTTCTATAAAGGGGTGCTAGACTGTGAAAAGAGAGAAGTAAGACTCATTGGACCCCCTGGTTATGAGAGAATATGGAAAGTTGATGCCCCCTTCAAATGAGGAAGAGCCATTTGGTTCTTAAGGCAAGAAGATCCCGCGAAGGTGTCAGTTGTTAATGAATATTTAGATGTGTTCCCTGAAGATTTGCCTGGACTGCCACCTGATCGGGAAATAGAATTCACCATTGAGTTAGCACCAGGCACGGCACCCATATACAAGACATACTTCAAGATGAACCCTATAGAGTTGGCAGAGCTCAAGAAGCAGTTAGAAGAGTTAATGCAAAAAGGATTGATCCGTCCCAGTTCATCCCCGTGGGGATCACCAGCCATGTTCGTCGACAAGAAGGATGGAAGCCGAAGGTTGGTAGTGGATTACCGAGCCCTCAATGCGGTTACTATAAAAACAAATACCCTTTGCCCAGAATTGATGACCTGTTTGACCAGTTACGAGGAGCCAAGAGATTTTTAAAAATTGACCTCAGGTCTAGGTACCACCAAGTTAAGGTCAAAAGGAAGGATATACCCAAAACAGCCTTCACTACAAGATATGGACTATATGAGTTTTTGGTTATGTCCTTTGGACTTACCAACGCCCCGGTCCACTTCATGAATATGATGAACATGATCTTAATGGATTAATTGGACCAGTTTGTCGTAGTATTCCTCGACGATATTTTGGTGTATTCCAAAAATGATTAGGAGCATAAGAAACACCTAAGATTAGTCCTCGACAAGCTCCGAGAACACTAGCTTTACGCCAAATTCAGCAAATGCGAATTTTGGCTAGATGATATCAGCTTCTTGGAACATATCATTTCTGCTAAGGTTATCATGGTTGATCCCTCAAAGGTAGCGACAGTTATGAACTGGAAGTCTCCGACCACTGTAAAAGAAGTTAGAAGTTTCTTGGGATTGGCAGGATATTATCGAAGATTCATTGAAGGATTTTTCAAAATTGCCAAGCCCATGACCCAGTTACTGAAAAAGGAGCAGAAATTTGAGTGGACTAAAGCTTGTGAGGAATGTTTCTAAGAGCTTAAGACCAAACTGACTACCAGTCCTGTGTTGGTAACACCGGATGCCAACAAAAAGTTTGAGGTTTATTGTGATGCCTCAAAGCAAGGGTTAGGCTATGTACTTATGCAAGAACGAAGAGTAGTTGTCTATGCCTCTCGGCGACTCAGAAAGCATGAGGAGAATTATCCGACTCATGACCTTGAGCTAGCAGCTGTTATACATGCTCTCAAAATTTGGAGACATTACCTGATAGGTAAACAGTGTGACGTCTACACGGATCATACATGTTCGCCCAAGCCAACTTAAACATGCGCCAAAGAAGATGGCTGAAATTGATCAAGGACTATAACTTGAATGTCTTTTATCATCCAGGTAAGGCCAATGTAGTGGCTGACACCCTTAGTCGAAAGCCGCAGTGTAACCATGTAACTGCCCAATAGACGGCCACCCCTTCGGACATCACCTGCGGACCAGATATTCCTGAACAAATCGTAAAAGATATGGATGCGCTAAACTTGAGTTTGGTGGAGACCGGTTACTTAGCTACCCTGGAAGTTCAACCAGATTTGCTCGACCAAATCAAGGAACTGCAAAAGAACCACTCCAGCGCCCATAAGATAAGAGACCTTATGAAAAGGAGTCAAGGGTGCAAAGTTACCGAGGATGAACAATGAAACCTACGGTTGGGGTAAAGAATTTTCGTTCCCCATGACCAGGAATTGAAGGATCGCATCCTTAGGGAGTCCCATGAATCTCCTTTCTCCCTTCACCCCAGGTGCACCAAAATGTACCAGGACCTAAAAACCCTATTTTAGTGGCCCCGGCTGAAGCGAGATGTGGCTGATTATGTGGCCAGATGCCATACCTGTCAAATGGTTAAGGCCAACCATCAACACCCGGCAGGACTTCTGCAACCCTTAAAAATACCTAAATGGAAATGGGATGAAGTGACAATGGACTTCATCTTAGGACTTCCTTGCCCAAAGACCGGATGTGATTCCATTTGGGTCATAGTGGACAGATTAACCAAAGTGGCCCACTTCATTCCGGTCAAAACGACTTACAAAGGAGATAAGCTAGCTGAACTCTACATGGCAAGGATAGTCACTCTCCATGGAGTTCCTAAAAGAATAATCTCGGATCGAGGATCCCAGTTCACTTCTCAGTTCTAGGGTAAGCTACATAGCGCCCTGGGAACCAGCTTGACCTTCAGTACAGCTCACCATCCTCAAACCAATGGACAGACCGAGAGAGTCAACCAAGTCTTGGAAGATATGCTTAGGGCATGTATTTTGGAATTCTCCATAGATTGGGAGAAATGGCTGCCATATGCTGAATTCTCATACAACAACAGCTATCAAGCTAGCTTAAGGATGTCCCCCTTTGAGGCCTTATATGGATGTCGTTGTAGGACACCTCTGCTTTGGTCAGAAGTTGGAGAGCGACAAGTGTTTCGAAAAGAATTATTGCAAGAAGCCGAAAGGATGGTGAAAATTATCAGAGAACACCTGTTAGCTACTCAATCCCGACAGAAAAGCTATGCAGACCGTCGTCGTCGAGAGCTCCCTTTCGCTGTCAGTGATTCCGTTTATCTCAAGGTGTCGCCCTCCAAGGGAAATCAACGATTCCAACAAAAGGGAAAATTGGCCCCAAGATATATCGGACCGTACCAAATCACTGCAAAGAGAGGTCGAGTGATCTACGAACTGGAATTACCCGCTGAGCTTGGAGATGTACACAAGGTGTTTCATGTTTCACAACTCAAAAGATGCCTAAGGATACCTGAGGAAGAACACATCTCCCAACCACCAGCACCACTAGACAAAAGCCTCACCTATCGAACTTACCCAGTTCGAATCGTCGACTTCTCCGACAAGCAAATAAGAGGCAAGACCGTTAAGTTATGTAAGGTACAATGGGACGACAAGGCAGGAAAACAGTTCTCATGGGAGCCCGAAGACAAGCTTCGCAAGAAACACCCTTATCTGTTTAGTACCTAGGCTATCAATCTCGAGGTCGAGATTTATTTTTAGGGGGGGGGGATTTGTAACAGCCCAAAATTTGTGTTTTGTTTAAAAGTACTTCTGCAATGATTGTATGAGGCTACAACAATTTCCTTTAAGCCATGATTTGCCAAAAACAAAATTTTAGGATCTTAAAAATTTTAAATCCATTAGAATTTGGTAATTTGCTCGAATAAATTGTTGAAAGCTTTATATTAGGCCCTGTTTAGGAATATCTAAAATGTAACAATGTATAGGAAAAGTTGTTTTTTTAGTGAGTTCTAATAACACTTAAACCTCTTATGTGTGTATATATTTATACACACATAAACACATATATACATATATAGATGGGGTATATCACATTAAAAATCCCACAAAAATTCCATAAAATAGTTTAGACCCTAAGTGATAGCCTAAACCATGTGTTGACCAAACTTGACCCCTGGTGGGACCTACTTGGCAGCCTCTTCTCTTTCTTTGCTCTTGTGAGCATTTCATCCAGCAGCATGGCTGCCTCGGCCGTGTCTCCTTTTCACCGGCGCATTGATCCTTCCCCTGGCCAAATCTTCCCTGAAGATCCCCTCTTGGCAGCTTGTGGATGTCGCCCCGGTCTTGTGGACCCCATTTCTGAGCTGATTTGGCCATGCCTCCAATGGTCGTGCCGCTACCTGACATGGCGTGCCGACCAGGCACATTGTCGGCCCGCGGGCGCGTGCCACTACCTGGCACCGCCCCGCTTGCCCAATCTCCGTCCCTGTCTCGCGCTCGAGTGCTCGGGTCTACGCGCCCTTAATCGATGCTCCTCACGCAACCGCGTGCGAGTGGCCGCCCGGCCAATTCAAGCCATGGCAACACTGTCCGGCCACCGCCCAAGCCCGCCAATCGGCGATAGAGCCCCCCAGTGACCGCCTCGTACCCCTCGTGACCGCTGGGCAACGATCGTGCTCTAGCCGAGCTTAAATTCGGCCGAACCGCACTGGCCCGTTCCTTCCTCTCTTTGCCTTCTCGTCGACAGCCTAAACCAGAACTCCCCATCTTCTGCCTTTGCACGCATTAGCGTCGCCATACCCTCACGGTTCTCCTACCCGAAGGAATCGAACCGAGAAGCTTTGTGCTCGCCGGATTGCTCTCGCCGTCATCAGTCGCCCGATTCTCCCCCTTTCCAATTTCTCCCTCATCGGTGAGTCCCATGTCGATCATTTTCTCATGGAGCATCACCTCACCATCGTCCGTCTTTCGCCCGGGTTAATTGGACCGCGGCATCATCGGAGTTCCCTGGCACCGTGTGCTCTGCTCCGCCTCCTTTCGGCCTCCTTGTCGCCAGCTTGATCCCTGCCTCCTTCACCTCGGCCTAGTGCTCGGTAAGAATCCCTAGGTCCCCCTCTCACTCGTGCACTCCCTAGCTTAGCTACTACAGCTTCGTAGAACCGCAGCCACTAGTTCCCGTAGGCGTTCTCCGCCGTCGCTTGGCTCGCCGCCGTTACAAGCCGCCGCCGACGAGAGTCGTGAGGACACGTTCTTGGGCAACTCGCGTAGAACCCATTGCGCCCTGGACCGTCCCCTGAGCTTCCCTGTATCTTCTTTAGGATCACATGGTTTTAAGCAATCTATCAAAGTCTGGGCCTATCATCGCTTCTTCATAAGTCTTAAGCTCAACATTGTCCGACAACAAGTATCACACCTATACCATATAAGCGACTGATGTGGCTTTTAAAATTATGTAGGGTTGGTTCTGTTTCTATAAAACATACAATCTTTTGTACATAATTATGTAAAAGTTTAGTATGAGCGGAAACTTTTTTGATGATTCCCAAATTACTTCAAGTTACATCGTGTTCCCACTAACTATTTTGAAGAAATGTTTTCTCCAAAATAAACCATTCTAAGCAACAAGATTTTGCAATTCTCATCCCTTTTGAAATGTACAAGCAATTTGTACCTCACAAAGAACATTTATCTTATTTGACAGTGAGCTTTTTAGACGTCAAACGCCCTACATATGCCTCACATTATAAATTTAGATAAAAGATAGCACAGAACATCTTCCAATCCATATCTTATATGATGTGTTCTTTGTGACTTGATGGAACCTATTTAAATGACCGCAATTATTTCTTAAGTGTACTCTCAAAGGAATAATGGAAGACAAAGGCATAAAAACAAGTATATCATGATGATTCGAAACACACATCCATTCACTAATGGAGCATAATCGCAAAGCAAATCAATCAAATAAATTGAACAATAATTGTCCTTTATTTGCAGTTTATAACCTTCTACTCCCAAACATGAAGCAGAAATACTGATTTAGCTTAGGTTTGGAATATAATAATAATTATTTTATTCAAACATTAATCCTAAGGGTTGAGCCTTTAAAAATATGCTAACATCTAACGAGACAACTTTTACCCAGTGTCAATACGAAGATAAATCTCGTCTCTTCCAAAATCTAACTGTGTGGTGTTAAGGTAGCACCAATCTTTCACTTTATAAGCATAGGATTGATGCTGAAGATTTCATCTCAATCTTTCCCTTTCATCCAAGCCTTGGTCTTCTTCCTAATTTGACCTGTCTTTTCAACCATCATTACATTATTAAAGCTTTTCTTAATACTTTGCACTACTGAATTTTCTAAAACTCTATTATGCCTTCATGAATATTTTTATAAAAAATTATACTATTTTTAGAAATCTAGATTCTAACCCGACCCGCCAGGTCCTGGTCGGGTCCCTTGGTTCCAATCAGGTCGAGTCCGGGTCAGCTATTGCCCCGACCTGACCCGCCCCACCCCAACTCCTCATTCACCACGCTACAACCCTTTCCTACATCTCCCTTCAATCTTCATGCAGATCCGGCACACTCCTACATCTTCCTTCACCCTGCCTGGCCTACTCCTCACCTACTCCTTCGGCCTTTCACGTACGCGCAGTCGCGCTGACCGTAGAGACGAGAAGGGAAAGCTAGGGTTGGTGGCTTAGGTTGGGTTCTTTTTAACTTATCTTATCCTATTTATTTGCCTTATCTCGTCACTTCGAAAATTTTTCGAGATAGTCTCGAGAGCCGGTTGGCCTTTAATTTTGGGGTTTAGGGAGCTTATAGACACGCCTACGAGATAAAAAAACGATTCAAAAGTAATAAAAAGTGAGATAAGTCAAATAAAACACGAGATAAGTAGGATAGACTACTTATTTTCCTTATCTCGTCACTTCGAGAATTTTTTGAGATAGCCTCGAGAACTGGTTGGCCTTCAATTTTGGGGTTTAGGGAGCTTATAGACACGTCTACGAGATAAAAAAAACGACTCAAAAGTAATAAAAATGTGAGATAAGTCAAATAAGACACGAGATAAGTAGGATAGACTACTTATTTGCCTTATCTCGTCACTTCGAGAATTTTTCGAGGTAGCCTCGAGAGCCGGTTGGCATTTAATTTTGGGTTTCAGGGAGCTTATAAACACGCCTATGAGATAAAAAAATGACTCAAAAAGATATTCCTACTTATCTCGTGTCTTATTTGACTTATCTCACTTTTTTTATTACTGTTGAGTCGTTTTTTTTATCTCGTAGGCGTGTCTATAAGCTCCCTAAACCCCAAAATTGAAGACCAACCGGCTCTCGACACTATCTCAAAAAATTATCGAAGCGACGAGATAAGGCAAAATAAGTAGGATAAGATAAGCTAAAAAGAACTCACCCTTAGTGTCATGCTATCTCCTCTCTGTCGGCTGGCGCCGCCACTTCACCTCAATATCGCCTTCGATGCATCCTTAGCGTCTATCTCTCCCCCGCTCAGCCGCTTCATCGGCTCGTGCGCCCCTGTTCCTAGACGACAAATCGAGGCGGGCTCCTCTTCCTCCTCCTCCCCAAGGAGGTGACAGCGGCGTCGGGTTCTTCCTCCCCATGGCAGCGACGGTGACCCCTCCTCCTCCATGGCGGTAGCGACAACTCGCTCCCCATGGCCACGGGTCAGCTTCTCCTCCTCCTCACCTCCTCTCGTCAGATCTGAATGGCCTAGGGCACCAGCAGATTGGTTGACGCTGTTGAGAAACCGGTCCACGAAGGCCCGGTATTGGCCTATGTCAAAACCCTAGAGCTACACTATAAAAGGAGGAGGGGTCCTCCCCATTGTACACACATGAGAAAGCAATAAAGAATCGTTCCCCTCCTACATCTATGTTCATACTCTGATTGTCTTGTGTGTGAATCAACAACCTCGGACTACACCCGGTAGCATGGTTGTTTAACACGTTATCAGCACAACGCTCGAGGAATCGCAAGACGCCGGAGGGATCGAACGACGACATCGACGTCCTATCGGCATCGAATCGCCATCACGCCAGCAAGTCTAGACAGGACCAGCCGATCTGTCCTACGCGACAGTCGTCGAATCCCAACCTCGACTCACGAAGAACGAAGGTAAAAGAAAATTGAATCCATGGGCAATTGAATCAATATTCAGTAGATCTATTTTTAATAGATTTGTAACAGAAAACACATTACGCAACTTGACCGCGCATGTAGCGCCGCCGATCTGCCGCCGACCTCGGTTTTCATGCTTGCAGCGCCGCCGCTCATTTTGGCCCGGCCTTCACGCGCACACAGCTAAGTGCGTCACACGCACACCGGCACGGCTGCCATGCGCCCGCAGCTCGTGCCTCGCCCTTGAGTCCCGCGCACACGACGCGCATGAGCAGCGTCTCGCCCTGGCCTCGGGCCCCACGCCGCCCCACGCCAAGATGAGAAGGATTCGCCCGACCTTGGGCCTCGTCTTTGCCCAAGACGCACACGCAGCGCCGCACGCCACCACCCGGCTTCCATGCTGCCCGGCAGCACACACCGCCGCAACGGCGCCACCAATCCCCGCGCTTGAGCCCCGCCGCTCGCGCCGCGGCCGCTCGCCAGCGCCACCATCTTTCGAAGCGTCGCCGCCGCCACCGCCGCCCGCGTTGGAGCGCCGCCACCCACGCGCTTTGAAGTGCCGCGCCAGACGCGCCGCCCGCCCACGCACGGCACCACCGCCGCCGCCACCGCAAGCGCCGCCATCGCCCTGCACCGCCGCCTCCCATTGCCGAAGCGGCCTCGCACCAGACGCCACGGCGCCATGTTCTTGCGCGCCAGCTACGGCTATCCGCCGCATCAACACGCCACGCGTTTTGCGAACGGCGCGGGCGGCTGGTGGGAAACCCTAGCCAGCGGGGGGAACGGGTCGGGCCTCGGGGGCGTGAAAAGAAAAAAAGGGACGCGGTGGGCTAGGCCATGCAGGCCGGTGAAAAGAAAAAAAAAGGAAGGAGAAAACAGGGCGGGCATGCCAATTGCGGGACGACCCAACAAAAGAAGTAGGCCGCAAGAGAGAAGTGGGCCGCGCGGGATAGAACTGGTAGGGGAAAGAAAAGAAAAAGAAAAAAGAAGGGAAAAAGTCGTGGGCCACCAGGTTTTGCACTTAGGCCCTCGTAAATATAAAAATTACATAGAGAATTTTCTGTAATGCTAAAAATTACAGAAACCCCCTAGAAATTACTGAAAATTATAGAAAATACATTTCCTAACATAAAAAGGCCCCGGGATTTCGCATTTTGGTCCCTTTTTGAAATTGATGCCCTCATTTACTACTTTCATGCTAATTTTATGAATTTTATCATGATTGCATGTATTTATTGCTTTTAGTTTACTACAATCCATGAGAAAATTGAAAATTTTGACGACCATCATCTGGATTACACGCAATAATCTAATAAATAAATTTAATGATCATGCAGATGACAGGCATCGTGAACCGTGAGTTTTAGGAACTAGCCCCGCATGGCTAGAAATATCTCACGTGGGCATCTGATGTAAAGATCGTGCTCGGGAGCAAGAAGCTCTGATTTGCTATCGGCCTAGGGTCCTCGAAGGACGAGCAACCAATGCCCGAGCAGAACGATCAGTCTTTGCATTTTCTAAGGCACCACCTGTGGATAACATGGTCCCCGGGTATCCTCATAGAGACAAATTAGACGGACCACCTCACGGAGCAGGGTCATGCCTACCATCTAGAAGACGGGCCTGCCCCGCATGAAGACTCGACTTGTATCACAAGAAAGGCACAGTTGTAATCCGGTACTTACGTACTCGGCAAGAAAGGATAGAGATAGACTTCCTATCTCTATCCCCAGTTTCCATAACCAACTAGGATACTTATCTGTAACCCTACCTTCCTCCATTATATAAAGGGAGGCAGGGGCCCCTGGTTAGGAAGAGAGGAGAGGAGAGATCACATCGATCCATAGTCATCCTCAACATTGATCCATCGAGATCAACCCTAATACAATCCACGAGCACAGGAGAAGGGTATTACCTCCACCGCAGAGGGCCCGAACCTGTATAAATCTGTCTCCTGTGTTACCATCGGGTTTCGGTCTTACGCATAGCCCATAAAGTATATTGTCGACATAATTCATCGACAGTTGGCGCGCTAGGTAGTGGCAGTGCTAAGATCATCTTCATCAAACTCGATGGCATCTCTCGGCGGCAGGGCCATTGAATTCACCTCCGGCCAAGTTTTCCGTTTTAAAGTCTTGAATTTCATCATCAAAAACCTCGGCAAACTTGCCCTCGAAGAATCGGATCAGATCCGATCGGAAGACAACTTCAACCACGAAGCAAACGCAAGAAGAAGATGCGATCTATTCGCGTCTAGAATCTAGACGGAATTTGCGTTGTGATTTCCCATTGACTTGAAAGGAATTTCGGGGTGGTTTTGGATGCGTTGGAAAGCTTATCTCATTATCTTTCCAGCGAGTCCAAGATCATTGAAAACTGAGTTCGGATGTGACCGTGGCGACCGTTTGAAGACAGATTGCGCGGAGATGACGTGAATCCCGCGTGAAGATGGAGCTCAACGTGAATTTCGCTCGGCACCTCGGCGATCCTTGGTGCACCTAGGGGTGAAAATAGTACGGATAATTTCCGACCGACCGACCGAACCACTGTGGATATCCGTATTTACTAAAATACGGATATCCGTAGTGGTCCGAGTATGTATCCGTGTCCGATATGAATTATACGTACTCGATCCGTATCCGATCCGTATCCGATGGAAAATATCCGGAAGTATCCGTAGGGAATTATCCGAGCTTTTTACGGATAGTATCCTATGGATATTATCCGAATACAAAAAGTTATGTTATAAGCCATATTTGTCGCTTATTTCTCCAATAGACTTGACTCGATTCTGTTACCCCATGCACATATTATTCATGTTTCTATCACTTTTTATAGTTTTATTAATGAAATATCATAACATTACTATGCAATTAGCTATGTATAAATCATATGTATCGACATATATTTTATCGGTCATAAACTATCAATGTCTCATATTGTGGCGCCCCCTCTGAATTCACATTCGGCTCAAAGAAGTCACTGCCCTTTCGCTGTCCAAGTGATTGGAAAATAACATACTAGCTGCCCAAGAGCAAGCCGAGCATGTTAACTCCCAACCCGAGCTTGCGGCAAGCACACACGAAACGACCTTCGTTGAAACGAATGTAAGCTGGTGTCGGATATGTGCTCGATGATGGCTTCCAAGATCAGCTACCATCACACACATATCCTCACAATGATCGATAGCACAACACATACATTTTTGGCATAATTTTCATCCGACCGGGCAACACGAACTGCTGCCCAAATAATAAGTTTTAACATCATCGAGTTTTCTTTGCAAATAAAATACAAGTTTGTTCACCAAAATAGCGGCGGAAGAACATTATAAATAAGCAAAGACCAACGTGGTATGCCCCCATTAACCCCATGGGCAACCGACCGAAATTAGAACTCCGCTGTTCGCTAGCGCCACTGCGTTTCGGCTTGGTAGTAGTACTCAAGCACGGGTTGTCTTCACCTGAAATTGCAAAGACATTGGTTGAGTGAGATGGTACTCAAGACTAAGAGGTAATGTATATCCTCAATCATGAATATTATGTACTCAAGAAAGGCTAGCAGTTCTTTTAGCACAATTTGCATTTTTGCAAGACATATAAGTATGAGTAGGTTGTAAATTGCATTTGAGGAAAAACATTCCAAAATGTAAAGCTCATAGTATCCATCATAATTCATCATCATAAATCCATGGGGCTCTATCTGCCCTTGGTCTCTATCCGACCATAACCACAACATACTCGGGCTCTATCCGCCCTTGGTCTCTATCCGACCATACACCACGAGCAACCACATGCTCGGAAAGACACACGGCTATCCCACCATGTCTAAAACCGGTACCCAAACTGAACCATGAGCTAACATCGTGTCTCGCCGCAAGTTTTCGTCCCTAACCCCGACGCGGCCGTGTTCAACAGTTCAACACTCGCAGAGGTGTACGACTTTACCCACACGACATAGCAAGCCATGCCGAAGCCTCTTAGATGTACATGCCACCATTGGGTCACCCGAGTTGACTTCATCCACTCCCCACTCCACGAGTGAGGAGGAGTCAACCGCTGCAATGGATTTGTCCAAGACCCATCACACCCAAGCACAAGGACGCACCACGGATGGTCCACCCTGCCACCCCACCCTCTAACACAAGTTGCCCCGCTGGTACCCAATGGCACGAGCATGCACAGGAAATTGGCCAAGTGTTCCTATAATACACGTGAGGTCGTACGTATAGTAACCTGAAGGGATTGGCACCATGTTCGGTCCTTAATTCACTCGAACGGGGCTACGTGTCCGAGATCTGTCCTCCCATCATCCCCTATCACCCGTTCAAGTCCAACTCAGAGTTCACACGTAATCCATCATCATCATCACCAGTATTATATAGTAAATCATTCACAATCGAAGTCGTATGACCAACGGAATTACTCCATTGATCGCTCGCCCACGTTGACTCTAAGCATGGCTAAGCTTTTGCTGACCAAACCCAATTAATACTACCCTCTTAGGCTACAAAGGAATAAGGATATCAAACATAGACCACTAAGTAGGGGATAACTATGTTCTACCCACCAAGTGACATATATATCTCAACATAGCATGCAGGCAAGTGATAGAACATAATCAAAATCATGCATTCATAAATAGAGGATCAATATGGTGAGTCAAATGAGGGGAGTATATGTGCCTTGTTGCTGCTCGTTGGCGGGAAGGACTCCTGGATCAAGTCCGGGCTCCTCCGGAACGTAGGCTCCTAATGTTCGGTAGCAAGAACATCAAATAAAATTCAAATAAAATACCAAACAAATAGGAACATCAAATATTTTTAGAGATTTAGAAACTTCATGATCTAATGCAAATTTTGCAAAAATAATCACCCAAATCCGAGTTCGGATGAGTGAGATAGAGCTATTAGAAGTTTGGATGCAAAACTAGCTCGGGGCTGTAAGGACTAAGCTCGGGATTGACCTAGGTAGCTCGGGAATGAGCCTCCTAGCTCGGGAAGGACATTTCCTTAGTCAAGAGTGGGTTTACAAGGTCGGATACGGCATAGCTTGGTCGGCTAGGACATGACCAAGGTCGGGCTCAACTAGCTCTAGCTCGGAAAAGTCACTTAGTTTGTATGTTTCTTAGTATGAGCAACTTTGGGAGGTCCTAATAAGCTCGGCTAAGCTCGGGCTTAACATGAAAGTTGTAGTAAATTTCCTGGCGCAAAATTTTCATGTAGAACACTTTTTCATCCGAGTTACGGTTGATTCTATAGAGCTTACTTACTAGGCTACTGCTCAAAGAAAGGCTGAAACAGGCTGTTTTCAGATCTAGGGGTTCTAAGGCTTCGGTTTCGACCAAAGAACAGCTTAGCCATGAATGCTAAATGGTGAAAAACAGAAGTGAGAGGGAGTATTGGGTTCTCACCTAGCAAGGAATGCCTTGCTTAACAATAGAGAGCCCAAAGATGAGGAGATCGAAATGATGGGCGGTATTCATTCGTAACTCGATTCAGCAACTCTTCAGCTCGTTCCTTGAGGTTCCTTCAACTCCAGAAGCGTGGATCTGCTCTTAGACGTTCCTTAGCTCGTGCATGAACTCTTCTTGGCCATCTCCAAGCTTGCATTTGAGGGAAAATGACATGCAAGATGAGAAAACAGCGAAGAACCTCACTGCTGTTCAAAACAGCGAAGTAGATGAAGAAAGGCAGCAAGAACTCACCCAAATCCTTGTGAACGTGCAAGGGAGTTGGAGGTACTTGAACCCTAGGAAGTTTGGATGTTACTCCTGCTCATTCCATGGCCTGGATTTGAAGAAAGAGGGCATAGATGGGTAGAAAACGAAATCAGCCTTTGCTGTCCCAAAACCGAACAGCAAAGAGAATAGGAAGAGAAATCCATAGTAAACCTTCGTGCATGTGCTTACCATGGGGTGGAATGGATAGCCAACGATTTCAGCTTTCCGACGATATATAACACCCTATATGGATTCTTGGTGGTTTGGGTGGAGATTTGAAAATGGTGGAGGTGGAGATGAAGAACGACTTGCCGTTCTTCCGCTGTCCGTAACTTAGACGTGAGAAGAATGAGAGTGAGGGCTGGTTGAAGTGGGTGGAGAGGGTTTAAATAGAGGTATACTCTTCCATTGACAAGTGGGTCCAGGTCCCACCTGTAATAGAGAGTCTGGGGTAAGATTAGGGTAAGAAAAGCCGAGGGTCTGGATCGCTGCAAAGACCGCCCAAGTCACCAAAGGATGGAAGATTCGGCCGACATGTCAAAGACCGCCCAAGTCACCAATGGATGGAAGATTCGGTGACATCACGGAGGGCAAAAAGGAATAAAGAATAGAGGTGGTGGTCGGGTTGTTTGACTAGGTACAGGCTTATTGGAGCTTTTCCAAGCCCTGTTAGGTCTTCTGCTGTTCGGTCCAACCATCTATAGCTCGGCCGACTTCCTCAGGACATCTTCTAGCTTGGACGAAAGTGATAATCACTCAGATGGGCAGCAACCAAGCTCGGGTAGAGCTCGGTGAAGTCCCGGCATAGTCACTACCTTACTTGATAGAGCTCGGGTGAACTCTAGCTTGCTCGAAGCAAGCTTCTGACTAGCTCGGGCATTTATGGAACATGCCCGCTTGCTAGGTCTTACTACTCTAGTGGCTTGGCCAAAGGGTTTAAAGTTAAAAGTTTTATGTTCCCACCATAGAGCATGGTGGTTGAATGCAAAATTTTGTAAACCAACATAAACAAGAACGAATGAACATGCTAGTGATATGCATAGCTATATTTAAATTTAATAAATTGGTCATTACACATATTATTTAAGTTTATTTATTTGTTGCACACATGATATTTATTTTAGTTTGTCAATCGGTTTGTGATTATCGTATTGTCCGAAAAATATCTTCGATGGCTATCCGATCATAAGTTATCCGGATCCGTCCGAATATTATCCATATCCGTATCTGACACTATCCGTGTCCGAATCCGTATCCGACACTATCCGTATCCGAACCGTATCCGGAAAAAACATATGGATACGGATACAGTATGAGCAGTATCCGATCCATATCCGATCCGTTTCATCCCTAGGTGCACCTCAGCAAGGGCATGGCGGACCTCGACAACAAAGCGGATCTCATTCCAGAGATCGCGGCGAGGCTCCTACGCCATCCCGACTTACGGCTCCTGCGACGCCCCGATTGGCGTCTCCTGTGACGCTAACTTGCGGCTCCTACGCCCCTCGACTTGCGGCGATGACAACGACTACCGCCGCACCCACTCGTTGCTCCGACAATAACGACAAACCGCGACCTTCACCAAGACATTGAAGCTCGGCGACAGGAGCGAGAAAAAGACAAGAGACGTCACTATGATGACGATAGAAGAGGTTTCGGTCGAAACCGTGACAGCCAACTTCCTAGGCAGTCTTCTCGCGTGTACGACGACAAGGACAGTCGTGCCGACTTCCCTAGGCCGGCTCCTCGCGCGCGACGCCGAGGACAGCCATGCCGACTTCCTAGGCTGGTTTCTCGCGCCCAACGCCGAGAACAGCCGTGCCGATTTGCTAGTTGCGCACGACGCCAAGAACAGTCGCACCGACTTCCTAGGACGGCATCTCGTGCTCGACGCCGAGGACAGCCGCACCGACTTCCTAGACCGGTTTCTCGCGCATGACGCCGAGAACAGCCGTGCCGACTTCCGAGGCCGGCTTCTCGTGCTCGACGCAGAGGACAGCTGCGCCGACTTCCTAGACCGGCTTCTCGCGCACGACGCCGAGGGCAGCCGCGCCGACTTCCTAGGCAGACTTCTCACGCGCACGACGCCGAGGACAGTCGTGCCGACTTCCCTAGGCCGGCTCCTCGGGCGCAACGCCGAGGACAGCCGTGCCGACTTCCTAGGCCGGTTTCTTGCGCACGACGCCGAGAACAGCCGTGCCGACTTGCTAGGCCGGTTTCTCGCGCACGATGCCCGAGGATAGCCGTGCCGACTTCCTAGACCGGCTTCTCGCGCACGACGCCGAGGGCAGCCGTGTCGACTTTGTAGGCCGGTTTCTCGCGCACAACACCGAGGACAGTCGTGCCGACTTGCTAGGCCGGCTTCTCGTGCACTGCGCTGAGAACACCTGCACCGACTTATTGCGCCGGCTTCTCGTGCTCGACGCCGAGGACAGCCTCGCAGACTTCCTAGACCGGCTTCTCGCGCACGACGCCGAGGATAGCCGCGCCGACTTCCAAGACCGGCTTCTCGCGCTCAACGCCGAGGATAGCCGCGACGACTTCCTAGGCCGGCTTCTCGTGCACTGCGCTGAGAACACCCATGCCGACTTACTGCACCGGCTTCTCGTGCTCGACGCTAAGGACAGCTGCGCCGACCTACTCATGCCGGCTTTTCGCGCATGACGCTAGGGACAGCCGCGCCGACTTTCCTGGGCTGACTTCTCGTGCATGACACCGACGATAGCCGCACTGACTTCCTTACGCCGGCTTCTCGCGCATGACGCCGAGGACAACCGCGCTGACAAAGTGACATGCCCAGGGGCTCGTTCACTCGAGCGTGAGGACGACACGATCAACAGCTTAGTTGTCTATTTTTATACTCAATTACATCAATATAATTTATCTCCTGACTTGCTACTTAGTTGATATCCAACTAAGCAGTAAATCGGGGGCTACACCTAATTAGGTGCATTATCTGCACCCATCTCTTTTCGAGTTTTTTTTGTTATTTTTCATGCTGACTTTTACCGATTCCGAGTGTCCCACGTCCTGAGTAGTGAAACTCTGATTCCTATGTAAATTTGGTTTCCTGACGCGTGTCCAGAGACAAAGCTCCGCGCCAACTCCTAACGCTAAGGGACTTGATGAGCTAGGTGGAGTGCTTAACAAAAGGAATTAAACATACTCGGAGAAGCGCAAATCAATACGGAAAAGATAAAAGGACGACAATTTGACATAATAAAAATATATAATTGGACATCATGCATATTGCTTTACAATCCAGTTTTTTCTCTACTGGTCGTGTTTTTCTTGTCTCCACAGGGTACAATGCAGGATAATGCAAGATGGTTTTTATGGTACGGCTGCACGCCTACGCCAGCACCCCGAGTGCATTATACGGCTCGGCTGCGTGCCTACGTCAACTCGGCAAGGCTACACGCCAACGCCAACGCCCTGAGCGCGACCTTCGGCACGGCTGCATGCCTACGCTAGCACCCCGAGTGCATCATACGGCTTGGCTGCATGCCTACGTCAACTCGACACGGCTTCACGCCAATGCCAGCGCCCCGAGAGCAATCTTTGGCATGGCTGCACGTCTACGCCAGCACCCCGAGTGTATTATACGGCTCGGCTGCATGTCTACGTCAACTCGGCACGGCTTCACGCCAACGCCCGGCGCCGAAGCGTAACCTTTCGCACGGCCAAGACGCCACGCTTAGCACCCCGAGTGCATTATACGGCTCGGCTGCATGCCTACGTCAACTTCGGCTGGCTATATGCCAACGCCATCCGTCGAGAGCGGTCAGAGGTCGGCGCGAGGCCATGAGCTCTCACGTCGGCGCACCCATGGTGCACTCTCACGCGCCATCCGTAAAAACAATACAGTGAGTAAGCATGCCTCATATTAGGCCACTAGCTGGTGGCCACCAAGTGAAATCAGATGCTGAAAGCTATTAAGGGTTCAGGTTTCGAGGATACGCTCAATGAGCTGCTTGCCCTACACCATTGGTTATGGGTGCACTCGGTTAAACCTAATCCTGTGATATGCCTCATGCTAAGTCAACTGTTGCCTTATGTCGTCAATTGCGGTTCTATCGCACTACCGAATCGGATATCACAAACGGGTTTCGAGATGACCACTCGGCTAAGCCCTAGGTACGTTCTCCATGAGCCACAAGCGGGATCCGACATACTGGGTCGGGTACCGCCATATACCAGTATCCTCCGAGGTCAATTGCCAGATTTAATACACTTAGTCTGGGTACCGCAAAAAAACTCAAAAGAAATTCGAATGGGTCTCCCAACTTGGTACGGCTGCATGTAGGTCAACTCGGCACGGCTTCACGCCAACGCCAGCGCCCCGAGAGCAACCTTTGGCACGGCTGCACGTCTACGCCAGCACCCCGAGTGCATTATACGGCTCAGCTGCATGCATATGTCAACTCGGCACGGCTTCACGCCAACGCCAGCGCTCCGAGCGCAACCTTCGGCATGGCTGCATGCCTACGCTAGCACCCCGAGTGCATCATACGGCTCGGCTGCATGTCTACATCAACTCGGCACGGCTTCACGCCAACGCCAGTGCCCCAAGCGCAACCTTTGGCATGGCTGCATGTCTACGCCAGCACCCCCAAGTACATTATAAGGCTCGGCTGCATGCCTCCATCAACTCGGCACGGCTACACGCCAATGCCAGCACCTCGAGCGCAACCTTCGGCACGGCTGCACGCCTACGCTAGCACCCTGAGTGCATCATACGGCTCGGTTGCAAGCCTACGTCAACTCGGCACGGCTTCATGCCAACGCCAGCGCCCCGAGCACAACCTTTGGCACGGCTGCATGTTCACGCCAAAGAACAAGTGCATTATATCTTTGCTCGATGCATTTACGCTAACTCTAAGACGGCTTCACGCCATCGCCAGGTTCTCGAAGCGCAACCTTTGACACGGCCGCACGCCCACGCCAAAGACCCTAAGTGTATTATACGGCTGTTTGCATGCCTATGTCAAACTCTAAAGACGGCTTCACGTCAACGCCGGCGCCCTAAGCGCAACCTTTGCACGGCCAAGACATCTACGCCAAAGACTTCGAGTGCATTATACGGCCGGTTTCATTGCATGCCACGTCAACTCGCCCGACTACACGCTAACGCCGGCGCCCAATAAGAATTTTGGCACGGCCAAGACGCTTCACGCCAAAGACTCGAGTGCATCATATGGTTTCGCCGCATGCCTACGCTAACTCGCTTAACGCTAACGCCAGCCCGAAGCGAACCTTTGGCACGGCCAGATGTTCACGCCAAAGACCCAAGTGCATTATACGGCTCGGCCGATGCCTACGCTAACTCCGCGACGACTTCACACCAACGCTAACGCCCGAAGCGCAACCTTTGGCATGGTCAAGACGCCCACGCCAAAGACTTCGAAAGTGCATTATACGGCTCATTGCAGATGTTTACGTCAAACTCGCAGACGGCTTCACGCCAACGCGGCGCTTCGAAGCGCAACCTTTGGTACGGCCAAGACGTTCACGCCAAAGACTTCGAGTGCATTATACGACTTTACAGATGCCTAAGTCAACTCTAAGACGGCTACACACCAACGCCGGCGTCCCTAGCGCAACCTTTGGCACGGCCAAGACGTCTATACCAAAGACACCGAAAGTGCATCATACGGCCGGCCAAGATGCCTCACGCTAACTCGGCAAGATGGCTTCACGCTAACGCCCGCTTCGGCGCAAACTTCGGCATGGCTACAAGCCCACGTCTGTGCTTCAAGCCTACAAAGTGATACACCCGGAGGCTAAAAGCTCAAAAGTAAGAACGACATCATCGTCAGCACAGCAGCTAAGTTTTTCATCGTCATAATCTTTTCACATATAAACTCGTGTTATTTCTTGACTTGCTACTTAGTTGAATTCCAACTAAGCAGTAAGTCAGGGGCTACACATAATTTTGTGCACTTGCGCGCACCCATCTTTTTCATAGTTATTTTTTACTTTTGTTACTTAGTGATTTAAGTGAAATTCGAGTGTGCTATAATTCTGAGTAGTGAAGCTCTGAACCCATAACACAGCGAACTCTACGTCACCCAAACGCGTGCCTGGGATAAAAAACCATGCGCCAACTCTCTACACTTGGGGGGCTAGACTAGTCGGGCAGAGTGCATAACAAAAGGAAGATAAATCACTCGGACTAACAAAAATCATCAAGTAGGAAAAATAAAAATGGCTATTTCACACATAAAGATAGTCGGATTTTATATCCGACCAAATGTTTTCATATTCAGATACCGTCTAAATCCTACATGTACATGTTACAGGGGTTCAAGGAAGTGTTTACGCTACAAGCACCGACCATGGCACAGTTACGTGTCAACACCCGCGCCGAAGCGCAATCTACTAAGATGGCTCCACACCCACGTCAATCTGCAGACGGCCAAGACGCCTACACCAAAGACTCGAGTGCATTATATGGCTCGGTCAAGATACCTCCACGCCAATACCAGCGCAAACTACGGCTCGGCTTCTCGACATTGCGCCGAGGACGCCACGCCGACTTTACGCCGACTCGCCGCTTCCCAAGAACGACGAGGACGGCCACCCTAACTTGCGGTTCTCAAGATCAAGGCCGAGGACAACGCGCCGACTTACTACGCCGGCCTCAAGATTATGCCGAGGACAGCCGGGCGGATTTCTACGCCACTTCTCACATCTGCTGAGGAGGGCGATCGTCGACATTCTACTCACGCCGACTTCTAGGACTCCAAGAAATTAGGCTGGGAGTCAGAGATTTCAACCTGCAAATCTCTTTTGAGCCATTCACAGCCTCCTTGCATGCCAATGGAGCACTCGGCATAGAGCAGGTTCTAGTCGGAGTACTCGACTTGAAGTATGACTCGGTCGACACACATCTGAGAAGGCATGAACTCGGCTGTAAAGTACTCGGGGGCTACTGTGGATAACATGGTCCCCGGTTATCCTCACGGAGACAAATTAGACGGACCACCTCACGGAGTAGGACCACACCTACAATCTAGAAGACGGGTCTGCCCCGCATGAAGACCCGACTTGTATCACAAGAAAGGCACGGTTGTAATCCGGTACTTACGTACTCGGCAAGAAAGAATAGAGATGGACTTCCTATCTCTATCCTCAGTTTCCATAACCAACTAGGATACTTATCTGTAACTCTACCTTTCTCCACTATATAAAGGGAGGTAGGGGCCCCTAGTTAGGAGGAGAGGAGAGGAGAGATCACATCGATCCATAGCCATCCTCAATATTGATCCATCGAGATCAACCCTAATACAATCCACGAGCACAGGAGTAGGGTATTACCTCCACCGCAGAGGGCACGAACCTGTATAAATCTATCTCCTGTATTACCATCGGGTTTCGGTCTTACGCATAGCCCCATAAAGTATATTGCCGACATAATTCGTCGACACCACCTCTCAGCCACTCTGAAGAATGAATATATGGCTGAGGGAGTGCACTTGAGCTATGGAACGCACTCCAGAAGCGATTTGAAAAGCTCAAGTACACTATCCTGCCCTAGGCACAGTAGGATTGGAACCGCCTGAGGTTTGCAGACTACAAGACTGTGGCTGATTACAATTCCGCTTTGCATAGAATTTGTACCAATCCCACTCTCTGTGGCAAGAAGATCACAGATGAAGAAAAGATTGAGAAAACTCTCTCTACTTTCCACCCTACTGCTATTCAGGTTGCCCGCAGCTATCGATAGGACGCATACAGGGAGTATAGCGAACTAATCGATGTGATGCAAGTTGCGGAATCGCAGGATGAAGTTCTTCGCAAGAACTTTGTCTCGCAACCAGGAAAGGGCAATGGCACAGAAGTCAATGCCAATAGCTACAAAATAAAGAAGCCCAATCAAAAGAAGAGGGGCAAAATGGGAGGAAAGGGAGGGAAAACAGCCCAGAAGGCCTAATGCCCAAGAGAAGTCAAATGACAAAGAGAAGCCACTGGTCAAGGCGTATGGAGAACAGAACCAGACGTGCTTCCGTTGTGGCACTTGGGAACACTGGTCGAAGATTTGTCGGGAACCCAAAGATGTCATCGTTGCATACCAAGCTAAGAAGAAGGAGAAGGGCAAAATGCAAACAGAGGCACACTTCGCCATGGCAGACGACGATGATGCCTTGGATTTGGATGTCCCTAATACCACAACCCCGCTTGATAAAGGGGAGAAGACCTCTGTTGATGACATAGAGGTAGAAGTGGACGCCCTCTTCACTGAATCAATTTAGTGCATGAATAGCACTTTTAGTACTTTATTTTGGATGGTGGTAGTCATTTGTGAACATTTGAATAATGAATTGTAAGCTCTAGAAGAGCAAACTATTATTTTTCTCATGGTTGGACATACAGTCTATTTTTTCAGTATTCTATTTTTGCAAGCAATAATTATGCCACTATTTTGATTGGAATTGTATTGTATCTTTCTAGAATTTGTGTAGTGCCCAATGGAGGAAATTTGTATTGTCGATAGTGGCACGACAAATACCATCTTAAGAGAGAACAAGTACTTCCAGTCGATCACAAAGAACACTGAAAGTATTACCACAATCGCAGGTAGGAATTCATGTATAATAGGCTCCGGTAGAGCCACAATTGTACTGCCTATGGATACTATCTTGAATATTGAAGAAGCACTTTTGTACCCGGAATCCACGAGAACTCTCTTAAGCTTTAAAGACATCCGTGCCAATGGGTTTCACGTAGAAACATCTGAAGAAAATGGCAAAGAATATCTATGCATCATGAAGCATGCAGGATGTGAAAAGATGGTAGCAGAGAAATTTCCCTCATATGAAACTGGGTTGTACTACACAAGAATAAATGCACCGTAGTGTATACTTCTCTGAAGACTGCATTTAGAAGCTCTGAATTATTTTTCCTTTGGCATTGCCGTCTAGGCCACCCTGGTCTTAGAATGATAAGGAATATAGTAAACAACTCGCAAGACCATAACTTGCATGTTAAAAATTTCCCAAATCAAGAAGATTTTGTGTGCCTCGTATGTGCCACCGAGAAATTGATAACTCGGCCATCCATTATGAAAGTAAGAGATGAAATCTCCGCATTCCTAGAACGCATCCAAGGGGATATTTGCGGTCCAATTCAGCCTTTATCAGGACCATTTAGGTACTTTATGGTGCTCATTGATGTGTCCTCGAAGTGGTCGCACGTCTGCTTATTGTCCACCAGAAATCATGCCTTTGCAAAATTGATCTTGCAGATCATTAGAATTAAGAACACCTTCCTCGATCATCACGTGAAGTCCATTAGAATGGACAATACCGGAGAATTTACTTCAAAAGCATTTGATGATTACTGCACAGCACTAGGCATCACAGTTGAGCACTCCGTACCTCATGTCCACACGCAAAATGGGCTAGCAGAGGCTTTGATCAAGAGAATTAAGTTCATTGCCCGGCCGCTTTTGCAGAGTTGTAACTTGCCCAACACTTGTTGGGGACACGCAGTCCTGCACGCAGCAGCACTCATCAATTTTCAACCATCAGTCTACAACATCCATTCACCAATGCAACTAGTGCAGGAGATCATACCGAAAATTTCCCATATTAGAAAGTTCGGATGCATGATATATGTACCGATACCAGCTCCACAGCGGACTGCCATGGGCCCACTCCGTAAACATGGGATATATGTCGGATTTGAAAGTGCATCTATCATCCGATATTTGGAACCTATGTCGGGGGACTTGCATACGGCCCGGTTCGTTGACTGCATTTTTGACGAGGATAATTTTCCGTCATTAGGGGAGGAAATCAACCTTTGGATGAAAAATGTCGGGAAATCATATGGCATTCCACTGGCATCCCCGCACATGACCCCCACACTAATGAAGCAAATCAAGAAGTCCAGAAGATAATTGATTTGCAGAATCTAGCAAATGAACTGCCTGAACATTTTTGATCTGAAGAGCGTGGTCAAGTCGCATGTACCTGCTCGAAATGCACCAAAGAGGGTTGAAATACCAAAGAAAACAGAAGGTACCTCGAATCCCGTTCAGAGGCCTCCAAACAAAAACAAAAGAACGGGAACTCTGGCTCCTCAAACCCGAAGTACTCGGAGACGTCCGAGGAAAGAAGGGCAAGAGGACTTGCCACAGCCTATCACAAAAATACCCCAAAGAAAGAAGGGGAACCAGTTGAGACCTGGCACTGGGAAGAAGCTCGAGGAAAGGGCAATACCAGATTTGAATCTTCCACTGAAGGAAGTCGTCGGCGAAAATGTGTGCGCACACATAGGCGAAGAAAAGCTAAAGGAACTTGCCCCGTAATGGGAAATAACGAAGGAAGACAAGTAGAAGTGCAAGAAGAAGCACCCTAGGATGAAATGGCCATAAATTATGTATTAACGGGAGAGTCCATGAATAGAGCAACAGCCAATGTGAATGCATATTTTGCAAAGAGAATTGCCATCATCATTGACCACGATCTTGAGCCTGCATCTCTGGCAGAGTGCAAGAAAAGGCCGGACTAGAAAGAATGGAAGAAGGCAATATCTGCTGAATTGATCTCTCTGAACAAAAGAGAGGTGTTTGGGCCTGTATGCCGCACACCTCCCCATATTCACCCCGTAGGTCATAAATGGATCTTTGTTCGGAAGAGAAATGAAAAGAATGAAATTGTAAGGTACAAGGCAAGGCTGGTTGCTCAAGGTTTCACTCAACGTCCTGGAGTTGATTATGAAGAAACCTACTCCCCGGTCATAGACGGAATAACCTTTAGGTACTTGATCTCAATGGCAGTCAACTTGAAGTTGGAAATAAAATTGATGGATGTTATAACTGCATACCTTTATGGAAACTTGGATTCGGACATATACATAAAAATTCCAGAAGGTATCCTGTCCCGAACCAAGATAGAGTAAATAGAAATCTATACAGTGTGAAACTTGAGAAATCACTGTATGGACTCAAGTAGTCAGGAAGAATGTGGTATAATCGTTTAAGTGAATTTCTCTACAAAAAGGGATACACAAACAATGAAGATTGTTCCTGTGTGTTCATACAGAGATCCTAAATGGATTCTGTATAATCTCTGTCTACGTGGATGACTTGAACATCATCGGGACAAAGAAAGAGATAGATAAAGCCTGCTCATACTTGAAGTCTGAGTTTGAAATGAAAGACTTGGGAAAAACTAAATTTTGCTTAGGCTTGTAGCTCGAGCATGTCCAATGTGGAATCTTGGTACACCAATCATCCTACACACAGAAGGTGTTAGAGAGATTTGGTTTTGAAAAGGCATATCCTGCGAAAACCCCAATGGTCGGAAGGTCACTGCAAGCAGACTAAGACCTATACAGGCCTAGAGAAAAGGAGGAGGAAATCCTGGGATTGAAAACCCTATACTTTAGTGCAATTGGTGCGCTCATGTACCTCGCGAACAGCACTAGGCCGGACATTGCGTTCACCGTGAATTTGCTGGCTGGGTACAGTGCAGAGCCAACCAAAAGACATTGGAAGGGAATCAAGGACATCTTCAGATACCTTCAAGGAAGCAAGGATTTTGGCTTGTTTTATGGAAGGAATCAAGAATTGAATCTGATTGGCTATGCAGATGCAGGGTACCTGTCTGACCCGTATACTGGCAAGTCACAAACCGGGTATGTTTTCCTTTATGGTGGGACGACAATTTCATGGAGGTCATCCAAGCAGGCACTTGTGTCAACTTGTACAAACCACTCGGAAATAATTGTCCTGTATAAAGCCTCTCGAGAATGTGCATGGTTTCGAATAATGGCTCACCACATCCAGAAGCCATGTGGACTGAGTATTGAGCAAACCCCCACGATAATATATGAAGATAATGCAGTTTGTGTTACTCAAATACAAATGGGCTATGTGAAAAGCAACCTGACGAAGCATATTAACCCCAAGTTCTTCTATGCTCATGAAATGCATAAGATGATTGAGATTAAGATATTGCACACTAAGTCATGCGAGAATTTAGCTGATTTATTCAATAAGTCTCTTCCAGCATCTAGTCTCAAAAGGTGCGTAAAGGGAATTGAGATGAAAAGACTTAGAGAAGTGTAGATTTCAGAGGGAGAATGTTCACATACTCCAAAGTAAATCTTAAACATGTAGTCTAAGTATCTAAAGGAATGTAATGAAGACGATTTGAAAATTGGGTCAATTGTACTCTTTTCCCTTAGTGAGTTTTCACAGAAGTTTCTCACATAAGGTTTTTAACGAGGCAATTTGTGAAGCACAAGACGTATGGTATGTACTCTTTCTCTAAATTTTTCCTACTAGGTTTTTATGGAGTTTTAATGAGGCATATATATCTCGCAGCAAAGGCCAAAGGGGGAGTGTTGAGAAACCGGCCCACAAAGGCCCGGTATTGGCCCATACCGAAACCTAGAGCTACACTATAAAAGGAGAAGGGGTCCTCCCCATTGTACACACATGAGAAAATAATAAAGAATCGTTCCTCTCCTATATTTATGTTTATACTCGAATTGTCTTGCGTGTAAAATGAATAATCTCGGACTACACCCGGCAGCGTGTTTTAACATAGGCCAGTACATAGAATTCTACGTGGATCAAGTCGGGTTGGTTCGATCCGACCATAGGACCTCCGACTATTTTTCATGAAAATGATGGATTTCTGTCCGCAACGAGTCCTACGATCGGAGTCTCCGACCCGCAGTCCGCATTTGACCCAAAATGGATGCCGTAGGATGAGACCATCGGCACAAAAACCCTAGCCCTGGTCGCCCACACGCTCCGCCATGGCCGTCACCACCGCTCACACGCTCCGGCTCACGCCGCCTCCGCCACGGCGGCACCACGCTCCGCTCCTTCGGCAGCTCCGTCGCTGCGCGGCCACGAAGGTGGCCGCCAGCTGGGTTCCAGACGTCGGCGGCGGCAGCTTGGACGATGGGCTCGGCGGCTGGTGGCTCCCCGAGCAGCCGGAACAACCGGCGGAGCAGGGTAGGACAGGTTAGATCTCTGACCGATTTCGTCGCTCGCCGAGTATTGCCGTATTGGATGATGAAAAATCTCACCTTTGAGCTGATCTTTTGTTGTTCTGCTACTGGGGTTGCATTTGCAGGGTTCGGGAGAGCTCTGGCGGTTGGGCTGGGTGCTTCGGCAGCTATCGCATTGGCCGGGCTGGCATGGCACTTGCCTTCCTCGAGGAAATGTGAGTTGCTCAACGTTTTAGCCCTCACTATATGACGATGAACTTTATACATAAGATAGAGTTGCCCATTTTACTGAAAAATATTTTAAAGTTTGAACGTATCATGTTTGGGATGAAATTAAAGAGATGTATAATATAAGTTTTAAGTAGGTTTTCTAGTGGGATGTGAAACTTTAACAGAGAAAGCAACATCAGCAGCAGCTAATTGCAAGTGGAGAGAAGAAATAAAGTAGGCTGTATTTGAATCTGCATTGTGTAAATTATGCTATTCTGGTCCGCTTTGTGCTGTTTATAATGGAAAGATAGATTTGGTGCTTGTGGTAATTATTTTTTAGTTTTTATTGTTGGGAGCTGTCTACTTTTGTAGCATCAATCTGTGCTAGCCTGCTAGATTAGTTTGATGTCTTTTCCTTTTTGTTTGGAGACGTACAGTTGCTTGGTTTTTTGTTTAAAAAAAATTGAAAACCATATTAATTGTGAAGTGATGCTAATTTTCAGGTTTACAGCAACTTATCAGTGCCCCATTGCAATATGTTCAAGAGAAGATGTCAATACCAGAGTCAACAAAGACCCCGGAAGAGGATGCACATGAGAAAGAGCTGGATGCAATTGAAGTTTCAAGGGTAACCATAGATGAGAGGATCGACACAATAACTGAGGATTCGAGCCAAAATCGCATGCCTGCTGGTGGTATCCGTGTTTCTTTTAGAGTTCCTGTAGATCCCATGCATGAAGAGGCTTTCTCTATATTGAAGAAGCTACAGGTGTGTAACGTGTGTTACAGATTTACAACTTTAACCATGCACATATGTAGTTTGTTGAAATGTCTGAATTATGAATTGTGAACTACTTTTGTGCTTTACATGACACTTTTTTAGTCGCCTTTACAGTACGTTCTTAAATGATCGTCCTGGTAGGAAAAATTACACAACTGCTTATTGCCTTGATTACTGATATTTTCTATTAATTTCAAGGGGTTTATAGTTCTTTCACAGGGTATTGTAATTCTGAATATCCAATATTCCATCATGTAATTTGCTAAGATGAAGTTAATTTAAAGCCTGCTTCAATTTTCTTTTTTTCCTTTTTGGCTACCTTCTATCTGCTGTTTCTTCTCTCCATCACCTCCAGTTTCATATGATATCTGATGTGGAAAATATTCCTTCCCTGTATCCACGGATGTCCTTTTTTAGTTTAACTTTGTATCTTATTATCTTTCCACACTAGTTGGTTTGTTGCGGTGGGATGCCACCTGACAAGCAATTGCAGAAAGCACAATTAGTTCGATCCCATTAGTTCATATCATGTTTTAATTTGATTGTTTATGTTGTCCTATTTGTTTTGCATTGTATGAATTCTTCCCCCATGTCTTATCTTTGACTGTGTAATGTAAAAAGACCTTGTAGTTTAAAGAAAATTGTTAGTGCTAAAGACATTTTGTCACCTTTATTGCCTTCTCAGATAATTGAAAAAGATGCTAGCTCCAGTGACTTTTGTACTCGGAGGGAGTTTGCAAGATGGTTTGTTAAGTTATGCTCAAAATTAGAGAGGTAATGAATTAATATAGTATTGAAAAAAATTGCACAGCAGTTTAGTAATGCTTAGTTTCTTACTTTATAATATGTTTTACAGGAAAAGGATGCACAGGATAATTCCTATGTTAATAGCTTCTGATTCAGTCCAAAGTGCCTTTGATGATGTAAATGTTGACGATCCAGATTTCTTGTATATTCAATGTAAGTTCTTATTTGTATTGATGGTTTCATGTACCTATTCCTTCAACACTGCATTGGCCAACGTAACATGCAGTGATGGACATTTGAGAGCCTACACGGTTTTTTAGAGAAACAAAACGGCTTTAATTGGATTTCCAGATGCTGATAATCTATTAATCTAATAGCATGTAGGTATAAATTCTAATTTGTACATTGATGTTGAAAAGCTTTAGGAGAATCTGGCATTGTACCTAGTAAATTATCAAGCCTCTTGGGAACATCAACAAGTGCCTCTCCCATTGGCAAGGAAAATTCCAAGTTCCTACCTGATAGGTACTGGACTATCATATGAAATTTGTATCTTTTCCCTTTTGTTTGACAACTAAACTGTTTTTCTTTATTCTATTATTTGTTTTGGTTGTAGTTATCTTTCACGCTTTGATCTTATTAATTGGAAAGTGCTAGTGGAGCATCCATTTGCATCGGAGTTAGACCAAAAGGTACATACATCTTTTGATCTTGTTAAGTTGTCCTGAAATAGTGAAATGTTCCTATTATATTCTCCTGTTTCATTCTTTTGTGAATCCTGACTCTGGTTACAGTCCAGATGCTGAGTAAAAATGTTCACATCTTGGATTTGAGCACTTGGCCAGATGTATCAGCATCCATACTTACAGACTTGATAGGTGGTGAACACAGCATTGTCAGAAAAGTTTTTGGTATGATCTATTAATATTCTTTTATTTCTGCCATTAGTTGTTTGCATAATTCTCAATTTACTAAAGAAAGACCCTCGTTTTCATTGAATTGCAATACGGATTTGCTAGCAAGACCTATTATTTTCTTTAGCATTTTAGCAACTGCTTATGTTGGCTAGTAGCCTAGTACTGAGTTTATGCATGAATTTATGTGGTTATCTTTTATTTGTATATTGTATGGGATTTTAGCTGTTGTGAAAACCTGTGTCCATTAGTTTGCCCATATACTAGTGAGTGGAACATTGAAAGCACCACGTTCTAGCTTATTTCCTTTTTCTTTTCTTTCTTTTGAGTGTAATCCCTTATCTTTGCCCTCCATCAACCTATTTGCCCCACTCAAAGCATGTACATTTGTCTTATTTCGTTGTCCATTATATTTATAACTATTAGATGATTTAAATTGCACTATAGGGAACAGCTCCGAAGTATTTATCAATTTTGACGGCTTAAGTAATTATTTTGAAGTTGAATTAAGCCGTTGAAATCTGTTGATTGCTTCAAGGGGCTTCGTACTTTTTTGCCTGATACTGGAGCCATGATGCTAGCTATTTTTGATGGGTTATAATGACTCTTGCGAAAAATGTGAGCATATGGGCAGACATGATCTTGTCCTACTATTTGTCGTATGAACTTAGCTATTAGCGCAGGTCCTCTGTTCATGGAAGATCTTTCTCTCATCTGACATTTTTTATTTATATCCTTACCAACAATAGTCCCTTATTTCTGTCCAGTTCAGCTATCTTTCTTTCAGTATGCTAACCTAATTAACTTGTACAATCACTGCATTTGATAGGAAACACTAGACGCCTTCAACCACATAAACCTGTAACAAAAGCGCAAGTGGCGGCTGCACTGACCAGTGGTAGAATGGAAGAAGTAATATGTGATGAATTAAACAGACTACAAGCAGAAAATCAATCCCAGCTCTCTGTTATGGGTGAGATAATGGAAGATTTAATTAATAGAGGAGATATAAAACAATACTGGGAAGGCAAGTTGAAAAAGGAGGAAGATTATGAGTTTGAAGTTGAGAAGCGTCTTCAACATGTGTTGCATGAGCTTGCAAATGAGAAAACAGATGCAGAAAAGGAACTGGTGGACTTAATGAAGGAAAGAACTGCTTTAGAGCAGCAGAAACAGGAAATCATAAGTTTAAGGTCAGAAGTTGATGGCATGTATGATAGACTAGCCACTGAGAGCCTAGAGGTCATGACTGATGAACGAATTCTGGAAAAGTTGTCATCTGATGTGGGCAACAAGCATCAAGCTGTCAGTGAAGCTAAATCATATCTTGAAGCTGAGAAGGAAGCGCTTACTATGCTAAGGTCTGTCTATGCAGCCTTTACTTTGGTTATTACGTTTTTTTTGTGTTCAAATAATACATAGTGCTTGCACTGTGGTCATATGGGCAGGCATGCTTGTTTGGTTTGATGAAAGTTCTGACCCAGCAAACAATTTGGCATTGGCAACTATTGGTTAGCAATTTGGCAATTAATGTTTTGGCCAAGGATTAACAAGAAAATAAAGATAGCCAAGGGAGAAGAAATCTTGCCAAGATTTGGTAGCAAATCAAAAGTCTGTTTAGTCAACACTACCAAATTTCAGTAAGGCAAGCATTGATAACCATTGAAAGTGAACAAAACACTAAATATACAAGATACCAAGAAACATTAATTTATCTTAGGTGAGAGTGGAAACGTAAAATGTATGTGCACAGATATTTGTTCAGAAAAAGATACTTTATCCTTCAGTTGTGGGACGTTTAAAATTGTTAAATCTGCTCAACTGCATATGTGATTATAGGTAAATTAAATAGTCCTGTAATGAATTAAAAACATGAAAAGTTTATTATATATTATCCATTGATCTTGAAGGAGTGTTCAAGATCAGCCATCAGAATTGTATGCAAGTTTGCTCTTCTATGTGGATCCCCTCTCCTGAACATCCACTAAAATGTATGCAACTTTTAAAATATGCCAATTTTCATAGCATTTTTGAAACCCTTGTATTTTGCAGAATTTTATAAAATTTCAAACTTGTTTAACTGGTGTCCATGGAGAGGGAAAAAAGAAATTTTCTTTAATAGCTGCTCTATGACACATTGGTTAATTTATATCAGGTCTTGGGTGGAAGAGGAAGCAACACGTGTTCATGAACGAGCCGAAGTACTTGAGAAGGCTGTGAGAAGATGGCGAATCCCAACTGATTGAGCCAACAAATAACCTGGCATTGCATTGGTGTATGTTGCAATTTGCTGTAAAATTTTGATATTTTGGTGATAGCCCTTCAGCTGTCATTTATAAATAAGGAATTCCATAAGCGGTATGGAATAGTCTGTGCCTGTTAGGCTCTGAGCTCATGGTTTTCCGTCAGTGCTACCTGGTGACTTGCCTTCAGTGCTACCTGGTGACGCGCTGTCATTATGTGGCACCAGCTAACCTGGTTCGTTCTTGGTTCCATTTTTCGTTGTTTATGTAGATATTTTTGTCTTTTTGTTGTGATGATGGCATGATGCTGTCTCAGCTCGATCATGTTAGCATGACTGTATATTTGGAATGGTAACGATGTTACCCTATCCCCTCTAGAAATTTTCTATCGTTGATATATCATGTAGTAGTTTTTGTTGAGCTGGGTTCAGATTAGCACTTAACGTCACATGCAAAAATGCCAAAAAAAAAAGAGAAGAATTTAGTTGGCAGGAAAGCGAGTGAATATTGCATCTGGATACGTGCCAAGGTATGTAATCCAGTGAAGATCGCATCTTGTGCAGCTGCATTTGCATCATGAAACGCAACTTCTGAAAGATTGCAATATGTAAATCAAGTTTCCCTCAAGCAATCGATGATCTGTGACTGTAGCCTTGTGATCACTGCACATGCAGCACATGGGGTGTTGAACAAATCGTCAATCTTTCTGAAAGCCCAATCCACAAAACAAATGTACAGTACACGTAGCACACCAAATGTGTCACGAAAGGAGAACACAAGAGCCTTAAAAGCGGTCAGATAGCTACTGTCGAAGCTGATCCACACACATTACCAACAGCTACTAGACGCTAAAGAACTCTTTCTGAAGCCCAATCTATTGCAGACAGCGACTGTTACGCAGCCCGGAGATTCATCACACGAAAATCCATAGCCAGAGGATGCACGCACGCTCGCAGCTCAGTGCTCACTCATTGCTGAGCCGGAAAGGTTAGGTGGTTGCTCGCTTCAATGCCGATCTTGAACAATCTGTCCCAACCATACAGGCCAGATCACGCAGCTCCTGCAAGATGACGCCACTGCACTCCCTTCAAGGTAGTGAGTGGCACCAGCATGGTTTCGCATTACCTCCCTTCCAGAGAAAAATTTTCGGTTCATACACAATTTTACCCGAGGGCAGCGTTACAAGAGAAAACCGATGATAACTGGATCTTTTGGACGGAAATTTTTAATCAAAATTTGAATATGTAAATTCGTACCAGCCAAAATTTCGGTCTATCAGAATTTTTTTTCCCAAATTGAAATGAACAGTTTTTTTTAACGATAGATTTTTTTGACAGGGATCCACTGATGAACAGAGAAATTTCAGCGATACAATTTTCCATACCCTCTTTTTCTCCAAACGTACCCGGTGGATTTTGATAAGGCGTCTATCTCAAATTCGACACACTTGACGAGATTATAAAATGCAAATGTTGGACAAAAATGGACCGACGATTTGCCAGAAAATCCACTCGTATGAGCCCAGTCTGCCTGGAAAAAGGCCATTAGAAATTCAGGGCATAACAACCATGTGGGCACCGTCCGGTGTTGTGGTGCATGTATTCTTAGCTGTTTGCCCATCGATTGCTCCATGGAAAAGTCGGTAGCAATCGATGCTTGCTTCTGGGGCTCGACATATATATGATGCATGCCTGATTATCTCCTAAGCTAGGACTTGATGAGAATGATCAGATTATGGCAAGAAAGAAGGATCACATGATGGTTGGTGCTTGTCTCTTCCCTTGTTATGGTTTTTCTTAGTGCACTGGGCAGAACACATCTTGGGCCACAAGTAACACTCACTCATGCTTGCTCTTAGCCTCTTAGCCTTGTGCACTTGTCCATGAGTGGTCTCACCAAATTTCTCTGTATGGAAAATTCTTCCCGTTCAAGTTAAGCTCTTCAATTCCTTCTTGGCTTGTATGTGACAATACAACTAGTAATATTTTTCCAGGTGTGTGTTCAGTGCTTCCTTGATTTAGTGGTTAAGATTCAGTGTAATAATAATAATGCAGATTGTTCTGTCTCTCTTAAGAAGTAAGATCCAGTTTGTGCTAGTCCAATTAATATATGTGCGTGATATGGGGCCTGAATAAAGAAGCCCTGATGATTCATTGGCTGTGCCATGTCTGCTCGAGTTCATGGAAGCCCTATGACGAGCGCATTCATACACTCCTTATGATAGTGCTTCTTATTACCTAAAAAAAATTGAAGTGTTGCTTACATAGATATGGATGGGTAGCTCTATCAAGTGTTCTTTTCTTATTTGGAGTAATAGCTTCATTTTTTAATTGGGACATCATAGGACAACGATTCAAACTGGATCAATATGATGCACCAAATTGTGATTACAGGCATAGCTATGCCAAATACAGTTTACCCAAATAAATTACGACACATACAAACACGTTGCAGAAATAGCACAAGATCGAACTCTAAGGTGCTGCCGTAGCCCGTAAGACATTAGGGCTTCTCCAATTTGATATGAGAGATCATTTTCCCGAATTAGTGTGAGCATAAGAGATACGACGAAGAAAAAGGTACTCCCCAAGCTATTACTTTCTCCAATAATCTCAGACTGTGACACTTGATTAATCTCAGACGAGAACAATAGGGAAATGTTGATTAATCTCCTCGAGCGATAAGGCTTGGTACCACCCAATCCCCTAACCTAAGCTGTGCTCACAAGGCTGCAAAATGATGTGAAGAGGAGTGCATCAAGGGTGTGGGTGTCCCAGAACTTACTTCTCTCTCTCCACACGCCACACTGTAGCTCGCTGCCTGGCTGGTTCAGGTAAAAGATTTGTTTAGTAAAATCATCTAATCTTTGGGTCTTGGTGAGATAATTTTTGGTATGATGATCACTGAAAAATTTTGGACGATGGTCTTCTCCTTTTGGTCACTTTCTTCCTTGTTAAACTAATGCGACATCAATAGCGTGGGCCGATTCAAACTTTTGCAACCGCCAGGCATGAAATGTCCCGATTGACATGCCATCCTAAGGAGATTAGTTTATTATTTAAAGGTTTTATATTATAGTTTATTGATCCTTAAATATGACCTTTCTAGCCACATGGTGTGGGCGAAACACTTTATCACACACTTTTAATCGCCACTACAAACCTGGCTACAGTATTGTTTTGCAATACCGCTACTAATGGTGTTTTCAAACATCTGCTAAAAAATGGTGTTTTCAAACAGGTATATATGTTTTAGTTTGGTGCAAAACTTACCTCCTGGCCTGACAGTGTTATTTTACACAACAATGACATTAGTGTGCCGGATATATTTGGAAATGAGTTGGATGAGAAGTTGCTAATAAATAAAAAAAATTTAAAATTAATTAGTAAAAACTTCTCCATGATATGTGTTTCTTTTGCCTAAAAAACATTGCTATGGTAGGAGTATAATTAACCACTGTTCTCACATGGAACATACGGCGGAAAATTAACCTAGAAGAACAAATCGCACATGCATGTTTTATCTACACCATGTTTTGTATTTTTTTTTTCTCCCTTGATGAGCATGTAGATGGTGACATGGTGCAAGTACACTTCATTTTTAAAAAGAAAATTACTGTAGCATTCATACTTATCAAACTAGCACAAAGTAAACACCACTATTTTTTCTAAAAAAGAAACACATGTATCATCGTGAGTGAGAGAATTTGCCTCAGTGAAGCACAAGCTAGCGTAGATTCGTAATCAAAGACAGCTAAAAAAAACACCCTGTTTTGCATAAAATACACCAAATTCTCAATAATCTTTTGCATGACCTATGATTACAATACCACAAAAAAAGGAGAAAAGGTAGGAAATGAAACAAAAACAAACAGAGCAGCAAGAATCACCATGTACAAGAACACTCCACACGCGCACTCTTTCTCACCGGGCAAAAAACAGAGCAAGCTTTGCCATCTTGCGCTCGATCGGCTCAAACTTGTCGCGGATGCGCAGGCTGATCAAGGAGCAGGAGGAGCTCGAAGGTGTCCATGCCCTCGCCGCTAGTAGGCGCGGGCGTTGGCGGCGGAGAGCCTGGGGGACGCCGGGAGCGGGCTGCGCATGGGCGACCTCGGCGGCGGCGGCTGCGCGAGGCGGCGGCCGTTGGCGTCGTAGTAGATAACCCCGGAGAAGTCCAGCGGCTGGCACCGCTCCCCCATCAGTATCTCCTTCCGCCACACCCCGCCGCCCTCCTCGTCCCTCCCCGGCTTCCCCTTCCCCTTCGCCGACGGCAGCGAGAACGCCTTCTTGCACGGCACCACGGCGCGGGACGGCGACGAGGGCACCTTTCCCCCACCGCCGCCGCCCATCCTCCTCGCCGCCCGCTGCAGCCGCCGCGTGCACGTGCTCATGAGCGCCGCCACCGCCTGCAGCAGGCTCACACCCATCTCCGATCTCTCGTGCTTTCTTGAAATGGCTTCTTAATTGCTCTGCGCAGCGGAGTTTGTTTCGATGTGGGCGTCTGATTTTGGCGCCATATATAGGCGGGGCGAGGTGGCAGTGGTACGCGGGGGTGGGCAAGTCATTCAAGTATACTTGTCTACTCCTACTTGTTAATTACCAAGTGTGCTCTAATCCAAATGGAATGACGCAATGGATTTCGTTTTCCTCTCAAGCTTATGACAAGTCGGCTGCTAAACAGAAGAGGAAGATTGTTCCTAGTTCTCCTTTGATTCAACTGGTTCTTTAAAAATGACGCCAAATCCTTAGATCTAGGTAGGTCATGACTCATTATCATACAATAACCCATGTGTTTTAGACCATTCCTAACTATTTTCACTTTATTTCGTTTCCTTCTCCATTCCTAACCATATTTTTTTTCTTTATTTTCACCATATCCAACAACATCCCTTTGAAGGAAATGATATAGAGAAAGAAGAGAGAATCTTTTTCTGAAAAGAATAAAAAGAGAATCCTTTCTGAAAGAGAACGGTGAAGGACATCTGTTCAAGCATTGAAGGGAACATAAATGGGAAAGGGATACTGTTGCTAATGGTCTTATGGTGGGACTCAAGCACGCTAGTTGCATTTAAGGGATAATAAGGTGGCTCATAGATTAGGCTATCACTCCCTCCGGTCGCACGACCATGTCGTTTTTGAATATCGGCATGGTATTGAAAATATAACTTAAACGCTTCTGTCAAAATATAGCTATAAAACTCAATAAAGATACAATGAATTGTTTTTGAGAAGAATTTAGATATACAATTGCCATGTATCTAAACTATATATTTAAAAATAAGTTGATAGCCAATGTTTTAAAAGCAACATGGCCTTTCAAACTGACATTTTTCTCGACTAGGGGAGCAGTAACTAGTAACTTATTTCAGTAATGACTTGACATAAATATAAGATTTTCTTGGTTCGACACCACACTGGTCTCAGCCTTGGAGAGCACAGGAAGCCAACGGCAGGACTGAAGGAGAGAGGAAGAAGAAAGATCTTTCACACAGGAATTGGACAAAATACGATATTTTTTTTTTTTTTGCAAAATGATATGAAAGAGGAGAGGATGGTTGCATCTTAGGACATGAACAAACGGTGGTAAAAGTGACTAGAAAACCTTGTACTCGTGAGAAATCCTTGTCCAAGTTATTTTTTCAAGGATCGGCCGGCGCTGGATGACTAGTTTGCTCCATGGTACATACTACATGTTATTACGAGATTGAGGTGCCCCAAAACTTTTTGCCGTGGTACAACCAAGTGCAATATCAGTCGAATTGCCAACATGTTGAGTAATGACCCTGCCGTTTATTTCCTGGCGCACGATGGCGGCTGACCTTTTGCAGCCTTGCATCGCCTGTCAGTGAATTTGGACCGGAAGAAAGGGGGAAAAAAATGCAATAATGCGTTTCTCTGGTCATGGTCACGTACGTCAGCCCCAGCTTGACCAGTAAATACGGCTCTTTTGGAGAGCAAGAAGGCGTCAAAAATGGCGAGGTGATAACCCGTGTCCCTCTCTCTCATTTCTTCCTTCTTGACCCCAAAATTAATTAATCTACGTGTCCTTTGAAGTGTCTAGGCTAACATTAACATTCGTCGCTTGCATGGGCTACTAAAATTAATTAACGAGCAATTAGTATAGCATATTAGCATTATAGTTTGCGGCGGCATGAGTATCAGACAACCAGGAATAAGCTAAGGTGATGTCATGCAGGATGTAATTGGATTTCGAATATTTTCGGATGTTCGCTTACCGAATTCAAAAACTAGCAAATTTGATATTGATTTTGGCGAAGGTTTAAATTTTAGGATTCGGATTCGGATATTATCCAAAATTGAAATTTCAGATTCGGATAGAGTTTTAGATTTAGTCGGATATTTTGGATTTGGATAATCCAAAATAATTTCTATGCATTATACTTATTTTGAGGGGTTGATTGCTGCTGAACTGTTGTATTCATGTTTAACTTGTGTTGTATTCATATGGAACTTGTATTGTACTTTCAAGAATGTGTGAAGTTTTAATTTATAGCTTTTGGATTGGGTAAAACTATTGTAGTATGAGGTAGAGGAGAGAGAATTTGATTATTATCCGTATCCGCTCTGATTGAATGAATATCTAATCTGACTCCGACTCTGAATCCGAAAATTATCTGATCCGAATCAGAACCCAAAAATTATCTGATCAGAATCCAAATCCAAAGAACATTAAACGAATCTGGATATGATTTAAGTGATATCCGATCCGATTACACCTCTAATGTCATGTGAGATTTCTCTCTCTTTATCTCTCTCCCCCTCCCCCTCTCTCTCTCTTATTAAATATGTGTTTGAGACGATGTCATTCGAGACTTGGAGAGAGTTAAATAACAAATCTCTTCACATCGATGTACCGGAGACCAAATCGTTAACCCTTGAATAAGAGAAGGGACCAAATCGTTTTACCCTGGAGAAAGAAAAGGGACCAAATCTTTTTGTCGTACGTTGAACAAACAATTGCGATGTCACTGATGCAGATATATACGTCGGAGAAGTTCAATCCTACACCGCCTATCCTTCAGAAGTATCCTACCAACCTGATAAAAAAAACGTGCCCTACCAACCTGAATTTTTTTTTATTTTTGGGGAAGACTTAGCAACCTGAATTACAAGTAACGAAGGCCTTTAATGTCAAAAATAAATAAATAACTAATGAAGGGTTGAAGACCTGTGGTGAACTTTAAAACAACAGAACATCATGGGTAAACCCTGAAAGTTGACCAATCACCAAAGATGACTATCGAGACATACATCCAAGGACCAGCTGGCATATATTAAATAATTAATTAATTTCAAGAAAACACTATGTAAATTCATTTCTATAATATGATGTCAGTCACTCAGTTCTGTTTAACATCTGCCAAAAATATTCTCCAAATTTGGATCTCCCTTGCTTTAGGTCCCAAAAAAAATCATAATAATACTTAAATCAGAAAAAATATACTAGTATTCCATCATTAGTTGAGATAAAAGGAGAATATAAACAACACCTATTTTGTTATGGCCAGACAATAACGGTGTAGATTAATTATATATAAATAAGAGAATATTTTATTGGTCAAAACAAAGACAAGATCTATGTCACTTGTTTTAGTGTGCCAGATTATTACGGTGCAAACTAATCATGTATGCGTACAGCAACTGTTACAATTATATATATAACAGATACGCAACCATATTTTGAAAGACAATATATCTATATAAAAAGCACAACATATTGCCGTATCTAGGAGGGACATCCGCTAGCTGATAGAAACGTGGCCTTTTGCAGCCAACGCATCATCCTCACGAATTGCATGCATAACACATTGCTAGCTTATGCCTGTTTTTCAAAACACACATGGAACCTGTTTGTCAATTCAATAGTTGGTCGAGCGATTTCAGTCAACAGTCTGCTCGGTCAAGTTGAACCGGCGAGCAATGCACCGAGAAAACTAATAACAAACAAACAAATCAGGGAGTAGGTTGTCTCAACGTTTCAAGTTATAAAAAACATATCAGATAGATGAAGGCCCTGAGCCCTGAGAGTCAATTAGCAGACTGAACAGTCACTGGCTCCTTCAGAATTGGTGATAGCCAGCAATGGCTCACTCATGGATCTCTCCACCAAATAGGTGCATCGGCCATTGCATGGTTGGTACGCACACGGCCGCTGAATCTTCAGTCTCCGCCACCAAATAACACGTACTGACGCTAAAGAAATAGCTCCACCGACCGGCAAAGATTCGAGTGTCATCTTCTTGCCGTGATGCCAATGTGTTGGGCATGCATGCAATGGGGAACCAGATCCCCTGCTTCCAGGAAGAAAAGGCAGGGGGCTGCATATTTCTTTGATTTTTTTTTTGAAGGAGGAAAAAGCTTTTGGGGGTTCTTTTAATTAAACCTTTGGATACAACTTGTAACAACTTATATCGTTGGCCAAAGTGTACATATGCTGTGGCTTAAATAATTAAAATCATTAGTACCTTGCTACATATCACGATGATGCTAAATGATTACCCCGTGTATAAAAGATCACATGCGTAAAAAAATCGATTTGCTAATGCACATTAGACCAAATTTTACGGGATTTTCAGCTGCTTTACTTACCTTGCCCCAGCGACAGGGTGGCCGTGGTGCCGCCTCAATCACACGATTGGTAGAGGTTGGTGACCGAGATTGTGAGACCTCTTTTTCCGGGATCTCCGCTAGCACAGGATCTGTCTTGCTAGCACTGTACGAGTTACAAAATACTGAAATCATCTCATACAAGGACATTTATTATACAACCATAAACGTTCAAATACATAGAGGTTCAAGTTTGTAGGGCCGAACTGGCCAAATATTACAATACCAAAATTGAGCTCTTTAATCAGAGTTCAGAAATACGGAAACGAAGCTAGATTTGGGTTCCAATGGCTATGCCATCCACCCGACAGAGTGGATCCTCTTCCTACGTGTCAGCTCCATGAGCTTTCTCATCATCATAGCAGTCGTAGGGATCCTCTTCTT
Source organism: Olyra latifolia (assembly GCA_036346145.1). NCBI lineage: Eukaryota > Viridiplantae > Streptophyta > Magnoliopsida > Poales > Poaceae > Olyra > Olyra latifolia. The sequence goes on along the minus strand of CM070528.1, from coordinate 44,464,797 downwards.
ATCCATCCTGACCTAAAAGAGTGAGTAGGTATGAGGGTGAGCGCGCAATCAAACCGCGCTCGCGAACCAACATCCAACCTAATGCAATATAATGATATAGGTTGTTTGGTGGAGGCTAGGTTAATTTTATTTGCTTAAATGTTAGAGTTGCAATAATCCATAGTAAAAACCTATGACTTAGCCATTTATTAAATAAAAGATGTACTAGGCTATATGCCAAAAATGATCAAGACTAGGGTGTTTAACTCTTTCTATGTCACCTAAGACCAAACCAAACTCCACTTAGCCTAGACAAAATCTACTCCGTCAGGTAGACCAAAATCCATTTTAGCAATTCACTGCTCACATAGAGTTCAGTGTTAGAGAAGAGTAACCGCTGCTCACTTAGAGTCCAGCAATCAGAGATTATTACCACCATTCACACAGTCTGCTGGCAAAAAGTACAGCACCAATCACATAGATTTTAGTGGGTTTCATAGATCCTCCCGTTGGGAGACACATAGAAGCACATAGCATATCACGAAGATACCACTCATAGTCACCTAGACCAATTCACCAAGATTCTAATACCACAAAGCTTTATAACTAGGGGTGAATACAAAGTTCAGCGGATTATTCTTCCACCGTTCCAGGACATTCGGGTCCCGTGCAACAAATTCGATTAGACCTAAGCATGTCTAATCCATTTTTTCCAATACTTTAAAGAGTCCAAAATGTTTATTAAGTATTCTAGGGTGATACCATGGACTTGATATTCAAGAAAATCAAGGTGTGGTAGTAACAGAAATAAAGGAATGAGGCATGTATACAACATGATTAAATGAACAGGGCATAACTACCAACATTGAGTTCAACATAATATAACAACATAATATAAAGCGTGTATTTTCGTAATTTAAACCAACATAAATTTAAGTAAAAATTGGGTTAGAAGCATGTTCTAGAGATATTGGCTCACCTGCACCGTGGGTGTTGGGATCCTGATTTTTGAGTTGTCCTTCCGGGCCTTCCGGATCTACCGTGAACAATCCAAATAAGGCAAAAGCATTTAGAAATATGCTAGAGCATGATGCCGGATATGCAATGATCCTACAAACATTATGGTCCTTCTAATGGATCCATAATCTACTTGTTCTATTTAAGAGAGGCTCAGACGAAATGATAACCCTAATGCAAATATGCATGAATGTATGTTTATGCATGATATGTATGAAATCTACCCATACTATTTCTAATAGTTGGAGAATAATATTCACAAATATAGTACAAGCACTAAGTATAACAAATATATATATATTTTCATATGGAAGTTGCCATAATACAAATAAGGGTTAATAGCATCAGTGCCATTATAAAGAAATTGTTTCGCGTATTTGCCATTATAAAGTTATTATTATCTCTGGTGCCATTATAAAGTGTTTTTCATCGCATACTTGCCATTACAGAGCATCTGCCCCCAAAATACATCGTGAATACTATCGAAATACGCTCTGACCGGTGGGCCCGACTTGTCGGTGAGGGTGAAGCCGTACAGCAGGCCGCACATCTTCTTCTTCCTATTTTTCTTCTCCGGCAAGCTCTTCGGCATGGGATTATGACTAATATGGTCCATATCGGGCGATGATCTTGGGCTTGTTTCGTTTCTGGGAACAAGGCGCAGGATGTCCTTTGTTGGTTTATTTTCGAGGTGGTTGGGTTCGGCCGGCGGCGAGCCCAAAGCGAGCTAGGCGGCGGCAAAGTGAGAATCCGATGGTGCGGGTTTAGTTTTCGGCTAGGGGATGGCATGGGAGTGGTCGCAGGGATGCAAGGAAGTTGGAACTGAGCTTGGGATGGTGCGGGACGGTCCGTGGTGGCGGTAATTTCTCGTCGGAGTTCAAGGGCAAGGCAAAAAGGCGGTACGCTCCGGCGGCTTTGAGGCCGAATTGGCGGGTCAGGGAGCATCTAAGGAACACAAAGAGCACATTGGTGCTACCAGTTTGCCAAGAACGTGCTCGTAGCGAGCTAGCCACATGGCGGAATTTTGGCCGGAGCTCGGCCATGGCACGGCGGTGATTCGGTGGCCTAGGGCATGGACGCGCGGGTGTAGGAGCTTCCTGGGGACTTAGGGAAGCCAGTGATGGTGCTGGTTTTGGGCGGAAATGATTGTAGCACGCCGGCACCGTGAGCTCTAGAGCTCGGGGCGGTGGCTTCAATGGCGGCGGTGGCCTGAGGACGACGGTCGGGTACAACCGGACGATGCCCGTGTACCGCGCCGTCTCGGGCATCTTGTTGCGCCAATAGTAGGTAAGCGCCACCGGAGGCAGAGACGACGATGGCGACGAGGCTGCCATCCGCTCGCTCTTCTCGAGGCCCTTCGCCGGAGGGGCGGCCTCGTCGAGCTCCGGCATTGCTCCACCGGACCTCCGCCGCTGCAAGTCCTTCTCCTGCGGGCGCGGGGATGATGCGCTGGCCGCGGCCGTTGCTGGCGCGGATGAGCCGCAGCGGCGGTTGTGCGACGTGCGTGGGCGGAGCACGCTCTGGGCGCTGTTCCACCAGGATGACCGCGAGCGCTGCAGCAATGCCGCCGCCGGAGAAGCCCTCCAAGCCCTTATTCCTCCGATGGAGCCGCTTCCGTGGCGAAGCCTACACGGAGCCAGTTATACCAGCTGCCCTCTCACCGACAGGTCGGGCCCACCGGTCAGAGCGTATTTCGATAGTATTCACGATGTATTTTGGGGGCAGATGCTCTGTAATGGCAAGTATGCGATGAAAAACACTTTATAATGGCACCAGAGACAATAATAACTTTATAATGGCAAATACGCGAAACAATTTCTTTATAATGGCACTGATGCTATTAACCCTACAAAAATCCTGTCATCATTCATAAGCTCAAATAACCTGCTCAAATATTTTTGAGAAATAATATATGGGCATATGGGCAAATATTAAGTTTTCTAAGATACGGAGTGTCTCCATAAAAATATTCATAATTATTGGAGGTCATCTAGTATTTTTAATAAAGGAAAGACCTTTACTGGATTTTCTGTGTAAAAGAAATAGCTAGAAGAGAGCTATTAATATTTTACAAAGAATTATATTTGTTGAATATGCAAAGTAATATTTTTCCTAGGTTCCAAAAGCATTCTAGTATTTTACATAATTTTTCCAGGATTTTACAAAGTAACTATCTATTTTTAATAAATCAAAAACATTTTCTAGCATTAAATCAAATGGGAAACACGAGAAAAAAAATACTTCAACAGTAGCTGGCCAGCTACTGTGCGGCCCAAAACTTAGCCCACGGGCAGGTCGGCCCTGGCGCGGCATAGGGCGAAGGCATATTACAAAACTGCACCACCACTTAACCTAACCAGTGGGTCCAACGGGCCCACCCGTCAGTAACAGGGGGGGAATCCCACGGGATTTAAAAATAGTGAGCCCTACCTGTCAGCAAATCAACGTGCACAGCACCCTGGAATCATGATGCCATGCTGGCGTCGGCAAGCTCGTTTCTCTGGTGAGGCTTCGGCGTCATCTAGGAGACATTATGGGGCACCATGTTGCATGCCGTTGATCTCTACGGGTTTCTAGGACCTAGCCCTAGGATGTGCCGCCGGGGTTTCGTCGGCAGTGAGTCGAGGCGGCGGCGCCGCGAGCATAGGCGGAGGGGGGGCCACGGCGAGCATAGAAACCGCGATTTCATCGCCGATTCTATGATTTAAATGTCGCTAGAGCGTCTAGGAGTTACAAGGGTCATTACCGTGGGCTTTTTCGTGGCCGGGGAGGTCTGGAGTTAGCCGGCGACATGGAGCCACTTAGGGTCGAAACAGGGGAATGGCGCGGGGGCTTTTGCGGTGGTCCTCTGATCGATTTCATCCAGGGGGAGGAAGAGGATGATGTTGGGATGCTTCAGACCAAAGGGGGTGATCGGTGATGCTGCCGACAGCGAGAAATCAAGAAGGGGGTGATGGCGGCCGGCGGCAGTGAAAATGATCTCCCGCGAGCTATAGTCCAAGAAAATCCAATTGAACTCGGTGAGAGCTAGGTGGAAGGAAGAGGAACTGAGTCACGGCGGCGACAATGGCTGGGGCTCGTCGTGGTGGCTTGGCGACGGTGGGCGGCTCACGGATAAGGCATGGCTGGTTGGGGGAAGAGGAGGGGGAGCTCGGGTTGGCCTTATATAGGCGCGGGGAGAAGACATGAGGGCAGGGGGGATGAATGTGCACGTCGGCGACGCCAGTCGTCGTCCTCGTGCGAGAATTCTTTAGGGACGGAGGTACCATCTGGTACTGTCCTTATCGCCGTCCACCCAATGGCGGGCACGCGGTGGCTCCGAGACTTCGTGGGGGAGGATAGCGCTGACTAGGGGCCACGGCATGGCGCCAGTACCGACAACGTGAGCATGGTCGGCGGCTAGGACAGCGGTGGGGGCGTTGGGTCAGAGGGATGAGTAGGGAGCAAAGAGCAGAGACAGAGCAGAGAGAAGACCAGGCGAGAGAGGAGCTCGGTTGGGCCGTGATGGGCCTCGGCCGAGAGGGGAAGGGAAGGTGGGCCAAGCCCGGTAGAGAGGAGGCCGGGAGGGAGAGGGGAAAATTACGATTTTTGAGCCCAAATCAGAGAAGTGAGGACATGATTTAGCCCAAGAGAAATAAGGTAATTTTACTAGACCAATTCGAATTTGAGTTCAAATTTGAATTAGAGAGGGGAAAAGGAAGATAAAATAAGAAATGGCAAGACAAAGGGAAAAGAATTTGATGCTAAGGCTAGGCACTATTCCTAATATTGATATTACTATTTACCAACATGAAAATACTTTCATATTGCTGAAAACACTATTCATGTATGAAATATACCATTTTCCAATCATTTTGGATAGATATATTCGCAATATAAATGTAATCCAAGCAATATATTTGGAGATCAAAATTTGGGTGAAATTACTATTCATGATTTGAAAATATGGATATTCCAAAGATAATATTCACACACATATATATGTGTATATTTGTTTTATGGAGTCAAAAATAATATATTTTAGATATAATCCTTCCAAAATATCAGGAGCATTATTAATATTTTAAAATTTTTCAAAAATTTTGCAAATCCCTAAAAATGGGATGTTACAGAGATGGCCAGCGGATCGATGAGGACGCTGATGGTCATTAGGAGGCTAGCGGAGATGGCTAGTGGATCTAATGGTTAGAGTCGCTCGAGATGAGGAAGAAGGATAGGGCAGGGCATCCAGAGAGGAGGAAGACGACACAACATGACATGAGTAGGTCACCTGATAGGAGGAAGAAGAGGGTGCAGTAGTGATGGGGGAGGATTACCCACGTTGGCACCGGCGCCAATGTAACACTCACATGATCAGAGGAATGGAGTAGCAAAGCTATATAAAAGAAAAGGAAATTGATGCTTGCAACCTAGCTATAAGCAATTGATGCTTGCACGACACCACTTGTAAGTTGAACTGATGATCCTAGCTATTTCTTCTTCATAGTTGTGGGGTTCATCTTAGAGGATGCAACACGAAAAATTATACTAGGCCTTTGGGCCAACTATTGGTTGCCATAAGCGGCACCATAATTTACCAGAATTAATTGTGGCAGGGAGCTTGGACAAGTGTTAGGTTAATGTCATAATTGTGGTGCACTATACTTTTTGAGCCTAGCCCACAAGTCATACACTTTTTTTTCAACCAAACTTTGTCATAGTTGTAGCTAATAAATTCTTGGCTAAAGAAAATGCAGTCACACTTCTAGAGAAAAAAAAAAACTATGGCAACATCGTAAAGAAGAGATCTTTTAGGTATATCATAGGGAGGTAGCATATTATGGTAATACATTTAGATCTAACCACATATGTAATTCATGTATAATATTTTTTGGAATTGCTTCCTACCTAGCATTGGATACCCTCCTTTTATCCTCTCCTGCCCCTCTGCTCTCACCTCTTCCTCTCATTCCCCACTCACTGTTTCCTTTCCACCTCTTATCCCTCATTCCCCCTCACTGGTGTGGTCACTCACCATACCTCGCATTTCTCCTCCTCTCCCTACAAACATTGTTCATTGCCTCACTCCATTCCGCTCCCGACCAAGGTTGCACTGCTCAGCTTGCGTTCTCCTGCATTCTCTCTTCCTTGTCCTGCCTTCACTCTTGCCCGACAGCTCCCACCACCTCGTCCATCTCGCCAAGCCTGATCTTGACGCCGCGCTCATGCTCCTCACCATGTGTGACTCCTACTTCTTGGCTGTCTCATCGTCTTCTCTTGTCGACTGGCACGCACTGCTCATCGATGACATGGTGGGGTATGCCCTCTCATATTAGGGATCGGCATGACGCCCTAGGTCGCCATCGTGCCCTACATCAGCGCGACCACAAAGTGGCGCCGGTTCATGAACATTGTGTCAGAGGACCGGATTGGCGTGGGAGGCAAAGGAGCTAGCTGGGAAGATGCAACCTTGAATATATGCTGCAACATGTCACATATGTTTGAGGCATTATAAAAAAAATATTTGTAATATTTTTTGTGATTTGGTGAAACATTGCTCAAATAAGTTTGCAACATCTTCAAACCGTTGTTGAAACATTTTTCATAACCATTTATTTGAAACATTTTTTGTTTTGACATTGAAGCATTGTTTCAACGGTATTATTATTTTTTGTTTTAGTGCTTTTTCTTTCGGAACGCCCAATGATGTGTACGTAGTCTTTCCGAATATATTTAGATCTAAAAAGTTGGATTGCGAGAAATAAAGGACGCATGCTCTTTAATGTACCGTAGAAGAGGGGAAAATATCCCATGCTCCTAGCTGGAGCCTAGGCTGCGATGCATATGAATAAGTTTCGTGAAACATTTTACGTAGATATCGTTTAACACCACGGATACAAATTAGTTTCGTGGAGTGTACAAGTTGCGGAGTGAACTTTGCTGGTGGAAGCTAGCTACAGAGGACGGCGTTCACCCGTGTTTGCATCCTTTTCAGGAAGTTGCGTTGCACGGCACAGCAACAGTATGCATGCCATGCAAGCCGGCGTAAACGAATCGAATCGGATCGAATCGAATCGCAACAATGAATGGATACGCCAGCGCCAGTAAACGCGTGGGCGCTGCACGGCACTACCGGCTGCAACTGCAGCTGTACCTAACGATTTGTTGCTGCTGGCCGGCCCCTCACTGCCACGGATTGAGCCTTCAATCTCGGTTCCAAAAACGGGATAGGCAATTCGGGACTGATGGCTCAAAATATAATGCGCACATATGGCTTCTGCGGGACTCGAACCTAAGATCTCGTGACTCCCCACTCACCCTTCTAACCAACTCACGCACCCACGCGTTCTGATATAACTAGGATATGCATTACTTTTAAAGATTCCTTAGATGAGGCTTTAGTCCCGGTTCGTGTTACAAACCGGGACTAAAGGCCTACTTTCAGTCCTGGTTGGTAATACCAACCGGGACTGATGAGCTTCCATGCTAGCTGGGCTGTACTAGCCTGTATGGGAAGAGCATCAATCCCGGTTGGTATTACCAACCGGGACTAATGTGAGCGATGAACCGGGATTGAAGCCTTGGAACTACGAACCGGGACTGATGCTACTATTAATACCGGTTCGTATCTTACCGGGACTGATAAGCCGGTATGGAAGGCTGTTTCTCTAGTAGTGCCTCTTTCTTGGCGTCAGTACATACATACATGAACTAAGAGCATCCGTAGTAGAAACCCTATAAACACTGTAACGCTGACTTGGCGATGATAGAGTTTCTGGTAGAGTGAAGGAATCTTTAGGGTATAGTGTAAAGTGTGAAAGAATTTTAGGACATGGATAGAGTTGTGATGAATAGTGTTTTAGAGTAGCGAGGATAAGATTTTTGGTGTGGATGCTCTAACGTCATGGACGCTGTACCACTGGTTCGTGATTTTTGCCCACGTACATGACTGACTGACTATCCAGGTCCCCTGCAATCTGCATCCAAGCCTTGACCTGCACCAAGAGAATTCTTTAATTTTGTTCGGCTATGACTGAACTGTTGAGCGGGAATATTAAAATTTTAGAGCCGAAATGTTTGATTCGACTAAGTTTTGAGAGCTCCATGAAGTGGCTTCAGAATATTTGAGAAACAGCTTTGTAGAGCTAAACCGTTTGGCTGGCTAGGAGGTAATCGGTAGGTTGACTCGACTAGGTTTTGAGAGCACTATGAAGTGGCTTCGAGATATTTAAGAAACCACTTTGAAAACCTGAAGCGTTTGACTAGCTAGGAGAAATAACACTGATCCATAATCCGTAACCCATAAGTTGATGACATTGCTAGTGGTCTCGTCAGAAATCAATGCTTCGCGAACTGGCGCACATGCAATATATCGGCGGTCGTCCTGCACGGTGTAAATGTTTCCTGCCGAACAGGTATGGAAAGAATGGCTAGAAGGACGGGACGTAGAGTTTGGTGCTCTGGGCCTTACTTTCTTTCCTTTGTGACTAGAGGTCACTCGGGATTAGACGAGGAAGAAAGAAGAAATAGACAAAATAAACAGAAGAGTGAAGTAAACATTAACTAGGTAAATCTAGCTCCGAAAAAATTACTTCTATTTGAATGGAAAAAAATATGATAGTCGTGGTACATAAATACGCGCCTAATTTAGGGCATTAATCCAGATATCATCATTCACCATTCACAAAATAGCTTAAATTTGCATGGTGGCCACTGTTTTTTTGGGGGCTTACTGCAGATCCGGTGGTTTGATTCCACAGCTATAAAACCATCCCGAGTGAGATTCAGATTTTCATAACCCCACTGGCCTGTTCTCGGTGGCCACTGTTTAATAAAACACTCCGGTAAACTGCGTAATTCACAGCGTGGTGCATACTTTAATGCTGCCACTGTCATAAGAAACAAAGAAAGAATGTGGTGTGCAAGACCTATTGTCAGGTCTCAAGTGTCTTCTTCAGTGGGTTAGGTTCAGTTTTCCGTCCGATATATATATTTGGTGTTAACCTATGTACTTGCATGTTCGGTTAGGTTCGGTTTGTCTCCATCTTAACTGCCGTTCAAACAGCATCGGTTGACTTATTATGCAGTAGCTAGGATGGAACAAGTCTTTTGGTCAGTAGGTCAGCTTCGAGTGTTACGGTCTGACTACTTGCACTGGGGGTAATGGACTTGTTCAATTTTTCGGATGTGATAACTCCAAGTTACCGACTAGCTACTATGTTTGGATTTGTTAGGCCGAATTAGGACTAGGTAAGGCTCACTAAATCGTCCATGGAGTCTCGTGATGCTACACGGTTTATACTAATTACTGTAATATGTGTTTTCTTAAGCCGTTACTTTATTACTTGGGCTCTTTTATGTTACAATAAAACGAATGCTTATGATTTAAACATAATATATTTAAATGGAATGGGTTGTGTAATTCTTATGATTGAACAGTTGGATTAAGTACATATCATAATGTACATACCCCATAATGTATCCTAAAAGAGCTCTTATTATTTATATTGACCATGAGATTTTCTCTAAAACCGCCCAAAATGGAACTATAAATTTGATATAAGAATAAAGAGAAAACCACCACAGTTCAAATTCAAAATTTTCAACTCAGGTGGTTTTGAAAATCTAGAGAAGACTTGTAAACACTTGCATGCCCGCCGTCCATTCAAGTATGACACATGCGCGTTTAGCGGTGCAGATCTGGACTTTCGAAGAAGCTGCTAATTTAGGTGGACGGCAACGCTAAGCATCACCATCTGCTCTCCTACGCTAGTAAATGGTCTTTGGCTTGTGGAGTAGTGTTTCTCAAGTCAAGTCATACACACGCAATAGACAGTATCACTGAGTCATTCCTTGACGATTCCAGTAATGAACAATTGGTCCTTACCTTTTGTATTTCAGCAGGTTGTGTGTACAAAAGAATGCAGGTAGTCACTGTAGGAGTAATTCTTCAAGAATACTACAGCTCTTCTTTTTTTCCCCGAGGAAAATACCACGAATTCTTTCTCACCACTACCAATCATGTAGCAGTGTAAGTGAAGCTGGTAACAGGAAGTTCAATAGAGGTACATTTTCCTTTTTTTCTAGGCAGCGAAAGCTTTCATTGGGGTGAAATGCCCAGGACAGTAACGCCATTACATAAGAAGGCTGGGGCTATCCTAGCTATCGACCGGGTGTCCTTTCCAGCTTATGTAAAAGTCTAATCTGATTTATTTCGTAACTTCGAGAATTTCTCAAGGTGGCCTCGAGAGTCGGATGGACTTGATTTTTAGAATTTAGGAAGTTTAGACACGCATATGAGATAAAAAATGATTTAAAAAGTAATAAAAAAAAGTCAGATAGGTCAATATTAGCCACGTCTTATTTAACTTATTTCATGACTTATCTGACTAATATTGACTTTTTTGACTTTTTTGATTACTTTTTAAATCCGTTTTTTTTATCTCGTAGACGTGTCTAAAAGCTCTCTAAATCCTAAAAATCAAAGTAATTCTCGAAATTACGAGATAGGTCAGATTAGACTTTTAGATAAGCAGGGGAGAACACCCCCTAAGCTTGCTTGGCGTAACAATGTACAGCTACACTGGCTTCTCTCTTGGCAAAAACTAGAAGAAGTTCAGAAAAAGAGTGCACTAAGGCCCGACTCTCCTCAAGGATTTTCCTATTTTCGATTCTAGCACCTGCTTGTTGTCGAACTGTGTACTTCCTTGTCGAAATTGTGCCATACACGCCAAGCCCATATCTTTTTCAAACCGAGGAAAAAGCAATGTTAATGAAATGCTTTACTACAACAAACATTCAGACATACTGCAATGACTGATTGATTAGGATGATTATAAAGTACAGTGATTCCAAATACTGAACACAGGATGATTAAAAACTCCGGAAACTTCAGCATCAAAAACAAATAACATATGCTAGGCAAGCGATATACATAAATATGTGGTCTCCATTATTTACTCATGTCACTGCACATACTTGGCTATCGAACATGCAATCCGTGACCATTCAAACAGTGGCAGAGCTTATGATCGTGAAGGCCTGAAAAATAAAATATGGGCATTAATAAATTACCTTTTAACATACAACTGGTAGAGGACCATTCATGCGGATGACATAAGTCATCAAGTTCCATTGTAAGCAGTAAGTACAGTACTTTTCAGGGTACCGTGTGTCATGCAGGTGTGGTTGGTATATCATCCTTCTTTTCCGCTGATAGCCTTCGTGTTTAATGCTGACACAATCACATTTAACATGGAAGAAATTCGGCGTCTTTGATCAGGACATACAAGTGCGAAGAAATTTCTGAAAATTGCTCCAGGCCTGTCTGTTGGAGCCATGTTGTGATTAGTATTGATAACATCGAATCTACAAAAAAAAACAGCTTTATGTAACTTGAGTCAAGCATAATCCTCTTATTGAATACCTGAAAAGAATCATTATATCTCCAGTTGTCTATAAAGAAATCTACGATCCATCAATAACATGTGATTAAAGTGATTAGTGATATTTCTTCCATAAAGGACAACTCAAGTAGTAGCAAGCATACTACATACAGAAACCACTATACTGGAACTAGTAGGCCACAGGTTGGTATCCTGCTAATTGTAGCATGCAAGCAAAACTCTTGAGTCTATTTATAATAATATACACTTGCGATTTGCCAAAGGCACTAAGTTATATCTCAGATTTAGTAACAGTAATTTGACAGAAAAAACTGATCTGCATGTATCAGAGTTGCAAACTCTAACGGGAGACAAAGTACAAAACAGAGCAGGCATGTGGCATGACACCAAACGGAGTCAATAAACCACACAAGAATTGGCACTTAGGTAGGATCCCTGTTTGTTCCAACTCCAATTTGCGTACCATGATTTTTCCCATAGCAATACAGATTGACTTATGTAATCATGCAAGACTGCTGCTGAGGTATATCCGACCCAAGTCGATAACAGTTCAATCTATCTTGCAATGTGAGCTCTTCTACAAAGCAGCTGTTCAGAACTAGTGCGCAGAAAATCTTTTGCTAACAGAAATCATCCTTATCTTCATGGATGGGACTCCCACACAATGGCAACAAAGAAATAACAAAAACAAGTAAGCAAAAATAAGAAAGAATGATAATGATGTTCAAACAGCGATGTTAGAACCTAAAATACAAAGGAACGTTTTGAATGAGAAGCCATCAAAACAGTTGCCATATGGGAAAAAGTGAAGAGTATATTTGAATGGTAACAAGGGCTGAAATTAATACTTGAATAGATGTTATAACGACAAATCCTTCAAAATATTTTATATGCTTTGAAAACACAAATTACGATGTAAATAACAATGAAACCAAGCAGGTACACGGTTTTCAAAATTGTTCATACGTAGTGAAAAATTTGCAAAACTAATTAGGAATTTGTGGTCTTGTAAACCTAGCATAAATATTGCAGGACAGACAAGCAATGTGTGAAAACTGAAATCACTCTGTATTCTTAAATTAATTGACAATTAGAAAGCATTCGAAACCACAAGAATGCATTTTCAGTCAGCTGTGTTGTGCTGTTAGATCCATTTTGGTGTTCGCTGTTGAAAATGGCTGTTAGCGTTTATAACAGTCTTGCAGTTGCACTATAGCACTGCTAATAACAGTCAAATTTCTGATCATTCCTGAGTTACATATTGTAATGACAAGCTGAATAAATATGCATCTCCAACAAGAATCTTGCATATGCACCAAGTCAGTTTTTGCATACTGCTAAATATTTTTTTAATACAATGTATTGCTAATTATTTAAACTGTATGTTTGCTATCCCTGACTCATCTGAAGGTAAAATTTTAGGCAGGCAAAAAGTTCCAGGTTGTTGCTGATAACACTGCCTGCATCAAGCGTAAGAGAAACAGATATACAGTTGAAAGATACCAAGGTATAGCAGGTCCAAAAACCTCAATTCAGAATTTGAATAGGCATCTAATAAAAGTCAAGAGCAAGCACTAAAAGATTATTTTCTATTATGGTTTCGCATCAACTAGATTCAATTCAATCCTTATACAATAACTGAATCATCCACAAGTGATTTGCTTTGAAATGCACAATTACTCCAGAAAAATGTCAAACTGATGGGGAACTCAGCCAACATAAAGAGGATGAACACAACACTATTGAATCCATAGTTTGTGATAGTAAGCATATGCAATTAAAAATATAATTTACCAGCTAATTGAAGAGCTGGAAAACTTGCTCACTGTAGCAAAACAAGCAACTCAGAAATCCAATTGTCAAAGATGCTTCTCCTGCAACAAAAACACTGATAATGCAACATATCTGGTGCCATTGATCACACATTCCATCTGATGACATGTCCAAAGAAGCTGAAGGTGCCATAAACTCGCTTTTCTTAAAGCATGCAATACAGGATTGACAAGGAAATTACAGATTCTACTATAATGCAAATCATTACAGAATAATACATACAACTCTCTTATTTTTTCTAGCAAGGATCAATTTCATAGAACAAATTATTAATGTAATAATTCAACATTGAAAATTTTCAAGAATATCACACTGGATTAAAACTTCGGAAACAACACTATGGTTGTAACTTGCAAGCAATCACCACTTATAGGAAGAGAAAGACAACAAAGGAAAGAGGACAAGGGCAGTGGGAGATCAAGGGACTAGTAAAACTCACACAAGTTTCCCAATCACATTGCCATACATGAAACGTCATTCTTTATATGAGGGCATGCAGATTGGAAAACAACATGAGCTTGAACATGATCCACAGTAAGTATAACTAAGAGCAATCACTTTATGATGTCAAAATCTTTGTTTTGAATGAATCAACTAGTGTAACAGATTACAACTTACAACAAATGGAGTATAAAAAAACTCCAGAATGTGAACTCTAATGTGTGATTTTGTTTGTTATCAAGAATTAATAATCACAACAAAAGAAATCTTCAGGGCCTCCAAATATCATCCCAACATTTGTCAATCAATCTCCAAACCCTCTTCCTCCGGCAGACACCTCTCATCACCATTAACCAAATGGTAGAATCTGGAACGATATACTTAGCCAACATCACCATTACTACATCTCCAGCTGCCTTATCCCTTCCTCTGTTGCTAAGCCTCACCACTAGGCCCTCTAAGAATTCGTTTGATGTTTTCTCTCCAAGCCCAATCTCCCGCAAGAAAATATTGCATGTCACTGTGTCTGGATCACACCCCTGGTCAATCATCTGGCTAAGCAAGTCCATTGCCTGAGGAAGCTCCTTTGCCTGAAGCAACCCATCTAGCAGTATATTATAACTGATGACATCTGGCTTGGAATCACCCCTGGCCAGCATGTCGTAAAACAGACGCAGACCACCATCCACCATCCCAGAAATACACAACCCCTTGATCATTGAAGTATAAGCAATTGTGTCAGGTGCACAACCACGACCAAGCATGTGCTTCCAAACCATCATAGCATCCTTCAATTTCCCTACATTGCACAGACCATTGATCAAAATGCTATAAGCAACAACATTCGGTGTGGACCCAACCGTTACCATCTCCTCCCACATAGATAGAGCCCGTGATGAATCTCCAATCTGGAAATATCCTCGAACCATTGAACTATATGTCATGATATTTGGTACATATTTAGCTTCGACCATCTCTCCAAATAACACCTCGGCCTCTATCATCTTCCGACACCGGGCAAGGCCATCAATCATTGCTGAATACAAAACAATGTTCGGCCTTACCCTACGAGCCAACATTGCCTCCCATACCCTCAATGCCCTGTCAACCTTCCCTGACTTACAAAACCCGGTGATCACAGCCGAGAATATAAATTCATTAGGTGCAAGCCCCTCCTTCCCCATTTCCTCAGCCACCTTCCACGCATCCTCCACTCTCCCACATCTCACCAGTCCATCCACCACTGCACCATATGTCATTACCCCTGGCGCCACCCCTTCCCTCTCCATCCTCCTCATCACCCTTGTTGCCGCCCCAGCCTTCCCGCAAACCAACAATCCATGCACCAATACGTTGTATGTTGCGGCGGTTGGCAAGCACCCCTTTAGCTGCATAAAAGCAAACAGCTTGGCCGCCCCCACAACATCCCCTGCACGCAGCATCGCCTTCAGCACGGGGTTAAAGGCCTCGGCCGCCACCACACCATCCGCCACCATCTCGTGCACCAGCGCCACTGCATCCTCCACCCACCCTGCATCGGCGAGCGCAGACACGACCGTCGAGTAAGTAAACTTATCGGGCACAAGATTCCAGCTAGGAATGCTCTCGTGGAGAACCCGCAGAGCGATTTCAAGATAGAGACGGGGGTTCCTTGGGACCAGAGCGCAGGAGACGCACTTGAGGAGGAGGTTGAAGGAGAGGAGGGTGGGGGTGAGGCGGGGGAAGCGGCGGAGGGCGTGGGAGAAGAAGGCGGGGAGCAGGTGCGGGGGGAGCGGGAAGCGGAGGAGGGCGGAGTTGAAGGAGTGGTGGGTGCCGGCGGTGGTGATGGGCGGGGAGAGGAAGAGGCGGATGGTGAGGAGGGGCCGGGGCGAGCGGGAGAGGGCGGCGATGAGGTGGGGGAAAATGTGCGGGGACGCGTCGGCGGGCAGGCGGCGGAGGAAGCCGAGGACGGAGGGGACGGACGGGCTCGGGGAGAGGGCGAGAGAGCGCGCGACGGAGAGGAGAGTGGGCGCTCCGGCGGCGGGGAAGAGCTCCGCAGCGAGCGGGGATTCGTCGTCGGAGTCGGAGGAGGAGGAGGAGACGAAGGGGTCGGAGCGGGAGCGGCTGGAAGCGGCGGCGAGGGGTAGCTGCTTTGGGGTGAGGCGGCGGAGGGGGAGAGGAGAGGTGGGAAGGGGCATAGGGGGAGGAGAAGCATGGCGGAGGGGAGGGCGGCGGGGTTTAGGGGAAGGGATGGCAAATGCGCATCGCAGTGAAGTGAAACTTTGGGCAAAATACTCTCTAGGGTTTACAGAGATGTCATTTATTCCTTTTCCGTGTCCTATTCACTATTTATCGTCCTACTTCATCTATAACTCTACCCTATTTTCTAATCCCTACATATCTTTCTTATATTTTACTTTTAACCATATTTTCACTCTTTACAACTCTATTTTCATAGCAATAGAGCCGGCTACGGTAAATAAATAAGGCCAGCATTACACATGTTCAAAGCCATTCTTTGCATAATAGTCACGTGCTCTCCTATGCTTCCAAAATCCAAAATTTCAAGTAATTAAGGGCATGCTTGTACATCAAAATAGAAAATGTAGAAACATAAAAAAATTACAAAAATAAAAGTATAATTGAGATTACACATTGATCAAAGATTCAAAGCTACAAGTATTACTGTTATTAGCTGCTTTGTTACGAGAAAGTTAAGGGCATTCACAACGTGCAGACAAAATAGATGGACCTCGACGTTGAGATACCGATGATGAACGGGTCATAAAATTCATTAAAAGCTCACAATCTAGTCTCGAGGGAACTAGATGCCTAGATACCAATGCTGTCTAGAATGGCTTGATCTGTTGATCAATCTATCCTGTTTCAAACATGTCGTGCCCAGGGTTAGCAAAGCCGCTGAAACCAAGCAAAACCGCGGTTTCCCACTAAGCCGCCGCACCGGCCACTGAAACCGGGTTTTACCCCAGAACTCGCTTATTCAAATTTAAATTTGTAAATATAAAAAAATTTACAAAAAATCTTAAAAAAAACTAGGACTTTTATAGAACAACTTGTACAAAGCAAAATTTCAAATTTACATCGTTTTTATACTAAAAATTCAAATAAAAAATGTGGTGAAACTTTTGTTGTGTTGGAAAAAAAGAAATTTCCATAATGGGTTAAGTGGGCCAGTTCTAGGGGCATTGCAGGCCAAAATTCGGCTGCAAATGCAGTCCAATTTTGCTGCCCAAGTGAAATTACCAAAAAGCCCCTCATAGATGCTTTTGGTCCCCCCACCAATCCCCTTTCCCTTGCATACTTCTTCCGCTTTCCCGAACTAGGCATGACACCTTTCGCCGCCGCCGGCGGCCGCCAAATCCGGCCTTCAGCGCTGCCAGCCGCATAAAACCTCCCAAATCGACGGATCCAACCGGCTAGCCGCGGCTTGAGGCGAGTAGTCGAGGCGCCGCAGGCCGGCGGCTCCAGCGCTAGCCGATCGGTTGGCGGCTTCCGGCGGGTTCGGCGGCTTCCCGTGGGCCGGCTTGCCGTCGCCACCGCTTGCGTCCGCGGCCAAAAACCAGAGGAAACCAGAGGCTTGGTGGCCAAAGCCAGGGGTTTTTGCGCAAATAGCCGCGGCTAATCGGGTAAATGTCAGTTTAGTTCATTTTTAAAGTGAATATACCACTTTGAAGTATGTAGTGTATACTATGTACTATGTATGCGCATTTGGTTCATGTAGGGCTAGGGAGATGTCGGACCGACCGGTCGATGAGGTGTGGAATCACGGGACCGCAGTTGGCAAGGGGTTCACATGCAGATACTGTCGTAAAACGAAGAATGGTGGGGGTGCCTCGCGGTTGAAGCACCATCTGGCCGGACGGGGGAAGGATGTTGCTAGCTGCAACTCAGTTCCCCCGAATGTGAGAGAATTTTTCCAGCAGGAGCCCGACAGGATTAAAGAAAGAAAAAGAGAGAGAGGGTGCAAGAGCAGATGAGAAGAGAAGACGTGGCGAGAGGGCAAGGGGACTGACGTGATATATACACATCAGGTCTTGATGAAGAGGAGCAGGTCCGTCGTGCAATGGCGGAATCTGCGGTGGAGGCGGATTTCAGGGAGCAGGCTGGTGATAGGTATGAGCACGGGGGAGGTAGTGGGACGGCACCGTCACAGCGGCAGTCCTCGAGAGGAAACCCAATCTCGAGGATGTTTAGTAGGTCGACTTCACATAGGGGGACCGGTACTTCCCCTGACTACCTCTTGTCACGGGCTCAAGGGCCGGTGCAAACGAGGATTGATAAGGGGCCGTGGTCGAAAGGAGGTAAAGCGGCCAGGGAAATGTTGAGGAGTGCGTGGGCCACATTTTATCATGTCTCTGGGATCCCTGGGATCAAGGCAGATAACCCGTATTTCATAGTTGCAATCAAGGAGACTCAAAAGCTAGGTAAGCAAAATTCATTCAAGATGTTTACTTACATGATTAAGTAGTATAGATACTTATGCATCGTTATTTGCAGGTGAGGGCATTACTGCTCCGACTGGTAGGAAAATTGATGGAAAGTATCTTGACCAAAATAAGATGGAGATAAAGAAGGACCTTCAGAAGTGGCGACGGGAGTGGTTGGACTATGGGGTCACCATAATGTGTGACTCATGGACGGGTCCTACGGGGATGTCAATAATCAATTTCTCATTATGGTGTCACGGACGGCTTTTTTCCCACAAGTCTGTGGATGCCACAGGATACACGCAAAGTGCTAACTACATTTTGAAGGTGATTGATTTTCATGACATGTTTGTTAAATATTTGTCACACAGACTTTTTCATATGTGTTGCAAATGACATTAATTTCAAGAGATGAAATCAGTTGTGAACTTCGTTGGGCCAGAAAACGTGGTGCAAATTGTTACTGACAATGGTTCGAACTACAAGAAAGCATGCCATTTGCTGATAAGGGAGTATGAGCACATCGCATGGCAGCTTTGCGTAGCGCACACCATTAACCTAATGCTCAAGGAAATTGGATCATGGACTGGTCATATGGAGGTCATCAAAAGTGCAAGAAAGATCTCCAGATGGATGTATAACTCTAACAAGTTGCATGCCATGATGAAAAATGCCATTGGTGGGGAGCTCGTTAAATGGAATGCTACAAGGTTTGGAACAAACTATATGTTCCTTGATAGCTTCCTAAGGCGAAAAGAGCAGTTCATGCAATGGATGGCTTCTACTGAGTTTTTGGGCAGTGCTTTCGTTAAGACAGAAGACGGTGAGTACGCTCACCAATGTTTGTGTAGTCTTGACTGGTGGAACAACATGGCATATGTTTGCAAGGAGGTCCAGCCACTTTACGCCTTCCTGCGGTTCGCTGATCAAGATAAGATGCCTACTTTAGGGTATGTCTTAATGCAATATCAGACTATGAGGCAAGAGTATGCCTCCATGTTTAGCCATGACACGGGACGGTATGACAAGGTGATGGAAGTAATAGACCCTAGGATGGCAGACATAGTCAAGGGCACCTATGTCTCTGCAGGTAACGGTGTCATCCTTTCAACATGATTGTATCATTACCGGACTTTAATGTACACTAACGCCACTTTGGTTTTTCAGAGTCTGCTGTTTTGAGCCCTCTAGTGTCGTTACACGTTTGGCACGGCCCCAAACTTGGTGGGCGACCTCCATGACGCAAAGAGACAAGATGTGTGACGTTGATACCGCTGACTCTGGCGCTACCATCGGCCGAGAGCTTCACCCGTAAGGTGGGCCTTTTCTTCCCGATTAGTCAGTCAAGATGGCACGGGATGATAGGACTTCTGAGGGTATGTACAATCTTTCTATATGTAATATTGGGCCAGTATGTGATATATAAACCATCATCTGACATGCGTTGTACATCTTGCAGCTCATTGGTGGGGCATGTTCGGCACTGACACACCCACACTCACCAGAATTGCTAGGCGCCTACTCTCTCAAATGGTGTCATCCAGTGGGTGCGAACGAAACTGGAGCACATTTTCTTATATACACACAAAAGTTAGGAACAGGCTGTCATACAAGAAGCTCCACAAGCTTGTATACGTGAACTACAATTTGAGGCTTCGAATGACACAGCAACAACCGGGATGGGCACAACCCGACCAGGATCCAATTGACAGGTTTGTCCATCTAAGTCTGGCTGATCATGATAACCCTATAAGAAAATGGATGGACCTTGCCAGGTCTAATGCACCACCAGAACTCGATGAAGATGACAGTGACACCGACTCTCCAATCCCATCACAACTAGTCACGCACACCGTGGACACACCACAGTTCAAAGGAAAGGGCAAGTCTGCTGACGTTGCGGATTGGGCTGATAGAAATGTGGGGGACACACACATAGGAAAGAGAAAGCAACGGAAGCAACCAGTCAGTCGTCATCCCAAAAGGTCAAAGGGCAAGGGGAAGAAAGGGGATGATCTCGTGGATAGCGACGAGAGCACAGAAGATGATGATAGGAGTCCACCATACGTGGAGTCAAATGACAGCACTTCTGCAGAAAGTAGCGATGACGATGATGGCGCAGGCGCGGGAGGAGGAGGACAGGCTGGCGTAGAATCTTCGATGCCTCCATCTCCCATACGCTTTACAGGGGAGAGCACGTTTCGATACGCCACACAGGATACCGACCATGGGATGCCTACATCACAGCGGGTCATAGGGACAGGTTCAGGTGCACAGAGAAGGCATTCCATTTCAGTTGATCCTCGTTACGATAGCTCAAGTACGTCCACACAGGAGTCCTACCCCTCCTCCTATTATGGAATGCCAGTAGCTCCACCACAGTTCCGTGCACAATGGGTTTATCAGTGGAAACAACCGGAGTTATTTGCCATGTTTTGGAATGAGTAGAGTGCATCGAGCATCTTCACCGGCCTGTCGTGGGAAGATTTTAAGGCCAGGGTGGTAGAACAACGGGGATTCATTTTGATATCAACTGAAGAATACAACAGGTGATGTATTGAAAGTTTGAAACTTCTTTTCTATGTAACACTTTGCACACTATACTAACCATCATCGCTTCACCAAACATAGGCAAGCTATAATGGGATGGAATTAGAATGGCTACGAGGCTTTCCACCGAGTCATGCAAAATGCAAATGGTCATCTAGCTCAAAAAGTATAAATATTTGGATGGAAATATGATGTGTTCATGTGTAATATATGTGTTTGATGGAAACATTATCTAATTTCTAAATATTTGTATTGCAATATATGTATGAATGAATCATACCGGTTTTGAGACATATATTTCTATGTGTAATGTCTAAATATTTGTATTGCAATATATGTTATGTATAATATGTCATATGTACATATGTTCCAAACGTCAAATTTTAGCATAGGTCAAGCCAAATTTTTTTTCTACATTTACACAAATTACCATGACATATATCCTACGCATATATGATTTTTTTCATATTTTTTCAAGATTTTTTCCTACATCTTTTCAATTTTTCCAATTTTCAGTTTTTTCTACTAGTTTCTCGGCAAAAACCGCCGGGAAACCGGTGAAATCGCCCGGGAAACCGCTCAAAACCGTTTTGGAAACCGCCGGCCACCCGAGATGATTTAAATTCGAATTCGTGCGGTTTTTGCCGGTTTCTACCGGTTTCCACCGGTTTTTTCCAGTTAACCGGCCCGGTGAGAGGGCGGTTTCGGGTGACGTTTCAATTTTTGGAACCCTAGTCGTGCCTTGTTCATTCGTATTACGACTCACAACTAGCATGAGATTGGGAGGCCTCAGTAACAGATTTTGTCATCTTTCTAAAAGACTAGTTGAATACCCGTAATTTATAACGGAACATCAAAAAATAATAAAATTCTAAATCAGTTATTGTAATATTAGATCGCATCTAGAGAAGATGCCTTGCAACAGAATCTTAAGGTTAAAATAACAAATCGAACATACTATTCAAGTAAAGTGTAAAACAAAGAGTTACTAAAACATAAAGTGTAGAATGGCATGGTGGATAATTTCTATGAAATTACCTATTACCAGTGACCACCACGAGCCTCTTTTTAATAGTAGCGACAAGGGAGAGGAATGAGTGAAGGGCATCTTATGTTCATTCTGTTTCACAGAGCTGCGGCAAGTATCTCCTATTTTTCCTTCCACAACTCCAAGCAAAAATGTTCGGGTGGCGGTCTCCCTCTAGGTGATTTTGAAGGGAAATACAGCTATGCTATGCTAACACGAATCAAAATTCAACCACGAAAACCTAGAAAATCTTGCAAGTAGATGATCATATATCGTTACCGACTGACGCGTAGTACAGCAGAAGTAGAGTCAATGAAGCCGGATCTATGCATAGTCATACAGAAGTAGTCGTTCTCGTCTCCTCACAGATCGTCCCGATCAACACCACAAAGAAGCAGTGTCTCTACCGGTATCCACACGTATAGTGTATCAGCCCAATTCTTGGACACTTAGAAGCATGCATTTGGGTGTAATTTTAAAAATCCTTTTGCTTTTAAACCACATTCATACACTTGTTTATAAACATCCATTCATATATATATATATATATATATATATACACACACACACACACATGCATATATTTTTGTTACACATATGGGTATAATGGCTTTAAAAATTCATGCTAAGAGTAAAATTTACCTGTAATCAAATTAAATCCACCTAAATCTAGATTTGATACCAATTAGGGTCAATTTTAATTCACCCCCTAATATTCTAATCTTTTAGGAAGATTTTCCCAAAATATTTATTTCTCTTTCCTTCTCTCCTGGGCTCAGCCCACTTTTGGCTTCGCCTCATCGACCAACCAACTAACCCCTTTGCCTCCCTTTCTCCCTCTTTCCCTATTCCGGCAAATGAGTTGGTTTTGCCGCTAGTCTGCTCGCCCGCCCATCCACATTGAGGTGAACACCGCCGCTGTCTGTTCTCATCTCCCCCCTGACTCCTCCCTTTGCCCGGTGGTCCGTCCTCTGCCTTGCTCCCTCACTGCACTGGCGCCTGTGCCCTACCACTCCCGCCCCTACACATGCGCCACCCCGCTGCTGCACCATCCTCAGCTGCTGCCAGCGCTGCTTCCGTCCCCTCTGCCCGCTCCCCTTTTAGCGTCTGTGAGAGAGCGTCCGGCTCGCCGTTCTCTCTCTCAGCTTGCTCACGTCTCGCTGAGACCGCCCATGCCTATTTTAGCCGTCCCCGGTCTCGCATTCCCCTCCTCACCTCTGCCTCACCCACTTTGCCCTGCTCCAGTGCCTCAATTCACCCTAGCTAGAGCATTTCTGACGTGCACGGTGGCTCAATCTTTTGATAGGTTCTACTTTGGCAGAACGTGAACGTTCACGAAACAAGGCTTCCAATCCAGCGAGATCGAATCTTTGCAATCGCTACACCCACACGCCTGTCGTTATCAACCTTGGTCGTGCTTAATTGACCTCACCACGAAGGTTAATTCCTGCATGTAGTAGAAGAAACGAGCAAGAACGAGATGCAAAGCAAACAATCTGAAATATCAGATTTAAAGTTGAGGTTATCTTTCATCAGGCCAGGTCTACTCGACACTACACCAATGAACAAGTGTTTCGCACACAGCAGAAAACAAACTTAATAATAACCTAAAGAATAAAGAGAGGGGGTGGCGGCTATATAATGTATGGCGGCCAAAGAGGGGGTTCAAATTAGATTAGGTCGGACAGGACCCACCCTCAACAAACCCTAGGGATACACGGACTTTGGACCCAAAGGGAAGGTGGCACAACACTTGGCATATTCTGGTCGTTGTCTTGTTTCAACGATTCCTGATGCTCTGTATCGAATTTGGCAATGGGACCAGATGCGTTGGAAATCTTATCTCCTAAGCTTTTCGTGAAGTGGTAGAATGTCGAAAACGGACTCCGTATGCGGCCTGGGCGTCCGTTTAAAGACAGACGGCCGAACTGGGCCTTTTGGAGACTTGGGCTTGGGCTTGGGCTTGGGCTTGGTTGGACATGTGTTATAGAGATGCAGCACCCATCCCCTGCGACATAGTGGCGCCAAGTTGGAGCCTCGCAGCTCCTTCGCTCGGAGGCCCCCCACGAGGGGACCGCTTCGGGAGGGAGCGCCTAGCCGGAGGTAGTAAAGCCACGCCGGAGCTTCGTAGGTCATTCCCTCGGTGGTGCCCCTCCCGAGGGGACCGCTTCGAGGCGGAGCACCTAGCAGGAGGAAGTGGAGCCACGCCGTAGCCTCGCAAGCCCTTCGCTCGGAGGCGCCCAGCGAGGGAACAACATCGGAGTGAGAGGTTTAAGATTGGAGCGAGGATACGGCGGCAGCCTACCAAGGAGCATGCTTTGCAAGGAGAAAAGCTTTCAGAGGAAGGGCCAAGTTCTTTGAGTGCTACTCGACCTCACGGGGGACAAACCGTACCAGACAAGGTTAAAGCGTGTCAGGAAAAGTTGTAATGACCCCTGTAACCCTGCTTTGGATAGTCAGTTGCAGGGCATTTTAGGAATCGACGTCTCTTAGCCAGGGAAAAACCCCGTAGTAGCCCCAGACAATGCGATAAAGAAGGGGCATGCAGGTCATTACCAGAAAAAAATACCCTGCCGCCCTTACTTTATCGCCCAAGATAGCAATACTTGAGGGCATTCTGGTCCGAACAAGCATGTAATCTCCCAGTATAAATGTAGAGCTCAATTGAATAGAAACATACACGAGAAATCCAAAGAAAAAGAAAACAGAGTCTTAAGAGTTTGTGCGTTCCTCTAGAGCTAGCCTCCGTGGTAGTCTCTCTCTCGCGTAGTGCTTGAGTGCCTCGTGGGCTGCCCCCGTTTTAGGTTGTCCAGCTTGGGCCGACGACACTTGGTGCAGTCCGTGGGATCGCACGTCCGGCCCGTGAGGAGGAGGCCTCGCACGAAGCCCTAGCGAATGCCCTGGAGAGGGAGGCGAGGGCTGCACCAGCGCGGATGTCGGCCCTCGCTTCTGCTGCCCCGGCACTGCTAGATCCTAACATGCAGGCTTTGATCCTCACCAATGCAAGACTAGTGGAATAGGTAGAGCACCTCTAGGAGCAAGTCCAGCAAGGGACACGACGCGATGCATCTGTCCCTCCTCTCAGCAGGAGGAAGCTCTAGAGACGAAGTGTAGTCACCCGCTGAAGAGGAAGGATGCTGAGACGCCAAGGAGGATCCCAACCCTCTATGCCCGCGTTTGAGGAGTAAGAAGTGGCCTGCACCGGGCACATTCAAACTGCCCACCTTCAAACCGTACAACGGGAAGACTGATCCAAGGGAGTTTCTCCGTGTGTACGAGACGGCGGTTGAAACGGCCGGAGGAGATGATGACATCAAGGCCAAGGGACTTCTACTCGCCAATAAGAGGATTTCCCTCTCGTGGTATTCTTCTCTTGAACCAGGTTCCATCCAAGACTGGGCCTAGCTCCGTTCCAAGATGGAAAGCAATTTCCAAGGAAATTTCGATGAGATGAAGGAGGAGAGCGATCTCTTCGCATTGAGGCAAAGGGAAGGTGAGACCCTGAAAAGTTACTTTCAACGGTTCTCGAAGGTGAAGTGCCAGCTCCGGGGGGTTAGCGACACCACCATCATCAACATTGCAAGGTGCAGGCTGCGAAGGGACACCCTCTCAGAGCAGCTGGCCTGGAAATAAGTGAAGACTATGGAGGAGCTCTTCGCTAAAATGAAGGAGTATGCGCGGGTGGAGGAAGACACCCCCAGGAGAAATGAGAGGACCAATGCCGAAGCCAAAGACCAAGAATCTCTGAAGAGAGGGATCCAAAGGAGGAGCCAGGGTACCCATACGGAGAAGGGAAGGCGCGAATGAGGTGCTGACTACAAAGACGACAAGAAGAGAGTATTCCAGATCAAGGAGCATGAGGATCGATGGGACGAGAGGAGAAATCAGGATAGCCTGAGGGAAAGGTCCCCCCGAAGCGACACCAGGCCCAAGACAACCGGAGAATGGAGCCTAGGAGAGGTAAACAGGAGGAGCGAAGGTACCACTGCGAGTACCATGGGAACAACTCTTCCCATGACTCTACAAGGTGCAAGGTGCAAGGTGCTCGCCGGCTACCGCGAGTATGAGCGGTGGCGAGGGAATCCCGTGAGGCAGCCAGAGCAAGACCCCCGCGTAGGGGTGTACCCAACGCCCCTTTAGCTGCAACACTTCGACCCTATCACCTTCAGTGAAGCAGATGCCGAAGGAGTGCATTTTCCACATCAAGACTCCCTAGTGATAACCACCAGCATTGCAGATTTCGATGTCCAAATGGTCATGGTCGACGGCGGGAGTGCAACCGTCATCTTGTTCACTGAAGCATTCAAACAGATGATGATACCCAAAGACCGGCTCCGCCCGTCGGAGGTACCCCTGGTGGGATTTGGGGGTGCTCCAGTTCAAACACTCGGGCAAATTGAGCTCCAAGTCACCTTCGGAGCAGGAGAAGCCAACATATGCAGGGGAGTGACTTTTGATGTTGTCAACATCCCCTCGCGCTACAATGCCATCCTCGGCCGTGGGTCGCTGAAAGCCTTCAGGGCGGTGGTCCATCATGGCTACATTTGCATAAAGATTCCTTCACCCGGTGGTGTGATCACGGTTCGGGGTGCTCAAGCACTGGCAAGGAGAATTGAACTCGAGGGGCCTCCCTAGGTGAAGATGGTGTACACCACTAAAGCAGAATCGAAGAATAGGGACAAGTGGGCGGCTAAGCCCAAGGCTGAAGGAAGGACGAAGCGGGTGCCCTTGTTCGAAGGCGCAGAGAAGGTGGTTACCCTCGGGGTAGAGCTAGGGGAAGCGGAGGAGGAAAAGATCCTGGAGGTGCTTTGTCAGCACGAGACGGTGTTCGCCTACGGCAGGAAGACCTACAGGGTGCAGCTTAGGACACTATCTAGCATGCCCTATCGGTAAAACCCGAGGCGAAGCTGAGGAAGCAAAAGCTTCGCAAGCTATCCATAGAAAGACAGGAGGCGGCGAAGGTTGAAGTAGCGAAGCTGCTGAAAGCCAAAATCATAAGGGAGGCACTCCATACCAATGGCTGGAGAACATCGTGCTGGTAAAAAAAGCCAGCAGGAGAAGGAGGATGTGTATAAACTTCACTGACCTAAACAAATCGTTCTCTAAAGATGATTTCCCATTGCCTCGTATCGACCAGCTGGTGGATGCCACAGCTAGTTTGGAAATTATGAGTTTTCTTGATGCCTACTCAGGTTATCACCAGGTGTACATGAGACAGGAGGATGAAGAAAAGACCGCGTTCATAACTCCCTTCGGCACCTATTGCTTCGTTAGGATGCCATTTGGACTGTCGAACGCGGGCGCAACCTTCGCCAGGTTGATTGCTAAGTAGGTTCCTGCCAAAATCCGCAGAGTGAAGCCTGCCTTTCTTCAAGGCCCTCTACACCACGAGCATCTTCGCATGGACCAACGAGTGCTAGGAGGCATTCGACAAACTGAAGCATGACCTAATAAGAGTTCCCAAGCTCTCTAGCCCAAAGCAGGGAGAGCAACTACTGCTTTACGTGGCCGCCAGCTTCGCCTCGGTCAGCGCTATGCTAGTCCACGAGGAGGGCGGACGCCAATGTCCCATTTATTTTGTTTCTGAAGCATTGCAGGGAGCAAAGATCCGCTACTCGGAAATAGAGAAGATGGCATATGCATCGCTAATGGCCTCCCACAAGCTTTGACATTACTTCCAAGTGCACCCGATCATGGTACCTACTGCTTACCCTCTATCATCAATGTTCTCGAACAAGGAAAGCTCCAGTAGGGTAAGCAAGTGGGCGGTGGAACTGGCATCCTTCGAGATCACCTTCATTGCGAGGACGGCGATAAAAAGCCAAGTTATAGTGGACTTTGTGGCTTGATGGACCTCTCCTTCGTACCACCGGTGGAGCAAGGAAGCATGTGGATAATCCACACCGACAGGTCGTGGAGCGCTATTGGTGCAGCAGCCGCCGCTGTACTACCTTCGTCCGAAGGGGAGAAAGCAAAATTTGCAGCGAAGCTCAACTTTCCCTCCACCAACAATGTTGCAGAATACGAGGCACTACTGCTGGGACTCTGCAAAGCCAAGGCAATGGGAGCAAGGAGAATCTTGCTGAAAACTGACTCTAAGTTAGTGCAAGGGCATGTGGAAAAAGAGTACGAGGCACGGGACCCTTTGTTAGCAAGGTACTTGCAAGCTGTGAGGGCAATGGAAAAAAGCTTCGTAGGGATCACTGTCGAAGCGATCCCTTGGGGGCAAAATGAACAAGCAGACGAGCTAGCCAAAGCAGCAGGCTCTAGAGCCGCGCTACCAGGTAAAGTTTTCTTTGAAATCTTGGAAGTACCTGCCGAAGCGGAGGAGGTACTCATCATTGCAGGCGCGGAGCAACAAGGCTGGAGGAAGGAGATTCTCAATTTCCTCGAGGAAGGGATCCTACCCTCAGACGAGGTGTAGGCAAAGAGAATTAAGATGAGATCATGAAAGTATGCTATCATTGAGGGGCTGCTCTAAGGGGGGCATCTATGCCCCCTGCCTCAGGTGCACATCAACCAGTGAAGGAAAAGAAGTGTTGCTGGAGGTCCATCAAGGAGACTGTGGAGCCCACCAAGCCCCACGCAACCTGGCAGGGAAGATCTTCTGAATGGAGCTTTACTAGCCCATAGTATTGTAGGACACGGAGTAGTTGGTTCGCCACTGCCACGTGTGTCAATGGATGACTCATCCCTCGCAGGCGCCCCCCAGTCCTCTCCACCCGGTGGCACCCATCTGGCCCTTCACCAAGTGGGGGATTGACATCATCGGTCCTACGGTTCGTGATCGTGACGATAGACTACTTCTCCCAATTGGTCGAGGCGGAGCCCGTCGCGAAGATAACGGTGGAGGTAGCAAAGAAATTTCTCTAGAAAAATATTGTTTGCTGTTTTGGTATTCCTTTTCAGGTGGTAACAGATAACGAGACACAATTCGAATCAAAGAAATTTCAGGAATATTGTCGCTGCATGGGGATTTCTATTTGCTTCGCGTCAGTGGGGCACCCACAATCCAATGGCGCCGTCGAGCGGGCAAATGGGATCATCATCGAAGGAATAAAGAAGAGGTTGCATGACCTACCAAAAGGTGTTCGGCCAGAGGAGTTGTCAAAGGTCCTATGGGCAATGCGGACATCTGCTTGTCGCCCTACTGGATTTTCCCCCTACCGCCTGGTGTTTAGAGAAGAAGCTGCAACCCTCATAGAGATGCAAGCCAAGTCTATGTGTGTCATACGAGGCCCAGAGCAGCAGGACACATTCACCACCAATGATCTGACGGAGGAGCAGCGGCTCAAGGCGTTAACGAAAATGCAAGGATATGCTGAGGCGGCGGAGCGAAGCTTTGACAAGAAGATCAAGAGAAGGAATCTTGTGCCTAGCGACATGGTGCTCAAGAAAGCAACCCCCAGTCACACGAAGTTGGAGACGCAATGGGAAGGCCCCTACATCATCAAGGAATCAACGTCGAAGGGGGCGCACAAGTTAATGACACTCGAAGGGGAGGAGGTCCCAAGGATTTGGAATTCGAAGGCCTTGAAGAAATTTTATCCGTATAACCTGTCAAAGCCAAATGTAAAAGCGAAAGCAAGTGAATGAATAAAAAAAATAGGAGGGGGACGCTTCAAGCCCCCTCCCGTGGTAACTTCCTGTTAAAAGTTACCACAAAAAAAATTCTCTGTCCCCCCATACGCTGAAGGGTGCTTGGTGGCTTAGGTCCATTCACCCTCTTGTGGAGTGCTTATAGGTTATGCCTACTCGTTCCTTCGTCGTCGAAGGGTGCTTGGTGGCTTACGTCCACTCACCCTCTCGCGAAGCGTTTGTAGGTTACACCTACTCGTTTCTTCGTCGGTGAAGGGTGCTTGGTGGCTTACGTCCACTCACCCTTTCACGGCGCGGAGCGCTTGTAGGTTACGTCTACTCGTTTCTTCATCACCGAAGGGTGCTTGGTGGTTTACGTCCATTGGCCCTCTCGCGGAGCACTTGTACGTTACGCCTACTCGTTCTTTTGTCACCGAAGGGTGCTTGGTGGCTTACGTCCACTCACCTTCTCGTGAAGCGCTTGTAGGTTAGGCTTACTCGTTCCTTCGTCGCTGAAGGGTGCTTGGTGGCTTACGTCCACTCACCGTTTCGTGAAGCGCTTATAGGTTACACCTACTTGTTCCTTTGTCGCCGAAGCGTGCTTGGTGGCTTACGTCTACTTACTGTCTCGCGGAATGCTTGTAGGTTACGCCTACTCATTCCTTCATTGCCAAAGGGTGCTTGGTGACTTATGTCCACTCACCGCCTTGCGGAGCAGTTTTAGGTTACGCCTACTCGTTCCTTTGTCGCCGAAGGGTGCTTGGTGGCCTATGTCCACTCACCGTATCACGGAGTGCCGAACGGTCACGCCTACTCATTCCTTTGTCGCTAAAAAATACTTTGGGGGCTTAGGCCCACTTACTATTTTGCGAGGTAATAGGCACAACTAGACTACGTCTATTTGTTCCTATGACGGGGTAAGGATCCCCGACTACTCATTCCTTCGCCGGTTCCTTCGTTAAAATGCCCGGGGGCTCTCACAACGAATCTAGGGTTACAAGTATAACTAGTTCTACATCGGTTATTCTGCGCCAAGCAACTATTCATTCCAAGATAGGTAAATTGGACAACACTTCCTAGAGCAATGACAAACTTTCCTTTATATATACAAAGCAGAAAGTACAAAAGAGTTGGAAAAGGGGAAATACAATGAAAGAAAAAGTTAAAAGCTATGCCTAAGGAGTGGGGCCTTTCCCTTTTCCTTAGAAGTTGCCCCCTTCAGGTCGGAGGAACGCGCCAGCGCCTGGGCTGCGGCAATGGACGCCCGAGCAGTTTCTTCCCGTTCTGGCACCAAAATTCATTGTGAAACCGTGCAGCCGACTTCTTCGCGAAGACGGTAGGGGCCTCAGGCAAACCAACTTTCGAGAACCTAGGAGTGGAGCCCCCAAGCCCCGCACATCGCTGCACCCTGACGCCTCCAGAAGATGAAGTGTCTGGAGGTAGCCCGCTAGAGCGCAATGGCTCCCGAACACGAGCGCGGCGCCGATGACACTCTTGGCGGCGTTTTGCATGAACTTAACCGCCTCGTGGCCTTGGCTCCTGCGGCGGTCCGGCGTCTCGATCCCGAAGCAGGGGAGCTCATTCAAAAGGGCGTCGGTGGCCACGGTGACCCCGGAGCTAAGCACTTCTAAGAGCCTCATGGCCGCCTCCACTCGCTCCTCCTCTTGCTTGTAGTTGCGAGAGTGAGTTTTGGAACTGGCGGTGGCGGTCCTTAGCTTCGCTAAAAAGCTCTTTCCTCTCTTTCATTAGGAATTTGTTGGCCTTTGCCTTCACGGCCAGGTGACCCTTGCTCTCCTGCACCCGGCGCCTCAACCAGACCTTGCACGCACTCAGCGGCCCCCTTTGCGATCTGGGGCTCCGCAATCTCGGATTTCATGACTGCACGGGTAGCCTGCAGGGTCCCGTGCTCCTCCACCATAGCTTTTTTCGCGGCAAGTTCTTCCTTGGCCCAAGCAAGAGAAGCGTGCAGGCCCTCCAGCATGACCTCTGCCTGTGCCTCGGAACTGTGTGTTCGCCATGTCCTCCTCCAGGCGAGAGGCTTCGCGCTCGTCAAATTGTGCGGCAGCCTCGCCCACCAAGATGGAGCCCTGCATGGTAGAAAGATCAGTTAGCATAAGAAGGTTGAAACAACAGTGAGAAATACTAACCACTAACCTTGGTTAGCATCTCGCGAAGAGCATCGAAGAGCTCGGTATTGTCGAGGCTCTCCAAGAGGGGCCACCCTGCGGGCTTAGCAAAGACGGCCCTCGCTGCATTGAAGGCTGGGATGGTGTTGTGGCGAGTCCGAAAGTCAGAATCCATCGTCCCCACCGCAGGGGCCGGTCGGGATGAGCCCGCCGTGGCCGCGTGCCTCACATCCTCGTTCCGGGCGAGAACGAGGGCAATGACAACGGTCTGCTGAGCAGATGTGCTTGCAGCGTCATCCGAATCTTCTATGCGCATCTCCTGCACCAGGGGAACGGCGTCTGGCACCCCTCCTTGCCCTCCGCCTCACCTCCCTTAGAAGCTTTAGGCGCCACCTCGCTCGCATCTTCGATGGGGGCCTGTAGGACCGGGGTCTAGAGCCATGTCTACCGTGTGCTCACCTTCGTTGGTCGAAGCAGGAGCTCAGCTGTTAGCAGAGCCGCCATCCAGAGGTCCCGTAACCTGGGGGCTGTTGGGAACTGGAGAGCGGCACCCTTCTCCCATGCCAGCCCGGTCCTCCTCGCCTTCATCGTCCGAAAGGACGGTGATCACCCCCGGTACCTGGATTAAGAAGGTGGAGGGTGAGACAACGCACAAAGGAGAGGCAATTGAGGGTCCTCGGGGCAATGGGATCAGCGAAGATGAACCCTCACGCTTGCCCTCGTCTACCTCCACCTCTTCCTCTTCCTCATCCTCCTCCCCTTTCCTCACAGGACGGGCGCGCTGAGGGGGTGTGGCCATGGTGACCCTTGGTAGCTTCCATTGGGGGAGGACATCCTGGCTGATGTTCCAACTACCCCGCGTCACGCTCTCCCCACTCGATGAGGCGGCAGTCCCGCGGCCCCTTTACAGCCTCGGCGCACTTCTCATGCTCTACCACCATATAGGGTCTGAGCTGCCTCGCTGCATAGCGATCCACGGCCCCACAACCTTGTGGCTCCAGGTTGTCGCGACGGGTCACCTTCAACACCCCTTCAGGCGCCGTCCTCAGGCTGATGCCCCACTCCCTCGTGAGGGGAGCGAGGCAAAGTAGGGCGCACTCTTCGGCAAGGTCGCGCATGCTGCTCCTCGTATGGATGTTGTTCAACAGGGTGAGGCGGATTCGCACCGCGCCTATCAGTTCCACCTCCGGGGCGCTAACGACCTTGATTGTGGCGCTGGTGGTCCACAGACGGAGGTCATCGCCATCCAGGCACTGGTAGTACCAACGCTGCATCCAGCCGGCGTCCCACTTGTTCTTCACGGTGGGCGCATGGACAGTTCCGACCAGCTTCCTCTTTGCCTGGAAGTTGAGGGAGCCAAAGCGCGAGATTGCAGAATCGTCGACTTTCTTCTTCTGCATCGTGCAGAGAGGCGAAGAGGCGTCCAGTCAGCTTCGCTCCGCGCGACCTCAACGCCCACTCGAAAATGGCTATCCTCGTGATAGCGTTGAGGGTAAGCTATGAAATCTCGGCACCGTACAAGGACAGAATCTTGCCCACCACCGCGGCTGCTGGGAACCCAAGCCCAGCCTCAAGGAACGCTACGAAGACCCTCCTCGCCGAGCAACGGCGCATGGCAGCGGCACAACCTCCTCGCCAGGCAAGCTGATGAACTCCCACGAGACGTGGAAGGCCCTGACCATGACGGCGACATCCTCGTTGTCCATTAGGGAGCGCCCCAACTCCGGAGTCAAGGTAGCCACCATGGCCTAGTCGAGAACGAACTTTGAGGAGCGAGGCCCGGGACCCATGACAGCAGGGTGAAAGATAGGAAGTCGGGGCGACAAAGTGAAAGGCAACAAAAGGGGGGGCGAGGGTGCAGCAACAACAAGAAGGCATGGGCACAATAGCGATGGAAAGAAAAATGGGCTCGGGCTCAAGGGTGCGTAAGAGAAGACGAGCAACGTCTTGGGCATCCTATTTATAGAAAGTCATGGTTCGTGCGAATTATCGGATCGACAAGGCTTGGCGCCTGATGCAACCGTGTGTCCTGTCCCAAAAAGTGCGAGCAGCTGAACCGCACTACAACGGCTCAAAACCTAAAATCTAAAAGGCCACGCTGACTGCGGCTGACAGCACGCATAGCAACCGTTGGGGTGCCCAAGATAACACGTGTGAGTGCGCATTCAGGACGGAGGTGCCCTGCGAGGAGACCGCTTCGGGACGGAGCGCTTAGCTGGAGGAAGCGGAGCCACGCCAGAGCCTCACGGGCCCTTCGCTCGGAGATGCCCAGCGAGGGAACAGCTTCAGAGCAAGAAGTTTAGGATTGGAGAGAGGAGGTGGCAGCAGCCTGCGAAGGAGCATGCTTTGCAAGGAGAAACGCTTTTGGAGGAAGGGCTATGTTCCTCGGGCTCTTCTCGAGCTCCCGAGGGACAACCCGTACCAGACAAGGTTAAAACATGTCAGAAAAAGCATCATTACCTTCCAAGCTTAGGGACAAGGTGTAACTGCTCGTAAAAGTTGTAATGACCCCTGTAACCCTGCTTTGGATAGTCGGTTGTGGGGCATTTTAGGAATCGACGTATCTTAGCCAGGAGGAAAACCCCATAGTGGCCCTAGACGATGCGATAAAGAAGGGGCATGCAGGTCATTACAAGGAAAAAGACCCTACCGCCCCTACTCTATCACCTAAGACAACAATATTTGAGGACATTCTGGTTTGAAAAAGCATGTAATCTCCCTGTATAAATGCAGGGCTCAATTGAATAGAAACACACATGAGAAATCCAAAGAAAAAGATAACAGAGTTTTAGATTTTGTGCATTCCTCTAGAGCTAGCCTCCGTGGTAGTCTCTACCTCGCGCAGTGCTTGAGCTCCTCGAGGGCTACCCCCTTTTTCAGTTGTCTGGCTTGGGCCGACGACAACGTGGGAGAAGTTGTTGGGCCTTGGTGACAATGTGTTGGACCTCTCGTGTTGATGGCGTGAATAGCTTGGCCAAAGGATTCAAGCCCATTGGATGTTCTTCTCGTCCCTCTGGCAAAGTAGTGGACGTAGTAGATGTAGTCGAAGTAGTAGAAGCCACGTTCGTATCCTTGCAAGTGATGTCCTCATCAATTTCGCCCCATGAGCTTGCAGCCTCCCCTCGCTCACCTCCCAACCTTAGCCGTCCCTAAGGGAATCGAACCGAAAACCCCCATAACTCACCGGCGATGAGTTTTCCTCGACGCCAGCCGAAAGTCAACCATTTTTCCCCTTTTGGATTTCTCCCTCTTCGGTAAGTCCTTTTTCGATTCTCCGCATCTAGAGCATCGCCAAACACTTGCTAAGCTTCCCCTACCTTTGGTTTTGCATGATCCTCACTGGAGTTTCCCCGCGTCGATGATCCAATTTCGACTGCCATCCACGTCCACATCGACGGCTCGCTCTGATCCTTCTCTGGCCCAACCGCTGCTCGGTGAGGACCAAAAATTAGGAGAAAATTCTAGAAAATACTAGATTGCAGGATGTCTCTGTTCTAAATAGTATTGATTTATTAAAAATAGTAGCTAGCCACCAAAAATTAGGAGAAAATTCTAGAAAATACTAGATTGCAGGATGTCTCTGTTCTAATCCAGAGACCTCATTTAAACAATTTTTAATATAAACAGCCTTTCTATTTAGTTAATGAGTTCCTAAAATCATGGTAAATTCCTAGAGAGGCATAAACATAGTTTAGAATTTAAACAAATTTATTGTATAATTTTAGCATCAATACTGCTCTCTAGATAATTTGTATAAACATTTAAACCAATTTCCTTAAGAATTAATAATACTGTAGCTTAACCTGATTTATTTTAAATACTTTGTCAACTCCATAAATCCTTAAATTTTTACAAAAACTTTTCCAACATAGAAGTAAATTATTAAAATATGGTAACCAATTTTTATCATATTTCCTATGCACCATATGCTTAATAAAGATAATAGGCACCCTTTTTCCTAGGATTTAATATTACTGATAACCAATTAAATTATATGATACTGTGTTGACTCCTCTGAGATAGTTTCTAGGAAATACTTTAGACAAAAAATATTTTCAGATTTAAGCTTATTATGGGTATCCTAATTAGGATTCATTAGTGCATCATCATCATCGTCATCATCATATATCGATTCGTTATCACTTCCGCCACCGATATTCACCAGTAGTAATATAAGCATTAGAAAAATCAAGAAACTTCCTTGAGTCTATAGGAAAAATAGTGTCGAGAAATTTTATCACAATTCGCCGATCGCTAGACTAAGTGTGTTGCATCATATGCATCATTCTTTCTCGTTGCATTTGGTTATTTATGGTTGAATTATTCCATCAATACACGCCAAGGAGTCGAAAGGACATTTCGACGACCCCTATGAAGACCACTACTCTTAAGAACAAGGTAAGTTAATATCCAAGATCATATCTTAACCCAAATTTATTTAATTTACTTTGTTTTTAGTAATAATTGCATGCTCTTAAATTATGTTATACCCACTCATTAGTCATGATGATATCATGCAACTGCTTGATGGATTTGCTACTCTAAACTGATTGCCTTGATGATCATATCCTTGATTCAATCTAGAACAATCAAATGACATGATTTTAGACTCCTAAGTCTGAGTTAAAACCTGCTTAGACATGCTTAGGTCTATCATTAATAATTTTAGTTTTAGAATACCTCAGAACAGTGAACTTTGAAACCTTCAGAACATTGGCCTGGCAAGACAGAGTGTGTTGGTTTCAGGTGGTATTATTAGAACTTGTAGCTATGAGTTTCTTCAACAATTCTTTTGGTTGGAGGACTAATAACAGACTTTGTACTGCTTGATCTTGTTTATTTCCTTTTGAACCTTGTTTAGTAGTTGTTTTGTTCTCTCGTGTAAGACATTTGGGCTATATGCATCTTTGGATGTAGTCCGAAAGTAATTCCATTATCTAAAAAAAAGTCGATGTACACATGAGAAGGCCGATGATCAGACTAATTTAAACTGCGTCAATTTTAAAAATAGATTACAAGTACGAAATCAGTTACTTAAACAATTGACTTTTTGTTTGCCATGTAGAATTTTCTATAATCACATTTCTAATCCTATAAGAAAGTACACAAGCCTAACTACTAGGACATGTGGCCAAAGGCCAACCACAAGTCTCCATGATTCACAATCACAGGCAAGATAAATATCCTGCAACTATTACCTTGTTTATTTTAAGGCTCTCTATGCTCTTTATGTACGGATTGGCATCTTAGAAGCAAGAAGCAAGTAAAGCTCATACCTTTTTCAGAGTTTTGGAATTTTGAATTTAAGAGAACCATAGAATCCTTAAATTTACTACTGAATCATGGTTTGTAATTTCCAATTGTATCTAACGCATAACCCTAGGCCCAATCTTCTGTCATCTCCCCTAATTTCAAATTAAACCCGTACTTCCCTACATCAATTTTGAATCCACGAATCCTACAGGCGGAACTAATCTGACTAATATTGACTCATCTGACTTTTTATTACTTTTTGAATCTGTTTTCTTTTTATCTCATAGGTAAGTCTAAAAGCTCCCTAAATCCTAAATTTCATGGCCTTCCGACTCTCGAGGCTACCTCGAAAAATTCTTAAAGTTGAAGATAAGACAGATAAGTCAGAGCTCATAAGCCCAAAAGAACACCCCCAAGCAATGAGACGACGGAATGCATGTACTCTTTTTGGTCTGCGGTAAGAATCTCCCCTGTAGATGAGTGTTTGCTAGATGTCACAGCCACCACTTTGGCGCTGTTGAGACCATCAATCGCCTAGGCTTAGGTGTATCTGATTATACGCTAAAATTGATCTTTGACCTTTTTAAAAGTGGCTTCAAAACACAAAAATTGATAATCGAAGCTAGATTTGAGAATGTTACACTGATAGCTTAAAAAATTCTAATAAATGCCATCAAAAATTTAAAATACCAAAAAATAATTACATAATTTAAACCGATAATATGTCAAAAAAAGCGTGGTTGCCGTTAGTGCGAAGCATTCCAAGGCCACGCCGCCATAGGCAGGCGTCTACCAAACCGAATGAGAGCCTTTGAGGTTTCTTGGGTCGCCATGTCGCTGCGGGCCAGCATCTAGACATCGCTTGCTGCATGGAGCCTTTGACGTTTCTTGGGTCGAGCATTTGACAACCAAACCTAATGAGAGGTAACACTGTCTTCAACGGTTTTCCTCCACGGGCGGGATTTCCGTCGCGAAAGGAATCCCATTCTCTTTGTGACTCTAGCAGATTCTCTTCACCGTTCCCTTTCGAAAGGGATTCTCTTTTCCATTCCCTTTGGAAAAGGAATCTCTCAACTTTTTCTATATCAATCCATTCGAAGAGATGCTATTGTAATGGTGGAAAATAAAAGGAATGAATATGAGAAAGAGAATAGGGAAGAAAAGAAAATAAAGAGAAAATAATTGGACATAGTCTAAAGCTGGATAAGCTTGGCCGGCCTTGACATTCTATGTGATGGACAAGTGGGCCGGTGGGGATGTACATTGTGCCATGTGGGGTGCTCAAGTTGGCCGGCTAATCTAAATAATAGAATTTTTTTTAAAAAAATATTTTTTTATTCAAAATTACAAAATTACTCGTCGGAATTGTGAAATTACAAAAATAGCCGTCCATCGCCCTGGTTTGGGGCGATCGGCCTTCATTGGGGCGACAGGCGCCTCACCGTCGTTTTGCCGTTTTGAAGCCGTCGACACGCCGACACGCCGTCGACACGCCGTTGGGTTGGTGACCTATCGCCCAAATATGGGGCGATCGCCCAGTAAAAGGGCGATAGGAGCCCTCTTACCTATGTATACATATATATTATTATATATATGTTAATTATAACTTCTGTGTATACATTATGTATTATATGTTATCAATATGTTAATTACAATAGTTATAAGAAATAAAACGAAATAAATAGTTATAAGAAATATGAAAATAAATATTATCAGTACATATGGCCTGTTATTTGGACTATTTAATCTTAAAAATATAATAGTATGGAAATAATGGATAAGTTTCAACAGAGGTTTTTATATTAATAATTATTTGGAAAAATAAATAAATAGCTAGAAGAATAAACTGCCCTCTGCTCGGGCGAGATTTAATCATAAACATTTATATGCCGCGTTGAAGGTAAAGTGCTCTCAGAGAAATTTTATTATTAGGATTACAAGAAAAGTACTACTGAGTACAACGGGGATATTTCCCCTTGCTGGTAGCATCAGGTCCAGCCTCCTTTGCGCGACGTGCCCTCTCGCGCTTTCTCTCCCTTTTAGCCTCTCGGGCCTCAGCAGCCTGACGTTCTGTGAAGCTAACCACGGCGAACAGAGGGGGGGTGAATGAGAGTCTCGAATTTTACTACCGTTTTTTCGAATTCACGGCACCCAAAATGTGAACAACTTGACAACTATGTACCCCTAGCATGACTGATAGTCATGGAATATGTGGGGATTTTTCACACACAATCCTGGTTGTCAAGTGTCCAAAAGAGAAGAATCAATTCAAATCTTACTTTAAGAAAGGAGATCAAGCCAAATAACCAAAGTGACTTTCAGAAAAGCAAAAAGCAGATTTGTTCTCACTTGGAGGAGATGGATGGTGGCTTTCTGGTGCTCATCAAATTTTGGGAATTTTTCTCCCTATTTCTCAATGGGTCGTGCACAGCTTTACCAAAAATCATCTCAAAACTCCATGTAGATAAATCATGAAAATTCAAAAATCACAAGCTGCTTTCTGGAAAGCAAAAAACAGAAACCCCAGAGTTTGTTTCCACTTGGAGCAGAGGGATGGTGGGTTTCTGGTGCTTCTCAATGTTTGGAAATTTTTCTTCCGATTAATCAATAAGTCATGAAGCACTCCACCAGAAATCTCCTCAAAACTCCTTTTACAGAGAATATGAAAAATCAAAAACCACGAGCTGTCAAGAACATCGAGCAGAAAGTTTGGGGCTCGGTTTTCACCTCACTGCTCCCAAACGGTGCAAGAACAGGACTCCAAATTTTTATAGTGAATAGATATATGAGTCACGCACCTTCTCCAATAAGAATCACTCAAAAAGGATTTTTCTAGATGTTTATAAAAATCAAACACTGCCTGCTGCGCGGAGAACAAGACAGGAACTTCAAGAACAGACTTGAGCCATCAAAGCATATAGAATAGAAAAGGAGGCACGAGAGTTTTTCAGGGATGGCTCAAGATCGAAACAAGAACACACACAAATCCCACAAGATCATTTCACTCTACGGTATTTAAATGCTGAATTTAAATGCTGAAAGTAAGTGCAAGAACGATATAAAAATGCTGAGCTATTAGCTCATGAATAGAACTACAGATCAGGGACCCGGGAGACGTAGCTCCCCACACTCACACAGGAGACGCAGCTCCTCAACCCACACCTATGTTGGCTGGCTACAAATGGCTCAAGGGACACCCTCCAAGTGAAGCCTTGGGGTCCTATTTATAGCCCAAGCCACACATTTGTGAAAAACACCTGGGCGGCCGGAAACCCCGAAAACACACTCCGGTCTCTCTCGACGAATCTGAAGCATTGCCAACCACCTCCAGCGCTCCGATGCTCCCAAGACTTCGACGAGGTCGTGCACGAGCGACGCCCGGTGCGGGCGCCGAAAAACCTCCACCGCAGACTCAGACCGTCCTCCAGATCACCGCCAGCCCACTGGCCGGTTCTTTTCAGGGCGCCAATCTGCATTGAGACCATCACTGCGTACACGAGAACAACACGAACACAAGGAAACAAACCGATCTCCGATCGGGTTACGGTTCATCCGTAAGCAGAAAAAAAGAATGAGCACGACAGAAATTGGTGACGGACGCCGTCCGTGATCTAGGAGCGATTCGGCCTAGGAACCAGAGGTTCCGTGGACCGTTAAGCTTAACGCCTAAGTGCAAGCTCCAACTGCAGGGGTTCAAACTTCGCAAGAATCAAATTTGTAACATGCCAAATCAAAAGTGGATTTGAATTTTGAATTTAAACGAAAACCACCACATGCTCATCACTCATGACTTCACAATCTCCCCCTTGATGAGCATGTTGACAAAATTTCCCAAGATTGGCCATGAAAGCGAAGTTTTGATTTCAAACTCAATTTTCAGTTTTGAAACTCCCCCTGAAATCATAATTCTCCCCCTTTTTGTCAAATGGTCAGCAAGACACCAATCATGAACCCGAACAATGCATATGCAAAAGAAATGAAGAAAACCTAACCAAGGGCTTTGCCAATTAGCCAAATGGTCACCAAAGTTGAATATCAAGGTTCAAATGAAGTTTGAGGTTCACAAGTCGACAAGATGCATAAAGGTACTAAGGCATGGAAGGAGCAAAACAAAACATTTTTGTTGATTCAAGTCATGTGCACATTGGCAATGAATAGACGTTTCAAAATCAAAATGGGTGCACAAACTTGAGAAACATCAAGACAACGAAAAACAAGGTTGCCAAATCGAGAATGACCAAGACCAAAATGTGTCCAAAGAGTGCCCAAACTGAATTTTATTTTTGGCCTTAATATCTCCTTTTCCTTTTTTGTTTTGTTTTTGTTTTTTTTTGTTTTGGAGAGGCCTTCTTGACTTTATTTGCACCTATTCACATGGTGAATGATTGCTAGTAGAGCACAACCCAAGGGTAACTTGGAACCGACCCCCTAGGTCACCCATAAATTCTACCAAATGCAAACCTCAGGGATTGAAACCCATGTTTGGTTGCTTTATTTTAAGCAAGGGGCAAATGGACTCCACTAAAGAAGTGGTCACGATCAGAAGAAGGCAACTCGAGTTTCAAAATCTCGACGGAGATCAAGAAAAATGTACCGACATTTTGACAATGAAAAACCCAACCAGGAAAACATGCAAATGTCAAGTTTTACAATGATTTTCTCAAAGATTTTTAAGCTCCTTCTAGCCTTTTCTCAAACTCGTGTCAAATCAAACAAGTTTGCACACAAACTCAAATGGTACATCAAAACTCAACATCGATGAGACCAATATGCCTAATAGGCAAAGCACTTGTAAAGAAAAACAAAAACTAGATGCAAATGCAATGCTTCAAACCTCCCCCTCAAAATAAGAACCCGAGGCAAAAGCGCATAGAGGAAGGAAAGAGGCGTAAAATCGGTTTGCTATAGAACAGGAAGAGAAACAAAGAGACACTCTAGCGCAAGGCACACTCCTAGCTACGAGAAGATAGGGAAGCAAGCCTAAACTCGACTACTAGAGAGAACAAACACAAACCTCGTCTACCCTGTATCCTCCACATACTGGTCAACCAATAAGTCTATGTGAGACTCTCTAACTAGAGCAGAGGACATTGCTAATCACGCATGATAGCG
Source organism: Olyra latifolia (assembly GCA_036346145.1). Taxonomy (NCBI): domain Eukaryota; kingdom Viridiplantae; phylum Streptophyta; class Magnoliopsida; order Poales; family Poaceae; genus Olyra; species Olyra latifolia. The sequence goes on along the minus strand of CM070528.1, from coordinate 44,423,069 downwards.
ACCTAAGAGATAAGAGGTGCCAAAGAAAGTGCTGTGATTCTAGCAAGTTCTAAAAACAAACCCACACGTAAAGAATATATACAATATAGTACAAGATCAAGCTCCCTCACACGATACCCCAAAGACTAACTGTGCCAAGCTCTCCCGGAGAGTGGCAAACCTAGGACCATCTAAGGGCTTGGTGAGAATGTCTGCAAGTTGATGATCACCTTCTACAAAACCTAGCCCTATATCCCCTTCTCTACATGGTCTCTAAGGAAGTGATACCGATATCTATGTGTTTGGTCCCGAATGCCGGATCGGTTTTTGGCAATGTTGATGGCCGAGGTATTATCACACGAGTGGGACGCTACCAACCTCTAACCCATAGTCCCAAGCATTTGCCTTAACCAAAGCACTGGTGCAACAAGCGGCTGCAGACACGTGCTCGGCCTCTACCAGATCGAGCTACACCGGTGCGCTTCCTAGAAGACCAAGAGACAAGTGAAGTGCCTAGAGGCGGCAAGTGCTCAAGTGCTCTTCCTATCTATCCTACTGACCAAAGAAAGTCGCAGATCGAATAGGCTCTAAGAGATAGACAAGAAGCGTAAGAAAACCAGATTCCTATCTCGGGGTGGCCACTAGGTAGCGGAGGATCCGTTTGTGACTCAAGGTGAGAAATCCTAGGGAAGCTCGAATCGAGCGCATGCACACACGGCAAAGTGTATGTCCGCCGAGAAGAGGTAAGGTACAAGAAGTGTTCTATCATGCTCCTATAGAGCTTCGATCTACTGGCTCAAAGATCTAAGTCGGGCTTATACGTAAGTGGTTGCCATGGGAGTGGAAACAGCTTACTATCGACCATGGCAAACCGCTGAGCAGTGTCTCTAGTGTACTTGGATGGTGAAGAAAGATCCTGAGGGTCTCGCTTGATTTGAAAACCCAAGAAAAATTCAGTTCACCCATCATGCTCATCTCAAATTCAGAGCTCATGACGGAAGCAAATTCAGAGACCAAAGAATCAAGACCCACCAAAGATAATGTCATCAACATAAATCTGCACAAGGAGAAAATCGATGACTTGCGCTTGATAAACAAGGTCTTATCAACGCGCCCATTGAAAAACCATTTCCAATCGATAACTCTTGAGACGCTCGTTAGTACCAAGCTCGAGGGCCTGCTTGAGCCCATATAAAGCCTTCGAGAGCTTGTATACGTGATCGAAACTCAACACAAACAAAGCCGGAGGTTGCCGAACAAAAACTCCTTCCTCAATGAAACCGCTCAAGAAAGCACTTGAACATCCATTTGAAAAATCTTGAAACGGTGTGAAGCCATAAAAGCAAGGAAGATCCGAATGGAATCATGTCGAGCAACCGGAGCATAGGTCTCATCAAAGTCAATCCCATCGACTGAGTGAAACCTTGTGCCACCAACCTAGCTTTATTTCTCACAACTACCCCATCCTCACTCGCTTATTTTTAAACACCCATTTAGTACCTATGATATTGACGTCTTGGGCATTCCACTAAATCCCAAACCTTGTTTCTCTCAAAATTCTCTAACTCTTCACAAGATGGCATTGACCCAATCAGGTCGCCAAGAGTCTGAGCTATGTCCTTAGGCTCGAGAGAAGAAACGAAGGCAGCAGAGAGGAGGGATCGATGTGCTCTAGACCTAGTCACACGCCACCTATAGGTTCTATAATCGATCAGAGGGTGACTAGCCCGAACGTGCCTAGGTGCACCCGAGGTGGCCTCTACCTCATGTGAAGCCGAGGCAGGATCGAGCCACCAAGGGAGGACTCTACAGGGACACCTCGTAAGAAGAAGTCCTAATGAGTGGGCTCTGAGGAGGTGGAGGCACGGAGGGCTCGGGAGGATCGAAGCAGTGGGTCGACTATGGTTTCTACTGTGGAGGAGGTTAGTCATCGGGGACCGACGAGCAGTCATCCCGACTCACCTTCTCCTCACGAAGATAGGCTCAAAGGAAAGATCGACGGGAGATGTCGGCCTAGAACCTGGTCTAGCTCGTCAAAGTGACCTCACAAGACTCCACAACCCTCCGCCTAGTTATGTCCCAAACCCTCAGAGATCCTAGAGGACTTAGTGTACCCCAAGAAAAGACCATCGAAGAGCGAGATTCGAACTTGTCCAAATTGCAGATTTTAAAATGAAGCACTTGCAACCAAAGATCCGAAGTGTGAAACATTGGGCTTGCGCCCATATCGAAGCTCAGACGAGGTCTTGTGCAACTTGGCACGGAGAAACACTGTTGGAAACATAGCAAGCAAGCAGAGACAAATTTCAGAAGTGTCGCGGGGTGGAGTACTCATCCAAAGATCGTCCCGCCATTTCAACCAGGTTCTATTCTTTTCTCTACCACCCCGCTCTGTTTGGGCTACATGAGGCTAAGAAAATTGATACTCAACTCCAGAAAGTGTGCAAAAAAGATCGAAAGAAGTATTCTTAAATTCGGTGCCATTATTAGAACGAATGGCCCAAAGTGCACCTTGAAACTCAACTGCAAGCCTCCTTGAGAGGTTTCTGAACAGCTCAAATGTCTCCTCCTTTGAGGCCATGAAGAAGACCCAGGAGTAGCGAGAAAAATCGTCAACAATAACAAGCACGCACCACTTCCCACCAACCGACCGCAGACTCGAGCCGACCAACAAGATCCATATACAAGAGCCGTCCCGGTGCATCGGTCATTACGCATGAGACGCGTGGATGGGAAGCGGCAACCATCTTGCCATGACGGCAAGGAGCACAAACCAAATCCTCAAGAAGAGAAAGCTTGGGCAAACCGAAAGCAAGTCTCAAGAATCGACACGCACAAGGTGATCAAAACCAATATGTTCAAGGCGCTGTGCCAAAAACGAATATCCCGAGAATCGAAGCAAGTAAACAAGGAGGAGCACCAATCAAGAAGTAGGAAAATCAGCTCGAAAACTTCGGTGAAAGCGGAGATCCCGCAAACCAACTCGCCAGAGGGACTCAGACACAAGAACCAGACGCCCTAAACCTAACCTCGTAGTCTCGATCAACAAGCCGCAACACGTAAAGCAGATTATACCGCAGCTTGCCGACAAGAGCTACGCCCCGGTACAAACCGAGGGCTAACTCGATCGAACCGCGAGCTAGACACGCCCGACGAAGCGCCCCCGAAGGTGATCTGCCACCGCCGGGATCTGAGGCTAGGAGGCAAACCATCGTGACTCACCGGTCATGTGGCGACAACAACCGAGTCAACGATCCAAATGCCCTTCCTCCCGCCCCACGAACTCGAAGTCAAGTAAAAGAGAAACGGACTCACCGAGGACACACTAGTGCAGACCTAGGTACCCAAAATCGAGTCACACCCCGTAAGCACCTCACGACTCTACGGAACGAAACACGGGAACTCTGCCGGACCCACGCCCGTAAAAACCTCGGATCGCCCTAAGTCCGAGAACCACCTCGTCGGCCCATCGACTTTGGGTGGAAACTCACGCCATGGTGTGTCCGCTTCCACCAGAGAAAGAAGGTACACCCCGAGGACGGTGGAACTCACGCAACCCAGCCTAGTCGAACCCGCCGAGGAACGACACTCCTCAAACCTAGCCCTGGTCTACCCGAGGGACCTGAAAACTCCTCGCTTAGGACGCGGTGCGGTGTGTGCTCTAGGTGGTGCCGCCTCTCCCTAGAGTGACCTCAGGAAACCCAACGAGTGGTAACAAGTCTCGGCTCGGTGACCAACTCGTGGCAAGAAGAACAGTGAACCTAGCCTTGGGCTTTTGTTTAGGCTTGGCTTTGGTTTTGGCTTTGGGCGTGGGCGCAGGAGGTGCAGAGTCTTCGTGGATCGCTAGGGTGCTCTTGCCCTTTCCGGTGATGGTGCTACAGAGGAAGCAACCACCTAGTCGAGCAACCTAGAGACCCGCAGACCTAAAAGCGGTCTTGGTAGGAACCCTCGAGAAACGACGGCTCGCCGCTCTCGGTCAGGACAACTCGAAGGGTGACGCTTGATGTGATCAAGCCACCAAACCCAAGACCTCTACCTGTGATATCTTGGGTGATCCAAGATCAAGTTCACTTCTTCTTGCCCCCATGAACTTCTCAAGAGTGCTTATCGTATTCACACTCGATGTAGACGAGGGCAAACTCACACGAGGGAAGAGAGGACTCGGGAGACTTATCCCGACACCCACCTGGTCCTTACCCTTCAACTATTTAACCTTATCACTCAAGATAGTGATCTCATTTTGAAAAGCCTTGCAGAGAGACACTCGAGTTTTGCTGTAAATAAGGCGAGATCGAACCTAAGACTCATGTCCTCTAGCGCCTACCCATATGTTCATCCAACCCATCACAGGCAAGAAGCAAGGAGCTATCACTAGGGAACTCAAATCAGCAATTTTACTCTTGAGTTTTAGGTTCTCTAGCCTCAAGGACAAGCACTCATCACAAACAAAGGCACACAAAAGAATCATCATCGAGCTAGTTGGGTCCTTAGGTGAAACATGATCTCTACAATCCTCAACTAGACCGACATGGTCCTTAGGTGTGTCAAGTGTGTGAGCGTATGATCAGACAGCAACAAGCTCGCCGAAACAAAGCAGAAAGTAAAGCACTACGAGTCTCCTCTAACTCGTCAAGCACACTAAGATGTTTGTCCTTAAGCTCTTCAAGCTCCTTGTTCACACTAGCATGAGTGGTCCTTAGCTTATCCAAATCGAGAGGGCCTCATCACGCACCCTCCAAGCCTCAGTGTCAGCACAAGCATCATTACTAGGAGCAGCCCTAACATTTTCTAGTTCGGTGAGAGGTGTGCTACTTCTAACTTAAGGTCCTTAACCTGCGGTTGGAGTGAGCAAGAAAGCCGCCTAATTTGAGAAATGCATTCAGGTCATCGAAGTTCTCAAAGCAAGGTACCTCGAGTCGGTGTCAAGGCCGAAGAGTCGGAGAGGTGGCGGCCATGAAGCACATGCCAACAGAGCTGCCGTCGTTGTCGACGCTGCCGTCGAGCGTCCTCGCCGTCGTCGCTGGCCTCCTCCTCCTCGTCAACGCAAGCCGAGTCCAAGGCGGCAAGCACCTTATGAACAGCCTTGCGCCTTCCGAAGGAGGGCTTCGCCGCCAGAGGAAGCTTGGCCTCCCGCCTTCTGTGACGGGCTAGTGATGGTAGTGACGGGCTTCTTGGGTGCCTCCTCTCGCCCCTTGTTCCTCAGATTGGGACACTCGGCACGCATGTGGTTGACACCACCACACTCGAAGCATCTCACAGTGCTCCTCCTCTCACTCACTCTCCTGAAAGCTCTCGAAAATTTCTTGGAGAGGAGGGCAAGACTCTCTTCTGGCACAGAGTCTAGATGCTCGTCAGAAAGTTCGAGCAAACAAGTTAAAGAGACACCACCCAAGTCTATGGAGGAAGTAGACGGGTGGGTCACAAGAGCAGTAGAGTCTAGAGTCATCTGAACTAAAAGATGCTCCTCCTCATGGGACTTCAAGTTGGAAAACAAGCCATCCAAAGTAAGTTTGGTAAGGTCGGGCTTCACGATAGCCACGACTTTGACCCCCAAATCTTCATGTCAAGCGCAGAAAGCAAGTGACGAGCATTGTCGACTCCTTCATAGTTGATGCCAACAGACCGCAAAGCGCCAAGATTTTAGTGAACCCGCTGAAACAGCGCTCAGCGATTCACCCGGCTTCGAGCGAAGCGGTTGTATTCCGCTAGTCTTTGGTCTGGCGACGGTCTGAATTTTGACTGCCCCTCATGGAAACTTTGAGGGTAGTCCAGACCTCATGAGCCGACTCGAGATGACCAACTCGGTCGTACTCATTCCGCCCCAACCCTTGGAACAGAATGTTCCGAGCTTTGGCATTCTGCTCGTACTCCTTCTCATTTTCGGGGGTAACCTCATCTTCCTTTGGCACCTTGTATGGGTATTTCACCTTCCTCCATACGCCAAGTCCTTGTGCCATGAGGTATGAACCCATCCGCATTTTCCAAAAGGAGAAGTCGGAGCCATTGAACACTGGTGGTTTGTTTGAGTATTTCTCTTCAGCCATGGTGAGGGCAAAAGGAAAGGTTCAACAGATCCGCAAGAATCACGAAGAACGCAACCTGGCTCTGATACCACTGTGAAGCTAACCACGACGAACAGAGGGGGGGTGAATGAGAGCCTCGAATTTTTACGGCCGTTCTTTTTCGAATTCACCGGCACCCCAAAATATGAACAACTTGACAACTATGTGTTCCCCTAGCATGAATGATAGTCATGGAATATGTGGGGATTTTTCACACACAATCCTGGTTGTCAAGTGTCCAAAAGAGAAGAATCAATTCAAATCTTACTTTAAGAAAAGAGATCAAGCCAAATAACCAAAGTGACTTTCAGAAAAGCAAAAAGCAGATTTGTTCTCACTTGGAGGAGATGGATGGTGGCTTTCTGGTGCTCATCAAATTTTGGGAATTTTTCTCCCTATTTCTCAATGGGTCGTGCACAGCTGTACCAAAAATCATCTCAAAACTCCATGTAGATAAATCATGAAAATTCAAACATCACAAGCTGCTTTCTGGAAAGCAAAAAACAGAAACCCCAGAGTTTGTTTCCACTTGGAGCAGAGGGATGGTGGGTTTCTGGTGCTTCTCAATGTTTGGAAATTTTTCTTCCGATTAATCAATAAGTCATGAAGCACTCCACCAGAAATCTCCTCAAAACTCCTTTTACAGAGAATATGAAAAATCAAAAACCACGAACTGTCAAGAACATCGAGCAGAAAGTTTGGGGCTCGGTTTTCACCTCACTGCTCCCAAACGGTGCAAGAACAGGACTCCAAATTTTTATAGTGAATAGATATATGAGTCACGCACCTTCTCCAATAAGAATCACTCAAAAAAGATTTTTCTAGATGTTTATAAAAATCAAACACTGCCTGCTGCGCGGAGAACAAGACAGAAACTTCAAGAACAGATTTGAGCCATCAAAGCATATAGAATAGAAAAGGAGGCACGGGAGTTTTTCAGGGATGGCTCAAGATCGAAACAAGAACACACACAAATCCCACAAGATCATTTCACTCTACGGTATTTAAATGCTGAATTTAAATGCTGAAAGTAAGTGCAAGAACGATATAAAAACGCTGATCTATTAGCTCATGAACAGAACTACAGATCAGGGACCCGGGAGACGCAGCTCCCCACACTCACACAGGAGACGCAGCTCCTCAACTCACACCTGTGTTGGCTGGCTACAAATGGCTCAAGGGACACCCTCCAAGTGAAGCCTTGGGGTCCTATTTATAGCCCAAGCCACACATTTGTGAAAAACACTGGCGGCCGAAACCCCGAAAACACACTCCGGTCTCTCTCGACGAATCCTGAAGCATTGCCAACCACCTCCAGCGGCTCCGATGCTCCCAAGACTTCGACGAGGGCGCACGAGCGACGCCCAGGTTCGGCGCCCAAAAACCTCCACCGCAGACTCGTGCGGTCCTCCGGACCACCGCCAGCCCACTGGCCGGTTCTTTCGCAGCGCCAAGCGCATTGAGACCATCACTGCGTACACAAGAACAACACGAACACAAGGAAACAAACCGATCTCCGTCGGGTTACGGTTCATCCGAGCAGTGAAAAGCGAAGCGAGCACGACAGAAATCTGGATCGACGGACGCCGTCCGGTGATCTAGGAGCAGATTCGGCCGGGAACCAGAGGTTCCGTGGACCGTTAAGCATAACGCCTAAGTGCAAGCTCCAACAATAGGGTTCAAACTTCGCAAGAATCAAATTTGTAACATGCCAAATCAAAAGTGGATTTGAATTTTGAATTTAAACGAAACCACCACATGCTCATCACTCATGACTTCACACGCTCAAAGATCCTCTTGTCGCCATAAGATACTCCTCCGCGAACGCTATGCTTCTCCTCTTGTTCCTCCTCATATCGGGCGCCGCTGAACCATCGCCTTCTTCCAACGGACCTCACGCCGATGTGTTTCTTATGCGCCTCCGATTGCTCGCGTGTCTAGCCAACGCCGTAAATCGCATAGAGGTGGGGAGACTATTTGTTTAACATAAGTCAGTATAGATCACATGTGCCATGTAGGTAGATATAATCATGCAGGGTAGGGTGAGCAAGTACCTTTGGACGCTCGCCAAAGGCAACCTTGGGTGGATCGTACTCGTAGTTTGCACACATGAAGAACCTCCTTCCGTAAGTATATGAGAAAGCTTCGTCGGATTGAACAAACTTGCAAAGGTCACCGCAGAAGCACATTGGAACTTTCACCCCTTCAGGCACGGTGGTGTTAAACTTGCTTCGCGGACGGTCCTCAGAGCCGGAGGCTGCCATTGCTCGTTACAACTAGATTTATGCACTGTATGGGCTGGAGTAATATGTGAGTTTGAGAGGAAGCTTGGAGCGCAGAGGACTCGGAGGCAGGAGGGAAATAAATAGGGAAGTTTGTTCGGTCCATGCACCGAGCTCATGGAACCGCACGCATCCCTCCCGAGTGCTGCTGCTGCATTTGATGTGACCTGACTTGTGTCAGCGGTATCTTGTTGGTCGACAATGCCCCGCATTATTGATCGGACGGTGTCGGCGGTCTTGTTGGTCGCCAGCGGTGCCTGATTGATGTGACCGGTGTCAGGAGGTATTGTTGGTCAACAGTGCCCTGAAATTATTGATGTGACCGTGTCAGCGGTATCGTTGATGAGCAATGGCCGCAATTATTGATGTGACCGTGTCACGCGGCATCGCTGGTAATCAGCGATGCCAAATTATTGATGTGACCGTGTCAGCGGCATCATGTTGATAGCGATGCACCGCAATTATTGATGTGACCGCATCGGCCGGTACTATTGGTCGTGATGCCCGTAATTATTTATGTGACCGGCAGGGAAAGCGATCAGTGGAATGCACTTTAATAAGTGAGTGCACTCCTCGGCCTATATAATAGGAGGCGAGTTGGCGCCCTCTCACTCCCACCCTCACTCTCACTCATTTGTGTGTGTGTAAACTCCCTAGTAGGGTTGGCTTCAGAGGAGGGAGGCGAGTAGAGATAGAGACATCACCTCGCTCGGTATGGCTTCAAGACCCACACCGAACGGTTGATCCGACAAGCCCGGTGGACGCCAAATGGTCTCGATCTCAAGCCCGTCTACCAGCGGCGACCGCCTATTCGGACGAGAGCTAGCTATAACACGAGCCAACAATGATAAGAGACCCAAACTTTCTGAGGATGGCCACGTTAGCGCATGGAGTGGACACAATTGTACAAACTTTTGATCGGGTTGTCGAAGGATGGATCGCCGACGTTTTACCGCTATGCGCGTGATGCCCATTGTGAGTAACCATCCCGACAACGGCTAAGGGTTTAATACATTTTCCATCTCAGCTTTTTCTCATTTCAAAATATAGACCGATGACTGCGGCTTTACCAAATAGATGGACGACCCCTTCCCAATGGCCGCGTTCAGTTACATCGAACATCTTCACGCAAGAATTTCCCAGCTTGAGGAGCGAGTTGACTTTGCTACTCGGGCCTACAACGTATATACCCGTGTGGAACCGTTCCATGGATGGCACTAAACCAAGCGTCCCTGTTACAATAGGGGTTTATTTCATGTAATTTGCATCAAGTTTACGTGGATTATTACCATGTAATGCGTCTCATATTTTCAATGTCACCGAGCACCATCTTCATTTCGCTCATATCATGAGTACCATAATCGAAAGCCTTTAGCTCGTTGTCCGAGATCCATTGGTATGATGGCGTTGAGCAGATGCCCTCACGGATACATCCGTAACTATAGCCTACAAGTCATCGCACCCTGTATGTCATGGTACCTTTCGAAAAAATGGTAACATTTTGAGTGTAATATGACCCGTAACATCGTAACACTCGCGATATTAGGATAATATTACAAACAAAAGCTACAGGCCGCAATGAATCGATGGATGAATGGGTGTAAAATGTAACATTATTTGAATAAGCACAGAGTTAAAAAAGTTCTACAACATGGTGGTAAAGGCATTAAAAAAGTACAGGTACAGAAGAAGTCACTCGCGGCGTTGCCTAATCTGGTCTGTGGGGTACGTGAGTGGTGACGGAGGACGGACTGACCCTCCTAGGCCGCCCTGCGCCACAGGGGTAGAGAAGCCCCGCGAGTCGGTGTGTGTCTGCACGGTGCTCCCGACACCGAGAGGGGCCGAGGAACTCGGTCGACAGTGCGTACTCACGTTGAACGGTGCCTCCTCCTCGTCGTGGTAGCTCTGCGCCGCCGAAACCGCCCTGGGTCAGGAGGGGGCGAGACGAAGAAGCCCGCGTCCCCACCGCCCCTCGACTGGTGTGCGTGAGACGGAAAAGGCCCAACAGATGCCCATCGCCCCCATCGCCGCTGCTGCAGAGGCCACGAGGACTCGCCAGAGCTAACGCCGGGCCGTGGGAGACCGATGGCACGACGAGGTGCGGGACAGCCCACGAGGACGCAGTGAGGAAGGGCAGTCTTGCCGCCCACGCAGACGTGGTCGCTGGGTCGGACGACGCTCGCCATCGCCAGCGGTGGCCAGCGACGCACTTTGCCTCACCGTGTCAAGAATCCGCCACCTGTTGTCGGGGTCTCCGCGGGGTCACTGGATGCCGCCGAGGCGTGCCACCATGGTGTCAGCCTCCACCTCCACCGCCCCTAGCTGCTGGTCCTGTGGTCGATATGAGATAATTAGTATGTATAACACGCACTCCATAGAGATTCGATTATGAGACTTACCGTGAAGTAACCTCTCTGTAACATCCGTGAAGGGTACGTGTCCGACTAATCGATGCCTCTCTCGGCGACATCTGATCTTTGGTGTGTACCCCACCGGCGAAGTCCGGCGCGAACCATGCCATGTACTCGGGGTACATGTCATGGTCGACGGTCGGTCTCGGTGACCCTCTCCGCGAAAGCGCGTCGCCCCATTGACCGCTCATGGTCGCATGCGATGGGCGAACGGAGTGCCCGCCGCAGCCCCATCCGGTCATCCGCAATGTATAGAAGTCATCATGCAATGTATACAAGGGAATTGATGTAACATATTGGGTACAAAAGGCCGACCGAGGTCATGAGACGCACTGTGAGCGCCACTTGACACAACGTGGCGAGGTGGCAACGAAAAGCTCGAACAGCAGAATCGCCAAGAAGACTCGGTGCGGCGAGTACTCCTCCACACACAGGTCGAAGACGAGGACCTTACGGGTGAACCAGTACGCCTGGTCCCACGTGCAAAGCGCGGAAATCCCGAAAGGAGCTCGTACGTGGACGTCGACGTATTGTAGGGTGTCCATCCGACGTCCTCGTTGCCGAGGTCGCCGAACTCCCGAACGAACTCGGTACGACCTCCTCACCGCCGGTGAGCGCACGATCGCCGCGACGATAATAAATATGGTGGATGTTAGAAATGTGCGTAAGTGGAAAATAACATACGAGGGCATACGCCGTCGAACCCAAGAGTGGCCCATGGTGGGCGATCCATTGGGTGCTCGTCGTATCCGCCCTGTGGGTGCGGTAGCGGTGTCAACAAAGAGCCTCCCGACGGAGAAGCGCTCCCAGGACCACAGCTGCAGCAGTAGGACGCATCCCGACATCGTCGCGTCCTGGTCAGCCCGAGAGACAGCGTCGCACAGACCTCTGTACGTCACCGCGAGCACAGCAGAGACCCACGACCATTGCACCATCTGTTGGCATCGATAAAGTTAGACAGGTCCTGTGGTAACAAATTTAAATGGAACCCGTTACCTCGTAGTCCGGGGTGTCGGCGATCGACTGGGCGTACTCGATCAAAAGCCGGTCCACCGTGTTCCGTGGGAGGACAGAACATCACCCAACCAAACAAAGAAGAGCAGTACCTCTAGGTGGCGGGCCACGTCCTCGCCTCGGCGGCGGGTGGATCAGATTGGCTCGCAACATTTGGTACAATAGAATTAGCAACTTAGTGGCGAGGTGTGAAATTGCAATGATGGAGATACTAACCGTGAATCGGCGACCACGGCTTGCCGCCCGCGCCGCCACCCGCTTAAGAGGGACGACGCCCGCCCGGGTGTCGCCGCACCTCGGCGAATCGCGGCCGACAACTATGCTCGCCACGTGACAGGACGTCGTGCGGCACAAGACAACCGCAGGCCCGCACAGGAAGCCCTAGGAGGTAAGACACGTCCTGCAGCGTGGGAGCCATCTCTCCACTGGGCAGGTGGAAAGTGTATGTCTCCGGTCTCCACCGACGACGAGCGCGGCGGGGAGGGAACGGTCGCATTCAACCGTGGGACGTGCTCGCCTCCTCAGGGCAAGGGCTCGCTCCACCATTCTACTGAGCGGGAGCAAGCTCGCCAGCAGAACCTCGCATGTAGTAAGTACCATCATGAAATTTTATATAGCATGTAAGTAAATGCATACGAAAATAGGGAAGCGTTGGCCGCTTACTGTGGAACCCAACGTGGGTCAATGCGGAGCAGCTCGTTCGACACGCGTCGCGGTGTCCCCAGCTCTCGGTTCTCCACGGCGGACAACTTAGACCGGTGCGTCGCATCGATGGTCCGGTCAAGTAGCTCGGGCAATCATCCCCAAAGACGCCCACCTCTCGCCATCAAGGCCTACATGGTTAGAGAGAAAATACAACAAACTGCAATAATAATTATTTGTTTAAATGTTACAAAAGACAGCTGAAAACAAGGTTGAATTACAATACAAACTGGTTCATATTTAAGTACACGAAGTATGACCACGAAATGTAAATACATTTGGTACAAATACATAAATTAAAATGACATTATCCCAAATTACAAGGTACATATAAAATTGAAATAATCATAGCCTCAAAGCATCAAGTACATAATATCGATAGTAGTTCGTGGACAACCTAGTGTGTGCCACGACGAGATATCGACGGCCTAGCCTCCGATGATCCTTGATTCGCCGACGAAGCCGGACTCGCCCATATCGTTCGAATACGTCGGTCCTTCGACGCCCAAATTTCGCTTCAACATCCGGATGTCCGGTACCAGCGATGACCCGGAGGGGGCTTCCGTGAACGATCCATCCACTGCACCGACACCTCGTGATTCCATGTGTTGAAAACACTTTGCTTGTAGTAGTACCGCGAGATGTAAGGACGACATGATTGATGTGTATCCGCGGCGGCCGCAATAACGTGAGAACATAGCAAGTGCAGCGATCGTGGCTTGGCAGAGCACTCGCATCAAGAGCTTCGGATTACGCATGAGATGGGACGCCCTTCCGGTGGGCACCTCTGCGATCGCGGTCACCGCGATGCGTGGTATCGCTGCTCCATGCCACTCTCCGGTGTCAGCGATGTGTCTGCGCGCTTTGCGTGTTTTGTTGGCTATGTACTTAGAAACAAGCTGTTGAGTAGAAACATCGATTGTCCGACATACATGCAGCAGATTTCATATATCGGTCAATGAAATATCTTTACGCATCTAGTAACACACCTTCGACTATACCCACCAAAGGAAGGCATCCGGTGCCTTTCATAACCCCGATTGTACACCTCCGCCAGTTCGTTGTCATTATTCCATAACGGCAACCGCCCTAAATCATCTGAGAATGGACCATTTTTCCAACGGCTCATGTCGATCCAAATCAAGTAAAACTCCTTATGCTTGAACCCGCCACGCCGAATGTTTGCGCGCGTCTGTAGGAGTGCACACAAAGCTGTTGGGTCATCTCCTTCCTCGTAGTGGACCATAGGGTTCCTTGACTAACTAGCGGTATCCCTTGGATTCAATGATTGCTTCTAGTTAGTTCATCCAAACTCCTCCACGATGCCTCGAACTTCCTCCGTGGTTCTGTTTCCATAGTCTCTTGAACATGTTCATAAGCTCCTTGTTCTTGAATTGACGGAAAAATTGGCACCCATGTGCCTCATGCACCACCGCTTTTTATGTCCGCCACTTTGTTGCACCACGACGCCGACCCTTCTTGCATGTCCACAACGCCCTTAGCAACCCTAAGCATGTCGGTCATGGATGATACAAACATCGAGGCGATCTGAACAACCGCCACTTGACTCTTTCAAGGAACCAAGACAACCGTCAGATTTTCCCCTCCACGGCGCTTAACGCGACCGGAGAACTCGGTTGTTTGCATCCACCGCGATTGCAAGAAGAATCGCCCTTGTATTTTCCTCGTGAGGAATGTGCCATCCATGCAAATCACCGGCGGCAGTTGTCGAACGCTTTTATGCATGCGCCGAGGGCGGCAGCCCTCTGCGAAGACATACTTGCGCACACATCGTCCCGCAGGAACTCCGCAAGGTCGATGTATGTACCAGATTTCGTGTGCTATTGCCCCGAGCAAGTGTATAATATTCTCGTAGGAAGCCTCATACGCCCCGAACCGTGATCTGTAAAGCCGCTCATTTTGCTCTCCATGCCGCTGCATAGCTAATCTTGTATCAAACCTCTCCTCCATGGTCGTGATGATAGCTCGAGCTGCAGTGTGGATTGTCTACGATCCGACGGAAACACATTGGCCACCCAAGTAGACGACAGATTGCGGTGTTTCGCTCCGCTTCCTCCAGTTCACATCATGCCCCATCACAATGGAGCATTTCCAGAGTCCTTCCACTTCCCTTGTATGCATGCACCGCCATGGGCACGAATCAACTACGACTTCACATCGTACTCCTTTTGCTAGACTTCACTACCCTCAATTGCCGCCGCAAAGACATTGCCTAATACTTCACGCGCCCATCACAGCCTCCTTGTCCTTATATATGGCCCCTGCGTGACCTCGTTCTCATAATACTCCCATGCATCACTTCTCCTTCATTCACCGTTAGGTCTTCAAAATTATAATCGAGACCACGCCCTAGGGACAGCACTTCACCAAGATCGTCTTCCTCGCTCGAGTCTTCGCATCAAGAACTTCCTCATCAGCTCCGTCCTCCTCCTCCATCAGTCAACTATGTCCTCCACCTCCTCCCCTCGTCGGCCGGCCCTGCGCCTCGAAGCTATCTCCTCGGCACCCCCATCCCTCGGCACCGCCAATCTTGTCCCCGTCTCCCTGCTCCTCGTCCTCTTCATCACCGCGATTTCGCATATTTCTCTCCACCTCTTCCGTATGACATTCCCCAACATCACGAACTTCCGACATCGATGGAGTTACGGTAGCCTTGCATCAAAGAACATCACGCCACCCCGCTCTCTAAGCAAACCCAACATAGTTTTTCCATGATGATGTCGCATTAATGGGAATTAACTCTCCATAAAAACAGTGTTACGACGGCTTACTACTCTGCTCTAACCCGCAAATTAACAATTCGGGCATCCAAATTGAACATCCAAACATCCACTCCAACAATGTCCTCAGATGTCCTATCCCTCGGTCTAGATATGCCCGTGCACAACTCTTGAAAATGCCGACAAATCCACTCCATCCGCCTCGTGCTATCTCCCCATCTCCGTAAAATATTTGAAAATACAATTTCTCCGACATGTCGCCTACAACGTCCTAATCGAGAAATATATCGTTCTCTATCTAACAACATCATATACTACCATATAATTGTTACATTATCCTATGTCATTCATTTACTCCTCGTTATTTACGCTATCTATTTTCAAATTTGCTCACTCCACTAATTTCTAAGCGTGCACGACATATGTGGCTAGCCGACCATTTTTTTAACATATTATTCTAAAAGGAATAATTCACAAAAGGATAATACAATATATAAACCGTATGACGATCGTACTACAAATTCTTGGTATAAATAAATAATTAAACTACTCGGTTTTTTCTTACAGCATTACTACTATATATATATCTCATTATTTTCTCCTAACCCTACAAAATACATATCTACTACATTTAATTTCTCGCCACATTTTTCCAAAACTTAAACCGCACAAAGATATGTCTATCCTACCAGGTTTTCATCGTAATATTTACTTTTTACAACTATACAATACTACCACACTATATTTCTAAATATTGTCTATTAAATAATTTGCAAAAAAAATTAAAAACTTACCTCCACGAAAATGACGCCTCACCTATCTTCTATTTTCCTCCCTTTTTTCTTCTCCTTTTTCCCTCTCTTTTTTTCCTCTCCTCTCTTCTCCTCTCTTTTCTTTTCTCTCCTCTCCTCCTCCTCCCTGCTCTCGGTTGCTCTCTCGGCGATGGAAATGAAATGGCCAGGAGCGGGGAAGGGAAGAAGGCTGGCGGGGCCTTAAAGCTCACCTATCGCCCCAACGCCGGGCGATCGCCCCATTATGGGGTGATAGGTACCTATTCAAACGGCAAGCGAATCTTCCCCGCAAATAGCCGTTAGTGCTGCCGTTGGGGGTACCTATCGTCCGAATGAAGGGCGATCGCCCCAAAGCGCGGCGACGGGCAAATATTTTTGTAATTTTACAATTCCGACGAGTAATTTTGCAATTTTAAATAAAAAAAAGATTTAAAAAAAATTCCTAAATAATATCTCGGCCTTCTCTCCACATTCGGCCTATGGAATACATACGAGTATTTTCTTTTTAGAATTGTGTGGGTGCCCGAGCCCCAGTTGGATTCGCCCTGGCCTCTTTTATTAGCTGCTTCGTTCTGCACCGCTCAGCACTCTGCGCACGAGATGTTGCTCGGGTTAAACTCTTATCTTTCGCTCTCATATGAGAGCGTCAACTTGTTTTCTTGTTATAAACTAGAACGGTGAGCGCACCCATGATTTATCGCTTGAAAAATATAACCGGTGTCTCTTTTAAGGAATTTTTTTGAACACAAGGTAGGAGCTCTGCCATTCCATTCAAGAAGAAGAGACATTATACAGCGATTAGAGAGAAAGAAAGAGGTACAGGAGAGGGAGAAAGAGGAGAGAGGGGAAGAAGGCGACCCAGCCGAGTAATGGCCACAACACACTGGCATGCAACACCTAGTACAACCGCCTCCGCGGCAAACCACTGCTACGTACACGAAGAACACCGACCGACATCGTCACGAAGGATGCATAGCTCAAACGCCAGGAACACCGCTGCTGATTGAGAAGTGGAGCGCGCGAAGATCAACCTGGCTGTCGACCGCCACCGCCGCACGGGATGTACGGATGAGACGACAAAAGAGAGGAAGGGACGTCGTCCGTCACCGCCGCACGGGATGCTCGACCAACAGCGCCAGCGAATACCACCGCCAACCACACCCCAATGCACGCAGAGTCTGAAGAAGAAGGCCGCCGCCAAGTGGGAGGCTCGGCCTAGGAGAACACCCGTCCACAACAGGGTAGTCACAGTCATAGCCACTAGCCGACCAATAGCGCAAAGGATATTTAGGGTGACGTCTTCAGCAAGGAAGCGACAACAAAGTCGTCGCCGTCGTCCGCCCAGATCTAGGTTTTCACTCGAAGATACTCCAGGGGGTAGAGGCACCACAACGAGGCCTCCAAGGAGGGAGCGACACCCGAGGGCGCCGCCATCGTCGACCCAAGCAAGAAGCTGGACAGGGCTTTCACCCGGAGCACCTACACCCCACAAGCCGCACTAAGAGGAGGCTCAGCAAGGTTATGACCGGAGACCACCTGCCGGACGCCAATGCTTCAGGAAACCAAGGGGGAGGGGTCCCAACGCTGAGGACTGCCAAGCCGAAGAACAGACATCGTTGCCACAAGAGGGAGAGGACAACCGTGACGCTTCGACGCAGCCGCCAAGGAGAAGAACGGACGTCGCCAACGAAGAGGAGGGGGACGACAATGACGCTTCCGTTGACGCTCCACAGACGTGCAGACCGCCGCCACCACCCGAACCGAACGGTTTCGAAGTTATCGAGCAGCATCGCCAGGAAAGGAACGGACGCCGCCGCCACAGAGGAAGGGGACGACGGTGACGCCTCAGCCCAAGCCACCAAGGGAAGAAAGGACGCCACTGCCATAGAGAAGGAGGACAGTGACGACACTTCACTAGGCGCTACACAACTGACAAACCCAGACCCGACTAGAACTAATAACCTTGATCGACCCGCAAGCACAAGCACCTTGAGGCGAGGCACCCACCGAAGACAACGCCGAGGACCACAGCCCTCGGCCCACTACTCGGAACACCTTCCAAAGCCGCCGAAACTGCCCGGTGTCGCTGCCGCTGAAGAGGGACGCCGCCGAAGATACTCTAGGGGGAGGGGGTCACCAGGACGAAGCCTCCAAGGAGGGAACAATGCCCATGGCGGGCTGCAATGCCGCGACGCCGACGGCGGCGCGAACATCAACCGCGCGTCTGTGTCACAAGACCGAGGCGCAAGCAACAAGACGCCACAAGCCCGAGCCTAGTCGGATCTAGCCGCCGCCGCCGTCACCACATGGGAGTGCCCACCCGCCGCCGGATGTGGGCGGCTTACTGCCATATCCGGGCATCCCAGCCCCAAATCCGGCCGACCCGCCGCCGGGGCCACCTGCAAGTCGGCGCGCAGGCAGGGGAAGGAAGAGGAAGGGGAAGGGAGAGGAAGACGGCGTGGGGGCGGCGGCAAGGCTGCGGGTGGCGGCGAGCGAGAAGACGGAGGCGGACAATGTGATGCAGATCAGGCACGCCGAGGGCGAGGCCGAGGCCAGGTACCTGTCCGGCGTCGGCGTCGCCCGGCACCAGCGCCAAGGACGTCATGGACATGGTGCTCATCCCCCAGTAATTCGACACCATGAAGGAGATCGGCGCCGATCCAAGTCCTCTCGCGTGTTCATCCCCACGGGCCCGGCGCGCTGCGTGACATCGCCACACGATCCATGACGGTCTGCTCCAGTCGCCAGCGGCAGAGTCGGCGATGAGGCGATCCGACGCCATGGCGGCGCGGGGTATGCCTATAGCGGCGCGTCGAGCGTCCACATCGCCTCGTGGATGCTCGGGGAGGCAAGGCGGCGGCGGCAACGGCGAGGAAGAGTGCCGGCAACGTGGGGAAGCAAGGAGAGAGAGGGGAAGGAGAAGGTAGGAGGAAGAGGGGGGGGAGGGGGCGGGCCTCCACCGGCGGCGGCAGCAGCTAGGGTTGGAGGAGGACCTGGAGGAGAGGCGTGGCGCCCTCGAGCCGCCCCGCTCGAGCGACGCGAGGGCAAAAATCTTTATCCTTAAGGAATTTGAGTCGCAAGAACACCAGTGAAAACATATTCAGTTGCGCAAGAACCAAACCTAAAATCAGAATATTTAGCACTAACACGATGAAGAACTAGTGTTCATGAACCTGTGTGCTAACTGCTAAAGCATGGTACTAACCCTGGAGAAGTATTGTTGGATTATAATTGCAAACAGAAACATTATTAGTCCCTGCCGATCTCCAGCAATATAATAGCTTATTCGCTCTACTCACCATATCAATATTGTTCAGGAGTCAAGGCTACCTAAATAAGGTAGGCATGGTTCAGGAAAGATGGTAATAAAAAACTTAAAATTTATGATGTGATTAAATCAAGACATGGCTGTGAAACCTGAAGCTGGACTGATAACAACTATTTTGAAGGAACAGTGCAAGGTTCAGAATTGCTGCGGGGAATCAAACTATTGCAATTTTCAGCAATCAGCCTTCAAAATCCAAAGATGACCCAGTTGGCTTTGCTGCAACTGCCATTCTCATCTGGACACAAGCGCTGATAGATGAAAAAACTCAACAAATCTGTTCGCCTAGGTACGTTGTTGATGAGCCTGCAAAGCCAAGAAGTAAATAGCTATAGTTATGCACAATTCTGTTCATAGAATGCTATTTTCTAGAATCAAAAGTATGTCCACACGGTTGTTAGGGCAACATTCGTTTTTCTTTTTCAATAAAATATGTGCAAGATCATATGCTATGCATCGTCCATAGCTAGCCTCTAACTTCTGTGTTCAAACATAGCATCAAACTGCGCCATTTACTGTCATGGTAACTCTCTGACGTAGGCATCATTAGAGTGTGATAAATTAATAGCTAAAGCAGTTAAAATGGCCAATAAGTTATCGTAATTGTAAGCTAGATATAAGTGAATTCCTGCAGTGTTTTAAAAGCATGTAAACGATTCAAATCAATCTTTTTGAAAGGTTTCTTTCTTCATTTCCTTTGAGCTAGATTGCGGGAAAAGCACACAATCTGCATAGAGAACTCCTAAATTGGTACAAACTAAAAAGGAAGTGCAAACATAAACTGAACGCTGAATTACTTTTTCCAAGGCAGCATCTATATGTAGAACATAACCAATCAGAGTACTCTAGTGTTCTGCTATGAACCATTTCTCGTAGAATGGGATCAATATTTGCACCTTACAGAAAGGAAACGAATAATTCAAGAAGTAGCTAGACAAGGTGAAAACTTTTCACGATTACGAAGTATCACTCTACACCACTGACCTCTGTAACTTCAACAGTTCGGACTTGACCTGAACCTGAATAACATGAACAGTTGCACTTGGGATTGAACCTGGCCACAGCTGGTGCATCATATCTCTTGCTTGGAGCACATCTTCTTAGTCTAAAATTTCTACATTGAAACTATTCACTTATCAGCAATTTAACATACTTGTAAATCCACAAAAATAATGGCTCACAAAGCTAAAAAGATTTTGGTGTTGTTTTAATGAAGTACCCTTAACACTCTAGGGAACAAATATGATGCAAGAAGGTTGGATAACTTCTATATTCAGTACATCATTCAAATCCATAAAATAAATTAATAAAAATATTGAGCCTCATGGAGCGGCTCGTAGAGCATATACCAATGTAATAAACATGAAAAAATGCAAAGAAAAGCCCAAAAATTAGCACAACATGCTTCCTTTTGTGAGGCCACTGCAAAATAAGACCATCATAGAATCTGATACTATAGCCGAACTATGGACGTAAACAACATTTACCTTCAACTTTCCACGAATGAGAAACCAGGCATTTATATGGGGATACTCGGCATTCTCTCAATTTCGAATACTGGATAATGCGCAAATACCTAGAAATCTGCATTGTCTTTGAAAGATGAGGTAGTAATCAAAGGCAAAAAAAATTTATCCACTTCAGGATATCCTGGTATGCACTTAAAACATATAGAAGAACCTAGGCATCGTCCATAGCCTTCAAGCACATGTAGGTTTGTGCTAGTTAATGCTAAAAAACTAATCAAACTGCCAAGCATTTTACTCAGCACAATGGAACCGTACATGATACAAAAATAATTGGTAACAATTGTTGACCCCAACAGAAGTACCCAAAATAAAGACAGAACATATTAGAGTACGAAAGTACAGAAAAACGGTTAATCATGGCCTTGATTCTCATCTGTATTTGCATTAGAGTCTATAAAAGCAATATGCTTAGAGGACAAAAATTCAAATAAAGACCTCTCACCTGAATCACAACACGAACCATAGGGATGGAGGATAACGCCCAATTCAAAATTAATAACCGTCACATGTATCTATTAGTACCTCAAATCCAATACCTTTGATTTGGTTGGATACAATGCCATGCCTTCGTGAGACCAGACATTCTATTTCCAACATCAACCTTAGCCACACATATGCAAATGTAAGGCAACCTTTTTGTCCTTCTCCATGTTTGTTTAGAGGCCAGAGACAAGGTTGGCCCACCTCTTACCCTTGTTGAGATTGTCAACTTTAGAGCTCCCCATGTCTTACTATCACAGACCTTCCAAATAGCATCCTAGCGAAGGAGGAGGTGAGCTAGCTTCCTCCTAGGAAATTCATCGAACAACTTATCTGTAGAAAATGAATAGGATACATCAACGAGCCAAATAAGAAGGGAGCAAGGCTCAATGGCTATTTGGCAGCTAGGAGGAGAACGAAGAGGACAGCGAGAGGCAGCAATGGCATGGGGAGCAGTAGGGCTGAGCCATGGAAGGCGCGATCCATCTCAGCACAACACCATTCAACCCTTTGATGATAAAAGTTGGAAGATGAATTAAGTGATCCATCACCTTTAGACCGAGGGATGCATGCCAAGTGCGGAGGCCGTGGTGGCTTGATCTGGTGTCGCAAGCTAGGCAGCGTAGAGGTGAGTCCAATACGGTGATGGCTAGAGCTTGGGGGCGCATTGCAGGCAGGATCCAGCACGGCCGCGACTCTATAAGCTAGGCGTGGTAAGTAGGATGGAAGCAAGAAAATGATGGAAGGTATAGAGGAGTCCTCGAGGACGCGCATGGCTGGTCAGATGCGACACGGAACAGCCGGATCTGGCTATGGCGCTCCCAGGCGAAGCTCAGGGAGAAGAACACAGGGCGGCATGAATGGAGGAGAAGAAAGAGGATGTGGTCATCATGAAGGAGGCGATGTGGCTGATCTGGATGCCCCGGCCATCGAGGAAGAGGAAGCGTAGCGGGGACGGGGAGGCGAGGCGGCAAACCCTAGCCTCCTCTCTCTGGGCAGCGCACGAATAGGGATGGGCGGTAGGGCTGTGGGTTGGGCCAGATAAGGTCCGACGTCATGCTGGGGAGGCAGTGCCGTCCACCGGCAGTGCAAGAGGAAGCAGGTGTGGGGAGGCCGAGGTGGTGCAAGGAATGGAGGGGAAAAAGCGAGCTGGGACGGGGAGGAGCGGCACCGGAGGCAGCATCTCTAGACATTTTAATTCTCATTTTCACTACAAACAAAAACACAATATTATTATCGGAAACTTTTTTATCGATTTATAAGCTCACCCTACCTTATGCAAATTTTCATCATGATAATTTGTTATTTGGGTCTGTCCAAACAGGATTGATAGATTCATACATAGATCTAGTCATTTGTTATAAAAAAAAGTAAGGCAATGATTTCCCCCTTTTTTTTTTTTGCCTAATTTGTATCCCTAGCCATATGTTTTCCTCTTTAATGTCGAAGTTTTTACCTTATTTCTATCACTATAGGAAAAGGAGAACTTTTTGTCAACCTAGGGCTGGCTGATGAAACAAAATAGGCTAATTGAATTGGTAATGTATTTGGTGCTGTGATAAGATATCCCGGTGATCTAGTAGGTTCTATGTGAAATATGTCCTTGGGATGGGTATCCAAGGAGAATAAGCCGAGCATGGTAAGCTCAGACTGATACGCCAGCGATTCATGCTCAGGAGTAAGCCACTTTTCTTATGGGCCACTATATGTGTCATCATAGGCCTTGAAGAGATACGTCAGGATGATCAACTCGACACTCCCGCCGTTTTGGAATTCTCCCATATCCAGAGCCTGAAGCCTTTTAGATATGGATGTTTCTTAGGGCGTAAGTTAGTGTGTTCATAGCATATATCTGTAAATTTGATAGGATTCTACGTTATCCGGATAGATTTTCTTGGTTGCGTTCACCCAGATTATGATACCTTGTACTATATATATATATATATATATATATATATATATATATATATATATATATATATATATATATATATATATATATATACGCCTATGGGAGGGGAGGACATCAATGACATCAAGATTCAATCTCATTTGCAATAACACAAGTGCGCACGTGCGACTAGAGTAGGGTTACTATCTCTTTCCAAGAGGTCTGAGCCAAGATAATCTCTCTGTCTGATCTACTCTTCATCTCCACAAATCCGTACATCCACAACGAAATCCCTTTGTCAAGAAGGGGTTGTTTGGTCCCTCAATCAGTAAGTAAACTCGGTGAGGAATCTATTTCCCAATCGATAGCTGGCGCCATCCGTGGAGACCGATAGATCCTTTGCGAAGGGATCCCAAAGATGTCGGATGTCGAGCACTCACATGATCACTATGCTTCCGTTGATCAGCACTATGGCTATCACCATGGAGTAGACTCAAAGTATGTTCCCAAGCCAGTCTTGTTCCGAGCCTAGCCAGAACAACTTTCTCCCATGTTCGATGGGGACGATGATGAGCTCTATGCTGTGCTGGATATTTCGGATCGTATAGAACTCGAAGATGGAGTCGCATTGTATGGAAGCTCGATGATGACCCCTTTATAGCCCTCTGCTGACAGATGCGTCAACATGACTACACAGGGTTGCTAGCTCAAAGGGGAATCTTCTGAAGCGGCCACATAGTGTGCTCACGACACCGCCCGAGCTCACCTCGAATCCTTTATGGAAAGAACCCTAGTGAGCATTCGGCAGCATGCCAAGGATAGGCCCCGCAACGACGCCCGAACACCTCCGCCTTCACCAGTTCGGGCATCGGAGGCCCAGTCTGGGGAACGATGTCGCTCGACTTCGGTTCCCGCTGAGCAAGGAAGGCTACGGGTGCTAATGGCAGTCATGTGCAAGCTCGCAAACGAGCCTAGGCAAGAAGACTAGGGAGCCTTGGGCATCGCCATTGTGGAAGATCTTGAGAGGCTAGAAGCTAATCTGGCCCCACCATTAACACCTGAGCAAAGGGGACCCAAAGAGTGTGCTTGGGAGTGTCCTTAAGGGGAGTCAGCTAGCTCTTGCAGCGGCGAATCCTAGAGCGTTACCTAAGAGAGCCACGACCGTCATCGCCGGCACCACGACCGTGCAAGACGACACGGAGAGGAGAGCTTGGAGAGCCGCGGTTGGGGCAGACGTAGCTTCAGCACGGTGCACTCCCGGCGCCGTGACCAAGAAGTGTTCTCTCGCCTCGATCCTCACATGATGGCCAGGATCGCGTCAATCGATTTGAACGTCAAAGTTCCACAGCTTACCGATGTGGGGCTTTCTCCCGTGCTCTCCATGACATTGTCTGGCTGACCAAGAAGTCAAGCCTAGACATATTGAGAGGTTTAACGGGACCCAAAGCCCCGACGAGTTCCTTTCAATCTATACGATCGCCATCCGATCAGCCGAAGAGGACAAGGGCATAATGGCCAATTACCTTCCCATCGTGCTCGACGGGGCAACTCGAACTTGGCTCTTCAATTAGAAGGAAGGGTCCATTCACTCCTAGGCTCAGCTCAGCGATACACTCAAATCAAATTTTCAGAGTTGCTATGCTCGACTGGGCAAAGAAAGAGACCTTGAGCGCGTGATCCAGAACAAAGGTGAGTCTCTCTGTAACTTTGTCCAAAGGTTCATCAAGGTCCACAATTCCGTCCCGAATGTTTCGGATAAGTCAGAAATACGAACCTTCAAGTTCAGAGTCGAGGATGTTCGGTTCACTCAGGATCTGGAGATCCATCCGGACTTGACAGCTAGCGAGCTTTCAGTATGGCCGACCAAGATGTTGATGCTGGTGAAGTGGTCAAATGGAAAAAGATGCTCAATGAGGAAAAATTTCCGCCACAACAGGGCTTGAAGATTTCCAAGAAGGTGAGGGCCACCTCGCTCATGAAGAAAACCAAGAAGAAGAAAAAGAAGCAAACCTCATTAGGCGTTGTTGTTGTGATCGAATAGCCTTTGAGCACTAGTCCGTTATGCAGGCGCAGCAATCTCCAACATGTCGGCGGTAGTAGAAGTGGAAACCCTGACCTCATAACATGGGAACAGGCACGGGGGCTCGCCTTTCCCCGTGTTGCGGCAAAGGGTCACCGGGCGGATACCAAAGCAGCATGTTCTATCCGATCCATGCAACCTATGGACATGATTTTCACAAGTGCTGCACTTGGTTAGTCTGCTTAGAGGCTTTCTACGAGAATAGGAGTGACATGCCCACCACGTCCTCCCAACCCTAGTTGGGCAATCGTGCTACCATCCACCCCGAGAAGGGCCACCATGCCTGATGAGGACATCACTCTTTTGGATATGCACATCACACACGATCTTCCGGTCGCTATACGAGGCACAATAACTCACGCACGTGCCCGACTATTACATTGCAAGGAGAGCTCGTTCCAAAGTACACGTACTTGTGCTTTTGAGGATCGATTACTACTTAATGATGATATTATTGTGCTTAGGAATCATGGAGAGGACCAACGAGAACATGAGGACTAGCAAGTGTCAAGTCGAATTCCAAGAATAATTCGAGATCAAGACCGGTTCAGCCTCCAGGAGTAGTCTAACTTCACATGACCTAATTTGGTCATACGAAGTCCGTTTGAGACATTCCAGGACATTATAGACAAGCCGACGACACAATCTTTCCAATGGATCTAGTCCCACATCTAAATTTCTTCTGAGTCAACGAGAATCATCGAAATAAGTTATGTCCAGAATCTGTTGGGCCGTCCGGTGTTACGTCACCCTTGCTAGGGCCTATGGCACATGTATTTGGCCAAGGGTTGCGAGCCAACCCTAACCGTCACCTTTAAATAATTCGAAGCCGTCATTGTTAGAGGTGGGTTTTGCTTAGATTATTCTGCCACTGCAGTTTTACCGTCATCGGTTTGTAGAACCCTAACTTCGTGTGTCTAATGCAACTCGCAAATTTCAGATTGCTTCTTTGTTCTTGCTTGTGTTCTCGATTCACTCGCAAGAATAAGCCTTCTTGGTGAGGTCTACTGTGTTAACCTGTGGTTGATAACCAACGGAGCTGTGGTGTTGTGATTGCAAGGTTCGGTCAGTTTTGATCTGAAGCCACATTGTCTACATTGAGTACTCCACCAAATCGACTTACCTTTATTTGACAGAATATGGGCATCATGTGCCTCATCTCTACTACTTAAAAGGCTATAGTGGTAATAGTGGTGACTGGTACGCATAT
This sequence comes from Olyra latifolia, assembly GCA_036346145.1. NCBI lineage: Eukaryota > Viridiplantae > Streptophyta > Magnoliopsida > Poales > Poaceae > Olyra > Olyra latifolia. Next base: position 44,396,572 of record CM070528.1, on the reverse strand, counting down.
GCAATCTGGACCGTCTATCAGCCATCCAACGGCTCCACCATCGGTAGCCTTCCCATGAACCCGGCTGTTCAAATTTTGAATCCCACCTCTGCATCCTCCAATCGCGGAGCGCGCCCCACCGAGCGCTTTTATTTTGGCGAGCTCCGACCGAGACAGCGCCCGACGTCTCATGCCCCTTCTTCCCTCACCGCATCCTCCATCCTCCCTCCTCCTCACCACTGCCGCGCCTCCCTCCCCTCCCCCAGCCGCTGCGCCGCCGCCTCCCTCCTCCTCACCTCCGCCTCCCCAAGCCGCCTCGCTGCCGCTTCCATCCTCCTCACCTCCGCCGCGCCTCCCTCCCCTTCCCCAGTCGCCTCGTCGCCGCCTCCCTCCTCCTCTCTGGGGTTCTCCCGCCTCCCGCCTCCCTCCTTCCCCCGCCCCCTCCTCCTCCTCCACCTCCACCTCCCAAGCCACCCCCCGCCCATCCTCCCACCTCCGCCCGCGCCTCCTCCCTCCCCAGTCGCCTCGCGTCGCCTCCGCCTCCTCCCTCCCCAGCCACCTGCCCGCCGCCTCCTCCTCCCACCTCTGCCTCCCCAAGCCGCCTCGCCGCCCTTCCCTCCTCCTCTGCCTCCGCCCGCCTCCCTCCCCTCCCCAGTCGCCTCACCGCCGCCTCCTCCTCCTCGCCTCGCCGCCTCCCTCCTCCCACTGGGTTCCCCGCCGCCTCCGCCCCCTCCCTCCTCAGCCACCCACGCCGCCTCTCTCCTCCACCTCCGCCTCTCCAAGCCGCCTCGCCGCCGCTTCCCTCCTCCTCACCTCCGCCGCGCCTCCCTCCCCTCCCCTAGTCGCCTCGCCGCCGCCTCCTCCTCCTCACCTCGGCCGTCGCCTCCCTCCTCCTACGGGGTTCTGCGGCCGGAGCGACGGCTCGCCGTCCCCATCGACGTCTTGCTCCAGATCTCATACAGGAGAGTGGAGACCGGAGAGCAGAGTCCAGAACGCCGTCGCCGTCGCCGCGTTGCCTTCCTCCCGGCGTCGCCTGCCTCCAAGGTAGACTGGAGAGCGGAGCCTGGAATGCCGTCGCCGTCGCCGCGTCGCCTTTCTCCCGGCGTCGCCTGCCTCCAAGGTATTGTCTCCCGGCGTCGCCTTGTTTCATTGTTCCATCAAACCTATATGTAAAGAAACCATCAACTCCTTCAGCAGTTTAGTCTTAAGTACATATCTGATTTTGTCCAGGCATCATGTAATGAGTAACAATTTTTTTAATAGCCATTAATCAATCTATGGCTTAGTTAAATGTCTGTGGACTGAAAATTATATCATGTACATGATCAGTCTGGAGCCTCTCCTTTTGTCGTAGCTTATTGTCGATTGAGAGTGACTTAGCGGTATGCACACTTCGGATAATTCTGCTATGCTATTATGCTCTACTTGTGCAGCTTACCTGCTATGCTTTGGGTTGATTCAGTTTGCAACTTTGTATATTGTTAAATATATTGCAGCCCCTCGTTTTGACATGAGTTAAATATCTATTGTGGATGGCTTAGCACTGCTTCGACGTGTTGGTGGTCTCCTATTTCTTGGTAGATTGATGCAATGCTCTGAATATTTTTGTTTTCTTAGTTAATTTAGTCTACAATATTTTTTGGAAAAAGCATATATAAGAGTCAAGAGTTTGTTCATCACTTAATTTCAGTTTTTTTTACAGTGAGATCTTACTCCTAAGATGCTACTGGTTTCACTCTCACGGTGACATTTTACACTTAATTTTTTTCTTAATATTATTCGCCCGTGGCTTACCTTTTTGTTTATGGTAGGCATCGCCAAGAGAATCCATGTATGCCTTTGAATTGGGTTTGTATAAAAGTTGAATGTACACTACCGTTGCTAGGCTTGAGAAAGCTGATGTCTTCCATGTATCCCGACGCTGCTTGTTTAGTCATGTTCTGCATATATTCATTTTTATTATTGATTTGTTGTACGGAACAGCCAATCGAGAGTGGAAGCTACAATGGTTAGCGCAGAAATTTGGAAGAGTGTAGTGTGACACAAGCAAAGGCGGGCACCAGCTAACTTCAACTATGACCAAGTTGAGATTATTTTGGACTGGCATTGTTTCGTTTCTACGTTGTAGTTCCCCACCCATCATCATTGTCGCAGCTTGGATTATGTTAATGGGAGGACAAAATGATGTTTTCTCTATGATGAATCCAAGAAGTTCAATGTGAAAAGAGAAAACTGATTCACTTTAATGTCCTATTTTCTTGCTAGATGGGCAATATGTTGAAACTAATGTGCAACGTTGTTGAAGAAGTGACGTTATGTCCACACACCGAGTGATCTTACTTCACCTTTTTGCTCTGAATCTTGGTTCACCATAAGAAGAAACTGGTGACACATATGTGAGCGTTGACTAATATCAACAATTTTTGCATTTTGTAAAACAAAATTCATATGAAAAGTTTGATTAGTGAATTCTTTGGTCATGGTTTTGTACCATATAATTGTATATCTTGTTCATTTATATTTCATAGCAACGCACGGGCACCAATTGTCCCAGTTGCTTCAATGCTGAATGTTATCAAATCTAACTTTGTATTATGTGCAAATCTAAATGGTACTATGCTGGTATTATGTATAGTTCTTCAAGGATGTTGTGTAGGGGAGCTTATTTTTTGTCTGTTACTCCATGTGTCTCTAATATTGACAAAATTAAATTTGCACTCTAAATATTTTTTTAAAGATTCTGGCGTTTATGCTTTCTGAGAAATTATTATGCATGTATATGTGCTCGTGGTGCATCATTTGGGAAGAATTAGAGAAATGTTTGCCACCTAGGAAAGATGACATTTAAAAGTGTGCCAAATTTCTTTGGATATAATTATCTCTTGTCTTATTTGTTGCCAGAATGACTATGTTGTTTGAGCCTTGTATTAAGAAGGTTCAGTTTACGAACTTACCTTCTCACCCATTGTGGACTGAATAAGAAAGACATCACTCGGCTTGGAAAAATATCACCTAACAATCAGTCCACAAAGGGAAAACGAGGTTACCTTTCTACCTATTTTACATTATTTTGATTACCTGCATCTATCATAAATTCTAATACATTATGCTACTTTTAGTGTTTGTAGAAGAGCAAAGGGCACCAAAGAGATGCCATTCCGATTCCATACCACGAGCTCCTACAGGCATTTCTATAAGAGAGCCAACGGGGGTGATTAATCATACCGATTTATCCTCCGATGATGATGAAGATCACTCGACACAAATAGACCCATCCTTATTGGTGTCCAATAGTATATTCCCGACATTCGGAATGTTGGACCAAGGTGAAAGTTCTCATGGTAAGGATGTTCTCCATCCACGTCGATGGATGCGTAATGATGTTGTGTTTGCAAAATTTATCATCTTGGTTTAGGAGTATCGGTCGCAACTATTTGTACCCTGTAATATATTTGTATCGTCTTGGTTTAGAATGTTCTCCATCCACTTCCATGTGTGCCTTTTCTAAGTTGATTGCAACAATTTAAATGGTATAATTGGGTATGTAATATAAATTTTTAAAATTCGCATTCTTTGTCGTATTAAGCTCAATGTTTGTAACTCTAAATAAGTCCTTTTTCAAATGGTGATATTGATGTTTCTGATTCGTCGATACTCCATGAGATAACTGCATGATGTTTTTGGCAACTTGTACTACAGGAAAAAATCAAGTAAGAAGAGACAGTGATAGAGCACGTCGTCTAACATCGGAACAAAGAGAACAGGTGAATTCTCGACGTAGAGTACGCAGGCAGAATTTAACTATAGAACAAAAGGAAGCAGAGGCATTTCGTCAACGGGAACGTAGGCAAGGCTTAACTACTGAACAAAGGGAAGAGGCAAATGCTCGTCGACGAGCATGTAGACAAAACTTAACAATACAAGAGAGAGAATGCGTGAATGCTTATCGTCGATCAAGCAGACAAAATTTACCGATAGAGCAGAGGGAAGAGATGAATGCTCGTCAATGAGCACGTAGGCAAATGTTAACACCCAATGAAAGGCGGTCGCTACTAGATCGTCGTAATGCATCATACGCAGCTGCACAAGATATTCCCGACACCCAATCCCTTGCCAAACCATGTTCAGAATCTATGTCTTCGATGGTGACGGATCCACCTACACCACAACCTATTCCATGTGAAGAACCCTCAACGCAATCAGCAAATGTGAGGATAGGTAATGCTCGCAACTCATAAATGAGTCTTTCTTATCATTTTATATAATTAATATCGAACCATATTCTGATCCAGTAACTCATGCAGCATCAGATGATCCATTTAACGTTACCCCTAACATCATCGACCCATATGATCATGTCTATAGCAACATACCACAGAATACTCATGTGCTAAAGACTGAGGCAGACTGTGAAAAATGTGGTGCAAAGAAATTCCGGTATGAGCCAAAGGGTTTTTGTTGCCGTGATGGAAAAATCAAGCTAACACATACAGACCCACCCCTCGAACTTATGAGGCTTTGGTCCAGTTTGGACTTTGATGCCCGACATTTCCAAGAAAACATAAAATTCTTCAACGGACACTTCTCCTTCACTACCCTCGGTGTCAGCCTTGACGACAACTACACCAACATGAGGTCGGGCGTGTACACATTTCGGGCACATGGTCAAATATATCATAACATTCATTCGTTCGGTCCAAGGGATTCTGGCCCAGCGCATTTAGAGCTCTACTTTTATGACGACAACAACAATCTAAACCATCGTTTTCGTCAATCTCCTAACCTCGATCGTGAGGTAATAAGGAAGTTGGTAAATATACTTCGTGACAATCCATATTCCCAAACCTTTAGGAGTATGGGACAAGCTGACGACCTTGAAGAATATCGTGTCACTCTCAATCTCGATAGTAGATTAGATCAGAGGACATATAATGTGCCTATAACATCTGAAGTTGCCGCAATTTGGGTTGAGGGTAATGAGCCACAATCTTAACTTGGTCACAGTGTGATCTTATATGGCAACAACAATACCAAACATACTATAAAGGCACACCATGGTTGCTATGACCCACTGTCATATCCGCTGTTCTTCCCACGAGGCGAGCTTGGCTGGCATCCACAAATACCAAATGTAGGTGTGTCATCGAACCAGGTGTTCGCAACTCATAGAGATAATAACGATGAAGAAGGTTAGAAACTATTTTATAGCTTATTTGTTTTGTGTTTTCATTATCCTGATATGCAATCCTATTCGTTTATATAGGATCAAATAGCAGGTTATGTGTCTCTATCAGGGAATATTATTGCTACAAATTTCAGATGCGTCCTGGAATATTCAATCCCATACTATATGGCAGACGTCTCTTTCAACAGTTTGCGGTTGATACATACATCAAGGTTGAGAGCACAAGGCTAGACTACATAAGATACAACCAAAAGAATATAAGGGCTGATCTATACTAGGGCCTTGTTGATAGCATCCATGCAGGCGAGATTCGTGTTGATGCAGTCGGCAGACGCATAGTGCTCCCCGCATCATTCATTGGGGGTGGTCGTGACATGAAGCGTCGATACCTAGATGCAATGGCCTTAGTTCAAAAATATGGAAAACCAGATATCTTTCTCACAATGACTTGCAACCCGAACTGGCAGGAGATAATGTCTGAGTTACAACCTAGTCAGACTGCAAAAGATCGCCCTGATCTTGTTGTCCGTGTATTCAGATCAAAGTTGGAGGACCTCAAGAAGCAACTATTTGAGAAGCACATGCTTGGCAAAGTAGCTGCATATGTGTATGTCGTTGAGTTCCAGAAGCGGGGTCTTCCACACGCACATTTCCTTCTCATCATGCAAGAGAGATATAAACTAACAAGCCCAGAGCAGTATGACTGCATTATCTCTGCTGAACTACCTGACAAACAAAAGTACCCAGAGTTGTACCAGATGGTTGTGAAACACATGATGCATGGCCCTTGTGGAGAACTAAACCCAAATAATGTATGCATGAATAATGGTGCATGCAAATGCCATTACCCGCGCCCATTTAAAGCGAAGACCGTTCAAGGAAAAGATTCTTACCCTATGTATAGGAGACGTGATAATGGCCGTTCCAAACAAGTCAGGGGAGAAAATCTTAACAACCGATGGGTTGTACCTTATAATCCCTTCCTTTTGAGGCTATACAACTGTCACATCAACGTAGAGGTTTGTTCAAGCATAAAGGCTGTCAAATACCTTTTCAAATACATATACAAGGGTCACGATCGTGCTTCCGTTTCTCTTAATGAAGGTGATAGCAATGAACCAATTAATGAGATCAGACAGTACTGAGATGCCAGGTGGGTTACCCCTCCAGAAGCTCTTTGGAGGATATATGGGTTTGATCTAAGCAAGATCTCGCCGCCTGTAAAACAACTTCAATTGCATCTCCCTAACATGCACATGGTCTCATTCCACGTGGGACAAGATCTTCATAATGTTGTTGACCGACATGATGCTGAGAAAACTATGTTGACTTCATATTTTGAAGCGAATAGAATACACGAATGCGCTCAAGGCATCCTTTACAGAGATTTCCCTGCACATTTTACATGGCAGTCGGGTGGAAAATATTGGAAAAGGAGAGAGAGAGGCACACAGGTTGGCAGGATTGTGTCAGCCAATCCAGCTGAAGGGGAACGATACTACTTAAGAGTCCTACTAAACCATGTTGCCGGTGCAACTTCATTTGAGGACTTGAGGACAGTGGATGGCGTGGTATGCTCGTCCTTCCATGAAGTAGCAGAAAATAGAGGACTAATCGAGGGTGACGACACCCTACATGACTGTCTAACTGAAGCTGAGTTGTTCAAGATGCCATCATCGCTTCGTAGGCTGTTTGCTACAATATTGGTATTCTGTGAGCCTAGCGATGTGCGTGGACTTTGGAATAGTCATCTAGAGGCTATGTCAGAGGACTTTCATCGTTCCCACTCCATTCCACACATGATCGAGTAAATGGTTCTCCTGGATATCAGGGATATGCTCCAGTCGATGGGTAAGGAGATAACATCATTCCCTCTGCCTGCGATCGATGAGTCTGACGACACCGCAGGATGCGATCCTCGAGAGATCACTGAGGAGTTGAACATTGAGGTTGATCAAGAGCACATTAGTATTTCAGACTCTTTGAACTTCGAACAGAGATTCGCTTATGATCGAATACTAGCTTCTGTGAATAGTGACCAAGGAGGTGTATTCTTTGTGAATGGTCTAGGAGGCACGGGGAAGACTTTTCTATACAAGGCGTTACTTGCCACGGTCCGTTCCCAGGGGAACATAGCTGTGGCAACTGCAACATCTGGCGTTGCAGCCTCTATCATGCCTGGAGGAAGGACCGCACATTCGAGGTTCAAGATCCCTCTTGATATTCAAGATGGTGGGGTATGTAGCTTTACAAAGCAGAGTGGTACCGCTAAACTTCTTCAAATGTCATCACTCATCATATGGGATGAGGTGTCGATGACGAAGCGCCAAGCTGTCGAGGCCCTTGACAAAAGCATGCGAGATATCATGGGTAATCATGAGATGCCATTCGGGGGGAAAACCGTCGTGTTTGGAGGAGATTTGAGACAAGTACTCCCTGTTGTTCGAAAAGGAACACGACCACATATAACAAATGCGACATTACACAAGTCCTACCTATGGGAATGCATGCAACAACTTAGGCTTGTACGCAACATGAGGGCCCAAAGCGATCCCGAATTCGCTAAGTACCTTTTACAAATCGGTAGTGGATCTGAGGATACTGACGAGGAAGGTTTTGTAAGGCTTCCTGCCGAGATATGTGTCCCATCTAATGGAGAGGAGGCTGACCTGGACAGACTGATAGAATGTATCTTCCCAATGCTTTTGGACAATATTCAGGACCCAAACTATATCATATCTCGTGCCATCCTGTCTACACGAAATGAGAACGTCGACATGATCAACATGAAGATGATCGACCGATTTCATGGGGAGGAGATGTTGTATCATAGCTTTGATCGTGCAGAGGATGATCCAAATGGATACTATCCTTCCGAGTTGCTAAACACTCTTACACCAAACGGTCTTCCTCCTCATGTGCTAAAGCTCAAGGTGAATTGTCCGGTTATACTTCTCCGGAACATCGATCCCGCCAATGGTCTTTGCAATGGCACAAGGTTGGTAGTTCGTGGATTCCATCGGAATACCATTGATGCAGAGATTGTGCTAGGGCAGCATGCTGGAAAGAGGGTGTTCCTACCGCGAATACCATTATGTCCATCCGATGATGAAATGTTCCCATTTTGATTTAAGAGAAAGCAGTTTTCGATAAGGCTCAGCTTTGCAATGACCATCAATAAGGCTCAGGGTCAGACCATCCTGAACGTCGGCATCTACCTACCTGACCCGGTGTTCTCTCATGGCTAACTTTATATTGCGTTGTCTAGAGCTACATCAAGGAACAATATTAAGGTGCTAGCCGTCTCGGATAAGCATAAAGTGAAGCGTCATAACGCAAGGAATACCAATGACGAATTCACAAGGAACACTGTGTACAAAGAAGTCCTTACGTCATAGGTCAAATGTAATCTTGATTTCATGTACATGGTAGAAACAACGTGCTTTTGAACAACACTAGTAGCATTTTGTCTATTTGGCATTGAAGGGTTGTACTGCGAGACATGTTGTGAACAAGTTTTGATGTTTTTTTTGTGGACTGTAAGGTTGGTATGTTCTCTTTTGGATAAATGTACTATTTGGATGAATGCTTAGTTGCCTGCAGAACTCCCTATCTTGTAAACCTCATTGTCCATTCAGTAGCTATTTAATCATGTTTGTTTTGAATGTCACTTAGGAGAGAATATACTGTTCATATATACCCTGTATTGCATAAATATGTTCGCATGTACAATGCTATACACTGAATAATGAATATATTACACTGTTGCTATACTGCTATACCCTGTATTGCATGATTCACTTGCAACGCATGGGCACCTAACTAGTCAAGAATTACATGCTCTTGTTCATTCTTTGGAGATGTGGCAACATTATTTATGGCCTATAGAATTTTTATTCATTCTGATCATGAATCACTTAAACTTATTTGTAGTCAAAACAAGTTAAACTGTAGACATGCTAAGTAGGTTGAATTCATTGAATCTTTTCATTATGTTATCAAGCACAAGAAAGAAAAAGATAATGTTATTGTTGATGCTTTGTGTAGGAGATATACCATGTTGTCCTAACTCGATTGTCGTAATTTTGGCCTAGAAACCATAAAAGAACAATATGCTTAGGATGATGATTTCAAAGATGTGTTGTTGAATTGCAAGGAGGGGAGGAGTTAGAATAAATTTGTGATCAATGATGGGTTCTTGTTTAGAGCTAACCGCTTATGCATTCCAGTTGTATCCGTTCGTCTTTTATTGTTGCAAAAATCTCATGGAGGAGGACTGATGAGACACTTTGGTGTAAAAAAATAGAGGATGTTTTGGCCACACGTTTCTATTGGTCACGGATGAGACACGATGTTGAACGCTACTCCCTCCGTTTCACAATTGTTGTTGTTTTAGATTTGTCCTAAGTCAAATATTTTTTCTTTGACCATTAATTTCTTGAAATTCGTGTAGTTTAATAGCATGAAAATTATATATTATGAAAGTATTTCTCATTATGAATCTAAAAATATAAATCTTATGATGTTAAACTATACGAATTTCTCTGAATTAATGGTCAAATATAGAAATGTTTGACTTAGGACAAAGCTAAAACAACAACCATTGTGAAACGGAGGGAGTACGTAGTATGTTGCACTACATGTCAAAAGGCAAAGTCACTATTACATCCTTACGGTTTGTATATGCCTCTTCCTACTCCTAGTGTTCCATGGGAGGATATTTCAATGGACTTTGTTCTAGGTTTGCCTAAGTCAAAGAGGGGGGATAGTATCTTTGTTGTTGTGGATAGATTTTTGAAGATCTACCTTGCAACAAAACTATGATGCTTTTCATATTCCTAACCTATTCTTTAAAGACATTGTTCGTTTGTATGGTATGCCTTCTATTATTGTTTCAGATCGTGATGCCAAATTTTTAAGCCCTTTTTGGAAAAGGTTGTGGAATAAATTGGGTATGAAACTACTGGTCTCTACTACATGGAGGTCGTCAACTGAACGCTATCTACCATTTTAAGGGTTGTTCTAAAGACGAATTTCAAAATGTGGGAAGAGTGTTTACCGTACTTTGAGTTTGCTTATATCAAGGCGGTACACTCCACCACCAAGGTAAGTCCTTTCCAGGTAGTGTATGGATTTAATCCTCGTGCTCCAATTAATCTTCTATCTTTGCCTACCTCTGAATGAGTCAATTATGATGCTAAGAAGCATGCTGAATTTATTTTAAAATTGCATGAGACAACTAAAGAGAACATAGAGCGCATGAATGAAAGGTATAGGATTGCAGGAAGTAAAGGTAGGAACGAATTAAAATTTGAACCAGGTGATTTAGTATGATTGCACTTGAGAAAGGATAGGTTTCCAGATTTGCAAAAATCCAACTAATGCCTTGAGCTGATGGTCCTTTTAAAATACTTGAGAACATTAACGATAATGCATTAAGCTTGAATTGCCTATAGATTTTTAGATTAGTCCCACATTTAATATTTCAGATTTGAAGCCATACATGGGAGAAGGGGACGAGCTTGAGTCAAGGACGACTCCACTTCAAGAGAGGGAGGATGATGAGGACATTACTCTTTCGGATATGCACACCACACACAATCTTTCGGTTGCTATACAAGGTCTAATAACTCGCGCTCATGCCTGATTGTTACATTGTCAACTGAGCCCATTCCTTAGTACACGCACCTGTGCTTTTGAGTGCCGATTACTACTTAACGATGATATTATTGTGCTTAGGAATCATAGTGAGGATCAGCGAGGACATGAGGACTAGCAAGTACCACCAAGTTGAGTTGTATTCCAAGACGTTCAAGATCGAGACTGGTTCGGCCTCCAGGAGCCGTCTAACTTCAAATGACTATAACTTGGTCACACAAAATCCGTTTGAGGCGTTCTAGCATATTATGGACAAGCCGATAATGCAATCTTCCCAACGGATCTAGTCCCATGTCCAAATTCTTTCTGAGTCAATAGGAATCATCAAAATAAGTTCATCCAAAATCTGTTGGGCCGTTCGATGCTGCATCACCCTTGCTAGGGCCCATGGCCTATGTATTTGGCCAAGGGTTGTGAGCCAACCCTAGCCGTCACCTTTAAATACTTTGTAGCCATCATTGTTTGAGGTGGGTTTTGCTTAGATTATTCTGCCAGTATAGTTTTGCCGTGATCGGTTTGTAGAACCCTAACTTCTTGTGCATAATACAATTCACAATTTTCATATTGCTTCTTCTTTGTTCTTGCTTGCGTTCTCGATTCGCTTACAAAAATAAGCCTTTTTGGCGAGGTCAACCGTGTTCGTGCATGGTTGATAACCAACAGAGCCATGCTGTTGCGATTGCAGGGTTCGGTTAGTTCTGATCGAAAGCCGGATCATCTACGTCGAGTTCTCCACCAAAATCGACTTACCTCTATCTGACGGAAGATTGGACATCCCGTGCCTCATTAACGCCTCCATGCACCCTGGTATGCTCCTCTCTCTTAGGGCAATTGGTGCGCTATTGTAGCAGGGACGGCGGCGTTAAAACATGGCCATGGAGGTTCATGCTCAAAGCACCGCCATGCCTTGGAGGTTCATGCTCTGAGGTTGTTTTAAATTGAAATTGGTTGCTCTATTTTTTTCAATTGATTCCAAACATGGTCAAATATGTCCTTGGAGGTGATCTCAATTTGATTGCTCTCTTGTTTCACACATCTCTTTAATTGAACAAAACATTTTATTTCAATAAACCTGATTACGATAAAATAGTAGCAATGCAAATGCAGTTGTTGCATGTAAATTTTGTTTTGCTAGCTAACTAGCTTGAGTGCAGATACATCCATCTATTATGTCTGCTTTTTGCAGAAGTGGAATAGGCAATTTCAACTCAATTTTAAAACAATTGTTTCATGCTAATGCATAGCTCCAATCTAACGTAGTCTGTTTATTTTCTGTTAAACAGAGAAGGAGGCCGAGTGGCAACAATTTGAGCTGGTTGAAGTCAACACTGTATAGACAGCTAGTAGAGGAGTTGATAATTAGCTTGTTACATAGGGAGGTCACTATTTTGCATCTATTATTTGTCCATGTATTTAGTACAATCTTGTAACAATTCTTCCTCTTTGTAACAAACAATTGATGTATGAGATCATACATGGATGAATAAAGTTGAATCCACATCCTCTGTCCAATTGTTCTATTTTTCAGTTGCAAATGTATTCAGTACAATTTTTTTTCAGTTGTTAGATGTCCTCTGTTCAGAGGTTTTGGTTTTTCTTTTTGGAGTATGATGCAGGTGCCAGCCGCTTTACATGATAAACCTGTGATAAAACTGATTAAACTAATTGGTGATAAGCCTGTCATATTGATCAATGCGGATGTGATTCCGTCTATAATAAGATTGTCATATTGATCAATGCTGAAATGCATCCTTTGTTTATTTGAGATGAATTGGTGTTTTGTTTAAAGAATGAATCCTTTTGTTTATTTGGGATAAACTGCTGCTGAGTCGAAAGAGATATGGTGTTGGAATATGTATGTATCTGCTTTTGCAGGAACCTATTTTTTTCAGCACAAAATGTACAAGTCACAACCAGAACCTACATGCTACAAGCACTAGCTACAACCAGAAATTACAAGCAGAAATAGTTTTTCGAGACCTGATCTAGAACTAATAGTGAAATTGACACAATTTTATGCCAAATAAGGAGTCTCCACCAAATGGATTCCTTTTATGAAACAGCGGTATGAATTTCGTTCTTTACAATAATGTACAAACACCAAGTACATGGCAAGCTTCATACATTGCTAGGAGTACAAGCACCAGTATGTGCCAAAAACATCAGTATGTGATAAAAACATGCAACTAGCAGTACAAGCACTGTATTTCAACTCATATTATAATTTGCATCTAAGCTCTCAGATGCTGCAATCAGATGTATGATCCTCAGATGCTGTAATCAAAATTAGCGTAAGCTTCATACGACACAATGGAAAGAAGCTCTTCCATGCATTGCCCTCAGGAGCATGTAGTCACAGGCTGGAAGCATGTTTGATAGTTCACAAATCAGGACAAGGAGATACAAAATAACATAAATAAATATTGTCATCGGCCTTGACCAGACAAACACACTGAGAGGCACCCCTAACATATGCTTCGGGCCTTGCAAAGTAGAGACCAAGAGCATGAGGGAATGATCTTGGTGGAGGATACGATATTGGACTCGAATGTCCGATTGTATTGAGAATGGTGTCTCGCCCTACTTACAGGTGTTCGCCTTCTTCTTTTATTGGCAGGCTTGTCATACAGTCTATAGTGGACGAAAATGCTCTCCAAAAGGAGTAACCCTAGGGCAAGACGGTCGTAAATGACTTTGGCACCCTCACTATTTCCACTTTACCGGGACGCCAGAGTCATTTACTTATACAACTTGAGAGGAGGGACCAATGTGCCCTTCCACTGTCACACTAAAGTAGAGTTACAAGTGGGATTTACATAGTGCAGGCAGCTACAACCTGCCCCCTAGGAGAAGGATCCAATGATGCAAGTGGAATTTACATAGTGCAGGCAGCTACAACCTGCCCCCTAGGAGAAGGATCCAATGATGCTTATCCTAAAACCCAGTAGGCCTTACCATACTATTTGTCCCCCGAGCTTTCATGGATCCCAAGTTGATCCCACCGCTTTGCCGGGTTTGCACGCTAACCAAAGCATGCTTTCTTTGGTCCTTGCTTCGCCTATCATGATTGACGCCTCCATTTACTTCACGATCGATGAGGCGGTAGCACCGAAGGGCATTGCCCCACTCCGCCCTCCTCAACAATCATCTTTGCTTCGCCTTCCTTGCTCGGCTCCTTCAAGGCAGTGGTGGCGGTGTTGCCCTTGCCTCACTCCAATCTTGCTCTGCCTAGTCAAGCCCTTGATCACCATGTTGCAGGGGGTGGGTGTATTTTCCCTACAACAAATATAACTAGAAAGGCTCTTTGGCAAGAAGTAGAGAAGAGTATTGAGCCATCACCGTGAATATTGGAATCCATGGTCTTCTGAAGGCATCCAAATTCCAAAATCGAAGCCATCAAGCCAAAGATTAGGATTGTAGATAGCAGAGGGGATCCCAAAACAGACCGAGCAACGAAAGATAGCTCTGGGAGGATGGCGGCGCGGTGGCAATGGGAGGATGGCAACAAGTGGAATAGCATGGAAGGCTGCGCCGTGGCTATGATCGGGCCATGGGGAGGATGCTAGCATGGTGGCACGGGGAGGATGGCGGCGCGCTGAATAAAGTGGAGGGTGGCTTCGTGGCTAGGCTCAAACCGCGGGGAGACTACATGGGATAGAGGGCGGCACTAGGGCAGGCTTGGGGTAGAGGATGACTCGGTGGCGCGGCACAGGGTGGGGCGGCACAGTTAGGTTTTGGGTAAAGAGCAAGTAGAGAAGGAGAGAGATAGGAAACGGGGGGATCTTAGGTTGGGCGAGTCGCCTGGCCTAAACCGTGTAAGGGAGGGCTAATCAGAAGAGGGGAAAGAAAATTGCAGGGGATTTTGCACAAGATTCCATAAATGGGAGTGGGGGATTCCACTCTTGTGCATTGAAGCCATCTAACGGAGATGCAAGGGCCATAAATGTTGATTCGCATGTTTGCACCATATATTTCACCAATTGAATTTGGACCAACAAATTAGATAGCACACGCCACTCCAAATACACACCTGGTGTAGGACACATCACTTCATTGGGCCCACCATCTTTGGACTATGTGCTTGACCGACTTGAGGACCGACAGTAAAATTCACCATTCTATAAATCCCACCTGCCCGCCCTCATTGCCTTTTTGTCTCTATAGCCGCCACCACTAGCCTATCCCTCCAAACCACTGTTGGCACCAACCCATTCCTCTCCAAGCGCCTCCCTCTATGCCTTACGTCCTTATTAGACCTGATCATAGGCAGCCCGCCCTGACGGCCCACCTTGATTTTTTTAGGCCGGACCGGGCTTCAGCACCGGGCTGGGCTCGGACCCTAGTTGCCAGCCAGGAGTCAGGTTCGGCCTGGGTTAGCTCGGTCCGACAATTTGTATTAAATGCTTATGGCTAGGCTAGGCTCATGCTTAATCTTGGTGAGAAAAAATCGGGTCGGGCTAGGCTCAGTCTTGCATTCAGGTGACCAGGCTTTTTCAAGCCTGGCCTAAAGCCTGACTTGACCTGGCCCGGCAGATGATCAGGTCTGGTCCCTATGCCCTCCTCCCGTCCTCCGCCTGCTGCTCAACAGAAGCCTCTCGTGCCATTGGGGCATGGTAGTTGGTGACGAGGCAGTGGATGTTGGGCATGAACTTCATGTTTTGTGTTGTCTCTGCTAGCCAAAAAAAAAAGGTTTTCTTTTTCGTATCTCT
This sequence comes from Olyra latifolia, assembly GCA_036346145.1. NCBI lineage: Eukaryota > Viridiplantae > Streptophyta > Magnoliopsida > Poales > Poaceae > Olyra > Olyra latifolia. Next base: position 44,381,041 of record CM070528.1, on the reverse strand, counting down.
TTCCCTAATTTGTTGGCTTTGCCAACGAAATACCTGGGATTCTTGTAGTGTGTGTTCTAAAGTCTTCTAAGGCCATATAATTGAATATATATAATAAGATGGCTTAGCTGTTTACATGAAGGAAGATATATGGATCAAATTATTGTATGTCATTGCATAATCAGATAGCCACTTACGTGCCATCGCTTAGTCGCTTGCTCTTTATTTGCCATCGTAATTGCTCTAATATTGTCCTGTGTGTCATTTTTCAAAATTTATTCGGTTTTTTTAAGCTATGTAAACATATCAAAAAATTTTAAAAAATCACAGTATTATAGATATGTAATACTTTCAATCTATATATTTTTGGTATTTTTATGAAAGTTTTTATGCTAAATTTACAATTAAAAATGTTTTAAACAAAAAGGATTTATGTTAAAAACAAAACAAAAATTATAGATTCCAATTGTTCCATACTTAATAACTCTGTGTTTTTAAATTTTTTTGAAATGTTTACATAGTTTAAACAAAAAAGATAAGTTTTCGTCAATAGTACAAAGGACAATAATTGAGCAATTGCGATAGCTTAGAACAGAAGAGCATCTTAAGTGATGATATGTAAAGTATTACACAGCTCTCCAATAGCATGTAAGATATTTTTTCAAGATATATATGATTGAGTTTGCTATGACTGCTTGCTTCGATGTGTCTATTTAAAGCAGCCTGTGCTCGCAAAATGATCAAAATTAGAGTGAAAAGACTACTTTTATTGGAACAATCAAGCATCTGCTTTTCTTAAGAAAAGACTTATGCTGGGTGCTAGAACCTAAAATTACTTTTCTTTCTCCACCTATTAATTTGCGGCAACTTTTGTAAAAAGGCAATATGGTACAGAGAGAATATTAGCCGAAACATTAGAACAGATCCATTTCACCAACCTTATCTACACAACATAATTATGAAGCATCATATTCAGTGGCCTAATTACTAGTGATTAATTTTCCAAAAGAACTTTTATTAATTCTGTGCCCACTGATCAGACGATGGTGCAAGCGTTGGGATTCTCCTCGCTGAAGATGGTGGTCAGCCGGTTGGCGTCTGTGGCGATGCTGTAGATGCCCTCGCGCACCGGCGTCGGGTAGCACCACCGGTACTCGCCGGAGAAGTACTCGTACCGCCGCGGCGTGCCCCCGGCGCCCAGCATCTCCCACCGCGTCAGCGGCGACGGTGCGTACCTGCCATAGCCGTACAGGTACCCGTGTCCATGCGCAGCCGGGGAGTACGGCTCGGCGCCGGCGGGCTGGTGGTGGGCGTGGCCGCTCCCTGCGGCGGCGGTGCTCGTCCCTTCCGGCGCGTGCTGGAGAATATGCGCGACGTGCGGCGGTGGCGCCGGCCCGTCCTGCGTGAACCGGACGCGCTTGGACTTCTTTTTCTTGCGGGGTTTGCCGCCTGCTCGCAGCGAGCTGGCGGCGGCGAACGGTGCACCGGGCAGGACCGCGTAAGCTTGCGCTGGCTCCGGTGGGGCGGTGTGGGTGTAAGCGGGGCGGTGGCTGGCGGTGTTGGTGACGGTGACGGTGCGTGCGGTCGGACGCGAGTAGGAGAAGTCCATCCTCTCTTTCCTCGTCCGTGCATCGCGCCCTAAGAGAAGTCGCAGAAAACAAATACAATGAACTCGCAACAAAAACTTGTAAGTTGTGAAACTCAGTTTGAAATTGTCGTAAGATTGAGAGTTGAAATTGTTGGTACATGAAGAATATACGGAAGCCAAGAAACGCGAGACAGCAAGCTAATTCATCCAAGGCAACCTGTCCTGTTTTACCCGGCCGTGAGAGTGTGATGCGCGGCACCAGAGCGGCAGAACTAGCGACAAGTATCATGTATGTGAGATTCAAGCCAAGCCTAATACTGATTAGTCCAAAGGTCAAAACTCCCGGTAAATACACTTCATCATCATTCATTAATTAGCGATGCTCTGTAGCGCATGTCGAGACATAAAGGAAAGATATATAGAGGGATCCAACCAATTAGGAATGTAACAATATGACACAGCTCGCAACAGATATACCCAAGTATGAAGAGCTTATAATTTGACATATATATACCCACCAATTCAAGCCTGGATAAGTATCAAGCTAGGTAGGTAATAACTTATAAACAAGTGCATGTGTTTATATACGCACCGTTGCACTTCGTGATGACTCTAGATATCATCCTCCCCAACGGACAGCAGCCCATTCGCCTCTGCGCCGCCGCCTCCATCTCTCCCCATCGCTCATCTGTATATATCTCCTCTGAGTGCATGCCTGTGTGAACTTGACGACTGCTCGCTGCAGCTCTGTGGTCCAAACGAGTGAGAAATGAATAGTCTTTTGAGCTGTAGAATCCCCGATATTTTCTGCTGATCGGTTGGTGTAGCAGCTGAAGTTATGCGGGTGAAAAAGAGAATCGAATAACGATGGGCTCCTACACGGCGCGCTGGCTACACACCCATGGATGCATCGGCCACAAGCTGAAGCTGCATGCATTGTCCAGGCTCAGGGAGTGAAAGGCGATCGATGAGCATCTGCGCGCGGGAGAAGCGTAAAGCGCGGTATGGTCCCTTGTTTTGGCGCGCATGCAGTATTTGAGCAGACGGCCGAGTTCGCAGCGAGTCATGAGTGGCGTCAGAATATATGCTCCTTCGATGGGGAGAAACGTCAATTTCAAAGGAGAAAAGCACCTTTATTTGCAAGGATACCTGTTCGATCAGGCTGGTCCGAATTCCACAAGTGATCGTTGAGTGTGGTGTCCGCGGAAATTTTGAGCTAGCCGGACTGAGGGCGTGGAGCCATCTGCGCCGGATCCGCGCCAGACCTCGGGTTGCTGACGGCGAGATTCAAGGAGGCTTGGAGGTGGAGCTGCCAGTATGGATCTGGATGGAGCTCGGATGCCGGAGCGACGGTCCAGAGGAAGGAAAAAGAAGAGGTGAAGGTGGCAGGCCGGCGCTGGCAAGCCTGTGCCGGAGAGAAAGGGTGAGGGAAGGAAGAACATGACGGGGGGCACCGGAGTCATTTCGTGTGCCTATCAAGTGCAAAAAAACTTTAAAATGATTTAATGTGCCCAAAATGCCAAAGAAACAAGGTGCAGAGCTGAGGAGTGATATTTTAATGAAGCACATTTTATGATACCAAATGCATGAAGCCCATTTTAAAGAGCGGTAGAATGTCAATTTTTCTTTTTATTAATGGCTCCGTAAGAAAAACAACAGCCAAAAAAATTAGGGTGCATTTTAGGATGGACACGCCATACAGAAATTTAAAGTTATAGGATGATAAAAAAATGAATCCGAGATTCGAGAAGAGGACAATACTACAGGAATAAGGAAATTATTACGCCAAATATCTCAAAAACCCCAAGTCTGATATCTGTCACCGAACCCTTATCCGTTCGGGTCATCATAGGCTTGATTTGAGCAATTTTTCATGCTTTAAATGAGCCTAGCCCAAATTTGAACTTAAAATTGCGAGTTTTGTTGGAACCTACTTAGGCCTTTTGTTTGTTTGTGGCTAAAGTCATATTTTACCAAGCCTATAAGAGCTGAACTGGAGCCTACTCAAGCTTTTTCCAAGATGAGCTCACGCTACCTACCAAGTACTCCCTCCGTTGAGATTTATAGGGCGTATTAGAGATGGGCTCCAAAACCAAGGGCAATGGTCAAATTACAAATTTACCCCTAAACTTAATTAGTGGAGGAGACAATTAATGCTTCAAATGAACTTAATCACATGCATGCATGCATGCTTTAAATGAGGGTACTATAGGAAAGATCTCACTAAAATAACGTTGGAAATTGTGTGCGCTCTATATTAAACAACAAATCCAAATCTATAATACGTCCTATAAATTCCAACAGAGGGAGTATTAAAATTATGGACGATCCATCTTTTGGGCATGTTCGTTTACAGGGACATACTGTTTGTCGGTAAAGACGTCCACAAACTATCAGTTGGCAAAGAAAACTATAATGATAAGAGTTACCTAGGGACAATATACTGTATTATGGTGTACTAGAGTGTGCCATGATATATCAAAATGTGTTATGGTGTGTCATATGAAGTTTTCAATTTACCATGGTATGGCAGGGTAAAACATACAGTTTCAAAGTATATCATGGTGCGCCAAGTGTATCTGCTCATTGTGTGTCATGGTGTTTCAGAGTATACCAGTGTTTTATGGTATTTCCCTAGAACGAAACCATAGTGTTATAGGGTGTGTCATGGAATTTTAGATTATATCATAATGTGCCAAACATATCACTTATTTTGTGTCTGAGTGTTTTCACCAGAGCGACATGTGTTTCAGAGTGTAATATATTATACCATAGTGTGCTACTCATGGTGTGTCATGAAGTTTTAGATTAATTGTACCATGGTGTGAAGTGTGTAATAGAATTTTGAGAGTGTACTAGAGTGTAATAAGTATACCTACTCATGGAGTCATGGTCTTTTTAGTGTGTCATTGTGTGTCAATGTGAATAAAGGGCGCGGGTGCATGGACTGTCTAATTGGTAGTCCGTTGCTTCTCGCTTCGATCCAACTAGTATCTAGACATTTGCGCTCACTAAACGACGCTAATGGAACAAACCAGCGATGCAGAAATTTTGGTTGGATACACGATCGGGACCTATAGCATTGGTTGCTCACGGAACGGCGTTACTTTCAAAATAATTGGGCCACCCATTTCTCCTCCAATTCCTCTGGCTCTGGTTCATACCTCAGACCAGCCTATAGGCCCATCCAAGTCCCTCTTCTAGTCTTCTAATCTTCTTCCACACTCTCCAAGTCTTCTTTCACGCAACCAGTCTCCAATCTCCCTCTCCTCTCCAATTCTCCTCCCCAGGGCAGCACCATCCAGCGTGCTCTTCTCCATCTCCTCCTTCCCAGCACGCACCGAGGTTGGCACCCCACGTACAGTTCCCTCTTTCTCTCCCTCATTTCTCTCTCTCTCTCTCTATTCTCCAAATTTGTGCACAACGGTGTCAAATAGTTGGTTCCTCTCTCTCTATTCTCCAGATCTACGCATGGAGGAGTCAAATTGGCTGCCCGTCGGCAATGGCAATGTGGCAGTGGCGGGCTCGCCGGGGCTAGGTTTGAAGCCTGCCTTGCAATTTGCATGGATAGGATGTTGGATCCCTATCCCGTCGGAGTCAAGGAAACGATATATACTGGTTCCTACTATTTCTGATAGTGATAGGCTATCAGTTAGGAAATCTATAAAATTTAGGGACAATCTATCTGTCGGAAATGATTGGCTATGGTGACAGGCAATATTTCAGGGTATCTCTTCGATTCATAGTCTATCGGGACAAGTGACAAATCCTAGCTCAAGCACTCTTCAGGAAGAAAGGGTGCCAAACTAAAAATTAAATGGTTTTTGGTACCCTCTCTCATTTCAACTATTTCTCCATTGCAACAACTCACTCGCTTTCTTTCCTATTTGCCGCATCGATCCCGACCTTTGCCCTCGCTACATAAATATTCCTAGCCAATATGAAGTCGTCACAATCCCTGCCCTTAATCCTGCCTCCCGCCCAATATGATGTTGTTACAATAATTCCTGGAAAATCTCAGAGACCCACCATATGGAAGGGGTTGTGGAACTATTTAATATCATATTACTAGTTTGGTTTAACCATGGCTGGCTTTGCCGATGCACTAAGGAGCTATTTGGTTGCCTGGATTTGGCACAGCCAGGCTAAGCCCATGCACTTGCTGTCTGTTTGGATGGCTGCACACATAGTGGAGCCTAGCCAGGAGGGTGCAAAATCACTGTACCAGCCAAGCCTGCGGGAAACCAGAAATCTGGTCGTTTCCCACAGGCCAAGCTCGCGCGAGCCACATGCGCTATACACGGCAGGCTGGAACCAACCACTAACAAGAAACAAAACAGTTTCTTTTAAACTTTCAAAAATATTTTAAAATTCAAATGACATCCAAATTCAATGAAACAAAAAAAATGGAACCGTAGGTTCAAGTTCTTAAAAAATTTTAAAATTTTAAATATTTTATTTTTATTTTTGAATTTATTGATTTTCTAGTATTTTTTAATTTTAATTTTTATTATTGAATTTATTTTCATTCCAGTATTTGTTTGTTTGAATTTTTATTTTCGTTTTAGTATTTGGTTTTGATTTCCTAGTGCAGCAACCAAACAATATCTCTGTGTAGCCTGTCCAATCTCATACAACCATCCAAACAACATCCCCTTAAATCATCTCAGCCTGGCTCCCATCAGCTTGGATGAGCTCATACGGCAACCAAACAGGCTCTAAGGCTAGAGAAATTTACCGGTGTGCATTTTAAAAGACGGCAGGTCAAGACCACTTTGTGGCATACTGCTATGAACGTCTACTTGGTCGCTGCTGGAAAACCTGAAGAAACTCTTACCCTTGAATAGGAGAAAGCGTTCAAGAATACTACCACACTCAGTGTTCTTGCCATTCGTCTTTTGTGATGTGTACATGCACATAGAAGACACAAAGGAACTATGGGATGCATTGAGTACCAAATTCGGTGCATCCGATGCTGGCAATGAACTGTATATCATGGAGTAGTATCACGACTACAAGATGGCTGATAACCGTTGTTTAATCGAGCAGGTCAATGAAATATAATACATTATAAAGGAACTCGAACTCCTTAAATGTGCATTATCCAACAAATTTGTGGCTGGGGCATTATTGCCAAATTACCTTCTTCGTGGAGGAATTTTGCCACCGCTACGAAACATAAGAGACAATAAATCTTCGTTGAGAGTCTAATCGCGTCTCTAGATGTCGAGGAGAAAGCTCGAGCTAAGGATGCACTTGTGAGAGGAGGTGAGCAACACTCAAGCACTAATGTGATGCAATAGTCCTCTCACAGCAAGAACAAAGGAAAAAAACAAAGCCAAATAGACCACAAATTTCAAGAAAAAGATGAACAAAGATGACATGCATTGCTACGTATGTGGTGAGATTGGATAGTGGGCTAAGAAGTATCTAAGCCACAAAGGTAGAAAGGTTGAACAAGGACAGAACTCAAAATATGTCAACATGACCATTGGCAATAACGAAGATGGAGCATTTGGGTATGATAATCTACCCACTGTTCTTTCAGTGAGAGTCCCTTGATTAGTTGATTGATACTAGTACTAATGTGCATGTGTGTGCCGATATTCAGTGTTCTCTTCTTATCAGGTCACCTAGGATTCCTCCGTCCTAATGGGAAATGGGTCACATGTCTCTATTCATGTTGTTAGCACGGTGGATGTGACATCCCAATAAAATTGTTCTGTCACCTTATTTAAAATTTAATAATTATTAATTAAAACCCTTTCCCTATAATATGCTGTAGATCTGTTTATTAGGAGAACCCTTAGGAAATCCTAAAAACCATTAGAGGCTTGTTCAATTTGTGAGAGTATTTTTAAGTGGACCCTAAGACCCTATAGAAACCCTGTGCCAATTCTCAGCCCAACCCAAACTTATTTTCCTATTATTTCATTTATTGGAATAGTGGGAAAAACTCTTTCGAAAAATCTAGAAAATTACCCTGGCCGAGATAAATCACCAAATTCGTGGGGAGAGATCTCTAGTATGTATAGAAGCTATCCCCCAAGTTTCACCCCAATCCCAAAACGAAGTATCCTTATTTCATGCAAACGAAATCCGGGATATACACCGAATTTCAAATTCCTTCATGCCCAAGCTTATCCCTACATCCCTAGGACCCTATAGATACCCCTAAACCCCTCTGGTCGTGTGCACGTAGTCCAAGACACCGCTGGAAGCCCTAAGCCCTAACTATCTAAGTGAGCCGAGAGAGAATTCGGGGAGAGATCGAGATCGGGCGCAAGGCTCGACAATCGGATCTAAGGACGTCCTAGAGGACTCAAAGACAAAGCTAAGGAGTCCAAGGTCACGGGATTTGGTCGAGCATCGACGGAGAATTTCAACACCGAAGGAGCTCGCCGGAGTTCGGGTTGCGTTGCCGCCTCTACTTTGAGCTCACCACCGCCGTCTCTGTTGGCCGCCAGGCAGTGCTATCGCCGCCACGAGGTGCGCCTCGTCATCCTCTCTCCTTGCCCTCTATCAGAACCCACCTCCCTTCTCTGGATCGCCGGCCACTGCCGCTTTTGCACCCGCAGGCTACCGCCGTCGCCATGGGCGCCGCCACCACCTACCCGAGCCTCCCCGTCTGTTTGAGCCGCCCCGAGACCAATTGAGCGCACCACCGCCTCCCATTAGCCACTATAACCCCTCCACCACATCCAATTTCCCCCGCCGTCGACCGGAGCGCCGCCGCACCCGAGCCCTAGCTCCGCCGCCGCTTATCCACGCCGCGCCGTCGCCTTGGTCGCCGCCGGCCAAATCCGCCGCCACCATCGTCTTCCCTGGGTCGGCCTCATGCCTCCTGACCCATCCGCCATCGCTGCCGATCACCGGAGTATCCGCGCCACCGCCTCCCGCCGCCAACGCCGCCGCCATCGCCATCGGGGCCGGAATGGGACCACCCGGACCCGAAACGGACGCCCCCGTCCCTTTTTGGTCTCTCTGTCATGTGGGCCCCGTGGATTGGATCGACCCGAACCGGACGAACCCGTCCCGTCCTCCTTCCCCTCTCCCTTCCCTCGCCGACAGGTGGACCCCATGTGTAAGACCATCCCGATCCGATCTGGACCAAGCCGTCCCGATCCGGTCCACTCGGTCCCTTGTTCCCTCTCATTGACGTGTGGGCCCGCAGGACCACCCGTCCCAAGCCAGACCAAGCAGTCCCTCTCCTTCTTGGGCCGGCCCACTTCACCCCGCGCCCGGACCGAACCGCTCAGTAGCCCGAGCCGGCCCAGTTTGAGCCCATGATCATGAACAGTGATAATTTCTATTTTCTAGTGTTTTTCCAATAATCCAAAACTTCCAAGATTTCTCTAGAGAGAACCATAGATCCAATTTGAGTGATTCAAAAACCTAAATTCATCTAAAACCCGTAGGAATTTTATATATTTTTAGGAGGAGCCACTTTTATAGGATAATATATTAATCCTTACACTTGGCCCACCAACTAGTGTTGACCTATTAATCCTAAACTTCCCCGAATTTTAGAAAATTCATCCGAACTCCGATTTAGATGATTCCAGAGCCTAAAAATCACAAAAATTCCCTAGAATTTTATATATTTTTATCATACTATTTTCTCTGTGTTTGTTATTTATTTCTGTTTTCTTTCGTTTACACATAGATCCAACATGTACCTGCTGTCCGGGAGACGTTTCGGAGCCGTTCGAAGGAGGAAATCCAGATCCAAACTTCTTCAAAGGCAAGCTAGATTCATATTGAATTCCTAGTTTGCTAATTTTTAATTATTTCATGTTTACTTAACTTGCATGCTTTAATTATCATCATATGGGTCAGTTTGTTTCGATTTCATATTAGTGCTCTGCTGATATGACGTATCCTCCCATTGTTAGTCCATTTTGGTACTGTTTTACTATCCTATCCTTGTGTAGATGCTTAGCCTTGCTTGTGGGGTTGGTAGTTGATATGTTTCATTCATTATTAAACCTGTATCCGTGAAGTTCGACTTCGTGGTGTTGTTTTTGGATAAACCTAATCAACTAAAATCAACGTAGTGTGTGTTGATTTGAGTAGACCCAGAAGAGGCGGAATTTGGGCTTGTGGTTGAGACGTGTAGGTCTCCTCTGTCATATAAGGACCGTATACTTGTGACTACCATACCGAACTCGAACTGCAAATGCACCACTTGTGCCTTCGCCCCGACAGATTAGTTGTGGAAGCTTGTTTCCACTTGTATCAGAGTGGACGGACGTGATTCATGATCACCGGTTCGAATGGCTTAAATAGGGCTAACCTCATGCGTGCGCTATCGAGGTCTAGTGAAGGAGTGCGATGACTGTCTTTTGGTCAAGTGTCTTGTATGGGGCGAAAACAAAGAAAGGGTACATGTAACAGCCCAAAGTTATGATAATATTTTGAAAACACTTCTGTACCATTGCATAAGCTATGACGTTTCCCGTAAAATTTCTATGTGACAAACACAAATTTCTAGATTTCAAAGGCCATTAGAAATTTGATTGGTTCTAATTAAATTTTAAAATCACCAAATAGCTAATTAACAAATCTTACTTAGGAATTTATTATTTATAGCAAAATTTAGGAAATGTTGGAATAAAAGTTCAAATAGATCTTAAATGGGGAATATGTTTTCATGTTCATAAAACATCCATACACATATATATATATATGAATATATGTATATGTATATATGTACACACATAATCACACAAGCCTAAATATGTTAAATTGCTCTAAAAATCCCAGGAAAAATCCATAGATTAGTTTAAACCCTAATAGAGAGTTTGACTCAGATGTTGACCAATTTGACCCTGGTAGGGCCCACATGGCAGCTTCCTATTCCTTTCTGCCCTTGTGGGCATTTGGTCAACGCTGGCCGCCACCGCCGACCTTCCACCCCGGCTCAACCATCACTCCCGCCCGAATCTCTCGGGAAGATCTTCAATTGGCGGCTTGTGTGTGTCGCTGGACCTGTGGACCCCACCTCCGACCATGACGCGACGCTGCCATCGCCGCCATTGCGGCTCTTTCATGCGGACGACTTGCCGTCTTGTCGGCGGCGGCTCGCGTGGAGTTCCAGCACCGCCCACCTTGCCCAATGGCCGACTTGGTCGCGCCATCGATGCCCCCGCACCGCCGCGTCTCCGGTGGCAATGCCGCCCGAAGCAAGCCATCTCGCCGCCGGCCAGACATTCGCCGCCACAACAAGCCACCGCCTTGCCTAGCCAATGAGCACTAGAGCTCCTCTGTGGACCGTCTCACATCTTCGCGCGACCGCTGGTCAAGAGCCGAGCTCGGACCGAGCTTATATGCCACCGCGCCACATCGGCCGTTTTCTCCCTCTTTTCACTCTCACGTCGCCGGCCCAAACCAGACCTCCTAGTCTCCACATTGTCTCGCGTTTGCTTCGCCATGACCTCGTGAAGCTCCCTGCCCGAAGGAATTGGTGCGAGTCATCCCGAGCTCGTCGAACGCTTATCGCCACCGCCGACCGCCCGGTTCTTCCTTGCTTTCGGACCTGCGACGGACGCGCCGATCATCATCTCTGGTGAGCTTGGCGGCAAGCCCTTGCTCGGTGAGCCGCTGCCTTCCCTCACACCGTGCTCCCTCTTTTGGCCCAGGCTTCACGGTCTTCCCAAAGATCTTGAGCGCGCCGCCTTCCTTTGCTCGGACTGCACGGGACGCGCCGATCATCATCTCTGGTGAGCCGCGGCAAGCCCTTGCTCGGTGAGCCGCTGTCTTCCCTCACACCGTGCTCCCTCTTTTGGCCCAGGCTTCGCCGGTCTTCCCCAAAGATCTTGAGCGCGCCGCCTTCCTTGCTCGGACCCGCACGTGGGACGCACCGATCCAACCGTGCCCCGACTACCTTTTTGCTCGGTAGCACCCACTAACCCCCGTGATAGCTCATGCGCGCGCTATTTTCCATAAGCTCGACCCTAGGTCATTTACTCATGTCCGCCGGTAGCGGTTCGCCGCCGGGCATGGCTCGCCGCGTCCGGCCGTTTTCGCCTCGACAAGGGCACCCCTAGATGCGCGTTAGCTCACCGATTCCACCGAACCCAAGAACGCCCCAAACGGTGCACCCTAGCTCCGGTTAGCCGTCGGATAAGCCTCGCCGCGGCGAAGCGCCACGGAGGAAGACGATGACGGCGAGCCGTCCGTCTGCGCGCTTAAGATCCGTGCGGCTTCACCGTGTGTGGTCGCCGACAGTGGGCCCATTTGTCGGCCTTCATGGATTTAAAACTCCCGCGGCTTCTTCACGTTGCCGACATGTGGGCCCTCGGTCCCACATGTCGAGTAAGTGGAGGCGCCTATGACCCCAGCGCCTTCACTCATGAAGAGTTAAGCCTTCGGCACGTCTTCGACGTGGTTGGCTTTGGCCATGAAGTTAGCGGCCGGCCCAAGATTGTTCACCCTTTTTCCCAGATTTTATAAATAAAACAAAGACAAGTAAATAGAAACGATTTATTTAAAATAGGTAGATATCATTAAAACTTCGGAAAAATTAGGGTAAATACTAGAGCTTGTGTTGGATTTAATAAAAATAGTACCTCACACAAAGAATCGAACACGGTTCCTAGATTAAATCCATTAAGCTTATTTTAGGTATTAATTCATATAAAAATAAGAAAAATAGAATGTTGTGTATTAAAATAGATTAACAATTAAGTTAAACATAAGAAAATCATGGATGCCGATAAATGACTTTTTGGACCTAGGTGAATATAGTATAACCTATAATATGTTTCCTAATTACATGTTAACTCAATATTGGTATAATTAGGAAACATGAATAACTAGCTACATGTATCATGTTAACATATTCTAACTATTTAAAGTACTTTAAAAGACGATAAAACCATATTTTGTCCTATTGGGTTAATTAGGGTAGAAATTTCATTACACATATATATACATGTATCATGTGCATCATCTCACAAGCACTTCGGCCATTCCGCTATGATTCATTATTTAGAAGGATCATGGAACTTTCTCGATATATATATATATATATATGGATTCATGTAGATAGTTAAACATAGGAATCAGTAAATGAGCGAATCGAAGCGACCTCGATTGCATTTCATGCATCATTCTTTTCTTCGCCGCATCGTGTTTATGATGAATTGTTGATTCTCCGCTTAGACGTAGAGGATCCGGAAACACTGCTCGAGGACTCCGCACAAGACCGGACTTCAATTCCCAAGGCGAGTTAATATCTACCCTCAAAGGAGTTTGCTTTTACTAGGAGAATCTCGATTTTCCTAGTGCGAAGTTAATACTTAACCTTAATAGTGTTGCTTTTACTAGGAGAGTATCGCTTTCCTAGTGCAAGTTAACATCCAATAATATCATATTGAATCCTGATTTCTAAAGCATTTATTTTACAAGATAAACCGCATGCCCTTTTAAGTACTTATGCCTATTTGTTCAATCATGATATATCATGCCATTTATTTACTTGCTATCAATTTACCATGATGATGTTGCCTTGAATTAATCATCGTCATTTGGCTTGCTATTGATCGCTTTGATGATCACCCTTGGTAGCCTGGTTAATTTAAATAATCTGATTTAGACTCCTAAGTCTTGGTTAAAATCTTGCTTAGACATTGCTCAGGTCCAACTATAAATTTTAGGCTTAGAATTGCCTCGGAGCGGTGAACCGACATTCACCGGACATGATCACACAAAGAATATGGTTAATTGAATTTGGGCTGGCATGCCGGTGTGTGTATATGGTTGTGATGTCTTTGAATGCGATTGGGTCCGGCATTGGGTAAGAGATGAAGTAGCTGGGCTACGTGATTTGAGGAAGCTAATCGCCCACATACGTAGTGCATGGAAGAGGAGCGCGGCGAGATCCGCGTAATGCCGTGCGCTGCCCCAAAAGGAGGGTTCCGCCACATCGTGTGATTCACACGGAGGTGCGAGTTAGTCAAGAAGGAAGTGCATAAGGGTGAGGCCCTTAGTGGATCGGTGGGCTGAATCAAGGATTCCTGCACGGGTGCATCGAGGATGCACAGCAGACGCCATCGACTATCCGCTGCATGCGGAGATAGTTCCTAACACCACAACGCGCCGGCCATCGCGCGGTAGTGCAAGTAGTGGGGATTCAGGGGTAGTTACGACCTGCGGGCGTACCCTGTCTGCCGCCATGCTTGAGGTGAAGACAATTTCATGTCGTCATCCGAGGATGATCTAGGTCCATTCTTACAGAGAGCCGTGAGTCTAGCGTGGGTCGGCAGCCCAGCTAGGACGAGACCGGGTACTTTGCTGGGGAATGTGATCCACAACGAGTGCGCCACACTCGGAAGATGATGGCGGGAGTGGGAAGAGAACGTTTGGCAGAGTGCTTGGAAACTGCCATGGGATTGGTTGTGCATTGAAAAGGAAATATGATAAATAATCAATTTGACAGGGAATTTGGTTAAACTGCTAAGTTATAGGCTTTCATTTCCAAAACTGGCTTTCATGCAAATAAATAAACCCAGCCTTTCCTTTGAAACCTCTATCACTAAATGCATTGGGTTGGTGTTAGCTCGCCGGTGTTTGGATGACACCGACCTCGCATAAATATCTATCTTTAGACATGGAGGAGCCCGTCGAGGAAGATGCCTACGATTGTCATGAGGAAGGAGATCCTCGACTGTGACCAGGAGTAGTTGCTTAAGATAGGGTTTAGTCGTTCCACCGATCGTGTGTGGTTACACATTTCTTGGTGTGATTTTGTTATTCTTTTGAACTTGCAAGTTGCCTTTTGGGAGATTTCCGCTACTCGATGAACTTTGGTCTCAGAATTAAGGCTTAAATGCCGTTTGCTACTAATGCGATCGGATGATCGCTGTTATGTAATATTTGGACACCGATGTATGAAATGATTCCGGTGTGTAACTCTTGCACTAGCCTCATCGATCCAGGGCCTAGTGCAGTCCGACCGTTCTCGCTAGGTAAGCCGAGAAGGGCGCGACAAGAGCCGGTATCGAGCATACTGAGGAACCCTAAACCTGCCGCTAGCCAAGGATTGCGATAGTTTATATAAAATATTTTTCCAAAACTGCTCTTGTATATCTTGTCTTTTAACTTTCACAACTATACTATTTCTTACTTAAAGGAATTCTTCTTTCGCTTTTGTAGATGGATGAGCGGGTTTCCCACGCTTTTCTCTCCGAGCGTGCTACCCTCGATTCTGACGACCCTTTGCACGCCACCAGATGGTTCTTGTCCTCCGCCGGTTGCCGGACTTCACGTGCTTTAACGACCGCCCTTGCTACTCGGAGGCTCGTTCGCACCTGCCCGCTTAGGGTACATTGTAGAGGTTCGAGTCTACTACCACCACTGGACACTGATGGCCCACAGCTCTGAGGCGGAGACGGCCGGGACCACTTGCACTGCTATCGATGATGCGGCAAGATTGGCGTCACGGGGCTACAGGAGAGGTACCACGACGACTTGGAGGGCACTTCTTTCGCCCGACCTTCCTTTCAGCACTTCGCACTTCTCCCAGGCTTTACCAGTGCCCCGCCTTCACTGAGGGACCACTTGGAGAGGGTTGCGCGCCTTCTCCAGGGCGCGGAGACAGACCGTGACAGCGCTCTTGAGGAGATCGGCTTCCTCCGCTACTCTCTTCAGACAGCAGACAACCGCTCATGGTGGTCGGACGGCGTCTTCACCACTACGTCAGCAGTCTGACGATGAGTAGACGCCAAAGGGACTCCGCACTTGCCCAGTTGGCGCGACAGCAGGCGAGGGACCCTTCCCTTTCCCCTCCGGGTCCTCAGTTTCCTCCACCTGAGTACCCTAACCGCCGCACTACCATGCGGAAACGGGGTCTTCCTCCTAGTGCCTTGGTGGGGATTCCTCGTCACGACACTTCCTCACGACCTCTTTGTCATCCGCAGAGTACTCTTCTCGACTCGGAGACCTCCGTGGACCTACTTGTTCCCCGGTTGAGCCACCTCGCTGTTGTTCTTCAGTGCCTTCTCACGATCGCTAGAGGACTTCCTGGCTACTTCCACCCGCTACCCAGTTGGGAGACCGGTGATAGTTTACACTCGTCGTCCCCGCCCTTGAGTAGCTAGTTAGCTTGACAGACTGACTTAGATCGGAAATGTGTCTTTTGTTTCGCCATAGTAGATGATTGGCGACTTGTATCCGTGTCAGGATAATTGTACTTTTGTGGTATGATGTAAAACTGATTTGACTATTGCCGCTTTTGGGTATCTTAAATGACAAGCGTTTCGTGGCTGCATTTATTCGATTTCTTTGATATTGGCCTCATGCATGCATATTTAGCTATAATGTTAAGGATCCCGTCATGCAGATGGTACGTGGTCGTGGAGTGCCCGTGGCCAAGGCGAGATCTAGGGCATGTGCCGCCAGGTGGCCAAGGAGCTGGCCAAGCCCGTGGTCTTGCTGCAGCCTAGAGGTCGTGGTCATGATCGAGGCCGAGGTAATCTACCTCCTCCTCCGGCAGAGACCCAACCATGGCCCGTGTCTTAGCTTATCAAGCACGATGTTGGGTCAAGTATCGTTCAACCAAAGAAAGTGACAGAATCGAAATGAGGATCCAAACATCTTTGCCTTTATGCGAACCAATCCCCCTACCTTCGCGCAAGCTACCGATCCCATGGAAGCGAGAAGACCGGTTACGACCGTGACCAAGAACCCGAGTTGATCGATGTCCGAAATGGAGAAAGTGCGGTTGGCCTCCCACCGCTAGTAGGACCCGCAGTGTGTGGTGGGATAATTATGTCGCCACCCGGCCAGTGTGGATGAAGAAGAAATGGAAGAAAATGAACTCGCTGAAGATGGAGATGCCGACGAAGCTCAACAAGCCGATAATCTTTGAAGTGCCGCCTTATGTTCCCCCAGACCAAGGATTCATTCCATGGGAAGAATTTGTCACTGCTTTCAGAAATTTTCACATACCCATAGGAATCACCAGGATGAAGAAGTATGAGTTCCGCAGACTCTCTCAAGGGACGATGACAATTTCTGAATATCTTACTAAGTTCAATGAGCTTGCAAGATATGCCCCCCAAGACATCCACAATGAAGCCGAAAAGATAGATTGGTTCCTAGAAGGGATGGATTTTCGGTATAAATCCCGCCTTAGGATTTTGGAGTATCAAAACTTCCACCAGTTAGTCAACAAGGCCTTGGTGTTGGAAAGGGACTTGAAGGGCGAGGATCTTCGCGAAGCGAAGATGGTGAATGTACGGTCGCGGGTCGAGCCAGAGGACAATTCAAACCTCAACCTCCTCAGAGAGCCGACAAGAATCTTCCATGTTCAACCGAGGATATGCTATGAGGGTGGGCGCGGTCTTTGGAATCTCGGTTTTCGTACTCAAGCACCAATCGCTCCCGCAATGCACCAGCACCCAAAATAGGATGACAGTAATCGCTACCTATGCCACCACCGACACTATGCCGCCAACGCCCTAGTCGAATCGCGCAAAACCTCAAGGGAATGTTGTGTAGGGTCGTGGCGGAGGTCGCCCACCGCAGAATCAAGCTCAAGGTATGGGACGTGGGAGACTCAACAATATCTTGCAGTATAAAGACAAGAAGATGAAGGAGTACTTGTGGGTACGTTTGGACTTCACGACTCCCAAGACAAGTTTTATTTGATTCGGTGCATCACATTCCTTTATTTCACAAGAATACGAGATAAGCACCAGCTACAAACCTTTCCTCTTAATAAGCCCTTCACCATTAGATCTCCTTGGGATACTTAAGGCCTATAGGTCCCGCAAATGGGTAGAAATAAGGAAGGAAAGAGTAGGATTCTATTTCGACCTAATGGTCATGTCCGGATTAGGAGTTGATGTCATAATCGGCATGGATTGGCTAAGACTCTATAAGGGAGTATTAGATTGCGCCAAGCGAGAAGTCGCTTGTAAAGGATGGTGTGTTTGAAAGAGTATGGAAGGTAGATGAACCCTACAGATGGGGTAGAGCCATCTGGTACCTCAAGGAAGACAACCCGAGTAAGGTAAAGGTAGTCCAAGAATATTTGGACGTATTCGGATGACTTACTCGACTACCGCCTCGACCGAGAGGTAGAGTTTGTTATAGAGTTAACACAGTACAATTTCAATCTACAAAACATATTTCAAGATGAACTCGGAAGAATTAGAAGAACTCAAGAAACAATCGGACGACTTATTAAGCAAGGGTTTGATCCGCCAAGCTCATCTGCTGGGGATCCCCGCCATGTTTGTGGATAAGAAGGATGGTGGACGAAGATTAGTGGTGGACTATAGGGCGTTGAACGCCGTCACTATTAAAAATAAGTATCCTCCGCCCAGATCGATGACTGTTTGACCAACTCCAAGGAGCTACACGTTTTCCAAGATCGACCTTCGATCTGGATACCATCAAGTAAAGGTGCGGAAGGATGATATACCCAAAACAGCCTTCACCACTCGGTATGGCCTGTTTGAATATTTGGTCATGTCTTTTGGGTTAACCAATGCACCGCCTATTTCATGAACCTCATGAATTTAATCCTAATGGAATACCTTGACAAGTTTGTTGTCGTCTTCATTGACGACATCCTTGTGTACTCCAAATCGGACGAAGAGCATGAGAAGCACCGAGAGCGGTGTTGATAAACTCAGAGAGCATAAGCTATATGCAAAATATAGCAAATGTGAATTTTGGATTAGTGATGTCGGTTTCTTGGGACATATTATATCTGCTTGAAGGAATTAAAGTGGACCCATCTAAGATAGACACGGTCATGAATTGGAAAACACTCGCCATCGTAAAGGAAATTCGCATTTTTAGGTGCGGCAGATATTATCGGCGTTTCATCGAAGGATTCTCAAAAATTTCCCGACCACTAACTCAGCTATTGAAAAAGGAAAGGAAGTTTGAATGGACCGAAGATTGTGAACTCGGCCTCGAAGCTTAAAACCCTTGACCACCACTCTGCTTTTGGCCACACCTAATATCGCCAAGAAGTTTGAAGTATCTTGTGACGCTTCCCGACAAGGATTAGGATGTGTATTGATGCAAGATGGCAAGGTTGTGGCGACGATCACGGCAGATTGCTAAGCACGAGGACAATTACCCAACCCATGACCTAGAACTTGCTGCCGTAGTTCATGCACTCAAGCTATGGAGACATTTTTTGATGGGAAAACAATGTGACATCTACACAGATCACAAAAGCCTAAAATACGTTTTCACCCAAGCCAACCTCAATATGAGGCAAAGAAGGTGGTTAGAGTTGATTAAAGATTACAACCTAAATATATTATACCACTGCAAGGCCAACGAGTGGCGATGCTCTAAGCGAAAGAACCAAGGCAACTTCCCGATGGTGATCCCAGAGAAGACATGAATACTCGGGAAGATACCTCCTCGAGCGACTCATCGAAGAATTGAATAAGTTATGCCGAATCTCGTAAAATCTGGAGAATTAGCCAACATCACGGTTCACCAGATCGATCGATCGTATCAAAGATAAGCAACAAGATCATCCCAGCACTTTAGGCTCAAGGACCGATGAATAGGGGTTTGAACAAAAATTGTTAGGACTAACAAGGAATTCTTTGGATGGAGAAGAGGATCTTTGTGCCTCACGACCCGAATTAAAGGAAGAAATCTTAAAAGAAGCACAC
Source organism: Olyra latifolia (assembly GCA_036346145.1). Classification (NCBI taxonomy): domain Eukaryota; kingdom Viridiplantae; phylum Streptophyta; class Magnoliopsida; order Poales; family Poaceae; genus Olyra; species Olyra latifolia. Next base: position 44,361,820 of record CM070528.1, on the reverse strand, counting down.
GAGTCACCGTTTTCCATGCACCTGGGATGTACAAAATGTACCAAGATCTGAAGGCAATCTTCGTGGCCCGAATGAAACGAGATGTAGCGAATATGTGGCCAAATGTAATACCTGCTGTTCGGTGAAGGCGTAACACCAACGCCCAGCAGGTTCTGCAACCAATCAAAATCCTGAATGGAAGTGGGATGAAGTGACCATGGACTTTATTATAGGACTTCCCGGTCTCAAGTGGACATGACTCTATATGGGTAATAGTAGACCGGTTGACCAAGGTAGCTCATTTTATCCCAGTCAAAACCACTCACAAGGGTAGCAAACTAGCGTAACTATTCATCGCATGGGATAGTAAGCCTTCATGGAGTTCCCAAGAGAATTATATCGATCGTGGATCACAGTTTACCTCAAAGTTTTGGGAAGAACTCCATAGTGCCTCGGGCACCAAATTGTCATTTAGCACAGCCTACCACCCTCAAACTGACGGACAAACGGAAAGGACTATTCGAACTCTAGAAGACATGCTTGAGCTTGTGCTTTGGAATTCCCAGCGAGAATGGGAAAAATGGTTACCTTATATGAATTTGCTTATAACAACAGATTATCAAAGCGATCGCAAATGTCACCTTTGAAGCTCTATACGGAAGAAAATGTAGGACCCTCTTTATTGGTCCGAGTCCGAGAAGGGCGGTATTTGGAAGGAACACCGCAAGAAGTCGAAGCAAAGGTCAAAACGATTAGGAAGCAATTGCTTGCCGCCCAATCCCGACAAAAGAGTTATCTTGACCATCGTCGGAGGGACCTATCTTTGAAGTTGGAGACTATGTGTATCTCAAGATCTCACCCTTCAAGGAACAAGAAGATTTCAAGTCAAGGAAAATTGGCCCCAAGGTTTGTGGGACCTTATCCGATCTTGTCTCGTAAGGGTATGGTCGCCATTTAACTTGACCTTCCCATGGAGTTGGGAGAAGTTCACAACGTGTTTCACGTGTCCCAACTCCGAAAGTGTTTGAGAAAACCTGAAGGAGAAGTAGTTCACCGTCACGACACCCTACAACCCAACTTGGGATATCAAGTCAAGCCTATTCAAATATTAGAGACTCAAGAAAAGAAGCTCAAGAATAAGACCATTCGACTTTGCAAGGTGCAATGGAGCAATCAATCCGGAGGACGACTTTCATGGGAACCAAGAGAAAATGCGCCAAGAATTCCCTACCTATTCGCTTCATAGAAATATCAATCTCGAGGTCGAGATTTGTTTTTAGGGGGGAGGGATTTGTAACAGCCCAAAGTTATGATAATATTTTGAAAACACTTCTGTACCATTGCATAAGCTATGACGTTTCCCGTAAAATTTCTATGTGACAAACACAAATTTCTAGATTTCAAAGGCCATTAGAAATTTGATTGGTTCTAATTAAATTTTAAAATCACCAAATAGCTAATTAACAAATCTTACTTAGGAATTTATTATTTATAGCAAAATTTAGGAAATGTTGGAATAAAAGTTCAAATAGATCTTAAATGGGGAATATGTTTTCATGTTCATAAAACATCCATACACATATATATATATATGAATATATGTATATGTATATATGTACACACATAATCACACAAGCCTAAATATGTTAAATTGCTCTAAAAATCCTGGGAAAAATCCATAGATTAGTTTAAACCCTAATAGAGAGTTTGACTCAGATGTTGACCAATTTGACCTGGTAGGGCCCACATGGCAGCTTCCTATTCCTTTTCGCCCTTGTGGGCATTTGGTCAACGCTCGCCGGCGCCGCCACCTTCCACCCCGGCTCAACCATCACTCCCTGCCCGAATCTCGGGAAGATCTTCAATTGGCGGCTTTGTGTGTCGCTCGACCTGTGGACCCCACCTCCGACCATGACGCGACGCTGCCATCGCCGCTGCTGCACTGCCGCCATGGACGACTTGTCGTCTTGTCGGCCGGCTCGCGTGGAGTTCCAGCACCGCCCACCTTGCCCAATGGCCGACTTGGTCGCGCTTATCGATGCCCCGCACCGCCGCGTCTCCGGCCGGCAATGCCGCCGAGCAAGCCATCTGCCGCCTGCCAGACATTCGCACAACAAGCCACCGCCAGCACTAGCTAATGAGCACTAGAGCTCCTCAGGACCGCCTCACATCTTCGCGATCGCTGGTCAAGAGCCGAGCTCGGACCGAGCTTATATGCCACCGCGCCACATCGGCCGTTTTCTCCCTCTTTTCACTCTCACGTCGCCAAACCCAAACCAGACCTCCTAGTCTCCACATTGTCTCGCTTGTTTCGCCATGACCTCGTGAAGCTCTGCCCAAGGAATTGGTGCGAGTCATCCCGAGCTCGTTGAACGCTTATCGCCACCGCCGACCGCCGGTTCTTCCTTTCGGACCTGACGGGACGCGCCGATCATCATCTCTCGTGAGCTTCGCGGCAAGCCCTTGCTCGGTGAGCCACTGCCTTCCCTCACACCGTGCTCCCTCTTTTGGCCCAGGCTTCACGGTCTTCCCAAAGATCTTGAGCGCGCCGCCTTCCTTTTCGGACCGCACGGGACGCGCCGATCATCATCTCTCGTGAGCTTCGCGGCAAGCCCTTGCTCGGTGAGCTCACCGCCTTCCCTCACACCGTGCTCCTCCTTGGCCCAGGCTTCACGGTCTTCCCAAAGATCTTGAGCGCGCCGCCTTCCTTGCTCGGACCCGACGTGGACGACCGATCCAACCGTGCCCCGACTACCTTTTTGCTCGGTAGCACCCACTAACCCCGTGATAGCTCATGCGCGCTTATTTTTCCATAAGCTCGACCCTAGGTCATTTACTCATGTCCGCCGGTAGCGGTTCCGCCGCCGGGCATGGCTCGCCGTCCGCCGCTTCGCCTCGACAAGGGCACCCCTAGATGCGCGTTAGCTCACCGATTCCACCGAACCCAAGAACGCCCCAAACGGTGCACCCTAGCTCCGGTTAGCCGTCGGATAAGCCTCGGCCGCGCGAAGCGCCGGCGGAGGAAGACGATGACGGCGAGCCGTCCGACCGCGCTTAAGATCCGTGCGGCTTCACCGTGTGTGGTCGCCGACAGTGGGCCCATTGTCGCCGCTCATCGGATTTAAAACTCCGCGGCTTCTTCCGTCGCCGACATGTGGGCCCTCGGTCCCACATGTCGAGGTAATGGAGGCGCCTTTATGACCCAAGCGCCTTTCACTCGCGAGTTAAGCCTTCGGCACGTCTTCGACGTGGTTGGCTCGGCCATGAAGTTAGCGGGCTACCAAAGATTGTTCACCCTTTTTCCCAGATTTTATAAATAAAACAAAGACAAGAATAGAAACGATTTATTTAAAATAGGTAGATATCATTAAAACTTCGGAAAAATTAGGTAAATACTAGAGCTTGTGTTGGATTTAATAAAAATAGTACCTCACACAAGAATAGAACACGGTTCCTAGATTAAATCCATTGCTTATTTTAGGTATTAATTCATATAAAAATAAGAAAAAATAGAATGTTGTGTATTAAAATAGATTAACAATTAAGTTAAACATAAGAAAATCATGGATGCCGATAAATGACTTTTTGGACCTAGGTGAATATAGTATAACCTATAATATGTTTCCTAATTACATGTTAACTCAATATTGGTATAATTAGGAAACATGAATAACTAGCTACATGTATCATGTTAACATATTCTAACTATTTAAAGTACTTTAAAAGACGATAAAACCATATTTTGTCCTATTGGGTTAATTAGGTAGAAATTTCATTACACATATATATACATGTATCATGTGCATCATCTCACAAGCACTTCGCGGCCATTCCGCTATGATTCATTATTTAGAAGGATCATGGAACTTTCTCGATATATATATATATATATATGGATTCATGTAGATAGTTAAACATAGGAATCGTAAATGAGCGAATACGAAGCGACCTCGATTGCATTTCATGCATCATTCTTTTCTTCGCCGATCGTGTTTATGATGAATTGTTGATTCTCCGCTTAGACGTAGAGGATCCGGAAACACTGCTCGAGGACTCCGCACAAGACCCGGACTTCAATTCCCAAGGCGAAGTTAATATCTACCTCAAAGGAGTTTGCTTTTACTAGGAGAATCTCGATTTTCCTAGTGCGAAGTTAATACTTAACCTTAATAGTGTTGCTTTTACTAGGAGAGTATGCGCTTTCCTAGTGCAAGTTAACATCCAATAATATCATATTGAATCCTGATTTCTAAAGCATTTATTTTACAAGATAAACCGCATGCCCTTTTAAGTACTTATGCCTATTTGTTCAATCATGATATATCATGCCATTTATTTACTTGCTATCAATTTACCATGATGATGTTGCCTTGAATTAATCATCGTCATTTGGCTTGCTATTGATCGCTTTGATGATCACCCTTGGTAGCCTCGGTTAATTTAAATAATCTGATTTAGACTCCTAAGTCTTGGTTAAAATCTTGCTTAGACATTGCTCAGTCCAACTATAAATTTTAGGCTTAGAATTGCCTCGGAACGGTGAACCGACATTCACCGGACATGATCACACAAAGAATATGGTTAATTGAATTTGGGCTCGCATGCCAAGGTGTGTATATGGTTGTGATGTCTTTGCAATGCGGATCGGGTCCGCATTGGGTAAGAGATGAAGTAGCTGGGCTACGTGATTTGAGGAAGCTAATCGCCCACATACGTAGTGCATGGAAGAGAGCGCGGCGAGATCCGCGTAATGCCGCGGCGCTGCCCTAAAAGGAGGGGTTCCGCCACATCGTGTGATTCACACGGAGGGTGCGAAGTTAGCCAAGAAGGAAGTGCATAAGGGTGAGGCCCTTAGTGGATCGGGCCGGGCTGAATCAAGGATTCCCTGCACGGGTGCATCGAGGATGCACAGCAGACGCCATCGACTATCTCGCTGCGGAGATAGTTCCTAACACCACAACGCCGCGGCCATCGCGCGGTAGTGCAAGTAGTGGGGATTCAGGGTAGTTACGACTGCGGGCGTCTCGTCTGCCGCCATGCTTGAGGTGAAGACAATTTCATGTCGTCATCCGAGGATGATCTAGGTCCATTCTACAGAGAGCCGTGAGTCTAGCGTGGGTCGGCAGCCCGGCTAGGACGAGACCGTACTTTGTGGGGAATGTGATCCATTAACGAAAAGCGCCACACTCGGAAGATGATGGCGGAGTGGGAAGAGAACGCTTGGCGAGTGCTTGGAACCGCCATGGGATTGGTTGTGCATTGAAAAGGAAATATGATAAATAATCAATTTGACAGGAATTTGGTTAAACTGCTAAGTTATAGGCTTTCATTTCCAAAGCGGCTTTCATGCAAATAAATAAACCCGGCCTTTCCTTTGAAACCTCTATCACTAAATGCATTGGGTTGGTGTTAGCTCGCCGGTGTTTGGATGACACCGACCTCGCATAAATATCTATCTTTAGACATGGAGGAGCCCGTCGAGGAAGATGCCTACGATTGTCATGAGGAAGGAGATCCTCGATGCTGTGACCAGAGTAGTTGCTTAAGATAGGGTTTAGGCGTTCCACCGATCGTGTGTGGTTACACATTGCTGGTGTGATTTTGTTATTCTTTTGAACTTGCAAGTTGCCTTTTGGGAGATTTCCGCTACTGATGAACTTTGGTCTCAGAATTCAAGGCTTAAATGCCGTTTGCTACTAATGCGATCGGATGATCGCTGTTATGTAATATTTGGACACCGATGTATGAAATGATTCCAGGTGTGTAACTCTTGCACTAGCCTCATCGATCCAGGCCTAGTGCAGGTCCCGACTGCTCGCTAGGTAAGCCGAGAAGGGCGCGACAAGACAAAGATTGGGACAAGTGAAAACAGAACGGTTTTGTATCAGATCTCCTCGGGATGAGACAGGCTTGTGGGGAATGTGTACACACTCTGCAGAGTTAAAACTATCATGGTAGCCGTGCCCGCGGTTATGGGCGGGGGAAAGGAGTTTGACACAAGGTAGTCCAATGAGTTTTAATTAATAACTTGATGGTAGTGTGGGCAGGGTTTGCCTCTCTTGGAGCTGGTTAGCCGGTCTTTGGCTACGCTCGTGTATTATCATGTGTTCAATAAATCAAGAACAAATAAACAAGTAGATAGGTAATGTTTTTAGCAAAATAACCATACCCATCCATTGACCTTGCATTCATTTAATAAGGACCGCTTGCTAAGTAGCCGTGTACTCATTATATGGGCCACGGATCTTTTGTTCAGGTCAAGAATTCAGCAACGGTGCCAGCTGTGACCAGGATGGTCAAGGTGATTAGCCGCGCGTTCTGGATCAACCTCGAGATATCATCGTTTTCAGTCTTCCGCTGTGTTTTCTTATGTGATTGAACTGAATCCTGTGCAAGACTATGTATTTGTCTATGTCAATTGGGATGCTATTTATGCTATGTAAACTGTTAAATTCTAGTTAAATGCAATGCCTGCAACGATATTCCAAATGTCCTTGAGTGCAATGCTTGTTATGATCTTCTGGGACTACTATTCGGTCACTCAAGCCGGTAGAAATACCGGGGTGCACGACAGTGGATCTGAAGTTTGCATCAAAAAAGATCGTGTAGCTGAAGAACGTGCAACATGTCCCTTTAATAAAAAAGAACATGGTTAGTTGTTCCCTTCTGTGTAGAGATGGATTCGAAGTGGTGTTTGAGTGTAATAAACTATTCGTGTGAAAACACTGACTTTTTATTGATAAAGGCTATGAGTGTGGTGACTTGTTCTGCCTTTCTCTTTCTAATTTCTACAATAAAGTTCTAGATCATATGTCGGGACCCAGCTTAGCAAAACCAACCTCTCTGTGCCTTATGGTACTAGTCCCAATAGATCACAGCTAGTACGCATAGTTAGATCATACTGGAATCACACCTTGTTGTTTAACAATTAACAAAATAAAGTACCTTTGCAACAAACGCCAAATATTACAATAATTGTCTTAATATTAATAGTAGTAAGTGGAAGATAGAAATTAAAGTGACGGCTCGATAAACCCATCCATACGCCACAGGCATCTGACTGGAATACACTAGTAGCCGGAAGCTCCATCATCGTATCCTGCCTCGTAGTCGACGTACTCGGCAGTGTCGTCACCTGCGCATAGATCGGAAGAACAACTAATGAGTATGTATAAACCATACCCAGCAAACATGTATATCCTTAGGTAATGAATTCAAGGCTATCAAAGGAATAGAGATGGTTATTTTGCATAAAGAGCAATTTTCAACAATTCTATTAGTTGTAAAGCAATAGTTCAAAACAATTTCAAATTCATTTCTTTACACATATTTTCTCAACACCAAATATATTCTTATGCTGTATCAGCACAGATCGAGATGACACTCGCTACCAACTCTACACGAAAAACCCTTGCAATACACTCCATGTAATGCATTGCATGGCAATCGTTGTCTGGTACTCACTGCCGGACAATCCCTGCCCCTACATTTACAACAGGTTAATTATTAAAAAGGTGAGATAACATGTAGAGCCGTCTAAGCCCACTCTTAACCGTGAGCACGGCTATCATGATAGTTTTAACTTTGCAGAGTATGTACACTTTACCCATGGGACTCACCCGAGAGTGAGACGAAGCCGCTATCCTTGTTCCATCTAGGGTCAAGAATGCCTAACTTTGGATTCGCCCTAAGCCGTCTCCCACTAAGCCAAAGGTTTCCCTCTTGTGCCAGGTGAGTATACTGTGGTCGCGAGCCACACTCATACCGCCATGACAAACTAACCCTAGATTTCCTGAAGTAACAACTAAGGTATTACCATTATTAACACCCATGGTTGTACTGTTATGCTTAGCTAGATAATTTACCAAGTTTGGTCCTTATGTCGACCGAGATGGCATACCACAAAACCAACATCCACCAATCAAACCACAACCTCGAATCTACTCACGCCACGTCGATTTTAGTTGAATTAAAGTTTAACCAAAATCACAAGATAAAGAGTAGATTCCCTCTACCAAAATTTTAAATGATTTTTCATTATAATGATCATCTAGATTTTCCATCGAAGTAACTAAGCATCTAGCATGAGTAAATCAAGGGATGGTTATAAAACATGTATATGATATTCTAGGCAGCAAGAGAAAATAGAACATGTTAATAGATGATTGACACATTATAGGTCATAACTATCATGATTCTAGGTAAGTAAATTATGGTGTCAAAACTAGCATGCAGGTTTATAAATATACAAAGCAATAACAGAAACAAAACTGGGATCAACATATATCTAGCTTGCACCATGATCCGAGTAGCACGTTCTCAGACAACCGGTAGCTAATTCCACTCCAAACTCCTCCACGACGTCTACACGCAATTCGAGACACAAACGAATTAGCAGCACAAATAAAAATCGAGAAAATATGAAATAAATACAGTAGGTAGATTAGGCTAAAAGATGATCAACAAAATTAGTTTGGTACGAATCGGAGCTAAGGTTTGGGAGCTACACAAGGATGAAGGGCTACTGTTCAGATAAACAATACCGTGGATGGACTTGGTCCAAACCGAAAGATTAAAAGGACTACTACTTGCTCTGTTTCCTTCATGCGCACAGAGAGAGAGAGAGAGTGAGTGAGAGCACAACGGGGGTGGCTCTAGCGGCGGTGGCTCCAGCGCGAGCTTAGGCCAGCGGCGCGCTACGGTGTGGCCCAGTGGTTTCCCCAGCGGCGGCACTGGCGGGGTGACAGCGGCAGCGGCGCAGTGGGTGGCAGCAGCGGCGTGACAGCCAGGCGCGGCGGCGGCGCGTGTTCGGCAGCTTAGGACAGCAGCGCAGGGCGCACGAGTGGAGGCGACGGCGTAACCAGGCAGCTCACCTCTTCGGCAACAGCGATGTCAGCAACTCCTCTTCCTCTCGCTTGCTCTGTGATGATGGTTTTGGTTTGGGGTTGGGCGGCGATGGATGCCATGGCCGACAGCCAGGCTAGGTTTTTATACTGGGTGTCGTCGGTGAGTTTGGGATTAACATGGCAGGTTTGGATCTGCTGTGATTTGGTAAGATTTGGTTGTATGGATATGGATTTGGTAGGTGTATATTTAGTATGTATGGCAAGGATAATTGGTTCGTTGCAATCCGAGGTGAGCCTCGGTTGGGGACTCAATCGAATCCGATCTGTTAATTTGGCATGTTTTGATCTCAGTCGATTTGTTATATTTGGGAGGCACGATCATGGCAAGGTTGGATTGTTCTCGATCGTGGGATGATCGGGCACGCATGCGATTAGGGAAATTGTGATTAGGGGGGAATTAGGACATGGGTGAAAAATTAGAGGATATTTATTAATTAAATCAACTTAAAATTATCTTAAATAGAAATAATGCCTTTTTAAGATTTACAAAATTCAGGATGTCACATGATATTTATGGCAATTCTAATGGACGTCAGGCTAATGTTTGCCACTCATGATTATGCCATATAAATTTTGCTTGTATGCTTTGGCTTGCCAATATGAATTTAATCCCACTGTTTCTATCGTCAAAGGTTCTAAGTATCAAAGTTGTGTGCAATCCAAGCAACCTTGTAAGCCTCACAAGGCAGGCGACAAAAGAAATTGTTGCCACCTTTAGAACTCATACATGCAGATATCTGTGAAATGAATGATTGATGAAAAAGGGTGGAAAAAGATATTTTATGGCTCTGATTGAAGATGCTTCTAGATATTGCTATGTATATGTGTTGAAAATGGAAGATGATGCACTAGATTACTTTAAGATCTATAAGGCAGAAGTTGAAAATGAATTGAAAATAATCAAAAGATTTAGGTCGGATCATGGTAGAGAGTATCTCTCTAGTGATTTTGGCTTATTCTGTAAGGAACATAGGAATATTCATGAGAAGATGTCTCCTTGTTCGCCCTAAACAAACAGGGATGCCGAAAGAAAAAATCGCAATCTAACTGATTTGGTCAATGCCATGTTAGGCACTACAGGATTATCTAAGTCATGGTGGGAGGAGACCCTGTTGATTGCTTTTCATGTCCTGAATAAAGTTTTTTCAAAGAATAAGGAGAAAACCCTATTTTAGGAATGGAAAAGGAGAAAACCATCACTTTCTTACTTATGAACTTAGGGGTGCTTAGTGAAAGTCAACGTGTCAATAACTAAAAAGCACAAGCTTGACCCTAAGATGGTGGATTGTGTTTTTATGGGACACGTTCATCCTAGCATTGCCTATAGATTCTTATTAATCAAAACTGAGGTGTTCGACATGTTGGTCGGTACAATCATGGAGTCCTAAGACGCTACCTTCTTTGGGAGCAGCATTCCAATCAAGGAGTTACATAGCTCATCTAGTCAAACCCCTAAAATAATTCCCAAACCAACCACTTAAACTAAATATCCGGAATTAACACATAATCAACAAGTTCCTGAGGAGGATGACAGTGAGGCTCAAAAGGCAAAGGATAGAGAAATCCTTTGGTTATGACTACACTATGTACCTTGTGGATGATATTCCAAAGACTATTTTAGAACCTTTTGCATCTCCAAATACAGACTACTAGAAGGAAGCAGCTCGTAGTGAAATAGAGTCAATTCTTGCTAACAAGACTTGTGAACTCATGGAACGACCTTATACTTGCAAACCTATAGGTTATAAGTGGATATTCAAAAAGAATGTTAGACCTGATGGTACTATTGAAAAGTATAAGCCTCGGCTTGTGGCCAAGGGTTATACCCAAAAAGAAGATGAAAATTTCTTTGATACTTTTTCTCCTATCGCTAGATTGACTACTATATGAATTTTACTGTGGCACCCAAATGAATAAATAAATAAATTGTGCTTATATTTTGCAGCCGTCGGTCGGCAGCCGTCGTCGCCCGGTGCCATCTATTGCGTGTCGTCGGTAAGCCACCCATCGGAGCCGCCCAGCGCCACCCCATCCGCAGCCGGTTCGCCGCAGGTTTGGTAAAAACCGGGGTCCGACATTTACTATCCTTGGCTGCCTCATATAGTCTTCTCGTTTATCAAATGGATATTAAGACAATTTTCCTTAACGTAGAGCTGGATGAGGAAATTTACATGAAACAATCTGATAGATTTATAGTAAAAGGTAAAGAAGGAAAGGTATGCAAGTTGTTCAAATATTTGTATGATCTTAAACAAGCTCCTAAGCAATGGTATTAGAAATTCGATAGAACTTTAACTTATGTGGGCTTTGCTGTGAATGAGCCTGCTAAATATATATTATATCACTATGGTGGGGGAAAGGGAGTTGTTTTGTGTCTTTAAGTTGATGGCATATTAATTTTTGGGACAAGTCTTGACGTAATTAACGAGGTCAAGTCTTTTTTGTCTATAAACTTTGATACGAAAGATCTAAGAAAGTTGATGTAATCTTGAACATCAAGTTAATCAAATGTAAGGGTAAGATTACTATTTCACAGTCTCATTATGTGGAAAAGGCCTTATGCCATTTTGCCTATATGGGTAGCAAACCTGCTCTAACATCTTATGATCCTAGCGTGATCCTTCGAAAGAATAAAACAATTGATTGGGATCAATTGAGAGATTCTCACATTGTTAGATCTTTCATGTACTTAGCTAGCTCTGGCCATACATCTCATTTGATGTTAGGTTGAGCCAATTACTTCTAACCCAAGTGATGATCATTAGCGCGCGCTCGAGTGAGTCATGCACTATTGTTAGGTACTATGAATTATGAACTACACTATACCGGGTACCCACAGTACTAGAGGGTTATAGTGGTTCGAATTGGATATCCAATGCTGATGAGATTAAGGCCACAAGTGGATATGCATTCTCTCTTGGTTGAGGTGCTGTTTCATGGAGGTCTTGCAAACATAAACCATTTTGATGAGGCCAACAATGGAAACAAAATTCACTTCATTAGATATGGCCATTGTTGAGCCAAAATGGTTGTATGAGCTCTTGATGGATCTAGAAGTGGTTGAAATTCCGATTTCGACTACTATTGAACTGTGATAATCAAATGGTTGTTGCCCAAAATAAGTGATTCTAAGGATAACATGAAGTTTTCAAGACATGTTAAGAGACGTTTGAAGTCTGCCAGAAAATTGAGAAACTCTGAAGTAATAGCCTTGGATTATATCCAAACAACTAAGAACCTGGCAGACCCCTTTACAAAGGGATTATTATGGAATGTGATAGATAATGCATCAAAGGAGCTAGATATGAGACCCGCATGAGTTATCACTACAGAAATCCAACTTATTTACGTTGGCCAGAAGCCAACGTAAATAAGGCAAAAGCTGACGGCATGCCGACGTAAATAGGCCGACGTAAACCGAGCGACGTAAATAGCATTATTTACGTCAGCGCCGACATAAATAAGGCTTATTTATGTTGGCCTCAAAGCTAACGTAAATAGGAATAGTATTTCTCAGCCGGCAGGGTGGAGCTGACGTGGCAGTTATTTAGGTCGGCCTCGGGCCGACGTAAATACTGGAGAATTCAGGATCAGCCGAATAAATATGCCATATATAAATACGTAACCATGTGTACGAAATATGTAATATATATATATATATATATATATATATATATATATATATATATATATATATATATATATATATATATATATATATATATATAGAGAGAGAGAGATTTGCTAGTGTGCTATGGATACCACGGATCTCTCGTGCTATTCATCGAGTTTGTAAATTCGAGACGAAATAGGCGATCGAACCGTCCATCTTGTTCATATCAATGAAATCTCGCTACACACCAAATTTCAAATTTGTTTTTTACTATTTGTTTCATATTTTTGAAAACTGGACTTATTGGAGGGTCCACAGCTAATTAGATCAGCGATTTTCAAAAATACAAAATAAATAGTAAAAAAATTCAAAAAAATTGAAATTTGGTGTGTAGTGAGATTTCATCGAGATGAACAAGATGGACGGTTCGGATCATCTATTTCGATCTCAGAATTTCCAAAACCCGTGGATAGCACGGATCTCTCCGTGCTATCCATAGCACACTAGCAAATCTCTCTCTCTCTCTCTCTATATATATATATCCATCCATACATATTGCACCATCCATCAATTCATATAAATAAACATCGATCAGTCCATTCAACCATACATTCATATAAACTAATATCAATCCGTTCATTCATATCAAATTATAACATCCATCCACAATTATATATATATATATATATATACACACACACACACTCTTAAACATGGCATACAACACATAGATCGCCCATAATACTCATTGTTCATACAAACATCAATTTGGAAACATGACATATAACACAGATCAACCATAGTACTCCTTGTTCATCAAACATCAATTTGGAGGAGTATCGTCAAATCGATGCCCACTACCGGCGTCGCCTCCCGAGTTTAAGAAGTCAGCAACCGACGGCGGAGTCCTCGAAGAAGAAGCGCCGTTGCCTCCAACATGGACATCCGGTGTGGGGGCCACCAAATCCTATATTAACGAACATATGTTAGAGATAGGTAGATTATGTTAAAATAAATTTAAATAATTGATGATACCATGTTGGAAGATTGCAGGGTAAATAAGGGTAAACACACACCTACATCTACGTTTTTCCCCAAGGGTAAATAAGGGTAAACACAAACCTACATGTTGGGAGATTGCGGGGTAAATAATTGCTAGCAGTCCAGCACCATCTCCTAATAGAAGCTTACAATTCTAGCATGAAGCTTTCTTGAGGTAAACACACACCTACATCTACGTTTTCCCCCAAGAAATATAATAAATGAAATGTTAAGACAAATTACAGAAGCTAGACATGATGTTCAAGGTAAGCATTCTGCAAGCCACCACACAGTGATAAATTACAAAGCCATTGTCCTAACTGGTTTCAAAATTTTGCGTCTATTAATGTTGATTTGTTCATGAAATGTCTTATGCCATCCATGATCTGTAAATTCTCCTTTCATCCTTCATTATGGTACTTAATTCAATTTTATCTTGCTTCAGCAAGAAACAAGTGTCTTCCGTTCTCACCTCTAATTTTGTGCAATGAAAAATAAATGAAATGAAATCTTTATCTGGATGATAGCGGAAAAGAAATGGCACAGAAACAATCTTTTTTTATCAAAGGCAATAGAGTGGGAAGACGAAGCTGACCTACGGGCCTGCTGCTCCTCTAGTTCCTTGGCCCTATACACCACCTTCACCCCCTGCAGCATCAAGAAGAAAAACGCACTCAAAATAAGCCTCGGAACAATGCAAAACAAAAATCAATCAAATTGGCCTTGGGGCAGCGAAACAGACTTTTAGAAAAGAAATATTTCACGAATCATCACGCACAGGAATAGACTCGAGGACACCCGCCACATAAGGCTTGGCCGCCCTACCTTCCACGAAGAGTAGGAACTGCGCCACGCCGACGACCTAGTGGTAGAAGAGCCAGGGCAGGATCTGTTCCAGCCCGGCGGAGGTGCTCGTCTGCACGCACACCTGAGTGAATCCACAAGGCACATCACATGATAGGGCATCGCAAGGAATGGGTGCGTGATACCACAAACCTTCGGGCGGAGGGCTGCGTCGGAGTCGAAGCAGAAGGACCAGCCGCGAAGTAGGGGAGGGGGCAGGAAGCCGCAAAGACGCCAGCACAGGCGGAGGAGGGAGGGACGGTGGCGTCGGTTCAGCCATGCTAGGGAAGGCGTGAGGGGGCCAGCGCGTGGTGGGGCGGGGCGTGGCGGCGGCGGGGCGTGGTGCGAGGGCGCAAGAGGCGGCAGCGGCGGGGCGTGTGCATGGTGGCGGCGGGACGTTTGGCGAGGGCGCAAAAGGCAGCGGCCCACAATGCGTATAGGCCAATTAGGGCGCAGTCTGCAATGTGTTAAAGGTTAGATCGGTCTATTTACGTCGGCCAGGCTGACGTAAATAGCCGCCACGTGGCGCTCGCGTTATTTACGTCGGCCAGGCCAACGTAAATAACCGACACGTGGCAGGTTTACGTCGGCCTGGCCAACATAAATAGGCCTCTCCGATTTTGATTTTAGTGGGCGCGTAATGAGCCTATATTTACGTCGGTCAGGCCGACGTAAATAGGCCACGTGGCATATTTACGTTGGCCCGGCTGGCGTAAATGGGCCTATCTGATTTTTTATTTTGTGGGATGGGATGAACCGCTGTTTTCATCAGCTTGGCCGACATAAATACCACTATTTACATCGGTTTGACACAACCGACATAAATAACTCCGGGTTTACGTCGGTATTTTTTAAGCCGACGTAAATATATTTGGCCGACGTTTATAGGTTGGATTCTTGTAGTGTATATTATAGTGGTAACCCAACCTATGTGTGATAGGAGATCTTGTGAATTATGGTCTGGGAAGAACAAGCTACTAGTTAACTGACGGAGAGTACTTTCCATCACACTTCAGTGAAGATGTAATACTCTCAGAATCTATAGGACAGGTTGGCCATTGCGTTAATGTGTTCTGTTGGTTTTAATTAGCATAGATGCTATCCTATAGAGCTTTCCTGAAAGAACACACATATATGATCCTGGGCTATTAGTCGCAGTATATCTCTAGTAAACTCATGGAGAGACTAAGGAGTACGACTTAAATGCTCCACTAGAGGGGTATCCTATTAGCAGCCATGTATCAGTCATGGCTTTAAGTGAAACTTGTTTGCACAAAACTTGCAATCCAGGGCCTAGTCCATTGTTCAAGTTGTTATTAGGTGTAACTTGGAGCTCTATGTGGATGTTCAACCCTAACAGTCTCCATCGAAACATTGGTATTTCATATAGTGTTGGAAACAGGCAAATCTTAATGGGACTTTGAGATCTGATGAGGGATTGTTAAAATATATGGGCTTGGCCCATGTATTTTAAGAATAATTCCTAAAAAATCTCATAGGCCCACCATATGGAATGGGTTGTGGAACTCTTATGTACACTACCAGGGAACCGGCTACTACAACCGATTCGAAACAGGTTTTAGAACCGGTTTTGGAACCGGTTGTAGGCAATCATGAGTGATACCTCCGGGTAACACTCATGGTTCCCTAACCGGTTGTGGTACGACACACAAGCGGTTCGAACGCCCCTGGCAGTGGTGGAGGTGCCACATGGGTGCTCACAAGCGGTTCAGACATTTAACCGCCAGGAGACCCTCTCAGCCAGCGAGGGGAGACGCCACGTGTGCCATCTCCACAAGTGGTTGGACTTACGAACCGCTTGTGGAGAGCCTCGTAGGCGCATCCCCTCGCCACGTGTGCCCTCTCCACAAGCGGTTGGACATACGAACCGTTTGTGGAGAGCCTAGTAGGCAGCAAGGGAGAGCGCCACATGTGGCCTCTCCACAAGCGGTTAGAGTTACCAACCGCTTGTGGAGAGGCCGAGCGTAAATTATATTCAATATAGAATATGTTCTGAGGGGGTTTTCAATATGAAGTTTGACAATAAAATTAAATACAACTACAATATTTTTCACAATTAAAAATATAATATGATGTGTACTCGATCATTCACACAACCACAATTAAGTTCATTTACACAATAATACGAATGAATTAAAAATATGTACATACATGAAATAAGGAGCACATGCATCGATCAAAGCAATGTTTATACATTTCAAGAGTACAAGGGTGAATCTTGAGGTCATTTGTTGCCCTGCATCGCTATGTGTGGCCTTCGATGATTCCGATATTTCACCTGTCCTAGAGAAGGACAATCTCTCCATCCCTTTGTGTGGAACTCGCCTTTGGTTGATATAATCTCGTCGACAATGAAGCCGATAAGTTGTTCTTGAATTGCTGCAACCCGGTGAGGCGGGATCACACCTTGCACATCGAGGTAAGGCTGCCAAAATAGGAAATAAATAAATCTATGAACACGTAAATTGTAAGTACTAAGAAATTGAGATGCATCATTAATTTCGATGCATCATTACTTTGGTATTTTTGACATACACGCACCTCGTCGTCTATTTTGGGCACATCACCGTGGCAAAGATTTTGCATGTAGTGGCACACATAATAGCCACATAAGTTGTTTCGGCCGCTTGTTGTATAACCTATGATGAAATTTAAAAAGAATACAACTATTGAGATGAAAAACTATCAATAAAGAATATGAATTAATTAGTATGCTTTATTACGTACTCGAGTGCTTAATTGGACTGTGAATTCGTTCTTGAAAGCTCCTTTATGCTTCTTTCGGAACTTTGCGAATGCCCTGTGATGCGTTAATACATGAATAGTAATTATTAGAGTTTGAATTAATTAAATAGCTAGGCATTTCAATAGAATAAGGAAACCATCTTATAAAATAATATATACCATACCGATTTAGCGTCAATGATATATTGATATTTTTCCTGTGGTTTCCTTTTTGAGTCTTGAACAATGATCTTGCTATTATCAAGCATGATAACAAGAAGGACCCAGTGAAACCTATTAATATATTCAACATATATATGTAATTAGTCATATTATGTATGCTTTAAAAAGCTAGGAATGAGAGGTTGTGAGGAACGGATATATACGCTTTCGAAGTTGAAGGGCAAAAGTATGTATGGTTTGTAGTCTTTGTGCTAAGAGTGCATCCAGAATGTACTCGTCAACAACCTTTGGTCAGATCCGATGACGACCTCGTTGACAATCTCTCGGGTCTATGAAGCCGATGTTGAAGTCACCCGTCTTCTCAATCGTTGTATCTCCATTCTACATAGAAATGGAAAAACTATTAGAGTTGCAACTTTTCGCACGAGGAAGCACATGGTAAACTTATTAGCCCGACACTTACGACACCAAGAGCTCATGAGAGACACGTTGATGGCGTCCGATGGTAAACCGGTAGAAGTCTTGAATTCTAGCCATATTTGGTTGTCCCCGCGATAGAAATGTTCGTTTGTGATACGGAGGGGGAACATATTTCTTTCTTGAGCGGACTCTACCATGTACCATTCATGAAATTGCCGCATCTTGGTTGGTAAATCCTTTATGGTTTTAGGGTTAACCAACTCCCGGCCCAACTTATATTGCCATCTCACTTCTGCCATTGGGATATCATCTGTTAATCCAAGAGCTTCAGTTGCAGAACCGAGGTTTGCCTCTTTCATGAATTGTTCAAGCTGTTCTTGCTCTTTCTTCTTCTTTGCTGCCTCTGTCTTAGCCCGTTTAGACTTCTGTGTAGCCTTTACTATTGTCCGGTCGTGGTCTGACGTCGTAGGCAGTGGCGCTGCATGGGATGTCGCAAGTGTTTTGAAGCTTTTGGTCAATTGCTTGTTTTGCTGGCTGCACCTTAGGTGCGAAGTGTGCAAGAACTTCGCAAAGCAACAACTTTGCTTGTCTCCTCGTCCGTCATATCATATGCCCTTTTGAAGGTTCCTTTGACCTTGTTGATCGGCCGGATCGCCCTTCTCGGGAGGAGGATGGCTCCTTCTTATTTGAAGCTTTTTCGGAGGAGATGGTGGAGGCGTGCTTTTCCTTGGGGGTTCGCTTTTGTTGGAGGTTTGGTGGAGTTGGGCTTCGCGTGGAGCGGTGGTGGAGCAGAGTACTCAGACATGGCGGCGAGGCATTGCGTGGAGGTGACATTGGAGGAGGCATGGTTTGTCGCTAGGAGGAGGCGAGCTTCCTCCCACGGCCCAATTGCTCGATGTCTCGCGGTGGAGATGACACCTCCACGCCATCTCGCAAACATGATGTACCGTTTTGCCAGAGGATGATACCGTGGAGGGCCTGTCCAAGCTTGGCCACCTCATCGCCTCCAGCAATATCGAGCATAAGATCTTCAAACCGCTTAACACCTCCTCCACGGCGACTTTCGAGTAACCGGGGTATCTCGCTGCAATGAAATGTCCGCCCGGCTCTATTGGGAACGCCATGCCGTAAGCCACCTTTATGGAGAGGTTTCGCTACCGACATGTAGCTCACATCGGCGGCGAACCTTGATGTCGCCCATCGGAAAATGGCCGAGGTCATCCCCATCAGTGCCGCGGTGGACGACAAATGCTTGCCGCCGCTGGAGGCTCAGGCGGCCGATCATGGCATCCGCGATTGCTCGGACTGTTCCTGAAGCTTGCCGAGGGCTATCTGCACTTGTTGAGCAACTATGTCGCCGATGCTAGCTCGGGTAGCCCTTAGCTCCCTTTCCAATTGGCTGTATTTGTATAGCTCTCTGGTTTTGCTTCTTGCTCGGCCTCAGACGTTTGGGAATCCTTTCCGAATCCGTGCTTCCATGGCGCCGACGAACCAATACCTCTTGTCCGCCCCGGTGCTCGGGTTTTGGAGGGCATGTGTCACCGTCATTCTCCCTATCTCGTCACTAAGGAACTCGACCGAGACTGTTGAACGGCTTGTACAATCCTTTGCCCAACATCCTCGCACTCCGGTGCCATCACCAAGCCGCCATCATCCGCAAGGGCCCCCGTGAGCTATGAACCAATTTCGCAGCGAAATTCCCAGCCAGAGAGGTGGTGCATCCTGGCCAATAATTCTTCCTCCCGCTTCTCCCATTTCGGTATAGCCTTGATGTAACCACGGTGCGAGATGGTGGTGGTACTTCTTCTTCGTGCATTTATCTTGTTCTTTTGGCTCGCGGCTTGGCCTTGAGTCGACAAATTTGTATTCCTCAAACGCTTCCCAAAGTGATCGGCCACTTAGGAAATAGATTGAAGTCGGGCCTTTCACCTTCTCGCACATACTTGGCATTTAGAGAAGTCTTCCAAGACTGAAATACTGCTTGCCATCTTTTTCAAAGTGTATTTCTTTACTTTGTCTTCGAACCCTTCAGTGAATTTGAAATTGTTCTTAATATCATCCACAAGAGCTCCTTGGTAGCTTGAGGACTTCACCCATTTCTCGATGCTAATTGGGACGTGGTCCTTACATGGAAACCACAAGCGTTGTTGAATGGCCCAATTGCTGAAAGAGGGCAATCGGCATCCCGCCGAATTAACATCGGTAAATACATGCTTTGCCGACGGCTTCTTGTTAGGTCCTCGCTCGATTGGTTGCTCGATGTACCGCTTAAATTACGAAAAATATGAGTGTGTTTAGATTGCTCAAAGGCGGCGGTACCAGGGCATTATTGTGGCATTACCTCGCCGGCCCCAGTGTCCACGGCATCACCGAACACAAGGTAGTAGTATTACTGTCGCCTTTGGTTCACAAACCCATCGCAGCAGCAGTTAGCGCCACCTTCATCGTATTCTCGATGCTACCTCCGCGATTGAGTCGAGGATGAACCGATTCTCATCGAAAATATCGTTGGCATTGCTCGGTTGCTCCATCTATATATCATAATTGCGAAACAATGTTAAGAACTGATCGCAACTTGTGCACATGATAAAAAGAAAGCATAGACAGATGAACTGATCGCAACTTGTGCAGATGAACTGATCGCAACTTGTGCAGATGAACTGATCGCAACTTTGCAGATCAGGCTACTAATCTCTCATCCAAGCCATGCCGTATTCGTGTGAAATTTGATGGTTGTTTTCGTTGTGAGATACTACCTGCGGTTCTTAAAACTTACGTGATGTCTATTGACACGGTTTTTGAAATACAACTTTGATCACTAATTATATTTGTACTTTTTGGATAAACGGCATAAAATATGATATTATAGAAGTGCTTCTAAACTAATCTATATGTATGGTCCAAAGTGCTCCCTATCTCTCTCTAGCTCCCTCTATCTCTCCTCTCTCTCTAGGTCTCTCCCTATCTCTCTAGCTCCCTCCCTATCTCTCCCTAGCTCTCTCTAGCTCTCTCCCTATCTCTCTCTAGCTCTCTCTCTAGCTCCCTCTCTATCTCTCCCTCTCTCTCAGGTCTCTCCCTCATCTCTCTAGCTCCCTCCCTATCTCTCTCTAGCTCTCTCTCTAGCTCCCTCCCCA
Source organism: Olyra latifolia (assembly GCA_036346145.1). NCBI lineage: Eukaryota > Viridiplantae > Streptophyta > Magnoliopsida > Poales > Poaceae > Olyra > Olyra latifolia. The sequence goes on along the minus strand of CM070528.1, from coordinate 44,340,956 downwards.
TCTCTCCCTAGCTCCCTCCCTATCTCTCCCTAGCTCTCTCTCTCTCTAGCTCCCTCCCTATCTCTCTCTAGCTCTCTCTCTAGCTCCCTCCCTATCTCTCCCTAGCTCTCTCTCTCTAGCTCCCTCCCTATCTCTCTAGCTCTCTCTCTAGCTCCCTCCCTATCTCTCCCTAGCTCTCTCTCTCTAGCTCCCTCCCTATCTCTCCCTAGCTCTCTCTCTCTAGCTCCCTCCCTATCTCTCCCTATCTCTCTCGGTTTCCCGCTGGGACGATTCATCGAACACCCCTGTGCACACATGAAACAGAGGCAGAGTGCGTCGTGGGCGTGGCAACCTAGGTCCTCCGGGATTGGGGCGGGCCTTGTCGAGAGGTCGACGGCGCGTGGAGGTCCGACGGTGAGGCGACGACGCCACAGCAAGACGGCGGTGGCGAGGCGCGCCGACGAGCAAGCAAGACGGCGGTGAAGAGCCGGCGAGCGCGACGGGATCTCGACGGAGAGATGCGGCGACGAGGGCGCTACAAGACGGTGGAGGAGGCGCTGAGCGCGCGGGGCTCGACAGAGATACGGCGGAGCGACAGAGCAAAGGCAATGGGACGGCTCGGGACTTAGAAAAATTTTGGTGAGATGTAAGCGAGGAAGACGAGCTGAAATATATAGGATAGACCCTCTAGAAGCGGTTCAGAAACGAACCCTTGTAAGGGCCTCTACAAGCGGTTTGTAGTCCCAACCCTTTGTAGAGGTCACTTACAAGGGGTTCGTGAATATTTAACCGCTTGTAAAGGGGCTATCCGGATTGTCCCGCTGTGCCCCTGCTTGGTGGCCTTCTACAAGGGGTTCAGATATTAACCGCTAGAGGTTGCCTTTACAAGGGGTTCAGACTGAACCGCTTGTAGAGAGGTGGAGAATGTCTTGCTTGCGCTCTGTTTGGTCGCCTTCTACAAGGGGTTCAGATATTTAATCGTTTGTAGAGATTCCCTTCTATAGGGTTAAGTAATACAAACCGCTTGTAGAGGTTACCTTCGCAAGGGGTTTGTATTACTAACCGCTTTAGAGGGCTTTTCTCCTTTTTATTTAATCGACTATTGAGATGTTTAAAATTTCAAGATTGCTTCATATTTCAAAGATAATGTTTAAATTTTCAAGATTTGTGTTTCATATTTTTACAAATGTTTAAAATTTCATAATTGTGTTTCATATTTTTTAAAAATGTTTAAAATTTCAAGAATTGAGTTTCATATTTTTAAAAATGTTTAAAATTTCAAGAATTGTGTTTCATATTTTTGTAAAAATGTTTAAAATTTCAAGAATTGTGTTTCATATTTTTTAAAAATGTTTAAAATTTCAAGAATTGTGTTTCATATTTTTTAAAATGTTTAAAATTTCAAGAATTGTGTTTCATATTTTTAAAAATGTTTAAAATTTCAGTGCTTGTGTTTCATATTTCATTATAATGTATAAAATTTCGGGCTTAATTTCTATATATATGCTTCAAATATACAAGTTTCATACAGAGCACATCTTAACTAGTAACATACTTTGTCTTTACAAGTGTGCCTTCGTTATGATCATGGCGTATATCATGAGCATCGACATCTGTGTCATTCAGACACTTATGTCGACATCCACCGCAAAAGGAGGAGCTCGTCGAATCGACTATACTCTTCCTCGTCTGTGGACGCCCTCAACTCCGGCAATCCTTCGCTTGCCTTGAAGTACCACGTGTCGCTTTGGCTTATCCTTCGCTTCTTAGGTTTGGTTGACATGTCCATTACGTAGAAGACTTGTTCGACATCATTGGCGAGAACGAATGGTTCGCGCCTATAGCCTACTTGTGTGAGGTCTACGGTTGTCATGCCATATTTGTCGATCTTCACGCTTGAACTCAGTTTAACCCATTGGCACTTGAATAGAGGACCTTCAAAGGTCCATAGTCAAGCTCCCATATCTCTTCTATGAAACCATAATATGTGTCCACCTTGCGGTGTTGTCATGGCGGTCTATACTGACGACGCCATTGCTCGTTCGTGCTCATCTTATCCTCGATTTCGTGTAAAATGTGTAACCATTTATCTCGCACTTTGAATGTCACGATTTCACTAGATGGTCCCCGAGCCAGCGCTGTAACTGCTCATTGTCGACCCTTTCGAAAGGATGTAGTTTTGTAACCAAGTGCCGAATGAATCCATGTGCCTCGTGTTATCCAATCCTCGACCTTCCCGAATTCGCGCATAGAATACTCTTGTGTCAAGGACATAAGGGCCACTACAAGAGATTGTTTCGCACAGTGAAATGTGCTTGTTTAAAAGTAAGAAGATCTTTGTATGCAAGTGCTTTCCGACCTAGTGTCCCTTTCCCGAGCCTCCCTCATGGCGTGATATAGGACACCAATCGGATTTAGATCATTAATGTAATCCACACGTAACTCAATCACCTCCTCTCGTGCTATACCCCTCGGCTATGCATCCTTCCGGACGAGATCGGTTACGGACATACCTCTTTAGGACACTCATGTACCTCTCGAAGGAAACATGTTGTGTAGAAACACGGTCCGAGAATACCTATCTCCTTGACAATGTGAACAAGTGAGATGAATCATAATATCAAAGAATGCAGGAGGAAAGATCATCTCAAGGCTAACCACACTTTGTACCACGTCATCCCGTAGCTTACTTAGTTTATCCGGATCAATAACCTTTTATAAACCGCATTGAAAAAGGAACACAGCTTTGTGATTGTCCCCGGACCCACTCGGGCAAAATACCTCTCACACCATCGGGAGTAACTGTGTCATCAACACAAGACACTCATGGGATTTCGTGGACGATTTTATTCTCTTTCATGTTTATGAGTCTCTTTACATTCGAGGAGTATCCGGAAGGACCTTCACACTGCTCAAGCACTCTATCATGCTTTTTTTTCTTCTTTGCTTAGAGTGTAGCTCGCAGGATGTAGATAATGTTGTCCTTTGCCTGCCTTTTTCGGATGTAGATCGCTCCTCGCCCAAATGTTTTAGATCCCTCCGACCTTGCGGTGTATCTTTCGATTTGCCGACATATCTAAGTATCCTAACAGTTCACGCAAACATTCTTCGTGATGTGCATGAAGTCAAGTGAGTGACGGACCTCCAAAACTTCCCAATAAGGCAAGTCCCAAAATATTGACTTCTTCTTCCACATGGGTGCTTGACCTTCCTCATTCGGTATAGATTTTCTCCCAGACCCTTTCCAAAAACTACTTTCAGATCCTTGACCATAGCAAACACACGCGCCCACTTCGATGCTCAGCTTAGCACGAAGGTCCGGTTTCCGTTGAAATTCCTGCCTCTCTTCCGAACGGATGCCTTGTAAGAAGAAACCACGGTGGCCCATGTACACAACCTTCCGAGAGTTTTTGAGGTACATGCTGTCCGTTTCATCTAAGCACCGCACGCAGCTCTATATCCTTTATAGTTAGGCCGGACAGTTACCAAGCGCAGCGGCCATTGATGGTAACAAACAACAATGCACGAGGGTGAAATATTGTCTTTGTGCTCATCCCATACCCGCACACCATCTTCCCATTAATGTTACGAGATCTTCAACCAATGGTTTCAGATAGACATCGATGTCGCTCCCGGTTGCTTGGGCCCTTGGATCAACAACGCATCAATATGTACTTCCGCTTCATGCACAACCAAGGAGGAATGTTATAGATACATAGTGTAACAGGCCAAGTGCTATGGCTATGCTCAACTCGCCGAACGGATTCATACCATCCGTACTCAACCCAAACCTTATGTTTTCGCCTCATCCGCAAAGTGCGGGTATGTTTGATCGACTTTCCTCCACCGGGAGCCATCGGCGGATGTCTAAGCATCCCGTCGTCCCCACGCTCTTCTTTGTGCCAACGCATCATCCGGGCATGCGCTTTGTTAGCAAACGACGCTTCAATCGGGGATGACAGGAAATACCACACCACCTTAGCGGAGGTCTCTTCTTCATACGCTCCCCATCAATTTCACTGGTCGCCACGCTTCATCTTGTAACGCGATTCTTTGCTGCTCGGACAAACATCAAAATCCTCGTACTCATTGCGTATACAGATACAATCGTTAGGACATGCGTGTATCTTCGTACTTCTAATCCCAAAGGACATACGACTTGCTTGGCTTCATATGTAGATTCAGCAGAGTGTTATCTTTCGAAGCAACTTCTTTATGAGTGATAACAACTCATCGAATCCCTTATCCGAGACACCATTCGTGGCCTTCCATTGCATTAGTTCCAGCAGTGGTGCGCAGCTTTTTGTGGCCCCGCCTACGCTTTGGGTACAAAGGAGTCCTGTGGTCCTCTAACATGCGCCGAACTTGTCGAATTGTCTTTCATCCGTAGTCTCCTCTCCGCCACGCAAAGATCTCGTCCAAGCTCATCATCACCAAACTCTCCGAGTGTATCTTCCACGTAACAAGATTGCTGGCGCCCGATACTTGCTCAATCCTCTTCTTCTTCCTCGTCGTCTTCATCATCTACCGCTAATCCTCAACTTCGCCATGGTTGGTCCAACAGTATAGTTTGGCATGAATCCTCTTATGATCAAATGGTTCATAACCCGCCATCGGTGGGAGTGCTCTTCTCATTCCTGCAGCCTACACACGGACAACATATGTAGTCACTCGCAGCAAGAAGGCAACGGCCGCATCCGAAAACCCCTGACGCCATCAATGAACTCTCTCGAGCGACGGTCCGCATTGTACATCCATTGCGGTTCATCTACACCAAGTTATATTTTATTAAAAAATTTAGTTACATTTCAAAATATAAAGCTCACAAGCATCGAGATCTACCTTTCTAATTACTTTTTGTTCTTCTTGGTCTATAATTAAAGACAATATTTTTTCTGCAACAAAAAATCCACCTACACTAATTCTTTTTTGTCCTTCTACATTTATTGAACTAAAACTAACTAATTGTTACATTTTTAAAATTATTTCTTCTCCTTCTACAATTTTGAACCTATTTATTTTTCCCTTTCTACCTTTGTAATTTTTTATCTTTATACATTTTTAACTAAACCTAACTAAAATTTTTTACCCTTCACATTTATTGCACAAATAAATAACTAATTGTTACATTTTTAATTATTTTTAATCCTTCTATAATTTTTAACTAAATCTAACTAATTATTTTTCCCTTTCTACCTTTTTATTTTTTTTCCTTCTAATTTTTGCCATATTTATTTCATACTCCAATAATTAGTTCCTAAAATTAGGGTGATCAAGCTAGCTAGAAAATTTATCGTTAAATTTTGGATCCTAAAGCAAACAACTTCATTTTGAGATCAACTCCTAAAATTAGATGATCAAGCTAGCTCAAGAAACAAGTTAGGTAGCTAGCAAACAAGCAAAGAAACTTTTCACTGGTGAAGCTACCTAGCAAACAAATACACACTTTTCAACAAAGAACAAATCAACATTTCTCCACATCCAATGCAAAAAAAACAACAATACTTAGGTGAGAAGGATGTTAACATGACGTTACTAACCTTGAACCACTTAATTTGCAGCTAAATCACCTCCATTGAAAAATTGGGCAAGACTCTCCTTGAACAAGACTCGGCCCTTCCTGTTAACACTTCCGCTCACTGGTCGCGCCTCGGGAGGAAGAAGATGTTTTAAATGCGCTGGGCGGGATGGTTCTACAACCGGTTTGAGAGACAAACCGCTTCTAGAGTTTGCCTTTTACAACCGGTTTGTGTCTCAAACCGGTTCTGGAAACCCACAACCGGTTTGGGACACAAACCGGTTGTAGAGGTGGGACTTTACACGCGGTTCTTGTTTCAAACCGCTTCTGGAAGCCCTCTCCCGCCCGTTGCCCACGAACCGGTTCTAGTACGAAGATTACAACGGGTTCGCACCAAACCGCTTCTGATGGACCGGTTGTGATGCCCAATTCTGTAGTAGTGGTACCATATTGCTAGTTGAGATGGAGAGACATCAACTTAAATAGGGAGTGTGCTCCACCCACTAGCTCATGTAGAAGAGATAAAGAGAAGAACACACGCATGCGTTCGCTCGTCTCGCCAGGTCAGCCTCAGGCCAGGGCTGGGGCGGGGCAGCATGCGTCCATGGCACCTGCTTAAATGGTTCGCTGAAATCGGGTCTAGAAACTTCTGTAGGAGTGGCCTCCTTTCGTGACATGTGTTGAGATCGATCGTGGCATGTCTCGTGACATGTTCGACTGCTCGATCTACCATATAAATACCGTACCACCACCACTGAGAGAGACACCGAATACTAGGGTTTTGCCTCTTTCCAATCCGTTGTGCTGCCACACATAGCCTACTCCATCCCATTGCGCCGGCGTGCACCGGTCATCGGGAGAATAAGTCTCCGAAACCCATCGCCCTTGAGATCCTGCACCAGGAGAGGACAGATAAGGTTTTTGAGAAGCACTCGGCACAACTATCGTGATTTGCTTCCTCTACGTCGTCGTCGCGATCTGATTCCTCTACGTCCTCGGCACGATCTACTTCGGCTACTACATCATCGTGACGGGTTGTCTTTATCTCTTCTCGGTTTCGCTTCTATGGAAGATCGATATATATTGCTATCATCCATGTCAATTATCTTGTTGCTTCTATACATAAATATATTGTAGATAGATAGGTGTGCCTTTGTTACATAGGTTGCTAGATTATACTTGTGCTACATTAATTTGCTATTTAATTAGTACACCATAATTTATCTAGTGATAAAATTAAACCTGAAATATGGATTTATCTACCATTTGTCTCAGTTTCTGCACCCCAATTCTTCCTCCCACCGGGCGCCGGGCCTTAGCTTCTGATGATCTAAGCCCTATCGCTCATCGCCTAGAATCCTGCTACCTACAAGTCATCGCCTTCGCCACTGTTTGGACCTCGACCTGCAGATCGGGGGACTCCAATCAATGTTTGTATTTTGTGCTAGTCCCATAGATCAACCCTAGTATACACAGCTCAAAAACAAAATGAATCATCACTATTTTTTTTGAAAAAAATTACAGTATTTACGAATTAGATTACAACAATGAAAAAACTTTTAATCTAGTAGCCCGTCCAGTACGTCGCTAGCAATTGACTAGAGAAGCCCTCCTAGCCGGATAGATTAATTACGACAGACGTGTAGAACGTACTCCACGGACTCCATTGGATCTAGACATGCTTGTTGAATGAGTAGTCCACAATGAAAAACAAGGGTGACTACACCAATACTCAACAAATCTATCAAGTATATATGCATTACGCAAGATTTATAAGGAACGACTCAGTGGTTCATTTTGTACAAGCAATTTTTAAAATCTCTTTTCACTAGGAGTTCTAAAAGAAATGTCTCTGTAAACAATTAATTTAATAAATGATTCTTCTAAAAGCAAGTTGTTCTTTGGGTAAATTGCATCCATGCCTACAAGAAGTTTGGATATATTAGAAATCCATAAAAAATTCAAAATATGCAAGCATGCAATTACAAGTTAGATTCCTCGAAAAATGCCATCGTGGACTTTTTTTGCCCATCCTTCTCGTTCAAATTTAATATCAAAATGCCACTCTCCCACTTCCCCTTCCTTTCCTATATTCCTCCTAGAGCTCGTAACCGATACCACCATCCCTTATCTCCTCCTCCACCGCGTCATTGCCTCCCCCAACTCAACCTCCTCTGGCTGCGATGCCACCCCCACCTCCTCCTCCTCTGTCTGTGGCTTCCTCATCCACATGCGCCCCACCTCCATCCCGGCCTCCTCCTCCGTCCGCTTCCCTCCTCAAGCCCTGTCTTCCTCCTTTGCCTGCACCTCTCCTCCGTCCTCAAGGCTCATTCTCCTCCACCTGCTCCTCTCCCTTCCCATAGCCTTTCGCAAGCCTGCACCCTGGCCCGATGATCGAGCTACCATGAGCAAGCTTCTCTCTTCTTTGTGCTCTCCTTCCCACAGGGTCGCATGCGTGAGACAGCAGGACAACGAGCAAATGGCGATGGTGTGTGGGGAAACGAGGGAGAACAAGCTTGGGATCGATGTCGCATGGGGAGGAGACCAGAGGAATTTAGGCTAGTTGTGGCCAGAGGAGGAAGGAGGAGGGATGTAGGAAGACAAAGAAGGAGAGGGTAATTTGGTAAAAAAAAGTCTAACAGTCTTTCTAATGGTATATTTGCAACATGCTGCACTCCATAATGATATTAGAGTTATTTTTCACTTCGCAATGGCATTTCTAATATATCTAAACTTTAGAATGGTATGAATATAATTTACCCTTGTTTTTATATGCCTAGATATTTTACGGAATAAAAACGAACACCAATCAACGTCGGATGAAATTCCCGGAAAGACATATCCATGTGATAGTGGATTACAAGAGCGACCCAGTCAATCGCTAGTATGTATACGATTACAAGTGTTCCAAGTGGAACCCATGCAAGTGGAAGCTGGTAGGGATCCATATGCGTCATCTGATCGACACGCTGTCTAGCTTGTGTCGCACGAGTGCGCTTAGTATTATACCCAAAAAAAAACAAGTTTGTACTTAAGTTTCTTATGTTCAATGGTGTTTTTTTTTAAATTAATCAATCAACACTAGTTTTTTAAAAAGTTTGTACTTAAGCTGCTTATTACACCAATTAACGCGGTTGTTTTTCTTTACAATTAGGGTTTGACTACGGATCGAACGTCCGATCAAAAAGAAAAAATCGGACACTTGTTCAGTAAGTACAACCAAATGTTTCACCGAGCAAAGTAAAATATTTTAGTAACATAAATGTTTCGATAATTATTAAAGGATATTTTAGCAAGTAAAATAAATGTTTCAGAAAGGCAAAACAAATGTTTTAGTAGAGAAAACATAAATGTTTCGAATTTATGAAAAAATTTTTGCAGGTAGAACCAAATATTTTAGCAGGTATAACGAAATGTTCAGTAGAGCGAAACAAATGTTTCAGTATAGCAAAGCAGAAATGTTTCGATATTTATTACAAATGTTTCAGCAGGTAGAACCAAGTGTTTCAGCAGGCATAACCCAATGTTTCACCACGACAAAACCCACGTTTCACACGTACCAGGGCCATGCTCCAAACCTAAGTTGCATCTTCTTCCTCATCTCTGTCTTCTTTACCAGATCCAACGAGCTCCCATACCGTGCTCGCCGGATCTGGCTTGGGGCTCACCGGATATGGCCTCCAAACTCGTGAAGGAAAGAGCAGGGGAAGCCTAAGAGCAGGGGGAGCCCATGGACAACACTGCACCGCCATGCTCTCTTGGCCACGGCCAGATCCCGGTAGCTCGAGTTTGGCATATGAGGCATTGCGGCGGCGCCGATGGCTGGCGATGGAGCTGGCTGGTAAGGAGCAACGTCGGGAGCAAATGCTGCAGAAGAGAGACTCAACACCATTGGGGACAGAGAGAATCACGGGAAAGTGTGGTTGCGTGGGCTGTATAGTGGCGGAACCTTCTAGAAGAGGTTGCGTGAGATGAACGCCAAGCGTGCCGTGCTCGTCGTCCGATTTTTTGTTTGGAACGCATGATGGACAGGCCGAGCGTCCGGACGCTCCGGACGTCCGGCTCTAAGTATTCTCGTTACAATTAATGAATAGTGATGGTCACGCTCCAAACAAGTTTCATAGATGCAATATAAAATTAAAAAAATCTTTTTAAAATACTTAAATTGCTTATGTTCAATAGTGCATTTAATTAACAAGCTTGACTTCCAATTAGTTAATGGGGAAAAAAATCATGTGGTGTTCTGAGGTCGGTTGTGAGAAGGCTTCCCGATAAGGGGTGCGGCTACTGCCAAAAATCTAACAATTATCGTGATTAGAGAAAATGATCGTCATACGATAAAAGGACAAATCAAGGTGAAAGTATTGTCCATGTATACGGTTGCACGTATGACTAGTTCTAGTTAGTTAAGAGTTTTAATTTAATTAATCTATATATAACAAACCCTCTGTTTTTAGATTAAAGAGATTCAATGACACGTCGTGCGTAAAAACACTCTTCTGATACTGGAATCACCTATTTTGTTGTCTTTAAAAGATTAATTATGATCTGACGTCGATTGGCAAACATGTCCGCACGTGCTTTGGCGGCAGATCCGCCGGTCCCGGATGTATAGTCAGATCGATCTACGGCAAATACGTCCATAGAACGCCAGATTGGAACGACTTTTCTACCGCTCGTACAGACTTGTTCAAAGTTTTTTACCTCCTAATTCAATTAATTATGCCCTTGACTGCATACATTGCACATGGAGTCATGACAGTAAGTATTCCCTTAAACAGATTGACGCCACTATATAAACAAGACCCTTGTGATGAGAGATGAAACACACATCACCACACAAAGCTATCTAGCAAGAGCTAGCTAGACTGACAGCAAGTGCGTAGTGTGCTTTGCCAGTTCGCATGGAGCTGTTGTCGGATGAAGGGCTAGCCATCGTCGTGCCCATCTTGCTGTACTGGGTGTACTCTGGCATGTACATGGCGCTTGGCCAGTCCATGGACAAGTACAGGTTGCACTCGAGGAGGGAGGAGGACAGCAAGAACCTGGTGTCCAAGCGCGATGTCGTCAAGGGCGTCCTCCTGCAGCAGCTGGTGCAGTCTGTCGTCGGCGCCATCGTGTTCACCGTAAGATCATACCTGCATCACCGCATGCATGCTCACATATATGAACATGAAGCCGTACATTTACATCTGAAGTTTTGTACACAGCTCGGTGGCCAGGCCAAGGCACCGCCGCAGGTCTCGTACCTGACGGCGGCGCGACAGTTGTTGGTGGCGATGGCCGTCCTGGACGGGTGGCAGTACGCGTGGCACCGCTACATGCACCTCAACCGTTTCCTGTACCGGCACGTCCACTCGTGGCACCACCGCCTCGTCGTGCCCTACGCGTTCGGCGCGCAGTACAACCACCCCGTGGAGGGCCTCCTCCTCGACACCGCCGGCGGCGCGCTCGCCTTCCTCGTCTCCGGCATGTCGCCTCGCGCCGCCGTCTTCTTCTTCTCGCTCTGCACGGTGAAGGGCGTCGACGACCACTGTGGCCTGTGGCTGCCGGGCAACGTCTTCCAACTCTGCTTCTGGAACAACACGGCGTACCACGACGTGCACCACCAGCTGCGCGGCGGCAAGTGCAACTTCTCGCAGCCCTTCTTCGTGACGTGGGACAAAGTGTTCGGGACGCACATGCCCTACGTGCTGCAGGAGAGGCCCGGTGGGGGGCTTGAGGCGCGGCCCAATGCCTTGACGGCAGGTGCAAGGCCGGCAGCTAATGGAGAATAAACCCATCGCTATCGACCATGCATGATGGATAATTAAAATATTATGGTGTGCTCTTGACATAAATAAAATAATCTAGATTATATGTACATGCGTTCATAAACGCGTACTCTTTCCTTGAATTTACGTGCTACACAGTACTACGTATTTGATAATAATGTACTCACTCCGTTGGGATTTATAGAGATGGGCTCCAAGACCAAGGACAATGCCAAGTTACAAACTTACCCTTAAATTTAATTCGTGGAGGAGACAATTAATGTTTCAAATGAACTTAATCACACACATGCATGCATGCTTTAAATGAGGATACTATAGAAAAGATCTCACTAAAATAATATTGAAAATTGTATGCGTCCTATATTTAACAACAAATCCAAATCTGTAATACGCCCTATAAATTCTAACGGAGGGAGTACTATATATAGTATATACGTATGTGCAATAGTGCAATAAATATGTAGAGATGGGCTGTTCCAGGCTGCAGAAAAAGGAAGCCAGTAACCTAAGGTGGATTAGGCGCTAGTCGTGCCAGTAACTTCCGGCCGGCCGGCCTGCCAATCAACGGCCACCCTTGTCCAACCAGCATCGTTTTACCAATCATCCTCCAGGAATAGCGTGCGGCCGGCCTGAGTGGGCATGCTATTTCTTGAAACCATCGTGCGAGTTCATTGTAATTAAGATGTAGCACATTGTAATCTATTGCAAAATGAACGGGAAGTGTATGTAGTAGCAGTAATTTTTTGGGTGTTAACTTGTGGAGGCGAATCTTGTTTCTTTTTCGTTTTTTCAGGAAGAGCAAAAGATTAGCGCGTGTCTGCTTAATTATCATCATGTCAACATAGATGTAAGCATGATCCTGCCTACCTCGCTGCCAAGCTTAGTTGATGCTCTTAGTTGAAGACTAAGCACGTACACCGAAGTAATCGTCAACGCCTTGAATGATTTACGCACGTACGTAATTGTATATGTAAGCCAAAGCGCGCGGATCCTATCCATATACCTAGCTAGTTAGTCCTTTGTATATATAGACAACATTCTAGTAATCGAGATCACACAAAGCTATAGAGATATTTAGCTTGATACGGGCAGATAGCAAGCGCACATGATGGAGCTCCTCTCTGATGAAGCACTGGCCATTGTGGTGCCCATTCTAGTGTACTGGGTGTACTCCGGCATGTACGTCATTCTTGGCCGATCACTCGACAAGTACAGGCTGCACTCGAGAATGGAGGAGAACAACAACCTGGTCTCCAAGCGCGACGTCGTCATGGGCGTCATCCTGCAGCAGATCGTGCAGGCCGCCGTCGCTGTCATCGTCTTCACGGTGAGCCGGAGAAACGCTTGATGCCATGACGACGCCGTCATGGGTGTAAACTGTGCATGCATGCAATGCATGACGCAGTATCTTACGTAGATAGCCTCTTTATTTTACTTTATTGTTTTCCACGAGCTTTGTACCCTCTGAACATGCGTTTTTATATATGCACGCAGCTCAGGGGAGATGATCAGAGCAGCTCGCCGGCGACGGCCACGGCGAAGCGGCAAGCCTAGCTCGTACCTAACGGTGGCGCGGCAGTTCGCGGTGGGCATGGCGGTGCTGGACGCGTGGCAATACGCGTGGCACCGGTACATGCACCTCAACCGGTTCCTCTACCGGCACGTCCACTCATGGCACCACCGCCTCGTCGTGCCGTACGCGTTTGGCGCGGAGTACAACCACCCAATCGAGGGGCTTATCGTCCACACCGCAGGCGGCGCGGCCGCCTTCCTCGCCTCCGGCATGTCTCCCCGCGCCGCCATCTTCTTCTTCTCGCTCTGCATGGCGAAGGGCGTCGACGACCACTGTGGCCTGTGGCTGCCGGGCAACGTACCTCTTCCACCGCTGCCTTTGGAACGTACCACGACGTGCACCACCAGCTGCGCGGCGGCAGGTACAACTTCTCGCAGACGTTCTTCGTGACGTGGGACAAGGTGTTCAGGACGCACATGCCCTACGTGCTCCAGGAGAGGCCCGGAGGAGGGCTCCAGGCTCGACCCCTTTGCGCTCACGTCCAGAGACGGAAGCGGTGAACGAAAACCATCTAGAACATATGCTGAATTAATTCCCAAGATGCTTTGTACCGTATAGACTCGTGTGTCCTAGCTAGTCAACCATATGTGTATAATATAAAGCTTGTACTTCCACTGCCAAAAAAAAAACAGCAAACAGGAGACCACTATCTAAACATGTCGGTTCATTTATGACACGCACAACGGCTTGTTCTTTCCATAGGTTCTACCTGTGGAACACTGATTCTATTAGCAAGCTTGTTTTGTCGATTCTGGATACTCTGTAAGGAATTTCGTAATGGGATCAGATGCATTGGAAAACTACACATAATGTTTTCAATCAGAGCCCATATCCTGTATGAGTCTGTGTCCTATTCGATTAGGTAGAAAGTCTACTATAAATATGAAACCACTAGAGACGTGTAAAGGATCCAATATCAATTCATCCATCAAATCTACTATATTTTTTTGTCCGTTACTTTTCATAGTCATTAATGTAAAGGATCCAACATCAATCGAGTTAGGCCTAGAGCATCATCTGTGACCTCTGATACAATGTCCCAAGGAGTAATTTACCAAGCAGAAACCGATCTTTAGTGATTAGTTTGTCAACTAGACTTTGGAAATCATGAGTTGGGCCTAGAGGTACACCACAGAAGAGATATTAGTCTAACCACATTTTTCGAAAAGCTATGTGTTCTCTATTCGATACCGTTGTACCTTTTTTACCCCTATTATCGTCCATGTATCGGTTGTCCTTTGATTGCTACAAATTTATGGGTGGTGGTAAGAGTATAAGCCAATGGTTGCTCCTCATCAGGCCTTAAGCCACATAATATGGCTACGTCCAAGGGAGTTCGTCCTATCGATCCTAGTCTAAACATGAGGGCATTAAAAGTATCTGAAGAATTAACTGGCTATTGCAATCGTCGACCCATATAACGGAAGACATTCAACTATATTTATTATTTCCCACTCACATTTCTTGGAAGCTCATATCCTCACATACCAATCGTGCCATCCATCCAAAGCAGTCGGCCAAGATCTAAAACTCCCTTTGCAACCTTTTATGCTAACTCCCACAACATTTAAGGGGAGACGAGGCATACATCCTATTATACGACGATTGTTGGATCAAAACTTCATACTGGTCCTAAACCATATCGAACAGGAAGATCTGAGGTCAAATGGAGTACCTAGCTCATGGTTGCTGAGAAGGGGGGGAGTGCAAACAGGCCGATTATGCATGCTGGAGTCGATTGATTCTATTCTTACTGAATTCAGCTACAATCTCTCATCTCCAGCAATTTAAACCTCTTCAAATCGTTGCACTGATTCATCATCCAAGCCGCCCCCACAAACCATCTGGTTCTTGCGTCGTTAGAATCGTCATCCCTGTTGGACTCCCTCGCCGCTATCCCAGTGACCAGGGAGCACGGATGGGGCTTGGGATGGAGCCACAAGATCGTGTGGGGACGCCGACCCCGTCTTCATCACCGTCGTCTGGCTACTGTTCAAACTAGAGTTTAAGATGTAAACGTCTATACTGCCACCATCAACGCCGATGTCCAAAAGGTGTTAGGATCGATCCGAAGGTAGTGTCCTCCACCTCATTGCCCTGATCCTCCTCCGCCACTCATCCTCACCAGAGATTGCTGGACTGTTGCCATCTAGCCCACCAAAGCATCACTATTTGGCTCCACAATTATTTGGGACGCCGAGGTGGCTCTTCTCCAGATCATCGCACCCTCACCCTCCCCGTGCCACCATCTTTCTCGCTGACTGCTCATCCTTGGTCCCTATGCCTTAGCTCGCCAGTCAGCCATGGTGCACCGCCAACCTCCGTGCTGACCTCGCCGCAAACGTTGTGCTCCGTCGTAGCCGCCTCCGCATCGGATTCAACGCCAGACTGAGCCACCTATGCCCGCTTCACTATCTGTCACCCTCTTTTTTTCAACCCCCTCTCTCCGTTATCTTGGCCAACTCGTAAGCTGCATCACGGGCCTAGCTGAGCCTCTCACTAGGCCAGGCCAGTCTCTAGGCCAAGCCAACCGAGTCGGGCTGTGTGCACTGTGCGGCCTAGTTCTATACTTCCTCTGTCTATTTTTGTAGGTGTATTTTGATTTGAAAAAAATCTTTGAAGGCAGACTTTGACTATTAAATTTCTCTATTATGTATTATCAATTGTTACAAAATAACATTGTATCAAAGGTCTAGTTTAGTAGTCTTAGATAAAATAATAAAGTTTTCAGTCAGAGTCTATATCCTGTGCGAGTCTATGTTCGACTCGATTAGGTAGGAAGTCTAGTATAAATATTAAATCCCCTGGGGCATGTAAAGGATCTAACATCAATCGATCATATCTACTATTTGTTTGTCCTTAGTTTTCGTAGTCATTGATGTAAAGGATCCAACATGAATCGAGAGGGCCACCTACATTTCCCAATGTGTGACCTCCTAGTGGAGTATAAAATCTAGAAAGGATAATGTGCACCATCTCATAGACTACCCCAAGCAGTAATTTACCAACAGGAAACCGATCATTATTGATTAGTTTCTCAGCTAGACTTCGAAAACCTTGAGTTGGGCCTAGAGCTACACCACAGAAGAGGTATCGGTCTAACCACATAATTAGAATAGCTATGTGTTCTTTATTTGATACCGGTGCACTTTTTTTACCCAAACATCAAATCAGGTGAAACAAATTCTCAAATTTTCTAAAAGAATAATCTACACATACTACACCAAAACATGTCATATATATCCCTGTACATCTATGCCGGTTCAACTAGAACTGTACATCTATGCCGGTTCAATTAGAACTGTCACAAATCTAGTTCCTATTGTCGGTTCTTCAGTAGACACACGGCGAAAGCTTTCATGTAAAGGATCCAACATCAATCTAGAGGGTCCAACGGAGACACCGTCCCCAAAAATTGGCTGGACCGGGACGGTGTGGAGGAGGCGGCGGGGCCACGACAACGTTGGCCTCTACTCCGACCCTGAGCTGGCGAACGACAGTGACGCCTTCATATAGATAGTTAGCTAGTTAGGGTTGTATAATATGTACGTAGTAGTAGCAGCCTGGCTAGCGCCGGTGTGATGCTAGATAGGCTAGATAAAAAATATTTTAAAATCTATCCGTGTCGATTCTAGCCAGAAACAGGCATAGAGAATGGGTCATTAGTGCCAGTCCTAAACCGGCACAAATGACTTGCCACATCACTGCCCGTTGTTTTGTGCTATTTTCAAAAACCGGCACGGATACCATTTGGAACCAGTATTGATGACCTTTTCTGTAGTAGTGATATTAGAAAATTTTCATTATTTTTAAAGTTTATTTTATTTTATGTTATTTATTTATTTCTCGTTTTATGTGCGTTACATTATACAAGTATGGCAGGAGCATACTTCAGCAAAAGGAAGAGAAAGGAAAGTATTTCTATTAAGCGCTCATGTTTTGTCAGATTTTGCCAAATCATGCTGCTCTTATCTGTTGCACAATTCAATCTAGTATTGTTTATTTTCATGTTACTTCATTGTATTGTGGAACTATTGCCATGCAACCACGCCTAACTTAATTATGTGCCGTAATACTCCCTGTTTTTAATATTAATTGGCTTAACAATGTGTAGATGTAAAATGGAGAGCGGTTTCCGGTCATGTGGTCATTATTGTAAGAATATTGGAGGATTGGGAAATGGTGGAATTGTTTCATGCAAAAACCTAGAACCAGCCAACTAATTAATTGACATAGATGGGATGATATGTTTGGTTGGAGAATTTCTGCTCCGGTCCCTAAGGACCAATACTTGTGATTAATTTTTTTTTAAAAGGCTTGTGATTGATTTAACTAAGGCACCGTTCGGCCCGGCGTTGCGTTCGCGTTCGCGTCGTGGCCGCCCGTGTGAACGCATTTAATGCGTGAGGCTGCGGCTGCGGCTGCGGCCGCAAACGCGCAAAAGAACGAGGCCTAAGAAACATTGTGCAACCACAAGCCCAGATTGGGACAGGCCTAGCCTATTGAGTGGAATAATGTCGGCAATGTCTTATGCGTCTTTGCATCATATGATGCGGACCGAACCTCGAGACAAGGCTAATTCCGTAGGTTGCTCTTTTTTCACGATGAAATGTAGCAAGATAATTAATTAACCAGCTTAATTTGCGACCTAGATACAACGCTGGTATTCAAAATTCCGATCTGTGGACAGTTATATTATGCTCATGATCCATAAAAGCTGAATCTAATAGATTCAACGTGTAGCCCCACAACCACTGTTCTTGGTCTACAATGCTAGCATAAACCCGAAACGGAAACACAATCACTGGTAACACACGGATAATTCCTAATGGCCAGAAACACACGTGTTTTCAATTCATAACACAAATTTTGCACCTCCTACATTGACTCGGTAGGGCTTAATTATATAGCCAACGCACGTACACACTTTCCTAACACAACTCAACGCAAAATATGTGTGGGGGTCCATTCTTCCCCATCTACACTAGTCCCTATATCAGTACATTAGTGCATACTAT
The DNA here is from genome assembly GCA_036346145.1 of Olyra latifolia. NCBI lineage: Eukaryota > Viridiplantae > Streptophyta > Magnoliopsida > Poales > Poaceae > Olyra > Olyra latifolia. Next base: position 44,323,094 of record CM070528.1, on the reverse strand, counting down.
TTACATAGATGGATCATTTTATACAAACAGAAGAATTATATTACATTAAGTACCTGTATTAAGCTCGAAGGCTATTAAGTATTACAACACGGCACATTGGCTCAAAATAGTTCGAGAACAACAAAAGATCAGAGTGCGATAAAAGATTCAAAAAAGTCTCCTGCCAGCTATGCCTAAGCAATCGACTCAAGAGACGTCCTAAGCCTTGTCCTGATCTTCAGTGTACTCCTGAGCTCCATCTTCATGACAAGCGTAGTGATATTGCTCATACTCAACATCTAAAAGAGTGAGTGTATGCGAGGTTAGTGTCATCCAAACACTGGCGAATTAACACCCAACCTAATGCATTTAGTGATAGAGGTTCCAAAAGAAAGGTTGGGGTTTGTTTATTTGCAGAAAGCAAGTTTTATAAACCAAAACCTATGACTTAGCAATTTTAACCCAAAGTCCTACTTATCAATTACTCAAGTTTAGTTTCCCAAACCATGCCACAATCCTATTCTAGTCTTCTTCCACACACCCGCCATCCCCTTTCGGGTGTGGCGCACCAGTTGTGGATCTTACGCCAGCCAAGTGCCTACTCTTCCCTAGCAGGGTTGCCAAACCCGCATTAGAGTCACGGCTCGACTCCCTTGAAACTTAAGACCTAGATCATCTCGCAGATAACGACATGACCCTGTCTTCACCTCGGACTGGGGTTTTACCATGACGCTGTTCAGCAAGCCACTGGGCCTCACGTCCGCACTACCGCGTGATGGCCAAATGTTGTGCAGGAACCCCTCGGTGGGCAGCATATAGCTACGCGAAAATAACTCACGCTCCGATTGGCAGAGCCACGGCTGCCCAGCACTCCTGGAACTCACATCGTGCAAGAACCCCTCTGTGGGCAGCCTATAGCTATGTGAAAACAACTCGCGCTCGGATTGACACAGCCATCCTCGGTTGCCCAACACCTTGTCCGTGGTCCAGCCTTCCTTCTCTAGCTATCGTTCCTCCGTGTGTCCTGCACATGATGTGACGGGACCACCCCTTGGTGGCGCGGTTGGCAGCTACGCATGTCCAGCCGCGCTCCTCTCAATCTGTGAACATATATGTAACAGCCCAAAATTGCTCGGTACTTTGAAAACATCGGTGTGATATTTGAATGATGCAATGACAACATCTTTTAAGAAATATTTTGCGAAAAAACAAATTCTTGGACTCTTTGATATTATTCAGAACAAAATTGGCTAATTAACTTGAGTAAGATAATAAAAAATTTAAACTTAGGACCTGCTCTTGGATACCTAAAATGTAGCAATGTTCAGACTAGGTTGCTTTTAGTGATTTTTAATATCACTCTAAATCTCAGGTTTATGTGCATATATTTGATAAATCACATAAAAATCCCACAAAAATTATAGAAACTAGTCTAGACCCTAAGTGATAGCCTGAACCATGGCTTGACCAAACTTGACCATTGGTGGGACCCACTTGGCCTCCTCTCTTTCTTTCGCTCTTGTGAGCATTCCACCGAGCACCTATGTTGCGGTAGCCCTGCTTCCACCTCGCCGGCCCATTCATCGCGCCCTGCCTAAAATCCCCCGTGGAAATCTTCTCTTGGCCGCTTGCACGCGTCGCCATTGGCCTTAGTGGGCCCCACAACTGTGCCGACGCAATGTTCAGCTACTGCTCGCGGCCGTCTCTACCAGCCGCGGCTAACCAAGCTGCCTTCTCGGGGAAGCAATGGCAGGCTACTCTGGACGCCGCCCTCCTTGCCCAATCACCGCCCTGGTCGTGCAATTGATGGCTCTGAACCCCAGCCACAACTCGAACCGACCTTGCCACCCTGCTCAAGCAAGCTCGCCGCCCAGCTCAGACACTCATCGCGCGTGCTCACCCCCATCGCCCAGGCTCCCCAATCAACGACAAACCCCCTAGCGACCGCCTCGAACTCCCGCGCGACCGTTGGTCCCAAAGCGCAACCGACCCGGGCTCAAAATAGGCCGTACTAGGCCTGCACACTCTTCCCCTCTCACTCCTTTGTCGCTAGAGCAAACCAGAACTCCTCGCCTCTAGCTCGTGAGCGCATTAGCTTGCCACACCCTCGCCTTGCTCCCTGTCCTAGGAATCGAACTCGGAGTCCTCCGGTCACCGGCAAGAACCGTGTCACCGCTGTCGACCCGAGCATATGCCATTCCTTGCCTTTCTCGATTACTCCTTCCATGGTGAGTCCCTTGTCGATTGCTCGTGCGGAGAGCATCACCTCACCCCGCGCACCTTTCGCCCAGGTTAAATGGACCTAGGGATCACCGGAACTCCCTAACATTGTCTGCCCTGTTCTGCTTCATTTCGGCCTCTCCGTCACCAGCTTGTTCCACGTCTCCTCCGCTGCAGCCTAGTGCTCGGTAAGAGTTCCTATGTCCCCCTCTCACTCATGCAAGCCTTATTCTAGCTCTTAGGGCTTCGTAGAACCATAGTCACGAATTCCCGTGGGAATTCTCTGCCGCCGCTCGGCTCACCGCCATCTCATATCGCCGCCGGCGAGTGTCGTGACGACATGTTGTCAGGCTGCTCGCGTGGGACCCGTAGCGCCCAAGATCGTGCCTTATAATGGCCTATCACGCCGCCGGTAAGCCGCCGATAGTTCGCCGGTTTCATGACGTCACTCCGCCGCCACGGTCGGGGTGGAAGATGAGGTTTCGACCGTCGGATCGCCGCCAAGATGAGTGTGCAGTACAGTTAAATTTAAATCCTGCACGCGTTAAAATACTACGTCGCTGACATGTGGGTCCAGTGGGCTTAGTGGATACGAGTTTTGCAATGGGGTGCTTTCCTCGCGTGAATGCGCCTTGTGGAAGTGCACCTTCGGTGTGGCTGGCTCAGATGCGAGCTAGCGGGGCGGCCCAGCACCGTTCATCAGTTTTTCCCGGATTTCAGGAATAAAATTAATACAAAAAAATAGAACGATTTATTGAAAATAGCTAGATATCCATAAAAATGCTATAAAAATTGTGACAAATACTCTATGACCTGTTGAATTTATTAAAATATCTATTGGAAAGATATGACAGAATTTTGCCTCTTTTTAAAATTACATAGTTCCTTTATGATGATTATTCCTTAAGAAGTAAACCCATGAAATGAATAACAAAATTATAGACCTTAGCAATTGACTGGAGAAAAATCTAAGAAAACTTAGGATAGATGCCAACAGCAAAAAGAGCTTGGAAAAATTATAAATGTGATCTAGGAAACCAATCTAAGCTTGCAATTTAATCTAAAACCCCTTTTTAATCAATTCTAAATGAAGTTCCCTATTTACTTTAGTTAATTATTGAGCTCATAAAATCATGAGGAAATCACAGTAGAGCATAAATGTGATTTAGGAATTTAATAAATTTATTGAACAATTTTAAGACCTTCACTACTTACTAGGTAATTAATTAGAGAAATTTACCAATTTTCTTTTGTTCAATTAATGCAGAACTAGATTCTGCTTTATTTTAAAATACCAAACACCATCAATTAAATCTCAAATTTTTACGGGAGTATGGCTAACCTACCATGAATTTATTAAAAATATAGGGACTTAATAAAACTTGGTACGAGTACTTAATTGCTTAATTAGGGTAAAGAAGACCTATAGGTTATAGGTAATTTAATGCCTACTTAAAATTTACAGCAACCCACCTACCCTATAATCAGTAAGTTAATTACCTTGACTTGATGAAGGAAATACTTCAAACAAAATTAATTTCTACCTTATACATCTATTTGGTAAATCTAAGGGTAGACTATTAAGGGTAGCATTATGGATCATCGCATATCATCTTCATAATGTTCACACTACCGTTATCTTCTGTAAATTACTATATGGCAGTAGGATCATGGAACTTCCTCGAAATTTAGATTGAGACTTAACGTCAGACGCCGATCGCTAGATTTAGCGAGAGCATTTCATGCATCATGCTTTCTATTGCATATTGGTGCTTTATTTATTGTTCTCCGAATTCGTTCCGTTAATTGACGCCGAGGAGCCCGAGGGACACTTCTAAGAACCGCAGGAAGACCCCCGCTATCCGCAAGACCAAGGCGAGTTAACACTTCTCCTATAGGGTGTTTGCTTTTACTAGGGAGAGTTTATACTTTCCCTAGTGCGAGTTTAACATCTTCCCTAATGGATGTTTGCCTTTATTAGGGAGAGTCTATATGTTTGTCTTTATTAGGGATTGTCTATACTTTCCCTAGTACGGGTTAACACTCAAATCGATCATATTAAATCCGAGTTTATTAAAATATTTTATTTACAGTATTAAACTGCATGCTCTTCAACTAATTATACATGTCTGCTTAATCATGATATATCATGCCATGCTATCTTTTGTTATTGCTCTACCTCGATGATATTGCCTTGATATAATTATCTGTCATTTGACTTAATTAATGATTACCTTGATGATCACACTTGATAGTCTATTAGGTTGAATAAAATGAATTCTTGAGTCTTAAGCCTTGGTTAAAATTTGCTTAGACATTGCTCAGGTCCAATTAATAATTTTTAGGCTTAATTAGCCTCGGAACGATGAACCGACATTCACCGGACATGAATACATAACAAACATGGAAACTAGAAATTGGGCCTAGCATGCCAGTGTGAGTGTTTGGTTGTGATTGGAAAAGCGGATGTGGTCTGACTTGTGGTTAAGATGGAGTAGCTTGGCTACTGGTGTGAAGTGAAGAGTGCTAAACGTTCACAGACACGGTGCTGAGAGGAGCGCGGGGCAACACACGTAGCTGCCAATCGCTGCAACCAAGGGTAGTTCCGCCACATCATTTGCAGGGCACACGGAGGAATGATAGCGGAAGAAGGAAGTGAATGTGGAAAGTGTGGACTGGCCGGATCCGATGTGACTCCTAGAGTGGACCGAACGGGCGTGCAGTGAGGCACACAGCAGGAAATCGTTGACCAAATGCATGCGGGATTTGATTCCTAGCACCACAACACGTGGCCATCGCGTGGTAGTGCAAGTAATGGGAATTCAGGGATAGTACGACCTGCGGGCGTACCCTGTCTGCTGCCATGCTTGAGGTGAAGATAGGATCATGTCGTCATCCGCGGGATGATCTAGGTCTTAGGTAATAGGGAGCCGTGACTTTAGTGCAAGTGTGGCAACCCGGCTTGGGAACAACGGGCACTTCGCTGGCGTAAGATCCACAACGGGTACGCCACACCCGGAATATGATGGCGGGTGTGTGGACAAAGTTCTAGGCTGGGTTGGACTGTGGATTGTGGATTGTGATGGACAAAAATAATGAAAATAATGGTTAATAGAACTTTGGGTTAAAAGTTGCTAAGTCATGGACATTGGTTTATAAAACTGGCTTTCTGCAAATAAATAAACTCCGACCTTTCCTTTGGAACCCCTATCACTAAAATCGCATCAGCTTGGGTGTTAGCTCGCTAGTGTTTGGATGATACTGACCTCACATTCATATTCTCTTTTAGATGGAGAGTGTGAGCAGGATTAGTACGCCTGCCATGAAGACGAAGAACAAGAATTTGCTGACGATCAGGGCGAGGCATAGGGCGTCTCTCCAGTCGAGTGCTTAGGCATAGCCGGCACGAGACCTTTTGATCTTTTGGTTCTCTGCACTCTGATCTTTTGAATATTCTGACTATTGGGGCCAATGTGCCGAGTTGAAACACTTAAATAGCCCTTGGGCTTAATACAGGTATTTGTGTAATATAAGTCTTCCGTTTGTATGAAATAATTCTGGCTATGTGAAAAATGTGCACTACTGTACTAATCCAGGGACTAGTGCAGATCAAGTGGTGGGCAAAGGACAGGCCCCACAATATAGCTCTCTGCACACCAAGTAGCCCAGCTACTCTACTTAACCACATGTCGGACCACGTCCGCATATCCAACCACGCACACACTGGCATGCCAGGCCCAATTTCTAGTTATCTATGTTTATTGTGTAATCATGTCTGGTGAATATTGGCTCACCGTTCCAAGGTAACTAATCCTAAAATTAATAATTGGACTTGAGCAATGTCTAAGCAAGATTTAACCAAGACTTAAGAGTCTAAATCATTTTATTTAACTTGACTAGGCTATCAAGGGTGATGATCAAGGCAATCACTAATAGAGTCAATTGAGAGATGACTTCATCAAGAAAAGATCATCATGGTAAAGCAATAACAAACAAATAACAGGGCATGATATATCATGATTAAATACATAGGCATAATTACTTAAAGAGAATGCAATTTGATAATTTAAACGAAATACTTTAGAAAATTGGGATTCAACATGATCTAACTGAATGTTAACTCACCTTGGTCTTAGGAGTAGAGAGGGTCATCTTACTGCTCTTTGAGGTGTTCCTCGGGCTCCTCAGCATCTAATAACGGAACGTAACCAGCAATAAATAACCAAAGTGTAGCACGAAAGAATGGTGCATGTAATGCAACGTGCTTATTCTACCATTCGGGAATGCGTCGATAAGAACTAATTATCATATCAAGAAAGTTCCATGAGTCTACTAATATTCATATTCCTACAAATAAACCACGATGGCGTGAACGGTAGTGAATGTATGATGATGATGATGATGATGATAATGCAGTATATGCCTAAATTGTAATCCCCACACTATAGAATATAAGTTTAAAATAAACTTTTGTCTAAAGTATTTCCTAAAATATTATCTTGCTGTTATAGTGGTTCAGTTAACTAAATTTAATTTAATGACTGAAGATAATTTCCTAAAAGGGGGTTTTTCATTACTCTAATTAGGCAATTTATGTATAATTACCAAGCTAAACCATGTTTTATGGTTTTAATAATCTCTCTAATGTTTCACTAGGTTTTTGTAAAAATTTTAGATTTAATTGAAGTCATGTAATATTTAAAATACAATAGATTCAGATTCTATTTTATTAATATATAAGGGAATTCGTAAATAGGCTTACTTTAATCGCCTAGAGAGCAATATTGACTTTAAAATTGAGCAAATAATTTCTAAAATTTCTAAATCATACTTATGATTCATTGGAATTTTGTCATGATTTTATGAAATCAATAACTAATTTATTAATATGGAAAACTAAATTTAAATGTCTTTTTGGGAGGATTTCCTAAATTATACAGAGAGTAAAAAGGGTTAATATGCCTATATTCAATTTTACAAGATCCCATGGGTTGTCTAAATATTTCCTTAATGTTCGCAGATTTTTATTAAGTCATTTACTATTTTACTTAATCATTATTCCTTTTTCTGGTTTATCTCTAAAACAAAATCCTATAAATAGATCTACTAACTTAAATAAGGGAATAAATTTATTATATTGCTCACCTAGATATTTTCATTAATTCCAGTAGGTCATCTAGTATTTTCATAATTTTCCTATAATTTTTGGAGCTGTCTAAATATTTTTAATAATTCAATTTTATTTACTGTTATTATCTTAATTGTAGAAAGGCTGGAAAACATTACTGAGTAGTACTTGGCCGGCCTAAGACGCAGCCCGCGCGAGAACCAGGCCAAAGACGGGTTTTCGGAAACCCGTGAAGGCTTAATAGAAAGCGTACTACGTGATTTACGCCTTTGTTTACTGACTGGAGTGACCGGAGCCAATATGTGAGCCTCACAGCGGCGGCGCCCAGAGGAGGTCATCGTCTTCCTCGGGTTGAACCGGCGCTGCGGTCAGGGGGTGACCGGGGACGGGTCGGCCCGAGTGAGGTCACGGTGGCGAGATCTATCCGTGAAAATGGGTTCTACCCGGCAGCCCTAACCCAACGGGACCAACGGCTCAAAGGGTGGAGCAACGGCGCGGTGGCTCGGCATGCTCGGGCAACGGCCAGCAATGGCGAATGCCGCGATGGCGAGCGACAGCTAGAGCGAGCCGAATCAAGGGCTTAACAGTATCTACGGGTTACCAACAGTATACCTTTGGTGGGCAAGGGGCCGGGGACGAGCTGGAAGAGGCCAGTGATGAGAGGGGCGATGGTGGCCAAAGAAGGTTACAGAGGTGGCAAGCACCGGCGAGTCCTATGGCCAAATAGGGGTCGTGCTAGACTTAGCGGGGCCTGAAGAGGGTACAGGAGCAAGGAATGGAAGAATGGCTCACCAGGGACGGAATGACCCGAAAGGGGGAAGAATCTGGCCGGCGGCGTTCCACGCGTCCTCCCGGGCTCGGTCGGGGCTCTGAGCTTGATTGGTCGAAGGACGTCATAGGGGAGAAAGAGAGCTCACCAACGGGACCAAGGGCAAGTGGAGAGACCGAGTAGGCTGGCGGTTCAAGGACGCTGAAGGTTCTTCAGATTTTTGTCTTTGGGAGGAAATGGAGAAACGAGCAAGCGAGGAGATTGGGAGTGGCCTAAAAGCCTAAGGGGTAGCGAGTGGAGGCGCGAGATAGGACTGTGGAGAGGGAGAGAGATAGAGAGAGCGACAATGGGTCAAGAGCCAAATAGGCAAGGCAACGGGGACAACCGCGGCGTTGCAGCGATAGGGTGGCATGGTCACAAGGAAATCCCGGCCACGGGACGGCTTTTGCGTAGGGGCGACACCATAGGGCGAGAGAGTCAGAACAGGCGTGCCAGCATGAGGGGGCAATGAGCCGGCGGCATACCCGCCGGACAATAGGATGAACCGAGGAGAGACAGGCACGCGCGGGTGAAGAAGCATCGGCTCAATCACTAGGCTAGGCTAGGCTACCAAGCGGCCAATGGGGTGAGGAGCGACTGAGCTGAGCTGGGGCGAGCGGGAAAGGGGAGGGAGAGGGAGGCGCGCAAGCCGGATGGGTTACGTGGGCAGGCTAGCGGGGGAGGCCAGGGGATCCAGAAGGGGGAGGCACGGTGAGGCTGGCTGGGCCGAGCCGGGCCCAGACTAGAGAAAAAGTTTTAATTTGCTACAAATCTTAGTTTTGGAATTGAGTTTTAATTCAAATATGGAATTGCAGCTAGGGCTCAAACATTCTGACAACTTATGGTCTTCGTGTTTATTAATGTAGGTATTCCAAGAAAATATGAACTTTGCACAAGTTTAAATGTAAACCTTCTTTACAATAAAACATACAGCTCATACTTATATAGATGTATGAATATATATATATATATATATATATATATATATATATATATATATATATATATATATATATATGCCAAAGCACCAAAAATGTTTAAGACCAAGTGAGAAAAGGTAATTTAAAACTAAAAGATTTTAAAATATTACCCCCAATTGCATGCATATAAAATACTTTCCTAGATGTCCAAAATGGGGCTGTTACAATATGGAAACTAAATATTCTAAAAATAAAATATTAGTTATATCCTTTAATCTCAGATAACCTTTCAAAATTTGCAATCTTTATTTGTTATGCCATCTATATATTTATTCCCTGGTTTTTTTGATCTCTAGGTGGTCCAAACCCTAAGTCACGTAAGTAAAGGCACGATCTCACGAGGATAACACACCAAACCTCTAAGATTTGTTTGCACATTTGTCATGCCAGCCAAACTGTATGTAGGGTCCCAAGGAATCAGCATCGCCGATGTACTGGCAAAGTGGTTTAAGGTGTTCCAATTGGAGGGACATGATGAGAACAAAGATGGGATTAGTCTTTTTAAAAACCTTCCTTATAGTCTCTCTAGTATACCAAAGGAAGTGTGCTTATTGCATGACACAAGAAGAGTATCATATCTAGCAGCTAAAGTGTATAATCTCTGTAGTGTGTAAAATTCCTCTCGCAGTTACAGTTATTTTGGTGGTTTTTCACATAGTAGCTACACTCAATTTTTAACAAAACATTGTGTAAGATTTTTTCGGTAGTGTTGTTGTTGCTACATGATGATTGTGGGATTGAGATTATGCGGTTGAGATTGTAGGATTAAGATTATGATTTTGATATGAGATTATGGGATATCATTATGATGTTAATATTTTGAGATTAAGATTATGCCATGTTCAGTTGTTCAAGATTGAATATACAAATTTATCACTGTTATTACTAATGTTTCATAATTATTTTTCAATTATTAAATGAGCCTACCTGTCCATACCTATGAAATACTTGCAAGTACTTGTGTACTTACCCTCATTTTCATACAACGGTTGTTTATGCAATGACCAGGTCAGGAGACCGAAGACGTGGAAAGATCCATAAGCTATGACATTGATGTTTTTTGAAAAGGTGATCTAGACTTGTCATCGGCCCAAGCTGGACCACCCAGAAAGGGGCAGCCCCTAGGGCGCTCAAGCTCTACGTGGAGGGGATAGAACACCGGGAACTAGCTCAAGAGGAACACACAAACTATGAGAATTAATTTTTCTTTTTTTGATTTATCATCTCATTTCATTCACCTAGGTATCGTATTTGTACAAGGAGGTTACAAGCCCATTCGAATGGGAATGCCCTCAAGCATCGCTGGCTCAGGCGATAAAGTAGGGGTGGAATGGTCTTTGCTCCGGTAATGACCGTGATGCCCCTTTTTTCCGGTCCTCCAGGGGTAGGGGTTTCCCCAGGCTAAGAGGCACGGATTCCTAAGATGCCCTACAACCGACTATCTAAAGTAGGGTTATGGGGGTCATTACCACTTTTACAGGTGGAAACTGCTTGTCCCCTGGCTTGGAAGGCAATGATGATATTACTGACATGCTTTATGCTTGTCTGATACAGGCTGTCCCATAGGAGGTCAAGTAGCGTCCAAGGAACTTGGCTCTTCCTCTCAAAGCGTTTCCCATCGCAAGACATGCTTCTCCGTGGGCCGCTGCTGCTTCCTCGCTCCACCCTGAGCTTCTCGCTCCGAAGCGATCCCCTCACTAGATGCCTTCGAGCAAAGGGGCTGAGAGGCTCTAGCGCGGCTTTGCTTCCTTCGATTGGGTGCTCCATCCCAAAACGATCCCCTCGTTAGGCACCTCCAAGCGTGGGGACTGCGAAGCTCCTGCACGTACTCACCTCCTTCGGCTGGGTGCTCTGCTCCGAAGCGATCCCCTCACTGGACACCTCTTACCGAGGGAGTCGCGAAGCTTCACCGTGGCCTCGCTTCCTCCAGCTGGGCGCTCCATTCCAAAGCGATTCCCTCACTCGATGCCTCCGAGCGAGGGAGCCGTGAGGCCCCGGCTGGACGCCCTTATGTCACAGGGGATGGGTGCTGCACTTCCACAACAGGAGCCCCCCATGGTCAAGTGCCTGTCCCGCCATGCTCTTGGCCTTGCTTTCGTGCCCATGCACCCATTCCCTTCGGCATGATGGGTATGCTTCACCCTTGGTTCCACGCACCTGCAACACTTTTTAATTCGCACGGTTAAAATTTTCGTGGCGCCATCTACACACCTTTGATCGTGCCGTTTGGTCGTCAGATTCACGTTGAGTACGTGCTAGCAAGCACCGTCTCGGGCATCCCAACGGTCACTGTGTGCGCTGTCAGGTGCAGTCAGTGCTGCTTTTTAGGCTCCGGGCTCCGAGCCGTTGCAGTGTGGTTGGGTTGTTCACGCTTTTTGCGCCAAGCTTTCCACGTGGCTGAATCTAGCGCCTGGTCCGGTTGATACAATGGCTCGCGCGAACCATCACCCTCTATTAATTAGCCACTCAGGACCTTGCGTATTTTCTCCCATGCTTCCCTGAGCCCGAGCCTATTTTCTTTTTGGTGCCATTGTTCCCGAGTCCTCCCGCCTTCTTCCGCACTCACATCCTTGATCCCGCACTGGTTCCTTCCTTTGTTCCCTGCCTGCCTACCATGGGACGTGGGTCTCGCACCTCCTAGTTCATTCTCGGTGAGTCTACGGCGGTTGCCCTGACATCGAAGCTAGGGCACTCCATCATGGACAGCGAGGATGTCGCCCTCGCTGTGATGGTCTTCCACATCCCACAGGAGTCTAGCCGCCTTCCCGGTGAAGAGGTCGCTCCGTAGTCCCATGAGGACGAAGCGGTGGTGTTCTTCGCCTTCCTAGTGGCAGGACTTCGGTTCCCGGCAGCCACCGTGGTTGGAGAGATTCTATCCCTATACGAAGCAAAGCTCTCACATCTCACTCCCAATGCCATCACGAGGATGGCCATCTTTGAGTAGGCGCTGCGGTCCCGTGTGAAAAAGCTAACCGGGCTCCTCTTCGCTTCGATCCACGATGCGCACTGGCAAAAGAAGAAGGTCAGTGATTCGGCAATCTCCTGCTTTGGCTCCTTGAAATTCCAGACAAAGAGGAAGTTGTACAGGATGGTTCCGACGCACGTGGGTCACTAAAGAACAAATGGGTCACTGAAAAACTTCCGCAAAGAACAAGTGGGTTGCCGACTAGATGCAGCGCTGGTAATACCAACGCTTGGACGGCAACAACCTTTGCCTGCGGACGATTGGTGCCATCATCAAGGTCGTCGGTACCTTGGAGGTGGAGCTGGCGTAGGTGGAACAGGTCCGTACTTCGCTGCTGAAGGATGTTCACGCCCGGAGCAGCATGCGTGACCTCATGCAGGAGTGTGCACTGCTCTGCCTTGCCCACCTCACGAGGGAGTGGGACATCTCTGTGAAGGCAGCACTGGACGGGGCACTCACAGTGACCCGACGAGACGGCCTGGAACCACGAGGCCAAGTGGTAGCAGAGCGGTACCCGGCAAGGCTACTCGGCCCTTATACGGCGGTAGAGCACGAGAAGTGCGTCGAAGCCGTGAAGGGGCGCGGGACTATCATCTCATCTAGCTGGGCGAGCGCGATGCCCCCCAAAGCAAGCATGGGGTGGTCGGGACATCCTCTCCCCAGCGGAAACGACCAAGAGTCACCGCGATGGCGCCTTCTGAGCCTACTGACCCTACCGAGGAGAAGAAGAGAACGAGGAGGAAGACGAGGAGGAGGAAGAGGAAGAAGAAGAAGCGGAACCTGAGGCGGACGAGGGCGAACGTGAGGGTTCGTCCTCGTCGGTCCCTTCTTCATGCGGGCCTTCAGCATCCTCCCAAGGCGTCATTTCCCCCTTGGTATCCTTTAACCAGCTGCCGGGGTGATCACCGCCCTTTTGGACAAAGAAGGCGAAGAGGACCCGTCTGGCACGGGGGAGGGGGAAGGATGTCACATGCCAGTCCCCAACAGCCCTAGGCTGCGGGGCCTCCGGAGGGCGGCTCTGTTGACGGGCAGGCCCATGCTCCGAAAAACGAAGGCAGCCACGCGATAGACGGGGCTCCGGATTCCCATCCCACGGGGTCCCCGCCGAAGCAATGGGCGAGGCGACACCTGAAGCTCCTTAGGGAGGTGCGGTGGAGATCAGGGAAAAGGCCCCTGATGATGCCCCCCCTGGTGCAGGAGGCGCCTTTGGAAGATCTGGGCGATGCCACAGGCACCTCTGCCCCACAGATCGTTGCCCCTACTCCGCTTCTTGCCCGGAGCGAGGACGCGAGGCATACTGCCTCAGCTGGCTCCTCTCGTGCAGTCCCGGTTGTGGGGATGGTGGATTCTGACTTCTGAACTTGCCACAATGCCATCCTAGCCTTTAGGGCTTTGAGAGCGGTATTCACCAAGCCCGCAGGGCGGCTACTTTTGGAGCGCTTCGACAACATCAAGCTCTTCGACGCTCTTCACTCTGTGCTAACCAAGGTTAGTGATTAATATCTTTTGCAATTGTTTCAACCTTCTCATGCTAACCATTGTTCCTACCACGCAGGCTCCATCTTGCGGACGAAGCTGCCACACGGTTTCATGATCATGAAAGTGCTCGTCGGGAAGAGGAAATAGCGAAGACGCAGTTTCGCAGGGAAGCAGAAGTGGACTTGGAGGGCCTGCGTGCTTCTCTTACCTGAGCCAAGAAGGAAATTACCGAGCAAAAGGCTATGGTGAAGGAGAACAGGGCTCTGTAGGCCACTCTTGCAGCTGTGAAATCCGAGATCACGGAGCTTCGGATAGTGCAGGGGGCCGTGGAGCATGTGCAGAGTCTGGCCAAGGCCCGAGCGCAGGAGAGCAAGGATCTCCTGGCTGTAAAGGCAAAGGGCAATGAACTACTAAAGAAGGAGAGGGAGGAGATCCTAGCGAAGTTGAGGGCCACCACCGCTAGCTTCAAAACGCACCTTCAGAACTTCAAGCGAGAAGAGGAGCAGGTGGAGGCGGCCATGAAGCTCCTCGATGAGCTTAGATCTAGGGTCACCACAGCCACCGACGTGCATTTGAATGAGCTCCCTCACTTTAGGATCGAGAGCCCAGACTGCCACATGAACCAACGCCATAAGGCGGTGAAGTTCCTTCAGAACGTGGCCAAGAGTGTCACCGGCGCCGTGCTTGTGTTCAGGAACCATTGTGCACAGGCAAGTTGCCTCCAGACGCTTTGCCTTCCAGAGGCGTCAAGGTGCAGCCACGTGCGGGGTTTGGGGGCTCCGCTCCCAGGTTCTCAGAACTTAGTTTGCTTGAGGCCCCCACTTTCTTCGCGAAGAAGTCAGTGGTGTGTTTTCATAATGAATAGTGACAGAGCAGGGAGGAAACTGCTCGGGCATCCGTCGCCACAGCCCGGGCCCTGGCACGTTTCTCTAATCCAAAGGGGCGGCTTCTAAGGAGAAGGGCAAGGCCCCGGCCCTGTAGACGTAGCTTTTTTACTTTTCCTTTTATTGTATTTCTCTCTTTTCACCCTTTTTGTACTCCCTTGCACGTTATATATATAATGAGAATTTGCTATTGTCCTGAGAAATGCTATTTGATTCTTCCCACATTTGAAATGGGATGATTGTATGCTGCTGGGCAGTTGATGATGGACTTGTAGTAATTCCAAATGCGTGGCGCGAGCCCCGGGCATTATAACGAAGGGTAGCGCAAATCCGCGAGGGAACGAAAGTGCGGACTCGAGTAATCGGGCACCTTTGCATAGGTGTCGGTGTGAATATGTTTAGGCGGGTAGCGCCGATTACTCACGTCCTTCGATGACGAGGGAGTGAGTAGGTGTAACATACAAGTGCTCCTCGAGACCCTTAGATGATGAAGGAACGAGTAGGTGTAACCTACAGGCACTCCGCGAGACAGCAAGTCGAAGTAAGCCACCAAGCACCATTCGGCGATGAAAGAACAAATATGCATAACCTACAAGCACTCCGCGAGACAGTGAGTGGATGTGATCCACCAAGCACACTTCGGCGACGAAGGAATGAGTAGACGTAACCTACAAGCCCTCCGCAAGGCGGTGAGTGGACGTATGCCACCAAGCACCATTCGGTGACGAAGGAACATGTAGGCGTAACTTACAAGCGCTCCGCAAGGCGGTGAGTGGAAATAAACCACCAAGGCGACGAAGGAACAAGTAGGCGTAACCTACAAGCTCCGCGAGAGGGTGAATGGACATAGGCCACCAAGCACCAATTAGGGACGAAGGAATGAGTAGGCGTAACCTACAAGCGCTCCGTGATGTGGTGAGTAGACGTAAACCACCAAGCACCATTTAGCGATGAAGGAAGATAGAATTTTTTCGTGATAACTTTTAACTAGAAGTTATCATGGGAGGGGGCTTGAAGTATCCCCCTCCTATCCGTTCACTCATTCATTTGCTTCACTTTTACATTTGGTTTTGACAAGCTTTATGGATAGAATTTCTTCAAAGCCTCAGAATTCCAAACTCTTGGAACTTCTTCCCCTTCGAGTGTCACCAGTCTGTGCGGCCCCTTCGATGTTGATTCCTTGATGACGTAGGGGCCTTCCCATGGTGTCTCTAGCTTTGCATGACCGGGGGTTGCTATCTTGAGCACCATGTCGCCAGGCGCAAGATCCCTTCTCTTGATCTTCTTGTCGAAGCTTCGCTCCACAGCCTCAACACATCTTCACATTTTTGTTAACGCTTTAAGCCTTTGCTCCTCCATTAGATCATTGGTGGTGGATGTGTCCTGTTACTCCAAGCCTCATATCATGCGCATGGACTTGACTTGCACTTTTGCGGGGCTCACAGCCTCTTCTCCGAACACTAGGCAGTAAGGGGAAAATCCAGTAGGGAGGCAAGCAGATGTTCGCATTGCCCATAGAACCTTTGGCGGCTCCTCTAGCCAAACACCTTTTGGTAGATCATGCAACCTCTTCTTGATTCCTTTGATGATGACCCTATTTGCTTGTTCGACAGCGCCATTGGATTGAGGTTGCCCTACTGACGCGAAGCAGATAGAAATCCCCATGCCGCGACAACATTCCGAGAATTTCTTGGATTCAAATTGTGTCCCATTATATGTTACTAGCTGAAATGGAATACCAAAGCAGCAAATGATAGTTTTTCGGAGAAATTTCTTTGCTACCTCTGCCGTTATCTTTGCGATGGGCTCCGCCTGGACCCACCGAGAGAAGTAGTCAATTGCCACGATCGTAAACTGCAAGTTGCTTCATGCTCAGGACAATGGACCGATGATATCAATCCCCTACTTGGCAAAGGGCTAGATGGGTGCCACCGTGTGCAAAAGACCGGGAGGCAGTCGCGAGGGATGAGTCATCCATTGACACGCCGGCAGTTGTGAACCAACTGCTCTGCATCCTGCAACACGGTGGCCCAGTGATCTTTCCTGCTATGTTGTGTGGGGCCTGGTGGGCCCACAATCTACTTAATGGACCTCTAGTAGTGCTTTTTTTCCCTTCATTTGTCAAAATACACCTAAGCCAGGGGGCGCAGATGCCTCCCCTATAAAGTAGCCCCTCCATGACCGTATACTTCCTTGATCTCATCTCAATCCTCTTTGCTTGCGCCTCATCCGAGGGTAGGATCCCTTCCTCGAGGAAGTCAAGGATTTTCTTCCTCCAGTCTTGTTGCTCTGCGCCTATAATGGTGAGTACCTCCACCGTGAAGGGAGTACCTCCTTGATCAGAAAAGGCAGACTCCGAGCCTCTGACTTTAGCTAGTTCGTCCTCCTGCTCATTTTGCCCTCGGGGGATGGTTTCGACAGTGGCCGCAATGAAGCTTTTCTCCATAGCCCTCACAGCTTCCAAGTACCTTGCTAGCAATGGGTTCCTTGCCTCGTACTCTTTCCCTACATGACCCTGCACCAATTTAGAGTCAGTTTTCAGCAGATTCTCCTTGCTCCCATCGCCCTGGCTTTGTGGAGCCCTAGCAACAGCGCCTCGTATTCTACTATGTTGATGGTGGAGGGAAAATTGAGCTTCACTGCAAATTTTACTTTCTCCCCTTTAGGCGAGGTCAGTATGGCAGTGGCTGTTGTGCCGGTGGTGCTCCATGACCCATTGGTGTGGATTATTCACATGCTCCCTTGCTCCACCGGAGGTACTAAAGGAGAGGTCCATTCGGCCACAAAGTCCTCTATCAACTGGCTCTTGATCACCGTCCTTGGACGAAGGTGATCTCGAAGGACGCCAGCTCCACTGCCCACTTGCTTACCCTGTCGAAACTTTTCCTTTTCTTGAACATTGATGATAGAGGGTAAGCAGTGCGTACCGTGATTGGGTGCGCTTTGAAGTAGTGCCGAAGCTTGCATGAGGCCATCAGGTCCACATATTCCATTTTCTCCATTTCCGAATAGCACATTCTTGCTCCTTGCAATGCTTCAGAAACAAAATAAACAGGACATTGGCGTGTGCCCTCCTCACAAACCAGCATAGTGCTAACCGAGGCAAAGATGGTGGCCACATAAAGCATTAGTTGTTTCCCTGCTTTGGGCTGGAGAGTTTGGGAACTCTCATCAGGTCTTGCTTTAGTTTGTTGAATGCCTCCTAGCACTTCTTGGTCCATGCAATGGTGCTCGTGGTGCGAAGGGCCTTGAAGAAAGGCAGGCTCCGCTCCGCGGATTTTGGCAGGATCCGACTTAGTGCCACCAGACGGCCAGTAAGCCTTTGCACCTCCTTCACGTTCTGTGGATGGACCATCTCCTGGACAGCTCTTATCTTCTCAGGGTTTGCATCGATTCCTCTCTCAGAGATGAGGAACCCCAACAACTTGCCCGCCTTGACCCCAAATACACATTTCTCCGGGTTTAGCTTCACTTGTTCCTTCAAGAGACTTGTGAATGCCTCTCGAAGGTCCTCCGCGTGATCCTTCTTTAGCTTGCTCTTCACCATGACATCATCTACATATGCTTCGATGTTTCTTCCCAGCTACTTGGCAAAGATCTTAGCGATTAGCCTGGCGAAGGTTGTGCCCGCGTTCTTTAGTCCAAATGGCATCCTAACAAAGCAATAGTTGCCGAAGGGAGTTATGAACATGGTTTGTTCTTCATCTTCTTGCCTCATGTACACCTGTGATAACCTGAGTAGGTTTCAAGAAAACTCATCATTTCTAAACCTACGGTGGCATCCACCAGCTGGTCGAAACGAGGCAATAGAAAATCATCTTTAGGGAATGATTTGTTTAAGTCATTCGATATGAAGCGCCACGCTAACTTTTTTCACCAGCACGATGTTCGTCAGCCATTTGGTATGAAGCGTCTCCCTTATGACTCCGGCATTCAGCAGCTTTGCCAACTCAGCCTTCGCTGCCTCCTGTCTTTCCATGGATAACTTGTGAAGATTTTGCTTCCTCGGCTTAAACTCGGGTTTTACCGATAGGGTGGATAGTTTCCCGAGCCACGCCCTGTAGGTCTTTCGGCCCCCAAGCGAACACCGCCTCGTGTTGATGAAGCACCTTCAGAATCTCTTCCTCCTCCGCTTCCCCTAGCTCGGCCCCAAGGCTAACCACCTTCTCTGTGCCTCCGAACAGGGGCACCCGCTTTGCGCCCCTTTCAGCCTTGGGCCTAGCCACCCACTTGTCCCCACTCTTTGATTCTACCTGGGTGGTGTACACCATCTTCACCTGGGGAGGCCCCTTGAGGTCGATTCTCCTTGCCAGCACTTTATTGCCCTGTACCGTGATCACACCTCTGGGCAAAGGAATCTTCATGGAGATGTAGCCATGATGGACCACCATCCTGAAGGCCGTCAGCGACCCTCAGCCGAGGATGGCGTTGTAGCGCGAGGGGAGGTCAACAACATCAAAAGTCACACTCCTGCATATGCAAGCTTCTCCTGCTCCGAAGGTGACTTGTAGCTCGATCTGCCCGAGTGTCTAAACAGGAGCACCCCTAAATCCTACCAGCGGTACCTCCAATGGGTGGAGCCGGTCTTCAGGTATCATCATCCGCTTGAATTCCTCGGCGAACAAGATGTCGACGACACTCCCGCCATTGGCCATCACCCTCCGGACGTCAAAATCTGCAATGCTGGTTGTTATCACCAAGGAGTCCTAGTGTGGGAAATGCACTCCTTTGGCATCTGCTTCGCTAAAGGTGATGGGATCGAAATGTTATGGCTGGAGGGGTGTTGAGTATACCCCCACATGGTTGATCTGCCTCGCGTATGCCTTCTGTTGTCCCTTTGATGACAGCTGCTGCGATGATCCCCTAGTAATTGTGTTTATAACCCTCCACACCTGATGCATAGGCGCCGGAGGGGGTGGACGCGGGAGCTCTTGCTCTGGCTGCCTTGTGAGGTTTCCTCGCCGCCACTCACACTCATGATATTCAGTGAGCACTCACAGTGGTACCTTCGCTCCGCCTGCTCGCCTTTCCTGGGCTCTATTCTTCGGTTATCCTGGACCTGGTATCACTTTGGGGGGGACCTTTCCCTTGGGGCATCTCGATTCTTCCTCTCCTCCCATCGATCCTCATGCTCTTCAATCTGGTACATCCTCTTCCTGCCATCTTTATAGGAGGCACCTCCTTCACGTGTCCCCTTCTTCGTATGGGTACCTTGGCTCCTCCTATGATTGCCTCTCTTCGGAGATCCTTGGCCCTTCGCCTCGGACCTAGGCTTGTCATTCCTCCTGAGGGTATCTTCCTTTACCCGCTCATACTCCTTCATTTTGGCGAAGAGCTCCTCCGCAGTCTTAACTACTTTCTGGGCCAGCCGCTCCGAGAGAGGGCCCCTTCGCAACCCGTGCCTTGCAGCGTTGATGATGGTGGTGTCGCTGACCCTCGAAGCTAGTACTTCACCTTCGAGGACCGCTGAAAGTAACTTTTCAGGGTCTCACCTTCCCTTTGCCTTACTACGAAAAGATCGCTTTCCTCCTTCATCCCATCAAAGTTTTCTTGGAAGTTGCTCTCCATCTTCGAGCGAAGCTAGGCCCAGTCTTGGATGGAACCTGGTTCAAGAGAAGAATACCACAAGAGTGCAATCCCCTCGATGGCGAGTAGAAGTCCCTTGACCTTGATATCATCATCTCCTCCAACTGCTTCGACCACTGTCTCGTACACACGGAGGAACTCCCTTGGATCGGTCTTCCCATTGTACAGCTCGAAGGTGGGTAGCTTGAACGTGCCCGGTGCAGGCCACTTCTTGCTCCTCAGGCGTGAGCACAGGGGGTTGGGATCTTCCTTGGCGCCCCGGCTCCCCGCCTCTTCCGTGGGCGACTGGACTTCGTCTCTGAAGCATCCACCTGCAGAGGAGGGGATAGATGCATCGCGTCGTGTCCCTTGCCAGACCTGCCCTTGAAGGCGCTCCACCTGCTCCACCAGTCTTGCGTTGGCGAGGATCAAAGCCTGCTCATTAGGATCTAGCAACGTCGGGATGGCAGATACGAGGGCCGACATCTGTGTTGGTGCAACCCCATCTCCCGCTCCAGGACGTTCGTCGGGGCTTCGTGCGAGGCCCCCTCCTCACAGGCTGGACCCCGAGGAGGGGCCGGATCAGCAAGGACTCCTCCCCTGCTACTGTGTGAGCGAGTTTGGGGCGTATCCCGCTCAGCCGCGGTTATTCCCCTGATGCTCGTGGACACTCTAGCCCTCTTCCTCGGCGGCATCTTTCTTGGCGATGAGTGGTTTCTCTCCGATTGCACGTTCCCCATGGATGGCGCCAAGTGTCATCGGCCCAAGCCGGACCACCTAGAAAGAGGCAGCCCTCGGGGATTGTATTTCTTGTCTCACGGATGGTTTTTCTTTTTTTTTTGGATTTCTTGTCTCATTTCATTCACCTGGGTATTGTATTTGTACAAGGAGGTTACAAACTCATTCGAACGGGAATGCCCTCAAGCATCGCTGGCTTTGGCATTAAAGCAGGGGGTGGCAGGATCTTTGCTCCAGTAATGACCGTGATGCCCCTTCTTTTTCGCTCCTCCGGGGGCTACTATGGGTTCCCCCCGGCTAGGAGGCACAGATTCCTAAAATGCCCTACAACCAACAATCTAAAGTACGGTTATTGGGGTCATTACAACTTTTACAGGAGGTTACAGCTTGTCCCTTGACTTGGAAGGCAATGATACTTTTACTGACACACTTTGTCCTTGTCTGGTACGAGCTATCCCCCGATAGATCAAGTAGCGCCCAAGGAACTTGGCTCTTCCTCCGAAAGTGTTCCCCCCACAAGGCATGCTTCTTCGTGGGCCGCTGCTGCTTCCTCGCTCTACCTTGAGCTTCTTGCTTCGAAGTGATCCCCTTGCTAGACGCCTCCAAGCGAAGGGGCTGCGAGACTCCAGTGCGGCTTCGGTTCCTCTAACTGGGTACTCCGTCCCGAAGCGATCCCCTTGCCGGGTGCCTCCTAGCGAGTAGGCCATGAAGCTCCAACGCGGCCTTGCCTCCTCTGGCTAGGCGCTCTGCTCTGAAGCAATCCCCTCGCTGGTCGCCTCCGAGCGAGGGACTCGTGAAACTTCCGCACAGACTCGCTTCCTCTGGTTGGGCTCTATTCCGAAGCGATCCCCTCACTGGACGCCTCCGAGCGAGGGAGCCGCGAGGCCCTAGCCTAGTGCCCCTGTGTCGCAGGGGATGGTTGCTACACTTCCACAACAAAACTACTACGAGCTTATCTAGTTGATTTGTCTATTGTCGGTGATGGGTTTATCTTTGTTTTCTGTGTATTTGTTTCTTCTCGGTTCTTCCAGGAAAATTAGTTTATTGTAATAAGAGGCTTTCACCGTACTCGGATATATTTTCTAGTTATATGTGTAATTGGCAATGGACTATACTTCTGTTTTGCTATAGTATGAGCACTGATTCTTTCAACTCATACTATTGTCACAGTGTTTCGATTTCCTAAAACTGAGTCAAAACAATCGATTGTTTGTGGTGGTCAGACCGGCCCAACAGCTTAATTTTAAGCCGTTGGTGCCAGGGGCAATCCCACCATATGTAAGGTTGAGGAGGCTGACTAGGCAGAGATGTCAATGTGACTTTTAAAATTATCCCAGGGCTAAAACTAAGTTTATGTGCAGAAGCTTTAACTTAAATCGGTTTTGCAAAGTAAGGCCTAATGTAGGTTCACAGTTGTACCAACGCCAAATTCTAAATGAGATTTGCATTCCTAGATTATGTTCGCAACAAAAGAAATATAATTATTGGAATGTCAGTGGCACAATGTAAAAAAAAAGTAAACACTGACACAACCACGATGATGTCTTTACCATGGAGTTCCACTACCGGAGAAACTCTCGTCTCTACCGGTTCCAGACCGGTTCCACTACCGAGTTTTAGAACCGGTAGTACCTAACTGGGAGTGATACTCCAGGGCATCACTCCCGTTTGCATGAACTGGTAGTAATAGTATTAGAAATATTTAAAAATATGATTGGAATATATTGGGAAAAGCGGGACTCGAACCCGAGACCTCATCACTCTAGCCTCACCCTTCTAGCCAACCCACCCACTATCGCATAGTGATATAGATAAAATATGCATTCCTTTTAAACATTCTAGAAACGAGGCATCACTACCGGTTTGTGGCTTAAACCGGTAGTGATAGTGCCCGAGACATCATTACCGGTTCGTAGCTCAAACTGGTAGTGATGTCTCGGTATCACTACCGGCTCATGGTTCACGCATCTATCACTACCAGTTCGTGGCTCAAACCCAGTGATCCCCTAGGCTGGACTAGGCCCAATCTAGGCGCTAGGCCCAGCCCTGCCGCCCCGATTTGGCCATAAGCCGTTGCCTAGGCGGGAAGGAGGCCTAGGCCAGGCCTAGGCGGGCCTAGGCGGCCTGGGCAGGGGTTAGGTAGTCTGATAGGCTGGGCGGCCCAATTAGGAGGAGTAAAGGGCAGGCCTCGGAGGATTGAGAGAGCTGTGCTGGCTGCTTTCATCCCTCTGGCCATTGTTGCACGTGTCTAGGGTTACCATGCCACCGCCGGAATCGCCGCCGCCGGCCGCCGAAAGGTAATATCCCTCTCCTCCGGTCCTCCCTCCTCCCCGCTCCCCCTTCTCCCTCCTCCCTCCTGGCTTCCTTCGGTCCTTCCGGCTGCCGCCTCCCAGAGCTGCACAGGTGTCCCCATCGGCCCTAGAGCTCCCCGCGTCACCATCGTGCTCTCCTCCCTTCGCCGGTGGTCCACTCCAACACTCCATGGTCCATGCTGCCGAGGCGCCAAGCTCCATCGTCCCTCCTAGCTCCCGGTGGCCGGTGCTCTCCCTCGGCCTCTCCCCCCTCCTCGCCGGCGAGGCGGCGACCCAGTGCACCCCTCCTCGCCGTTGGCATGCCACCTCCTGCTAGGCCCTTTACTCTGTCCAACCCTAATGTGCATTATGTAATGGACATGGACATGCTTAATGCTTTGCTAACTGCTAGTTTGTTGTAATGAATAATGATCTTTGCTCTGCCTAGCCCTAATGTGCATTATGTGATGGACATGGACATGCTTAATACTTTGCTAGTTTGCTGTAAACATAATGATGCTCTACCCGGCCCTTTGCAATTTTGCATGCTATAGCAGTATAGCTTATAAGCCTATAGGAGTCTAGCAGATGGACATGATTTATAAATTATTACCTTCCAATCTCTCATGTTTGTCAATTTGTAATGAGTAATGACTAATGACTAACGTACTATTACTATTGACTATTATGATTGAATCTTGAATTCTTGATAGGATGTCGTCAGTTGCATCGGCAACACAAAGTTCGGAGCAAGCAACCTCGCTTAAGAGAAAGTCCGATGACATTGGTTGGGAGTATGGAGATTTGGTAGATTCAAATAATTTAGATAAAGTGAAATGCAAATTGTGTGGCAAGGTTGTTTCAGGAGGAATATATAGGATAAAAAATCACATTGCCCACATAAAAGGCCATGTTGCTCTATGTCGGATGTCCTCAAAAGAAGATCAAGCAAAGTGCAATAAATCAATTGAGGATGCTAAAAAGGCGAAGAAAGCCCCAAAAAAATGACAACAGTGTGAGGAATGAAGTGACTGTAGATATAGAAGGAGGAGGAGATGATGTCACGGTTGAGGAAGTCGGTGGTTCTTCTTTGGCACCTCGAAAGCTAGGGCCTATGGATAAGTTTGCAAATTCTATTGATGCCACCGCCCTTAGTAGCAACGAGCTAAAGCAACAAAATATAAGTGATGCTCTTTTGAAGGAGAGGACACACAAATGTCATCAATATATTGCAAGATGGATCTATGACTCAGGTTAATTCTAAGTTGCTATGTACCGTGTAGAATTATTCATTGTTATAATTTATAAATTCTATTGCTAAGTTGCTAACTTTAAATGAATGTTACTTATGTTAGGTGTGCCTTTCAACTCGATCAACAATGATGCGTTCTCACAAATGATACAAGCCATTGGGATATTTGGCAAGGGTTTGTTGCGGCCTACCCAACATGTGATTTGGGAGATGTTGTTGCAAGAGGAGGTGGAGAGAACAAAAGCTAATCTCAAGGACCATGAAGAAGAAAGGGCCAAGACCGGATGCTCCATTATGACGGATGCTTGGACTGATCGAATGAGGAGAAGCATCATGAACTTATGTGTGCATTGTAGCTTGGGGGTGGCTTTCTTGGAATCAAAGGAGGCTTCCAATGAGTCTCACATGGCAGAGGTTATATTTGAGTATGTAGATGGTTGCGTTGAAAAAATTGGTGCAGATCATGTTGTGCAAGTTGTGATGGATAATGCATCAAACAATATGCCGGCAAAAAGTTTACTAAAGGAGAAAAGGCCTAACATCTTTTGGAGCTCGTGTGCAACTCACACCATCAATTTAATGCTCCAAGATATTGGCAATATTCCACGGTTCAAGAAGGTACTTGATCAAGCCAAAGCCTTAACTATTTTCCTTTACTCCCACCATTTGACATTGTCTATGATGAGAAAATTCACAAAGAAGTGAGACATCATAAGGCCGGGGGTTACTAGATTTGCATCATCATTTCTTACTTTGCAAAGTTTGATTGAAAAGAAAGAATAATTAAGGCATATGGTTTTGAGTGAAGAGCGGGAAACTTGCAATCATTGCAAGAAACCAAAGGGCAAGATAACCCATGCTGCAATAATTAGTAAAGCATTTTGGAATGGTGTTTCAAATTGTTTGAAGGTTTTTAGGCCACTTGTCAAGGTTGTTCGCATGGTAGATGGTGATAGCAAGCCATCTATGACCATTCTTTATGGAGAAATTATAAAGGCCAAAAAAGACATCTTGGAGGCAACAAACCGTGTAGAGAAAAACTACAAACCTATCCTAGATATTATGAATAGAAAGATAAAGGATAGACTTGATTCTCCTTTGCATTTAGCATCATATTTGCTAAACCCATACTATAGCTATCATGATGACTCCTTGTTTTTGGATGATATGGTTATGGATGGAATGCTCACTTGTGTGTAGACATTCTACCATGGAGATGAGGACAACCAAAATCAAGTTGTCAATGTTGACTTGACGGTATTTAAAAATAAAGAAGGCCACTTTCCAAAAAGTTTGCAATGAATGGTTGTAAAAATTTTGACTTCAATCCGGGTATGTAATATTTAGTTCTAATTGCTTACCTTCAACGCTTTCATTAACATGTTGAATAAAACATCTCCTCTTAGGCTCTTAGCCTCTTACATAGTTACATTACATGTAGCCAGTTGGTGGAGTATCTATGGATGTAAGATTCCTACACTACAAAAATTGCGATAAGGATCCTCTCTTTGACATGTAGCTCATCGGGTTGTGAAAGAAATTGGAGCACTTTTCAAATGGTTAGTTTCTCATTACTTAAGTGCCAAATTAAATAGATGATGTTCACTACATTCTATACTAAGTAAAAATTATTTTTTTTGTCTTGTAGATACATACAAAGAAAAGAAATAGACTAGATGTGGATCGTCTAAATAATCTAGTCTTATGCCAAATTAAAGAACAAGAAAGAGAGGATTGGGAAGAAGAAGAACATAGATCCCCTTCTAGCAACCGATACCAGTGAGGCTCAAGGATGGTTAATTGAGGGAGGAGATGATGATCAAGAACTTGAGCCTGCTACGAGACTTACATGGAAAGCAATTGAATAAGCGTGTGGAGTTAATGAGGTGTTGCAACTTCGTAGGAGTGCAAGAGTGAGGGACTTATATGAGGATGAGTTCAAGTCAGATACCGAAGAAGAGGATGCTAATGAGGAGAATATTGACTTTGAGAATGATCATGAAGAAGTGCTTCCGACCAAGGATTATGATGAAGAGGAGCACTAGTTCCTTAGAATTATAAAGTTTCATGCTTGCTTGCTTGCTTCTTATAAATTAATACGAACTTATGAACCTATTTATGTTTTGGTTGTTTGTGAACTTGTGGTGGATGTTGTTGCCAAGTGCAAAGTATTACTTTATTAGTCTATTATTATGTAATGTGCTATGTGTCTATGTTTATGGATGCTTGGGCCTTGGTGTCTTATTCATGAATCGGAATGGCTCATAGGCTCTGTAGTTATTTATGTAACTATGAATCTATTATATATGTTGATTAGTTTGTTTCATATTGCATGTCTCCTTAAAGATATATTACATGGCCATTTCTCATTGCTTCATCAAAGATATATGTGCCACCAATGGAGGTATTCCTTTATATGTATTTTATGTCTTACAAATTTGAAATTTACTCATATACATGTCTCCACATAGTTGAAATTTCTTGCATTTAGTTTTCCCACCTAGGCCCCCCTAGGCGTCCTAGGCCCTAGGCCCCTGCTTGCCGCCCGCCTAGAGCCTAGCGCCTAGGATAACACTGCTCAAACCGGTCGTGATGCAACTATCATTACTGGTTTGCGGATAACCGGTAGTGATGTGCCGGTAGTGATACCCATTTCTCTAGTAGTGTTCAAAGCTCTAATACATGCTGAGGTGAAGCCCAAACCACCATGAATTCACTTATGGTCGCAACCTTTTTCCCTCTTTCAAAAGATGACAAGCCAAATGCCGGTCACAAGTTTGATTAGGTCTTCTCACTATCTCCGTTAAGAGCACAAACATACAACAGTCGCCTTCACCCTGTCTAGGTGCTAAACAAACACGTAGAGTAACAGTTCAAGCCCACCAATTGCGACCTGATTGAGTGATCAGTTTACATGTCATCCTTTCAACAGGCAAAATACAGATGTAGATACTTGAAATGGCGCCTACATGCATATGTTCGTGCAAATTTTGAGAACAAATATACTTTGGTGTCATTTTTAAAACGAACAATTGGAAAAAAAAAATCTTCGTACCCACATGCATCGGCATTTTCCCTGTATTACCATCCTTTCTGCTAGTCATTTGGAACAAAACTCTATAGACCCTGCTCTCCTCCCCTATGTGCTGCATTTCTAGTACACATCGGAAAGACACGTGAGATGCCTTGCGTGCATATCTATGGAAAACATTCACAGCAGAATCCAGTTCTGTTAAAAGGCAGAGAACAAGATACACAAAATTTTTACATGAAAAGTCCTTACAGGAAAACCATGAGCACACAAAGGTGGAATCACTATATGTGGATAGAGAGTACATTAGGGCAATTACAATGAACTAGTAGAGAAAACGACTTATCAGCCCAATGGCTACAGGTGGTATTTATAGGGTATACTAAAAAGAGTCCGTATAGGACGAGAGCTCTATTTATAAGAAAATCCATAATTCAGATCATATTTTAACAATCTCCACCGTAAGCTAAATTCCACGGTGGCTAAAACAAAAGAAGTATCTCTAGAAAAACCTTGTGCACCAAAAGCCACTAGGATTTAAACTCTAATATGAACTAAGCTTGAGCAGTGTCCAAACTTAGTAGTACAAACTAACTTGATCAACATATCAGCAGGATTATCATAAGTACTTATCTTGCATACTTTATCATCACGTTGTGCAATAACATCGTGGATATAATGATATCTCACATCTGTTTGTTTTATCCTCTCATGGAACATCGGATTCTAAGGAAGGTGTATAAAACTATGGCTATTATAAAATAAAGTAATTCAAGAAGAAACCCCGCAAAGTTTAATGTACGGACCTCACAAGTTTAGCGTACAGACCTCTCAGCCAAATAGCCACTTTACAAGGTTTAGAAATAGTCATAAACTCAATTTTAGTGGTCGACAAAGCAACAGTAACCTACAAACTTTCTTTCTAACTAACAGCATAACCAGCAATGGTGAATACATAATCAATAAGAGATCTTCTTTTACCAAATCATTAGTATAATCAGAGACAATATAACCAACAAGTCCATCTCCAGATTTTCTAAACTGCAAACAAGCATTAGTCGTACCACGCAAGTACCTAAAAATTCACTAAAAGACTTTTCAATGCTACTTACCAGGATTTGGCATATATCTACTAACAACACAAAGTGCATGAGATAAATTAGGACGAGAACAAACCATGGCAAATATAATTGAACCAACTGCACTGCAATATGGAACTCTAAATATGTTATCATCAGACTTAGGACATAAAAGAGAAGATAATCTAATGTGTGCAGCTACAGGAGTACTCAAAGGCTTTGCATCATGAATATTAATCCAATGAAGGACCTTCTCAACATAACCATGTTGGCTAAGGTATAACTTGTTTTCTTTTCTCTCTCTAGTAATTTCCATGGCAAGAATTTTCTTTACTGCACCTAAGTCTTTCATCTCAAATTCTATACTCAATTGTGCTTTCAATTTTGCTATCTGTGATTGTTTTTTGCGGCAATTAACACACCATCAATATAGAGAAGTAAATATATAGCTAAGCCATCAACAAACTTTAAATAAACACAGGTATCAAAATCAGACTGTCTAAAATCATGAGAGAACATAAAAGTGTCAAATCCCTTGTACCACTACCTAGGAGATTGCTTCAAACGATAAAGCGACTTTTTCAATCTGCAAACAAGGTTTTCTTTTCTAGGAACAACAAAACCTTTGAGTTGGTCCATATAAATATCCTACTCTAATTCTCTATGTAAAAATGCAGTTTTAACATCTAATTGCTCAAGTTCATAATCATGTATGTGTGGGGCTTGTCTTTTAGCCCACCACACGATCTACACTAGTCCCTGGACCAGTACACTAGTGCACACCTTTCACATAGCCGGAATCATTTCATACAAGCGGAAGTCTTATAATTACACAAATACCTGTATTAAGCTCAAGGGGCTATTAAGTATTACAAGCGGCGCATTGGCCCAAATAGTCAAAAAGTCCAAAAGATCAGAGTACATAAGACCCAAAAGATCCAAAAGGGGTCTAGTGTCGGCTATGCCTAAGCACTTGACTGGAGAGACGCCCTATGCCTCGCCCTGATCGTCAGCATAATCTTGATCTTCGTCTTCATGGCAGGCGTACTGATCCTGCTAATACTCTCCATCTAAAAGAGAATATGAATGCGAGGTCATGTCATCCAAACACTGGCAAGCTAACACCCAACCTGATGCAAATTTTAGTGATAGGGGTTCCAAAGGAAAGGTCGGGTTCATTTATTTGCAGAAAGCCAGTTTTATAAACCAAAGCCTATGACTTAGCTATTTTAACCAAAGTTCTACTTTCAATATGTCATATCATAGTTCAAGTTTCAAATCACAATCCAAATCACATCCCATGGCAGTTTCCAGGCACTCTGCCAAACGTTCCCAATTCCCTGACAGTTTCCATGAACACTGCCAAACGTCTCCAAACACCCGCCATCAAATTCTAGGTGCGGCACACCTGTTATGAGATTACACTACTCTACAAGAGCCCGAGTCCAAAGTTGGGTTGCCAGCCCACCCTAGGGGTCGCAACTCAAGTAGGTGTAATCCAGATCACCCGCAGGTGACGGCGTCCTCCGCCTTTACCTCAAGTATGGTGGCATTCGAGGTACGTCCACTCTCAGAGCCTCAGATCGTACTATCCTCGAACCCAACTCATACTTGCACTACCGCGCGATGGCCACGCGTTGTGGTAATAGGAACTATCCCCCGCGGGCAAATAGTCATTGACTTCCCACTGTGCATCCCCGATGCACCCGTCTGGGAGACCTCGTCTCTACCCGCCCATCTGGGAGAACTCGTCCCTACCCTAGCCCGTCCACTTAGCAGCACTCAGGGTACGTCCACTCTCAGAGCCTCAGACCGTACTACCCCCGAGCCCTGCTCACACTTCTTCACACCATGTAGCCCAGCTACTTTCACACCCTTATCCACATGCCAGACCACGTCCGCATTCCATTCACCATCAAACACACACACTGGCATGCCAGGCCCAATATCCAGTAAACCAAGTTTATAGTGTTCATCATGTCCGGTGAATATCGGTTCATCGTTCCGAGGCAACTAAGCCTAAAATTAATAATTGGACCTGAGCAATGTCTAAGCAAGATTTTAACCCAGACTTAAGAGTCTAAATCAGTTTATTCAACCTAACATGCTGTCAAGGGTGATCATCAAGGCAATCATTCAAGAAGTCAAAGGACAGATGATTTTAAGGCAATATCATCAAGGTAGGACAATAACAAGGATAACATGGCATGATATATCATGATTAAGCAAACAGGTTTAATTACTTAAAGAGCATGCAGTTTAATACTGTAAATAAAATATTTAATAAAACTGGGAATTCAATATGATCCATAAGAATGTTAACTCGCACTAGGGAAAGCTAACTCTCCCTAGTAAAAGTGAACACATTTATGGTTTAAGATATTAACTCGCACTAGGGAAAATCGAGATTCTCCCTAGTAAAAGCAAACACCTTAGAGGGTAGGTATTAACTCGCCTGGGTGCTGA
This sequence comes from Olyra latifolia, assembly GCA_036346145.1. NCBI lineage: Eukaryota > Viridiplantae > Streptophyta > Magnoliopsida > Poales > Poaceae > Olyra > Olyra latifolia. The sequence continues at coordinate 44,292,229 of CM070528.1, read as the reverse complement.
GAGTAGTGAGGATCTTCTTGTTGCTCTTTGGGATGTTCGCCGGGCTCCTCGGCGTCTAACAACGGAACGTAATTGAAGAGCAATAAATAAAGCAGCAAAATGCAATAAGAAAGCATGATGCATGAAATGCAAATCGTTAGTCTAGCGATTAGACGAATGACGATAAGCCTTAGCCTAATTATCGAGGAAGTTCCATGATCCTTCTATTATATAGTAACTAACAAAAGATAACGGTGGTGCGAGTGTTCATGGATATGCTATGCGATTGTTGATAATGCATAAGGCTACCCATAGGAATTTATCTATAGATTAGCAATTAGGTGCATACGGAAAAACAAGTTTTTGTTTAAAGTATTTCCTTCATCGACTTCAGCTAATTAACTAACTATATATAGGGTAGGTGGGTTGTCGCAAATTTTAAATTGGTATTAAATTCCCATAACTTGCGGGTCTTATTTACCCTAATTAAGTAATTAAGTAATCCTGTCATGTTTTACTAAGTCCTCATATTTTTAATAAATTTTATTTAGTTTGGCAAGGTTTCTCTAAAATTTTGAGATTTAATTGAAATCATTTGGTATTTAAAATAATTTAGGTTCTATTACTGTAATATTGATACATAAGGGAAAAGGGGTAAACTTGACTAAATAATTACCCCGTGGGTATTAAAGGTCCTAAAAATGGGTTAATAATTTCTTAAAATTCCTAAGTCATGATTATATCTCACTGAAATTGTCTCATGAATTTAGGGCTTTTTAAACAATCAAAACAATTGAAAAGTCTATTTATAACTTACTAAAGAGGTGAGTTTTGATTTATCTAATAGGCTGAAAAAGGGGTCAATAGTCCAAATTAAAATTTTACTATGTGTATCATGTTATTAGAGACTATTATGTATTTTCTCAGATTTTTCCTAAGTCATTTACTATATTTATTTGTTCAATACCCCCTTTTTGGGTTTATTCCCTAAAGGAAAAATCCTAGAATAGGACTAAGTATTTAAACAGAGACACAAATTAGTCTTATAATTCCCTTAAATATTTTTAATAAATTCAGCAGGTCATATAGTATTTGTCACAATTTTTGTAGCATTTTTAAGAATGTCTAGCTATATGTGAGAAACCCCTTTTTATTTCTATTATTATTTAAATGTAATAGGCTGAAAATTTGAGGAACAGTAATGGGCCAGCCCATTTAAGGCTCAGCCCAAGAGGCCACGCCCAGAAGGCGTATTTTAGCTTGATGCCAATCCAGTAGTGGATGCGTAAACTCAGAAGGGTGTAACCACTTATTCTGACATTTGGGACCCTGGGCCCACATGTCAGCGACACGCCGCGACGTAGTCCTTGCCGGCGCAAATCTTGGCGGCGGAACGGACGGTCCTGGGTCGTCGTCTTCTTCCTTGGCTCCAGATGGACGGAGTGGCCATGGGTGGCCGGAAGGAGGTCGGCGCCGGCGAAGCTCGGTCCGGCGGCGCTATGTAAGAGCCAAAATGGATTCTCTACAAGGGCCCACACCCAGAGGTGCTTTCGGCTCAGGGGGTGGGGCAACGGCGCAGTGATGCGACGTGCTGGAGCGGCGGCCGGTGGCGGCGAACGCCACGACGGCGAGCCAAGGTCGGAATGAGCTAAAATGTGGGTCCTAAAGCATCTACGTGACGAGTGGGCGCTACCTGCAGAGTCATCGCGGCCGGAGAAGGTCCCAGGCGGATCGGCGACGGAGAGGGTGGCGACGGCCGAGGCGGTTCACGGCGACAGCTCGCTCCGACGAAGTTCTTGCAAAACCGGAGGTACCCGAGGGTCAGTGAGGTCATGAAGATTCTCGGGTTGCAAGGAATCAGAGGATAACCGACCGAGCGAGGAGAAATTCAAAAAGGGGCGGATTGGGGGAACTTCGGCCGGCGGTGAGACAATCTCATCACTGGCGAGCTCTGATTTGTCCTGGCTCAATTCCTTCGGGGACGATGAAGGTGAGGCGTGGAGGAAGATGTGCTAGCGAGTGCAAGGGGCGGGGTGGCTCGACGAAGGGGAATTTGTACACTGGAGTCGGGCGGCAAGCCAGGAACAGAGTAAGGGGACAATCGAGGGCCGGGACGGCCAATTTATAGGCACGGTGGCCTCGGCGAGGAGTGGACGAGCTAGGGAAAATGGAGGGATTGACACGACCGGGCAAGAGGAGCAAGGCCTACCGGCATTGCAGCGGCGGCAGGGTGGCGCAGCAGTCGGACTGGGTGGCGTGCACGGCAGCCGGGCTTAATTGCGTGGCAGCGAGGCGCAGGCGGCTATTGGCAGGCTAGGGCGGTGGAGGGGACGGGCCGGCAACACTTGCAGGCGTATCCCGACCACGGCCATGAAATCAAGCAACAGGTCAATTCGGGCAGGGTTGGACGGGACGTCGTGGCTCCGGATTGGCCGTCGTGGGCAGCGGCTTGCAGAGAGGAAGTCGTTGCCAAGAGCAACGCGAACGGAGAGAGAGAGAGAAGCGGTGCGGCAGCGATGCTCCAGAGGGCGTGCGACGAGGGAGAGAGAGAAGGCTAGCGTGCGGCGCGATCAAGCCACCAGGGGAGGTGGTGGCGTGCGGGCGACCTGCGACGGGGGCAGAGCTGCCACACGGCACCGGCGGCCGGCTCAGGCTCGGTGTACCACGGGAGGAGGGAGAAGGGTGAGCACGGGGGAGAGAGACACAAGGAGCAGAGTGTGCTCGTGAGAGAGAGATGAGAGGGAGAGAGAGAGACCAGTGGGGGCTAGTCAGTGGGGCCCACCAAGCAGGTTGACCAGGGTCAAAAGTGGGTAGCTAGGTGACTTAATATGGTGTAAGAATATAGATTTATAGATGTATGTGTATATACATATATATATGGTTTCAAATGTTAAGGTTAACTTAGGATTACCAAAATTTAGTCCACACGTGTATATATACAAATATATATACATATTTATATAAACACACATACGCACAAAGCCTATGGATATGTGTGCCCTATTTATATAGTTATATAAATCTTGTTTGATTTTATAAGTTGATTTGTTTTTAGATGCATTTATGCATAAATGTGTTTATATGTGTGTGTGTGGGTATATATATATACACACACACATATATATATAATATGCGAGTGCCCAAAACAATTTTCATGGTATTAATTTTGGTAAAACTAGACCGATAGATGAATTAGATTTTTCAATATCGCTTCTAGTTAGTATTTACAACTCTATTCTAGGTTTTCACAAATTCAATAGTTTTAAACATTAAAACTTAATTTTTAAGTTTTCAAAATTTTCGGACCAAAATATGGGTCTTCATTTGCTATTTTGAAAGTTTCAAAATATCCCCATTTTTGGACTGTTACAAGTATGGCAACGAAATTGAGTAAAGTGTGAATTGAACTATCCTTCATGTACAACAAGGAAAAGACAATTATTATAGGCAATACCTGGAATTTGGCTATAACCCTTAGCAACCAACCTTGTTTTAAATCTTAGTAGTTCGTTGGAAGAAATACCTTTCTTTCTTTTAAATATCCACTTGCAATGAATAGACTTCATCTTAGGCAAACATACTAAATCCCAAGTACCATTCTTTTCAAGAGATTCCATCTCATTTTGCATAGTAGTCATTAGCAGAAGTAATAGCTTTAGAATAATTAGAGGGTTTTGTATTACCAACAATCTCTTCTGCAACACTCAAACCATAAACTACAATATTGCATTCTTCAATTAACCTGTTACACCGAACAATATTCCATCTAAGCCTATCCACTGCAATAGAACTTGTGGAGGCTGCACAAACAAAGAATCATCAGCAAACAAAGAAATTTCTGCAAAGGGTGTATCTTAGACAAAAACATTTTTATGGTTAGATGTATGTAGGGGATCAACGATATTCTCCACTTGCACATTTGTATTCTGTTGTACCTCAACAGGAACATCAGTATGCACATCATCATGTAACTTAATAGATTCATTAAAAACAACATTCCTACTAATCATAATTTTCTGCATATTAGGATTCCACAATTTATAACCTTTCACATTAAAATAATAACCAAGAAAAATGCACTTAACAGCTTTAAGCTCCAATTTTCAACTATCAATATGAGCATAAGCAGTACAACTGAAAACTCAACTCTAAATAATCTACAGGGAAACAGACCATACCTCAATTGGAGCTTTCTTGTCAATAGCAATGCAGCATGGCTGATTATTAAGATAGCAAGTAGTGGGAGCAGTTTTAACCCAAAAAATGTCTATCCAAACTTGCATTGGACAGCATGCAACAGGCCTTCGAAATGATAGTGCTTTTCATGTGCTCAGCTATACCGTTCTATTAAAGGGTGTATAGAATAGTATAGTGCCTCACAATGCTTTAACTTTTGTAATAAGATTTAAATGCATAAGAGCTTAACTCCTTCCCATTATCGGTGTGAGTTTTTTTACCTTTCTTTCAGTTTGAGTTTCAACTATAACCTTCCACTCCTTAAATAATGAAAACGCTTATGATTTATTTTTCAAAAAATAAGGCCAAACTCTTCTATAGTAATCATCACGATTGTCAACATATAATGAGCACCACCTAACGAATACTTAAGAAATGGTTCCCATAAGTCAACAAGCACATAATTAAGAATACCTTATGTAATGTGAACCAAAATATTAAACTTCACTCTCTTATGCTTGTCAAAGATATAATGCCCACAAAATATCAACTTATCAACATTATAGGCAGCAAGAAATTCTCTCTTGATCAACTCTGCTAAACCATGCTCACTTATATGTCTGAGATGCATATGCCAAAGGTGCATCTACATCAGATGATAAATAAGAAATTACATCAGCATTACCCATCACAATAGTGCCTCGAAGAAAGTATAAATTGATAGATTTCATCACACTTTTTAGCAAAACAAGAGTCTTTTGTTACCTTCACAACTCCACCTCTTGTGGAGCACACATACACTTTTAGATCAAGAGTACTCAAATCGATGAGATTTCTTGTCATGTTTATAATATGCCTCACATCTATCATGGTAGTGACCATACCATCATACATCTTGATCTGCACAGATCCAATGCTACAATCTTACAAGCTGAGCTATTACCTATAAAGACAAAACCACCATTTTGGATAGATTCATAAGTTGTAAATTAGTCTTCATTAGTGCACATATCAAAGGAGCATGCAGAATCAAGAATCCATTTATCATTAATCTTCCCACATCCTTAAAAGTAATAAGCATCTCACTATCAGAGATACTATTTTTAGCGGTAGCAACAGAGGTTTTACCTTCATCAGATTTACCTTTCAGTTTGTATGTGTCGTTTCTCTTTTCTTTATTTTACAGTTTGAAACACTCAAATATGACATGATTATTTTTTTGCAATACCTGCAAAACTTGTTCCTATCTCAGAGTTTGAATGACTCCTATTGTCGTTCAAATTTTTACTTCTATTGCCATTGTTCGAATCTTTTATGTTCTACCACGAACAAAGAAACTTCTCCATGCAGAGAGGAATCATCAGTAGACATATTCTGTTTTATTTTTTCCTTAGCTTGCAAGGCTTCATAACCCTCAGTTAGAGTATCACGACTGATTAGCATGCTATCTCTAAAATTTGCAAACGAGCTTGGCAATAAGCATAGAAGAAGAAGACTCAAGTCCTCCTCATCATATTTTACTTCTATAGACGGTAGGTTAACAACGATCTCCTTAAAGGCCGAAAGATTATTCGATGCCGAACCACCCTTTTGCAACTTGTGAGTGAATAATTTCATCTTCATATGCATCTTGCTATTTATATTCATGGACATGTACCTCGATTCCAGCTTCAGCGGTAGATTTCTATTGCAACACCTTCTACAAAATATTATTGGATAGATAAAGATGAATTTGAGATATAGTCTTACAGTCTTTTCTCTTTTCATGATCAGGCTAGTTTTTTTATTCTTTCTCCTCAAAGCTATCGAGCGTATCATTCAGATCGGTATACGCTAAAACCACACTCATCTTGACTTGGCAGAGAGAAAATCATGTACCAAGATCAAGCAGTGCAAGATCATACATTAGGGAGGGCACGCAGCACTACCAGCGAACGGCACAACACAAGCGGTTCGTAACCGCTTTCACAAGCGGTTATATAACCACTTCTACGCAACCGATACTAATGCTCGTGGGAGCATCAGAAGCGGTTCTACGAATCGCTTCTAATAGTGTCTAAAATGGTAAAGAATATTGGGGTATGTGGGATTTGAACTCAGGACCTCACCCCTCCTCGTGACCCACGCCTTACCCAGCTAGCCAACCCACCCACGCGTGCTCTCTGATGAGATGAAGCAAACTTAACTTTAAACAATTTGAAAAATAGACCTCTAGCAGCGGTTCGCAATACGAACCCTTTCTAATGCTCCCCTCTAGAAGCGGTTCGTAATACGAACCCCTTCTGTTGCTTAGGCTTTAGAAGGGGTTCCTGTTCCCAACCGCTGCTAGAGGTGCTGGGCTTTAGAAAGGGTTCGTGACACGAACCCCTTCTGTTGTTTGGGCTTTAGAAGGGGTTCGTATTACTAACCGCTTCTAGAGGGGGCTTTAGAAGGGGTTCGTATTACGAACCGCTTCTAGAGGAGGCTTCCTGGCTTGAGCTATTGAACCGCTTGTGCTACAACTATTAGAAGCTGTGTGCATCTAACCGCTTGTGATGTACCGCTTGTGATGCTCGTTTTTCTAGTAGTGCAGAATTAATCTGTTACGCATATGCAAAGAACCAAGCAAAACAGCAACTTTCTGGTACACTTCACCGTGTGCACCACGCAAATAGGCTAGAACCTTTTTCCCTTGTACAGGATGCGAACTGCGATTACTTTCTTTTTTTTCTCCGTCCTTGAACTCGATGAAATTTATCTCCAATAAGATTACCTCACGTAGGTATAAGGTTTCCAACTTAGCATTTTATTTATGTGAAGGAGAGAAGAGAAAAAGATAGACAAAAGCTAGCTCTTAAGTAAGAGTCAGTTTATAATATTTTTCAAAAAATATAAAGACTATTACATGTGGATCTATATTTAATTTTGAAAGTTAGCCTATTGAAAGTTTGTCAACATGCTATCTATAAATGACAAGAAGACTGCTTATAATTAATAGTTGACTCTGAGATGCTTTAAGCTGTGGCTTGGCACTACTACAGAATGGCTCATCCCTGACCCCTCATCACTGGCGGCTATTTTTGTCACTGCCAGTGATGAGGTTCACAGGACCCCCGCGCGGTTTGGGACAAAACACCAACCGCCAGTGATGAGGTTGTACGGCCAACCGCCAGTGATGAATACATATCACTGGTGGTTCACTTTAAAACCGCCAGTGAAAGATACATATCACTGGCGGTTCACTTTAACACCGCCAGAGATAGTTTTGTAGGACAAACTGGCGGAAATTGGCGGGAAACAAAAACTGTCACTAGCGGTTAGTGTTATAACCGCCAGTGAAAGAAAACTATCACTAGTGGTTTTAAAGAGAACCGCCAGTGATAGTTAGCATATCATAGGCGGTTACAGAGATAACTGTCAGTGATAGTTTCAACTACATAGTGCCGACCTTACCTCCATTATTGGTGCTCTGTTTACTCTGTCTTCTTCCTGTTCGACTGTAGCGGCGGATGCGGCGGCGGCTGTAGCTAGAATTGGTTCAATTCTAACCGTTTTTTTGAAGATCCAAGTGGTTTTTGAAGATCCAAGTGGTTTTTATAAGATCCAAGTGCTAAAGGTTAGTGATGCTTTTTATTTTTCTTTGTACATCTTGTTTTTGAAGATTAAAGAACCTACTCTATATTAAGTGCTTTGAGATCTAGATATATTAGTATTTGTAGGTTTTTGATGTACATAGAGAGTAGGTTAATTAATATCTTTGGCTTGTGATGTGTTTTGCATGTGTAGAATGCGAGAAAAGTAATTAATGGGATAAGTAACAATTGATTTATATTAATATATAGGAAGAAGTAATTATTTTAGCTAGTAATTATTTATAATAATTATTTTAGCAAACTATTTGTCATACTACCTTTGTCGTCTTAAGGTAAACTTTTATTCATAAAGTCTTTTATTTCGAAAGAAGTGTAACCATGTAATAATTAAGAAAACCGTGGACAAATTTTTGCAGATAATGGACAAATCATGGATGTACACAGAAAATCGTGCAACGAAAGAGTATGTGAATGGGGTGCAAGGGTTTATGAAAGCCGCGCTGGCGGATATGCAAGAGAGAGGGGTTGACTTGATATGTTGTCCTTGTGTTGATTGCGATAACTTGAAATTGTATACAAACTCATCTCAAATCGAGTTTCATCTCATTAAGCGGGGTTTCAAAAAAGGTTACTCCTTTTGGACGTGCCACGGTGAGACACAGAGTACAACTGAGGGTGAAGACGACGCCTTTGAAGTAGTGGATAGTGATGATGCAGGTGTCGAGTGTGATGATGTCGGTGAAACATTAGATGAGGAAGTTTACGAGTTCGATAGAATGATGCGTGACGTCGAAACAGATTATGGCACTACGGAAGAGTTCATTAAATTCAGGAAATGGTCAGAGGACTTCGAGAGGCCAATCTTTCATGGTTGCAAGGTGAAACACACTTTATTGGCGACTGTACTTGAACTCCTACAATTGAAGGCTAGGAACCGTTGGTCTGATAAGAGTTTTACGGAGCTCTTACGACTACTAAAGGAACTTCTTCTCCAGGAAAATTTGATGCTAGAAACAACATATGGTGCCAAAAAAGTTATTTGTCCCTTAGGATTGGACGTGCAAAAAATTCACGCATGCCCCAATAACTGCATCCTATACCGTCACAACTATAGCAACTTGCACTCATGCCTAGAGTGTAAAGCATCACGCTATAAGAGAAATGTCAAAGGCCGTAACGACGACGAGGATCAGGATGCCGACCTTAATTGAGGAACCCCAGCAAAGGTTTTGTGGTATCTGCCAGTCACTCCTCGTTTGACACGATGGTTTGGAAATGAGAAAGAGTCTAGACTTCTCAGGTGGCACTCAGAGCATCATAAGAAAGATGGAAAGTTAGGCACCCTACAGACGCTCCGCAGTGGAGAAACATTGACTACAAGTTTCTGGATTTTGGTGCAGACCCTAGAAATTTAAGGTTTGGATTGAGCAGAGACAGCATGAATCCATTTGGAAATTGGAGCAGCAAGCATAGCACATAGCCGATGAACCTATGCATATATAATCTTCCTCCTTGGCTCTGTATGAAGAGAAAGTACATTATGATGTGCCTACTAATCCAAGGACCAAAGCAGCCCGGCAATGATATAGATGTGTACCTTGCACCATTGTTAGAGGAACTACAGATGCTGTGGAACGAAGGGGTCAGAGTATGGAATGCGGATCGACGAGAGAACTTCACGTTATGTACAATGTTGTTTTGCACCATCAACGATTTTCCCGCACTTGGAAACCTTTCGGGCATGAAAACAAAAGGAAGTAAAGCTTGTCTTCACTGCTTAAATGATACAGCAAGTGTTTGGCTCAGGAATTCTCGGAAGACTGTGTATATGCGCCATCGACGGTTTCTACGTGTGAATCATCCATATCGCAAAATGACCAAGCAGTTCGATGGAACCAGGGAAAATGGATTGGCTCCACGCATACTTAGTGGAAAACAAGTGTATGATATGTTTACAGGCCTGCATGTTAAGTTTGGAAAATGTGAAATGGGGAGAAAGAGGAAGAAAACAAAAACCAGTGAAAATGGCATATGGAAGAAAAGGTCAATTTTGTGGGATCTACCTTACTGGGAGGAACTATATGTTTGACACTGCTTGGATGTGATGCACGTAGAGGTTAACTTTTGCAATAGTTTGGTTGGTTCATTGCTTCATATGAAGGACAAAACGAAGGATGGACTAAACGCACGGCTCGACTTAGTCGATATGAACTTAAGAAGCGAGTTAGCACCAATAATTAGTAGTACAGGCAGAACGGAACTCCCTCCAGCTTGCTTTACTCTATCCAAGGCCGAGTGAAAAGAATTTTGTCAGTGCTTGCATGGTGTAAAATACCCATCCGGGTACGCTGCCAACATGAAGAGGATAGTGTCCATGAGTGACTTGAAATTGTCTAGAATGAAGTCACATGATTACCATATTCTAATGACTCAGATGATTCCCGTTGCAATAAGGAGTATATTGTCTCCGGACGTCCAACGAACCATCACAAGGCTGAGCTTGTTCTTCAATGCAATCCATCAGAAAGTCATCGATTCTGATACTCTTAATTCGCTACATAACAAAGCAATAAGAATTATATGTGATCTCGAGATGTATTTCCCCCATCCTTCTTTGATATTATGGTACATCTCATGGTTCACCTTGTTCAGGAGATTAAGTTATGTGGCCCGTTGTTTCTACGTTACATGTATTCGTTCGAGAGGTATATGGGGATTCTAAAGTCATACGTACGCAACCGATATCGTCCTGAGGCTAGCATTGTCGAAGGGTATGCAATAGAGGAGGTGATCGAATTCTTCATTGATTACATGTCGCAAGTTGATCCCATAGGTGTGCTCGTATCCCATCATGAGGGTAGGCTGCATGGTACGGGCACACTTGGCAGAAAACAGATCACACCCAATGGAGACATGTACCGTAAAGCGCACTTCATTGTTCTAAATCACATGACGGAGGTGGCCCCTTACATAGAAGAGCACAAGGATTTCATACGCCGCCAATACCCAAACAAGACGAAGGCTTGGATATAAAAGGAGCATAACCGTTGTTTCAATGATTGGTTCAAGACACGATTCACTGGAACACAGTGTTCTGATCTACTCTTATGGCTAGCAAAGGAACCAAGGTACACGGTGGTGACGTGGCAAGGATATGATATAAATGGGTACACATTCTACACAATATCTCAAGACAGGAAGAGCACAGTGCAGAACAGCGGCGTTCGTATAGATGCATATGAGGAGGAGCACAACCAAGGCCTAGTAACACAACGCAAGAGCTCGTTCTATGGTTTCATTGAGGAGATCTGGGAACTGGACTACGTGATTTTCAAAATAACCCTTTTTGGTGCAAAGGAGTCCAAAAGAATGGACCCTAAGACCACCCCCCAAGCGGGGACTGCACCCGAGGCCACCCCAGCTGTGTAGAGAAGGGTTAGCAGAGGGCCAAGCAAGCTCAAGACCGATGTTGTTCATACCATCACAGAGGTCCGGACAGGAGGTATACCGGTCCTTCCCACGAAAGTTGCATTAGCGTATCGAACAATGTGCGGGGTGGTGGCTAGGGCACGAGTCCTATGCACCACTAACACCTGGAAGGACCTCACTGCTCAAGAAAGGGACCAACTATGGGAGGAGCTCAAACGGTCATTTCAATTCCCCGAAGACTCTCTTCCTGAGGTGCGGAAGAACACCCCGAAGCACATGGGGATCGTCTAGAAGAACTGGAAGATGGATCTTGTCAAGGATTTCGTCAATGAGCAAAAGACCCTTTCATTACGAATGAGGTGTGGGAGGTGTTCAAGAGGATGAAGACAACGAAGGAGTTCAAGGAGTCCTCCATCAAACACAAGGCCATTCAGGCCAAGAACACCCACCCCACAGACTCGGCACCGCTGGATATGCGGCAAAAGAATGCGAGTGGGAGCTGGCTGACTATGCCAGTTCACAATTTGAAGCCACCACAAGGCTCACCAACACGCGTGCTGACCGCTGGATTAGGGCTAGGGTCAAAATCACACCGACGGGGCCAGTTTTCTCCACGCCGGAGACTGTTGAGGTGATTCAATAGCTGGTAAGTGCACAATGACCCTTACAATGTTTACTTTCGTAACACCCCAATTATAATTTCTCCACGTATTGCAGATTGAGTATGACACGCAAGCATCGCAAGGCTCCTTGTCGAAAACAGGGAGCGAGACATCCTAACTGAGGCCCTAGGAAACAAGGAGCACCCAGGCCGTACGCGGGGCATCGGGGTCTACGTTACCAGGAAGGAGGGGTTCCCCAATGACTATCTCTACTACAAGAAAAAGAAATGTGTACATAACTTAGAGGATGAAATTCAAAATAGGGTACGCGCAGAAGCTAAGAAGATATGAGTAGATTGGGAGCCTCGGGTACAATAGTTGGAAGAACTCATAAGGAACAGACCCGAAACCAGCCCTAATACACAAGCTCTCGGTTGCACCCCTCCATTTAAAAGCAGCTGCGCTTCCACACCTTCGCCCGATAAGGCTAGCCCAACGAAATACCCGGTGGACGACATAACAGAGATTACCCATTGCTTGCTCCAAGTTTCGTATAGCGCCGGTGTTTCACTCGAGGTGGCAGCGGTGTGGTGTACCCCACATTTCGGGATGAAGGTTCATGGTGTGGACTTGGCAATGCCTCGCTGAAGGTCGGTAGACGCTGTTATGGACAACACCACAGCGAAGATCCCACTTGCGAATCCCCCAATGATGAAATCATAACAGTTGGGGATGCTGTCCATGGTTTCATCCAGTGGCCCAAGAAGGATATTACTCTTCTACCAAATCTTGAAGAAATCGAGGCCGGCGACGTTGGACACATAGATCCGATCCGTAATGATGAAGAGGAGAGAACGAAGAAAGCCATTTCTGCGGCAGCCCCTCAATTTATGAAGACAAGCTCACAGAGTAATAAGCGTGCTGCGTCCTCACTACCAGTACGCTATTGCTCCCCAAAGAAGGGGAACCGAATCATCCGTCAATCTTCAGCGCCTAAGAGGAAGATTCACTGGGCGCAAAAAGGAGAAATTTCAGATGGAAGAACCACTGCATACCCTTGCCGCATTAAAAGACATGGGTGCGGCCTGCCAGAATCTACATGATTATTACCTCAGGAACTCACGCCTTTCCGTGAAGGAACGATCATCCAGTATCGTGGGTAAGGTGAAGGGCAAGTATTTCTTGGACGATAACGATAGTTATCTTACCATAATCTTCGAGGACATGTGGTATATGTTTCAATTGCAGGAGTTGGACACCTCTCTCATCCGCTGCTTTGCAGTGTAAGTGTATACAAGTCTTGCGCATTGTCAGTGTATATTTCTTATCCACTTATACACTGATCACATATATCTTACTTTTCAGCCAAATGTACCTAGTTGCCAAACGAGGTCAAGTCCAGGCCGGTTTTCTTTACCCTAGTATTGTCACACAGGACAACATAAAGGCGGATAGAAAGAATACCGGGCAATACCTGAAGAGAGCCCTGACTAGAGGACAGGACAAAGCATACTTCTTGTTGCCTTTTAATAAAAATTTTCATTGGATCTTGCTGCTCATAGAACCTAGTGAAAACAAGGTTGTCTACCTTGACTCGTTGAGGATGAACCCCACACACGAGTGGAAAGATTTAAAAGGCCTACTCAATGCGGTGTTCAAGAGTTATGTCAAGGGTGGGGGCAAGCACAATGCTGCGATAGGCATAGAACTTAGGCATATAGAGAAATTTCCAGTAAGTGTCTATTCACACTTTTTCTCATAACAAAATGGAAATTTTTTTAGTGCCCGCCCACTGATTATTGTGCATTGTCATCTTTATACTTCCTTATGTAGTGCCACCAGCAGCCCGGAGGCCATGCTTGCGGCTTCTACGTTGCGCGACATATGCAAATCATTCTAGGGTTACGACCAAATGAAGATCTCAACATTGGAGATACAAACGTCGATTTCAATTCTCTTGCAGACATTAGAGATAGTTTGGCTACATTTATTAATACCCAAGTTGTTGACCCAAATGGTCGTGTAAACAGTGGATACCTATAGTTAACTATAACAGACATATTGTATGAAGTACATATTGTTATATTAATATATGATATGTTCCTTTGAATTTGATGTCGTTCTTATTTAAATGAAATCTAGATGTATATGGATGAAATCTGGATGTTTATTGATGTATATGTATATGGATGAAATCTGTTTATTTGAATTCTGGATGTATATGTATGTATATGTATATGGATGAATCTGGATGAAATCTGAATGTTTATTTGATGTATATATATATGGATGAAACTAGCCACCATTAGAACAATCTGTTTGAATGTATATGTATATGGATGAAAAACCAAAACCTGGATGTATATGTATATGGATGAAATCTGTTTATTTAAATTCTGGATGTGTATGTATATGGATGAATTCTGGATGTGTATAGATGAAATATAGGGCAAGCTAATTATTTTTTTGAACCTGGAAAGATATCACTAGCGGTTCATACAACGACCGCCAGTGATATGCATTGTCACTGGCGGTTCTATATAAAAACCGTCGGTGAATGTCTACATATCACCAGCGGTTTTGGTTAAAACCGCCAGTGAAAAGCTGTTATCACCGGCGGTTCTAATAACAACCGCCGGTGATATTATTAATATCACGGGCGGTTCTGTTACAAACCGCCAGTGATAATGCATATCACTGGCAGTTCCACACCCGCCAGTGAAAATCCCCGATTATCACTGTCACATAATCACTGTCGGTTTGAATACCGCCAGTGATGTGAGTTCAGAACTGCCAGTGATGATGTATTCTGCACTAGTGTGGTTTTGATGTGTGAGGATCCGACCAACTTTTCATATAGTGCTTGATGCCTTTCACCTTGATATCTCTTTGACATGAAAATTTATTTGGCTTCCACGCGGCTTCGGTTTTGACGGAGCAACGGATGCAGAGACGTCGAGACCGTGAAGTGATGCAAGTCGCCGCCAATAAGTCATCGGGTCCGGTCACTGATGAGAGAGAGCGCCACCGCCTCTGATGTAAAAAACCGATGATCCAATATGATACTGTGTTCTTTGTAGTACATCAATATATGTTTATATCACTAGTTAGAAATAAAGATATAAAATAGAGAACAAGAGACACAAGATTTTTACATGAAAACCTTAAAAAAATCAAAGACGCATGAAGACAGAATCACTGTACGTGAACAGAGAGTATAGTAGGACAATAAACTAGCTAGTGAAAAAAAGACTTATCAACCCTATTGCTAGGGGGTATTAATAGAGATATACTAAGAAAACTCCATATATGACTACACTCAGTCTAAAAGAAAAGCCGTAGTTTGGATCATGTTTTAACAATTTCACAGTTTACTACTCATAATTTATAGCATATACTGTCGAAAGCAACCGAGCAGCAACACACAGTTGTAAGGAGGGTCAAGCCTTCTTCCTGAGCGAGACAGCCAGCATCACCCGTGGGTTTCTGTCGAGCTCGTCCTGCAAGCTGCTCTGTGTGCCCCAGCGCCGCTCCGCGGTTCTCACGAACTCGTCCATGACCCTTCCCGACGACCCGAAATGCTGGATTATTATCGGCTCAAATCCAGCTCTCAGCATGCTAGCGATCCTGTTTGGGGTGACCAGCTCGCTGCCCGCGCCACTCTTCGCTTCGTGCACCTTCAGCTCCCTGATCGAGAAGGAGCCCTCTTCATGGATGACCTCTCTCAGCTCTTCGTCGGAAGGCCCGTATATCGGTATGTAGAAAGAATCAAGCTTTGCTTTGTCAATCGTACCCTGTTAGCCATTCCAGAAGCTCAGATACCCGCATGTTCTTTAGCAGATGACAGAATGCTACAGGAAGTGATAGAATGTACCTTTGAGGCCATGTCACTCAAAATCAGAGCTACTGATTCCCAGGCGTGAGTGAATTTGGAAGCGAGCTCCTCGGAACGCCTCCCGGCAAGGGAAACAACCAT
Source organism: Olyra latifolia (assembly GCA_036346145.1). Lineage (NCBI taxonomy): Eukaryota > Viridiplantae > Streptophyta > Magnoliopsida > Poales > Poaceae > Olyra > Olyra latifolia. Next base: position 44,276,495 of record CM070528.1, on the reverse strand, counting down.
CTGGCCTCCTGGGACCAATTCTTTGGCTCTCAGCTGCAGAAACAGCCTGAAATCTTCCCTGAACTGCCGTGCATAGGCCCCAAGAACCACAGGTCGTCTTTCTCGCCTGACATGCTCGTCGATGTCGTACGCCGGGATTCGGTTCCTCTTCAGATCATCAGGGGCCTGCCGTTACATCTAAACATAACTTGTTGCTCAAAAAATATGTAATGCTGAAATTGAGACACTGAGCTGTGTGAGATTCACACCTTTGAGAGCCAATGCAGGCTGTTTGATGAGCAGATAAGATGCAAAGAGCCGCTGGTGAAGAGCCTCCCGTAAAATGATCCTGGTACAACACCAGTCACAACTGACTCGCAGCTTTGCTGGAACGCAACCAGGCTCTTCACCACCATGTTGAAATCGTTGTCAGGAAGATCGTTAAGGAGTACGCAGACTTCTGGTGATGGCTGCTTGAACTGACTGCAGTGGTTGCGGATGGCCTCGACGGCGATCGACACAAGTGCAAGTGCATTAGGTCCAGAGGAGCAGCCCAAATCCACAATCACTATGCTTCTAGGCATTAAGGTGCTCGTCCTGCATAAGTCAGCGATGGCCTCTTCTATCAGAGGCCTCATCCTGTTCTGTACAGTGTTCTGCAGGTGAGTTGTAGTTCTTCAGAAACTCTTGACCAATCTTAGCTTATCAACAAGGGGTTCACCTTAGTTTTCCTGATTGTCGTTCCTTTTCTTCTTTACAATTTTTCTTTGAATCTCCGTAATACAGGCTAGGGATATAAGTTCCTGATTGGTCTAAGGAAACATTGTAAAATACTCATCAAAAGCGAATTGAGTTACGGAAGAAAAAAAATACCTGAAGTATGGAGTTGCAGGCATAACTCGTTTCCCCCTGTCCCTGATTCATATGCACCATCTGTTTGGAGGCCATGGCTCTGCTTGCAGAAGGCAAAGACCACGTCTTAAATCTTCAGGCGCTAGATTAGGAACACAATGGTAATGACGTACTGGATGTGGAAGTCGTATACTTTTTGTTTTTCTATGGAAATTACATGGGGATGACTATTCTTGCTGCTACTTGGCACCAATAATAATAAGATCAGTCTGCTGTCTTTTCGATCTTTCGACCAGCCAATAGAAAGGCTGAAAGGTTGAGTCAAATCCATATCAGGATATAATACTATTAACCTATCATTACCAAAGACTATTTGTTTTAGCTTAGCACGATTTGTCATGACAAAGATGTACAATTTTATGATTTGTCACTTGTTATGTCACTTACATGCGGGTAAAAGGCCTACATTTTTTTTTCAAAAATGTGCAACTTGTTTGCAATAAATTAAATCAGAGGCAAGCAAAAAACAACAAACAAAAACGCATAGGCTGACCCCGCGGGGTCACTCCCTCGTTCCTGAAAATGCCAATATCCTCTACAACAACATCAAAGACCCAGTTCGACGAACTGAACAAGTTTTTAAAAATTTTATTATTCCTCTCTTTCCAAATGTTCGAAAACACATATCCGATATATTCAACAACTGCACTTAGAGTTCCATTTCAATGACACGTGAATGCCAAATCCTAGATTACATATCTTTAGAAGTGGCAAACGATGGAATCTCCCTTAATATTTTGGCCTCGTTAAGTTGGTCAAACAGGGATCCAATGGCCAGAGCAAAACACAACAGACATTCAGAGCAGCACGGAGGAATTTTGTTGTTTTAGAGTGGCATAGATTTCTATCGTCTCTGTGAACTGGAGTTTTTCATTAGTATATTTCACTTTACATTCTCTTGGTATAATATGCCACTGGAAAGGCACCACATGCCTTACTCAGCTTAAAGGAAACGTGATGTCAGTTTTGGCAATAGTTTGGGGGCAAAAAGTACTATTGGCCAAATGTTGCAAGACATCCAAAATGTCGGTAACAAACCAATCAATTTGCCATCTTCCAGGCTTAGAGCAGGATGGAGGTTCATACTCACCGAGAGACACCGTGGCCCTTGGCTTCACGCTGCCATTGCAAAACCGTTCCACTAGCTACGGTTTACGAGCTGCTGCCGTTTGATCTAAACCCGCCATTCCGATTAGCTGCTTGGTTTCTTGTTTAGCCGATAGGCTTTCTTGGATGGCCGCCGCTTTCACGGTTACTCGGTAAACCGCTAGACAGGGTAAAACGGTTGGGTAAACTTTGGTGCCGAGCCCACCCCGTGGCAAGTGGCCGGGCCCCTCTCTCTCCGCCGGCTCGCCGCCGAGCATGGTACCACACCCTCAGACCCTCCTCTCGACGGAGCCACGTGCTAGCTTCAAGGCTCTAGCCGTGCCTGTAGAGGCTCTACCCGCGATAGTGGCTGGGCCAGCACAGCACATGACGACTGCCAGGCCCAGCGTGGAAGCCTCTTCATCCTCTTGGGATGCTCAGTCACGCCATGGTGGGTTTTGCCCTAACTTTAACTATTGGCGCCTGCCTCCACCAAACTACAATTGTGTACCACCCTTCAACGCTCGGAGCCTCAGATCCACCAGATCAGACATTTCTACTCTTCAAGGCCGGCCTACACCAGATCTTCAAGTTATGTGGGCTTGGTTTCTATTTATAATTTTGGTGTTTCATCACTTCCCTTGATAATTCTACTGTCCAATGCAATTATCAATACTAGTCTAGTGCCCGTGCGTGGCGATGAGGAAGTGCTCAAAGAACTAGTGTCTCTTCACAAAATCAGGGAACTCGCACTACTGAGGAATCGGGCTTCAGCCCCGATTTGAATCGGCCATCCGGTTCTGAGCGAAAGACGACCAATCAATGCGGATCTGTTGTCTCTTGGGCATCGGTCCCGGTTCCAACGAGTCAAGACTAAGGCCTCATATGCATTGCCGGGGGAGCCTATCAGTCCGGCTTGGTGTCTCCATCTGGGACTGTGATATGCATGTGATGTGACACACCTGCCACGCCTCTAGCTATTATATTTATTTTATTTCTGTATGCATGTGTTAAATCACAATTAATTAAAACCCATATAATTAATCATGCACAATTAGCTGATAATTAAATCAAAGGACATTCATTAAAACTTTAATTACAACTAATAAAAATTTATTACAATAACTAGCTAGCTAGCTAGCCTATATATAAGTATCACATATGTACACAATTATACATATTTTTGTTTATCGGGATCTTTTACATGTATTGCTCTTGGTAACCGTAGATATCGACCTCGACGGTTGACCGGTCTCTTTGGCGGGCTCCGGCTCCAGAACATGATTAAAAATATGGTGGTAATGCTCGCCCGTGGGACTTACGACCTCATTAAAAATGAAGCCGACGAGTTGCTCTTCTATTGCTTTGACACACAATGGCGAGAGTTTCGTGCCTTTGACCAAACCTTTTTTCGCCAATTTTAGGGGAACCTGTTATTAATTAGGAAAATTAACTAATTAATCCTTGAATTCATAGACGATCGATGTCCGAAATAGCTAGGCATTAATAAGGTACTAATTACATATACTTACCCCAAACTGTTCACCTTTTCTCGTGTAGTCAACAGTGCCTCCGACGAAGTTGTGCATCATCTCGCATACATAGAAGCCGCATAAATTGTTTCCCGGCGGCTGATGCAAGACCTGTGGTGAAAATGTTGGAAGCGTGAAATGGATGCATGAAAATTAAGTTAACTAAAAAGCTAGTATTATGATATACATACATATTTAGCGAGGCGCAACTCAAAGTTCTTCTTGAATTCCCCAACGTTTTTGTCATGGAAACTTGTGAAGGCACTACACATATGATTACGAATTATACATTATTAGAGTTTGTTTCGAATGGAAAAAACAGAACAAGCACAATAATGAAAAGAACAAGAATGTACCGGTTGAGCATGGCGATAAAGTCTCTGTACTTTTCAGGGGGTTTCCGCGGAGAGTCCATAACCATGATTTGGCTTCTATCTAGCTCAATAATAAAAAGGGCCTAGTGAAAGCTGCACATATATGTTAGCATAGGTTACTAATTTGCTCTAACACCCTGTTAAGAAAAAGGATTAGAATGAGGTGGTACAAAAATACATACTAAAATTCATAGGCTACAAGTATCTGTGACTTGAATCTTTAGCCCATTAGCGCTTTGTATATGTTCTCCTCTGTATCTTTTGGGTGGGCCTTAATTGTTCGCTCGTTGATTACTACTGGGTCAAGAAAGCCAATGTTGTAAATGTTCTCCCTTTTGCATCTTTATATCTCTATTTTACACAAGAAGAAATTAGTTAGGCTTGCAAGATAGTATAGTGTAAGGGGGCGCACGATGGAATTTAGAAACGAGGCACTTATAGAGTCCAGCAATCCAACATGCTCAAGTCGGGGGCCCTTGCCTGGTATAGCTCGTACAAAGGCTCCATTCGAACAAGAACTCAGAGTCCCCGTGAAAAATGTGTTGTTTCTTGATCCGGACGGCGACCATTTCTAGTCCATGTTTGGTCGAGTGCAAGTACCATTGGTGGAGTTGCCGCATTTTCGTTGTTAGTTGAGGAAGGAATCTCCTCACGCCCGACCAATGATGCACCCGGCACAAATCTCCATGCTACCTCTGCTGTTGGGATGTCCTTGAGACCCAATACCTGATCTGGATCAAGTCCAGTTTTATCGTAGAAATTGTTCATCTCCTGCGTGACCACTTCTGCCGTTCGCTTCTATGGCCTCTCCTTATCAGATTCCTTACGCAAGATGCGCTCGTAGTCTGATACAGCCGGCCTTTCTGGTTTCTCTATGCTATCTTTTAATGTTTTCAGACCCCTCTTGCCTTTGCGCCATTCATCCGTACCAGGCTGGACCCTCAGTGGAGATGCTTTCTTAGCGAAATGTGCGGTGACCTCGTCTCTTACTATCCGCTCGTTCTCCTCATCGGTCATATGGTACGCCAGCTTCGGAGGAGATTTCTTTTTGGATTTGGTAGACTCTGCCTTCTTGAGAAGTGCTGGCCTCCCAGCCGAGTTGTGCTTGACCTGACCCGCACCTGCTTGGGAAACGATGTTGAAGTTGGAGTTCCACTTGCAGTGCTTCGTTGAGGAGATGGGCTTCGTTGAGGAGACTCGCTTCGTTAAGGAGACGATGCAAGAGGTTGTGGAATTGACGCTGGAGACCATGAAGAGGACACATCCACGTTATCTCGCAAAATTATGAACTGCTTGCGCCACATGATGAAACTGTGCACTGCATCTTCTAGTTTCATACTCCCGTCACCTCCTTCAAACTCGAGGTCAAGGTCCCCGTACCCTGGACATACCTCATCCACCAAGACCTTGGCGTAGTCCGACGCTATCGGTTGGCAATAGATGAGCTGTCCTGACTCCACCGGGTAAGCCATGCCTTTAGCCGCCTCCAAGGACAGGTTCCGTGCTTCGACGTGCAGCTCACAAGGTCTACGCTGAGTGATTTTGTCCACAGGATAGCGTGCCAAGTCCGCTTCGGGCAGCCGATAGGAAGGGCAGCTCCTCCGTCGCGCGGAGGGGCTGATGACGTTGGGATTACTGGGGGGTTGTGGATGGCCCTCCTCCCATTGTTGGCTCAAGGCTAGCTGCACCTCTCTTCGAACCGTTTCTTGTATGCTCGTCTATGTTGCTCTCAGGACATCTTTAAGGTCATGGAGCTATTGTGCCTGTCGGGCCTTGCCTCTCGCCCGACTCCTATAAGTCTCGGTGTCCTGAGCGAAACCCACCTTCCACGGGACGACACCAATGCCGCGTGTACGTCCAGGGGTGCTCCAGGTTCTGTAGGGTCCTTGTTAGCTCATCATTCTCCCTATCTGGCACGAAGGTGCCATGTGCCGACTCATCGATGGCCTCTTCAAGCCTTCTGGTGACTTCTCTAATATTGTCATCAAATAGCGCCCTACCATCGTCATCAAGGCCGCTGTCATGACCAAAGAACCAATTCCTCGATCTGTTTGACCATCTCATTATTATGGGTTCAACAACCTTCACCAGCAAGTCATGTTCCCTCTAGTCCCATTTGGGTATCGCCTTGCTGTAACCACCAGGCCCGAGACGGTGGTGGTATTGCTTCTTTGCTACATTCTGCTTGTTCTTTTCAGTTAAGCTCTGACCTTGTTCCGAACTCTTGTACCGCACGAATTCATCCCAGTGATCTTGAAGCTTTAGGAACTTATTGAAGTCGGTGGTTAGATTCCTCTTCACACACGCATTGTTCAGCTTCTTTTTGAACGTCTAAAATGCCAGTGCCATCTTCTTCAATGTGTAATTCTTCACCTTCTATTCGGTCCCTTCGGGGAAGGTGAACGTCTCCTTCATATCTGTCCATAGCATGTTCTTCAGGTCTGCAGGTACGTCGTCCCATTTCGCAATGCTAATGGGCACGTGGTCCCTGACAATCACACCAAATGTCGATCTGAACGGCCCAATCACCTTGTCTGGCTTCATAGGCTCGCCGTCCTCGCCGACTTCAATGATTATGTCTCTTGCTCTCGACTTCTTGCTGTCACCTCTTTGACATGATTGTCTGGTAGATTGACTGGCCTCGGTGTCCTCAGCAGCATTGGCGGCTTGGGGGCCCTCACTGGCTGGTCCAGGTTGATCCATGAGGTCGTCAACCGCAAAATAACCTTGTGCAATTATGTCACTCATTATACGACCTCATGATACCCTTCACTCGCCATTGTAACAGAAAAAGGCACTGAAATTTAACAAAAATCATGTTGCTGTCATAACAAAATTACCTTGCGTATAAATATAATGCATGCATGTTATTTTAATGTGGTGTTTTCTCATATACCTCTATTTATTCTTTTCAATCATCTACATTTATTCATTAGTACACAACGTATTCTCTCTCCTTTTTTTATGACAATTTATATAGGGGATGTATAAGTCATTTTCTTTCACTCCTTTCTCAAATTTATCACCACCTTAATACATAACTTAACAAGAATCCAAGATTCACACCATACCCAAATCCATTAAGCAATGATTATGCTTAAGTTCTATAATTTTTAAAGAAGTGACATGCACTAGCAACAATCAAATAGGTGGCCAAACGGGCGCCCTGTGCCATAAACCATAAAAGTACACAGAAACGTGAGGAAATTCACATAAGAGGTACACATGGTTGAAACATATCAATCATAAACATTTCACACAGGTGGCGTATTACAACTGCTTAGCACCTATTATTTTGCCCACATTATCAACTGCTTCTTGCAATTCTTTCTTAACACTTATCCTTGGCAAATAATATGCATATGTCTATGGGAACTCCTTCCGAAAATCAAATGGAAAACAGAGCTAGAAAACAGACCAAGAAAATTAACATTGCATATAAGCTTGTTGATGTTTACATTGCATATAAGCTTGCATTATAGATTTAACATTGCATCAAAATTAACATTGCATATAAGCTTGCATATTAACATTCTATCATAAAACTAACAATCTCTCCAAAAATCTGTTTTATCTCCATTACCAACTATCATTTGTCTAACAGTACAATAAGTCTTTTTCACTAATATTAGGCTTACCAGCGTGGAGGCGGCGTTGGAGAGGAGCGGCGTTGAAGAGGAGCGTGTAGAGGCGGTGTTGGACAGGAGTGGCGTGGAGGTGGAGGCGTGGAGGCGGCGGCGTGGAGGCGGCGTCGATGTAGGGTTCGGAGCGCGTGCGAGAGGTTGTAGACGGCGTCCTTACGGGCGGCGGTGTTGGAGGTGAGGATGGTGGCGGCGTTGATTTAGGGTTGGAGCGCGTGCGAGAGATGATTTGAGACTTGTCTCCAAATCTCTAGCGCAAACGAATATAAAGGGCATGCCTTCAATCCCGGTTGGTGTCACCAACCGGGATTGATGGGGCATATAGTCCCGCTTGGAGATACCAATCGGAATTGATGGGGTCCTCACCACTACTAGACTACTCACTTAGTCCTAGTTTGAGACACCAACCAGGATTGATGGGGTTCGCCCCAGCGCTGGAGTCCTCACATAGTCCCGGTTGGATTGCTGCTAGCTCTGCCCAGGAGCGCAGGTTCCGGTTTTAGGAGTAGAGCAAGGGTGGTGGCGGTGGCGTGGCAAAGGCCCAGGCGGAGGGGGGGCAGTGACGGAGGCTTAGACGGAGGAGGCCGAGACGGAGGCGTAGACGGAGGAGGCCGAGACGGAGGCGGAGGAGGCAGTGGTGGTGGTGGAGGCAGCGGCGGAGGTGGCGGTGGCGGTGGCTGAGACCCAATTCGACATGTTTTGAGGCGGCGTGGCATGGTGTATGGCTGTGAGAGAAGAAGACAGAAGGACGAAAGCTGGAGGGACAAATATAGGGAAGCTCGCACGGAAGATCGAAGGACACGATTGGCCCATGGATCCCATTGATTGACAACTACCAAGAATCCAATGAAGTTAATGATGTTAGCTCAAAAATCCAATGATGTGAAATTCCAATGTAGTCAACTCAAAAATCCAATGAAGTTAATGATGTGAAATCAATAAATACCGGGACTATCGCTGGACTGCTCACATAGTCCCGGTTGGCGACACCAACCGGTATTGATGGCCCACATAGTCCCGGTTGGAGACACCAACCGGAATTCATAGTGCTCCTCACCACTGCTGGACTGCTCACTTAGTCCCGGTTGGAGAGACCAACCAGTATTGATGGGGGTCTCCCTAGCGCTGGAGTCTTCACATAGTGTCGGTTGGAGACACCAATCGGGATTGATTCCCCCAAAATAAAAAAGGCAGCGGCGCAAGCGAGGCTCGAACCTATGACCGCACGGGGAGCCCGCGCTCTAGCGCACGCTGCTAGCCAGGGGAGAGGAGAGAGTTATGTCAACCTGATAATGCGCGAATAGTTTTTGTACCCTTCCTAAGAGAAAGGGATGTGGTCACGGATATGTGGGCCTATCTCTTGTGGGTCCCACATGCTAGTGATAGTAATTTGCCATAGATTACTCGAAAACCAACAAAATTGCTAGGAGCCTATACAAAGTAAATAAAAATATGGCAAAAATCATGAAAATGTGAAAAATTGAGTTTGGAGCCTTTTAATTTCTCATTAATTTTTCTACATTTCTTTGATAAATGTAAAATTATCAAAGATTTACTAAAAATGCAAAATTATCAAAGATTTACTCAAAATTCTGTAAACTTTTTTTACAAATATAAAACGTGTTGGTAATTTTATGTAAAACTAAAAAACCCACATATTCCATAATCAAATGATTTTAAAAAGTAAAACAAGGCTTTTCAACATTTATAAATTGCTTCTATAGTTTCTAAAATTCTGAAAAATAATAAAAAAATCTATAAAATTAGTAAAAAAAATTCTACAGTACCAGTAAATGTTATCTATTTATTAAAACTCTAATGTTGCTATCATAACAAAATGCCTTGAAATTCCAAAATAGCAACTACTTTATTTTTACATATGATCCTTCATTATGATCGTGACGTACATAGGGAGCTTCCTCCTCAACATTGAGGACACTAATATGTTCATTCACCGAGAAGGGGGCAGCTCGTCGAACTGATTATACTCTTCTTCGTCTGTGACACCCTCAACTCCGACAATCCTTCTTTTACCTAGGAGAACCATGTGGAGCCTTCCCTGATCGCTATCGCTACTCTTCTCCTTCTGCTTTTTGTTTTTGGTAGACCTTGTCTTGGTTTTAGTAGGCCTGTACTTCTACTTTTTTAATTTGCTGCCTATGTCCACCACATAGAATACCTGTGTGACATCATTTGCGAGCACCAATGGTTCGTCCCTGTAGGCCACTTTCTTTATGTCCACCGTTGTCATACCGTACTCATCGATCTCCATAGATGTCAGTTTGACCCATTAGCATCGAAACAGGGGGACTTTCAAAGGTCCGTACTCGAGCTCCTAGATCTCCTCTATGAAACCATAGTAGGTGTCCATCTTTTCATTTTTATCCAAGGCATCTATACAGACGCCACTGTTTTGGTTGGTGCTCTTATTATCTTAGGCTTTCGTGTAAAAAGTGTACCCATTTATCTCATACCCTTGCTATGATATGATTGTCGTGGATGGTCCCCGAGCCAATAGTTGCAACTGCTTATGGACTCCCTCCTTGCCCAACAATTGCTTTTGTAACCAACTGCCGAAACACTCCACTTACTTATCTATGATCCACTTATCTGACTTCCCTGAGTATTGGTCGTGTAGAATATTCTCGTGATCATGGACATACTGAGCCACTAAAGCTGCTTGTTTCAACACCGTAAAATGTGCTTGTCTAAATGAAAGTATATCCTGACAAGAGGATTCTTTTCTTCCTAGAGTACCTTTTCCCCGTACAAGTAGGCTTAAATACTTAAGGAGCATGCAATTTGATACTGTAAATGAAATACTTTAGAAAATTAAGATTCAATATGATCTAACTGGATATTAACTCGCCTTTATCCTATGAGAGAGTGGGGTCTTTTGGGTGTTTCTCGAACTGCTCCTCGTGCTCCTCGACATCTAATAACGAAAGGAATTCAAAGAACAATAAATAAAGACACCAAAGTGCACAACAAGGTATGATGCATGAAATACAGCGTAATTATTCTAGCGGTCGGTGACTAGCATTAGGGAGCTAACAATAATATAATTGTAGGTATCAAGGAAGTTCCTTGAGTCTACTTATGTTTGTAACTCTATGAAAAGATAATAGGGGTGGGAGCGATAGGTAATGTATGATGATGACGACGACGACGATGCAGTGAATACCATAATTGGAATGCTCATTGTAACAGCCCAAAAATACGATATTTTGAGATATGCTTTTGTGATGATTGTATCTTGGGGAAAACGTTACTCTTTAAAAAGAATTGCTTGTTTGAAGTTCATTTTCCAGACTTTTGAAATCTTATAAGTTAGTAAGGGCTAAATTAAATTGGTTTAGTTAAAATTTATAAAACTTAACAGTTGGGCTCTAATAAGAGGATTCTTGCCATTTCAAATAACCCCTCAAAGATCTCATATATATATATATATATATATATATATATATATATATATATATATATATATATATATATATATATATATACACACACACACACACACACACACATAAAATGCACCTCTGAAACACATAGGTATATGTATATATATGATATACATATGCATATTCACAAAGAGGACAAAACTCCCACCAAAACTCCCATAAAAATTACATAAAATAGTTTAGACCCTAAGTGATAGCCTGAACTATGTGTTGACCAAACTTGACCCTGGTGGGACCTATTTGGCAGCCTCTTCTCTTTCCTTGCTCTTGTGAGCATTACATCGAGCAGCTAGGCTGCACGGCTCAGCTTCACCCCCGCCGGCGCGCCTGACGTGCCCCTGCCCAAAATCCCCGTGGGGATCTTCACTTAGCCATTTGTGCGCGTCGCCATTGGTCGGGAGGGCCCCACGATCGTGTCTTGATGCGACGTTCGCCATCGCTGCGTCGCCGCCGCCGCCTCTGCGCGCCGGCCGGACGCCTTTGTCGGGAAGCAATGGCTGGCTGCCCCGGATGCCGCCCTCCTTGCCCAATCACCACCCTAGTCGTGCAATTGATGGCTCTGAGCACCAGCCTTAACTCGGACTAACCTTGCCGCCCGCTTAAGCAAGCTCGCCGCCCGGCTCGGACACTCGCCGCGCGTGATCACCCCTACCGCTCAAGTTCCCCAATCAACGATGACGCTCCCTAGTGACCCCCTGAGTAACCCTTATGACCGCTAGGTAATACACTCGCCCTGGCCAAGCCTAAATATGGCCATGTCGCACCGGCTTTCTTCTTCTTTTCCTAGCTTCCCCGTCGACAGCTCAAACCGGAGCTCCCCACCTTCCACCCTTGCGTGCAATAGCTTCGCCACACCTATGCCTTGCTCCCTGCCCAAGGAATTGGTCCCTGAGCCCTCGGTTTGCTGGCAAGAACCACGCCATCGCCGCCGACCCGAAAGCTTATCGTTTCACGCCCTTTCCGATCTCTCCTTCCTCGGTATGTCCCTTATCGATTGCTTGTGCGGAGAGCATCACCTCACCCCTGCGCACTTTTCGCCCAGGACAATTGGACCTATGGAACACCGAAGCTCCTAGGCGTCGGGTGCCCTGCTTTTGCTCCATTTCAGCTCGTCATCGCCAGCTTGATCCCTGCCTCCTCTGCCTCGGCCTAGTGCTCGGTAAGAATCCCTAGGTCCCCCTCTCATTCATGCACTCCTTAGTTTAGCTCCTACGGCTTTGTGGAGCCGCAGCCACTAGTTTCTGTAGACGTTTTCCACCGTCACATGGCTCACTGCCGTTATAGGCTGCCGCCAGTGAGAGTCGTGACGACACGTTCTTGGGCAACTCGCGTAGAACCCATTGAGCCCAAGATCGTCCCCTAAGCTTCCCTGTAGCTCCGCCGCTGCATCGCCATGGGATCGCCGGTTTCATGACGTCACTCCGCCGCCTCAGTCGGAGGTAGGAGATAAAGTTCCGACTATCGGATGGCCGCCAAGATGCGTGTGTAGAGTCGACTGATTTGAATCCTGCGCGTGTTAAAAATTTTGTGTCGCTGAACTGTGAGTCCCATGGCCCACATGTCGGGCTTAGTGGACACGAGTTTCCGATAGGGCGCATTCCCTCGCGCAATACGTCTTTTCGATTTACGCCTTCGGCGTGGCCGACTCGGCCGCGAGATAGCGGGCCGGCCCAGCACTGTTCATACGGTAAATAAATACTTGGATTAATTTTTCTCTGGATTTATGAATTAAATAAATACAGTAATTAGAATCGATCTATTAAATAAATATTTGGAGATCTCCAAAATTGCTGGGAAATTAATGGAAAATACTAGAGCTCCTGCTGGAATTAATAAAAATACTACCATGAACAGTAACAGGACATTTTCCCGCATTAATTTCATTAGCTTGCCTTTAGGGTATTAACTTATATAAAAAAATACCAGGAATGGTTTCTGCTAATTAAAAATAGATTAACACTTAATAAAATCTGATAAATTCATGAATGGCATATAATAACTTTCTGGATCTAGGAAAAATATAAACTCTATGGTATGACTCCTAATCACTTATTATATGGTAATTGGCCTAATTAATAGCTATGGTATTAATAGTTATTTTATCATCTAGATATTCAAAATTAAAGTACCTGCCCAAGGTAGTTAATTCATAGCATTACATGACAGTAAAGCTTTTATTTTAACTAGGACATAAAATATGCAATCTCGAGGGTATATATATATATATATATATATATATATATATATATATATATATATATATATATATATATATATATATAACCTACAATTATAACTTCCACACACTTAAACTCCTATTAGGATAGGAAAATTTACGATAAGATATGGTGATGAAGGAAATTCTTCAAACAAAAATCTATTTTTGCTTATTCCGTCTAATTGCTACATCTATGGGTAGTCTAATACGGGTAGCATTTTGCATCATCGCATATCATAACGCTCACACAACCGTTATCTTTTGCAAGCTATTATATAGTACAAGGATCAAGGAACTTCCTCGATATCTAGGTTAGAACTTATCGCCATTCGACAAATCGCTAGATTTAGCAAGAGCATATCATGCATCATAACTCCATTGCATATTGGTGTTTATTTATTTTTCTTCGAATATGTTTCGTTATTAGACGTCGAGGAGCCTGAGGGACATTTCGAAGATCAACAGGAAGACCCCCACTATGTTCCGGACCAAGGTATCGTCGGGAACCCCCGCCGACGGTGAGGTACGGCGCCTCTCCCCGGTGCTGGAGAGGATGCCACAAGATGTAGTGGTTTAGAAAGCGGACGCTAGGTGAATAGAACTAGTGTGCTAATGTGCGATCAGAATGCTTGTCCCCTTTCAATGATGAACTTCACAATTTATACAACTGTAAGGTCCGGGTTTACATGCATAGGAAATATCTAAATTACCCCGGCCATGGAAAACACCCAAATTGCCCTGGTCCCCGAGTCGTTGATCTTGCGATTAACCGCTACACTAGCTTTCTTACAGCCCAAGCTTTGCTAGTCCCTAACCTACCATCGGGGAGGCAAACTCTGACAAGGTTGTTGATCTAGTGTCCTTGTCAGGGGCTATCGCGGAGTCTTCGTCCCCTGGCCCGGAACTTGTCGATCAATCTCGGACGTCCCGGAGGATCTTCGCGACTTCCTCAGTAAGACTTCGCTCCTCAGCCACTCTTTGGTAGGAGCCGAGGATCCTCACCGCTCAAAGTTCCCCTAGGAATGCCTGACCCTTCGCGTCCATCTCCCGATCCTTCGCGCGTGCCTGTCCTCGGCTCACAACCGAAGGGGTCTTGGGGTCATCTTAGGCGCGCTTCTCTGCTTCCCCTTTGGGAGAACATCCTCACGAGGGACTCTTCCAGCATCTTCGTGGACATCCACCTTTCCCAGAGATGGGGTGATTGCCCCACAACAGAAGCCCCTTACGGTCACGTCACCACCTCACCGTGGTGCCTGGCCGGAATATCTAGGTCCCCCTTCTCCACGCCGAGGTGGTTTTCCCGAAGATGCTTTTTCCTTTCTGTCTGCGATGATATCTTCGCCCGCTGATGTGACTTGGACTTGACGTTCTGACCGTGTCAGTAGCCTCGAAGTCCTCACGTTGATCCTGGCCTCCGATCGTCACACGTGTCGTCAAATCCGTAGGCGTCCCATGGATTTTCTTTTGTTTTTTGATTTTTATTTTTGTGACTCCTCAGTTTCCTCGTGGCGCATCGTCGCCGTTGGTGCGGACACGCGGCGCTCATCCGTGTCCAACTGTCTTCGATATAAGGGGCCGCGCCATTGTCTTCTCTCTACTTGCGTTTGCTTCAAACTCTCAACCTCTCGCCGCCCAGTGCTCTCACTCTTGCGCCCTTCTTTCGCCGCCTCTGCCGCGCCATCAGTGGGTCGTCGCCGTGGGTTCGACGCCGACCTCCCGTCGACCTTCGACGCTGCCAGGTACGCTAGTCTTGTCGGCGTCGTTTCTCTTTTGTTCAGGGTATGGGGGTTTGGTGCCGGCGAGTTCGCCGGCGAGGTTTTTTGTACCGGCGACGTTGGTTGCGCCACCGTTCGCACGTTGATCCCGCCCTTCTCTCTTTTTGAAAAATTGGTACGGGATTTTACAAAATATCGTGTTCCAAACACTTCTGAGATGGTTGTGTGTGTTTCTCCCTCTCTTTTTTTATTATTATTTCAATGTTCCCGAAGGGTTGCTTCTCGAGAGGGCTGACGTTGTCTTCTATTTTTTGAAGTCCTCGGAACCTCTGATGGCTCCAAAGAAGATCTTGAGTGCTTCGGACCTCTCGTGGCTGTCCTGGGAGCTGGGGCAGTCGAGGATGACGCTAGACATGCTTGCGAAGGTGGCGAACTGCTCCGCTGTGGCTGAGGCAGACTTCCGGCTCCCGGGGCAAGAGACGACCCCTCGGCCGAATGCCGACGAGGCAGTCGTTTTCAACTCGCAGGTGAAGGCGGGTCTTCGTACTCCGTGTACCCGCCTCGTCGGGGAGTTGCTCGAGCTGTATGGGGCGCAGCTCGTGCATCTCTCTCCGAACGCTGCGGCCCGGCTTGCGGTGTTTGAGTGGGCGCTCCGAAGACATGGTGCACAACCAAGCGCCCGACTCTTTGGGTTCCTCCATGAAGCTAGGTGGCAGGGGAAGACAAGCGGCAGCGCCTTCGGGTGTTTAAATTTTGTCATGAAGTCGGCGCATACTGCGGATTTTCCGTCCCTGGCCACCAAGAAGAAGTGGGATGGGGCGGCTGGGTTGAGCTGGAAGCTTTTCTGGTTTACCACAAGGGGGATGCAGCGGACTCTCAACTAAGGTACACCCCGTGGGAGGCTAATTGCGTCAAGTTCCCCATGGAGAAGTTGACCAGCTCCGAAGAGGCACAGCGGCTCCTACTACAGAAGATCAGCAAGCGCTTCTCCATGCGCTGCCTTGCCGAGGAGTTCTTCGTAACCAAGGTGGGGCCGCTGATGCCAGCTGGGATGAGTGTGTAATCGTCGGCGAGGGAGGTGACCACCTCACTTTGAGTGATGAGGATTGCTGACCTCGGAAGCTCGAGTCGGCGGCGGAGAGGGCTGAGGGGATGTTCGGGCCGCTTCGTGCTGACAAAGTCGCACGGTCCCGCGAAGCTGGGGTGGGCGTCCGCGTCAACCGCATCCTCGGGACGGTTTCTCCCTGGGCGGAGCCTGAGCCGAAGAGGGGTGGGAAGAGGAAGGCTACAGATGGCGCTACCGCGGGCCCCTCGAAGCGGCCCCGTCGTGAGTATTCTCCTATACCTGCCATACCTCTTTAGTTTGTTGTTTCTAACTGATTTTTCGAATCAGAAGCCGCCAGCACGGAGGATGAGGAAGAAGGCGATGAGGAGGTCGGAGACGAAGGGCTCCTAGCTGAGGACGATCGCACCTCGCCGGACGTGCAGAGCACGACCAGTGGTCGTGATGACGATCCACTGGATGTCCTTGTCAGCAAGACTTCTTCGGGGCCGTTGGATGCCGAACACGGCTCCAACGAGCTTCAGGATAGCCATGGAGCGGGGTCTCTTCCTTTGGGTCAGGGCCCTGTGACTCCTGAAGGAGCCTCTGTTGATGTTCCTACGGAGGCCGAAGGCTATACCGCCGGCTTCGTTGTTGATACGGAGCTCTGGCTGGTTGACTCCCCTTCCACCGAAGGTTTGTTACTATACCTTGGTACACTTCTTGTGTTGTCAGTTTTTTTCTTATGCTTAGTTTCTTGCAGAGGGGGTTAACGAGGAGCCGCCTGCGGTGCCCATCTCGGGAGCCGTCGGTGTCAGTACCGCTACTGATGCCATTTTGGCGTTAGTGGCGACAACCGCCGCGGAGAGGGGGGTCTTTGTTGACTACCTCGACCGCACCTGGCGTCGTTGGTCCAGCTTTACTGGCTATGGTGGAGGGAGGAGCCCCGCAAGCTTCTACTCCTATGCCTGGCACCACATCCTCGACAACGGCGATGACTATTGATGGAGGGGCTTCGCATGCGACCCCCCTCGCGCCCAGCACCGCCCCTGCCTCCGATGGCTTCTATTTGGTGTCCGCTGTTCTCCTCCACGACGAACATGTGGAGGCTATCCTCGGGGGGGTGCCTCCGGCAATCCTCGATCGCTGCGAGACGTTTCCTCTGTTGGAGAACATGCGCGGCGTCGAGTTATGCCTTACCTCGGTAATTTTTTTTTGCGAGTCTTCGTGTTACTTATGTTTGTATTGAACTTTGCAGAGCTTGGCTTGGAATCGTGCCGCGTCGGCTCAAGTTTTGGGCCTCTCGGAGAAGTGTGCTGTTCTTGAGGGTCGTGTCGCGACTCTTGACCATGAGAACCGAACCCTTCGAGAGGTTAGCATAAAGAAGAAGGAGCTGGTGGCCCTTCTCGAGCGAGAGAAGGACCAAAGTGAGCAACATGCGACGAACCGCCAAGAGGCTTTGGTGAGCTCAAGATCAAGTCGACGCTTAGCGACCTGAACTCGAAGCGTCATGTAAGGAGTGCAACAGCCTGTGCGACGAGCTAAAGAAGGGGGCCGCGGAGCTTGGGACTCTTCGGGGTTCCGTGGTGAAGGCGAAGCAACAACTGGAGGCACTCCAGGGAGAGCTCCTATCTTTGAGCCAGTCCTTCGCCAAGGAGATGAGCAGGCTAGGGACTATTGCCGTGAGCATTCCTCCGAGGAGCCTGGCTTTCGCTCTCAAGTACTTGAAGGAGGCGATCGGGACCTTGGTGGAGGGGTCCTTATGCTATGGCTCGGACTGCGCCGTCAGCTCAATCTTCGCATTTACAACAATGCTAAAGAGCGCTGGGTGCACATATTTTCCGAGTGGCTCCTCCCCAAGAGGTTCCTATCCTTCGGTATTCAACCCCAGCTCCTTTGACCACATCATGCCGGGTTGTTCGGGACTTCATCTTTGAGGTTACAGCGGTGGCGGTCTGCCTTCCTCGCGCTTTTATAGCCAACGCGAAGAAGAAGGCTCCTGCAGCTGCTGCGGTTGGTTCTCCTGCGTCTCTGAAGATAGCAAAGCCGAATGCACCGAGCTCTAAGGATTCTCCGGCTAGTCCTGCTCCCCAGGATCCTAAAGGCCCTGTAGACCCGAAGGGCAAAAGGCCAGCAGAGTAGGATTGTAATATTTTAGGATTGTAATGTTTTGCTGATGTAATATATGATCTTTTGTTCACTTCTTGTTCCGAAGTTTTCTCATATCGTGAGTGATTTTATTTGCCTTCGCGATGTTTTATTTTCATTTGGCGTTAGCCCGTTCCTTTCTCTTTCTGTTCGATGGGAGGTTCTGCGAGGATCCTCCGGTGATGACATGGATTACCCTTCGGTTTTGTTGTTCAACATTGTGAACCCTCTCAGGAGATTTGCGGTGTTGATCCCTTTGTCGCTGGTCTTGCCTTCGCTGACGCTTTTGGTTTTGGTAGTTCTCACGTTGTGCTTTAACATCTCTGCACTCCTCGGTTGTATGCGAATAGTTTTCTCCATGCACCGCGCAATATTTCTTTTCTTTGTTCTCCTGATGGCCTCCTCGAAATCTATCATTCCTGTGGTAATTCTCCCTCCAGTAATTGTCATTCCTTTGATCGTCATCTCTTCTCGTGCTCTCTTTTCGATAGTTGTACTCATCCCTTCGGGAACAGTAATCCCTTCGCGAATAATCTCTCCTATTGTTGTCGATGGCTCTTTGCTCATCTGCTTGTTTGGGCTCAATGTTGCTTACCCTTTTGTTTGAGTTTTGATGTCTCCTGTTCTTTTCTGAATTGCTCTCCTTTTGGCCATCGCGGTCTTTGTGTGTATTTAGCTGGCCTTGTCTCCTCAAGTTCTTTTCTTCTCCTTTTGCATATCCTTCCACCTCGTCATAGAGAAGCACAGCTGTTTGCGCTGGGTCTTGAGTTAACTTGTGCAAAAGGGGTCTCGGTTGAAGCCCTCTTCGGAATGCATTGATTACCGAGGAGTCTGATACATCTCTTATCTGGCATCGTATTGTAGCGAATCTTTTGTAGTAGTCCCTTGTGCTTTCTTTCTCGCCTTGTTGCAGACCGAAGAGGTCCCCTTCTACCATCCTCTGGATATAATTGCCTTGAAAGTTATTGGCAAAGGCGTCTTTGAGTTGACTCCATGAGTATATGGATCCTTGTGGTAGCGAAGTGTACCCTGAGAGTGCGGTACCCTTCAGTGTTAGCAACAAGCTCTTTGCCTTGATATCATCAACTTCGCTAGCTGCTTCTACCGCCGTATCATATACATCGAAGAATTCATTTGGGTCGGTGTCTCCAGAGAACTTGAATACACTTGGCATTTTGAATCCCTCGGGCCATCTTTTGCCCTGAAGGTATGCACTCAGAGGCCCTTCACTTGCCTTCCTCGGCTGTGCCACCATTACGTTGGACCGAAATTGCTCACGATTTTCCTCCGGGAGTGGGATTCTTCGAGGCACGTAGTGCTGCTGGGGTTGCATTGCCACGAGCTCTCTTCGGAGAAGATTGATTTGTTCCTTCAACAGTTGCCTTCGGTCTTGCAGGATGTCCTCGGTAGATGGGTGGTCTCCATGTTCACGCTCTTGCAAGGGATGGGTGGGTGGGTTTTGTTGCATCCCATCTCCGGTGATTCTGCTGGGTCCCGGCTCGTCGGTTCTACCACCGCCCACGCCCGGGACAACTTGGCTCTGGTTCCTCTAGCCCTGCAGGTTGGTGTCGGGGGCTCTTGGGATGCTTCCGTCAAGTCCTTGCGCCACTGCGCCTTCCCGCCGCCGTTCAGTCGTTGGCGCGGCAGTGATCGCCCTCTGGGCCGGTTCCTCCGTCGTCTTGCCGATGGCATCTTGTTCGTTCTGGTCTTGCCGTTCCCACCCTGCGCCTGCTCCATCATGCCCCGGTTCCGGCGTCCCGTCGTCTTCGGCTGCTACCACGCTCGTCCTTGGTCTGGCCATCACCGCAACGCTCGCCCCTTTCCCACGGACGGCGCCAACTGTCGTCGGGAACCCCCGCCGACAGTGAGGTACGGCGCTTCTCCCCGGTGCTAGAGAGGACGCCGCAAGATGTGGTGGTTTAGAAAGCAGACGCCAGGTGAATAGAACCAGTGTGCTAATGTGCGATCAGAATGCTTGTTCCCCTATCATTGATGAACTTATCAATTTATACAACTGTAGGGTCTGGGTTTACATGCATGGGAAATACCCAAATTACCCCGGCCCATGGAAAACACCCTAATTGCCCGGGTCCCCGAGTCGTTGATCTTGCGATCAACCGGTAGACTAGCTTTCTTACAGCCCAAGCTTCCCTAGTCCCTAACCTACCCTCGGGGAGGCAAACTCTGACAAGGTTGTTGATCTAGTGTCCTTGTCAGGGGCTATCGCGGAGTCTTCCTCCCCTGGCCCGGAACTTCTCGATCAATCTCGGATGCCCCGAAGGATCTTCGTGAGTTCCTCGATGAGACTTCGCTCCTGAGCCACTCTTTGGTAGGAGCCGAGGATCCTCATCGCTCGAAGTTCCCCTAGGAATGCCTGACCCTTCGCGTCCATCTCCTGACCCTTCGGGCGTGCCTGTCCTCGGCTCACAACCCAAGGGGTCTTGGGGTCATCTTAGGCGCACTTCTCTGCTTCCCCTTCGGGAGAACATCCTCACGAGGGACTCTTCCAGCATCTTCGTGGACATCCACCTTTCCCGGAGATAGAGTGGTTGCCCCCACAACACAAGGCGAGTTAATACCTATCCTTAAAGGTGTTCACTTTTACTAGGGAGAATCTCGATTTTCCCTAGTGCAAGTTAAACACCTACCATTGGGTGTTCAATTTTACTAGGGAGAGTTAGCTTTCCCTAGTGCGAGTTAACATTCTAATGGATCATATTGTTTCCCAGTTTTATTATATTTTATTTACAGTATTAAACTGCATGCTTTTTAAGTTAATATACCTGCTTGCTTGATCATGATTTATCATGCCTTGTTATCATTTGTTATTGAATTACCCTGATGATATTGCCTTGATAATAATCATCTATCCTTTGACTTTATGAATGATTGCCTTGATAATCACCCTTGGTAGCCAGTTAGGTTAAATAATACAATTTTAGACTCTCAAGTCTTGGGTAAAAATTTGCTTAGACATTGCTCAGGTCCAATTAATAATCTTTAGGCTTAATTAGCCTCGGAATGGTGAACCGACATTCACCGGACATGATTACATAATGAACCTGGAACTGGAAATTGGGCCTGGCATGCCAGTGTGTGTGTTGGATTGTGATTGGGAAAGCGGACGTGGTCCGACTTGTGGTTAAGGTGGAAGTAGCATGGCTACTGGTGTGATGTGAAGAGGGCTATCGTTCCTGACGCAGTCTTTGAGAGGAGCGCGGGCAACATGCGTAGCTGCCAATCGCTGCCACCAAGGGTGGTTCCGCTACATCGTGTGCAGGGCACACGGAGGAACGATAGCAGAAGAAGGAAGTGAATGTGAATGTGTGTGGACTGGCCGGTCAGATGTGACTCCTAGAGAGGACCGGACGGGTGTGCAGTGAGGCACACAGCGGGAAGTCGCTGACCAAATGCCTGCGGGATTTGGTTCCTATCACCACAAAGCGTGGCCATCGCGCGGTAGTGCAAGTATTGGGATTCAGGATTAGTACAGCCTACGGGCGTATCCTGTCTGCTGCCATGCTTGAGGTGAAGACAGTATCATATCGTCATCCGTGGGATGATCTAGGTCTTACGTGACAGGGAGCCGTGACTCTAATGCGGGCGTGGCACCCTGGCTAGGGAAGAACGGGCACTTCGCTGGCATAAGATCCACAACGGGTGCGCCACACCCGAAATATGACGGCGGGTGTGTGGAGTAGAGCTAAGGACTAGTGTGGACTGTGGATTGTGGGTTGTGCACTGTGGATTGTGGATTGTGATAGACAAATAATGAAAATAATGATTAATAGAACTTCGGGTTAAAAGTGCTAAGTCATAGGTTTTGATTTATAAAACTAGCTTTCTGTAAATAAATAAACCCCGACCTTTCCTTTGGAACCCCTATCACTAAAATTTGCATCAGGTTGGGTGTTAGCTCACTAGTATTTGGATGACATTGACCTCGCATTCATATTCCCTTTTAGATGGAGAGCATGGGTAGGATCAATATGCCTGCCATGAAGACAAAGATCAAGACTATGCTGACGATCAGGGTGAGGCATAGGACGTCTCTCCAGTCGAGTGCTTAGGCATAGCCGGCACGAGACCCTTTTGGATCTTTTGGGTCTTCCATACTCTGATCTTTTGGATTTTCTGACTATTTGGGCCAATGTGCCATTTGTAATACTTAATAGCCCCTTGGGCTTAATTGAGGTATTTGTGTAATTAAAAGACTTCCGCTTGTATGAATTGATTCCGCCTATGTGAAAAGGTGTGCACTAGTGTACTCATCTAGGGACTAGTGCAGATCATGTGGTGGGCAAAGGATAGGCCGCACGCTCATAATGTAGAATATAAGTTTAAAATATAGTTTTGTATGAAATATTTCCTAAAAATATTAGGGGTTCCTGTTACAGTGTTTTAATTAAATTAAATTTATTTTAGCAGAAAAGCTAATTCGTACAAGACGGTTTCAAGTACCTCAATTAGGCAATTATGTATAACTATCATGCTAAATCAAGTTTCAATATTTTAATAATTTCTTCAAGAGTTAACAATGTTTCTATCAAAATTTGGGACTTAATTGAGTTTAGATAATATTTTATATAAATCAATTTCAGTTGATGTATTATTATTTCATAGGAAAAATGGTTTAAATGCATGTTTTAATTACCTAGAGAGCAATATTGATCTTAAAATTGTATAATAAATTTATTAAATTCCTAGATCATATTTATGCTCCACTGGAATTTTGTCATCATTTTAGGAACTTAATAACTAATTAAATAAAGTGGAAAACCAATTTTAAATTACTATTAATGGGTTTTCTTATTTAAACAGAGATATAAAGGGGTTACTGTTCCAAGTCATAATTTTATTAGATCCATCTTGTTCTCTAGTATTTTCTAGAATTTTCTCACAATTTATATTAGCCATTTACTATTTTTAATGAAACCAATTCATTATCAGGATTATTATAAACTTAAAAGGCTAAAATATCGGTTTGAACAGTAATAGGTCAAGCCCAGAAGCTGTCTTGGTGGTGACGCGGCGCCCAACTGGCTGTAGCAGTCCGCGAGGTCGCACATTAGCGCAAGTCGCATAAAGCAATAGGAAAGCGTATTCGAGATGCGCTTCCACTTATACTGACGCGTGGGGCTAGGTCCCCACCTGTCAATCATAGATTGCTATCATGCGTAGGAGGTTTAAATCAACCTTAAATAAAACCCCCATGACATGCGGGTCCCGCATATCAGTGGCATGGTTCATTGTGAATGTGAACCAAGCCCTGCGTTGGTCTCCAACCGAGCTCCGGCGAGGCTTCGGCGACGGATTGGCGGTGCTACAAGGCTTCCGGGGCAGAGCCCAAGGGCGCAACAGGTTCGAGGTCGCTAGGGCTAGGTCGTGTCGACCAAGACTTTGCTGGCGACGAGCCCTAACGGCGGCGACGCTGGTAGAGGTAGCGGAGAGCTACGGGAAAGCGCGGCGACGACGACTCAGTTTACCGCGATTTAATCTAAGGTGCAGGTGAGCACCAAGGGATCCAGGGGATTCTTACCGAGCTAGGAATCGTGGCGGGGAAGGACCGGAGTAGGAGGTCGGCGACGAGGTGGGCGGCAGAGGATTGCGGTCGTCGCGACGGGGGAACTCCGGTGATGATCTTGCGAAATTAAGTTGGAGGAAATGTGAGGTATGTCCGAGGGATGCTTTTGGTGAAAGGAATAGGATGATTATTCACCAAGGAAGGAGAAATCGAATATGCTCTCTCTATTATTTCTGTACATATGGTTACGCATTTATATATGGCATATTTATTAGGCTGTTTCTGAATTCTCCAGTATTTATGTCGGCCAGGTCAATGTAAATACTAAAGCAAAATTCAGCCATGCAGTCCCAGTATTTACATCGGCCTCGAAGTTGTCGTAAATACTCCTTTCATGGCCCACAGATATTTACGTCGGCCCCGGGCCAACGTAAATAAGCCGATTTACGTCGGCTTCCAGGCCGACGGCCGACGTAAATACTCCTTCCACAGCCACAGAATATTTACGTCAGCCACGGGCCGATGTAAATAAGCCCATTTATGTCGGCCATTTACGTCGGCCACGCCGTTGGGTGAGAACTACTATTCCTATTTACGTCAGCTTCGAGGCCGACATAAATAACCCTTATTTACGTCGGCGCTGACGTCACTCAGTTTACGTCGACATGCCGACGTTACGTTAGCTTTTGCCTTATTTACGTCGGCTTCTGGCCCACGTAAATAAGTTGGATTAGTGTAGTGAGTGGCCCTTATTAGCCAAACACTCAACCGCACATCCTGAGAGAGCCGCTTCGTGAATGGGGGCCAACAGTTCATAGAGTCACACAATGAGCGTGCTAACACTTGAATCTGAATATTCGTTGCCTTTGACTGAGGAAAAATCAATTGATCAAAAACTGATCTTGAACAAGATTGAGAAATCCGATTTTTTTATTAAATCTGGCATAGAAGTATATGTGATGGTTTTTCTATAGGACCGGTGCAGATGTGGTTCCATACTTGTGTCGGTTTTTCTTACAAACCAACACCTATATGTGTGTGTGCACGCGCGCTCTAGATGTTGAGAAAAACTAACATAAATAAGTTTAGCATATGTGTCCTTTTTCTTAAAAAAAAACACGGTTGAGTTCCTCCCGCACACATACTTAACTAATAACTGGCAAAAATTATTATTCGTGTCAGATTTGTATAAACCGGTACTAATATGCCGTATGTATGACATGTTTTGATATAGTGTGTTTTCTACGTATATTTGTATCCCTTCCAAAAAAATAAACTAGAATTCCAAATATGTTAGAAAAAGAAAGTAACTTTTCATTTTCTATTTTATGTGAAATTCCTCTTTTATAATTTGTCTTTTTAATTCTCCATGTGCTGATGTGCACCTCTGTAGATAGAATTTAGATCTGCAATGCATCGTACCTAGTTTCTAAAGGTGCAACTGACAGTGGTTAATGAGGCCACAATAATTATTTAAATAACAAATTTATTTACAAAGCAAAGGGCTAACTGCACTACCTTGAGTCAGGTGCCATCTTACCGTGATATCCTTTGTTTCTGCCACAGTACATGGGGCTTTTGTACAGTTTAATTTAAGTTTTTGAGTTTATTTCTATGAGCTCCTACTGTAGTCGAACCAATACCGTGAAACACGACACTACTAAAAAAAAAAAAAAGAGCATCACAAGCGGTTAGATACGCACCGCTTCTAATAGTTGCAGCACAAGCGGTTCAATAGCTCAAGCCATGAAGCCCCCTCTAGGAGCGGTTCGTAATACGAACCCCTTCTAAAACCCCTCTAGGAGCGGTTCATAATATGAACCCTTTCTAAAGCCCAAGCAACAGAAGGGGTTCGTGTCATGAACCCTTTCTAAAGGCCTGCACCTCTAGCAGCGGTTGGGACATAAACCCCTTCTAAAGCCCAAGCAACAGAAGGGTTCGTATTACGAACCACTTCTAGAGGGGGCTTTAGAAAGGGTTCGTATTACGAACCGCTGCTAGAGGTCCATTTTTTGAATTGTTAAAAGGAAAGCTTACTTTATCTCATCAAAGAGCATGGGTGGGTGGGTTGGCTAGCTGGGTAAGGCGTGGGTCACGAGGAGGGGTCGAGGTCCTGAGTTCAAATCTCACATACCTAATATTCTTTACATTATTCTTTATCTTTTTAGACACCACTAGAAGCGATTCGTAGAACTGCTTCTGTTGCTCCCGCGAGCATTAGTCGCGGTTGCTTACAAGTGGTTATGTGACCGCTTGTACTGCACCGTTCGCTGGTAGTGCGATCAATTTAATCAAGAAAAATTAAATTATTTTTTCACAAATTCCTACAATATTTTTCTGTTCAAAACTAAAAGACTCATTGTCGTGGCATTGTCATCCTGACACTTTGATTTGAAAGCTTACCTACTTGATTTGAGAGCTTACCACTTTGATTGAGAGCTTACCATCACCAACTCTGACTTTGGTTCGAGGGTTATGCCGTCCTATAGTGGGCTGTTTGTTTGGCTTAATGGCCTATTTGTTCAGTTAAGAGGACGTCGTTGAATCATAAATATAATTGGTAGATTCATCACCACCACATCTTTTCATAAGGAAATCAAGAAATAATATACGAAAGATCGAAAAGAAGATATCCCACAAAAACAGATATAAAATGGGTAATAATACTAAAAAAAATTCCATGGAAACACAAACATACAAATGTTATAAAACTAGTAAATAGTACCTCCAGTAATTATCTCTATTATAAAGTGGTAAGCAAAACTGATAAGCCGCGCTATCCACATCGGTGGAATAACCGCAGCTGTCCGGTCGCGTTGTCCAAGCTGATCTGGCCGTCCGTTTTCTCACCCGAGTGTTTATGCAAAAAAAACCCAAATTTTTTTGATTTTACGCACGGGTGTCCTAGATCATTAGGACCGTCTGATCAAGTGGGCAAGCGGCTCTCGCTACGTTGTGTTTTACATTTACGTCCCCATGTTTTTCAGAGCTCAATCCGCCGTCCTCCCCATCCTACCCTCCGGGCCAAACCCTAGCCCGGCCCCGCCCCTTTCTCGCACGTCGGCCTGCCTCCCCCGTGACAACTCTCCTCGGCTCCGCCCCCATGCTCCCTTCTCCTTCCGCTGGTGTCGCCTCTCCAACCCTCTATCAAATTCGTCATCCTAGGGCTCTCCAATGCCACCTTTGTTCATCCTCGCTACGGTGCCGCCCCGTGCTGCCCTCCTCCTCTGGCCCCGGCCGCACCTTCGTTCGCTCTTGGCCGGAAACGTGCCCATCCCCCGCTCTGCTAGCGCTGCCATCCCTGGAGTCCCACCCTCCTTCCTCCCCACTGCACTGCCCTGCGCCACCCTCTTGCTCTGGCTCTAGTGCTCCCTACGGCGCCGCCCCACGATGGCCTCCTCCTCCCCTCCAGTTTTCTTTAACCTATCATTTTTCCTACCTTTCCCAGATCGGATCTCCTCCTGTTCCTTTCCACTTCTCTCTCCAGCGATCCTCTCGCTTTCTCTCTCCAGCATCGGTAGCACGCTCTTCGGCGGCTCGACCTTTGCCGCCATGCCCCGTTCCCCTCCTTCCCGCCTAGATCTGGCACGGGCGGCTCTGTGCACGGCGGCTCCCCTGCCATTCAATGTTCTCTTGATGAATCTGGTGTGCTCCAGGATGGATCCGACGTGGATTCGATTTTTTTCCCTCTTATTCCAATCTGACTTTTTTGTTTGCTCATGAGTATGTTTGTTCAAGCAGGGGAGTAAGTAAGGTAATTCAATTTTTTTTTTTGGTCATCAGTTTGTTTCTCCGATGTGAATTTTTTATGCATGTTCTTCTCCCCCGGTCTGATCTGTATTTTCATTGTTCATGACCATGATTGTTCGGTTACTGGTTAAATTACACTACCAGCGATCGCACCTTTACAACCGGTTCCAACCGAGTTTTACAACCGGTTTTGGAACCGTTTGTAAGCAATCGCTTGCGATACTCCAGGCAGTATCACAAGCAGTTTTATAACCGGTTGTGAAGGCACTTAAAAAGAGAAATAATATTGGAAGGAGTGGGATTCGAACCCAGAACCTCACCCTCCTCGTGACCCACGTCTTACCCATCTAGCTAACCCACCCACGCGTGCTCTCTGATAGAGTAGGACAAGCACTCTTTTTATTATTTCGAAAACTGGCTTCTACCAGCGGTTCGTGTCCCCAACTGGTTGTGAAGCCACTTTCTACAAGCGGTTCGTTTCCCCAACCAGTTGTGAAGCAACTTTCTACAAGCGGTTCATGTTCCCAACCTATTGTAAAAATCCATAACCGGTTGAGGACACAAACCGGTTTTAGAAATTGGGTTTTACAACTGGTTTGTGTCCCCAACCGGTTGTAGAAGCCCTTTCCTCGCTCGTGGCTATTGAACCGGTTATGATGCACTATCATAATGGATTCCAAATGAACCGGTTGTAGAGGTATCGCTTGTGATACTCGTTTTTCTAGTAGTGTTATTTAGTTTTTTATATTCTTCATGAAGTGTGGTGATATTGCTTGCTTGCAGAATGGCCTGAGGTTTTCTCTGATAAATCAGAAGATCTGATGCACCCAGTGTGGATTCACATCCACTGTCTCATTGGGAAAATAATGTTTACAAATTGGTTATCGATCAAATGGACAAGGTAATAAATTGATTTTGAGCTATTCAAAGTATGCTGGTCAAGAACCCTGGAATATATAAATCTGATGCATTCATGTTCTATGAGCTGTTACAGATTAGTAAAACAATAACTGAAAATTGTAATGGGTTTTCTAGCGAGGGAAATGCATGCCTACAGGTAAGGCTTAACACCTTTATTATTTCTTTTCCTTGAGCATTGCTGACATTGCGTTCCAACGCTCTAATTTTTAATGGAATATGCAAGACACCATTTTTTATGCTGAAAAAAAATGAATTGATCTGGCCTCATCAATCGAGTGTTAATGTGTTGATTTGTATAGATCATAAAGAAAGACATGTGTTTCTTATTATGTTGTATGACTGCATTCTGCTCATTTGGGAACCAGTAAGCACTGTATCCATTGTCTCCTTTGCCAAGTTGTCTTACATACAATTTGTACTTTTTCTATACTTCAAAATGGCCAAATAGGTTTACGATTTGGTTGCCAGAGCTGAAAAATGGATTCCTTTGGAGTGTTCCACATTAACCGAATCTCTCCATAGTAATTGCTTTTGTCTGAAAAATACTGTTCATGAGTCATGACCAACGGCACGCTACGGGTGCGCTTACCTTTCTAGTTTAGTTGAGAGGGATACTACCATCCTTTGATAGGTACATACCAGGCACGAGGTACTAGGTGGTACCATTTTAGCGTGTGTTTGGTTGGTGGGACGTGCAAGGATGGAGCCATTCCATCCTATTTTTCTATGTGTTTGGTTGGTACAAAAGGAGGGATGAAATGGCTCCCATAAAGGAATATTCCTCAAGATGCTGCACGAGCTCATCCCACAAAAACGATGGAACGCAGCCATCCCACTTGGGACGTGAGGATGACAGTGGGTCCATCCTTGAAAACTAGGACGGAGCCATCCCATCCTTGAAAACTGGGACAGAGCCATCCTATCCTTGAAAACTAGGACGGAGCCATCCCATCCCACCTTGCTCTCTAACCAAACACAGCCTTAGATCTAGTTGTCAATCTATTAGGGGTAGGATTGGAATTTGGAATAGACTTCTCTCCTTGTCCTCTCTTTCATTGGGGCAAGGATGACTGATGGCTGTCGGAAGGAGTCCTGGCAATAGGAGGGAGCTCCTGAGCTAGTCCGTGGAGCAGCATCGCGCACATGGTGACAACCTCGTGGGGTGGTACATAATGGCGGAGCTGATGGAGGTGCGAGATGGCGACTCGATCTGGACAGCGACATGATGGTGCCTAGAGGTTGGTGCAGCGGTGCTGGAGATGGGATGCTAGGCGGCGGTGTTGGAGGTCCCTGTGGCGACGCTGGAGGGTGGGGCGGTGGCGCTGGAGGGTAGGGCATGAGGTGGCTGTGCTGGAGCCTGGAGGGTGAGGCGGTGAGGCGCTGTGGCACTGCCAATGGTTCGTCCGTGACTGAGGTGATCAGAGGGTATGGAGATCTGAAAGCAGAGAGACGAGGACAAGCCAAATGCCATATTTTCTTTTATGTAATGGTGGCACCATGAGGTACCAAATAAAAAGAAAAGAGAGATACCAAGTGGTACCACTTACTAACAACCGGTTGTTAGATTTAGCTTGATTAATAGCTATGATTTGTGGTACCTCAAGTATTAAAAGGTGTCAAATATTGTAAAATCTCCTATTTAGTTAGGTTATTTTAGAAGAAAAGGGTAACGAGTGCCACCGTGCGAGATGCCGTCTATATTAATTCTCTCGTAAACGAACTGAAAATTAAGCCTATGTACATTTGCCCTAGCCTATAAATACTTCTTGCCTGGGCTAGTTGAGAGCAGAGCAGAACAGTGGGCAGCACAATAGCTAGCTGAGACAAAACAGTATCATGAGTGTCCTTTTGTCAATCGTCTCGTTCCTTATAGTGAGTTTATGCATCGATTACAGCTTTATTAATTTCACATATATTGCAGGCAACATTTTTTTAGTCCAATTGAATAGACGCTTTTCTACCATCAAGATATATCTGTATATTTCTCAAGTTATAGCTTGCGACCATGCATCTAAGTACTTTTTTTACCAATCATGCATGAATGCAAAATTAATTTGATAGTTAACATGGAGGATAAAAATAAACTTGTTTTCATGGTGGATTGGGGGTGATGGATGAATTACAGTTTACGGCGGCTGGAGTAGGTCCCCATGCAAATTTGGGGAGCGCCGAAGGGGCAATAGTTCCAATCACAAAGTCCATGGCAATCGCACGTTGGAACGAAGTGCTTCCCAACTCTCCGATGCCATCAGCCATACTGGACCTCTTGACCCCGCAGCCTGGTCTCTCTCTTCTTCTCTATATATCCACCGTCTTAATTAATTATTTTACTACGCACATTTTTCTGTTGTACTAAGCAATGACCTCCAAAAAGGCCTCGAACATAGGAAGAGCAAATTATTGTTGTTGCAGTAAGGATGAATCAGACAGACTTGTGGCTGTTCTCATGAAACTTTTGTATGTTTCTAGATAGGAAGTTTCCAACAATGAAGGAGAGTAACGGGGACAAGGAAAATCTTGCCGCCACGGTGGAGGATAACAAGTTCTCATATTCCTATGAAGCAGTCTTAAACGGGGACAAGAAGAAGCTTGCATCCACGGTTGATTTGCAGAAGATTACGTCAACTAATGGGATAGGTATGTTTTACTCTTATTAACTACACTCCTTGATGTTTTTATACGGATATATATCGGTGTTAAGTACCATATATAATGTGTAAGCTACGTACATATCAACCCATAAACTAGGCTCCATCAGATGTGAATCAAATGAATTATGATGAGTTAAGTCAGATCGGACGGAAAAACTGTTGTAAATATTGCAGCATAAGTAAAATATTACACAATCTAATTCCAAATTCAAATAATAATAAATCAAGAATATTGCCATGAATTAAAACGTAAAAAAAGTTCCCCAAAAGCATGTCTAGCATGACAATACCTCAAGTTTAGCTAAGAACAAAACATGGCAATCTTCACAAATATATGGCGCAAAAACAGCAACATTGCTCAGTTTTAAAGATCAGAGGATTGCACTCAGATATAGTATATAGGGTTGCTAAAAACCAGCATTCCAACAGACACAGAGTTTATGTGACCACAGATTGGGCTATGACAATATTAGGTGAATAGACAAATGCTAAGTAAATTATAGATAATCCAATCTAATCAAGAATTAAACCTCAGTGTTCAGCTATATGACAGATTTCAGCATAGCATCATTACATATCAAAACAGTAATGCGCTGCAGCATGTATACACACACTGCTCAACAAATAGATATGCTAATGAATGTACCAGAGCAACAGTAGGATTGTCAACCACAAAAATGCTGAATGTACTAGCAGAAGACAGCAGGATAATTTACAAGGGACATGGATAATTAAATTGGATCAACTCAATGAAATAGCATGCACATATTCAGAGAAATATCATATCCAATCTCACAATACTAATTATCACTGAGCTAAAAGCGCCATACCCACAATCTTGTGCACAGGCCCCACAACAAAGCAAGACATCCCTTTGCCTATAGGAAAGTCCCCCAAATTGCATTGAACAGCCCCATGCACAAATACTTAAAACAAAGGGAATTTGATTAACTTCCAGTGCACTGGGATCAAATGGGTTAGTAGAAAAACAAGCATGTCTCAAAGACGCTGTCCCAGAAAACAATATTGCCGTCACATGAACGCGAACAACGGCAAGATGATAGATACAATGTTGTCAGTCTTAATGCAGTCGCCAGTGGTCACCACACAAAGACCCTGAGATACAGCAGGAAGCAGCGCAGGTCATAGTCCTCGTCCCTGGGCCAAAACCAAGCTAAGGTAACACCATCAACACTGGCCAAGCAAGCACGGCCTGTTCAAAACTGAAAAATGCACAAGCAGCGGTGGTGCTGACTGTGCCCCCAACCATTTGGGGCAGCTGCCCTTTAGTCGGTTGCTCCTGGGCCACTAACGCCCACTGGCTCATACATGGGCTGGACAAAAATCCAACAAAAACTTGAGCACACATAATGTAAATTTTCGTTGAAATGCTTATTCAGGAGGGTGGCATCGTCATGTACTTAGCGATGCTAACGGCAACGACCTGAGCAACGCAAGAAGCCTAGTGTTCTTCGAGAACGAGTTGGTAGCAGGCTCTGTCCTCACAGCTCTTGTTCAATGGACCACTCCCCGTCGGCCCAGGCTACTGAGCCGTGAGACTGCCGACACCATCCCATTCTGCTCCAAGAATGTTCCCCGCGGCCTCTCCCGACGACATAGAATTTACTCTGGACCTCTGCGAGGACAGGACCAGGCAAGCGATGAAAGGTGAGAAGCGAGGATGCGCCACGTCCATCAAGTCACTGGTTGACCTCGTCACGTCCACCATTGGGACGCGCGACGTCCGGGCCTTCTCCTCCGATGTGCCCACTGAAGGCATGCCATCAAAGCCGTACAAGCTAGCCTCCGTCAGGAAGCTCTCCGACTCCCTCGACGTCGTGTCTTGCCATGACATAGAGTACCCATACGCTGTGTTTGTCTGCCACATGCTGTACCCAAGCCGGGCGTACCTTGTCACACTGGCGAGCAACGACGGGTCGCCGCCGAGGGACGCGGTGGCCATGTGCCACCTCGACACGTCGTCTTGGGATTCCAGCCACGCCTTCTTCCGGCTTACCAATGTCAAGCCTGGGGAGACGACGGCATGCCACTTCCTCAACAGAGGCAGCGTTGTCTGGGTTCCCAACAACCAAGGAAAGGTCCAGTCCGTGGCCGATCAGTAGATCAAGGCATCCTATATATATGTGTGTGCACTTCTTAATTCTAAATACCATGCGGTGCTGCAGAATAAATTAATAGCTGGCTGGCTTGGACTGTTGTGGTCGACGTCCTGCTATTCGTGAGCTTGCTACAACTCCGCTAGTGAAACTTCCAGTGTGTTTGGTTGCCCGTGAAAATATGGCCAGGCTCGCGCGCTGCATTGACCGCGCGGTCCACACGTGTTTGGTTGGTCGTACGCGCTCGTGGAGCCTGACCCGGCGGATGCATCACGCGGGGAAACGCCGTTCGCTGGCTGCACGCGGGGAAACAAGACGGGCCAGGCTCGCGCGGGTCGTGTCCCCGCCGCGCAGCCATCCAAACGCGTCCTTCCTGTTCCATGTTGTTGCTCGTGTTGACGGATGTTACCTGAACCGGACAAATATTTCGGGCCGGCTCCGCAGCATCCGCTCGGCCCTTGCCCCTTGCACGCAGCCGCCACGGCCGCCTCACGCCCAGGCCGCCGCTTCACGCCCAGCCGCCCCGCCGCCACGCCACGCCTCACCTCCCGTCGCCGCTGCCTCACGGCCAGGCCACCGCCTCACGGCCAGGCCACCGCCCCTGCCTCACGCCCTCACCTCCTAGCCGCTGCCGCTGCATCACCCCAGTCTTCGCATCGAGCAGAACCCCATGAGCTCCACTGAGTTGCGCTGAGTCATCCAGATCTGAAACTCCCGCGCGCGTTAGTTTCCAATGTGGAAGTTGAGCCGCTCCAGGCTCCCAGCCAAGCAAGATCAAATCGCCAAGAGAGTTGGTGGCCTGTCCGCAATTCCCCCATCCACACCCACCACCGCCGACCTCAACAAACATGCAAGGCTCAACGCGTCGTCAGAAGCACGGATCGAACACACCACCAGGGGGTCCATCTCGAGCACAACTATGCAAAAAGAGATAAGCCTCTAAAAATCAATTTTATGCATATCGGACAAACCGAGCATAAGTCTTTTTTGCATCAATTTATTGGTCACATCCGTCACTG
This sequence comes from Olyra latifolia, assembly GCA_036346145.1. Classification (NCBI taxonomy): domain Eukaryota; kingdom Viridiplantae; phylum Streptophyta; class Magnoliopsida; order Poales; family Poaceae; genus Olyra; species Olyra latifolia. The sequence continues at coordinate 44,242,402 of CM070528.1, read as the reverse complement.
GTATAGCTTCCCTGTGCAGAATTGAGCGAAATCATTTTTAGCAAATTCGTGCAAATTTTTTAAAACTTTTTGAATTTGGTCTGATAAATCTGATATATCCGATAAATCATGTTTATCAGTGATCTCTAGTAAATTTTTTTTACTGATATGGAAAACCCTAGCTTAGCCTCGAGTCATATGTGATGTGCCCCGAGCCAGCCAAATTCAGTCAAGCCCCAAAAAGTGGTCAGTGATAAGACGCTTATCACGGACTTCTCGAAATTTGAGCCACCGTATATAACATAACTGACTACGAGTCATATGTGATGTGCCTCGAGCCAGCCAAATTCACGAAGTTCGAAAGGGCCGGTGATAAGGCGCTTATCATCGACCACTACGAGAACTATCTTGATACCGCCCATCGCATCGGTTGATTGGAACCGCATCGATAGTGGTATCGCATGCCGGTTCAACGGTTACTGGGCCATAGGGGCAACTCAGAACCAGTTGGAGGCACCAACCGGTACTGATAATCTAACATCAATACCAGTTCGTGTTACGAACCGGTACTAAGGAGCCCCCTGGCAGACGGGTTTTAGTACCGTTCGTAACACCTAACCGGCACTATCTTGAAGCATCAAGACGGTTGGAGCCACGAACCGGTACTGATGTCTTATTTTTGAAAAGGCTAAAAGGTATGCATATTCTATTTATATTAGAGTGCGTGGGTGGGTGAGTTAGTTAGAAGGATGAGGTGTTAGTCACGAGAAGTCATGAGGTCCTAGGTTCAAGTCTCGTTTCTACCAATATGTCAAAACCATTTCTAAGCAAGTCTAGACCCAACCGGTATTGATGCCCTTGAGCATCAGTCCCGGATGGTCTGTACCAGTTTTAGGCCATTTTGAACCGGTACTAAAGGCCAGTTCTATGGTAGTGGACTTCTTGAAATTTGAGCCACCGTATATAGCATAACTAACTGCTCATACTAACAGCTGCATGAGATTTGCACTGAAATCATGGGAGGCTCTTTCACCAGCCGTATGGGGTAGTATCACTGATGGGTAGGGACGTAAATAGGATCGATAATTTCCTACCAACCGATCGAATCATCATGGATAATGAATCAGATGATTTTTCTAACATTCGGTCATTTCTTTTATATAGATACGGATACGAATAAAGTGCCTTGGATACAGATACGGATACCCGGGTATCTTCGGAGTTCGGATATCCAGATATCCGTCATATAATATCTGAATATTTTCTTGTATAATATCCTCTGGATAATATCTGTATAACCTCTTTAGCCTAGACCATATAATGAGTTAGTGATTGCACAGGCCCATTTAGCCACCTCCATTCTCCAAGCAAACACTGGCCCATTTGTATATTAGCATATTATGGTTGTAGTGTAATAGACTATAGATGTCATTTTGACATTAGCTTCCTTATTTCGCTCAATGGAAATTGATTTAAAAGTGTAAATCCTATTTTTAAGTACAAATTTAATCGCACATAATATTCACTCTAGCTTGTCACTCAATCTATAAATTTGGTTTGTGTTTACGTGTATTATCCGAGAAAATATCTGTTTTGATCACTATCCGATCTTATGTTAGCCATATTCGTTTGGATATTATCCATATTCGTATCTAACACTATCTACGTTCAAATCCATATCTGACATTATCCGTATTTGAATCCGTATCTGACAAAACATATGGATACGAATACAATATGAGTCGTTTTCAATCCGTATTTCATTGGTTTCATCCCTACATGGGTCCTAATTATGATTACCTTTAGAACTGGCCCAATTGAAAACGACTGCATGCATATATATTTTGCAATTTGAACGGAACTGCAAGAAACAAAAATGAATGCATATATTTTTCACGGCCACAGTGCATGAAAAAATATAGTAACTAGTACATAAAAAAAATTTACATTTATTCCTAATTATTAGCATATTTTTTAATTGTACATGACATGGTGGGATTATTTTTAGTACTTATTGGAATCTAAATTACATAGATCCTATTGATATTTTTATTCATATTTATTGTTAATTCATTTAAATTTTATTATAATACACACTACAAGGAAAAACAACTTACCTCGGTGTGGCCAAAACCGTCGACCTTACCATGGGACACATGGCGTTGTGGCTCCAAATTGCATGCAATTATGTAAGCCCTTAGGGTCGACGGCCACGTGGACTTGCTGTCAAACTGAAAAAAGCCTTAGGGCCAGGTTAGGGTCATCAGAAATATTGTGGCCGTGCCATCGACTCGGATTGCTTGGCACGCTGATGGCCATCAATGGTCGACGGCTATACTTCAAAGGCGTCTATCCCATATTTAGAATCGAATGCTAAATATTGGGCTGCCGGCCTTATTCTCTTTGGTCGACAGCACTGTTATTGTTGTGGACCATTCGGTTGGATGTGGAGATAGACAACTTTTCGTGTAGTGACATGACACGTTGTTCTTGGTTTTAGTTTTACAATGGAATTTGTATAGAAATGTAAGAGAATTTTATTCCAAATTTGCATTTTTTTTTAAAACAAAGAGTTGTGCATCCATGAATATATGGAGCTCTTCATTTTAGTTTTATATTAAATTTTTTATATGAATCCAACAGATAATTTTCATTTCATTATTATTCATGAATTATGTCAAATATATATAGCATATTCGTAGCCTTACAGAAGTGTGTGTGTCTGCCACGGAGAGAGGGTGTGTGTGCACGCACGCGCGTGTGCGTGTGCGTGTGGTTGTGTATGTGTTTATGTGTGTGACAGACACGCACTATGAATAAGCCGTGTTTTATATCATCTCGATTAGCGAGCTAATCCTAGTTAGCAGCCATGTATTCCATTGTGATATCGCTTCCTGGACGAGCACGGCCTCCGTCAGCTTATTGGTTGAATCTTTCTCTGTCCACAATCTTCTTGGATCTGGCGAAGCAGGAGCAGCAAGCCATGGCCTCGCACTGCAGGAGGCACATCAACGAAGGCAGAACCGTGGTTAGAACTTCCCCAACCGGCCGCCGTGAGATCACCCATCCCAACACACTTCTGATTCCGGTCATTCTGCCAAAGATGGAGATGGAGCCCAAAAATATGGGTCCAACAATTGCTGCTGCTAACACCAGTCTCTGCAAGCATGCTGATGACCGCAAGGGGAAGAAGGTGATGATTTACGCACCATTTGATTGAAGGCGGCGAGAAGAGCATCCACCAATTGATCATGAAATTTTCGATTCTCATCTGCATCTGATTATGTAGTAGAATAAATTATCAGTAGTTTCTTTCAATGATTCTCATCTGCATCTGCATCTCCATCTGCTTGCGTATCGCATTTGGAGGGATCCTATCTCACGGACATTGAATTAGGGCATGTTTGGTTGGGTGGCTTCGGCCTAGTCAGGCTCACGCGAGCCACCCAACCGGTGTTTGGTTGGCCGAACGAGCACGGGAGCCAAGCTCAGCACATGCAAAATCACTGTGCCGGCCTGGCTCACGGGAAACGCCAGCGCCGGCCGTTTCCGCGCGGCTAGGCCAGCACAGTGACGGCACGGTGGCACGCGTGCACGCATGCACTGAGTCAACGACTAACCAGTTCCATCCAGTTCAATGCACAAACTTCACATTCTTTGGAAAAATTTTAAAAATTAATTCAAACGACATCCAAATTCAATGAAACAAAAAAAAATGGAACCGTAGATTCAAGTACAAGGTATTGAAAAAATTCAGATTTTTAAAAATTTTTATTTTTGTTTTCGAATTTATTGATTTTTTTATTTTTGTTTTTAAATTTATTTTCACTTTTGGATTTATTTTCTTTGTTTTTAATTTTCCTCTTTTGAATTGTCCATCCCGCTTCCCTCCTAGTGCAGCCAACCAAACAACATCTCTGTACAGCCTGTTCAATCTCATACAACCAACCAAACAACATCCCCTTGCATCACCTCAGCCTGTCTCCCACCAGACTGACTGAGCTCATACGACAACCAAACAGCCCCTTAGTGTTTATGGCGAGCTCAATGATCTGTGACAGTATACTAGTGCTATATATACTCGCAAATGTTAGATCCAGGATCGATAACCAAACAACATCCCCTTGCATCACCTCAGCCTGTCTCCCACCAGCCTGGCTGAGCTCATACGACAACCAAACAGCCCCTAGTGTTTATGGCGAGCTCAATGATCTGTGACAGTATACTAGTGCTATATATACTCGCAAATATTAGATCCAGGATCGATAACAAACATAATGCAAAACGATTTTTCGGTGTCTCAACTGTTGCACCTTTTCTCTGGCTTCTGACTCTTTATTTATACTGACAGATTACATGAATGGACTAGAACTCTTTATCTAACAGAGAAACTCTATCTCTTACTCTCATACGAACTCAATCCTACTCAAATAGTAAAACGACTGAAATTCCAAAACTAGTAACTTAAATCAAGAATAAACCTAACAATCACCCCCCTAATCTTGATACTCTAATTCGTTGAAACAGTCGGACACAACTACGACATGCTCAACTTATACTCCACACAAGATAGCGATGCTTCACACTTTAATTTCTACTTCAGGATTTTGAGACGTCTACTCCATATCCAGGGCACAACTCGTTGAAACCCATTTAATTTGAACTCAACTTCAGAACGGCGTCACACCTTCTCTTCTCAACATCCTGGACTCAAATCGTCGAATCCATCTCAACATGGAAACAGTGACAAACTCATCTGCAACACATGTCTTTTCTCTATCGGTGACACAGCTTACCACACAACACCGAAGATAGACGATTGATGTCGTTCCACCTTAGCACTTCACCCTGCTCGCCTCGCCATTTCTCGATCAGCAGCCATGCTCCTGAGCGTAGAAGCATATGAGGCCCGCTTTATTTATTAGCTAATACCAGCGCCACACGTTGGTCTTGTTTTTGATGGCCTGAATCTACGCCTCCTCGCGGATGCGTGCATCCTTGGCGTCTAGCTCCTGTGTCCGAGTCCAGCGGCGGCCTAATGCGCTGCCGAGGCTCGCCAGCAACAACGAGCAGCACGACGACATCGCTAATCGAGGTTTCATCTGTCCCTGCCACATCGCACGACAAACGTGCCCACCGGACACATGTGCCTGCCTGTCATCCGCATCCGAGACTCTCTTGGCCTCTTTTGTCACACCACGGTGACGAACATGCCCACCTGGCACATTCGCTCAATTCGCCGCAGCGCAGCAAAGACGCTCATCTTCACAACCCATCTCTGATACCAATTGTTAGATCCAAGATCAATAATGAACACAATGCAAAACGATTTTTCGGTGTCTCAACCGTTGCACCTTTTTTCTGACCCCTAGCCCTTTATTTATACTAGCAAATTACATGAAACTGATTAGGACTCTTCATCTAATAAGAAAACTCTATCTCCTACTCTCATACGAACTCGATCCTACTCAAATAGGAAAACGACTCAAATTCCAAAACTAGTAACTTAAATCAAGATTAAACCTAACAGCAAGGCTTTATTTGTGAAGTATCAATACTTGAGTGATCAGTTTACATGCCTAACGCATTTTGAGGGATCCCATCTGCAACATCCTTAAAATTATTTTAGTTTAAATTACTTTCTTTTACTTTAGATAATGACAATTAAAAATAACTAAAACAGCAATTTTCAATAAACCTAGAGCACTAAAACAATTTTATAAGAAGCAATATAAGCGATCAGTGCTTGATAAAATTTTATTATGTTCCAAATACTTCAGGGGGATTTTTGAGATTTTTCTCCTATTTTTCTGAAGTGTTTTGATATTTTTAAAGCTAAGAAAACATTAATCAGCTTTTCTGAAAAAGGAAAAATGGTTTTCTTTTATCTTTTTCCGGAGAGGGGCGACATGGCTCAATCTAGACCGTTGCCGTGTGCACATGAGCGTTAGCAGTCATCGGGTGCCACTTATGCAACTAAACTGGTATCCTTCGATCTCGGACATCCATTCGCGTGACGTGGCCGCACCAGAGCAGTTGGATCTTGCCGCCACAGCAGTTGTAGTCTTCGTGGCCGATTTGAAGCCAGCCATTGCCCCGCCACGAGTCGCACCGCCATGGCTGGGCCTTCGCATTCATGCAAGTCTAGAGTTCTAGGACTATTTAATCACCCATAGCTGTTGTTGCCTTGAGCCATGGTGGGCGGAGTCGCCAAGGAGAGTGAAGGGGAGGAATCGGCGCCAAGAGTCTCGGCGAGCAATTGCGTCGTCGCCGGTGAGTCTTAGCCCTTGATTATTTTCCTCGAGACGTGACTCGATGTCGTGAACCTCATCATGGCATGCTTTGTCATAGGGAGCGCCGAAGAGTCATCGCCATTGGGACCGCGCGCCGCCGCCGCGGTTAGAGGTCCTCGGAGCTAACTGGAGGTCATCAGAGTCGCACGTTGCCGTGGTAAGGTTTCTGATAGTCCCTAGATTCTGAATCCATGATTAGTTTAGACATCTATCCCATATTTAGGGGTCCACGGCCATATTTTGAGTGTGGCCGCCAGATATCACTTTGGTCGACAGCCCTGCTATGGTTGACCATTCGGTTGGATGCCGATATAGACAACTTTTCCTGTGGTGACATGACACGTTAGTCTTGTTTTTAGTTTTACATTGGAATTAGTATACAAATGTAACAGAATTTTATTCCAATTTGCATTTTTTTTAAAAAAAAAAACAAAAAGAGTTGTGCATCCATGAATATACGGAGCTCTTCATTTTAGTTTTATATTCAAATTTTTATATGAATCCAACAGATAATTTTCATTTCATTATTATTCATGAATTATGTCAAATATATATAGCATATTCATAGCCTTACAGAAGTGTGTCTACCAGAGAGTGAGTAGTACTGTGTGTGCACACGGCCACGCGCGCTTGTGCGTGTGGGTGTGTACTGTGTATGTGTTTGTGTGTGTGTGACAGACACGCACTATGAACGAGCCGTGTTTTGTAGCATTTGAGAAACAAGGCCATTTGTATCACTCGTTTAATGTAATTTAAAATTTTTGTTCTAGTTTATAATAAATAAGTAAAATCGAACTCCGGTAAAAAAAATGAATTGCCAGTCATCATATCAAAACCTTGCTGACATAGAATGACTGGTTCGAATATCTGACTTCAATTTTTATTTAAACGTTCCGACTATACTTCAAGATCATTTCAATCGGTGTATCTTTGGCACTAATTAAATGAAGTCATTTATGCGTAAGAGTGTGACCAGTAATTAATTACGTCCGAGATATATTTTTTTTAATGCATATCCATCCAAAGGATTTATACTTAGCTGATCTTAAATTTATATGATTTGCAATTAAAAACACGCCAAGATAACGACGACATTACCCTCTTGCATTAATCGACATTAATCCCCTCTACGCTCCTACCTTATATCCTCTCGTCTATAATAATAAGGCAGCCCAGAGCACCAGCCAGGAGAGCAATTAGGAATAGGATTAGTCCTCCCCTATCGTCTGCTTTCTCATTCATCATGATCGATTAGCACTAGGATTAGTCCTCCCTTATCCTCTTATTTCTCCTTCATCTCGATTAGCGGGCTAATCCTAGTTAGCAGCCATGTCTTCCATTGTGATCGCTTTCTGGGGAGCACGGCCTCCGCCAGCTTATTGCCTTGAATCCCTCTCTGTCCCCAATCTTGTTGGATCTGGCGAAGCAGGAGCTGGAGGATACCGTCTACATCTGCGTGGAATGCACCTTGGTGACCTTCAAGCAGCAAGCCATGGCCTCCCACTGCAGGAGGCACATCAATGAAGGCAGGACCAAGGGCACCGTGAGGCACATCAAGTACAACCCGGATCACACGTACACACTAATGTGCAACAAGCTGCCTCCTAACACCACCTTCCCTTACTCTGGGCTGCCGTTCATTGAGAACATAGCAAGCTCGCCGTTCCTCCAGCGTAATCGCTGCCCAAACCTGGACAGCTCTCGCCAGCCGAAAACCGATGTCGATATCGATGTCGAGGGATCTGCTGTATTCACTGTGGATTTTGGTCGGGGAACCCTAGTTAGAACTTCCCCAACCGGTCGCCGTGAGATCACCCATCCCAACACACTTCTGATTCCGGTCATTCTGCCCAAGATGGAGATGGAGATGGAGCCAAGAATATGGGTTCGACAACTGCTGCTGGTAACTCCAGTCTCTGCAAGCATGCTAATGACCACAAGGGGAACAAGGTGATGATTTATGCACCATGACATTGAAGGCGGCGAGAAGAGCATCCACCAATTAATCACGAAATTTTCGATTCTCATCTGCATCTGATTATGCTGTAGAATAAATTATCAGTAGTTTCTTTCAATGGTTCCTAGTCTTCACTATCTAGTTTGGAAGAAGTTCGATGTATCAACTGTACCAGTGTGCGCTGAAAGCCTGAAACTTGTACCGGCCAGTGTCGATTGTCGAATACTAGCTCGTTTTCTATATTTACATCTCTTTTATAAAATAAAGATAAATTGCTTCATACGCTAAAGCTTTTCTTATTTACAGTCTAAAATTTGTAGCTTTGTCCTATTATAATGACTTTTTTAGATCTGTTGAACTTGAAGATCGCATGGCTACGATAAACTTTTCAGATTTTTAACTTTCAATGGTATGAAATTTCTTCTGTATGAAATCTACTCAGAAAAATTTTACTAATATATTTTAGCGTAGAAATTCATAATTCTGACCCTCTTGGTCTTACTAATATGATTTATGCACCAGGAGATTGAAGGTGGCGAGAAGAGCATCCACCAATATAATCATGAAATTTTCGATTCTGATCTCCATCTGATTATGTAGTAGAATAAAATATCACTAGTTTCTTTCAACGGTTCCTTATCTCAAGTGTGGAAGAAATTCGATGTATCAACTGTATTGGTGCGCTGCAATTTGTATCGGCTAGTGTCGAATACTAGCTCGTTTTCTATATTTACATCTCTTTTATTTAATAAAGACAAGTTGCTTCGTATGCTAAAGCTTTTCTTGTTTACAGTCCAAAATTTGTAGCTTTGTCCTATTATAATGACGTGTTAAATCTATAGAACTTGAAGATCGCAAGACTGCGATAAACTTTTCAGATTCTTAATTTTCAATGGTATGAAATTTCTTCTATACGAAATCTACTCGGAACAATTTTACTAATATCGTTTGCACAGAAATACATAATTCTGACCTCTTGGTCTTCATCTATGTCAAGTGAATTAGTTGATATTGGTCTAAGAACTTTCTAGTTTTTGGTTCATCCACCTCATTCCATCCATAAATAAGTGAGCATGTACAAGTCTCTCAAAATAACTCAGCGAGCTAGAATGAGAAATGAACAGTGTACTTAGAACATAATCTTACTACTACAGATTTGACCGCTTCTAGTGGTGTCTAGAAAGGTACAAAATATTAGGTATGCGAGATTTGAACCCAAGACCTCACCTCTCCTCGTGACCCACGCCTCACCCAGCTAGCCAACCCACCCATACGTATTCTCTAATGAGATAAGGCAAACTTTCCTTTTAACAATTCGAAAAATGGGCATGTAGCAGTTGTTCGTAATACGTACCCCCTCTGTTGCTTCTGCTTTGGAAGGGGTTTGTGTCCCCAACCGCTGCCAGAGGTGCTTGGGCTTTAGAAAGGGTTCGTATTATAAACCACTTTAAAGGGGGCTTCTTGCCTTGAGCTATTGAACTGTTTGTGCTGCAACTATTAGAAGTGGTGCGCATCGAACCGCTTGTGATATATCATTTGTAAAGGCCAATTTTCTAGTAGTGTCTAAAGACCAGTTCCATATGTATCAGATTTTCTAGACACCCTCTGTCGACGATTTACGTCGGCAATATATTTTAGGGGGCGATGCGAAAGATCACAACTACGATGGTAGCACAGGGAGCCGAATTTATACAGGTTTGGGCCCTCGGGGGGAGGTAATACCCTACTCCTGTGCTTGTGGATTGTATTATGGTGGATGATGATGATGATTGTGAGATGTGGGATTATATGTCGAACTAGGGGCCCCGGACCCCCTTTATATAGTGCAGGGAGTCGGGTTACAGATAGAATCCCTAATCCGTGTATGGAAGATACAGATATAACCGATCCGGCTACGCCTATATCCATGTATTCGAGTAGGAAACGAATCCGTTTCCTTGTAGATCATGCCGGGCTGCGCCATCCTTCAAGCCTGCCTTCTGGAAGGCCCAATTGACTCGGCCCAAGGAGGTGGTACGTCCTGTAGTATATCTTCGGATACCCCGGGCCCATGTTTTCCACAGTAGCCCCCGAGTGCTTCGGGACTGGGTTGTCTTGATTCGGGGTTCGGCTCGCAATCCTTCAGATATTTACCCGAGTGACGTCACTCTTCGTCTGGCTGATGGAGTCTGCTCGCCGAGTTACCTGCTGATCAAACAACACAGTTGCAAAGAACTCGAGAAAAATTCTCAAGTTTATTAAAGATGCCTAGCACCCAGCCCGACGGATCGGAATGCTGGCTAATGGCCCCTCGGAGAGGCATACCAGAAGAGTGGATTTTGCCGAGTATGCAGTGCCACCCAGCGTTATCCTCCCTGTTACAACTTATGGCATTCAAGTCTGGCTTGCAGAGCTCGACATTAGATCCAACATGGGATATGCCACAACTTGCGTAGGGTATTCAGGCGTCTTGATCTGACTAATGCGGATTCAAGCTAGTGATCCCCAGAGGAATACGCCCGCCTCCAAGTTGAGGTCCTCCTAGTGGTGTTTGTCTTGGCGACAAACGATCTGGAGATGTGACACTGAGACCCAACTGAAGAGGTAACTCTTTGATGCCTAATCCGATTATAAAATCGGACCAGCCATTGACCCCAAGGGGTACGCCAAGAGCTGGATTAATTACCCAGGAAGCACCTAGCCATCGAAGAATCGATAATGCTGGCTAATGGCCCCACGGAGAGGCGTACCAGAAAAGTGGATTTTACTGAGTAAGCAGTGCTACCCAGCGTTATCCTCCCTGTTACAACTTATGGCATTCAAGCCTGGCTTGCAGAGCTCGACATTCGGTCCAACATGGGACATGCTACAACCTGTGTAGGGTATTCAGGCGCCTTGATCCGACTAATGCGGATTCAAGCTAGTGATCCCCAGAGGAATACGTCCGCCTCCAAGTAGAGGTCCTCCTAGTGGTGTTTGTCTTGACAACAAACGATCCGGAGATGTACCACTGAGACCCAACTGAAGAGGTAACTCTTTGACGTCTAATCCGATTATAAAATCGGGCCAGCCATTGACCCCAAGAGGTACGCTAAGAGCTGGATTAAATTTGCCCAAGTGGTGCTTGTCTTGATGACAAACGATCCGGAGATGTGCCACCGGGACAATTTTGAAGAACTTCTGATGCGCGGTTCGGCTACAAAGCCAAACCGACTACCATCCCCAAAGGGCACATCAGAAGCCGGGTCGCGACTTTGGGAAGCACCCAATCCTCGAATTGAAGACCGACAATGAGCCCAACAGGGGGCACACTATTTTCCTGACTAAGCTGACCCGAGTGACACCTGTACCCGAGTAAGTCGTGTACAGCTCACGGCACTTATAGAGCATGTCCTCGGGGACTTAAATCAATGCCCAAGTCTTGAAATGATAATTTTAGGGCTTCACTTCCTTCCCGCCTTGCACGGAAATGAAACGTTGCCCGCTTCCTTTTAAGTGAAGCCGACCAGGGAGTTTGAACCGGTACGCTTACACTGTGCGCCCAAACCATTCACCTTCCCGAAATCCTCTGCTAGGGTTTTTGTGCTTCCGCCGCCTCCAAGCAAGCCTAGCGCCGCCACCGTCGCCCAGCTTTAGATCCGCCACATTCCAATGGCGGGGGACTGGGCAACCTCAAACACCACCGATGAGCGGCTGCAAGCCCTTGTTGACACCGGTGTTCTTTCGACGCCAGAGCTCATTGATTGGCGCGCCGCCGCAGGTGAATCCTCCTCCACTCCTCATCAAGAGGAGATTGTTGTCTTTGAATCCTTCTTCTCCCGCGGGTTCGGACTCCCCGCATCCTCCTTTCTTCGCGGTTTGCTCCATCATTATGGGATTGAGCTTTTTCATTTGAATCCCAATTCCATCCTTCAACTTTCAATTTTTGTTCATCTTTGTGAGACTTTTCTGGGGATCGCTCCCCATTTCGCCATTTTCCGCCATCTCTTCTTCTTGAAGGCCTACCCCACCGACACTGCCCCTAAGGCTGTTGGCGGGGCCAGATTCCAACTCCGGAGCGGCCTCAAGAAGGAGTATTTTGCCTTGCCGCTTCGGACTTCTTTGAAGGGGTGGCATCGGGATTGGTTCTACTGTTCCAATCCCCCCAATCTTCCTTGTTTTGATGGGAGAAAGCCCCGAGCTTCTTCCTCTTGGAACTCTCCCCCTCTTTCCTCTGAAATGGATCAGGTGACCGAGTTACTCGGCCTGGTCCAACATCTCAAAGAGGAGGGGCTGACCGGCGTTGCTATAGTTGTTTCCTTCACGAAACGCCGCGTGCAACCACTCAAGGAGAGGATCAGGCTCGGGTTCAAGTACACCGGGCCATCCGACTCTACCAGAGAAACAGATGTCCCAATCTCCAACTCGGACACCATTGATCGACTCTCCGAGTTCTTCGCTCCCGGAACTATTTTTTTCAAATCCAGGGAGTCCCAGGAGCTTCTCCCTTAACTATCCACCTCCCGAGGTAAGATTCGAGTATATTTTTTTTAGCTTGTGTTCAACACCGGGCAATCCTGTTGTTGAAGCTTATTTGGGGATGCCATGCTCCTATGCAGAGCCGCCGGGCTTTCGTGTCCGCGGCCCCAACTCCTGATGCTCCTGCCAACAAGGGCGAGAAGCGCCCAGTGGGAGAACCTGAAGACACCCCGGCCGCTAAGAAAGGCAAGGGCCCAGCTCCCTTAGTGGAGGAAAATGTCCCGCCGTCCGGAGGACGCGGCCCGCGAAGCTCGGGGCCAAAGGTGGGTGAGGCTCCCAAAGAGGGAACGGGCCAACCAACTTCGGCTTCTGGGGGTAGTCAGGGGACTCACCCCCCAAGGACGGGCGGTAGTACGACGCCAAAGGGGGGAAAGAATTCAACCCCTCAGGCTAGGCCGAGAGGCCCACCCGATGCCTCTTCGAGCGGGGCTTCCTCTCGAAAGGGCGCCGGCATCAAGATTAAGACCACTAACCGGTAAGCTCAACTCCGCCACCCTCCGACAGTCCTCCTTTGCATTCTCTTTGACCGAAATATTCCCTATTTCAGGAAACCATCGGTAGAGGTTCCGTCAAGTCGCCCGACCAAGCCGGTATCAGAGCCTGCCAAGCCGAGTCAGGGGGCTCCTCCTCCATCACCGATCAGGTGCCCCACCAGAAGCCGGCGGAAGCCGTCGGGAACCGGGTCGGGAGGTGCTACCGGCCCTCTCGACCGAGTCCGTCGCCGAGGGGCGGCGTAATGAGCCAATGGTAGAGGAGATCCTCCGCCAGCCCCCACCTCCCTCAAAGGAGACTGAGCCAAAGCTCTCGATGGGCTGGAGGGACGAGGCCGGGAACTGGGCCCTTGTTGACGACGAGGCCGAGGAAGAGATGAGGAAAGTCTTCTTCGAGTATGCCACCGAGTGCGACCGAATGGCTCGGGTAAGCTTTTTGATTTGTGGAGTAAATCTTCTTTTGCTCAAGTTAGGATGGTGACCATCCTTCGTCTTTGCAGGAACTTGGTGGTTACTCCGAGAGGAAAACCAAGTTCCTCAATTACTTCCTCCCCAAATAGAACGGAGTAAATCCGTGGAAGGGGAGGTCATCGGGGTCCGGACCGAGACAGCCAAGGAGCGCCGAGAGCTGCAGGCCCTGATTAAGGAGCTGCAGGACGAAAAGTTTGACCTTGCGGGTTCCTCCGGTAAGTACTCGACCGAGTCGAATTTGCTTGTCTTATGCGGTGATCGATGACGTTGTGCCCGCGATTATGTGCGTAGCGTGATGCCACGATCGCCAGGCTTCAAGCGGAGAAGCTGGCCTTGGAGAAGTCGGAGGCAAAAGCCATCGCCGAGTTGGAGGGTAAGCCCCCAGACCCGACCAACTCTAAACCCCCAGTGTTTACACGGTTATGTAATCGTGCATTCCCTGTTCTTTGACAGAGCATAGGAGCAAGACGCTAGCGCAGTATGACGTTCTTCAAGAGAACGCCAAGATTGCGCAAGCGCGATATGATGAGCTTTTGGTGGCGGTGGAACCCACTCGACGCCAACTCTATGCTGGCGAAGTCGAGCCGAGCTGATCCAGAGGTGGACCGAAGCCCCCAAGCAACTAAAAGTGTGGCTCAGGGAAATCGGCCTGACGAGTTCCAGTCAAGTGCTGGGAATCGTCAAGTCGCACCATCCTCGAATTGATCTTGACGCTGTCAAGGATGGCTTCGCCTGCTCGGAAGAGGAGGCGATGGCGCTGCTCGAGGAAGTGAAGCCGACCGCCGAGTGCCTTTTAGACAACTTAGAGTTAGATTTTCTGTAAAAATATAGGAACTCATAAATTATCCATGTATATGACATCCATTTTTGACTTGGTATATGCTAACCATCTTTTCTCCACTTAAGTCATGGCTCTGGCCCGAATAAACTTCGTTCCTTTGTTACTTGGAACAACTTATGCTAGGCTTCGTCATAGACTTAAAAGGGAAAAAATCGATTAGGTATTGGTTAGGCGCAGACTGCGACTGCACCTAATTAGGTGTAGCCCCCGACTTACTGGCTTCGAGTAAGTCGAGTTAGATAAAAAATTAGGTGCGCGATTGCGCACCTAATTAGGTGTAGCCCCCGACTTACTACTTAATTGACATACAAATAAGTAGCAAGTCAGAAACTGAATTGCATAAGCGTTAAGACAATGTGAGCGAAAACTTATCTTTATTTAATTGTAAACATGGATTACAATAGCCGTTAGGTATAGCACCGACGCGACTGCTTGATGTTCCTTTACCCAGGCGAGCCCCCGGGCGTATCGCTGAGTGATGTGAAGACGTCCTGATCTACTTGCGGAAGAACGCCGGGCGCCTCTTTACTCATCATCTTTGCCAGGCCTGATGCCTGACCTAGTTGGCTTCTTGTTTGGTAGAACGCCCTCGTTGCGGAGGGTGGTGGCCGACTTCCGGATCTTGTCCGACTCAGCTGCCGCCTCGATGGACTGGGTAAAGTCGCAATTTTCCCTATCGAGGAGATGGGAAAACTTGACATCTCCACGGACCGTGATTACGCCCCGAGGACCTGGCATCTTCATAACCAGATAGGTATACTGTGGGACAGCCGTAAACTTGGCCAAGCCCGGCCTTCCCAAGATCGCATGATATGCAGTCTCGAAATCGGCCACCTCAAAACTAAGGTTTTCCGTTCGGTAATTATCCCGAGTTCCAAAGGTGATAGGAAGAGCGATTTTCCCAATCGGCACCGATGAGGTTCCCGGAATTATACCGTGAAACGGCGCGTCTGTCTGCTGGAGCGCCATTCTTGGGATCTGCATCTCGCCCAGAGTCTTAGCGAAAAGGATATTCAATCCACTCCCGCCATCAACCAGGACCTTGCGTAGTCGGACGCCCTGTACCACAGGATTCAGGATGAGTGGATATCTTCCTGGGCAAGGGACGTGATCTGCGTGATCTGAGCGATCAAATATGATCGGAATTTCAGACCACCGGAGATACCCGGGGGTTATCGGAATAGCTACATTGATTTCCCGATCGGTAAATTTTTGCTTACGCTTGGACTCATATGCACCCGATCCCCCGAATATGTAGTTGAGCTCTCGCTCGATTTCTTGGTAAGCGTCGCCCTCGGGAGGGTCGCGCTTGTCATCTTGCTTGGCATCTCTCGGAGTGTCGTTATTATGATTCTCAGCGAACTTCTTCAAGATGTTGCAGTTCTTGGCCGCATGCTTCCCGTTTGGATGGAAAGAACAAGGAGCCTCCATGATTTTTATTGTAGTCGGCGGGTCGAGGCGGCCTTAGCCGTCCCTAATCTGCGACCGCTATCATCTCTTCACCCTTGCGCTTCTTGTCCTTTTTGGAGGACGACTCGGGCCTGTCCTTCTTACTTTCGTGCTTACTTGGGTGATCCTCTTGACGCTCAGCGAGAGCATCTGAGGCGGTAGCATATCGATCCGCCAAGGCGAACATCTCCTTGACGGTAGTCGGAGGCTTCCGAGACATCTTATTGACTAGTTGAGTGCCCGTGCTTTGCAACGAATCTAAAAAGAAGTGAGGAAGATTCTAAATCGTGCACATCGCAATGCTATGTTTCATCCACACACCAAAGTTCACTATTGTTACAGAAACCATGGTAGCAAAAATATATCCAAGCAACAATCATGGCACAAAATAAATTTCTAGAATTTTTACAACATAATACATGCAAATTGTGAATGCTTTCAACACATAATAAATTAAATCAACGTCTCAGGCAACCGCCTATCCGGCGAGATCCCGGCCGCATTCGCAAGCTCTGCTAATTTTAGTGCAATGGATTTTATATTTACCGTTATTGTTCATATATACAGTACTCATTCAAACACCAGCTAGATGTCATGCTAAAATGTGTGGAGGACAGTAATAACTCTTAAAATGTGAGATTCTGGAAATAACAAGCCATATCTAGATTGCTGTCCAGCCATATCTAGATTGATTAGTTGTACCCACTGGCCATTGCTGCAGCAGAAATTGTTACCACAGATATAGCTCTGAATGTAGCTCCTGTATCCAATTACAATAACAACGTAACATAACAATTTGTTGCTGCTTCTGCTGCTGACAATTGATGCAGAGATACATGTCCTGGACTTCAAAAACAGAGCATAAATGCCCAGAACTGACCAAAAAGCGGAGCATACACTTTCATACATGTACCACTTACAAAAACTCAGTGGACATGAACCATGCTGATGCACTTTCTTTTTTGGAACAGATCATTAGGTGAGTAATGGACCATCAGGACAGGAGACCCTGAAATTATCTCTTCAAAAAAATACAAAGCTCAATTTTCTGCTCTTTCTTGCTGAAAACTAATCATGCCAAAAAATACCATGAGCACTACAGTGATCATGACCAACTGATTTGGATGCATGCGTAAACACAGCGACACTTTATCTCAGAGAGTGAAATTCCAACCAGCTTGTTATTTTCAGAATTTCACATAGAAAGAATAGTTCTTTTCCTTCAGTTTCACCTGCAACTAATAGCTAGAATAATTCTTTTCCTTCAGTTTCACCTACAACTAATAGCTAATATGCAGTCATGGACCATCAGACCTAGCATCAATGAACTTAAACAGGAAGGACTATTGAGAGCATTTATAAAGTATAAACTACCCTGATTATAAACAGGAAGGATTGTAACCTTGCTTTATTCCAATTTTGCATACACTGATCTCATACTGATGGCAATTCCATTCTTGATCAGAAGGTGCACCAAAGTAATCTGCAAAGTAATCTTTGCAATGCGTCCACATTTTGTTTTGCAATGGAACATTTTGTCACAAAGTAATCTGCAAACACCAAAGTTGCAATGCTTCAGATTTTAACAAACACAGACAGGATAAGACTCCTGTAAGATATGGACTATAAAAGGGCTGTTACAAAATTTGCAAATATTTCAACTCCACTTTTTTTCCTAATCAAATCTTAAAGCTTACTGCATGACTAACAGTCAAAATCATCAGGTGTAAAACATCAAGGTAATTGCTCAATACATCATAAAACGCATCCAGTAGTCAGGTTAACATATTTGAGAAAACAAAATTTAGAAAGCTATACAAACCTCCAAACCTTGTAGGACCTGCTGGTGGTTCATGCCCGTAGCTCTGATCATAAAGCTCCTTTGTTTGAAAATTATACAGATAGCCTGCATAGTATACCAAAGTACAACTCAATGTAGTTTATAATGGACCATGTTGAAGAACTATTAAACCAGAGTGCTAACAACTGAAGTTCAACATGCTTCTAAGCAAGCCCAATGCATCATCAGTTTATTGTGGACTTTTGTGACCACTATGTAGAACAATTTGGATGGTACGACCAGCACAAGCATGACCATATCAAAAGCATACCATGACCGGGAGAATTCACTAAGCTGTTTGTAAGTATAGTATCATAACCAACAATGCTGTTTATTAAAAGCTGCTGCCACCTGAAAGGAAAACAACACAGGAAAATTTGGATAGAATAAGTAAAAACAGAGAACATGCACGAACCAATGAACCACCACCGCAGCGTAGAAACTCTTTAGAGAAGCATAATAAAAGAAAATAAAAGAAACCCTAGAAGGTGGATCCGAGTGCAGTGCGAGGCGAGGAGAGAGACCTAGCAGCAATACTTACTACTTTGGGTAGAGGAAGATAGCAGGAAGGAGCTGAGAGGAGATGGGAGGAAAGGAGGTGGCGGCCGGTGGGTGCAAAGAGCGAAAGGAGGTGGTGGGCGCAGATCAGGGAGTTGACGCCGGCGAGGAGGGAGTTGAGGAGGAGGCGCAAAGGGAGGCGAGGCGGGGGAGGGACGATGGAGGCCAAAGATGGGGGAGTGGAGCGCATCCGAGGATTCAAAAAATTTTGAAAACGACGTACCACCACCACAAGACACTTTTAATAGTAAAGATAATATGGCAAAGCTCTTGCATTATTGCTAAAAAACGATGTAGCATACAATGCTTCAAAGAACAAGCATTCTCACTTGGTTTTCGGTTCATTGCAAGCTCGAAAAGATGTTTAAATCATAATGATTAATGTGCAGAAATCTAAAGTCACAAACTGGCAGAAAACCAAAATTACAAGAAATAAAGTTTAGAGGACCAAAATTACAAGAACTAAAGTTTAGAGGGCAACCATAGTACAAAAACTAATTAGTTACCTCACATAATTCGCAATCAACATAGGGTCAAGGTTGGAACGCACATCCTTAATATCGGGAGACCATTTTGCAGATAATATACCGATAACAATGACATCATCTGGAGAAAGAACAAGCATGACTGACATCAATCGTAGCACAGCTACTTAACCAACACATCACTGTATAGGTGTCACTTTCTACTTTTCAGCCTGGGAACAATGAGAAATGAACATCAAAATTTTCCCAAGTTATCTGGTCAAAGCTGCACATATAAAGATCAAGCATTTTGATTTTTTTTTCCAAGTTCATCAGATTGTAATCTTCCACAAAATCTTATAAATAGATGAGCCTGAAGAGGCTACTTACCTCCAGCTTTAATAGTATCAACAAGATCATCCTTCAAAATTACAGGCATTGAACGGGGTATAGACCCAACACCCAGAAGTTGTACGCTTTCTTGAATTTTTATTTCTTGGTAATCATGGCAGGTCATGGTACCTTCTATGACTTGGAAAGAAGCACTGCCACAGCCTCTTGAACTCTGGATGAATAGCAGAATTATTAGTAGCAACTTCCACAACAGTTCAAGCAGTGAAGCAGATGCTCAAACAATTTTAAATGCAATAGGTAAGTACAATACATAAAAATGTTCATCGATCATTAGAGAATAATAATAGTAATCACCACAGGTTGACAAGTATAGGTAGAACCAGACAAAGACTAAAGGAAGTGAAATACCGTGGATGGACAAGATGCAGGAAGAGTTATACGATTCCCAGCCTCTAGCTCAGGTTTCCATGAAAATCTGTTCAAGATACAAGACGATAAGTTTTGGTGTATCTAGTGTATAAATTTGTGGCCATAACTAAGCCTCCCCTCATCATCGCAGAGCCCTGGCATCAAGACAGCAAACGTCTTCTCACTCAACCTCAGCCCCTTCTCCCCCATCTCCGTGAACAAGCCCACTGCCTCTTCCACCTTATTTGCCGCAACATATCCCTTGATCATGACATTGTACGAGACCAAGTTCCGTTCAAACCCAGGCCCTGCCAATTCATCGAACACCTTCCGTGCGCTCTCCAGATCACCTGCCCGCACCCAAGCATTGAGCAGGGTGTTATAAGTCGTCACATCTGGTGTCAACCCATGCTTCTTCATATCCCCGAACACCCAAACGGCGGCCTCCATCTTCTTGCACAGGCCGAACCCCCAGATCAACGTGTTGCACGTGGTCAAGTCCGGGGAGACACCGTCCACGATCATGGAGTTGTAGATCCGCCTAGCCATGGCCTCGCGCCGCTGCACAAGATGGCCTTGAGGACGGCGTTGTAGGAGATCGCGCGGGCGATGCCGAAGCTCGGGCATCAAGCGGAACAACTTAACCGACTCTCGCAGATGTTGGCCTTGCCGTGAGGCTGCGATGAGGGCGGCGGCAGTGGCCTCGTCGGGAGATGGAGAACGACGGCATGGTAGCGAGGAGGAGGCAGCGGGCGTGGTTGAGCATGCGGCGGACGCGAGGATCGGGATGAGGAGCGCGAAGGTGGAGGGCTCGGGAGGAAGCCGCGCGGTGGAATGCGGAGGGAAGAACTGGAGCGAGAGGTCAAGACGGCCGGCGCGGCGGCGGCGCCAGAGATGACGCCGTGGACGAAGCGCGCGCCGAGGTTGGGGAGAGCAGCGGATGGAATTCTTGAGGCGGGTGGTCCACGGGCGCCGCGGATCATGCGGAGGATCGTCTCTGCAGGGGCTCTCCCGCGGAGGGTTGGGCTGCCGCCGCCGCTCCTCCTCCGCCCGGCTTCCTGAGGGCAGGGGTCTATACGATGGAGGCGCAGAAGGCATGGCGGAGGAGGAGAGTGGTGGGGGCGTGGTGGTTGCGGGAGAGGAAGGGAGGGGATGTGGAGGTGGCGGCGCGCCATGGTCATGGGAGTGGGAGACGACGAGGGTTTAGGAGTAGCTTTGGAGTGGTGAGACGAGGAGGTGAGGCGGCGGCTATGGTTGAGGATGGAGGCGGCGGGTGGAGGCTTGGGGCGACGGGCGGCGAAGTCGTGGGATGGCCACGGATAGAAGAGGAGGTGGGTCTTTGTGGAAGAAGTAGAGGCGCGAGAGGAGGGGAGCGGCGCCAGATCCGAGACGAGGCGGCGACTCGGGAGCGGGGTTGAGGCGGCAAGGCAGGGGACGAGGGAGGCTAGGGGAGGTTTACTGAGCGTTGGATCAGATCCAAGGGTAGAGGTGCAAAGTTGATAACACCACCACCACCACAGCAAACTTTTTATTAGTAGAGATTAGATCTGGGTCGCGAACTCCTTTCTAGAAGACCGCGACGACGACCGCCTCTGAGATCTCCCGAATTGTGTTCTTCTTCTTGGTGAAACGCCGAATGAAATCCCTTAACGACTCATCTTTTTTCTGATGAGTCTGATAAAGGTCCCACTGGGTCCTAGGCTTTTCGTAAGTGTCCTGAAAATTGGCAACGAACTGGTCGCAGAGTTCTCCCCAGGAATCGATCGAGTTCTCTAGAAGGCCCACGAGCCAGTTCTGAGCTGGAGGGGTTAACATGACGGGCAAATAATTTCCAATCACGTCGTATCCTCCACCCGCGGCCTTGATCGCAAAAGAATAAATCTACAACCAAGCCTCGGGGTCCCGTTCTCCATCAAATTTCACAATGCCTTTAGGGTTGAACCCCTCGGGCCAGTTTACCCGTCGGAGTCGAGGAGTGAATGCCTTGATCCCGTCGATCAACCCTTCCCCGGGGGAAGGAGATCGTCGGGGGAGATTCCGGCACGGAGGGTTACGGCGCCAATCTTCGTCTCGCTCCTTGCGTCGGGCTTCGATGTCGAGGCGGAGGTCGCTGCTTGCACTCCGGCGGGCGTCTTGCCCGCGATTACAGGTGCTAATCGCGCCGAAAGTACTACTCAGAGCGATCGTCTTCTGGCCGAGTTGGCCGGTTGATCCCGAGTGCCTTGGACAGCCGCTGCCGTCACCATGGCCTTGATTTGTTCCATGATCGGCGTCGCGAGGTTGTTCTCTCCAAGTAAAGGGCCAACATTGTTCAGGAGGGTCTTACAAGCGAGGATGTTTTGCTGTGGCGTATGGAAGACCGAGTGATCTCCCATACGGACTTGAAGCAGTTCCTCCCAGACTTCCCTCGCACGACCGCGTAGTTGGTCGCGCAAGTCTTCTCCACCTTCGCTATTTGGTTCGGCCCCTGCCTCTCCTGCGGGGCGCCGGGCCGATCCAGAGGCTTGGCCGTCCAGCATGTAGACGCCGCGGAAATCGGGGAACCTATTGACGCTCTCTTTCGACTCGGATTCCGAGAAGGAAAGGCTCAACCGGTCCTGATTCGTTGGCTCGTCGATGGGAGTGATTATAACTCCCACCTCACGTGCAGGATCTCTGGTCACAAGGGGATCCGACTGAGTTTCAGCAGAACGAATCTGCTGGAAACTTTCGGCCGAATTGACCAGTCCGAATGGCATAGCCACTCGGGATTTGGCCTGGCTTGAGTTGTCCCCGAGTCTTGACTCGTAAAACTCGCCCCAGCAGGTATGTGTCGTGTCTCGCTTTAGCCCGGATTGGAAAAGCCGGCATGTTATCCGATGGAAAACAGCGGCTGAGTTTTCAAATCCGAACGGGGCGGACCACAACTGAGGTATTGTAACCCCCGACTGGATCGGAGAATGATCCTGGCCGGGAGTCGGATCGCCACTCGATGCTGGCGAAGAGAGAAGCGGTGTATCCTGACCGTAACCGAAGGGAAACCCAGCGGTGGGCCAGTCGGAATCATCATCATCAGATCGGATCTCCTCTGGATCGGAATCCAGGGAAGAGATCCCAAAGTGGTGAGGCTCGGTCGGAGTCGCATACCATCTCCCCCGGTAATGCGTGGACCGAACGAAGTTCGGCTTACACAACCGAAGCTCTCCGAAGTCGCCGGTGATGAAGCCGAGATCTCCGAAGATGAAGCCTTGGCCAGGAACGTAGGTGAAGATGAATCCGCCAATGGAAGCCATCGAAGTCGATGTAGTTGATCGTGACGCTAGCCCCTACCTGGCGCTCCAACTGTCGATGATTTGCGTCGGCAATGTATTTTAAGGGGCGATGCGAAAGATCACAACTACGATGCTAGCACAGGGAGCCGAATTTATACAGGTTCGGGCCCTCGGGGGGAGGTAATACCCTACTCCTGTGCTGATAAATTGTATTATGGTGGATGATGATGATGATTGTGAGATGTGGGATTAGATGTCGAACTAGGGGCCCCGGACCCCCTTTATATAGTGCAGGGGGTCGGGTTACAGATAGAATCCCTAATCCGTGTATGGAAGATATAGATATAACCTATCCGGCTACGCCTATATCGAAGTATTCGAGTAGGAAACTAATCCGTTTCCTTGCAGATCATGCCGGGCCGCGCCATCCTTCAAGCCTGCCTTCTGGAAGGCCCAATTGACTCGGCCCAAGAAGGTGGTACGTCCTGTAGTATATCTTCGGATACCACGAGCCCATGTTTTCCACACCCTCGCTACCATTAGATGAGGCTCCGAGATCCGGACGAGTTCTTCCACCCTCTCTCATGCCATTTATAAAAAAAAAAAAGACCCCTTACTTTGAGATCACAACAAAGAAGACACAATGGTGGTCAGAGGCCAGTTGTGGTGTGGTGGTTGCAGCTGAAGGCAGATACTGTAGCAAGGTACCGCTGAGAGGGGAGAGAGAAAGGCAGGGAAAAAGGGACGATGTGAAAATTTACAAGAGCAGGGGTCTTTTGCAAAATGTTATTAGACATGGTGGAGGGGCTTGTCTAGATCTCGGAGTGAGTAACTGCTGTGTGCTTGGAAAATCTGATACTTGTGAAAAATCCACGATCAGAAGATAATAATATAAATTAGGGTTCAACTAATTAAGAGCAAGTTGCCTGATAATAAAATAAGTGTCAGTCGATTATTAATAAAACTGCACTATAACTATATTAAAATTGCACATTATAAATAAGTGCAAATTTAGTTTTACCAGCTAGATTGACTGAAACAAATATGATGGCTTAAAACATAGGAAAAGAAAAATATATAAGTACGTGTATTTGACAGATTTATGTATCAACAAAGCATAGAAATCAACAAATAAAACTGATGATTGATAAGTAGCAATTTTGATACTAAAATGGCAGCTTTGTAAGCTGTGCAATTTTAGTCTTACTAGAGTGCAATTTTAGAGTGACCGATAATTAAGAAAAGTTCAGTCGCCTGAGAATTAGCAATTCCGTATAAATTATATCTTTCTCTGCAAAGATTTACTTGGACGGAACTTTTATGCTGACCACAGTCCATATTGAATCGGATGATTATTTATGAGGAATATAAGAAAGGACAGATCGATTCCAGTAAATCCTGTAACATTGATTTTAGGCACTTTGGTTGAAACTATTATATATGTTTAGAATTTAGCTCACACTAATTAATCTGATGATCAAGTTAGAATGCGTGGTTAAATTTTCAGGTTGCAAGTTCCTTCAGTGCTATCGCTCCCTGATCCATTGTTCCTGCTTAAGACATATAACAGATCATTTTGGTTACATATGTCATATGACCATGTCAACTAACATAAAATTTTGCCCCAATACTGTTTTTTGCATAATAGAATTCTACTCAGTTTGCAGGGGATCCAAAAAAATTCAAAATTCAATGCAATGCAAAGCTTTTTTTTATTTTCCTCGCACACCTGTTTGGTAATTTGATCAAGTAGCTTATTAGCACGGTTAGAAGTTTGCATTCACTACAGATTCTAGAATCAGGAAGTTGCAGTTCTGCATTTCCCCAGATACTTATGTAATATAATGGTTTAGTCTATTCGCTCTTATTTTTCCATGCGGACAAGGACGAAACTAAATTAAAAAGCAATTGTTTTTCATGTTCTTGTTCTTCGCATATGCTTTCTGCAACAATATAACCAATAATATGTTTGACTAACACGAGGGGTTCATAAGGAAACATAAAACCCTTGTGCCTTCTCTTTCGTAATTTCTAGTCCTTGGGTTGCTTACTTTACTACTCATCATGTTAAAGACATATATAGCTTATGCGTGCATAGTGAAATGAAATAAAATATATGTTCTATTAAAGTATTTAATTTTGAGTTCCAGTCTGTTCTTTGAATTCTCTCTCTGCGTTGAAATTTATTCTGCAATTGTCCCTATTACTGCAATTTTACTTCTGTCTGATGTGAACTAAATTTATTTTATGTGCTGGAGGTTAATATTTACTCCCTCCATTCCGAATTACAAGGCGCATAATTTTTTTTGCAAATACCAAGGAGCCTCAAAATTGTGGTCATACAAGAATAGACTTTGATCTAGAAGCCATTAAAGAAGTGCCCTTGCGAAAAAGAACTACTCTTAAAGATCTAGCCAATGAACTGCATATGTCAAAGACCACGTTGTTGTAGAGGAGGTTGAAAGAAGGCAAATTTAGGCGGCACACGAATGCGATCAAATTTACTTTGATCAAAGACAACAAGAAAGCAAGGATTCGTTTATGTCTCGATGCTAGATCAACTAGCTTGCCGCAAGAACCAACTTTTCATGGAATGTACAACATCGTATACATAGATGAGAAGTGGTTTTATCGTACTAGGCAAAGTCAAAACTACTACTTGACATTAGACGAGAATGATTCGGAAAAAACCATACAGAGCAAGAATTTCGTAGAGAAGGTGATGTTCCTTGCGACAATTGCTAGACTTAGGTTTGACAGGGATGGAAACGTGACATTCTCAGGAAAGATAGGTATATTTCCATTTACTTTCGTAGAGCCAGTGAAAAGGAGTAGTGTGAACAGACCAGCCAGTACATTGGTTACCAAGGTCTTGCTGTCGGTAACCAAGGATGTTAGCCGTGAGTATATTGTGAACAAGATATTGCCCGCCATCAAGGAGAAATGGCCAGTGGAGCAACATGGTACCCCATATTCATACAGCAGAATAATGCTAAGACGTACATTGTAGTCGATGATGCTGAGTTTTGTCATGTAGTAGCAGCTAATGGTTTTGACATAAAGTTGATGTGCCAGCCGCCCACCTCTCCCAATCTCAATATTTTAGACCTTAGTTTTTTTGCAGCGCTTCAAGCTATGTTTTAAAAGACAACTCCAAGTAATGTTGACATCGTCACCAAGGTACTCCATTCTTTTGATGACTATCCGGTTGATAAGAGCAACCACATTTTCCTCACTCACCAATTATGCATGACAGAGATTTTGCGATTAAAAGGAGGGCAACACTACACTATTCCACACTTGAAGAAGCAATCACTTGAGAGGAATGGTGTTCTACTCGTTAGATTGCATTGTGATCCAGACATTGTAAACGAAGCAATTGAGTACCTCAATTAGTTCTTGCAATTCAGACATTGTAAACAAAAGCAATTTTGAAATAATGTAGACTACTATAGCTCGTCCGACAAATATTCTGAAATAACAAAAGCAATTAACGCTAGGTGAAGATCAGTCCGTCATCTCGTTGGCAAGGGAGTCTGCGACGAGCTCCACGTCGGCGAGGGAGTCCGGGATGAGCTCCACGTCAGTGAGGGAGTCTAGGACGACATCCTTGTACTCCCACTTTTGCAGTGATTCTTCATCGGGAAGGAGTACGTGGCAATCGAATTCGTCGAAGCCATATATCCACGCCGTGATAGTGTACTCGCTGTGAACACGTTGGCAACGAGAGCACGGCTGGTTCATGGCCCTCACGCCCAACTCGCCCATGGCCACTGTCGCCTAATCGCCAGCGCCTGCCACTCCCTGCTCCCCCACGGCCCATGTGCCCTACTCGCCCATGGCCGCCGCAGCCTGATCGCCTGTGCCCGCCACAGCCTGCGCGCTACAGCCCGCCACACCCTGCTCGCCCATGGCCGGCACTCCTTGTGTGGCCCCGCCCGCTGCGCCCTTCACGCCTTCGTCCATCCACTGCGTCGATCGTGGAGATCGAAGGAAAGGGCGCCGTGTTTCGTCGATGGTATCGTGAAGGAAAGGGCACCGTGGATAAGGAAAGGAGTGAAGCATGGATTGTGGGGAACGAAGCGTGCAGCCACGTTAACTGGCACATGCATAACCACATGAGCAGGGGCAAATCAGGAAAAAAGCACACGGCAAATGAAGTGGCGCCCTACAAAACAGAACTGCATGCAGAAAATTATGAGCCCTGTAATTCGGAATGGAGGGAGTATAACTACTATATTGCATGTCCGAAATGGCAAGATCAGGATTCTACGTGCATGTTCTTTTGTATATAGATTATTACCTTTGTCGAATGTAAATTATTTCTTTTTTTCTGATTCATAACATTTCAATTCTAATGATTTGAAGTGCTAATTTTAAATTCCTACCTACATATTCAGGCGAAAAGATAAATCATAGAGACACTAAAATTTGTTTTTGTAGCTCAAGAAAAGTTTGCATAGTATCAAGTTCTAACTTGATATATATTGCATTTCAATCAATTTTGCAATGTTGTATCCAATAAAGCGTCGATTCCTCATTATTCAGCACTACTAGAGAAATAGCCTTCTATACCGGCACATCAGTCCTGATTGGCCACAAACCGGGACTGATGTAGCAATAGTCCCAGTTCGTGGCTATAGGGCTAAAAGCACGATTAGTACCAGTTCGTGGCTCACACGAACCGGAACTAAAGGTGGCTTTGGCAAGCGGGTACATACTAACTAGCTGGCACAGGCACATATTAGTCCCGGTTTATATTACGAACTGGTACTAAAAGTAGGCCTTTAGTCCCGGTTAGTAACACGAACCGGGACTAAAGGTTCATTCCAGCATATTTCAAAAGGAATGCATATCCTAGTGTATTAAATACGCGTGGGTGTGTTGGTTGGTTAGAAAAGTGAGTGGAGAGTCACGTGGTGGCATAAGGTCCCAAGTTATATGCTTTAGTACCGGTTAGGAAAACCGGGACTAAAGGTATGTGACCTTTAGTCCCAGATGGCCTGTCCTGGTTCGGGAACCAGGACTAAAGCCTGCTCCCAACCGGGACTAAAGACCATTTTTCTAGTAGTGCAGGTTAATATTGTATTGTCACTTTTCATTATTATTATTTATTTTATAAAACTAAATGTCGAAAAATGGAAGATAGCACGATTATATATGCCTGGTGAAAATACTTTTATTTTATTAAGATCACATAGATTCATTAAGCTTTAATTAGAACTCTAGGTATGCATTTTTTTTATACTATCAATGGAAAAGTTCTAACTTCACGGTGGTGCTGCGAGGAAATATCGAAATCTACTTATACATCAGCTTGTCTATGGCACACAGATGAATACCCTTAGATTAGGGTTTGAAACCAAAGGAGTCCGAAAATTTCAGCTGTAAATGATAGCGAAATAGTAGAAGCATTTCCATCAAATTACTCCTTATGTGAATCCGGCCTTGCTAGGGTTTTTATTACAGAAACATTTTGCATTTGGTTGTTCCTTAGTGTTTGCCCTAGGAAAATCTTGGAATTTTACCAGTTCTGTATTATACTATTGTGCCTCCACTGGGAACCTAAAACATTTTTTTCCCACATTTCAATGAATAAAATAATCAGCTTTTCTAGTCTCAGTCTGGCTGCTAGATATATATTATCCCTTAAGCATCATCCAGCATCTAGCTAGTACATCTATTGCATCAACTATAAACTGTTTAGAAGTGTAAGTTTGTTCCAATGAAGAATCAATTAATACAGGTTCACCTTTATGGCTTATCATCTTAATTTGCAGAATTGATAAAACAAATTACTATAATACTGTTAAATTTATGAGATCAATCCTCTCCTTTAAGCAATCACTGGAGGAATCCCACTGTGAGAGATACTGCAATAAACTTAATTAAGTCCATATGAATGAATCAACGAAATATTGCAACGATGCGCACCGAATTTCCTAATTAGATTTTGTACAGACAAGAGCAACGAAGATCCCCCAAACCAAATGAACAATGTTGTAAGGCTGCTATTTGATCCAGTGTGGAATGCTACTTTCCAGGTGATGAGGGTCAATGAATCCAGCTCTATCTACACCATCTTTCTTAATGCGTCACATAAATCTGATAAAATGGTTTTTACGTTGGGCTTCAATGCAGTTTACGAGTGGTTCATCTCATATATGTTCCTGCATACACAGAACACGTTAGCCTTTATTACTCAATCGATCCTCTACGTGTTGCAGGCGATTTGCTGCCCAAACTCGCGTGTTGATGAATCCCTGCCCTTTCTTTAACAAAACAAAGACCTCGCAAATCGCAATTACTTCCTCCGTTTCACAATAGTTATAAGGACTAGCATTCAAAATTTTTATCAAATGGTTGTAGCTCTCACATTCCAATGCAACTTTAGAGCCAATATGACCTTTGTACCCTTTCATCAATGCAGCCATCTATTTAGCTAATCTGTTCAACTGTCCTTCATTAAATAAGGGTAAACAAGTCATTTTTCACGTCTCCTTATTTTGCGTGTATTTAGCTAGAACTAGAACTACTGTGAAACAGAGGGAGTAACAAACTACCAAGAGTATTGTTCCGATGGAGAGGGGAGGTCAAGATATTTCGTTCTAAAATATGCAAGTGATATATCCATTCTTTTAGGTGTTTTTTCAGTACACTCTATTATAAAAGTTTATGGAAGTTAATAATTAATATTGTGTTGGCAAATCTATACTAACACTAAAAATAAATAAAATAAAAGATTAGATGGAGATATGAACTTCAATATTAGGTAGGAAATAGCAAATTTTTTATTTATTTATATTTTAAGTTATGCATATTTACCTTCACCTAATATTAACTACTTAATTTATTTCATTTACTTTTATGAAAGAGGTGGACGGAAGCATATATGCTTCTTATTTTTCGGAGAGTGTTATCTGAAGCTAGCCCATGGTTCACAAAATCAACAGAAACCTTATGCCGGATTTTAGTAATATGTACTTGTTCTTTCCCTTCTGTTTCACTCCTGCAGCAAGCTCTCAGATCAACAAAAAATAAAGACTTGTGATTGCTTCTACTTTATACCCCTAACTACAAATTTGCACCAAGAAACCAAACTTTGAAAATTAATATTCAAAAGTACCTTTGTTGAGAAATAAGAATTAATGGAATAACTCCGATTTTATGCAGTTCTGATAAATGTTGTTTATGACTTCCCCACAATCTCCATTACTTTGTAACCGAGGAAAAGGGAGCTCATTCTAAAAGATGAATCATACATCCAACACAATAGGTTTTCTTTATAGGAAATTATATATTTGTATTAGAAATTCACAGAAGGAGCATGTCCATATCTTTATGGTGTTGTTGCCTATATGACACAACCTCCATTGCTGGATAACTAAAGGAAAATTTCCAATTTTATCAGTCACTAAAAGACATATATATACTCGGTCTTTTTCATAGAAATTTCCTACTTTACATATATGCACCACATGAATAGGTTAACTTGTCCATGTACATTTTCTATATAGATCTCCAAAGACATCTAATTTGAATTGTCCATTTGTGCTGGAAGCATTTTTTAAACTCAAAAGAAGCATATTTGGTTATCACAAAGAAAAGCAAACATTGGACTAGATATCCATCATAAGCTAACAGGCCTCGATTTGACGGGCAAACAGTCATACTGTGCCTCTACATCACAATTAAGACACCCTTCAAATTTGAAATGTGAAGAAAATAGTTTGTCAATTTCTGGGGCTAGTAAAATAACTGCGTACAAAAATTACAGACAACCCTGCACATACGCTTTTGAATAGTAAAACTGCATTACAACCCCTTAGAGTTGTAGCATTTCCTCATTAAGCCCCTTAAGATACATGAAACTTACCGTTTTGTGCCCCTTAAATTTGTCTCCGTTTACAATTGAGCTCCTTCCTCCATCTTAGAGACGTTAAGTTTATCCCAATTAATAATAAAGGATTTTCTAGATAGCTAACAATTAAACTGAATGCTAGAAAGTTGTAGAAAATTTAGAAAAAATATGAATATAATTTTAGTTTATTCAATAAAATTTCTATAATTTCCAAAATATATAATTTAGTATCTCAAATATGTAATCTAAATTTGAATTTTATGATACATTTTTATATATGCAAAAATCATGGAACCAAGTGCCAACTATAACATCCCAAAATGTTTGTCTAACAATATTTCTTGAAATATAAATTTAGATTGCCAATTTGGGATCCTCGTATTTTCTGAACTCACAGAATTTTATTTGTATTTTTCTAAAGTTTCTGCAACTAATAGCATTTACTTTGAGTTTTAGTTATCTATAGAAAATCCCCTTTTTAATTAAGGTTCAATTTAATTGTATACCACTGCAGAAGGTCCTAATCCTAATTTTAGTTATCTATTTGTACCATCAATTTAAGTGATATATCTCTGCCATCCGGGCCATCACATTTAGGATTGTTGTCTATTATATTGATAAAACAAATTGTATTTTTTTTAAGTTGTATAAATAGTCCAAGCAAATCCTAAACAGGTGCTATCAAATATCCAACAATTTCAATATTAGTTTTTGGTATTTTTATGAATAAATGTGTTAACAACGGTATAAACTTTCAACCAATATTTCAACATAAAATTTTTATCATAAAAATATGAAACAAATATGGATTGGGAGTATTACATATTTTATAACAGTGTGATTTGTCAGAGAATTTTTGGAGAGTTTATGTAGCTTACAAAAAAGAGAATTTTTCATCAAGTGAAAAATGTCCCTAGGGCATTGCAAAAGAGGTAGTTATGTTATCTAGTATTATAAAATCGATGATTTGTCGTACAACATTGTAAATTTATGATATATGGTCCTAGGACACCATTTCATACTACACCAGTAAAGAAATAAAAAATAAAAAAATTGAGGCACTAGAATACAAGTGTATTCAGCTCCTCGAATTGTGAACTTCACAACATAGCATTTGAAATGTCTAAATCAAAAACCTTCACAAAACAGTTCAAAAATATTATAAAATAATTGCAAACAAAATCAGAAAAAATGTTTAGATATCAAATACACTTGTGTTCAATCCATCAATACTCCATAGTTCCGCAATTGAAATATCCATTCAAATAAATTTTATGATTTTAAGTATTTTGTTGACTTTGGAATTTCAAATACATATCCTTGGAGTTCAGAATTTGATGCGCTTTATACAAGTATTTATCACCTTCACATTCTTTTTATTTTTTGGTTATGTTTTGAATTATTTTGATTTGTTTTAAATTTATTTGATTCTAGCATTTCAAATGTCGAGGTTCACAGTAGGTCCATATCTCCACCGAACGGATTTCAGATGGTGAACAGCTTTGCCACAAAAGGAGACAACATTAAGGGGGCGAGTGGCATAAAAAAATTTTGTTCCTTTCATTAATCAAGGTTCATGTCACCACTTTTGAGATAATGCACAGCTCTGTTACAAATGGAGAAACGTTAAGGGAAGTGAAAGTAATTTGCAACTTGAGCAGCTAAGTGCCAAAAGTATATAAATTTAAGGGAATGCAATGCAATTACTCTCCTTTTGGACTGTTTTGAATAGATAATTTAATTTCATGATCTTGTTATGCTTTATTTAATCGAGATAAATTTTTTTGTGTTGAAGAAATTAGGGGAAGTTTATCAAACTTGAAATCTTTCTTACAATTTTTGAACATTTGAATGAAGCATTTTTATGATATTTGCAATTTAAATGGATTACACCCAAGTTTTATCAAGTTTAGCTTATTTTGAAAAGATATATTTTCAGTTATCGAAAGTTATGAATATTCTATGATTTTTTTAAGACGCACATAGATTATTGTGGGCCATTCATTTTGCTTGATCCAATGTTGTCTAATACCTAGGCCCAAATCCGCATACAGCCCAGCCCACCTAAGGGACTGGCCCATGCTTGCATAGCACCACTCTTAGGCTTTCGGTTTCACTTTGCTCAAAAGGGTTAAAAGGACTAGCAAGGCGGTACTATTCGACAACAACTAATGCACATGAGCCACATGGGCCTCATATCATAACAGGTCAAGGTATTACACTCACGCCTTTAATGGGCTGACGCCCTTGTCCGCACACTGTATACGCAGCAAGTGTCCAAAATCTCCTCTCGGTATACGACCATGCGTCTAATGCAGCACACGCACAGGAAGGGTTGATGCTTTGATACCATTAGTAATACTCTGGCCCAAATTCGCTTAGAGTTCAGCCTACCTAAAGGACTGGCACACGCATGTATAACACCACTCTTAGGCTTTCGGCCTCGCTTTTCTCAAGAGAGTTAATTCGGGGTGCTATATTTGGGTTCAGCTATCTTTACATGTTAATGCAACTCTCTATAGATTAGCAAGGTGGGACTATTCCAACATAACTAATCCACATGAGTCACACGCGCCTCAGATCATAACGGGCCGAGGTATTACAGGCCCGATGACCTTTATAGGGTTGGACGATGAATACATCTGAACCACGTATGTTTGATCCAATGGTGTATAGAACTCTTAGCTATTGTAGGAGTGCTCTTAATCTATAGAAATTAGGAAAAGCTCTATAAAATTCTAAAAATTTCAAAAGTGAAAACCATCAATATGAAATACAAAAATTTTAAAATTGGGTAAGTTACAGACACTTTGGATTAAAACAATTTTACAGGAACATATTATTGACTCTAGCTAGTTATCCAGTGATTTGGTTGTTCTTTCTTTAGCTTATTTTATCTTCTTATCGCTTCGAAACTTCGGCGTATTTCGTTTGACTTGTTTCTGAGAGCTTTGGGATAAACCTTTGAAACAAAAAAGGAACAGACTGCAAATGACAAAGTATTTGACTTTTTGATTTGGAGATAAAAAGATAAGCCGAAAAGAACTGCTAGCTGCAACGGAGCTTACTATGGAATTTATATATCCAGCTGCGAAAAATGGGCTCTTGTCGCTTTCTACAGGAGAATGTTGTATGCGATTTCAGTGCAGGAAACATTCTTGAGCTTATTAATTTGCGACCAAGTGCCATCCTTGGTCTTCATTTATGCTTAGCAGGAGTGCGGCATGGCAGCTACCTCCACATCCAGTCGTCCACTCAAGGTAGCACGATCGATCGTGTTGCCGAAATGGGGTGAATTGTCAATAACATCTCAAGTTGGAAGGAATATGTTCAGCAGTGGTTTGAGACGAGGTGCTGAAACAGCCTGTGGTCAGTCCCCAACCCAAGTACTAGTACTCTGTCATGATGCAACTCAAGGAAGGCCCGTGATGTCTCCATTTGTCCTGAACTCGTGACCGGCCTGACGATTGGAGCATCGGTGTCAGTGCAATCAGAAATAGCTGAATGGGTTGAAGGCCATTTTTTTAAAGAGCAGGACCACTGCCTACTCTGTTAGAAAGAGGCAAACGATCCAGTTTAGTTACAGAGCATGTTTACATTAAAGCTAAAACGCTGCACCGAACAACATTTCGCTGTCTCAATGGAGGCCTTGATCCAATCGCCAACGCTGTTCTCCTGTTTCGAACATTATATGCAATCAAGCTAAACGCAGTACTCCACTGTCTACTCTGCAATGTTTGACAGGAACTCTCGAAAATTCTTTTTTATCTTCTGAATCGAGAAGATTTCTTGAATCCTTCGTGTCTGGGGATGGACGAGTTTAGGCACTGATGCAACCTGGCCTCAGAGAACGGGATGGTACAAGGTAGAACCTGAGCCATCTCTTTCTGCAAGAACAAGAGTACTCCCGAAAGAACTCGAAAATTTTCGACACAAGCTATAACTGGTAGATTTTCACCTATTGATGTATCTCGCAAGATTCCCTGGATCAATAATTTGTACAACAATCCTCTCCAACTATACCATATGAATAAGATTTAACTGAAAAATATAGATGAACGTATCATCACTTGTGCAGATACTTATCAATAACACACGCTGATTACTGTTCCTCTACCATCAATCAACTCTGCGTCCACGGAACAGGGTGGCAGAGCGGCTTGGGGAGGCTACTATGACACAGGCATTTCGATCGATCAGTGAAAGCTGGGGAGTATGGGGAAGAGGCGACATCACCGATCATCTGGAGGTGAGCATGGCGGCGGTGCAGGAGCCGCCGGACTTGAAGGGCAGCGCGGGGCGGCTGTAGTGGCAGCCCAGCAGGTACAGCGCCACCCGCTTCTTGACCCTCCGGAGCAGCAGCAGCTTCTCTTCCCCCCACTCCACCACCGCCACCGCCACCTGCCGCCCCCACCTCCTGCCGCAGCTCTCGTCTCCGTCGTCACCGCCATGACCGCCGCCGCCGTCAGTCCCGTTCTTGGAAGCTCCCGCCGGAACGGCGCCCTGCCCCTGGTTGTCGTCGGCCGCGGGCGACCAGTCCCACTGGAGAGGGTAGCTGCGCAGGAACACCCGCCGGGTGGTGTAGTCCTCGTGCCGGAAGCTCCTCGTCGGCTTCGCCGCCGCCTCTTCCCTGGAGATCCTCCGGTCAAAGTGATCCTCCATTGCTGTCGAGTGTCGACGCTGCTAGTGCTGGCTGGCTGAGCTCCCAATGCGATGCGTGCATATAAGGGCATCGGAACCGCAGGTGGCCACGTCACCTTTAGTTCATCTTTTTTTTTTTTTTTGCCTGCTTTCCCCTTGTCGTGTTTGTGTTCGTTTGTTTAACGATTCGCTTTCTTCGATGGGCATGGCACGGAGACGTCTCGTATTACTTTGCAAGAGAAGGATTTACTTTACCGGTAATCTGATGGCGACTGGTCGGACCACGAAATATTTTATGGATTTATGTATCAAAGTTGTTCTTGAAAAAAGATTCCGATGTGATACGTGTCATGCAAACTTGATGTTTTCGATCCATGCCATTAATAAAAGAAAAATCTAGTGAATACCACTACTAAGTTGATTTTCTTCAAAATATACCGTTATGAAAATTTTGTGACCACACTATCCCTCCTCCTCCTCGAACTCAAATGAGCATTCTCTCTCCTTCCTTTGGCAAGTTCCTTCTCCTCACTCTGGCATCAGCTGCCCACGGGCGAGCTCCCCTCTCTCTAACATAACAAGTAGCAATGTCAGGTAGCACTGCGCACAGCTACGGGCGAACTCCCCCCTCCCTCTGGCATAATAGGCAGTGGCGAAGACCACAAAGCCATGGTGATCTTGGCGGTTGCGGATTGAATTTTTCCTTTGGATTGAATTCCTTTATTGTACATGGTGCTCAAGATCTCTCTCCTCCAAAAAGTCCCAGTAGAAACTTTTCGCTCTGGCAATATCTAGTGTCCATGTGTACCTACCAGCCAATCCATCTAAGCTACTCGTCCTCCTCAGGGGCCACTTTCTCACCTAGAGGCCATAGGTTAGTAGCTTCGTCTATTTTTTCTAGTTTTTGAAGGTTTGCTGGCCATCCTACCCTCATGGCGGCAGTAATGGGTATGTAGCTAAGCATGAAAATAAGCTCCCTCGAGAGCTTCTCTGGCCTTGGCGTCCTCCTTGGAGGAGTCTTTGAAGGTACTTTCCCACATACCTTAGTCTGGATGTGGCTTGGCTTTTGAATCTCCCCTGTGTTGGAATGGGTGTTCTTGGTCATTTGTTGGAGTTCATCTATATGGCAACATCGAATCCTTCTTGTAGACTGTCTGCATGGTTTTTCTATGTCTAGCAGGGTTAAATTTGTCTTCGGATCAATGTTCCTACGGCTAGAGGGACGATGGTGTTAATTGTAACCTGCCAAGTGGAGAAGACAGCAAACAATATGCATTCAAAGGCTTCTGGCGTATGGTGAAAAATTTGGGTCTTTACTCCATCTTGGCTAGGTTGGTCGCTACTCCAGCTTGGCTAGGTTGGTTGCTCTTAACAGTTCCATTTGTCACAGACCTATGTATTCTAACGCACGAGTATTTCTTAGAAATACTTTTGGTGTTTAGATGAGTGGTGTTAGATTGGCCCTCATAGGGGTTTTTATCCATATGTCAAGTATGTGTAATTTGTGAAGTGACTGGTGATTTAGCGGTCTCTTTTCAATGGAATCGATATTTCAGATTTTTCTTTAAGAAAGAAAAAGGCCTTAATTTCTTTGTGCCAACCTATTAGCAAAAGCGGCGAATTTTTGGGCCAAAATGAAAGGTACCGTTTGCGATGGCATGGTTATTCTTCTCTTTCTCTGTGGCGAGGCAAAAGTTCTGTAAAGCCAAGATGGAGTGGATCTCCAGGTCGGGCTTTTCGCCGGATAACACGCACATGCCGCCGGTGGCCGGCCGCGAGTAAAGCAGCCATTGAGCTATCGAAGCTACTCCTCCTCCCTCCCTAATTCCTTTCTTCTTTCCTTTCGCTGTATGTAAAGAGACACTTCTCCCATGCCGGCGTGTCCTTTTCACCTGTACGTGCGTGCACATTCAGAGTTCTTCAGGCTAGATAGTAGATATCGATCTCTAATTCTCTCCCCGCTGATCTGCCACGCCAACCTCGACAAGAACGGATTGTTTGGTCGGATTAGGCAACGTACGATACTAGCTTAGATGCATGTGATTAGCTGTGGCAGCACGACGCATGCGCCGAGCTGGTAATTGGCAGGTTTGAGATACTGCCATGTCGGCATGTGGAGCTGTCCATGTCAGTAGAGCTAGGTTGTTCACCGTGTACATCATAAAAATGCATACAAGATATGCGATACAACAACTGTGGGTACACAACCAAAAAAAAATGAAACAAAAAAGATTTCACATATATTATACACGCACCGTTCACATCCACTTGTTTGTCCGTTTCTTGTTTAGATCGAATATATAGAGCGATGAGTTTTGGCCTGGAATATAGGGGAAAATTCAGTTTATAACGCTGAATTGGATAGCGTCGCTGAAAATGACACTCAATCGGCTTGCCTTTCAGCCACTAACTCTGTGCACGCGAATTTCTTCAGTTTATGACATTTTGGCTTTTATTCTCATTTTTCTTTTTCTTTCCTTCCCTTTTCCTATTTTTCTGCCCAATTTGCCCCTACTCCCACGCTGACTGACAGGTGGGGCCCGCATGATAGTGACTCAAACCGTTTAGTTTAAAAATTTTGAACTCAGAATTTGGAAAAACTAAAATTTGAAATTCTATTTTGTTTTGAATTTTAAAATTCCAAAATTAAACGGTTTGAGTCAAAACAAAATTTCTAAATTTTAAAATTTGGAAATTTGGAATTTTAAATTTTAAAATTTGAAATTTTAGATTCTTAACATTTCAAAATTTGGAATCTTAAATTTTGAAATTTGAAACTTCGGAATCTTAGAATTTGAAATTTCTGAATTTTAAATTTTAAATTTCAAAATTTTAGAATCTTAAAATTTGAAAATTTAGAATTTTAAATTTTCTAGTTCTAAATTTTTAAACTAAACGGTTTGAGTCACTACCATGCGGCCCCACATGTTAGCCGGCGCGAGAGTAGGGGCAAATTGGGTAGAAAATTAGGAAAAGGGAGGAAAAGAAAAATAAAAATGAGAAAAAAGGCCAAAATATCATAAACTGAAGAAATTCACGTGCATAGGATTAGTGGATGAAAGGTAAGCCAATTGGGTGTCATTTTTAGCGAGGCCTTCCAATGCAGTGTTATAAACTGAATTTTCCCCGGATTTGGGTTATAGACACCACGTTTTGAATTTTTCAGTAAAATATATTATTTGATTTGAAAGAATTATTGAGATGGAGTAAATATTCTCAAGTGAATTGATCTGCTACCATTGTCTTATATGTTATGCTTGCAAGACATATATCAACAGTCCATTTAAGGATATCTACTCAGCCTATTCCCATATGTCATGCTTGCAAGACATGATACCATTGACTCAGCACTCAGCAGTTGAAGATTTTGAGCAAGTCGGTACACTTCGGTGGACTCAGCCTATCTTTGTCCGACAGCCCAACCTGTAGGCAAATTGCTGCTAGGCCTGTACTGTTTCAGAAGTCGGGAACAATATAAAACGAGGCTCTCCGGTCAAGGCCCAGAGTACAACCCTTCCATCTGGGCTGAGGCCTAGCGGAGACACACAGGCCCGTGCGATTCCACATCGGCTTTCTTGCTTCTGTTTATCATGTTCTGAATCACCCCATTTCTTAACGTGTGCACCTGGACGGTCATATTGTGTCCAACACACAACTTAGATTTAGGCACTGATAGAAAGAGAGATTTTTGCGATCAACATGTACGGCTAGGGAACTATCCAATACATGATAGTAGTATCTAAAGTTGTGCCTAATGCTGTCCACATCTAGCTAGATACAGCTATAGAAACTAACTATCCAAACTATTGCACCATAAGGCTTTATTTGGTTCAGGGTTAGATTAACTGGATAAGCTAACCTTAACCTAGTAGGTTACCTTATTCTAGCTTAACCTAGATTTTCTGTTTGGCTGAGTTAGTAGGGTTAGTAGAGAGAAATAAGTTATATCCCATCCATTTTCTGGGTTAGCTAATCTTGGGTTAGCGAGAATAAATAGCATTGACTGGATTAACTTAATCCCACTTAACCTAGAGACGTTTGGCGGATTAAACCCTTAATCCACCTCTTAATTCTGAACCAAATGTAGCCTAAGATACGTGTCACGTGTGGCATGATTTAACACACTAGCCCACCAAAACATGTATGTTAGATATTTTAGACAAAGCTTCATCCGTCGGTACTCTTCTCTTTCTTTAGAGTTAATTGTGCCTTAAAACATCACCCTTAGCTGGTATGGCTCAGATATCATATAGTTTTTTGAATCAACGCTCAAAGTGTTCTTGCCTCAACTCAAGACTAGAATATGTTCGCTTCAATATATCAATATGTCACAATTTCCTTGCCATGGTGTGCTTGTGCCCTGCCAAAGATTGTGTGACCATACTTGTGGTAAACTTTGACGTCAAAACCAGTGTATGATGTGTGGACCACACTGGTAAAAAGGCATAACAAACTACTATAACCGTGGCATCAGATTAAACGCCAGCATTACCTTGGTACCACTGCCATGCCAAACTGCAGCAACTCCAAGGGATCAATCAAACGAACTCTTACAGTCACGGACGGGCTTAAGTGGGCCCGGGAAAGGATAAAGCAGCTACGGCAACAGACACTGGATGCACATGGAGCCGTCCATCAATCAGTCGCCCCAATCATGAATTCATCATCCTCCCACTCTCGCTGGCATGGATCATCAATGCATTCGTTCATCCTGATGCCCAATGAGTAGTGAATGGCACAACCCCGTGCCTAACCCAGACGCGACCTCACTGTGCTGCTCCGGTGCCACTCGTCCTCTCATTGCCATTGGTAAATAAACACTCTTGCCT
Source organism: Olyra latifolia (assembly GCA_036346145.1). NCBI lineage: Eukaryota > Viridiplantae > Streptophyta > Magnoliopsida > Poales > Poaceae > Olyra > Olyra latifolia. Next base: position 44,202,218 of record CM070528.1, on the reverse strand, counting down.
GCATAATGCCACGATACCTTTATGGCCTAATTGGTTGCCTGCGCATAAGCCAACTAGGTCTAGAAGGAACGCAGAAAATGGTCGTTTCTATGCGGCCAGACCCGCGTGGACGCAATATGCCAAGTCTCGATGTTCCTCCCTCGTAGCAGAGGCACAACAATTCCCTCTTCGCTAGGGTTACCCTCATACAGTGCTTCTCGACCTCGTCGACCTCCTAGCATCGCCGTTCGACTCCTGGCTGTTCTTGCTCGTCGACGTCCCGACCACACCGTCTGACCTCCCAGCTACTCCTCCTCATCGACCTCCCAGCCTCGCTGTCTGACCTCCCAGCTGCTCATCCTCGTCGACGTCCCAGCCTCACCGTCTAACCTCTGGGCTGCTCTTCCTTGCCAACCTCCTGGCCTCATCGTCTCCTTCACCGTACCAAGCAGTTGCCTCTTTCTACGAGCTCGTCTTTAGTCTTCCTCCTCCTTTCCCTTCACTTGCAAGGTACAGCAGTGCTTCTCTCTCCCAACTCCTCTAGATCTGCTCCTCAAGATCTGCTCTAGTATGCTTAGGTGGTCGATTCATACCGATTCTTGATCTTGGTGATATGATTTCTCCTCTTCTTGATCTGTTTATGCATCTTGATCCACTACATGTGATTCCAAGTTGTTAAATGGTTCGATTCAAAGTGCTTAGGTGCTATTGACTAGTTAGATTGAAGACAACAGTTGTTTATTTTGTTCTTTAGTAAGCAATGTTGTTCGATTCAAAACATATGGTTCTTTCAAGTGCACATATATCTAAATAGACGTTGTTCGATTCAATTCAGATGGTTCTTTCAAAGTGCTTAGATGGTTCGATTCAGTTTGTACTCAAAACCAATGTCATTCGTGCTTCTTGATTCCTTTACATCCGTTCTTTCAGTAATTTCTAGGATAAATTCTCTGAGCATGTTGTATATTTTTGTCATAGACCATAAACGTGGCTGCATAATTTGTAATTAGTGCTTAGATGGTTTGATTCCTAGTTAGGTTGAAGACAAGTGTTCATAACCTCCTCTAGTGTGCAGGTAGCACATCCCTCCTTCCATGCTCGACAGGATTGATCAATTTTATTTTCAGGCTTTTCTTCCTATCCTTTTCTTTTGAAACAAGTTAAATAGCTTACATAGTGTTGATTGTGTGTCTTACATTATTTTTATTTTTAGATTTAGGATGGTTAGTTTTCATGAACTTTAAACTGTTTTTTTAAGCTGAATCGTTTGGCAATATATACTCCATCGCAGATGATAGTTCTATAAAAGTTTCTCTATGTAACAAGCACAATGCATGTTTTCATATTTTATATATATATATATATATATATATATATATATATATATATATAGGCAAAATATTCAGTGCAAATGGAAACCCCGTGCACAGGTGAAAACGGACGTTTTCAGCCATCCGATCTCGTTTTGTTGGTATAGATGCAGGAAGGGGGAGATCCACTACACCACTTCCACGATTTTGCAGAGAACCCCTCGTCGTTTTTCATCTCCATCGTCTGGCCCCCTCTTCAGCCTTCTCCCGTAAGCTTCCCCGCCCCCCAATTTCCCATCCCGCTCGCCCGCTCCTCATCGGCAGCTTCGCCCAGCACCTCACCGGCGAGCCGGTGACCATCGCAGACCACCGTCGCCGTCGCCGCGACTCCCTCACAGGCGAAGACCGCGACGCCGGTGACCGCGAACTGCATATTTCCCAGTGCCCCGCCCCTCATTGGCCGCTTCGCCCAGCAGCTCACCGGCTCGCCGGTGACCGTCGCAGACCGTCGTCGCCGTCGCCGCGACTTTCTCACAGGCTCGGACCGCGACGCGACCTCGAGCCGCATATTTCCTTTCGTCTTCTCCCCCACAGCGCACCTCAACCCTGGAGCGGTCGAGCCCGTCCAATGCCACCTCGCCTGGTGCCATCTCGCCGGCGATCGTGGGTCTCCGATCACACCATCTTGCCGACATGGAACCCCAAGACGAGGAGCCAACCCGGGTAAACCCTAGCGACGACAATAGCATGGCTCTCCAGGCCATGCCTGACAGTGATGGCTGCATATTGCCGGCCATGGTGTACGGCGACTGTGGCATGGCATCGCAGGGCAACGACATCTCAAGCATCGTCCCAAGGCCCCTTTCCACCGGACCTGTCTTCTCCGGCAATGCTCCCATGACCCTGCCCTACATACTTGATGCCGATGCCAACACACCCCTGCTAGAAGATGGATTCAAAAGTCCACAGAAGTGCATGCTTCCATTCTGTGTTAGTATTGTAAACTGGAATTGCTTAATCGATGAAAGTTGAATGTATGCGAAGGAAAATGCTTGATTGATTGAATACTTTTGTTTTTGCAGGGAATAACATGCACTCCAGAATTACCCGATGATGTGAAGCCGGCAGTGGGGATGGAATTTCCTGACCTAATCACCGTTAAGAAATTCTACTTGGATTATGCTCATTTAGCTGGATTTTCAGTTCGTGTTGGACAACAAACTAAAGCGGACGGAGAGGTGATGTGGAAGCGGTTCTATTACTCAAGAGAAGGATTCCGTACCAAAGGTGAGAAGAGATTGGATGTGCAACCCAATATGGACGGTAAAAAGAAAAGGACATGTGATAGAAAACTGACTAGGTGTGGATGTGAGGCCATGATTGCCGTCAAAAGAACTAATGAAAATAAATACAGGATTGAGAAATTTGAACCTGTTCATGCACATGAACTTGTGTCACCTAGTAAGAAACACTTAATAAGGTCTAATAGACAAGTCAGCGAGAAGGCTAAGACCACATTGTTCGATTGCCATAAAGCTAGCATCGGAACCTCCTTGGCATATTGATATCTTCGGGTTAGTGATGGTGGATTCGAAAATGTAGGATGCACAAAAAGAGATTTGCAAAACTATCATGCTAGCTTGAAAAGTACCATCAAGTCAACAGATGCACAAATATTTGTTGATAATCTTGCTAGGAAGAATGGTATAGGTTCAGAATTTTACTTTGATTATGTTGTTGATGATAAGGGCAGGTTGGTACATGTCTTTTGGACGGATAGTACATGTAGAAAAAATTATTCTCATTTTAGAGAGTTGGTATCCTTTGATTCAACGTACAACACCAATGAGTACAACATGATATTCACACCATTCACAGGAGTGAATCACCATGGCAGATGTGTATTGTTTGGGGCTGCATTGCTCTCTAATGAGAAGATAGATTCATATGTATGGTTATTTGGTACATTTCTAAGAGCAATGGGAGGGACAACACCTAGACTTATCATCACTGATGAAGATGCCAGCATGAAGGCAGCAATAGCCAATGTGTTCCCAACAAGCAAGCATAGACTTTGCATGTGGCACATTATGAGGAAGCTTCCAGAAAAGGTAGGTCCACTTGTAAGAGAAAATCCATTATTCTATAAGCGGTTGAACACATGTGTCTATTCCTCAGAGACTATCGAGGAGTTCGAGTCCGAGTGGGCTTCAGTTATTATTGATTTCAACTTGGAAAATAATGAGTGGCTAGCTAACCGCTATCGCATTCGTCAATCTTGGATCCCGGCTTACTTCAGGGACATATTCTTGGGAGGTATTTTGAGAACAACGTCAAGATCGGAGAGTACAAACTCTTTTTTCAATCATTTCATTGGTTATAAGCATTCGTGGGTAGAGTTTTGGGTTCGGTTCGACACTGCGGTCGAAGAACAAAGAGAGCAGGAGTTGAAAGATGACAACGATAGCATCCATACTAGCCCTCTACCAAAGACGGAATGGATACTAGAGAAACATGGTGGTGAGGTATTCACGCATGCCAAATTTAAAGAATTTCAGAACCAAGTTATTGCTAGCCGGGATCAATGTGTTGTTGATAGCATTAAAAAAAAGGGTGATCTAAAAATATTATGCATAACGGATGATAGCCCAAAGATGAGAGAAGTCCATTTCAACACTAGCACTATGATGGGTAATTGCTCTTGTATGTTATTTGAAACACATGGAATTCCTTGCCGCCACATGATTCATGTTTTACGAGGAGCAAAGGTAAATAAGCTTCCTAGTCACTACATTGCACAAAGATGGACCAAAAGTTGCAAGAGGGGAACCATATTTGGTGAAGATGGACATGTGCTAGAAGAAATTGGGAATTCATCGTTGGAGCAAGAGATTAAAAAGATGGGGTCGGACATGCGCAAGGACATGGAAGACATCATCCAACAAGGTAGCCACTCCATGGAGACCATGGAAATTGTGAAAAGCAAATTTCACAATTTTGTTCGTGAAGTAAGGCAAGAACTTCCTACTATAAAACGAAATAGGATTGAAGAGATGGAAGGGTTCATTGGCGGTCAACTTCCAAGCCAAGTTGAAACATTGCCACCAAATGATGTCCACGCAAAGGGTAGGGCCAAGAGAATTAAGGGGCATATGGATAAAGGAGTGAACAAACAGAAAAAGTCAAAAAATGAAAGGATTGCCCGCTTGTGCAAGACATGCAACGAGCTGGTATTTCATGACAAGCGCAATTGTCCTAAAAAGGCCACAATTATATGATGTACATATGTCATAAATATTTTGCGAAGGTGGGACTGCCAATCCAATGTCCAGAGCAACCCTTGGCATAACCATGGTCTCCTTTTGTCATTGTCACTGCATGTGATGAATATTTTGCAATGGTGGGAACTATGCAAATTCCTGTTATTATGATGTAACCTTCATAGAGAAGACTTGATAGTTATCTAAGGTTTAAGCTTATGATGTAACTGAGCTTTTGAAACTATCAGCAAGTGTGCAATGCCTTGGGTAGTTCTTTTCTCTACATATGTGCTGACAATTTTGGCATGTGGGTGCATGCTCAACCATCAACCAGTGGAGTAATTTGCTTTCTTTCCTTCCTTTCATAAAGGCTCCCATTTGCTCTGGTTGTTTCCTTGTGAAATGGAGATGGATTCTGGTTTAGGCTTACGAGGTAACTCAGTTTTTCAGATTGCATTCCACTGTGCTTAATTCATTATGTGATTTATGATGGAATGGAGATGTTTCATTTCAGTCCAATTGTGTTCCAGTAGCCCTAATGATATGCAACATGTATCTGGGAAGGGCAAATAACAGAAGTTTATTGAGTTATCTAAGCATAACAATACTTACAAGTTGATAGTCATGAACTATAACTCAAAGGAGAAAATGTCTCTGTTCAGGTTCACTGCCCTGTACAATACATACAAGTTCTGAAATTCAGTGCCCTGTACAATACAATACATACATGTCTCTGTTCAAGTCTTCAAGATCCATTTCATTGCTTATACAAGACATACATGTTTGTTCCGGTATAACATACAAGTTCATGGTCCCAGCCAGACATAGCAAAACATCCAGGCTTATACAAGACAAAATCCATTTCATTGCTCATACAAAATCCATTTCATTGCTTATACAAAACATACATGTTTGTTCTGGTATAACATACAAGTTCATGGTCCCAACCAGACATAGCAAAACATCCAGGCTTATACAAGACAAAATCCAGTTCATTGCTCATACAAAATCCATTTCATTGCTTATACAAAACATCCAGGCTTATACCCAACTTTCTTTGTGCTGTTGCAACAAAATCCTCTTACTAAATCCATTTCGACAGCGAGGGAGTTGCAGCGTCTTAGGGGAGTGCTTAGGCGAAGGGAGAACCGCCGCTCATTACTACCGATGCAAACCTCTGGTTAATGTTCCAATTCTGACCCATAGTTCCCTTTTGGAACGCATTATCTGGCAGTGATCCCAGAAGTGCTTTGTCAAGCTCCAAGCTCTCGCCAGACCCATCATCACCAATAGATAAGAGCAAAATGGTAGGAGCAGGAAGCCACACTGTGAAGAAGTCAACAACAGAACCTCTAATTGTATCAGTGAAGAACCAGAAATTAAGCCTGATCCAGCTGGAGGACCATACAACTTTCTTTGTGCTTTTGAAAGGCCTCTAATTCCCTCTGCTTGGACAGTTCTTGTCACCTACTCAAGAAATAGATTAGATATTTTTCACCAAATAATGCAGAGAAAACTAAGCTATATATTCAACATACTGCATATCAGAATATTTTCTTGGACATGGAAGCAAAAAAGGGGTGCAGGATAGACTAAATAGTGCTTCTTTCTTCAGCAGGTAAAAGCACTAGAATACGCAATACAAGAAAAGGCTTGCCAGCTGAAATAATGTTAATCAATATGAAATGACTAATATGTAATTCAATAGAGGTTCATACTCCTGCCAGCGCTCTGGTGCCCAGTGAGATGTGTACAACCTTAAGTTGTTGCTATCAATTCTGAAAAAAAGCATAGACTAGTTAACAGTTCATCAAAGGGGAAGGTGTATAAATTGCAATCGCTCTAGAAATACACTTCTCCCCAAAAAGGTGAAGGACAAACAAAAACTAGGGCTCCAATTTGAGCTAAGCCTGCACAGAAACCTACATGATCATGATAGTAGTTGTCTAGTGGGCAGGGAATACTTGTAGAGTGCAGCAGCTCGTTGGTGGTTGTTACTTGTTACAATATATTCAGCTAGATGGCAGGGCTTCCAAAAAATTTACCTTCCTATAATTTGATAGAGCTTAAATTGTCCCATGGGCTTGCTAGAAGCAAATAAGTAGAACCTATTCCCTGCACTTCTCTGCACCTATCAAAAATCATACTAAACACGACAAGCACAAACTGCATTTGAATTCAACACGTTCAGGAATTCAGGATTCAAAATCTCTAAACACAAGAGCCCACCCTGTATATAGCCCAACTAGATCTATTGCAATCAACATACAGGTAAAAAATTGTTTAATTAGTAAAAGGAGATAGAAAGCAAACTCCCATCCATGAACCGGTTGAGCTGTTCCTGCAGGTCGCGGTCGGCCACGAGCTCGGCCTCGCCGAGGTACACGACCCGCGCGGCCCACGATCGCTGGTGAGATGGAACCAAGCGAGGCGGCATTGGACGGGCTCGACCGCTCTAGGGTTGAGGCGCGCTGCGGGGGAGAAGACGAGAGGAAATATGCGGCTCGCGGTCATCGGCGTCGCGGTCTTCACCTGTGAGGGAGTCGCGGCGACGGCGACGGCGGTCTGCGATGGTCACCGGCTCGCCGGTGAGGTGCTAGGCGAAGTGGCCGATGAGGAGCGGGCGAGCGGGACGGGAAATTGGGGGGCGGGCAAGCTTACGGGAGAAGACTGAAGAGGGGGCCAGACGATGGAGATGAAAAACGACGAGGGGTTTTCTGCAAAATCGCGTAAGTGGTGTAGTGGATCTCCCCCTTCCTGCATCTATACCACAGAAACGAGATCAGATGGCTGAAAATGTCTGTTTTCACCTGTGCACGGGGTTTCCATTTGCACTGAATATTTTGCCATATATATAATGAACATATTCTGTGCACTTAAGGCTACGGTGCAATCACCGTGCACCCAAACTAATAAAAGTCATAAAAAAAATTTGTGGATGTACTTTATTGTTTACTCCACCTATATATAAAATTTTATGATCAAATTCATTCTATGCTAGAAGTTACAAAAAATAGAAAGTTATGACAAATTTGAACTAGTCAAGTTTGTCAAAATTTTCTCTTTTTTTATTACTCTTAACATATAATGAATTTGATCTTGAAATTTTATACATAGATATGGCAAGTTCAAATGTACATCCACAAATTTTTTTTATGACTGTTGTTAGTTCGGATGCACGGTAGTCTTGATTGCACATGATATGTTCCCTATATTCATGTTTTACCATTTTGTTCTGGTCAAACATATCCTGCTTGCACAAGCAGATAATAGTATTCTGCTTGTAGTAATAGTTGTAAACTGAAGTTGTAAAGTGAAAAATATTGGATGTCATATTTGCACAATGAATCCTACATCCAATGTCTCTTTATGTTAGTATACATTGGATGGTAATTTACAGCATTGTTTATTACCATGCGCCAGCAATCTGCAATTAGTATTCTTTGAATAAATTCTAGGGTAAATTCTTTGAACATGTTATACATTTTTGTTTTAGACCATAAATGTGGCTGCATGATTTGTTTAGCATGGTGATGACAAAAAAATCAAATTAAAATCTTTAGCCATGGCTTGCTGTTTTGTAGATATATACAATCTGTAGCTTTTGAATGGTGGAGCTAAGTTCAACAAGGATCAGCCTTCTTACAAGTATCCAGACTTAGAAAATGATTCTTATGCCTTATGACCTGATTTGTCAGTTCAGAAACTGTATTTTTTTGGATGATCATACTGTACTTATGTTCATCTAAATACTATATATGTTTTTCTATTGAATTTCTCAGTTTTCATCCTCAATTTTGGCCTTGAGTGCATAATGTTAGCCTAGTGTCCTGAATGTTTAATTTTTGTAGTCTTAAGTGCTGAATGTTTAAGCTTTAGTATAGACATGAAGGCACAATATGATATGGTTTCAATTGGAAATTGGAAAGGGAAGCTTTCCAGATCTAGTTTAGTGTTTAAGATTTACCTTTCTAGTGTTTATGCTTCGATGTCTATAAGCTTTCAATTGGAAATTGGAAAAAGAAGCCTTCTAGATCTGATTTTTGGCATGAAAAATCGTTTCAAACTTTAAATTTCAAATAAGATTATTTTTTTAGGGGCTAACGAGAACGAGGGCTATACCCAAAACGACGCTATTAAATTTAGAACTCATGCAAACAACCAAACACATCTCTATTGCATTCCACCATCCTATTTATTCTCGTACAATTGACCAAACACCATTTCTTAGCCGTCTCGCTTAACTCCTACGAACAACTAAACACCATCCTTTGTATGCACTTAGCCTAGCGCCCACAGACTGGATAGCCTATACCAGGCTAGAGTGATCCAGCTGACCAAACAGGCCCTAGACTCTGCCAAGGTTCACATAATAGGTTCTGGGAAACCAGCCGGTAATCAGTAAAAATCAGTAAATTTTGTTTTCTAAATTTTGAATCCAAACTGAAAAGTAATGGTTTGTTGACAGATAATCTGTCTATATGACAGAAAATAAATCGGTTGGTTCACAGGCTGATATCGATGAAATTTGAATTTAAAAATTTTAAATTTACATTTGACCATTTCAAATTTGGCTTAGTTTCGAAAGGGCAAATCGTTGGTTGGTACGATCACACCCCGCCGATATCACCAATTTCCCCTGAAAATCGGCTGATTTTCTCCGATTTTGTGAACCCTAGCTCCACTGTCAAAAACCTCACAAAGAGCTGAGTGCTGGAAATAAATGTCTGTCTTGCCGCACTTTGGACAAAACAAAGTTGCGTCCAGATCCAATCCATTAATTAAGTTAAAACAATCGGGCACTTTACACTGTCCCCTATAGGAGGTGAGAAGAATCTGATAAAGGCCAGCAAAGTCAGGCTACACAAATATATAAAGCGATATGGAGAACAACATGAAAGAAAAGAAAACAACATCAACATCAAAGGTACTGCCCACAAACAGAGAGGCGAATCTGAGAACTAAAACTTTACATTGGTTGGGCACCGGATCTAGATTATTCTTCCTCTCTCAACTTATCTGAGTTGGGGCTTGAAGCTTAGAACAGAGCACATATGGACACAAGAGGCATCCTAAAGAATATAATTTGTATATGTACCGGCAACAAATGCTATGTATAGACTGCCCCAATTGTCTCCACCTCAAAGCGTTTGATCTCCTCTGCCAAACCCTTCATGTTACCATCATAGACGTACGGTATCCCCTCCAACATTACCTTACCGCCATTGGTGGGTTTTGACACAAATTTCCGGCAAGGCTCACCCATGACATTGATCGAGTTATGATAATGATAGTATCTGATCAAGCTCTCTGTCTTGTGGGTTGTCCTCCCGTAGACATTTTGTGACATGTGCACACCTGTGGAGTATGCGTTCCGTGCTTGGATTGCATATTTGCGATCTCGCCTTACTCCAGTGATTGAGTTACGGAAAACAAGTTTTTCAAATCCCCATTCTCTGAAGGCCAATGACAACAAATTCTGTTAGCATCAAACAGTAATGGAAAATATGTAAAGAAAAAGTCAACATGACAATGTATAATGCAGAGACGACCAGCTTGCCAGAAAAAAAAAAACAATTACACTGAAAGCAACATACTACAAAGGGAAATTTGCTCCATGCCACTGGTCAAACCCTTAATTCTAAAAATGCCACTCAAAATTCTCTAATTGTGAATATGCCACCACTTTATGAGTTTTAATTTGAAAATGCCACTTAAGTTAACCAAACGTTAGATTCTCATGTTACAACAACAAAAATGCTCTCACCCCCAACCTGCTACTCACTTATCCTCTCTCTCCAAGACTAACTGGTCGCTGCCTCTCCACGACTGGCTGCACCGAGTAGTGGCTGTAGTGCTTCTTCCACACTAAATGCAGCCTATCCACTTTGGTCGGTTATGGAGACCACCCACCAGCTATGCTCTTCTTCCTTCGTTGTTCCTCCCAAACTCTGGCGAGCTCGACCGCGCCCACCGGACCGAGCATAGCAGAGCACGGGCCAAACTGCTCGAGCTTGGGGAATCGTTGGCTGGGCGGGCGTGGGTGCGGAATCTTCTCCTAGATCACTACTATTGTTGCCGTCGCCCACCGCTTGATGTGCTAACATCCTCCTCTTTCATACGCTTCCTTTTCTTGGCATCCCAACGCAGACGATGGTGATGGTGATTCACTACTATTGTTGCTACCGCCACATAGGAATAAAATCAAGAACATGGATTAAATTAGGTGTTCAACAGGATCATGAGAAAGAAAAATTTGTGAGAAAGAGAATATTTCATTTTTAGATGGACACCGTAAGGCATTCTGTTGTGCCAGTGCCGATCTAACGGCGCTTCGAGAAGGGCTTTCGCGTGTTGGGTTTTATCCTGCGCTTTTTGTCTGATTGATTGTGCTGTTCTTCCTGGGCTATTTGGTTGGCTCAGCTTCTCATGGATTTTTTGCTCGCTTGCTTGTCGGAGATAGGGAGGAGAGATGGGGAAATAAGGAGGAAGGAACCAGAAGGGGTGAAGTGAGTAGCATGTTGGGGGGTGAGGGCATTTGTGTCATTCCAAAGAATGTAACATGAGAATCTAACGTTTTGTTAACTTGAGTGACATTTTCAAATTGAAACTCAGGAGGAGGTGGCATATTCACAACTAGAGAATTTTGAGTGGCATTTCTAGAATTAAGGGTTTGACCGGTGGCATGAAGCCAAATTTCCCTACAAAAAAAGTAAAAAACAAAGATAGAGAAAAACTGGAGTACTGAATTTATCTCAAATGCAAACCCCAGGTAGTATAGTATATTGTGTCAGGTAAAACTATATATAAAAAAACAGAGGCAGAAGTTCCTCATTTGTGTTCCATTCTCTTATACTATAATCTGAAACAATGAAATAAAAATGTAAAAATGAAGGGTAAATATTTACAATTTGACATTATCGGGACAGCTTATGATAGTTGATATTGTCTGGACTTTTGGAATGAACAAGAAGTACAGCTATTGCAGTATGGTCACGGAGAGAATGGTAAATGTATCACAAAAAAATATGATGTCCATTTGCTCAAAAAATAATGATGTCCCTGATTCACTTGTTCACGGCGACACTTTAACTGGATTGAGTGCTGTGAAAAATTCGAAGGTTGGCCCCCAATGGAGTTATTAAATTCTCAGATGTCCAAAAACCTATGACCTCAGTGACTGCCTACACAATGTGAGAATTGAAAGCCAACATTCTGTAATGATCAATCTCCTACACCCTTCCTAGCATTGCCTGTATCCTCCTTGATCAGACACTACAGGCCTTCTAGATAGATGATATTACAATCACATACCCTTTTTCAGGAAAAGTTTGTGTTTAATCAAAAACACAATAGAGTACTTTATTTCCATGTGGTCTTCATATAGCAATTCCCTCTCAAATGCTCGCATTTCTAATTGTTCTCCATAGAACCACTCTAACCTAAGAGCCATCTGTTATACTCCCTCCGTCTCAAAATATAAGGCGCGCACGTATTTCAAGATTCAAACTTCATTATCTTTGACCAACGATATGTCTAACAATATATACATTTTGTGATATAAAAATGGTATCGTTATTTTCGTATTTGAAAGTATTTTCCAATGATCATAATTTTATTTCTATGTACGATATACTATAAGAGAAATTAAACATCAAAATATAGTTTTGAAGACCGAGTCAAGTCAAACCACGCCTTATATTTTGGAACGGAGGGAGTATTTGCTGAAACAGGTAAACAAACACCTATTTAAAAGAACAAAGAAAGCACTATTTAAAAGGTATGCAGGCTCAATTGCCAGCATTATTGGCCATAAAAACACAACTTTCTCAGGAAATCTAACAAGCAATGAACAAAACTTCAATCTGGCAGGGAACTAGACTCTCACAATTCCCAATAAACCTAACACATAAACAATTAATAGTTGACTTATCTTACCAAGCTGCTTCAAACATGTATTTGATCAGTTACAAATTTACAATGACTGGAGATGTATTTCACTTTTTGAGGACACTCACTCGTCTTTCCAGGATTAATGGCAACTGAAGTATTGTATTGCACAAATCTAGGTCAGATTCCAACAGAAATAGCAATGGCATAAACAATTGCAGCAACAGTTCACATAAATAAAGGCCAAGAAGGCAACAAAAGCAAACCTTAAGTAGTCCATGGCTGGATCCTCCACACAGAGCTTGCTGGACATGGGATTCTGCTCAATGGTGAACTGTGTGTACTGCTCGAGCTGGCCAAGCACCTCCTTCAGCGTCCGGCCATCAGGGAGGTAGATGTACTCATCGACATCGAAGAAGAAGGTCCAATTGGCAGCGTGTCGATGCCGATGGAGGCAGTCGTTCACCACCAAGAACTGGTTGTAGTAGTACCCATCGTACTCGGCCTGTGCTCGGATGTCCTGGACGGTGACCCGGCCGGCCCTCACCCACGGATCCAGCACCGCCCTGACCTCCGGGCTAACGCCGCCGGCGTCGTGAAGCACGAAATGCGACCTGGGTCCAAAGAAGTGCGTGTGGTAGGCTAGCCACTCCCGCATTCGGGGGGCGCTGATGTTGCCGTAGAGCGAGGAGCCGCAGTAGAGGTACTCGTAGGGGAAGGGTGGCCGGAAGCGGGACTCGTCGTAGGACCCAGGCGCCTCCTCCAGGGCGACGAAGCGCTCGTAGCGGTGGGATGCGGTGGAGTAGTAGGCGTGCACGAGGAGCTTCCCGCCGCGGTTGCCGGCGTTGGGGTTGGAGGGAAAGGTGCAGTTGATGACGACGACAGTGTAGACGCGGCCGTAGCCCCAGTCGGGAAGCATCTTGTAGGCCTTGGTCCGGACCGGCCGCGGCCCGCCAGCGCCGGCGGCCGGGTCTGGGTTGGGCAGCCACTCGCACTTGAAGTAGGGGGTGCCGAAGACGTGCGCCGGCTTGGACGCCAGCCCAACGATGGCGAAGGTGCGGGGCCCGCCCCGGTATGCGCCCATCTGGACGAACAGCGCCGCCGCGCTGCCGTACGGCCGGAGCTCCCGCTTGTTGGGGTCTCGCGGCCGCGATGGTAAGGTCGTCGGCCTCGTCGCGCTCGCGGCGGTGGTCCGTGGCGCCGTGTCGGCGGTGGTGGAGCTGGAGGAGGGTAGTGCGGTGGCGGCTACGGTAGTGGAAAGGGAAGAATCGACAGTGGAGGTGGTAGATGAGTGTGGGAGAAGTGGGCATGAGGAGGAGCGGGAGGCGGCGAGGAGGGGCTGGTAGGGGTGGAGCTGCCAGAGCGCCATGATGAGGGTGAGCAGCGCGAGGGAGGCGACGAAGGCCTTGATGTCGAGGCAGGAGATGGCGAAGGCGCCGAATCCACCTCCACCGCCGCCGCCGTCGTCCTTCCTCACGGCGGGCTTCATGGACCAATCGGTTCTTGCGTCGGTGGCAGCTTTCGATCCGCACCGCTTCTTGGGCTGGTTAGTGGCGAGTGAGTGAGTGTGGGGAGTGGTTAGTGCTCAGTACAGCACTTCTTCCTCGTTTCATGGAAAGCAGCTAGCTTCTGTGGAGGGAATAGGGATGCAGCTACAAGGATCGATCAGCGGCGAGAGGTGGAAGGGGAGAGACGGGGAATGCCGAAGGAAATTGGAGGAAGAATTCGGGGAGAGAGAGAGAGAGAAAGGTGATGAGAGAGAGAGGGAGGGGCTGTCGTCCCCCTTTGGGGTGGGCGCTGGTTCAGCAGAGCATCAGCGGGGGAAATTGATATTACGGGTTTGGTTCGTTCGTGATTAAGAAAGCCACGCCTAATGTTAGCAGCGTGCCACACATATAGCACGGCTAATTTGGCCAATCTTAGCTGGTGTTTGGTTTGCAGGCACAACTAGGGTTAGGTTAAACAAAAATTGATGGCCAGTGTTTGGTTCGTAGCCACAACTAATTGCCTAACTTTACTGTCAATTCGTCGATCAATCAACAAATCACACCATCATTCACCGATTAATCAACTTTTTTTAAAAAAATTTCAACCGTAAACGAGCTACAAAAAAGAGAATAGGAGAGGAAAAAAGAAAGCCTTTTTTAAAGTTGAGAATTTTTAAAATTTTAAAAAAAATTTAAAAACATCCAAACTTTTTACGGACCTTCCTCATGCAGCCATGGTTCCATTTTTCCAAGTTTTCTATTTTTTAAATGGCCTAGAAAAAAGAAATAAGAAAAAGAGAAAAAAAAAAAGCAAGACTGCGTTGGTCGAGATTGAACCCAGACCTCATGATCAAGATCTGCGTTGGTCGGGATTGAACCCAGACCTCAAGACTGAAATCTTAGTGTCCTAACAAAGAAAGCCAAACCGCCACGATGTTAAAGGTTTTGTACTAAACCATTTTTATACTTTTGTCGCCTCATGCATTTCACTTGATCATGCGGCAAGGTCGCCACGAGAAGTGTGGCCGGCAAATCGGCCGCCACACTATGCAGCGAAGTTTTGTGCGGGCACAAATTCCAAAGTTGCCTAACATGTGTGGCACGCCCCATGCTTAGTATATGAACCAAACGCATGCCTAAAACACCGTGGCGCGCCTAAACTTAGGCTAGGCAAAGTTAGTCACAAACAAAACAGCCTCTACGTCACTTGAAAGAGAGAAAATTGCTTCCTTGCCACTTCGTAGAGGTGGCCTCACCAAATTGCCACTCTCCACATTGCCACCTCTAAAATGCCAGTACTAACACAAGCACATCTCCACGAAGCCATTTTAACCCAAACAAAGCATTTTAATCCAGTTTTGTTGATCTAGCTCACCTGAACTGACCCTTTTGCCCCTGGCCTCATCGTATAGAACTTGTTGTTGGGTGGACCAGCAAAGCCAGAGCAGGACATAGCTCCGTCCAGCTCCTCTCCAGGAGCCTCGGCGACGAGTGACGACGGCGACGCCAACGGCGACGGGTGACGACGGCGACGCCGACGGCGGGCACATCTGCTGTCGCCCGCTCCACACGACCGAGCCTCCGTGACCATCCAGCCAGGCCGTCCCTTCTCCTTGAGTTGGCTCCCTCTGCGATGGGCGACGGCGGCATCGAGCTCCACCGAGGACGGCCCTGCTACAACCTTGGCAAAGGTAAGAATTCTCGCCTCCGTGAGGTAAAAAATCACCCCCACATGACATTGATTTGTTTTTCCCCGATTTCTTTGGTGTTTGGAACCCTAGATCAGTCATTCTCGTGCTCACGGCGTCCTCAGCGAAGCTCAAGCGACCTCGCCCCGAGTCAGAGAACTCCACCATGCCTCCACAAGAACTGGAGTATCAGTCCTGATTTGTTTTGCATCTCCTCTATATTTCACATTTTTTGTCCCGTAAGAAATGAAGAGCATCTGCTTGTAACTTCTGTATGGAGGCACAGCTAGCATTGGCATGGTTAAACTTTGCAATTTCTCAAATAGATTATAGCATGATGTGCTTCATCAGTGATGCGTAATTGCTAATTGTGCTATATGGTGTGCTAATTGTGCTATGGCGTGGCCTTAACTGCTGACTGCTAATCAGTGGAAATAGTCCTATGTGGCTTAGCTTCTTGGTTCAAGAATGAAGCTACTAAATGGTGTGTTGATCTAGCAACTGTTTCTCCCCTCGAATCCATTACACAGTACTGCAGGTTCATTTTTAACATTCCCAGAACTCTATAACTATAGCATGCATGGAGGGATATAACTTGGCATAATTTTTATTCAGATTTCTCTAAAGCTTCAGTGAGCCAGAGAAGAGTGCTTCTACTATCAAGAATTGAAAGTATGCTGAAGAGTGCTTCTACTTGGAGGCTTAGCTTCTTTGTATGCTGAAGAGTGTTTGTACTGTCCAGAATTAAAAGTGATTATATATGTGCACCACCTGATGTTGTCAAGTGTGTTGAAGAGGCCTTGTAAAGCCTAGCGAGTGCACCACATGATGTTGTGATATGTGCTGAAGAGGCCTTGTAATGTCTAGAATTGAAAGTGATTGTATAAGTTAATTTTTTTGTATTTCAACTATGTTTATAGCTGAAATGAGCAAAATATCTTTGTAATATACATTTCTATGTCCAGAATTGAAAGTGATTGTATGAGTTACTGGTGATTTATATGAATAAATGCCTACCATTATTTTCTTCACATAATGGTACATGAGGTGCTGAAAATCCTTGTAATGTGGATGAATGGTTGGGCTTCAAAATTAGTGACTGAACTGCATTGAGTTGAATAATACATATACAGGAAGTGACTGAACTGTATTGAAGTGACTGAACTGCATTGAGTTGAATAATCTCTACTCCTAAAAAGACTGTTGTGGTGATGAGTGATGGCTCATTAAAACAATCTGAACCATTCAATTTAATCTAACGGCTGTCCACACCCCGATCCAAGTCCTCTTCTCCACCAAACCACACACGAGCGCATCGACCCGCCTGTCTGTGTCCCACCGATCCATGTTTCCTCCTTCTCCACCAATCCACGAGCAAAGCACGGGCCCTCAACTAGTACATATAAGAAACACAAGAACAAGTTCACTGTTTGACTGGAGTGATTTTAATCAACATATGCACCAGTACAAGCTCACTGCTTGACTGGACTGAACATCCATGCATCAATTCAACCAGACCATTACATACAAAGTGCAAAAGAGTAATATTTCACTGCTTTACTGGACTGAACATCAATGCATCAATTCAACCAGGCCATTACATACAAAGTGCAAAAGAGTAATGTTTGAGGTCATTACATACAAACTACAAAAGATGAGTTTTAGGCCATTACTTACAAATTGCAAAAGAGTAATGTTTGAGGTCATTATTTACAAACTACAAAAGCTTTGAGTTTCAGGCCATTACTTACAAACTACAAAAGCTTTGAGTTTCAGGCCATTACTTACAAACTGCAAAAGACTAAAGGGATCCTTAGGTATTCCTTTTTCTGGGTGTCAGCTTCTTTTTAGTTGAAACTGTCTTCCTAGTAGTTGAAGTTGTCTTTGTAGGAGTTGAAGTTGTCTTCTTAGGAGTTGTTGATGTTTTCTTAGAAGTTGATGATGTCTTAGTAGGAGTTGAGAGTGTAGCCCCTTGAGCAACATGTGGCTGTGAAGAAGACTTTGCTTGGGAGTTTGTTTCTCTGAGAAGCATGCTTATGCGGCTGCACAGATGAATTATATAAGTTGCAACGTAATCAGAAAGAAACAAAAGGTGTTTGATGACAAGTATACCTTCTTGTCATCACTCAGCTGTCTGTCTCTCTGAAGTTCTTGCTTCCTTATTGTTGCAACCTGCAAACCTTTTTCTAGGCTTTCTCTTCCTAAAACAAAAAGTGCATGTAAAATACATATAAGAAACACAAGAACATAAAGACAAATGAAATAAAATGCAGAAAAAATAGACATGCCTTTTCTTGGTTCCATTATATGGACACTTGTAGCTGGCTTGCCTATGACCGAGTTCACCACATCTTTTACACTTGATAGGTCCTCTAATCATTACTTTCATCTTTTCGTCTTCCTTTGTTGATGGCTTGCTACCACCTTCAAGGAACCCTTTCATTCTCAACTTCCTCTGTCTGCCCTTAGATCTGGATCCTAATGGTGCTCCAACTTGAAAAGGCATGTCAACTCTAGGCCATTGAGTCTTGTCAGGCATTGGTTCAATACAACCTGCATAAGCATAATTATACCTGTGCACTGAATAGTACTCATGGACATAATCCTCCATTTTGAAATCCCTATGACTAGTGATGTATGCAAGAGCATGGTCACAAGGCTTCCCTGTGTGTTGCCATTCCATACATGTACATTCCATGGATGCCTCTTTCACCACATGCCTACAATTCAAGCTATTGTCCCACACCTCCGCTGCAACTCTGTCAGCCTTCACAACTCTAATGTGACCCAAGCCTCTAGTTCTTGCTCTCAATTGCACCAAGACAGCAGGGAGTATGTTTCCACTCAGGGTCTCTCCAATTCTTTTCCTCTTCTCCCATAGTACCATTACCATTTCTCTGATCTTGTCTGCCATATCAACTACAGGGAGATCCTTGATGTCCCTGATCCAGTTATTGAAGCATTCAGCTAGATTATTGTTGATGTAGTCACATTTCACCTTAGTGTTGAATTCAGACCTCATCCATTTTAGTGGGTGATACTTATTTAAGTAATTTAGTACCTCAGGGCACTGATTAAGTATATTCTCCATGTGTTGCTCAAAGACCTCAGGTGTATAGGCCCTAGCTGCTAGATACATTTCTCCAAATTTTGTCCCATGAAACTTCTTCATGAAATTCTGCATGAGGTGTCTAAAGCACTCCCTCTTTTCTGCATCAGGGAACACCTTTTGTACAACATTTTCTAGGCCTTTACAGGCATCTATGCAAATTGCAAGCAAAGGGAGATCTCCTAATGCCTTGTTCAATTGTTCCATGAACCATACCCAGTTATTTTCTATTTCTACATCTATGAAGCCAAAAGCCACTGGATACATCCAGTTGTTTCCATCCAGGGCTGTGGCAGTAGCTAAGTGGCCATTCCATCGGCCATTGAGTGCAGTGCTGTCTACACTGAGATATGGCCTACATCCAGCTATAAAACCCTTAGTGCAGGGCCTAAAGGCATAGAAAAACCTTAAAAAGTAAACTCTACCATCTACAATAGTTGTGTCTATTTCTACCACACTCCCTGGTGACCTCCTAAGGACCTCAGCCTTCCACCTATAAAGCATCTGGAAGCTGTCTTCCCAACTACCATACAACTCAATCAGGGCCTTTTGCTGACCCTTCCATGCTGTGTCATAGGGAATTTCTACCTTGTGATCATGTTGAAGCTTTTTCTACAACTCTGTAGCACCCATTGTGGGGTTCATCCTCGAAGCAGTGCTGACCTTGTCAAGAACCAGGGCCTTAGTGACTGTGGTGCCCTTGATTCTGCTGGTAGATGTGCATGTGTGCTCTCCTTGCAAAACTGTCACCTGAAAAATAACAAGGAAACATAAGGCATTAGCTAAAGAAGCAATGCAATACACCTTTAAACAATCAATTCAGCTAAATAGAAAGTTAATAAACAGTTAGTACCATTATAATTTGGGAGTCACTCCTCTTGCACCCAACAATCCTCCATGGGCAACCTTTACCTTTGCAATACCCCTAAATCTAATTTTATCAGACTTCTCAATACCCAAATCAAACTCCTCATTTATTGCAAATTGTCTGACAGCAAGCCTAAAGTCCTTCATATTTGGGTACATGGTCCCTATATCCATCACAGGGTGGTCCTTGTCATACACAATATGAACTTCTTCAGGTATATCATCAGCAACATGAATCTCTGGATCTACAAAGTCATCCCTAGTAGTGGTCCTTGTACTACTCCTTTCCTCTTTCCTCGACATTTCCTCCTCATCCCTAGTAGTGGTCCCAACATTGGCCCTTTCGTCATTCCTGGCCATTTCCTCCTCATCCCTTAAGCCCAATAATACATATAGCTGATCTTGGTTCATAGTATCAATCCTCTCTTCCTCATCTTGTGCTTCTTCAATCCTTATATTATCCCAGTCAATAGTCCTGTGAACTGTCCTCTCAATTGTTGGAGCCCCACTGCCCAAAGCTACACCACTTCCTCCCACAACATCAATCCCCATGGCAACTGGATCATTGTCGGCTGGTTCAACGACAATTGGCTCAATGGCAATTGGATCACTGTCAGCTAGTTCAACGGCAATTGGCTCAATGGCAATTGGATCACAAATAGCTGGTTCACTGTCAATTGGATTAGTATTCATTACATCATTGTGCACTGTATCAGATTGCCCTTCAGCCCATGAAATAGACCAATCTACAATATTATCTGTCCATTCATCGACTTCATGCACTCTATAATTTTGGAAAATTGGAAAACAAAGCATACATTCAGGGATCATCTAACATCAATAATAAAAATCAAACATTAGACAATAAAAATACCCCGAGATGTCCATTGCCTTGTGGTTCATCCAAGAGACCACAATGTATGCTCAAAGCTTCCTCTCTCCACGAGGATGACTGATCTAGGGTTCCAAACACCAAAGAAATCGGGGAAAAACAAATCAATGTCATGTGGGGGTGATTTTTTACCTCACGGAGGCGAGGATTCTTACCTTTGCCAAGGTTGTAGCAGGGCCGTCCTCGGTGGAGCTCGATGACACCGTCGCCCGTCGCAGAGGAAGCCAACTCGAGGAGAAGGGACGGCCTGGCTGGATAGTCACGGAGGCTCGGTCATGTGGAGCGGGCGACAGCAGATGTGCCCGCCGTCGGCGTCGCCATCATCACCTGTCGCCGAGGCTCCTGGAGTGGAGCTGGACAGAGCTATGTCCTGCTCTGGCTTTGTTGGTCCACCCAACAACAAGTTCTATACGATGAGGCCAGGGGCAAAAGGGTCAGTTCAGGTGAGCTAGATCAACAAAACTGGATTAAAATGCTTTGTTTGGGTTAAAATGGCTTTGTGGAGATGTGCTTGTGTTAGTACTGGCATTTTAGAGATGACAATGTGGACAGTGGCAATTTGGTGAGGCCACCTCTACGAAGTGGCAAGGAAGCAATTTTCTCCTTGAAAGACGGATTTATCCATTTGCTACTCCGAAGATGGCACACTCGGATTGTTTAACTGGAAAGAGTTGATGCTGAATGGATGAAATATTTTATAGTGTACTGTAAAGTGTAAAGGAATTTTAGAGAGATGGATAAAGTACGTATGACACATTCAGATTGTTTATCTAGAAAGAGTTGATGCTGGATGGAAGGAATTTTTTAGAGTGTAGCGTAAAGTGTAAAGGAATTTTAGAGGGATAGATAAAGTGCGTAGGGAATAGTGTTATAGAGTAGAAATTTGAAATAACTGATGTGGATGCCCCACTATCGTCAACATTGCCACTTTGATATTTTGCTGGTTCCACTTGGGAGCTCTTGTGCTGGCGGTCCAGACTCTAGAACTTGGACTGTTGGTCAACGGGCCGGTCCGATTTAGTGTACCATACAAATCCTACCAAACGGGCTAGCAGGGTGGGGTCTCACCCTAATCATGGTTCGCAGAACAAGCGGGTCGAACTGACTAGCTTGGTTGGTAATGGGCCTAACTTATTTGAGGGTAAATGGTGGTTTCAAAAATAATAAAAGTAAATAAAATTCACATATATATATTACAAAATAGAGAAATAAATGATATTTCATATGAAAAAGACATATATTTCATATATTTGCATAATAGAGGTGCTATTAGCCGAGCCAAGCCTACTAGACTAGAGATTAATGGGATTAATCGAACTAGGCAATGGATACTAATAGACGAAATTGAATAGTATACTTGCACCTTATTAATGCACATGTCATCGGGTATGTTTGGTTCACAGGCAAAATTACCCTATCTAGCCTTACTAATATTTAGCATGATCATTGAAAGGTTAGCTTTTTCTAAACTTTGTATTGGCCAAGTTTGCCATCGTCTTCCTCCACCAGATTGTAAATTTCGTGCGGTAAGATCTCAGATTAGCCCTCCCTACAGCTTCCCCTTCATCCCTCTTGCTTCTCCGAGTTCTTCCCGAGCCACCCCTTTCCCGGAGCAGTCGCCGTGCTCGTCTTCTTGTTCTGTTTCCAGAGGAACCCGTGCCTGGTTCTATTTCTCTTACTGCTGTCTTCGTCCAAGCCACTGCTCCATGGGCCCTAGTGGTCAGCCACGGCAACCTAACTAGCAGTATTTTTTAGGGAACCTAAAGGTATCTCTAGCGGTCTGTTCTATTTTTCTTTTGTCTCATCACTATTCACGCGCCACCTTATTCCTTTCCAACAACAGCTCCATCACTATTTTTACTCTCTAATTTTCTTACTTTTTGCCCTATCACTATTTACCACAGTGATAGGACACTCTATTTAGGACTTCTTGCCAAAGATGCTCTAACTAGCAGTTGGTCGGTAACAATTTGTACAGTTCCATGCAATTTTCCAAAGGCACTAAAAATTCATCCGGTATTCAAATCACTTCAAACAAATTTCTGTAGTCTTTTGATATCCAAATCTTCCTCTCCATAAATTTTGTATTTTTCTAAATTTATGTTATTCTCACTTATTTTTGTGCAATAGTAAATACTGTTAATTTCGTATTTCTTCTTATAAAAGTCTGTATTGAATGAACAAGTTTCTATAAATTTGTAGATTCAATATCTCCTTGTATATTTAGTTTGGTATTTTTTTCTGAGTTTGTTCTATTTCTCACTATTTATTATTGCTCTATTTTCCGTGCAATAGAAACAGGAGTTACCGGGAGAATAAGAATATCCATAAGATCAGCAGAAACAAGACTTGGATCACGGCAAGTCTTTTTGATGCATTTTGCTCCTAGATTTTATTTTTACTTTTATAGATATTCAAATAACATCTTCATGCTAATTCCTCTTAAAATAAAAATAAAAATAGTTTAGTAGATTAGATAAAATCCTAAATAAGTAATTGTTAATATAACATGTCTTGCATGCCCTAGATTTATTATTTATCCATGCTTTATGTAGGAAATTGTTGCTTAGACTATTGTCTATATATTTTTGTTCCATTAAACTCTATTCATGATTACGCCATGTTTGTAAAAGGGGTAAAATGTGAAGTTTTGGGGGAAAATGATAAGGATATTAGGGAGATACCCCGCGAGTTTTTTTGACTTCCAAGGAGGAACTGTTTGTGTAGCCATGAAAGGTTGGAGCATTACAAGATTGGTGGGTTATTGGGTTTGTGGTTGCAGCAGAGACGGTGTAAAATGCTCTAAACTAAGGACCACATTCCTTGTGCAACCAAACAATGTTATACAATACAACCTGATGATGTTGAAATGGGTAGTCCTTGACCACAATATCATACAGTATAGCCTCGTGATGCTGGAATGGGTAGGCCTTGGCTAAGTAGTTAGATCTTTGCTAGCTCGAAATCCTGCCATCCAGTGGAACATGGGGCTTACCCCGAGGGGTAGTGCTATGCTTCTAATTCGGTCCATGAGGCCTTCGGCGGTGAAACATTAACGGGCATGAATCTTGCTAGCCTAGACTAACCAAATGGCCATGTGGTATTCATTGCTAGTTGCATACTAAGAAAGTGTGCCGACGCAAAGGATGAAGGTCGCTTGAGGTGAACGTGTACCAACTATGTAGAGTCAAAACTATTCGAATTGTTGTGTCCACAGTTAAGGGTGAGCAAAAGGTGCTTGCACACTGTAGTCTCCAACATATGGTTATAAAATGGTTTGGCCAAATAAAATATTTTGGCAAGGGGATTGCCGAGATTTAGATAACTTGGCAGGGGATGCCAAGGCAGGTAAATGAATTTGGTCAGGGAGACCAGGTTTTGAGAAAAGTGTTATAAATAATTCTCAATGATTTCTCTTAAAAAACTGCTCTCGAGACAAAATAGGATAAAATTGGCTTTATGCAAATCGACCCTTCCCTTCTTTTAGATTTGCCTCGTACTGTATTCACTCCCGGACTTGCCGAGTTTTGTATACTCATTCTCGCACGCTTGTGCAGGCTGCTCATTCCATGAGCAGGGATCTACGAAGATGCCAAAGAACCACTAGAAGAGGAGGCAGGATTCGTAGATGTTTACCCGGACATATAGGATGCGATATTCTAGTCTTTGCCTGTGGATTTTATTTTTGGAGTTTATTTGTTATTTCCACTTTATCTTCGCTGCTATAATAAGTCCTAAATGCTGCACTCAGTATTTTGGTCTTCTGGCCAACATTTGAGATGCAACTGATTTATCATGTCGACAATGATTCGTCATGTAAAACGCGAGTACCAACATACTGATCTAGGAATTGGTACGGATAACACGGGAGGCCCAGATGACCTAGATTAGGGCCTCATGTGAGGTAGCCATCCTCTCTATATCGCTATGGCTGAATCTAGTCGCCGTCTTCTTCTAAGCGCACTGCAGCTGCCAAAGCCGCCACGCAACCACCACCATCATGCCCTCTGCAAGCGTCCCACCTCCACCATCGCTTTTGTACTCGCTCCACCGTCCACCGTTGCCGCCCCTCGTCTCTCTCTCTCTCTCTCTCTCCCCCCTCTCTCTCTCTCTCTCCCCCCCCCCCTCTCTTTCTTTCTTCTCTATGGGCAATACAAGCCTAAGCCAGCCCTTAAGCAGATCTCACAAGAATAGTACTCCCCCGTCTATTTTCATAGGGCATATTTTGATTTGAGAAAGTATTTAAAAGGTAGACTTTGACCATTAAATTTATCTACTGTATATTATCAATTGTCACAAAATAACATTGTATCAAAAGCAATTTGAAAATATGAACATATTGATACAGCTTTTGTACACTAATGATTCATATAATTTGACTAATTATTGGTCAAAGCTTACAAAGTTTAACTTTCTAAAATCAAAATACGTGTTATAAAAGTGGACGGAGGGAGTGTTGTTTATCATTTTTTTTGATGAAAAGTAACCCTTCTTATTTTTGTATCTCGAGATCTATTGCTTCAAATCCCTCCTAACAAATTCCTAAATTCTTATTTTAATCTAATATATTTACTGTATTTTTCTGAGATTTTATTGATATACTGGATTTTTGTTTATTTATTACATCTTAAGTTACATGCAAACATTGCCACCGATGACACCGGAGCTAAGATCCCAATTTTCTTAAAATTTTCCTATATTTTAAACTTTCGTTGCTATTTGATATTCATAGTTTACATGTTTTACTCAATAGTTATTGTCTGTATCATGTTATTAATTTATTAAGATGGTTACCAATCTTTTGCTGCCTAGTATGATTTAATTCTGTTATAGTCAATCCATGTGTTTAATTACAGTCATAGATGCTTAGCCTTGCCACGTTGGATATTGGTACATTGATATTTATGATGAGAATTCATTCAAAATTTGGTAAAGGGAATCTACTTCTACCCTCTGTTTTGGTAAATTTATTAACTTAAAATCAACATGGTGTGAGTAGACACGAGGTGACTGTAGTGTGGTTGTATGGCTCAACAGCAGCACCCTTGGCCAATATAAGGACCAAACATGGTGGATAATCTAGTGAAGCACAGCCGTATAGTCAAGGAAGCTAATAATGACAAAACCTTAGTTTGAGTTTGTCATTGGTGTTGTGGCTATGGCTAGCTTGCACCGGAGGCTCATCTGACACATAGAGAAACCTCTGGCATAGTAGAAAGCTACGGGGGTCAAACCTTAGTGAGGAATTTTCAAGTCTCGATGTACCTGGGTAGCTTTAGTAGGGCACATCTAGGCCCCAACAAGGCCCAAGAATGATTCGATCCACCGTACCTTGTTGGCTCAACATGACGTGCAATACTAGTGTGACATCCTAAAAATTCAAATCAAGCAAATTAATCTCATTCAAAAATTTTGGAGTTAATTCCTATTTTCTCCACTAGAGTTTTTCCAACTCATTTCCTTCTCCCCGTTTTGTGTCTTCCTAACCAAACCATGCCCCTAACCATAGCCACCCCTAACACAAGTCGGCAACTCCTCTATTCCCATCCTTTCCCCAATCCAACTCAATCTCCAACAAACCTCATAGTTATTTAACCTGCAATTCCTAAACTTATCCCAAAACCATCACAATCCCAATCATCTCTAAACACCTCAAACCCTAGAACCGATCTATTAGCAACGCTGGACCACTGCCATCGTCAGTGGAGCGCAGGAACCTAGGGCCGCAGGTGTCATCACAGAGGGCATCAATCAACGGGATGTTGCCATCAGCATTTGGAATTCTCCCTTAGTTGTCGCCGAGCCATGGACATCGTCATCGCCGTGCTGTCGAGGTAGCCGCTTGTTCGTCAGAACCCTAGGCCGGACCATGCCCCGCAACCTGTCTGATCCAACTTAGCCGCCTGGGTTGTTGCGCTGTCCGCCGTATCGCTGGCCCAGCCTAGGCCCAGGCCAAGTCGCCGCTGACGCCAGCGCACCGTCGCCCTCTCCCTCCACCCGCATTGCCACCCTTTCTCAGAACCGCGCCACCGCGTCACAGTGTAGCCACGAACTGACACCACCACGCTGCCCTTGTCGCGTCACCGCCTCCTCCTCCTCCCTCTTTATAATAGCCCATCCTTGGGTCCTTTTAAATTGTTTTGCATAAACTCAAAATCTTAATTGTATTTGATATATTTGCTTTTTCCAATTTAAAATCATCCAAATCTTAAAGTCAAAACTTCAATAGGAAAAGTAAATCCCATATTAAAATCCAAATTGCACCTTTTAAAAATAAAAAGGTTTTTAGATAAATCAAAATCGGATCTTGATTTATTAATTAAGAGCTTAAATTAATTTAGAAACTTTCTAAAACCTTAATTCCAAAATTTCCATTTTGAGAAGCTATTTGGGAATTGCAATTTCTTATTACAGATTATTAAAATTTCAAACTCAACTTTAACTTAATAAAATTTGAAAATTTATACTTTCAATTTAATTTTTCCAAAATTCAATTAAATCAAGTTTAAAAGAATTGTCCAAAATATCCCCCTTTTAATCCTTATTTACTCAAAAAATTCAAATTTTCATTTTAAAAAATTTCAGAATCTATTCCGAAGGCTTTCCTAGGCTTTTCAAGCCCAACCCAATTGGACCCAAGCTCGGCCCTACCCGAGCTCGCACTCTCTCCCTTCCCTCTCTTCCTCCCTCCTCCCTGTAACATCTCAAAATATATCATGTTGTTTGATATATTGATGGCTACCAATGTATACAATCATTAAGAGTTGGATTCTAATGAAAAATTTTAAAGTATTGGCATCTCGAAGGTTATTGTGCGTTTCTTGGATACTACGTCGTTGATCCATCTAAAGTGTTTAGGGCTTTAGAGAAATGAATCTTAGAGATGGTCCATTTTCTCAACTTTTGAACAAAGATATAACACCAAGAAGGAAGCAATATACAAGAATACCAGTGAAGGACGAACAAAGATTTCTCCCTACTCTTTATTCTTCTCTCTCTACTCTATCCTACCTCTGTTCTATTGCTATTCCCTCTCATCTACTCTTGACGAAATTCCAGACCAAGTAGTTCTTTGAAGAAGACAAATAAAAGGACGCCAATTGCAACAAAAAATAAGACTCTCCAACAATCAACTATTGACCAAGACGAGCAAGCTTTACCAACCAAGACGCAGGGTGTCATCAAGATGTCAATAAGTAAATGAAGTAACTCCAAGAGTATCTCCAAACTCAATCTCTTTATCCTTCTCCTAGTCCTTCGAATCTCGGGGACGAGATTCCTATTAGGGGGTAGTTCTGTAACATCCCAAAATTTAGAATTTCAAAAACTTTTTGTAAAAATAGCTCCTTGAAAATTTTTCCATAAATTATTTTAAATTTCAATTTCTAATAAAAGATTTGGTATGATTTTCTAAAGCTTGATTCCCATTTTTGTGGAAGTCAAGGTCTCTAACTAATAAAAAATATTTTTGTAAGAGTTATTTGAACCTTAAGGGTTTTATTCATATTTTCAATAATTTTCTTAAAGCTATTTCCTATTAGTGGATTTATTTGAATTTTTTCAAATAAATCATATGAGTAAACCCAGCCAGTAGGAGTTTTAGCGCTAGAGGAAGGCAATGAGTCAGGAAGATAACTATTCTTACTAAGATGCATGCATTGAAACTGTCTACGTTCAGATAATCAGAACTTCGAGTGACTGTGACTACTCTTACTGTCCGTAACTCACAAAAGAGGCGGGAAGACTAAGGAAAACAAATGATAGCCTTCCGAGCCATTCTCATTTCAAAAGCAAAAGTCAGAAATGTTTGACCCTGATCCTTTTTTCATCTTCATATAGAAATAAAATCGGCCTTCCTCATACTCCCCCCTTCATTCATGGAGTTGGAGGAATCCACAAAACCATGAAGATTTTCAAGATTATTTATCTTGTGTTTATATCATTATAAAATATTTTCTAGAGTTTTCTAGTAATTTCTAAAATCAATTTGTTTGTTGCTTTTGTCCATTGGAGCTTTCAAATCATTTTATGTAATCAAAATAAATATGAAAATAAGCCAAAACTATTTTTCTTGTGTTCTCTATGTTCCAAAGTATTTTCTGAAACTTGTGGATTTTTAGGGATTCATTTGCTATTTAAACTAAACTATTTTGCTCTTTAGTATTTTCTAAAAATACTAAATTAAATTAATTCCGAAAATCTTTTGGGCCTTATCTCCCTGGCCGGCCCACTCCGCCTTTCCTTATGTCCAAACCAGACCAGGCAGTCCACTCTCCTTTCTCTTCTCCTAGCCCAGCTGAGCCATCTCCCTCTAGTGTGTTTCCTAATCATACAGATGGATCCTAACAGATCAATCCTATCTATATAACCCTAGCCGGCTACCCTCGCGTTCCTCACAGACCGTGACCATGTGGAACTCTCATACCCTATAAAAAGGATTCCTCACGACCTCCTCTCACAACCCTAGCCGCCTTCCTACCCGAGAGCCGCCGTCGCCGCCCCTGTTCGTGCCCAAACCCACCACCGACGCCGCTGTACGTATCTAGAACGTGGCCACCACTTCGCCATGCGTTCCTCGCTTCTCTGGAGATCCAATGCAAAATCCGTTCACGTCACTTTGATCTACTCATCATCATCTAGTTTTTCACCAAAGTGTTCTGTTGCGTGATCAACAAAAGGTGAGAACCATCTCTCTCAAATTTGCATCTTCCATGGTAGATCGTTTCTTCTCCGGGTATGATTTGTCCATGAAACGTTCGAAAACGGATTTGTATGATCTTGCTCTACACCGTGCTCACCATGTTTCTTATCCAGGTCAGTCAGAAAGTTGATGTCCTTGCACCCATGCCATGTCCCCAGATTGGCGTCGCGTTCCTCCCTGATATGTGAGATTTTGGAAATTCTATTCATGTCACTTTGTGCTTTGCATGTTCAACTATCAATATGCCAAATTTCATAATTTTACATTGGCCGATCTAGCAGATACTGCTCATGTAAGATCACTTCTCTAGAAGCTTCCGTGGCTGTTTACATAACCTTCTATTCATATATTGCACCAAACCTAAATTTTCTAGAGATGTACTCATCATGTTCTATCTCCTAGACGTGGTGTTTATGGTGTTCTATGGCTTCGTGTTGTGACCTAATATTTAAACCATGCCCTCTAAGCCCCTGCTGTGCCACCGACCACTGTGGGTCTTTTCTAAGAAATCTAACTGCGTCATTGTGTTCATATGGTCGTTTTCATTTCTTTTGATACTTTGCAAGCCTTGCCACCCTCGTGTGCATCCCAACTATCCTTAGTTGTTTTACTTCCAATGGTACTATGTAGATCCTGTTCAACCTACTACTTAGTGTTGATCCCATTGCTACTATTTGTTTCTCCATTATGTCATTGTTCATTCAACCATACCGATGTTACATGGTTATTAATCACATTTGTTTTGATAGTTCTTTATAACATTGACAGTTGCATCATTATGTCATTTCGATAATCCTAGTGTCCTTAATTCCAAACTGTCGTAGATTTATAATATAGGTTATTCCTTTATCATATAACCTATAACTTTGTCATGTTGTTAATCCTATTTAACAGGGTTAATCACTTCTTTGCTATTATTCGTCTATGCCATGAGACATAGAAATCCTAATCCAGTCTCCATTAGTGACTTTAATTTATTTACGTCCAGTTTATGACATAAGAGCTCGTGTGTCATGAACGTCATATTCCTTTATTTCAGATCATTGTCATTCTCTACTTAGTTTATTGAATAACCAAATATCGAGGAATATTCTCTTGTTTATTCGTCGTCCTGTTATTTTGCCTGATCTATCTTTTTCATCGGACTCCTTTTGACCATAGTTTTCTTATTTAGACTAATTCTATTCATCCCAATAAATTATTTTTCACTAAGTTTTATTTGACTTTACAGATTGTTTTGTTGTTGTTTGGATGTTATTTGGTTCTTCATCGTTTATTTACATAGTGGATTATCGTACTAAGTATCGTCGATGAAGAATATGTATCCTATAACAAGAATAAAGAATCAGATCAAGTGTATGGTATAACATTGAAAGGTAAGTCACCCAGCCCTTGATCATGTTGATCCTATTTGCAAATAAAATGAATTTGATTTAAAGTTGCATTGCTATATTTAATTTACTTTATTGCAAATTTAGGTCTTCCAATTTGAATTATATCCATCCTTTGAAATGTTGTATTACCAGTTATCCTTTGTAACTGATTGTGTCATCAATTTAGTTGGATAATGATGATATCATGTAGGATTGTAGTCGTTATAGTTTTGCTTAGTCATGCATGTTACCCGAGAGGTGATAATTAATATTGACTAAAGAGAGATATTGAATTGAGAGTAAGAGCATATATTGCTTTTACGTGAGGGGAACATGTGTTGCTGCATATGGGTTAAGCATATGTTGCTCTTATGTGATTGCTTGCATGTGTTGAAAATTGATAGGAACCTATGGGATTGTGAGATTGTTTTAACTGAGGCAAATGGTACTGTGTGTGTGTGAAAGCCTGTGTGGCTAGCATATGATGCAAATTTAGAAGGAAGTCTTGCTTTAGTTACCCTAAGGACTTAATCTTGTAAGAGCATACTAAGCAAAATACAGTACAAACCATGAACTTGACTTTGGTTGAGTTGAGCAGTTAAGTTACTAAGTGTGAGCTTGTAGTACCTCAAAGCAAGTTAGGCTGAATCATCTATGTGAGATTCTTGAATCATCTTTGTGAGATTCATGGGGAAGTTGTGTTGCTGTGTGGGCCATCTATCCATTCAATGTTGCTGTACTAACTGTGTGTAGTCTAGTGGTCCAGATGTTTGGCTCTGGGTGGTGCAGTAGTCATCGAGAGGGCCATTTAATTAAATTTAGTCTCGTGACTATTGCGTGACGAATGTCTCCTTCCTGCCAGAGGTTGAGATATGAGTATCTTATGGATTAAGATGTACAACCTCTGCAGAGTGTTAAAAACTATTCGAATAGCCATGTTCTCGGTCATGAACAAATGCTTGGTTGTATTGAGCAAGATATAGAGTTCTCAAATGCAATGGAGGTTTATCACTGTGGTTACTACTGGGTGCAGGTTATCGAGCTTTGTGCTATGATTAGGTTGTGTGCCATTACTTATAGATCAAATCTGTTTATCAAATGTTTACTTATTTTCTTTTGAATCTATTATTTTATTATGTCTTTGTTAAATGCTGTTTATACAAAATAACCCTATGGCCTATTCTTTGTACTAAGTTTGCATATAAATGATAGAATTGTATTACTCCACTCTATGGAATTTGTTGAGTATTCGTCTATACTCATACTTGCAAACTTTATTTGTGGTCCGCCTATTCCTCTCGGCAGTATCAAGACTTTGTAGAGAAAAGGACTAATATCGACGAGAAGTTTTACGATGAGGGCGAGTACTAGGTTACGCTACCCAAGTCAATTGCCAGTGGACATATGGATTGACTACACTGAAGATATTTCTTTTCCACTGCAATTTATTGAAGAGTTTAGTCTCCAAGACATTTAAATGTAAGCATTGATCGTAAGATCACTACTATGATATTTATTAATAATTATTTCTTTCATATTTTTTATGATATGGATTTGATATTCACTGATGAAGTCACTTGTGCTCACTAGAATTGATCCTGGACTAGTGATGCATAAGGGGCACCAGATCCTCATTTTGGGGCCTCGACACTCCCTCTCTGCCTGTTGGGCAAAGCTTACGCGGCCTGTCCTCTTCACGCCAGGCCTGCAGGCTTAGACAGCAGCACTGTGCGCCACTTAGCCTCACTGTGCTGCCGCAGCATGCGCCACGCCCGACATCATTGCTAGGCCGCACCCCCTACGCCACGCCACTCCACCGCAGCTCTCCCTTGAGCCCCACCCAGCGGGGATGATCCCCTCCTCCCCCACAAGCTCCCCCACTGCCTATTTAAGCCGTTGACCAACCCCTCTCCTCCTCCTTTGCCATTTCTGCCGCCGCTCCCTGAATCGCCCCCTTTTGCCTCATCAGCGACTCGGTAAGCCACCGGCTGATTCCTCGCGCCCCTAACATCTCTAGGTGCCGCTCCTTACCTTCCCATTGTCAATTTTGAGCAGGGGACCCCAGAGCTCCCTAGCGATGAAGCCCTGTTTCGGCCACTGCCATCCCCTCAGTGACAGCTGGTCTCCGTCCATCCCTGAGCTCGCCACCACCTCAGGTAGCTCTCTGGTAGCCCCTAGATGCTCTCAGCACCGGCGAACTGACCGTCACCCCCTCCCTTCGTCGTGGAAGCATGATCCCGTAGCTTCCCGCCGCCTTCGTCCATGGCGCCGCCGTTCTAGCCTATTAATGATAGGTGGGACCCACGCTAACAGCGATTAGCATTTAAATCTCCCGCGGTTAGCCTCGTTCGGTCCCACACATCAGTATTAGCGGAAGCGTAATCTTGGAAGTGCGCCTTCCCTTATGGCTCGTGTCTTCTAGAAAGCACCTCGGCCCCGCGAATGAATGGCTATCGTGGGCCGCTTCGCGCGGTTTCGGACCGCACAATGATGGGTTGGCCCATTACTGTTTTCTCGGATTTCAAGCCTTTTTCCTAGTTTAAAAAATCCGGTAAACATTTATGATTTTCTAAAAATATGATTTCAACTCCTAAAATCTCTACTCTTAAAAGAGACTTATGGTGGTGGTACGTTACATTTAAATTTTTTGAATCCTTTTCCACCCACAGCCCCGCCCCACTATCCTCTCTCTCCACCCTAACCCTAATCAGACACTAAGCCAGCTCGGTTTGCTTTAGGGAGCATCCATAAAATCGAACCGAAAAACCAGTTGAACCAACATGTTTTTGAAGGGACCGGCAGTTATTATCGAACCGAGCGGATGGCTGATGCATGTGCTGATGTGCTTCATGTTAATTTGGTTTGTGCAAGTTAAAAAACAAACCAAACACCACAAACCAAATACTAATACAAAGGAAAACCGTAACACGCACAAAAAAAAATTGGTTAATTTGGTTTGGTATAAAATACCTACCCTAAAGGCAACGCGACACGGATAGCAAGAAGGGATCGATAGAGGCATGAAGAGGAGTTGACCAAAATGAAAATAATGTGAAATTGACGGGACGGTAGGTTGCTGGTGCTAGAATGGTGTGGCTGGAAAACCCAAGATTGGGGTTCAACCTTGGTTTGCATTGTCCTAATTGTCCTCACTAAGACCGTGTTTGGCAACTCCATTTTTTGCCATGATTCCTACCATTTTCCAAGGATTGGTAGGGGGTTTAGTTCAAATTTCTCATCAATCCCAAGGAGTGGACATAATCCCTATGTATCTAGAGAAGGCCTGAACGTACGGTGATACTAACCATGTCAGTTGGTACTTGGTAGCAGAGCAGCCGGTTGTTATTACCTCTCCGACCTTTGATTCATTGTTTTTCATTTTTTTGGAAGATCATGGAAGCAATTAACTTGTATCTAATACGTCAAGGTGTGGCAAGGGGGTGTGGATGGCAAAAGATTGGTGCTTGTGTGACTCTTGCTGCATTCTACTTTGTCGGTGTCCCTATGGCTTTCGTTATAGCCTTTATCTTCCATGTAGGAGGTTTGGTGAGTCACTTAAAACTTTAATTCTTTTTTTCAAACTTGGAATTGACAGTTTCTTGCTGCTGTTTCTTGTTACGATTGATAATCCATTGATAGCTTATTCATGCATGATATTGCACCAACTAGGGCCTATGGTTGGGGATTATGTGTGGAATTTTAGTCCAAATGCTCCTACTTGCAGCCATCACGCTTTGTACAGATTGGGAGAAGGAAGTAAGCATGTCTTTGCCAAATGCTCCTACTTACTAGTATTGGAAAAAGTATGATAAATACTTGAAAACAGGCTGGATCTAATAAAATTATAACCTTGAATAGTAAATATTTTTGCCTTCTATTTTAATCCAAAAGTCCTATTTTCCTATTTAAAGAATTAATCATTCTATTTTATAAATTATTAAATGATGTCTATAAATCATGGTAAAATTCCAGAACACTCTAGATGTAATTTGGAATTTAATAAAATTATTTGAACTGATATAACATCAGCCCTGTTCACTATCCATTTATTAGTGAATTTTAAAACATTTTTCCCTAATGAAATAAAATGCAATTAAATAAACTGATTTGTTTAAAATATCTTTTGGACTTTAAAATTAACCAAAATTTTACAGAAAACTTTTTAGCCTAGAAACAATTTATTAAAATATTAAACTCTTGTTAACCCTTAATAAGGTTTGCACTATGAATTAAGAA
This sequence comes from Olyra latifolia, assembly GCA_036346145.1. NCBI lineage: Eukaryota > Viridiplantae > Streptophyta > Magnoliopsida > Poales > Poaceae > Olyra > Olyra latifolia. The sequence continues at coordinate 44,167,426 of CM070528.1, read as the reverse complement.
CTCTAAATGCTTTTTGTTAATATTTTAAATTGTATAATTAATTTCCAAAATTTGTCTTCCAGTAAGGGAAACAGTAGTTTGGGAAACTAGGGCCTACTCATTCATGTTTAGTTGACGACTCGTAAACCCTAGCTTCGTCATAGAATTCTTCCCATGTATTCATGCATTATTTTTGAATTGCATATTTATATTGGCTTTTACATTCGATTAGACGTCGAGGACCTTGAAGGAAGGTTCCAGGATACCGAAGAAGACCCCCCAAGTCTTAGGAAAAGGCAAGTTAACATCTTTAGTTCATACCTACCATGCCATGATTGCTTTGAATATCATGCCAAGACTGTTTTGATAGTCTTATCCTTTGTAAACCACAAAAACAATTAAAACATTTGGACTCTCAGTCCTTTGGTAAAACTTGCTTAAACATGTTTAGATCTAAATGTTTGTTTTCGGGGCACAACACCCTATAGTGGTAAACACTAGCTCACCACTAAAATACTACACTTATACTATGAACTGGATATAGTGTGGTTTGAATATCATACCTACCATGCCATGATTGCTTTGAATATCATGCCAAGACTGTTTTGATAGTCTTATCCTTTGTAAACCACAAAAACAATTAAAACATTTGGACTCTCAGTCCTTTGGTAAAACTTGCTTAAACATGTTTAGATCTAAATGTTTGTTTTCGGGGCACAACACCCTATAGTGGTAAACACTAGCTCACCACTAAAATACTACACTTATACTATGAACTGGATATAGTGTGGTTTGGTAGGCTGAGTCAGTCGGTCTCGAGAGGTGTGCCTATGGCTGAGTTGGGTTGAGACTCAAGGTTGGTTTGTAGTCTAGAGTGGATCTAGACAGGAAGGTTGTGGACCTGTTGAGTTGAGGCAGTGAGCGAAGGTTGGACCTTCGGCTCTCGGGCGATGTGCAGTGGGATTGGATGGATCCCTAGGTTATGATTTGAGTGTTGGATGCATCCGACATAAGCGTGGCCATCACGCGGTAGTGCAAGTGTGGAGGCCTAAAAGAGTGCTCTGCGGAGACCCTGGCAGGAACTCCAACCTGAGGTAAGCGCCGCTGGGCGCCACCACCAAGGGTAGTCTAGGTCATATGCTCGTTGGGTCGAAACCCCAGGAGGTATGATTCACAACAGGGTTGCTAAATCGCAGAATAAGATGACGAGTGTGTGAAGGGAGAACTGTGAAGCAGGATCGAAAGAGGTCCCTTGCTAAGCTAATGTTGGATGTGTCCGACACATCGCGTGGCCATAATGCTGTAGTGCGGGTTGGAAGCCCAGGAGAGCGCTCTGCGGAGGCTCTTGCTGAAGCCTTAACCAGAGATAAGCATGGCAGGGCGCCACCACCCGAGGGTGGTCTAGGTCATATGTTCGCTAGACCGGCAATCCAGGAACGATGATCCACAACGGAATTCTCGAATTCCGGAATACGATGGTGGGCATTTGGAGGAAGACTAGAAACAGTTGTTCCAGCAGGATTGGTCTAGTTATACTATAGGATGGTACAGGGTTAATCTAATAGCTTGAAGATCAACTCATTCTTATAACACTGCCTTTCCTGTTAAAAATTTGCTAAATCTTAGGAATCTTACTAATATTACATTAAAATGACTTTTCGCAAGTAAACAAACCCTCAGCCTTCCTTGGTAACCTTAGCATTAATTGCACTAGGAAGGCGTTAACTCGCAAATGCGGTTTGATTGCATACTTACCCTCGCACTCACTCACTCTTTAGATGAAAATTGCTTGAAAGACCCCTATGCTTGCTTCGAAGACGAAGAGCAAGGATTTGAAGGTGAAGAAGCTTAGGGTGTTCCTTCCAGCCTCTTGCAGAGATGCATAGCTATTGGATCTTACTTTTGTTGAAGGCTTCCGCATGACTCTAAATATTTCTTTTATTAGGCTATAACTTTTGGCCTTGCATGGCTATACTGTAACTATTCGCCATAAGATGGTACCTTCTGTAATATTTAGTTACTTTATCGTCTATGCTTCTTGATCTCGTTATGCAATGGTGGCACTAGTGTACCGATCTAGGGACTAGTGTAGGAATCATTCAGGTGGACCCCGAGTGGGCCTCCACACTCTCCCTGCTCCCCGGCGTTGACCGAGCCGACCGCCGCCAGCTCCCTTGCCAGCGCTAGCTAGGGCCGAGCCCAGCGCCGCCACTCACCACGCCTTTCCTCCTCTTCCCCTACTGGACGCCGCTACTCGCCGCCTCTGCCCCTGTGCATCGATTGCGCCGCTGAGCTCCCTGCGCCACGCTGCCACTGTGTACCTCCATGCAACACCGGTGTTGCCGCTCGGCCGATGCCATCAGCCACCATCGCTACAATCGCCTGCCAGCTGGATCCCGTCGCCCCCTCTCTTTCTTGTCTCTTACTCTCTCTCTCTCTCTCTCTCTCTCTCTCCCGTGGACATATCCCTCTCTTATCCTCTCTTAGCCAGCCCACTGCTACAGTGCCTTTATGTAATTTCTAGGATTTTTTATGAATAGTGCCCTTCATTTCTTCGTTGTGATTTTATTATAGCTCCAAATCCGACGATTTTAGTTTCTAAAAATCCAGAAAATCATATCTACTTAATGTATTTTTCTATAATTTTTTTATTTATTTGCTATTTCTGTTATTTATTGCCTTTTTCCTATTTTGCGTGTGCTAGATTGCATGGGCAATGAAGCGGAGTACCTCGATGCCGCCGACATCCAGTAAGAGCAAGGAATTCCGGAAGGCAAGTCTTTCCGATAGAATCCCACTTTTGTAGATTTGCCAAAATTGCTATCTTTTTAATGGTGCGATATATTGATATAGTATTCCGAGTGCATGCTATTTTTTTTGGTATATGCACCCACTGTCATAAATTGCCATTAGGATAACATTATTATCTATTTCCCTACTATTTTAAATTATTAGTAGGCTTAGCATTGCTTAGATAGTCATCGAAGAGTGATTCCCACTTCAATGATCATCATTAAATAATTTAATATGAGAATTTGGAGCATCTGAGTATTGGACATGAGAAATTGGGAATATGGTGGGCTTGTTCACTTTTAATTAAAATTTGACCAGCTAATAATTGACGCTCCAGTCCCTAAGGACCAAACCGTGTGACTACTTAATTGAGTACTTACAGTGCGACCGTATGTCCGTTATAGGACGTGGCTTAATCTAGGGGGAGAATAATACCAAGATTGCCACCCTACTTGCACCATAGGTGTGGGGCCTGTCCTTTTGCCCACCACTTGATCTGCACTAGTCCCTGGATCAGTACACTAGTGCACACCATTCACATAGCCGGATCATTACATACAAGCGGAAGACTTAAATTACATAAAATACCTGTATTAAGCCCAAAAGCTAATAAGTGTTTACAACACGACACATTGGCCCAAATATTCCAAATGTCCAAAAGATCAGAGTGCAGAGATCCAAAAGATGCAAAAGGGTCTCATGCCGGCTATGCCTAAGCACTCGACTGGAAAGACGCCCTATGCCTCGCCCTGATCATTAGCAAAGTCATGTCCTTCATCTTCATGGCAGGCGTACTGATCTTGCTCATATTCTCCATCTAAAAGAGAATATGAATGCGAAGTCAATGTCATCCAAACACTGGCGAGCTAACTTCCAACCTAATGCATTTAGTGATAGGGTTCCCAAGGAAAGGTTGGAGCTCATTTAGTTGCAGAAAGCAAGTTTTATAAAATAAAGCCTATGACTTAGCATATTTTAACCAAAGTTCTACTAATCAATGTTTTTCATTTTTATTCCACGACAGTTTCCATGCACACTGCCAAACGTTTCCCATACCCCGACAGTTTCCATGAACACTGCCAAACGTCTCTAAACACCCGCCATCATCTTTCGAGTGTGGCGCACCCGTTGTGGATCTTACGCCAGCGAAGTGCCCGTTCTTCCCTAGCCGAGTTGCCACGCCCGCACTAGAGTCACGGCTCCCTGTCACGTAAGACCTAGATCACCCATCAGGATGACGACCTACTCTTGTCTTCACCTCAGACTAGGGGTTGACCCTGACGCTATCCAGCAAGCCAGCGGGCCCCTAAGTCCGCACTACCATGCAATGGCCTCGCATTGTGCAGGAACCCCAGTGGGCAGCATAAAGCTACGCGAAAACAAGTCGCGCTCACCGCACACTGAAGCTTAGGCGCCCAAACACACTGAACTCACGTTGCAGAACCCCTTGGCGACATAAAGCTACGCAAAAACAACTCGCGCTCCGACTGGCACAGTCGAGCTTGGCTGTCTAGCACCATCTCCGTGGTCCAGCCTTCCTTCAGATCATGTAGCCCAGCTACATCACACCCATAACCACAACCGGAACACATCCGTTTCCCAATCCACACACACTGGCATGCCAGGCCCAATATCCAGTAAACCAAGTTTATAATATTCATCATGTCCGGTGAATGTCGGTTCACCGTTCCGAGGCGGCTAAGCCTAAATTAATAATTGGACCTGAGCAATGTCTAAGCAAGATTTTAACCAAGACTTAAGAGTCTAAAATTGTTTTATTTAACCTAACCAGGCAAACAAGGGTGATCATCAAGGCAATCATTTAGAAGTCAAATGATAGATGATTTCATCAAAGCAATATCATCATGGGAAATTATTAACAAGAAGTAAAGCATGGCATGATACATCATGATTAAGCAAGTAGGCATAAATACATGAAAAGAGCATGCAATTTGTAATTGTAAATAAAATACTTTAAGAAAACTGGGATTCAATATGTTCCTTTCGAATGTTAACTCGTACTAGGGAAAGTATATACTCTCCCTAATAAAAGTAAACACCTAAAGAAAGGTTGTTGACTCGCACTAGGGAAATTGACATTTTCCCTAGTAAAAGCAAACATCCTTTTAGGGTGGAAATTAACTCGCCTTGGTCCTGAGAGTAGTGAGGATCTTCCTGTTGCTCTTCGGGATATACGTCGGGCTCCTCAGCGTCATGCTTACGGTAGGGCCGGAAGAGGCGTGGATCCAGCTAGCGACGTTGGGGCTGAACGAGGCGGAAATAGGGCTCACGGCGCCAGGGAGCTTCGGAGGTCCTTGGGTCCAATTAACCGAGAAGGGAGAAATCGAAAAGGGGAAGAATCGGGTGGCCGGCGATGGCAAGAGCAATCCGGCGAGCTCGAGGCTTCCCGATCCGATTCCTTCGGGTAGGAGTCAGGTGAGGGTCTGGCGAAGCTAAGGCACGCACGGGTTTGGGGTATGGGGCTCTGGTCTGGGCTGTCCACGTGAGGAAGGTCGGGACCGATACGGCACGGCCGGGATTTTAAGCTCGGCTGGAGCACGATCTTTGTCCGGCGGTTGCAAGGAGGTATGGGGTGGTCACTAGGGGTTAACATCGCGGATTGGCGGGCAGGGGCGGTGTCTGGTGCACGTGCGATGGGCGAGCAAGCCGGGGCGGCAAGGTGGCTTAATCCGGGCGGCATAGCCGGTGCAGGCGCGGCGGGGGTTAGAGACGTCGCCAGCGCGGCCGGGGCGCTCATTGGGCATGGCGGGCGGTGCTCGACATGGTTCGCACGCCAACCGACAAGTCGGCTTGGTCGGCACAATATGACGAGCGCGCTTGGCGCAAGAAGACGTCGACGTCCGTCTGCGGCGATGGGGCCAAGATGGGTCGGAACAATGCTGCCAGCACCAATGGGCGGCCACCAAGGGGAAATTGGGCATCGGCGGGCCGGATTCGCCGGAGAGGTGGGGGCACGGCCGGAGCAGCCCAGCTGCTCGGTGGAATGCCCACAAGGGCAGAGAGAAATGAGGCTGCCCAGTGGGTCCCACCAAGGTCAAACTTGGTCAACACTTAGTTCAGGTTATCACTAGGGTATAAACTATTTTTATGTGATTTTTGTGGAATTTTTTAATGGGATTATTGTCCTTATTGTGAGTATACATATGTATGTCATATATAAATATGTGTGTATATATATATATATGTATATACATACATACATACATACATACATACATATACCAATATGATTTACAGGTGCATTTTTTATGTAATAATCTATATGTATATGTATATTTTATTTCTAATATTTACTTATGTTCTTAAGTCTCTTTTATAAACATACATATATATATATATATAAATATATACATATATACTTATATGAAGTTTTCCCAATTAATTGGGTGTATATATATATATATATATATATATATATTTATATATATATATATGGGTCTATATATATATATATATATATGTAAGCCTAGGGAATTTTAAGGAATTAGAACTTTAAGGATTTATTTTTCCTTTACTAAATTCTTTTTGCTTACCCTTTTCTTTTTATAATCTTTGATATATCATGATAGGAGCAAAATTTTGAGTATTATTCATCTATATTAAGTAACCTTAGACAGCCGTTAGCCCTAAACGACTTTATAGATCCATATATGAATTTTAAAAGGATGATTTTTACAAGAATTTACTACGACAAACCGTCCTTACGAGAGTGATTTTGAAAATATAAATATACAGAATTTTGGGCTGTTACAATAGGTAGGGTCCCGAGGGGTGTATCATTGCCGGTGGATTGTTTAGAAGGAGTTCTAGGGTACCTATGGACTTATAAGGTATGACCGTGGCAATATCGGGGTCAGTCTTCTAATAGATTTTGTTATGATGCTCTCCGATGGGAGGATATCCTATCTTGCGAATAAAGTGTAAATTCTTTACAGAGTAAGACCATTCGAATGGTCGTGCCCACGGTTAAGGGTGGACAAAGTGGGTTTCACAATGTAGCTACACCTTAATTAATTTCACCCAGGTAATGTTGATCCGACCGTATGCCGCTGCTAGATGATTTATGGTGAATAAGAACAAGAAGAGAACCATGATGAAACTTTCAGTTGAACTATTGAGAACTTGAGAACTCGAGATATGATTATGAATTATGTCATGTTAATGTTACTATTCAAGTTAATAATGAGAATTGATTTTTATTTACTTATATTTTCTTAAATGCTTTTACACTGTTAGTAAAATGCTTTTATGCAAATAAACCATAACCCCTCCTAGGATGAGCCTTAACCTAGCCCTTCTGTAACAGCCCAAAGTTGTATTAGTATTTTGCAAACGCTTTTAAATTGTCACGTAAGGCTATGATGATTTCCTTTAAATTTCTATGTGACAACACAAGTTTTTAGATTTTAAAAGCCATTTGAATTTGATGATTTTACTTGAATAAATCATTAAAAAGCTAGTTAATATGTCTTACATAGGAATTTATAAATGATAGCAATATTTAGGAAATTGTTGGAATATAAATTCTAATAAACCCTAAATTAGGAATATATTTAGATATTCATAAACATCCATACACACACACACACACACACACACATATATATATATATATGTATTTGTATATAGATACACACATATTCACATAAGCTTAAATATGATAAATTGCTCTAAAAATCCCAGGAAAATTCTATATATTAGTTTAGACCCTAATTGAGAGTTTGACTCAGTTGTTGACCAATTAGAGCCCTAGTGGGACCCACTTGGCAGCCTCTTCCCTTTGCCTGCTCTTGGGGGCATTTCATCAAGCAGCTCGGCTGCCTCTGCCGTGCATCTCCCTCACCGGCGCATTGGTCCTCCACTGGCCAAATCTTCCCCGAAGATCCCCCTCTTGGCAGTTTATGAGCGTCGTTTTGGCCTGGTGGCCCCCACTTCGGCTCCGATGTGACACCCGCCATCGCCGCCGCCAGATCGCCACGGTGATCAAGCCACCCCTGCCCGGCCCAAGGCCAAGGCCGTCCCTAGGCACCGCCAGGCTTGCCCAATGGGTGCCTTGGACACACCATTGATGGTCCTAGCTCCAGCTGCAGCCCGGGCTGACTTGGTCGCCGGTGCACGCTAAGTTCACCGTCGCGCGCTCACGCTTGCCGCGCGTGACCTCCTCACCGCCCAAACCCACCAATCGGCGCTGAGACATCCTTGTGACCGGCCGGACCTCCCCACGGACCCCGGGACCATGTGTGTGCTCCAGCCGAGCTTAAATATGGCCGCGCCGCACCGGCCCCCTTTCTTCCTTTCGCCCCCTCCTCGTCGCCAGCCCATTCCCACACTCACCGCACCTGGCTCGTGTGCGCATCCGCTTCGTCTCACCTCCACCTTGCTCTCTGCCAAAGGAATCGACCTAAGAGCCCCTGCGTCATCGGTTAAGCTTTTCTCACCGCCGCCGACTCGGGCGCACCCCCTTCCCAAATTCTCCCGTCTCGGTGAGTCCCTCATCGATTGCTCGTGCACATAGCATCACCTCACCCACTCGCCTCTTTCGCCCAGGTTAATCGGACCCAAGGATCACCGGAGCTTCCTGGCGGCGTGGGCTCTGTTCTGCCTGCATTCAGCTTCCCCGTCGCTAGCATAATCCACGCCTCCTCTACCTTGACTCATAGCTCGGTGAGCCTCCTCGAGTCCCTCTCTCACTCACGCATACATTAGTTTAGCTTGAGAAGCTTCGTAGAGCCGTAGCCAAACTTTCCCGAGGAAGTTCTCCGCCACCGCGCGGCTAGACACCATTGCTAGCCTCCGCCGACAAATACCACACCGGTACGTTCTTGGGCTACTCACGTAGAACCCTACGCGCCCAAGAACACCCCATAAGATGCACTGTAGCGTCGCGGACGAACCGCCGAATGTTCGCCGGTTTCATGACGTCACCCCGCCGCTCCGGTCGGAGGAAGAAGACGACGTTTCGGCCGTTGGATGCTCGCCAAGATGCGTGCACATTACTGTGCAGATTTTAAATCGCGCGCGAGTTAGATTCCGAGCCACTGACATGTGGGCTTCCGGACCCACATGTCGATTAGTGAGGCGCCTGTTTTCCGGTGCCTTCGCCGCTGCTGCGTTCATCTTCGAAAGACGCTGACGTGGCTGGCTCGGCCATGAAGTTTATGGGCCGCCCAACATCTTCTCGATTTTTCACCCAATTTGTGAATAAAATAAAGACAGTAATTAGAAACGAATTATTTAAAATAGGTAGAGATCTTTTAAAATTCTGGAAAAATTATGGTAAATACTAGGGCTTGTGGTGGATTTATTAAAAATAATACCTCACACAGTAACCGAACACTGTTCCCAAATTAAATTCATTAGCTTATTTTTAGGGTATTAATCCATATAGAAAAATAGAAAAAATATATTGTTGTGTATTAAAGATGGATTAACACCTAATTTAACATAAGAAAATCATGGTTGTTGATAAATGACTTTTGGACCTAGGAGAATATAATATAATCTAAGGTATGATTCCTAATTACATGTTAACTCAAAAATGGCATAATTAGTATACATGAATAATTAGCTTAACCCTCTTAATCTATGAACTTGTTCAAAGTAAAATGTTATATAGCATATTAACATAGTAAACCTGTTATTTTGATTTAATCTCACAACATGCAATATCATGGTATATATATATATATATATATATATATATATATATATATATATATATATATATATATATATATATATATATATATATATATATATATATATGGACATAGTCACTTACACACCACTTAATCCCTACTCTGCTAGAATAATAAATATTAAATAAGTTGATGAAGGAAATACTTCAAACAAAATGTGAGTTAACATATTCTAACTATTTAAAGTACTTTAAAAAAATAAAACCATATTTTCTCCTATTGGGTTAATTAGGGTAGAAATTACACTACATATATATATATATATCATGTGCATCATCTCGCTAGCACTTCGCAGCCATTACACTATGATTCATTACTTAGAAGGATCATGGAACTTTCTCGATATATATATATAGATTCATATAGATAGTTACACACAGGAATTGTAAACGAACGAATACGAGTGATCTCGATTGCATTTCATGCATCATTCTTTTCTTCGACGCATTGTGTTTATGATGAATTGTTGATTCTCCGATTAGACGTAGAGGATCCGGAAGCACCGTTCGAGGACTCCGCACAGAACCCGGACTTCAATTCCCAAGGCGAGTTAACACTTCACCTAGGGTGTTTGCTTTTACTAGGGAGAGTCTCAGCTTTCCCTAGTGCGAGTTAATACCTACCTTTAATAGTGTTGCTTTTACTAGGGAGAGGATGCGCTTTCCCTAGTGCGGGTTAACATCCAATAATATCATATTGAATCTCAGATTTCTATATTATTTATTTTACAGTAATAAACTGCATGCCCTTTTAAGTACTTATGCCTATTTGTTCAATCATGATATATCATGCCATTTACTTGCCTGCTATCAATTTACCATGATGATGTTGCCTTGAATTAATCATCTGTCATTTGGCTTGCTATTGATCGCTTTGATGATCACCCTTGGTAGCCTGGTTAATTTAAATAAACTGATTTAGACTCCTAAGTCTTGGTTAAAATCTTGCTTAGACATTGGTTAGGTCCAACTAATAATTTTAGGCTTAGAATTGCCTCGGAACGGTGAACCGACATTCACCGGACATGATCACACAATGAATATGGTTAACTGGAATTTGGGCCTGGCATGCCAGTGTGTATATGGTTGTGATGTGTTGCAATGCAGACTGGGTCTGGCATTGGGTAAGAGATGGAGTAGCTGGGCTACGTGATTTGAGGAGCTAATCGTTCACATACGTAGTGCATGGAAGAGGAGCGCGGCGAGATCTGCGTAATGCCGTGCGCTGTCCCAAAAGGAGGGGTTCCGCCACATCGTGTGTTTCACACGGAGGGTGCGAGTTAGCCGAAGAAGGAAGTGCATAAGGGTGAGGCCCTTCAGGATCGGCTGGGCTGAATCAAGGATTCCTGCACGGTGCATCGAGGATGCACAGCAGACGCCATCGACTATCTCGCTCGGGAGATAGTTCCTACCACCACAACGCGCCGGCCATCGCGTGGTAGTGCAAGTATTGGGGATTCAGGGGTAGTTACAACCTGCGGGCATACCCTGTCTGCCGCCATGCTTGAGGTGAAGACAGTTTCATGTCGTCATCCGAGGATGATCTAGGTCTATTCTTACAGAGAGCCGTGAGTCTAGCGTGGGTTGGCAGCCCAGCTAGGACGAGACCGGGTACTTTGCTGGGGAATGTGATCCACAACGAGTGCGCCACACTCGGAAGATGATGGCGGGAATGGAGGAGAGCGTTTCGCAGAGTGCTTGGAAACTGCCATGGGTTTGATTTGTGTAAGGAAATGGAGATATGGTAAATAATCAACTTTGATTTAGAATTTGGTTAAACTGCTAAGTCATAGGCTTTGATTTCCAATACTGGCTTTTCTGCAATTAAATAAACCCAGCCTTTCCTATTGAAACCTGTATCACTAAATGCATTGGGTTGGGTGTTAGCTCGACAGTGTTTGGATGACACTGACCTCGCATAACTATCTATCTTTAGACATGGAGGAGCCCGTCGAGGAAGATGCCTACGATTGCCATGAGGAAGGAGATCCTCGGTACCAGGACCAAGAGTAGTTGTTTAAGATAGGGCTTAGTGCGTTCCACCAGTCGTGTGTGGTTACACAGCTGCTGGTGTGATTTTGTTGTTCTTTTGAACTTGCAAATTGCCTTTTGGGAGATTTCCGCTACTCTGATGAACTCTGGACTATAACTAAGGCTTAAATGCTGCTTGCTACTAATGCGATCTGATGATCGCTGTTATGTAATATTTGGACAATCGATGTATGAAATGATTCCAGCTATGTAACTCTTGCACTAGCCTAATGATTCAGGGCCTAGTGCAGGTACGACCATTTTTCGCAAGGTAAGTTGAGAAGGGTCGTGACACCTTCCTAGGGGAGGACTTGCTAATATGAAGCATATTAACCCTGGCTTTCATTCGGGGCTGCTTATTTCAACAAGTCAGGAGTACGACTAGGAACATGAGTAAGTTGCCGAGTTTCTGAGGAATGCCCGAACTACTAGTTGCTTCACGTCCAGTGTGTGCCTGTGGCCATGATGGGACACTATCTTTATTGCTTTCTATTTGCATTAGTCAGGATTCGATATTATGAACTATTGTAATAAGTGGCTCAGCCGCACCCTAATTACTTTATTAATTAATTCAATATTGGTATTGGTACTTCATCTTTATTTCATTCTAAGTATGAGCTCTGTTTATTAGGACTCATACTACTAACACAGAGAGGTTTGATTTAGTAAAACCGGGTCCCGACAACTAGGCTGCCCAATTCAGCCCCTTAGGACCAGCCCATTTCCAGCACCGATTCTTTCCCCTTTCGATTGTGGTAAAGCTAATGGCCCTGGTGCGCAGTTCACAATTTCCCTATAGCAAAATCCTGGGATAATGGTCGTCGCATTTTTGGGAAAAAATTTGTTCGAAAAAGGTGTCGTGCACCCCGGTATTTCTACCGGCTTGAGTGACCCAATACTAGTCCCAGAAGACCATAGCTAGTATTGCACTCAAGTACATTTGGAATATCATCGCAGGCATTGCATTTAACTAGAATTTAACTGTTTACATAAATATCATCCCAGTCGACATAGACAAATACATAGTCTCACACAGGGTTTGATTCAAGCACATAAAAATAACGCAGCGGAAGACTGAAGCGATGATATCCCGAGGTTGACCCGGAACGCGCGGCTAATCACCTTGACCCTCCCGGTCACAATGGCACCGTTGCTGAAATCTTGACCTGAACAAATATCCGTGGTCCATATAATGAGTACACGGCTACTCAGCAAGCGGTCCTTAATAAATGAATGCAAGGTCAATGGATGGGTATGGTTATTTTGCTAAAATATCACCTATCTACTTGTTGATTTGTTTTTGATTCATTGAACACATGATAACACTTGAGCGTAGCCAAAGGACGGCTAACCAGCTCCAAAAGAGGCAATCCCTGCCTACACTACATCAAGTTGATTAATTAAAACACATTGGACTATTTTGTGTCAAACTCCTTTCTCCCGCCCATAACCGCGGGCACGGCTATCATGATAGTTTTAACTCTGCAGAGTGTGTACACGTTCCCCACAAGCCCTGTCTCATCCCGAGGGAGAAACAGTACAAAACCGTTCACTGCTTTCACCTGCTCCATAATGTACCCTTTCTTTTGGTTTCGCGCCTATACGGTACACTTCGACAAAGCCGACAAATATGCGCACTCCTTCACCGGACTCGATAGCGCACCGCATGAGGTTAGCCCCATTTAAGCCATTCGAACCGTGATCGCGAATCACGTCCGTCCCACTACGAGTACAATGAAGCTAGGTTTCCACACTAATAGATTAGGGCCAGAAGGCACAAGTGGCTGTACGGTTCAGGTTCGGTATGGTAGTCACAAGTATACGGTCCTTATATGACAGAGGAGACCTGCACAACACAACCACAAGCCCAAAATCCGCCTCTTCTTGGTCTCCTCAAATCAACACACACCACGTTGATTTTAGTTGATTAGGTTTATCCAAAAACAGCACCACGAAGCCGAAACTCCACGGAACAAGTTATTAATATGTGAAACCTATCAACTACCAATCCCAGAAGCTAGGCTAAGCATCTACACAAGGATAGGCTAATAAAACAGTACCAAAATAGGCTATCAATGGAAGGCTACTTCATATTAGTAGAGTGCTAATATGGATTCGGAGCAAACGGCACATATGATGATAATTGAGGCATGCAGAAATAAGTAAACATGAAATAATTAAAATTTAGCAAACTAGGGTTCAACATGAATCTAGCTTGCCTTCGAAGAAGCTAGGTTCTGGATCACCTCCCTCGAACGGCTCCGGAACGTCTCCCGGACAGCAGGTACACGTCGGTTCTACGCGAAAGAATAAATAAACAACAATAAATATCAAACATACAGAAAACAGTATGGTAAAAATATATAAAATTCTTGGGATTATTTGTGATTTTTAGGCTCTGGAATCATCTAATTTGGAGTTCGGGAACTCCCTAAACAATTCGGGGAAGTTTATGGAAAATCAGAAAAGACTGAAAAAGATTAAACCAGGTTAATCGGCGGTTAACCGTGGGGAAAACCGGGGAAACCCGGAAGATCCGGCTCGGTGGCGGCTGACGAGGCCGGCGGCGAAGTCTTGCGGAACCAATGGGGACGGCCACGCGTTAGCGCTGGTTGGTGGCGGCTACGCGACGGCGTCCGATTAGGCGAGAAGCGCGCGCATGGGCACACGGCGGCGATCGCGGTAGCGGCGCGGCGGCGGTTGTCGCTGCGGGCGGGCGACACGCTGGTGGCGGCTAATCCGCGGGCAGCACGTGCCGAGGGCGATCGGCCGTCTTGCGGCGCGGTGACGCTTGACGCTGTGGCGGCAGAGGCGGCGGCACGCGGGCGGCGGGAGCGGCGGGCGGCGGCGTGGCTATGGCGGCAGCTGGGTGGGTGGCGTGGCGGCGGCTGGCTGGGCGGTTGCTGCAGAGAGAGTGCGCCGGGAGGATCCGGGCGGCGGCGGCGGTCGCCGGCGGCGATGACGGCGCCGATTCCGGCCATCTCTTCGGCGATCTCAATCTCCTTCAATTCTCCACCAAATATGGCGATCCATATAGTCAAATTGACCAGCACGACGAGCTCTACAACGTGTTGGCCTTGGATTTGGGGTTTGAGCACTGGAACAGGGGAATTACCTCGATTTGCTTCGGGTTTTGCATGAAAACCAAGGCGGCGGCTAGGGTTTCGAGGGTTGGGGATGATGTGGCCGACCAGGAACCCTAGGGGGGTTTATATAGTGCTTAGGTCAACTTGGGTCAGTCCTAATATGGGTAGAATTTGTATTGGGCTAGAATTAGGTCTTAATTGGTCAAATTAGAGTCCTAGGGGGTTTAGGACTAGGTGGATTGGGTTTTGGGCCTAGTTAGGGCCTAATTAGGCTATCCAAACCTGTTAGGACCTTTTCCTATTATTATTTTATGTTTTTAGTTTTTATTTTCTTTATTTCTAACATGTGACATAATAATTTTATTAGGATGTCACAAAAGGACAGAAATATTGTGCAAAATTTATTTTCAATTTGGAATTAAACTCAAAAAGGATAAAATTCACCTTGTTGATCGCTAGATATCGACCCATTTCAAATTTGAATTTTCCACCACAATTTTGAATCAATCGGTCGATCGAAAATGGATTGATATATACCAAAATGATTTTTTTTATTTTTTCACAAATTTTTATTTTTAAAGAGAAAATTACACTATTGTCCCTATGAACTTGTAGTTAAGTCTCTAAACTTGAAATTTACTTTTTTTGGCCTCTTGAACTTGTAACCATTTGCACCACAACCCCAAAACCGTTAGGGATACCGTTAAATGCTGAGGTGGCCGTTAGTTTTCCGTTAATCGCTTATGTGGTTGCCACACATGCAGTTTATTTAATGTGATGGCATACACATCATCTCCCTGTCTAGCTGCAATGATAGGTGCAGTTATCACTATTCGTAGATACTGTGAACCTGTTGGTGCATGCTAGTTATGGTAGAGACCATGGTTTGGCAATGTTGAGGGTCCCTTGGTACCGAGTGTAGTTCAGGGGTTTCATGAGGAGGTCAAAATTAAGTAAACGGACATATGGACACAGAGTGGTGGAAGAAAAATTTTTTAGTATTCTCTTTTAGGTGTGTACAACAGGGGACTCCTCCTCCCTTTATAGTGTTCACCTAGGGCTCCAACATTGAGCCCACTTATGGGCCTCATGGGCCTCATGGGCTTTCATGGTTTGCCAACACTCCCTCTTAGGCTTTTGCCGCGAAATGCATATGCCTCCTTAAAACTCAATGTATAAAACCCTCGATGGGAAAAATTCTTGGAAAAAAAGTACATAGCATATGCTTACCGTGTTGCATGAATTGCTTTATTAAAAACCTTATGTGAGAATCTTCGGTAAATACTCACTCAAGGAAAAAAAGTACAACCTGCCCGATTTACTTTCTAATCTTCAAGATTATATTTGGTACTTGAATTTCATGTTTAAGATTTAATTTGGAGTATGCGAAGTTTCTCTCCCTAAATTATGCACTTCTCTAAGTCTCCTCATTTCAATTCTCCTAATGCATCTTTCAAAGGTAGATGGTGGAAGTGACTTAGTGAACAAATCTGCAATATTTTCGCATGACATACTGTGTTGAACATATACATCCTTCATCTTATGCATTTCATGAGCATAAAAGAACTTGGGATTAATATGCTTCATAAAATTGTTTTTCATGTAGCCTATCTACAGTTGAGCAACACAAGATGCATCCTGCATGTTTATAGATGATAGTAGGGTTTTGCTCGATATTCAAGTCACATGACTTCTTTGAGGATTCCCTTGCAATGCCTTTTAGTAGGCTCTACATTATGCCTTGACAGCAAGTTCAGGACAAATGCAATGTATGATCTTATATTGTTCGCAAGGTACATGTTTTTACTTCAATTGCACTGGCTTATGGTTCTACGACTTCCCCCCTCTTCTCTAGGTCTATACGGGTGTTGCCTTGCTTGCAAGAAGCCTTGCATTATGTCTTTTGATGGCTGTTAAAAAATAGCGAATCAGAGAAGAATCCTAACTAGAGTATGTACCATGGTGTAGACAATAGCCTATATCCTTACCACATTATCTTATATTAAGATAATTCCAATTAATTATGTGGGACACATTATAAGATCTTTTATTTTTTATGTTGCTGGTTATTTATGGGTATGTTTGTTGTAGGCCTAAGGTAGGTACCCCCTTCAAGTCGGAAGCGAGGGCATAACCCCGCTTTTCTGCACCTCCGTGCCTATCTCTTTTTTCCAGGCCACCCATGAGGAACCCAAAGAGGGGTCGTGGAGCACAGGCGGAGAGGCGCGGAGCATATGTGGAGCCTAGCGAAGCATGGACGGAGCGACAAAGTGCATACGCAGAACCCTGCAGAGCGCAGGCGGGGCGGCGTAGAGCATACGCGGAGCCTAGCGGAGCCGGAGCATAGCAGATGAGGGGACCGGGTTGGAGTAATCGAAGGAACGACGGGGCGGACTTCCTCGCCGCTTATGGAATTGGAAAGACAGATCGTACAATCGGACCTGCTACCTTGTCAGAGCACTCGAGTAGGCACCACACCGCACCAGGCTGGCTTGTAACCATCGTACATGTGTAATTTCCCCTATAACCCCATATAGGGTGCTAAGCAAAAGGGCAAAACTGTAAAGGGTTGAGTAGAAGCGCAGGAAATGACCACCAGGCCCTCGCCCATGGGGCAGGTGAGGGGAAAAACATGTAAACCGGGGGGAAAATGACCCCTAGGACCCTGGTCAGGTCTGGTCAGGGAAAAGCCGCCAACTCACGGCCATGTAAGACCCCTCCCCTATAAAAGGGGGGAGGAGAGAATCAATGAAACGGAGACTCTTTTCTTCTCGAGCATTGTTAGTCTTCCATTAGCGAGTGCAATCGGTGAGAGGGCGAGAGTTTCCACCGAGCTGTCCCAGGAGCGTGAGCCGCACTGCGAGAGGTTTCACGCACCGGGGGCAACCCCATTATCTGTCTGTGGGTTCATACCCACGACAATGTTGACTGGGTTCTGTAAGTAAAAGTACGAACTAAGTTGTTCTTTTATATGTAAACAAAAAGCAGATTTGTTTGGATACATGGTTTTAAAAACCATGGTTTTTGTAGTACATAAGAGTTTGCAATTATGTTTGTATAAAAACCATGGTTTCACCAAACTCTATTGAACTCTAGAATTTATTGGAACTATCACATGTTTAGATGCATGGTTTTTAGGATGATAAACTTGACCAAAGTATTGACCATAAACAAGGAAGAGAAGTAAGAATACTCTTCTCCCTCTCAGCCTATACATACAACCCGAGAGTTGAACAACTTGTGATCTACACATACCACTAAAATAGTAAGACATGTGGAGAAATTTATTTAGTAGAAAGCGAAGAGAAAATGAAGAATTAGACATTGCCGGCCAATTGCTCGATCGCTAGAAGAAATTCTTATCATGAGCATATGCCCGTGCACACTTTGATCCTTTCCGGAGAGAAGCACGTCGAAGTTCTCCAAGGTCATGAGGTACGGTGTAGGCAACAATATTCGCATGGAGAAGGACATCTTTTGCAAGCTCGTAGAGGTCCTTCCTGACAACAATCTTCTTACAAATAGTAGAGGTGTTTTGGTTGAAGAACAAGTGGCTATATTTTTTTTTCCTTTCAACACATGCAAGTAATCATGCAATTCAAGAACGATTTCATCATAGTGGTAAGATTATTAGTAAGCATTTCAATGTTGTTCTGCAATCTCTTCTTTCATT
Organism: Olyra latifolia; assembly: GCA_036346145.1. Lineage (NCBI taxonomy): Eukaryota > Viridiplantae > Streptophyta > Magnoliopsida > Poales > Poaceae > Olyra > Olyra latifolia. Next base: position 44,149,146 of record CM070528.1, on the reverse strand, counting down.
ATCATCAAGCATAATATGATTACCTCCAATTAACACTCCACTCAAGATCCCTAGCAACCCCAAGTTTATGCATACTTCAAGGTAATTATACCACTCAAATGCCGACTACTGAATTGTTTACTGTTGCTAGCAACATTATATTTTTTGTGGGATTTTGTTGGGGCAATAGATGGAACTCATGTGCCTATAGCTATTAGGCCAAGTTTGTAAGATCCATACAGTAACAGAATGGGTAGTCTATCACAAAATGTAACAGTTGCATGTGACTTCAACCGTCGATTTGTGCATGTCAGCGCAGGATAGGAAGGATCGACTTGAGATGCTCGCCCTTACTTATCTTCTAATAGACAAAGTTTTACAACATGCACTCACTCATGTTTTTTATGTTCCTGAAGGAAAATTTTATTTAGTAGATGTTGAATATGCAAACACTCCAAATTTCATTTCTCCCTATCGCAGTGTTTGATACCATTTGCAAGAGCAAGGATAGAATAATCAGAGACCAAGAAATGCGAAAGAATTATTCAATTTAAGGCATGCACAACTCTAAACCATGTTGCACGCATTATCGATTTCTCAAGATGTTTTTTCCTATGCTAAAATGTGCACCATGCACTACCCCAATTGATTCATAGAGTGATATTATTCTTGCTTCATCCGTGATTCATAGTTTCATCCGCAATAATGATGTATGTGACTACTGGGTTAATCACAACAATATTGACATCAATCCATTGGAGATTGATAGCGTATGTTCCATATGGAGATACAGAGTACACAAATGATGTGCTCTCTCTCAATGAACGCTGAAGTGCAGGAAATTAGGGCTGTAGGCGTTCTAGGGGTACCCAACAATTAGGGCTATCGGGGATACCTAGCAAGCAGTCGAGAATATAGAGTAAATCCTAGAAAACATGTCTGGGTTGGCGGAGAAGATCAAGTGTTGTAATTTTAGAAAATGTACTAGAATGTCTCTCCTTGAACATGTAACTAAAAGGGCCATGATTGTAAATGGTCACCATCTCTTTCCCTATAAATACATGCCCAAGGGCTTGTGGTTCTCTCTATTCTACTCACTGGTACTTTTTTGGTTTTCTTCTAGGTAACCCCATAGTTAAAGTGGTGCCTCATAAATCCTATTGTCTGATTCGACCGACGATAGGGAGCTATGTGGAGTGATTATGTTTCTCATGCACACAGAAATGCAGACTGAAAACGTAAGAATAAAATGTTAGCATTCAGATGCTACTTGATGTGCATTCATTCAATATAAGTAAAGTACCAAACAACTATCGAAATACTGCAAATACAAAATAAGAAGCACTGATTTGTACTGCTAACCTAAGTACCTGACATTAGGTGGATATTGACCCTTGATTTAGGCATCCGCATGGGCCACCTCGTCACAACATGTGAATATCTCTCTAGTGTAATCAGCACACATATAGGGTAGTGGCTTAATGAGATAGTTAGGGATTCATCACAGCATTGAGAGCACAAAAAGTTAGGGATTCATCTGCATATATCACACATATTATTGGGAATTCATCATAGTAATCAGCAGAGATAAATTAAGATATTTATCAAAGAAATCAGAGGGGAAAGTTAAGATTCATCCACATATAGCGCACACGTAATCAACAACTAGGGTCTAGATTTAGGCACACAGAAGACAGGAGCTAGGGAGAGACGAGGCCTACCTTTGTCATCCTGAGTAGCTTGCTCCGATGACCCCCATGGGATTGGTGGCGGTGACGGGGAGTGAGAGGTGGGAAGGAAGAGGAGGGGAGGGAGAGACGACAGTGGAGAGTGAGAGGCAGGGAGGGAAGGGAGGGAGCAGTACTTCGCAGGAGAGGAAAGCGTTTAGCGCACAAGAGCTAGCCCATGAAAACTTAAGCTCGAAATGGAGTTTCAAATACTTAAAAAAACCATAGTTTCTACTAAATCAGAGTTTTGAATACAAAGTTTTTTCATGGTAATAAAAACATGATAATTTTATAAACCTTGATTTTGTCTCGAAACTATAGAAATACATTGTTGCCAAAAAGATCATATGAATGAACAACTATATTGAGTAGAAATGCAGAGTGTTCACTCTTTGTCGTGGTAGAAGGCGGCCTCATAGGTTCCGTGATCTATGAGAGGCTGTCTAATGGTGATCCTCTCGTAGCACCATAGCTAGAGAAGAAGGGGGCACCCACCAAGCACGGACTACGCCTCCTTCTTGGTGCAGGCGTCACACAATCCTCTGTACGTTGCCGCCAAGATAGCTGAGGCCCAACTGTAAGGTGGTACCTTATACGGGTGGGCGTCCACAACCTCCCTGGTGTGCTGGACAAGCATCTTGTCCACCGTGTGGCCCTTCATGCTCGTGAACATCACCCACCCGAAGAGTCACAACAGGTAAGCCTCGAGGTGTATTGAGACGGTGGCGTCATCCACATCAGGGTGGATGTGCTCAGCTTGTTCAAAGAAAAAATAAAGACACGCTAGCACGTAGGGAAAGTCTATACGAAGGTCGACATTTCTTATCGTGAACTACAGTATCCACCTCTTGGGCAGACCACGTGTCTCAAACTACGGGAAGGGCCTGTACATGCCAGACCCTGGGCAGCGGATGATGCCGCCAAAGTGCTCAAGTAGGTACTCATGCCAAGCTAGCGAGATGTCAACAGCCACCACCGGTGCACTAGCACACAGCAGGCCAAGCAAGAACGACATGTCCTACAGTGTCGGTGCCATCTCGCTGCAAGGAAGGTGGAAGGTGTGCATCTCAGGCCTCCATCGATCGATGAGGCAGCAAGCAGGGACCGATCGTACCCAAAGCACCTTTGTGCGTCACGCCTACCAGACTCCCCGACCAACCCTTGTGCGGTGGCCTCAATCATCCAGCAAAGTGGAAGCAAGCCGGAGTGCCACAAACCTTCAATATAATTCAAGTTAGTTTGAAGCACATAACCACGTTAGACAAAATGAGATTGTAGTGATTACCTCTCTACCCAACAGGGGTCGAAGGTGAGTAGCTTGTTCGGGGACCACGTGTGAAACACCCCTAATTCGACGTTGGACACGGCACTCAGGTACGATCAGTGTTGTGCGTCGAGGGAGGGGTCCAGAAGCTCCCACTACTACTGCAGCTGCTGCTCATCGTCATTGTTTGCCACAATGGCTGAAACCTGTAATTGAACACTGTTAGTACCATTTCATACACATATGGCTACAAATATTTTAAAAAATAAACTATTAGTAACTTGAACCGATGAAAAATTAATGCATGGATAAATAAATGCATAAATAAACAGTACAACAAATAAAAAATACATGCTGGAAGGAACAAAACACAAGGGTTACAAAATGTGTAACAACGTTAATACATCCTGAAAAGAACAAAATACATGCTACAATGGAAAACTACATGTAGACGTCGTCTCGTTGTACATAAAATGTGTTAGAACGTTAAGTATACAACGAGAAGGACTCATAATTTTGCAATTCATTGCGAAATATAACACCAAAGGTCAACAGTCATCCCGAAGTCACCCGTCTGCCCTAGAACTGGAAGGACCCACTTGTAGATCCAAGTACCCATGATCCAGTCAGCTTATCGCAGTTCTTGTACGTGTGCCCTAACTCGTTGCATGTGCTACATCTCTTCGCTTCCCACCTAGTCTCGGATTGATCCATGTCATTTCAAATCTGACGCTGCTGTCGCTAGCGTAGATTGCACTTCATCATTTGCCAGTCCGGTACATGACGACAATCAGCACCTGGTGGTTCCGTAAATGTGCTGAAAATGGTGTACTCATATATCTCGCCATGCCGTGTGTTCATGACTGCCTCCTTCATGAAGTACTCCGACACGTACGGGACGGTGGAATGATTTTGTCATGGAAGCAGAAGCAGCATGTACATGGGAGCATGGCTTGTGCAGAAGCCTTGGCTTGCAGCATGTGCAGATGCAAGTGTTGTCACGGAGAATGTACTCCTGCCTTGTCCTCTCCTGTCTCCCATCCCGGCGTCCCTTATCCCTGCAGATTATCTCATACCTCATCTCAGCAGCTCCCATGGGTGATGGTACGTGTTTTTGTGCCTTTTTCATTTTTTTCTCCATGTACTTTGTAATCATGGTGGAGTAGACGATTGTCAGCCATAACATTACACGCCGCACGGTACCAATCTATGAAGTGCCTGCATGTACTATGAAAAATCCCCTCCACATTTGCAACCAGGGGCAGTGCCCTCATTCCTCGCATTACCTTGTTATACACCTCTGCCAAGTTTATCCTCATGATGCCATATCTAGCCCCTTCCGTGTCGTATAGCAGAGCCCACTTCTCTTTCGGGTCATCTTTGATCCACTAAAAAAAACACCTTATGCACGGCATGCCTATACCCCTCAGTTGTGGAGTGTTCGATGTCTCTGCAGTCTTCTTTGTGGTCAGCTCGTCCAGGGTCTTCCACAGTTTGTTGAACTTCCTTTGTTGATTCTGCTTGCACAGCCTCTTAAAAAGATTAATGAGCTGTTTGTTGTTGAAGTGCCTGAAGAAATATGCCCCATGTGCCTCATGCACCACATGCTCTGTATGTCTCCCCACTGCGCGTTCCCACGGTTATCCAAACCGTACTTAATATCTTCAATTGCACGCAAACCACTAGCATGCCTATCGTGTATAATACATACATTCAGCCTCCCTGAGACCACGCCATGCTTCAAACGCTCTAGGAACCAGTACCAGCTGTCTGTATTTTTATCCTCCACAAAGGCAAACGCCACCGGTAGAATCTGATTGTTGCCATCTACAACAATTGCTGTCAATATCTACCCCTTGTACTTGCCGATGAGGAATGTACCATCAACGCATGGAACATGACAACAATACCTAAAGACATTTATGCATGGTCCCAAAGCAAAGAATGCCGCTGCAAAACCCACTTGTCCATGTCCGAGCCGGACGCGGAGTACTCTTTAATATCATATTATGTCTCTATATTCCTTCTCCTTATGGTCTCCAACATGGTTGGGAGGTTCACGTATGATGCTTCATACATGCCAAACCGCATCTCCAAGGCCTTTTGCTTTACCCTCCATGCTGTAGGATACTTGATCTTGTACTGAAATTGTTCTTCCATGGCTCGGATTATGGAACGAGGCTCATAGTTGATGTTATCCATTATTTGTGAATACATGACCACCGCTACGAAGGTTGAATTCAGGTTCCTATGCCTCTGCTGTGCTTCTTTCAATTGATAGTTGTGCTCTGTCACGATGGAACAATGCCAATAATCCACCCACTCTCCTTTGAAGACATGAACCCACCAAGGGCAGCTGGGCACCACACAGTTCATATCGTACATGCTCTTGCTAGAATCTACACTCTAAATTCCCTTCTAAGTGAGAATGCCCAGCACTTCACAGCATCCATAACAGCTTCCTTGGTGGGGTATATGGATCCTTGCGACACCTCGTTCTCGTGGTACTCCCATGTCTTGCTTGTATCTTCATTAACATGTAAATCATCAAAGTTGGAGTTCCAATCACCCGGCACAACATTTTGTCCAACAATTGCCTCATCGTCTGACATGTCCTCATCGGAGATCTGCTTATGCTTTGCCTCCTCCACCTCCATCTGTTGTACTATTGCCTCAATTTCTTTCGTTTCATCCACCGTACCCGTCGTCTCATGTGATATTCCGTGCATACCCTCTCCATCCGTTGTATCCCAATATTGCCCTACATCTTGCGGCGTTATCTCCACACCCTCTACCCCCTCTGCCTCATCTGCCTCCTCTGTCCCCTCTGCCTCCTCTGCCCCCTCTATCCCTTCATCACCGGTCTCATTTGACCTAACTCCTAGTTTCAGCTCTGCCTAGGCAAACAACGCTAGGGGGAGATTGCGTGCGGTCGTAATCTCCACATAGCGTCTCCAGTTCCCGGTAGACCTGATCAGAAGCAACTCCCAAAAAAACCTTCCCTAGAACGATTGACCACTGCACTGATGTTGATCACATGTTCATCCAGGTTCAATTCTAACATCGTTACTAGCCAGTTATGTAACCTGCCAAATGTCCTTTCCCTCGGCCTCAATATCCCTAGCGTCACTGACCGAAACATACTCAGATCTATCCCACATGGCCCATGCAAAACCTCTCCCTCTCCATAATAAATCTCAAAAAATAACTTCTTCGACATTTTTTCTGGTCCAAACACATCTGGTACAAATTATTTCAAAATAAACAATTTTATGCACATACTCTAATATACAATGTCATTACCATAGTACCCTAAATAATGTCCTACCACATTTACCATAAACATATCTATCCCACTTGTGGAAGTAACCGAACTAACCCTAAACATAACTACATATAATGTCGTAAAAATATTACCCTACATAATGTCCTACAAATTATCCTAGAAGTCTTGTCTAAAAAATGACCTATATAATGCCGCAAACAAATTACCCTAAAAAATGGCAGATATAATGCCTTAAATATTGCTCTAACAACCTACCCTAAATAGAGCCCTAGCAATCTACCCTAAATAATAACCTGAATTATATTGTCCGTATGGCTAACCTACCATGTTTTCAAATATTCTACATTACAAAATGAAAAACAATTTACTTTTTTCCCTCTCCCTTTCTCCCTCCTAATCCCTTCCTCCCTCTCTCTATCTTCCTTCTTCCCCCCTCTCTCTCTTTCTCCCTTCCTTTCCCTTCCTCTCTTTCTCCCTCTGTCGACACACGGCTGCAAAGCAGTGGCCGCGCGCCTATATGGCCCCAAAACCCGTCCGTTCATCGGGTGGGATTCCCCGCGCTCAAATCCCGCCCAACGATCGGGTGAGTTTTTCCTATTCCCGCCCGACCATCAGTCGAGATTTCCCTGCCGCATTAACTGCCCAACGGTCGGACGGACAAGAAAATCCCGCCCGTCCGTCAGGCGGGAATTTATTTCCAGCCCAACGGTCGGACAGGAGGCAGCTAGTTTTTTATTTTTGAAACTGGTGTATTAAATTTTTAATTTTGAATAAAAATAAATTTAAAAAATTTAAAAATCCCACACGGATCAATTAGAAGCCCAATTAGAAGCGCATGCCACACACAGATCAATTTGAGTCTTACGGTACCCAATTTCGTCCTTGCACTAAGCGTATTGGTAGATTTTACAAGCGGTAGTTGCAGCATTATAGGGTAATTTAATTGGTTCGGTTCTAAAACACCGAAATAAAAAAAAAGAAATGTCACGATATTTTGGATACAGCAGAAAACAAAACAATGTGAATTGGGCTGTCTCGCATAAAAAAAAATGAATTTTTAGATTAAATATTGATTGACTAGATGTATAGGATGGAGAGAGGAAGTGCATTGGAATTCTAAAAATAAAAAGCAGAATATTCTCAAATTAGAAATCCTCTGTATACATATACGGACGTAGAAAGCAGAATATTTCCATTATGTAAAAAAAAACTAGAAATCCTCCGGAACTTGGCTCCGAATCCTGGGCTCTGCGAAAATTAAAAGCCGTCTTACTCGCCAAGCCAGCAAAGGACAGCGAGGAAGAAGCTGGCCGTGGCTAGCTCTCCGGCGCTCACCAGCTGCTTTCCTTTCCTTCTTGACTAACAATACATCCTAGATTCCTAATCAACAAGCAGCTAGCAATAGAGATTCGCATGTCACATGTTTGAAAATGCACGGCTTGGATGTGGGTTGCGTCTCCGGACGTCTGCGTTGGCCGTACGTGCTCACCCGTGGCCGCCGTAGTTGCTCCAGCTAAAGCTAGGTCATTCTTGGAACTCGCACGCCTGGGCTGTTCCTCTTCTGCGAGAAAAAAGAACGACCAAATCACTTGGTTGGTTCAAGACTTTTTGCAATGGCATTTCAACTATTTTTCGTTTCAATTGTTTCAGTAGAGTTCTATAACTCTACCGATGTGTTTTGCCCCCCATTGGAATCTCATATGGCAAAATCTATAATTAGGCCCCGTTTGGCACAGCTCCAGCTCTACCAAAATTGATAGAGTTAGTGGAACATCCTATTGTTAGCTCTAGAAATTCGTGGAGCTAGAATTATGAGTAGGTGAGCCATCTTATTTATATTTTAAACTAAAATATAAATTTAAGTCACTTTATTTTAACCTACAAACTCCGTATCTGAGATAGAACTGGGAACTGGAGTTATGCTAAATGAAGTCTTAAGATGGTAAAATTGATCAAACACAAGAGCTAATGAGAGCCAAACCATGAAAACTTTAACTCAAGAGCTAATAAGAGCCAAACCATGAAAACTTTAACTAGGAGTAAAGTTTCGAATACTCCAAAATATCATGGTTTCTACTAAACCATGGTTTTGGAATAGAGCATTTTTTGGTCATCCAACTACCTTATGGTTTTAAAAACCATGGTATTTTTAGAAACCATGGTTTTGCTTTCAAACTATGAAAATACTTTGTTACCAAACTGACCCTTACTTTTCTTTTCTCCAACTCGAACATTTCATAGCCAATACTTCTTCCCTCCATCTCTCTGTATAACTCTTTGAAAAAAGGAACCGTAATGATGATCCGGTTGCCACCACCGTTAATTCACACTAACCTATGGGTCCCATGCTCACTCTCTAGCTGCAGAAGAGAAACAAGAATGAATCCTAGCACCCATGCAACCACTACCCTTGTGCGGCCACGCCCATCCCTGCCACCAACAATTCACCGCAACAAAAACCATAGGTGCAACAACGACTTGCAGCTCGGTGACCCGGAGTTAACAGGTGGATGATTTTGCCACCATCGACACTGGATCAGGCGTCCAGGGGCGGTGGCGGCCACGTCTATGGTGTGTTGTTGTCTCCATCCGGGGCATGGAAGAGGATGGGGTGTGCATGGCAGTGGCTGCGAGTGGTAGGGATTAAGGTTTCAAAGATGAGGTAGATGCAACGATGTCGGAAGAGGAGCAAAGGAAGGCGGCGGTGTCTTGGTAGGAGAGCCAGAGTAGCACAGAGGTAATATCACCCAGGAGGGAGAGACGGAGGAGGCCGAGGTAGAATGAGACACATAAGGGGATGGAGGTGGCAGCGAGGGAGGAGGAAGGTGGTTGCGGTGCTGGTGAGGGGCAAGGAAGGAGGATCAAGTAGAGGAGAGAAGGTGGCAGCGACAAGTAAAGAGGACGTGAAGGTGATGCTGGGCGACAACATCGGAAGGAGAAGGAGGAGCAGGAGCATGCTGCCAAGAATACTTGAGAAGGAGAGAACATCGGAGCTAGCGAGATGAAGGGAGGGGGGAAGGGGATATAGTTACTATACCAAAACAAGTTATATTTACTTGTATATCAGTGTCGAACAGATAGAGATACGGTTATTAGTGCCAGGTTTTTAGTGTACATATGTAAAAAGCTTATATATGCTACTTCGTAATACTATTGGACGGATATGTACAGATTATATGTTCAGCATCGTAATACAAACTGTCGTGCACCCCGGTATTTCTACCGGTTTGAGTGGCCGAATACTAGTCCTAAAAAATCATAGCTAGTATTGCACTCAAGGACATTTGGAATATCATCGCAAGCATTGAATTAACTAGAAATTAACGGTTCATATAACATAAATATCATCCAGTTGACATAGACGCTACATAGTCTTGCACAGACATAATTCAATAGCATAAAGAAACACAATGAAGACTTCAAATGCAACGATACTCGAGGTTGACCCGTAACGCCAGCCTAATCACCTTGACCTCCCGGTCACAACCGCACCGTTCTTTGAAATCTTCACCTGAACAAAATCCGTGGTCCATATAATGAGTACACGGCTACCCAGCAAGCAGTCCTTAATAATTGAATGCAAGGTCAATGGACGGGTTGGGTTATTTTGGTAAAAACCTCACCTATCTACTTGTTTATTTATTCTTGATTCATTGAACACATTATGACACATGAGCGTATATAGCCAAGGGACGGCTAACCAGCTCAACACACGACGAGCGTAGCCATAGAAACGGCTAACCAGCTCCAAAGAGAGGCAATCTCTGCCTACACTACCATCAAGTTAATTATTTTAAAACACATTGGACTACCTTGTGAAAACGCCTTTCCCCCGCCCATAACCGCGGGCACTGCTACTATGATAGTTTTAACTCTGCAGAGTGTGTACACGTTCCCCACAAGCCCCGTCTCATCCCGAGGGAGAAACGGTACAAAACTGTTCACTGCTTTCACCTGCCCCTTAATATACCCTTTCTTTTGGTTTCGCGCCCCACACACTACGCTTCGACCAGGCCGACAGTCATGCGCACTCCTTCAACCGGACCTGATAGCGCACCGTATGAGGTTAGCCCCCATTTAAGCCATTCGGAACAGGTGATAACAAGTCACGTCCGTCCACTACGAGTACATCGGAAACTAGGTTTCCACAGCTAATAAGTCAAGGCCAGAATGCACAAGTGCCTATACGGTTCAGGTTCGGTTTGGTAGTCACAAGTATACGGTCCTTATATGACAGAGGAGACCTGCACAACACAACCACAAGCCCAAAATCCGCCTCTCCTGGGTCTCCTCAAATCAACACACACCACGTTGATTTTAGTTGATTAGATTTATCCAAAAACAGCACCACGAAGTCGAACTTCCCGGATACCAGTTTAATAATGAGTGAAACCTATCAACTACCAATCCTAGAGGCAAGGCTAAGCATCTACACAAAGGATAGGCTAGGAAAATAGTACCAATCGAGCTATCAATGGTAGGCTACGTCATATTAGTGAAGGACTAATATGAAATCGGATCAAAATAACACATACGATGATAATTAAAGCATGCAATTCAAATTAAAATGAAATAAATGAGATTTAGCAAACTAGGAATTCAATATGAATCTAGCTTGCCTTCGAAGAAGCTAGGTTCTGGATCTCCTCCTTCGAATGGCTCCGGAACGTCTCCCGGACAGCAGGTATACGTCGGTTCTACGTGAAAGAGTAAATAAACAACAATAAATATCAAACATACAGAAAACAGTATGGTAAAAATATATAAAATTCTTGGGATTATTTGTGATTTTTGGGCTCTGGAATCATCTCAATTGGAGTTCGGGAACTCCCTAAACAATTCGTGGAAGTTTTGGGATAAAAGAAAAGCTGGGAAAAGATTAAACCGGTTAACCCGAGGTTAACCGAGCGAAAACCGAGGGAACCTCGGTTTTGGCGGGCGGCGACACGGCCGGCGGGGCTCGGCTGGGCGGGCCGGGCTGGCGGGTGGGGATCGGCCGGCGACGTGCATGCGCGGCGGCGGCGCGGCGTGGCGGTGGGTTGGCGGCGGTGCACATGGTCGGCCGGACGGGAAATGGAGGCTACGTGGCGGGGTTTGGTTGGCGGCGTCACAGTGTGTGGCGTGGGAAACGGCGACGATGGCGGGACATGGGGCGGTGGTGGTGGCGGCGGCGGGCGCGTGGTCGGCGGACAATGGCGCGCGCGTGGGGGTGGCGGGATGCGTGGCGGCACGGTTGGGTGGCGCGTGGAAGTCGGTGGCTGGCGCGGCGACGGGTGGCGGATGACGGCGCCGGCAGAGAGAACTCCGGCGAAACCTTCAGCGGCCTATTGCGGGCGCATTACTCCACGGTTTTTGACGATTCAAAAACCTACGGATTCGTCTCGACGAGCTCTAGGCCGCCTAGGTGATCGATTCACAATTTGAGGAGAGATCAGAGGGGTTACCTTGGAGAGAGAGAGGAAATCGGATCCGAATGCACGGTAACCGAGGGGAATTGGGGGCTTGCTCTTGGGTGGCGGCTGTGGAAGGTGTAGGAGTGCTGTTGGTCGGCTTAGGGGTGCAGGACACGCATATATAGGGGGGAGAAGGGATTAGGGTTTAATTATGGGCCAAAAGCCCAATTAGTGTTTGACTAGGCTTTGACCGGTGCTGACCACGTGGAAAAGGTTGACTTGGCTTGGAAAACATGCTAAATTATCTCGGCTAACTTTGTAGCTTCCTAGGGCACCTATATCCCTCTAAGGTTTCTAATAGTCCTTATTTGAGGCTCTTACACATAAAATAATAATATAATATAATATATATATATATTTTTTTCCTTTTTATAAAACAAGTGACATACTAGTCTTCACCAGCCACCTTGTTGTTGTCGTCTCCGCCCCTGTCTCTAGAGCTGGCTAGCAACGATCCCGCACTATGCCAAAACATGTTATTGATACCTGTACATCTATACCAGTTCAGTCAGGACCAGCACAAATAAGGTTACTAGTGTCAGTTCTTCAGCGGATACACGACAAAAGCTTTCAAGTGCCAATGCTACCTACCAACCGGCCAGATTACAGATTTTATGTGCTAGTTCTGATTACCAATTGGCACAGATATATTTGCATTAGTTTGTATAACGAGACGAAACATATAATTTCATATGTGCAAATGAATGCAAATTAGAACCGAGACATATAGAGCTTTTCCCGCGTGTCAACTGAAGGGGCTTGTCGCTTCGTAGTAATATGTGGCGGTTGGAAATTAGAACCAACACATATAATGTTTTCTCTCCTGAGGTGTTTCACGGGCAAAGTTTACCCCATACACATCTATTATATAATTTATCCGATCGATCGTCTGCCCCCATTCCGATCTTCGTCGGCCTCTGCAATCCCTATTCCTCTCATGTCCGCCAAGGTCCAATCCACTTCTTGCACTTTATCGCCGATGCCACCCATCTCATCACTGCGGCCGGCCTCGCCATGGTCACCATGGCCTATCGGCAATCCGGTGCCTCACAAGGAGGAGTCCGCTAGCTAGGGCCCCCTCTGATGAGGAGCTAGAGGCCAATGAGGAGCCCCGCGACAAGGAGCCGGCGCCCAAGTGGTAACGGGTCATATTGCCAGATCTGTCTTCGGATCCTTTGGTGTGCGGCCCCGCCAGCGAGGCGACGGTGGAGGAGGAGTCGTCGTCGGAGGCCAACCCCATGTCAAAGGTGAAGGAGTCATTGTTGGAGGCGATCGATGGCAGATGGGGTGCCCAAGGGTCTAATGATGGGGGCACCTCCCTCGAAAACTGGCCAGACTAGGACGGTGAGGAGGTGGTGGGCCACGACGACGTCCGCTGCTACTTCGACCACGAGTCGGCGAGCAACGAGGACAACGATGCCCTCGTGTAGAAAGCTAGCTAGCTAGGGTTGTATCGTATGTAGGTAGTAGTAGCTGCCTAGTCAGCACTGTTGTGGTGCTAGCTAGGCTAGATAAAAAATATTTTAAAATATATTTGTGCTGGTTCTAGTCATAAACTGGCATAGAGAATGGGTTATCTGTCCCAGTCCCAAACCAACACAGATGACTGGCCACATCAATGCATGTTGTTTTGTGCCGGTTTAAAAACCAGTACTGATGACCGTTTAGAACTGGCACTGTTGACCTGTTCTATTGTAGTTCTCTGGAGGAGGTGGTCCCCTAGTCCCTACCCCACTCCTCGTGGCCACTGTCTCTGCCCCCGTCTACAACGCTGGCTGGCAAGGAGACCGGTAAGGACACTGCACCAAACACATGTTATATTTACTTGTATATCTATGATGGTTCATTTAGAACCCGCACAGATGTGGTTATTAGTGCCGATTCTTTAGTGGATATGCACCAAAAGTTTTATATGTGCCGGTGCTAATTTCTAGTCAACATAGATATATAGATTATATGTGTTTTATAATGACCCAGAACATATAATCTGTATATCCGTGTCGGTTAGAAATTAGCACTAGCATATATGAAGCTTTTGTTGGATGTCCACTGAAGAGTCGCATCGTTTCATAGTCATATGTGTTGGTTGATAATTACAACTAGCACACACAATATTTTGTCTCTTAAGGTGTTTCGCGGAAAAACTTTTCCTCGTAACTTCTCAGATCTGTTCCCATTTGAAAAAAAAAACTAAACTTCTCATATCTCTCGATCTCTAGCCCTCTCTCTAACTTCCCATTTCTTCCTCGATCTCCCATTTGATCTCCAACTCCTCTGGCGTCGCTGCCATGGTCCAATCACCGGTGCCTCCGTTGTCGTGGACGCTGTCTTCGGCACCATTGCCATCTCCACCTGCCTGGTCACCTTCTGTATAGTGTTTACCTCTCTCACTGTCATTTCACTACTGGAAAATGGGCCTTCATTCCCGGTTCATGAACCGGGACAGGCCATGCGGGACTATTGCCTCTTGGGCATCAGTCCCGATTCCAATGAGCCGAGACTAATAGTGCTACAAATATTTAAAAATAACTGACGGATATATGAGAGTAGTGGGACTCGATCCTAAGACCTCAAGACTACTCACTAACCCTCTAGCCAATCCACCACCCCACGCATTCTAATATAACTAAGATATGCATTCTTTTTGAACTTTTCTCAAACGAGGCATCAGTCCTGGTTCGTAACACGAACCCCGACTGATGAGGAGGCATCAGTCCGGGTTTGTGTTACGAACCGAGACTGATGAGCACCTATGCCAGCTGTTTTGTACCCGCCTGTGAAAGGACTTATTAGTACCGGTTCATATCACAAACCGGGACTGATGCCACTATCAGTAACGGTTCGTGTCCAACCGGACTGATGTGTCGGTATTAAAGGTCTATTCTCTAGTAGTGTTTTCCAAAGCGTTCGGATGTAAAAGCTTCAAATCTAAATCTGCCATCATGGGCCCACCATGTCCAGTTTACCTTGTTTATGATCATAAAGTTTTGTCCCAAATTCAATTCAGATCCAAACACGTATGAAGTACCAATGGACACTTTCCTGTTTATGAGGACACACATGCCAAGTCCTGTGGTGCCTTTCTGCCGTGTCGCTCCTGACAAAAGTCTCATTCAGCAAGCACTAGTTACTGTCTTTTACTGATGTTTAGTGTGCGCAATTAAGTCAACCTTCCCCCCAACCTAGCTAAAAAGCGTGTAACAACCGGCTGACGTTTGTTAAACTGTTCCCATTAACTGCATGCTCAGCACAAAACTACAAATGCACAGTCTTTGAAAAGAAACTACACAGGTACTGGAGTACTGCACGGTTGTCTTGTCTAGCTCAATTAGCTCGCCTTTCAACTTAAAAAAGCTTAATTAATTAGCTCACTAAGTGCATGCTCCAAGCAGAATCTACACCAGAACGCGCACACACCAAGAGCTGAAGAGCTTGATTTTGCATCAGTGTGTAGCGCATGCAGAGCGTCCAAATTACGCGGCAACGGAAGGCGCGCCCCTTTCACATTTTACACGATCAATCGCATGCTCCTTTTCGGGCTCCATTTTTTAAACCCATCGTTAATTGGCGCGCACTGGCCGATCGAGCTGCCTCTCGCTTTTGTCCATAATGCAGCCACGAGTGCCTACTTAATTTTTCTTTCCATTTGATTAGGCTGATTAATCAATCCCTGCCATGTCTCCAAATCTGCCGTCACACTCCATTGCGATCGTCAAAGGCCACCTACCTTCCTGCCGTCTTCCTCCTGCTGCTGCTCCTGTGTTCTTCCTCTATATATCGTCCATTCTCGCAGCTTGACTTGACCAGCCAACGCGGTTGAGCTCACGGATGCATCGTGAGTACGTTCGTGTTAATCACTGAGAGATTAACTTAGATAGGTGACGTCTGATGAGTAGTAGAGGAAGGAGAGAGAGAGGGAGAATTGATCAGAGTGAGCTAGCATATATGCAGATGGGTGATCAGTACGCGAGGCTGGGCCGGCGGTGGCGGCGCCCGGCGAGGGGATTCCGGCTCAGCCCGACCCGCCTCTCCGTCCGCCGGCTGCGCGCCAGGTTGTGGACGCTGTTCGGCCTCCTGGGACGCTACGTGCGCAACGTGCGGCTGCTCACGAGGGGGCTCGTCGCGAGCGGCGGCGGCTCCCCCACGGCCGCGAGCGGCGGCCGCAGGAGGGTTCTTGCGGGTGGCCAGGACGGCGGCGCCGCGCTTGCTGGAGCTGGACAGGCCGCCGGCGGCGGCGGCGGCAAGGCGCGGAGGCCGCCGTGCATGCGGTCCAACTCGTTCTACGCGCGCGCCGTCGCCGAGTGCCTCGAGTTCATCAAGGGCAGCAACGCCGCGCCGTCGTCTCCGGCGGCTTCCCGGCACGACCAGCAGCAGATGCCGATCAAAGCGACGTGAAATTTAGCCATGCACTACTTTACTCTTGCATATAGATCGATCATCGATCCATGCGTCCGTGTCTGTAAATACGTGGAACGCATCGTGAGCTTTGGTGATGTTGTCTATCTACTTGTTTTGAGCATATGGTTCTTCTTGCAAAGCCCCTTGCTGTTCCTTTTTTTTCCCTTCCCTTTCTCTTTTTTTCTTGTTATAATTTGTTTGAGAGATGTTTATTGGAGGCAGGAAAAAAAATGAAGGTTGATGAGTGGATTGGTTTGATTGATGCAACATGCAGGTGCCACTTAGTTATCAATTATGATGAGTTATTTGTCATTTGCAGAAGGATGGTGATTGATGATGATGACAGTTTTTAGTGTGAGAATGTGTTTTCTTGGTTGCTCACTTTTCTTCGCCAGTTTAAGTTTTTTGTTGAAGTAGTTAGTACATGCACTACTAGCGAACTGGCTATTACAACCGGTTCGAAACAGGTTTCAGAACCGGTTTTGGAACCGGTTGTAGGCAACCGTAACTGATACCCTCCGGGTAACACTCGCGGTTCCCCTAACCGCTTGAGGTACGACACCATAAGCGGTTGGAGTTACCAACCGCTTGTGGAGAGGCTGAGCGCAAATTATATTCAATATAGAATATGTTCTGAGAGGTTTTAAATATAAATTTTGACAATAAAATTAAATACAACTACAATATTTTTTCACAATTAAATATATAATATGATGTGTACTCATTCACACAATCACAATTAAGTTCATTTACACAATAATACGAATGAATAAAAAATATGTACATACATAAAATAAGGAGCACACTGAAGCAATGTTTATACATTTCAAGAGTACAAGGGTGAATCTTGAGGTCATTTCTTGCCTACATCGCTATTTGTGGCTTTCGATGATTCCGATATTTCACCTGTCCTTACAGAAGGACAATCTCTCCATCCCTTTGTGTGGAACTCGCCTTTGGTGGATATAATCTCGTCGATAATGAAGTCGATAAGTTGTTCTTGGATTGCTGCAACCCGGTGAGGCGGGATCACACCTTGCACATCGAGGTAAGGCTGCCAAAGCAGGAAATAAATAAATCTCTAAACACGTAAATTGTAAGTACTAAGAAATTGAGATGCATCATTAATTTGGATGCATCATTAATTTGGTACTTTTGACATACACGCACCTCGTCGTTTATTTTGGGCACATCGCCGTGGCAAAGATTTTGTATGTAGTGGCACACATAATAGCCACGTAAGTTGTTTCCAGCCGTTTGCTGTATAACCTATGATGAAATTTAAAAAGTATACAAGTATTGAGATGAAAAACTATCACTAAAAAATATGAATTAATTAATATGCTTTATTACGTACTCGAGTGTTTAATTGGACTGTGAATTCGTTCTTGAAAGTTCCTTTATGCTTCTTTCAGAACATTGCGAATGCCCTGTGATGCGTTAATACATGTATAGTAATTATTAGAGTTCGAATTAATTAAATAGCTAGGCATTTCAATAGAATAGGAAACCATCTTATAAATTAATATGCCATACCGATTTAGCGTGTCAATGATATATTGATATTTTTGCTGTGGTTTCCTTCTTAAGTCTTGAACAATGATATTGCTATTATCAAGCATGATAACAAGAAGGACCCAGTGAAACCTATTAATATATTTCAACATATATATATGTAATTAATCATATTATGTATGCTTTAAAAAGCTAGGAATGAGAGGTTGTGAGGAATGGATATATACGTACTCGAAGTTGAAGGGCAGAAGTATGTACGGTTTGTAGTGCTGTCCCAAGAGTGCATCCAGAATATAATCCTCAACAACCTTTGGGTTGTATCCGAAGACAGCCTCGTTGACAATCTCTGGGTCTATGAAGCCTATGTTGAAGTCACCCTGTCTTCTACATCGTTGTATCTCCATTCTACATAGAAATGAAAAAACTATTAGAGTTGCAACTTTCTGGTACGAGAAAGCACATGGTAAACTTATTAGCTTGACACTTACAGACACCAGCAGCTCATGAGAGACACGTTGACAACATCCTATTGGTAAAAATGGTACAAGTTTTCAAATTCTAGCCATATTTGGTTGTTCCCGTGATAGAAATATTCATTTGTGATATGGGGGAACATATTTCTTTCTTGAGCAGACTCTACCATGTACCATTCATGAAATTGCGGCATCTTGGTTAGTAAATCCTTTATGTTTTTAGGGTTAACCAACTCCCGGCCCAACTTATATTGTCATCTCACTTCTGCCATTGGGATATCATCCGTTAATCGAAAGCTTGAGCTGCAGAACCGTGGTTTGCCTCTTTCATGAATTGGTCAAGCTGTTCTTACTCTTTCTTCTTCTTTGCCGCCTCTGCCTTAGCTCGTTTAGACTTCTGTGTAGGCTTTGCTATTGTCTGGTTATGGTCTGACGGCGTAGGCAGTGGCACTGCATGGGATGTCGCGAAGTGTTTTGAAACTTTTCAATCAATTGCTTTTCGGGGGTTTCCTTCTCTATTCTTCGTTTTTTATTAAACTTTTTTCATATTTCATTAAAATGTTTAAAATTTTGGGGGTTTAAAATTTCAGTACTTGTGTTTCCTATTTCATTAAAATGTTTAAAATTTCATTGCTTAATTTCTATATATGCTTCAAATATACAAGTTTTATTTAAAAATTTAAAAAAAATGCTTTCTTCCTTTTTATTAAATTTTTATTAAAATGGCCGAGGTTACTTGTGTTTCATATTTTTTTAAAATGTTTAAAATTTCAGTACTTGTGTTTCACATTTCATTAAAATGTTTAAAATTTCAGTACTTATGTTTCATATTTCATTAAAATGTTTAAAATTTCATTGCTTAATTTCTATATATGCTTCTAATATACAAGTTTCATACAGGAGCACATCTTAACTAGTAACATACTTTGTCTTTACAAGTGTGTCTTCGTTATGATCGTGGCGTATATACGGAGCATCGACATCTGTGTCATTCAGGACACTTATGTCGACATCCATCGCAAAGGAGGGAGCTCGTCGAACTGACTATACTCTTCCTCGTCTGTGACATCCTCAACTCCGATAATCCTTCGTTTGCCTTAGAGAACCATGTGTCGCTTTGGCTTGTCCTTCTGCTTCTTAGGTTTGCTTGACATGTCCATTACGTAGAAGACCTGTCTCACATTATTGGCGAGAACGAATGGTTCGTGCCTATAGCCGACTTGTGTAAGGTCTACGGTTGTCATGCCGTATTTGTCGATCTTCACGCCGCTTGAACTCAGTTTAACCCATTGGCACTTGAATAAAGGGACCTTCAAAGGTTCAAAGGTCCATAATCAAGCTCCCATGTCTCTTCTATGAAACCATAATATGTGTCCACCTTGCCAGTGTTGCCCGCGGCGTCTATATGGATACCGTTGTTCTGGTTCGTGCTCATCTTATCCTGGGATTTCGTGTAAAATATGTAACCATTTATCTCGTACCCCTTGAATGTCACGATTTCACTAGATGGTCCCCGAGCCAGGCATTGCAACAGTTCATTGTCTGACCCTTTGGAAAGGATGTAGTTTTGTAACCAAGCGCCGAATGAATGCATGTGCATCAGTGTTATCCAATCGTCAGACCTCCCTGGGAATTCGCGGCGTAGAATACTCTTGTGCTGAAGGACATAAGGGGCCACTACAGTAGATTGTTTCAGAACCGTGAAATGTGCTTGTTTAAAAGTAAGAACATCTTTGCATGCAATTGCTTTTCCGTCCTAGTGTCCCTTTTCCCCGGAGCCTCCCCTCATGGCGTGATACAGGGACACCAATCGGATTTAGATCATTAATGTAATTTACACAAAACTCAATCACCTCCTCTATGCCATACCCCTCGGCTATGCATCTTTCCGGATAAGAACGGTTACGGACATACCTCTTTAGGACACTCATGTACCTCTCGAAAGGAAACATGTTGTACAGAACTACGGGTCCGAGAATACCTATCTCCTTGACAATGTGAATAGTGAGATGAACCATAATATCAAAGAATGCAGGAGGAAAGATCGTCTCAAGGCTAACCACACTTTGTACCACATCATCCTACAGCTTACTTAGTTTATCTGGATCAATAACCTTTTGCGAAACCGCATTGAAAAAGGAACACAGCTTTGTGATTGTCCCCCGGACCCACTCGGGCAAAATACCTCTCACAGCCACTGGGAGCAATTGTGTCATCAACACAAGATAGTCATGGGATTTCAGGTGGACAATTTTATTCTCTTTCATGTTTATGAGTTTCTTTACATTCGAGGAGTATCTGGAAGGGACTTTCACACTGTTCAAGCACTCTATCATGCTTTTTTTTTTCTTCTTTGGTTAGAGTGTAGCTCGCAGGATGTAGATAATGTTGTCCTTTCCCTGTCTTTTCTTAATGTAGATCGTTCCTCAGTTTCAAATGTTTTAGATCCCTCCGAGCTTGCAGTGTATCTTTCGATTTACCGTACATATCTAAGTATCCTAACAGGTTCACGCAAACATTCTTCGTAATATGCATGAAGTCAAGTGAGTGACGGACCTCCAAAACTTTCCAATAAGGTAAGTCCCAAAATATTGACTTATTCTTCCACATGGGTGCCTGACCTTCCTCATTCGGTTTAGATATTCTCCCAGGACCCTTTCCAAATACTACTTTCAGATCCTTTCGATGCTCAAGCTTAGCACGAAGGTCTAGTTTCCCGTTAAAATTCCTGCCTTTCTTCCGTAACAGGTGCCTCGTAAGAAGAAACCTACGGTGGCCCATGTGCACAACCTTCCGAGAGTTTTTGAGGTACGTGTTGTCCATTTCATCTAAGCACTGCACGTAGACTCTATATCCTTTTATAGTTAGGCCGGATAGGTTACCAAGCGCAGGCTAGTCATTGATGGTTACAAACAGCAATGCACGTAGGGTGAAATACTATCTTTTGTGCTCATCCCATACCCGTACACTATCCTCCCACAACGTTACAAGATCTTCAACCAATGGTTTCAGATAGACATCGATGTCATTTCCGGGTTGCTTGGGCTCTTGGATCAACAACGGCATCAATATGTACTTCCGCTTCATGCATAACTAAGGAGGAATGTTATAGATGCATATTGTAACAGGCCGGGTGCTATGGCTGCTGCTCAACTCACCGAACGGATTTATACCATCGATACTCAACCCAAACCTTATGCTTCTCGCCTCATCTGCAAAGTGCGGGTATGTTCGATCGACTTTCCTCCACTGGGAGCCATCAGCGGGATGTCTAAGCATCCCGTCGTCCTTACGCTCTTCTTTGTGCCAATGCATTATCTGGGCATGCGCTTTGTTAGCAAACAGACGCTTCAATCGGGGGATGATAGAGAAATACCACACCACATTAGCGGGAGGTCTCTTCTTCGTACGCTCCCCATCTATTTCACCTGGGTCGTCACGCTTCATCTTATAACGTGATTCTTTGCATACTGGACAAACATCAAAATCCTCGTACTCATTGCGATACAGAATACAATCGTTAGGACATGCATATATCTTTTGTACTTCCAATTCCAAAGGACATATGACTTGCTTGACTTCATATGTAGATTCAGGCAGAGTGTTATCTTCCGAAAGCAACTTCTTTAAGAGTGATAACAACTCATCGAATCCCTTATCTGAGACACCAATCGTGGCCTTCATTGCATTAGTTCCAGTGTGGTGCACAACTTTTTGTGGCCCTGCCCACAGTTTGGGTACAAAGGAGTCCTGTGGTCCTCTAACATGCGCCGAAACTTGTTGAATTGTTTTTCATCTGTGTAGTCTCCCTCTCCGTCACACAGCATCTGGTCCAGCTCATCATCACCAAACTCCCCGAGTGTATCTTCTACGGAACAGTATTGCCTGGCGTCTGGGATACTGTTCAAACCTTCTTCTTTTTCCTCATCATCTTCATCATCTTCCTGGCTAATCCCCTCTACTTCGCCATGGTTGGTCCAACAGATATAGTTTGGCATGAATCCTCTCATGATCAAATGGTTCATAACCTGCCATCGGTGGGAGTGCTCCTTCTCATTCTTGTAGTCTACACATGGACAACATATGTAGCTGCCTGGAGGCAAGAAGGCAACGGCCACATCCAGAAAACCCTGCACGCCATCAATGAACTTTCTATAGCGACGGTCCACATTGTATATCCATTACCGGTTCATTTATACCAAGTTATATTTTATTAAAACAAATATAGTTACATTTAAGAATCTAAAGCTCACAAGCACCTAGATTTACCTTTCTAATTACTTTTTGTTCTTCTTCAGTCTACAATTAAAGAGAATATTTTTTTGCTACAACAAAAAAACTCCACCTACACTAATTCTTTTTTTTTACTTCTACATTTATTAAACTAAAACTAACTAATTGTTACATTTTTTTAATTATTTTTATCCTTCTACAATTTTGAACCTAATTATTTTTTCCTTTCTACCTTTGTAATTATTTTTATCCTTATACATTTTTAACTAAATCTAACTAATAATTTTTACCCTTCATATTTATTGAACTAAAAATAACTAATTGTTACTTTTTAATTATTTTTATCCTTCTACAATTTTTAACTAAATCTAACTAATTATTTTTCCCTTTCTACCTTTTTTTTATCCTTCTAATTTTTCCTTTTTTATTTCATACACCAATAATTAGTTCCTTGTAAACTTACATCTACCTAATTTATCCTTAAATTTTGGATCCTAAAGCAAACAACTTAATTTTGAGATCAACTCCCTAAAATTAGGTGATCAAGCTAGCTAGCAAACAAGGAAACAAACTTTTTAGTGATGAAGCTAGCTAGGTAGCAAACAAACACCTTTCAACAAAGAACAAATCAACATTTCTCCACATCCAATTAAAAAAACAACAATACTTAGGTGAGGAGGATGTTAACATGGCGTTACTAACCTTGAAACACTTAATTTGCAGCTAAATCACCTCAATTAAAAATTTGGGCAGCACCTCCCCTTGAACAGTAGCTCGGCCCTTCATAACACTTCCTGTTCACCTCTGCGCCTTCGGGGAGAAAGAAGATATTTTAAATGCGCTGGATGGGATGGCTTCTACAACCGGTTTGAGACACAAACCGCTTCTAGAACTTGCCTTTTACAACCGGTTTGTGTCTCAAACCGGTTTAGAAATCCACAACCGGTTTGGGACACAAACCGGTTGTAGAGATGGGACTTTACACGCGGTTCGTGTTTCAAACCGCTTCTGAAAGCCCTCTCCTGTCCGTTGCCCACGAACCGGTTCTGGTAGGAACATTACAACGGGTTCGCACCAAACCGCTTCTGATGGACCGGTTGTGACGCCCAGTTCTGTAGTAGTGATGCAATATATATAAATGTTGTGTCTTAACTTTATGCTAAGACACTTGCGAGAGTGGTGGTTCACACACAACAAATCCAGAAAAAAATGAAATAACAATAGCCTAGCTAACTATCACAGAGATTAATTAGTAAAAAAACTATAGAGTATAATCGCGTCATACGTACGTATTACATCTGTGTTTCCTAATCGTTCTTAATGGCATCATTATCCGTCTGTCGTCAGCTACGTACGTACTCATGATGAATATTCATGATCACTTGGTGAAAGCAGAGCCTCACCTGTACCCCTGTTTGATCGTGTAATCTTGCTTTGCGATAGCGATGTCACGATCGATCTCATTTGCTTTGTTTTTCCAATAAAGAATCCCATGCCGAACAAATGTCATGTAGTAAATTATACATGCTAGTTGAAACGTTAATTCTGTGCTGCTATTCAATATGAAGGTTAATAAGTTGTTGTTCCCATTTTTTGTCATTTGTGGCAAGACGCCTTACCTGTTGCAGGTTAAGAAGATCAGCTAGTTTTAGTTTTCTGATGTTGATGACGTCTCCCTCTGAGTCCCGTGCACGAGGATCTTGTCGACATCTTAATGCTTAAGAATAAGATCTAACTTATCTTCACACTTTAGTTTAGTTTATACCAGTCGATCAAATAATTTTCTCCAACTAAAACATTATGGTAAATACTTTTATGGTCGGTACATTAAACTCAATATGTACAGTCCACTACTAGAGAACTCACCTTTAGTACTGGTTGGGAACTAACTTTAGTACCGGTTTTTAAACCGTTACAGGCATCAGTCCCAGTTCCCTCACCTGGTACTGGGTGTATTGCAGAAGCGGGACTCGAACCCACAACCTCATGACTCTAGCCTCACCCTTCTAACCAACCCACCCACTATCGCGTACTAATATAAATAGAATATGCATTCCTTTTAAACTTTTCTAAAACGAGGCATCAGTACTGGTTCGTTTTACGAACCGGTACTAATTTATCCCGTGCCTTCGGTACTAGTTCACATCACGAACCGGGACTAATGTGAGGGCATCAGTACCGGTTCGTGGCTCTAACCAGTATTGAAAGCCCACAACTGCCCTGTAGCCAATGAATCGGTACTGATGCCACTATCAGTACCGGTTCCAATCCAACCAATACTGATAGGCCAGTATCAAAGGTCAGTTTTTAGCAGTGGTCTATTCTTCTTGATACAATGCTGTAGATTACTTTTATATGGTGTTCCCTTTAGAGGCATAATTTTTATTGCTACACAGCCAAACCTTATCCACATGCCTATCTGCCTCCCATTCCAATAGCATCAAGGTGAGGGGCGCACATCCTCTGCCATAAGGCAGAGATGTCGTCGCTCGATCGGTCATCTAGGCCAAACCAACGGGATTCCTCTCCCTCATCTATCCTCTCTTCTCCCTTCTCTCCCTTCTCCCGATGCATAGTCATATGTGCTGATTGGTAATTAGAATCGACACACATAACATTTCATCTCATGAGGTGTTTCACAGGAAATATTTTCCCATACTATATTTCTTGATTGATAGAATGAGATAAACATTCGATTGTATTGATAGAATTGTAAAAGCAATTACACATATATATATAGGCCAAGAGGTCGTATGAACACGAGCAGGCAACCAAGGCATTCACGAGGAGTATTAAGTAGAGACAGCACACATGCATGTGTGAAGGTAAGTAGGCAGCCGAGGTATGGGAGAAGTCACGCGGTAGCTATGATTGAATACTCCCCCGCGGTCAGAACAGTAGAAGATTGGACATTCAGCCAGGTAAAGATATCAGCATACTGTGACGAGGTCGAAACATGGAGGACATGCACATGACCGAGAGCTATGCGTTCTCGGACGAAGTGCAGATCAATCTCGACATGTTTAGCACGCTGGTGCTGAACGGGGTTGGTGGAGAGGTAGACGACACTGACATTGTCACAATAGACAATGGTAGCTCGGCGTAGAGGACTATGGAGCTCCAGGAGAAGTTGACGAAGCCAACAAGCCTCGGCAACACCATTGGCGATGGCTCGATACTCTGCTTCTGCACTAGACCGAGAGACCAAGAGAAAAGGTTGTCAGGACAGCCGGCCCAATCAACATTGCAGTACACTGTTAGATCAACAGACTTTGTGCGATGCAGGAAAAGACCGAGATCGAGAGAGCCCTGAAGGTACCGAAGAATATGCTTCAAAACAGTGTAGTGTGGCTCCCGATGGTCATGCATTCAAAGGCACACCTATTGCACAGCGTAAGCGATATCTGGTCGAGTGAACATCCGATATTGAAGAACACCAGCAAGGCTATGATAGTGCGTTGAATCAGCCACAGGAACACCATCACTGGAGAGCTCAGATGCAGTATCAACAAGAGTTTGGCAAGGCTTGTAATCGGTCATGCCAGCATGAGCTAACATATCAACTGTGTACTTCTGCTGAGAGAGAAGTAGACCACTAGGCTGGCATTGAACAGAAACCCCAAGAAAGTGGTGTAGAGGACCCAGATCCTTGAGGAAGAACTCACGCTCAAGAGCAGAGATTGTTCGGCGAAGAACATCATTGGATGAAGTAGTTAGAACGATGTCATCCACATAGAGCAGGAGATAGACAGTAACACTGCCATGATGATAGATGAAGAATGAAGTGTTAGACTTGGCTTCAACAAATCCGAGAGAGAGAAGGTGTGAAGCAATCCGACTGTACCAAGCTCGAGGAGCCTGTTTTAAACCATACAGGGACTTTCTAAGCTGCAAACATGGTCAGGACAGGAATGATCCACAAAGCCAGAAGGCTGGGCAAAGTAGACTGTTTCGGTGAGAATACCATGTAAGAATGCGTTGTTGACATCAAGCCGTCTAATAGGCCAATCTTGAGTGAGAGCTAATGTGAGCACAGTCCGGATGGTAGCCGGCTTAACAACCGGACTAAAAGTTTCATTAAAATCCACTCCAGGACGCTGAGTGAAGCCACGAAGAACCCATCGAGTTTTGTATCCATTGAGAAAGCCATCGATGTGAATCTTGTGTTTAAAGATCATTTGCCGGTGACAATATTGGCTCTAGGAGGACACGGAACCAAGTCCCATGTATTGTTGGCCTGAAGAGCATCAAACACTTTTGTCATAGTATCACGCCATGTGGTCCGTCATAGCATCACGGTATGTCTTAGGAAGAGGAGGCAACACCGTGGCATGAAGGTTGAGCCGTTTCTGGGGTGGAAGATGAAGTCCACGCTTTGCACGAGTGACCATGTGATGATATTGGTCACGGGGTCTGTGCCGCTAGCAACCTGTGGTACGGAACCAATAGGGGCAGCGACACTGGTGGGGGATGAGGGAGGCGTGGGAGGTGAGGCAGTGGATGGTCCCGTAGCCACCTACGCCATGGGGGTGGCTACGGCCTCCACCTTGTTCGTTGATAGGGAGGTGACCGGCGTCTGTAGGGAAGATGACGCGAGGAGAGCTACTGCCACAGGGAATGGTGGTGTGGCCTCAGCTCCATAGGGGGCAGTTCTAGTACCTGCAGCTATTAGAAGAGTGCGAGATCTAATGGGAAATATGGGGAACTCACGTTCTAACAAAAAATCCAAGTCGGGAGGGGATGGAGGGGTGGTGGTGACAAAGGCGAAGGGGAAGGATGACTCATCAAAGGTGACGTGGCGGGAGGGAATAATCCGATTTGAAGAAAGATCGAGACACCGGTAACCATTGTGTTCGGAAGGATGTCCAAGAAAGACACATTGGGTGGAGCGCGGTGCGAGTTTGTGGGCGGTGGTGCTGGTGAGGTTCGGGTAGCAAGCGTAGCCAAACACCCGAAGGTGTGAGTATGAAGGGTTGGTGCCATACAGAGCGAAATAAGGAGTCAAGTGGGAGAGGGTGGTAGTGGGTTGACGGTTAAGAAGGTAGGTGGTAGTGTGAAGGGCTTCGAACCAATAGGAGGGGGAGAAGCTTGGAACATAAGGAAGCGCACAACATCATTGATAGTACGAATGCCGCATTCAGCTTTGCCATTTTGTTGGGAAGTATATGGGCATGACATGCGGAAAGCGATGCCATGGGTAAGTAAGAAGGCACAGGAGGTGGAATTATCAAACCCACGGCCGTTATCACACTGGATATTTTTTATGGTGGCTTCGAACTAAGTGCGGACTTAAGCGAGGAAGTTAGATATTGTAGGAAAAGTGTTGGATTTGACACGAAGGGGAAAAGTCCAGAGGAAGTGAGAGCAATCATCAAGAATGAGAAGATAATACTTGTAACTTGAAACACTGGCAATGAGAGATGGCCAGAGATCACAATGTATTAAATCAAAATTATTGACGATTCGACTATTTGAAGAATGAAACAGAAGACGGACATGATGACCGAGTTGACAAGCATGAAAAATCGGTTCGGGTGACCGTGTATTACAAGAAATAGCTAAGGAACCGGCTAGCTTGGCGAGGGCTTCAGAGCTGAGGTGACCAAGGCGTCGATGCTAGAGAGTGGTGGGAGAGGTGCCGGTGATGAAGGCATGAGAAGAGGTGGCTGGCGGATGGAAGGAGTAGAGGTCCCCAGAGCTGTTGCACCTAGCGATCACGCTCCTAGAACGATGATCCTTCACACAGAAGCCAAAAGGTCAAATTCAATTGAGCAATGATTATGAATGGTGAATTGATGAACCGAAATAAGATTTTTGATAATATGAGGAGTGACAAGAACATGACGGAGAAGAAAGGGACCATGAGAAGAAGGAAAAATGAGGGAACCGGTGGAGGTGACTGGCAGCCGAGACCCATTACTGACAATAATGTTGGGTGGGAAGGAGTAGGAAAAAGGGTGGCAGTTGGAGAGATTACCGGCATCGGAGGTCATGTGCTAGGTCGCACCTGAGTCCATGTATCATTCCGTGTTATTAGCCGATGGAGCAAGAGTCATGGTGCTGAAAGCAGAGGCTAGGGACTGCTGGTCCCAACCGGCTCCCATCATCGGTGTCCAAGAGCCGGGCTGTTCGGGCTGCCAGATAGCTCCAGTGTTGACATGGAGCGGCATGGGGGACGAAGGCAGTCCATTCTGGGCTGTGGATATTTCGGGCAGGCCGGCAGTCAAGGCATGAGACGACTGCTGACACCGTGGAGGTGCGGAAGATGATGGAGTAGTCGGCCTTGGCCCGAGGACTTCCGGCAATTGGTAGGGCCAGAGTTGGACCGTGCCTATCCACGGGTTGTAGTAGAACGGCAAGGAAGGTGCGGTCTTTGGTGCAGCCGTGGGGTGGTACACCGATGCTGCTGCCACCTTGGTGGGCCCTATCCCCGCCGCTGCTGCGGCCGCCTTTGCCGCCAGCATCCCCGCCACCACCACGGTGACGATTGCTGTTGTTACCGCCGTCGCCGTTGTGGCTACCACCACTACTATTGCCACGGACCGCCTCTACCCCCGGTGCTACCGCCACCGCGGCCCATGCTGCTACCACCGCTAGGGTTATTGGAGGCAATGAAAACAGCAGGAGAGGCAATAGGGGTCAAGTTCAACGTGATCTCATGCAGGAGCAGCTGGGAGCGAGCCTCCACGAAGGAGGGGAAGGGTCGCTGCATCCTCAAGAGCGTCCTCAAGGGTTTGAACCTATCAACTAGACCGCGAATGACATTCAACATGAGGGTGCGGTCGCTGACAGGCTCGCCAAGATCACTGAGCGTGTCGGCCATACCCTTCAGGCGACGACAATAGTCAGTGACGGAGATGTCGCCTTGAACGAAGATGCGAAACTCGGCTTCAAGATAAAGAGCTTGCGTCTCTTGATTCCTAAGGAACTGCTGCTCGAGACTAATCCAGATGGAGCTAGCCGTGGCGATGGTAGTCATAACGACCTCAAGAAAGTCGGTGATTAGACCTGATCATGGGCAGCCTGGCCTGGTGACCCGGCCCGGACCTAGCCCATTTTTTCGGGCTAGGCTCGGGCCGGAAACCAAGCCCATCGGGCCAGGCCCAGGCTAGCAGAAAAACAAAACCGCATTGCAAATCCGGGCTTCGAACTGGGCTTTTACCGGGCTTCCAGGCTTCGGGCCGGGCTTGGGCTTGACCCGACAAAAAAAATTTGGGCCGGGCTAGGCTCGGGCTCGTGTCAAAGTGACCGGGCTTTTTCAAGCCCGGCCCGGCCGGGAGGATGATCAGGTCTAGTGGAGATGTGCCCATAAATCCATGAGAGGACAAGGAAATCAAGGTGAGTCCATTTAGGATCATTGGGTTGGCTGACTGGAGAGAGGACGTGGTCGGCGAGGGCGAACCGGCCGAGAGCGACGAGGAAGAGGCCTCGCCATTTGCTGTAGTTGGAGCTAGCGAGGTTGTGAACCACCGGGACAAGGGATGTGATGTGCATGATTCCGACGACCTAGGCATGAAGAGAGGCGACCTCGGCAGCGTCGGGCGTGGCCAGCGCCGCAACGCCGGGAACTGGAGCAGTCTGTGCGGTGACAGCTTGCGTGGCAGCGGTCATGTTATCGATTTGTGGATCGATGATATCGGGTTGGGACGCCATGGCGGTGTGCCCAAGGACGACTAGAATGGCTAGGATTTGCTGAAATGTGTCGCAGGAAAAACCATGTCTGATACCATGATAGAATGAGATAAACACTCGATTGTATTGATAGAATTACAAAAGAAATTACACATATATAGGCCAAGAGGCCGTATGAACACGAGTACACAGCTAAGGCATTCACGAGGAGCAAGAAGCCGAGATGATACGCATGCATGTGTGAACATGAGCAGACATCCGAGGTATGGGAGCAGTCACGCGGTAGCTATGATTTAACATTGATCTCCGTCTGATTAGATTTCCCCTATCTCCAAAACTTCCAATCAATCCCCCCGTTTGCTAGCTAGCTTCACCAAAATATCGTCTTCGGCCCAGTCTTCTTCTCCATCTCCACCAATCTCGCCATAGTCGCTATGGCCGTGGTCTCCGCCATGGTCGCCATCGTCTTTGCCCCGATTGCCATCATTGCCCTTGTGTCCACCATCGTCTTTGCAAGGCGATGAGGCCTCCAAGTTGGAGGAGGATCGATTTGGTGAGGATCCGGAGGAGCAATCGGTTAGCAGGATGGAGGAACTGACCGGCAAGGAGGAGGCCACAAATCTGATTCCGATGACTCCTTGTCCTACGTCAGAGGCGACGACGAGGGCAAGGATGAGGAAGAGTGGATGTATTGTGTATAGGGTAGTATCTGGCCTAGTGCATCGGCAGCGCTAGGCTACCAAATGAAAAATATTTCAAAAAATATATGTGTCGGTTCTCTGTGTGTTTATAAATGAACATTAATGACTGGTTTAGGACCAGCACATATTAGCATTTCTGTAATAGTGCATTTGACCAGCTTTATTCATCGCTTCAATCCGCCTGATTATTACCTACTGCAGCTAGCTCCTCAGTATATACTCTGCGCTTGCACCTCAAGAGGAAAAAGCTATTGTCGAAATTTGGACGGCTACTAGCAAGAACTATTGGCCCTTTTCTTTTATCTGTCACAAGAATTTTGGTTATTTTCCGGTGCATGCCAAACACTATGAATTTGTGAATTCATATTTTTATTAAAAATTTTCATCCATAGAAACCGGTAATTGTTATCGTTTTATATGGCTACTCTCCAATAAAACAATCATATTTATATTTTTCCCTGATCGTCTATGACTTTTCAAAAAATAAACTTTGGGTACGATTATATAGATGATTGAAAGGTTTTGTTCTTCAGTAGTTTATCGTTGACGTGCTTTTTGGTGTGGGACGAGGTGAGATAAACCGACAAAGTTGTCGAACCACGCCATACATGAAAGATGGAATATTCTCTAAAATTGAATTATTCTATCCCACATATCCCATCATTAGTTAATATATACGATCGAGAGAACCGAACCATCCCATCCTACCGACCAAACAATTCAACCTAAACTTTCTCATCCCATCCTTTCTCTACCAAACACCTGAACCATGAACTATCACATGAGGACATCATAAGCAAAAACACAAATATGACTTCAACTTCCACTATGTCTACTACTTCCACTACATTGCCAAAAGGACCGGAACAACTTGGTGGTTGACTGCAGGAGTCACCCATCGAGCAGAGACGAAAGTCAGCCTTAGTGATCCGATGGTGCCAAGTAGAGTCGCCTAGCACCTAGTATCCATCATTTACGGCTAGGACTACTAGGGTCTCTAATCCCATTTTCTCCCCTAACTTTCGTCTCCCAGTGTCAATGTTGGCTCAGCAGAGTGCTTTCACTGTTGGTGTTCTTTTTGATCTCAATGAATTTCGCCGCTTCACTCGAAATTCGGTCTCCTCATATCGTACTCTAGCTTGGTAGTTTCTACCGTCTGTCCAGGGTTGAGCCCTTAGATTTGATGGCAGACTTGAAAAACCACCTGTAGATGCTTTACGGCTAATTATTTCAGATAACGCTTGCATCCTTTGTCTTACCGCGGCTGCTGACACATAGTTAGTTGATGCCTATTCCTCGGATATCGTCATTGTTTCTTCTCTGAGAAAAGAAGTTGATGACCCATAGACCTTCCACCTCCACACGGTATTGCTCTGTTAGCTTTCACCCATTGTGGAAAATTGCCTGCTGCTGCCTCCCTTAGGAGTCTGGGTCGTGTTGTAGTCCTAGTGTGGCTGATCATCCTTTCGGACCAGCTGCTAATCATTATCTTGGTAAGACATTGCCTCTCCAGCTAGCTCATCAGATGCGAGCCCTTTTGCTCCTCAGTCTACAAGGTATTAGCAACTATTTCCAATTGTTGTTCCATTCCAAAGGGAAGGTTCTTATGAGTTACTCATCCATTCGCCATTGAAAACACCACTTTTTGTTCGACTTACATGTGTTAAGCATGCCGCCGGCATTCATCCTGAGCCAGGATCGATGCTCTCTTGGAGAAAGGCTTTCCTGGAAGAACGTGGAATACGACTTCTAAGGAACGTATCTCTCATCTTGCTTCTCACCTCGCAGAGGACGGGGATGAAGTCCAAGGCCACATATCTAGAAAAAGAGCTAACTTTCTGATTACTACTAAAAGGAAATCAAACCTATTGGGTGAATTTTTAAGAGCCTAAATTGAATCTTTTCTATTGGTACATAGCCATAAAGAATGGTCGTAACCTGACCACATAGATCCATCATCTTCTAGGAGGAAACAACATAAGTTCAATACGCGTTATGGAAGACTAGGAATTGCTAATCTGCCCACGCTGGAAACCTTCTCCTTCTTAGGCTCAAGAGTCAAGATAGCCCGTCTGTGAGTATGGAACCGAGGGCATCACTCAAGGGATAAATGTTACTCTAGAAATAATAGGCTCATCTTTCTCAAGAGTTCACATCCACAACTATTCACCCATTAATGCGGTACGTGAGTGGGCTTAAATCCATTGGCCGAGCCGTTCAGACCATCAATGCGAGAGGCCGAGCACGCCATGACCAAGGTCCAACAACCTTGCCCACTACTAAGTGAGCCCAAGTCCAAATCCAAGTCTTTTGGAGGCCTGATTTAGCCATCAACAACCAATATGCGATCAAATGGATGCTCGGGCTATATACGACGCCCAATTGAGGCAAATAAACACTTGATGGAAATCTTAGAAGATAAGTTTTCTAGTGGATCCTACGCTGCTACAAAACTCCCTCTAGATTGGTTAAAATCGATAAAACAATCAAGTAGACAAAATTTGTCATGTGCTGTGTTACCTCAATTTTGGGCCTAAGGCCCATATACCCCTAGGATTGCTTGGGGATGTCTGCCCCTCTATCCAACACACCCTCTTTGGCCGCCATACATCCTCTATATATAGTTGCCACCCCCTTCTTCTTCTAGGGCTTTTGTTTGTTCTAGTTTTCCACATGTTTGTTCAAACAGCCTCAATTCCTCTTGTGTCAGCAAGACCAACATAGACTACTTGAAAAAACCAACTCATGTGTGCTTAATTTTATTCAAATTATTCAGATTGCCTTTTATCCTTTGTTCTTGCATGTTCTTTGATTGCTCGTAGTAATAGGTCTTTATGATCATATCGATTGTGTTTTTGACCGTTGATAACGCTTCATTGTGGTTGTTTAGCGATTGTTGAGTTCCAATCCTTGCATGGTTGGTAGGTAGATCGTTAAGGTCTCTGCGATAGCTAGATGAAACTATCTATTTTACCAGAAAATCAGGCACCGTGCGCATCACCATCCACTTCATCACACCAACCAAAAACACATAGATAGGTTGGCTTACTGTTCTGAGTTGAGAAATTCTAAAAATGCTTGAAAACAAATGATGGCTCGATTGAAACCTTTGAAAGAGCATTACATCTACAAATTTGTTTTTCAATTCCTATTCGAGATATAACTTGATGCATTAAATGTAATACAATATCAATTTCTAAGTATGAAATACATAGCATTTAGTATTTGAGATACTTGTTTTGAACTTTTGTATGTTTATACTATCTCAAATGATATTATGCATAGCCGTTTGTTGCGGTGATTATTTTATTTTTCATCTCTTCAATTTAAGTATGCAGAATGAAAAGAATATGTCGCGAAATCTTCCAAATAACAAGGTGCTAGTTAAATCCAAAAATGCACTACGAGCAATAAATCCAACATTGAACATCTGCATACAGTCTCAACATTCGGCTATAATCTAAGCAACAAGACTAAATTAAAAAATAAACACAAAATTCAATCACATTCGAAACAAATTTAAGCAAGTAGGATGTAAAAAAAACCATAAAAAATAAGTCTAACATTTAGTCACCGATAAGGTCTCCACCTTGGGCACATTCACCCTAGATTCAGAGTTAAAGCATCCCCAGCAATCCCCCTAAAGAACTGTAACTCTGATTTTTTTAGGATAGAGTAACTGCCGGAGAGAAAGAATATTTTAGAGTGTAGTGTAAAATATGAAGGAAGTTTGGAGAGATGGATAGAGGGGACGCTAATAGTGTCTTGGAGGGGAGAATTTAGAGGGACTGCTGGAGATGCTCTTAGGCAACTAGGGAGGACGTAGGCAGCGGGGGACCCTTCTATCGCGAGTGCAAAGCATAGGTTGGTGGAGGCATATGATGTCCAAAGGTGGTAGGCTGACACACTTGAATTCAGTCCTAACAGCCTTACCCAGCTACATGCTCTCGACCATCATCATCCCAAGATCGATCCTTAAGACAATTGATAATTTATGGTGGGCTTGGCTATGGTGTGGGATAGAGCAAGTGCATAGCAGTCACTATTGGATCTACTAGAATCAGGTATGCCGCCCACTTGACCAAGGTGGCCTAGGTGTGCCGAACCTCACAAGCTTTGTTCAATTTTAGAACTTGGAGAAATGGCTTAAAGCGTTTGGTTCAACTTTAGAACTTTTCACCAGTTTCTTGACATGACGTGGCTTCCCAATGAAGAGCTGAAGCCATGTCTAGTGTTCTTTTTGAGAAGACCATCGTGCAATATTTTACATATAGGCCATAGTGCAGGCCCAAAGGCAACTGGAAAAAGCCCGTCGTCATGATTGGTACCATGGATTTGCATACACAAATCTTCACTGGGCCATAGTAATCATCCGTGTCACTAGTCTTTCATTTCAACAAGATGGTACTAACACTAAGGTAGCAAATCTCACTACAAAACAGTCCCAGCAAAAGTGCTTCAGGAAATCGGGCGGGCATGTTCCTGATCTTCTCCCCTCCGCGGCTTCGTGTTTCCTTCTTCCCCAACTTGACAAAAACAAAAGCGTTAGTCATTGCCAAAGGATATATATAGAAGAAACAGAGGCAGGACAAGATCATCACTGGAATCAACGGGGCACCGTCACGATGACAAAGGTCCAAATAAACAATGACAAGAACCCCTTTCCCGGTTTTGGCTAGTAAGGTAATGTAATGTATGTATGTATGTACCCGGCAACGAACTCTGATAGCGACAACAAATGCCTTGCCTAGCTTTTGCTCCATTGGCAATGGAAGCTTCTTCCCTCTGATGCTTTTCGATCCATTGTAACAAAGAAAAGGATCAGACTTTGCCTCCCATCTGTCCAGCCAAGAAAGGCATGGGTTCCTTCCGGCGGCACCATCCTCACCGGGCAGCACACATAACTTGAAACAAAATTTTAAGATGATTCAAACTGTTGCTTTTCAAAGAATATTAGCTGAATGATCGTGCTTTACTGCCGATAAAGGAAACTATAGTAAATGGGCATAATGTTTCAAACACAGAAAGTTCTATTGGAATTTGAGTTCATTCGTTCTGCGTTGTGCTGCTTTCGTAATCTTTATCGAGCCCATTGTAGGTGACTAGTTTTTACTCTCTCATATTTGAGTATCGTGAATATGCTTTGCCTGCGGTTATTGTTTGCATCACTAGTTATTTGAGATACTTGCATCGCAATAAAAGATGGATTTAAAATATTAACCACCTCTCTGACAGATTCTTTTATGAAATTCTTGTATTCCATTCAATAATGTTGGATGCACGAAACATGTGCATGTCATGTGGTCTGCCTCCATGGCTTCATCGCACGAGTCACAGCTCCAAGTCTGAACAGGTATAAAATCGACTAGGGGCTCCAATTTTCAACATCACACGGGTCGACCATAGCTTGACACAACCGTGTCCAACATTTGCTCTCGAGAGAGTCAGGTGGCTGAGTAGGACCATAAAATCTCCCGCACGGCCCGTTCGAGCCCAACAACCTACGTGCCGAGACGCGAAGCTCTTAACCCGGCCCGGCCCGAAACCGTAACACCAAGAAACCCCCCAAACCTGCCGCCGCCGCCGTCGCCGCGCGGCGCCGCAGTCCTTGATGTGTCTCTGCTCCAAGCTCGCGGCGCTGCTCCGGAGGTCCCGAGCGTTCGCCGCCGCCACCGCCGCCGCGGTGTCGGCGTCCGTGTCCGCGACTGCCACCGCGTCGGCGAACGGAATGGAGGAGGTGGCCGTGGGACCGCTGCGCGCGCGCGTGTGCATCATCGGGAGCGGGCCGGCCGCGCACACGGCGGCCGTGTACGCGGCGCGGGCCGAGCTGAAGCCCGTGCTCTTCGAGGGCTGGCTGGCCAACGACATCGCGGCGGGCGGGCAGCTCACCACCACCACCGACGTCGAGAACTTCCCGGGGTTCCCCGAGGGCATCCTCGGAGGCGAGCTCATGGACCGCTGCCGCGCGCAGTCCGTGCGTTTCGGGACCAAGATATTCTCCGAGACCGTCACCTCCGTCGACTTCTCGTCCCGCCCCTTCCGCATCGCCTCCGATGACACCGTCGTCCATGCCGAGACGGTCGTGGTGGCCACCGGCGCCGTCGCGCGCCGGCTCCACTTCACCGGCTCGGACGCGTTCTGGAACCGTGGAATCTCCGCGTGCGCCGTCTGCGACGGTGCCGCGCCCATCTTCCGGAACAAGCCCATTGCCGTGGTCGGCGGCGGGGACTCTGCCATGGAGGAGGCCAACTTCCTCACCAAGTACGGCTCACGCGTGTACATCATCCACCGCCGCAACGCCTTCCGGGCGTCCAAGATCATGCAGGCCAGGGCGCTCTCCAACCCCAAGATCCAGGTCGTGTGGGATTCTGAGGTCGTGGAATCCTATGGTGGTGCGGACGGCGGTCCGTTGGCCGGAGTCAAGGTCAAGAACGTGGTCAGCGGCGAGGTATCCGACCTCCCGGTGGCCGGGCTCTTCTTTGCCATTGGGCACGAGCCAGCGACCAAGTTTCTCAGCGGACAGCTCGAGCTCGACTCCGACGGGTATGTGGTAACGAAGCCTGGCTCCACGCAGACCAGTGTGAAGGGAGTCTTCGCTGCCGGGGACGTCCAGGACAAGAAGTATCGCCAAGCCATCACTGCCGCAGGATCAGGTACACTATTTGAAGCTCTCTTGTAGTTTTGCTGCTATTTTACTAGATAGGAATGGGTTATAAATTGCTTCTTTAAGTCTTGATGATGGTGCATTGCACTATGTAGTATGTACCAAACTATTTACTGAGTTTGGGTATCGGCATTTGGACAAAAGGTCTTGGCCACTTGGGCAGTTTCACTAAACAAGTGGTCAGGAATAACCGAATAACCAAACAAGTCTTGCTTGATTGTGATAATCAGATGTGGTGTTTGAACGGATAGGGTAATTTGATTTGTTTGATTTCGTGGTGCATCTTGAATTTGCAGATAGGTTGCAGGCCTGATTGCTATGGTGTTGTGGAGTGTATCGATATCGTGACTGCTCTTGTACAGCTTTGTGCCAACGGTTTGCATACCTGATTTAAGAAATCTAAATTACAAGGATGGTGCTCGCAAATTGATTTATTTCAACATTTCATATGGAACTTTGGGGGAGCAATAACATAGTATTGGTTGATAAGGTCGTTGTAATCTAAACATTTCCCATTTTTGGCTTGTTTTCATCCCGTCCCTAGATTTCAGTTTTGGTTGTTGATAACTGGTCACCAATGGTCTTTTGACCGAGTGAACAGTGGTTTTAACCTGTCGACGGTGGTTTGACCGAAATGTTACATGTATTTTTACATAAAAATATTTCGTAAAATGCAAACTAAACTATGTATTGAGCTCCTTTTGATTATCTTGTCTCATAGAAAATTTTCTCATAATTTTTTGAATTTTACACAATTGTAGCATTGTTTCCTATTCTTAAGTCTACTAGAAAATGCTAGAAATTTTTTTGAAATATTAATACGATGCTATAAATGCGAGAATATATTTATGGGCTTGTGAAATTATTAGGAACTCAAATGTACTATTTATTTGGGATTTCATCAATTAATAACAGTTTTGGATTTTGAAGACCAGAATAGGTCGAGGGCCATATTTCGGGGATCAAAATAATATTTTTCCTTATGTAAAAATATGTGTACCGCTTTGTGGTCAAACCACCTTTGACGGGTCAAAACCGCCGTTGATCCAATCAAAGGACCATTCATTAATGGTTTTCATAATTGAGGTACTACATTTACCCAGTATTAGAGTTGAAGGACCAAATGGAATCAACTGCCATAGTTTAGGGACAAAAAGGGAACTTTTTCCTTTCTTAGATGCCACCTTTAGAAGATTCCAGTAAATGCTATAGTTCCTCCTCTCTCAAAGTCATGATATTCCTTTTCTATCCTTTGTTTGCACATAACATGCCAAGATTCACAATAATAGGTTTACAACAAAATTATTGGCCAATCATTTTAAACTTTAGAAGCCTATGACTAGTGAACTGATCATGCAGGTACAACTGTCTAAATGCTGCTGGTATGTTGATATAAAATCAAGCTGAAAGTGGTTAAACAATTAAAAAGATGGGTTTGCACCAAGGGTGATTCTTATACACAGACAGAAAATTAATGATGCATTGATTCAACATCTTTTGGACTAAGGTGTGGAAGCAGCCTTTGATGGAATACAAGCAACATATGGGTCCTTTTAATTTGGAAAATGCATTCTAATTACTATACTACAAAACTTATGTTACAAATATGTATGAAATGGGGTTGGATTATTCAACTGTTGATAGCTGAGTCAGAGTGTGCATCTAGGCTGGGTATCCGTGACGAGTTTTTGCTTATGGGTGTACACCAAACTTTCTAATAACACATTTTTGGAGCTACATGTGGTGATTCTCTGATCAGTTGATGCATTAAATCTCCACTTAGACATTTATCAGCATTTGCTTTCATTGAATTTGTCAGACACGGTCTAGTTGCATCACCTGGGCACCGGTCATTTGCCATTAGCATAGGTTCTGATGGTCATGTGCTTTGTATTGATAAGAATCATAGAGATACTGAAGTGAAGAAGGTACCAGGTCAAACTTTTCTTTGATGAATATGATTAATTATAAGCTCTACAAATGAATGGATATGATTAACTATAAGCTCTACTAATGAAAAGCGTGAAGGATAGTAATTGAGTACATTACAATGAAATGGCCCACAATTCAACAAAACATTGGGTTAACGAATAGAAACCTATAGTGGAATGGAAGTCACTATGTAATTTGTATAACTACCTCGGTGGCTGCTATTTTTATTCCTGCCTTAAAGTGGTACAGTAAGGATACAATCTCAAAATGTAGGATAAATGCAGTATCATTTTTAAAGAAGGTTGAAGCAATTGTTTCAGAAAGAGCATGAAATGCAGTAAATGCTTCAGAAGAGAGCATGAAATGCATATACTAAAACCTTACTAAGGCTGACCTGGCCTGCTTGAACACTTGCATGAAACATTATGTTTCTGTTGCAATTCAAAAGTCAAATTAGGATGAGCCGGATCGTTCTTCCATTCTGTTAGTTATTTGTGGGATTGGCTTTGAAGGTCTGGGATTCTTTATACTCGGCTTGAGAATGGCAGTGCCTGTTGGATTGTTTCCCCCACCCCTCTCACCCCACCCCAGGGGAGGAATTAGCTCATTCTGATGACGTGTAAATTCTCAGAACAATTACTAGTTTGATGATATTAAATATGGATGGTGTAGGTTGCATGGCTGCGTTGGATGCGGAGCACTACTTGCAGGAGGTTGGAGCACAAGAGGGAAAGACCGATTGACTATATCTGGACCAAGCAGCTCGCAGTTGCATGAAACCTTCATCGTTGGTGGCAAAACCAGCGCTCTAAAGCTCTATGTTGTCAATTGTGGCTGCTCCATGAAAATAGTATATTGTTATTGCCTGCAGGCCTCAAAATTATGATACTCTGTTGGAAATTGATTCATATTTGCAGTAACTTATATCGATGATTTCACATTGCTCACAAATCATGAGCTGCAATTTAAAAATTTGTGAAACCGGATAACTGTAGAAAAAAAAATCTGTGTTTTTACATTTATCAATGTACACGTTATGTGCACTTGGAGAATTTGGCTACTAGTTTTGTCAGTGTAGTTAAAATATGTACAACCCAATTCTTTTATAAGAGAATTTCTTGTTTGCTACTAAAACTTAGCTAAATACACGATCTGCCATCATTTTTTTTAAGTTCATAATTTGTTCTTGTCGCGTGAACTTCTTTCCCTATAGAGAAGAGGCTACTAGTCTGGTGGTGAAATGTTTTTGATGTAAAGCCCACCACCCGGGTTTGAATCCCGATGGGGGCAATGAAAATTTAGGTCTAACTTGGGGGTGGTTTATAATTGTAGGACCGAATCGCCGGATCCCTGCAGTAATCCCTCATAATAAAAACTTCTTTCCTTATATGTCATTTCCATCAACTTTATTAGATTCAGTCGTTAGAAGGTTCCATTAATGTCCAAAATATGCCTTTCGTAATTTCTGGATTTAAAACTTTGAAACATTTCATTTTCGATATTTTAACTCCAAATTGAGTAATTCAAATGTCTAAATTTATCTAAAATCATGTTTGAGCAATTCAAATTTTATGTGCCATTAATTTTTTTGAAATTACATTTCAAAATTTTTTAAAAATTTACTTTCAGATTTGAGCATGCATAATTTTCTGAATGCATAGAAAATTTTCTCACAATTTTATAAATTTTCTATTATTTTTTAATGAATTTTTCTATTTTGTAATGTATTAAAAAGATAAGAACAAAGAGGACATTTCACATCTGACCTAATGGCAAGGAGACAACACATTGACAAAAATGTCCCATGGGAAAAGAATTTCACGTAACAAGGGCAAATGGTTAAGTTAAAAAAATAATGATAAATCCTGAATTAATTTGGCTAAATTTTAGTAGTAAATAAGGAATTCTCTCTTTGTTTCTTCGGCTTACCCTTGCAGCACTTGCTTGCCCGAGAAGAGGACGACCAATGTTGATGGAATGAACACATTTTGTAGTGGATTATATTCTTATTTGTCTCTGCAACGTGTTATAGTCGATTATATTCTTCTTTTGTCTCTGCGACGTGTTATGGCAGCCGAATCATCTTACCAAGGAGATCAGGAAAAAAAGGGCTGAATTGTTATTTTTGGTTACTAGCAGGTTGTTACGAATTAAAATAACAAGTGATTTTCTACCACATCGTAATCATTGTGCTTCACGACCAGCAGTGCCCTATTTTTTCCACCCTTTATTTAGCGACATAAGGTGACTATTGGTTGGTTTTGATATAGGAAGATTAATAGTGATAGGTGGAAATATAGGGTATAGAAGAAATAATATAGAAAATAGGGTAGGAATTGATGTTGGTCAGGGTTAATAAATGGGTTAATAAATAGGGAGAGACCATAATAGTGACATGGTCGAGAAATATGATTGGGGAAAATAGGATGGCGGTTGGAGATGCCCTTACCTT
This sequence comes from Olyra latifolia, assembly GCA_036346145.1. NCBI lineage: Eukaryota > Viridiplantae > Streptophyta > Magnoliopsida > Poales > Poaceae > Olyra > Olyra latifolia. Next base: position 44,107,437 of record CM070528.1, on the reverse strand, counting down.
TGCTTTTATACTCAACCGCATCAACAAACTTAGCTAGAAATTTAGTACTCCGGTCACAAATAATTGGTATTTGAGATATGTGCCAGTTAAAGTTTCGAAACTTAAGTCATAAATATCTTTTTAGATAATTATATTGTGTACATAAAAATTATATGTGTACATTTGTCTAAAAAAGTATTTTAATAATATTATAGTTTTAGCAGGTTTTAAATTAAATTACAATACTGATTAACGGTCAAAGTTGTATCTTGTATACTGTGTAGCGTCAAAAAGTCAAATGTTTGTGACCGAAGGGAGTATACCATAAGTCCATAGTCCACTGCAATCAAACGCTTCTTGAATACCAATGCACTAAAGCAAAGAATGTAGACCAAATCAATAGGAAATATCCCTAGTAAATCAGAACCAAATCAATAGAAAATATCTTTACTGCATCTAAACCTTTGGTTAGAGACATCGGATGATCCAGACCGATAATGTAGCGTCGCGACCACTACAGGTGTTTTTTAGAATAATAGAATTTCCATTAGATTGTTGACTAAAGGGTTACAACCATATAAAAAACTATTACAACGCAACACCGACTATAAACGGTATTAAAATCAACTTGCAATCCTCTCACCCGGACCAAACATTTGTAGCATGCGTTATATAATACTTGCACTAGTAATGTCATACTGAAATTTTATGCATGTTCTCAAAAACATGCATTTTCCTTACCAGAGGTGATGCGTGAACACCCCAATCCAGCTCCTCCGTCGTTCTTCTCTGATATGCCTCTGTCGACCGCATATATAGATTAACAAAAGTATTTGACTTCATCGTGGAAAGGAACTCTACAAAAATGCAATTAAATAGCGAAGATATAAAAAGTTACAAAGAATATTATTACAACTGCCATGCAAGAAAATGCATTTTCTATGTGTATTTTGAAATTCTAAACACTTTATTTGGGAATTATCACCAAGGCGCCCTCTCCTAGCCTTCGCGCCTAGCGAAGGGATAACGAAGCTGCCGAGGGGTGACCCTTCCAAGGAACTCAATACTTACAACCTTGGGATTGAACATTTCAAGGGTCTATTTCCTTTTTTTTTTCTGTTTAACCTTTTTACAAGTACACGCCCCCTATTTATAGAGGGTTTGAACCACACCTAAAATGTCTTAGGCGCCCTTGCTCACCAATTAAAGCAGGGGTGAGGGTGTCTTTCTACAACACCTTAGAGATGAAAGTCCATTTCACCATCCCACCATCATAATAAAGAAGGGAAGAGATGAACTTTTAGGCCTCGAGGAAGTTACATCTTGTGCCCTCTAGGAGGGATCTAATGATGATATCTTAACAATTGTGCCAGTCCTATTGCACTGTTTGTCCCCTTGGGCTAACTTGGCCACCAAGTTGATCCCTGTCGTTCGGTTGAGGCCTAGTTTTACTTTGATCCTCTTGGCGAAGGTCCCACGAAGCTCTAGAGTTGCTTCACTTCGGCCCTCTTAGCAAAGGTCCTGCAAAGCTTTAGGATTCCATCACTTCAACCTGTTCGCGAAGCTCCCACAAAGCTCTAGGGTTGCTTTGCTTTGGCCCTCTTGGCGTGTAACATCCCTAAATTTTGAGCATAAATTTTTTTTCGTGAAATAGATGAATGGGAATGGGTAGGCTACGCTAGCATAATTTCAAAAAATTCTACCACAAACACTTAGGACATCATACAAGTAGAAGATCACAGATCGCTACCCTTGACGCACAGTTGTAGCGAACGGAGAGTCGAGGTTGAGTCCGACATCGCGCCCGTCGAGACACAAGAAGTAGGTGTTCACGTCGAGCCACATGTCCCCTCCTCGCCGATCACCACTGCAGTAACGTCGTACGTACTACCATAGAGGATGTAGTCGATTTTGCCGACCTTCTCCTCCTTGTCGCCGATCGGCGCCGCAGCAACCGCAGCAGCATCTTTACGGTATCCACAAGTCCAGGGACGAAACGCTGTGTGCCAGTATGCTAGCACCGCACGCGCGTGGTTAGGGTTTCTAGGAGTCGGTAGGGGACGCGACAGCAAGTTACGTGGTGGCGAACATGTACGTCCGCACCATCTCCCCTTATATATAGCGCATTAATTGGTTTCTACGCTAAAGGCCTATTAGAACTCTAATCCTATAGGGATTAGTATCCCAATAGGACTCTAATTCTATACCGATCAGTATCTGTGAAACCCATTAATGAATCCAATCCATTAGACATGTTCGAACGCAATAAGTATGTGACCTGTTAGGTTCATGAGCAAGCGGCCGTGGCCTCGAAAACTCCTTTCCAAATCACAAGTCAATAGCGGTCCTTAGCAGAACATATTGATCCCCGAATGCACGAAATGATCATATCGGCTGAACCTTGATATAGTAGCATACTGATCCCTTTGCCGTACGATACCAGTTAAGCTCAAGGCAAGATGCATGCCACCTTTGTGATAGCTCGACCATTCAATCGATCTTGTGATGGATTCTAAACTATGATTAACTCTTTAATCATATTGGCATGGTCATCCATTTTCTAATCTAATCACATTGAGCGTTCAGAGATATCTCTCCTGTTATCAAGGAGGGACAAATTCCATCTTAATCGCTCACACCCCATATCATGTTTCGTAGCATACACAAAAGTTATCTTTATAACTACCTAGTTACGGTGTAGCTGTTGATAACCCCAAAGTATACAACTACACATGCTGGGATTCAATGACGATCTTAGGTCCAAGGATCATATAGGTATACCACTCGAAACTACAGGCTGATGACATATGTAAGATAACAATCTCAGCAGTGTCTCGGAGTAGGTCTATCCAATACCATGTTCTCTAATATGTGTCCATATTATTGATTTGATATCTCTATATCTATGCTATGTGAAACATTACCAACAATCAGTACATGTGCCGATCAAATCATTACTATCTCATATAATGATAAGATACTACAGATTATTTAGAATAAAATCATGTAAACAATGTGTCTCACAACTAAGTCGTACTTGATGAACAATGTGAACGATATTTATTATCGGAAATGATAACATATTATCCAATAGTATATAAACATAGAGGTGATACAATCATCTTACGTGACTACCTCTAGGGCATATCACTAATAATCTCTCTCTTTCACTACAGTCAATCATGCAAGTATCGAATATCCATGGCTTTTGTGTGTGTCTCATGCTACAGCCGTGGAAGAGGTCTCGTCAGTGGATCGGCAATGTTTAGATCCGTGTGCACTTTGAAAATCATCACATCACCTCTGTCCATGCCCTCTCGAATGAGATGATAACACCTAAGTATATGTTTGGATTTTTGGTGAGACCTAGGCTCCTTAGTTATGTGCAATGGCACCACTATTGTGACAATGGTGTGACATCCTAATAAATTATTATGTCACTTACTAATAAAAGTAATAACAAAAGGAAATAAAAGTTAAAAATATAAAATAATAATAGGAACAAAGCTCCAATCAGGCTTAGGTAGCCTTATTGGGCCAAAACTAGGCCCAAAAGCTCCCAACCAACCCTAAGCCTATTAGGATTCTTAAAATTCTATCTATAACCCAATTCTTATCTAAATCAATCTCTACACCTAGTAGGATTCATCTAGCATGCCCCAACCCTATAAATACCCCTTGGACCCCCTCCCTTAGCTCCCAAAAGTCGGAGCCTCGGAATTGGAGCCATACCCACCAAAACCTTAACCCACGAAGCAATAACCGAGGTATCTCTCAAATTCTAATGTTCAAACCCTAGATCTAAAGCCATCACGTTGTAGGTCTCGTCGAGACGATCAATTTGGATATATGGAATCCCCAAATTGGTGGAAAATTGAAGGAGATGCAAGCCGCCGAAAGTTCACCGGAATTGGAGCCGTCGGCGAGCCGCCGCTGCCGCCACGCCGCCACCCGGATTCCGCGCCGGCACACAAACCCACACCACCTTCTGCTGGCTGCGTGGTCACCCACGCGCCACCACCAGCCTACCCACAAGCGCCGCGTGCCCCACCGCCGCGCGCTTCAGGCGCGCGCGTCTTGGCGTCCTGAGCAGCGTCTCGACCGCCGCCACGCGGCTAAGCCTCATTGGTCGCCACCGCCACGCTATTCCCCACGCCCGATCCGCCAGACGACGCGCTGCCGCCTAATCGCCGCCGCCACGCGTCGCCGCCCCATTTGCCCTCGCCGCACGGGCGCTCCGCGCCAATCCGTGGCTGCCGCGTGTCCCCGTCGCCTGCCAAACCGTGCTAGCCGCCCTCCGCACCGGTTAATCGGGTTTGGTTTATTCTTTTTCTAGCTTTTCTAATTATCCCGTAACTTCCATGAATTGTTTAGGGAGCATCCGAACTTCAATTTAGATGATTTTAGAGCCCAAAAATCACAAATAATCCCAAAAATTTTATATATTTTTATCATACTATTTTCTCTGTGTTTGTTATTTATTTCTGTTTTATTTCTTTTTCGCATAGATCCGACATGTAACTGCTGTACAGGAGTCGTTCCGGAGCCTTTCGAAGGAGGAGATCCAGATCCAAACTTCTTCGAAGGCAAGATAGATTCATATTGAATTCCTAGTTTGCTAAAATTTATTTTTTTCATCTTTATTTGAATTGCTTGCATGAATTATCATCATATGCGCTCTATTGCCCTGTTTCATGTTAGTCTTTTACTTATATGAGTTATCCTGCCATTGATAGCCCGTTGGTCATATTTTTCCTAGCCTATCCTTTGGTGTAGATGCTTAGCCTTGCTTTTGGGTTGGTAGTTGTTAGGTTTCACTAATCATTAAATCCGTATCCGTGAAGATTTTGGCTTCGTGGTATTGTTTTGGTAAACCTAATCAACTAAAATCAACGTGGTGTGTGTTGATTTGAGGAGACCCAGAAGAGGCGGATTTGGGCTTGTGGTTGAGACGTGCAGGTCTCCTCTGTCATATAAGGACCATATACTTGTGACTACCATACCGAACCTGAACCGTACAGCCACTTGTGCCTTCTAGCCCTAACTTACTAGCTATGGAAACCTAGTTTCTGGTATACTCGTAGTGGACGGACGTGACTAGCTATCACCGGTTCCAAATGGCTTAAATGGGGGCTAACCTCATGCGGTGCGCTATTAGGTCCGGCTGAAGGAGATGATCATGACTGTCGGCCTGGTCAGAGCGTAGCGTGTGGGGCGCGAAACTAAAAAAAAGGGTACACTATGGGGCAGGTAAAAACAGTGAACGGTTTTGTACTGTTTCTCTCTTTGGGATGAGACAAGGCTTGTAGGAAACGTGTACACACTCTGTAGAGTTAAAACTATCATGGTAACCGTGCCCACGGTTATGGGCGGGGAAAAAGGAGTTTGACATAAGGTAGTCCCATGTGTTTTAATTAATTAACTTGATGATGTAGTTAGGCAGGGAGTGCCTCTCTTTTTGGAGCTGGTTAGCTATTTCTATGGCTACGCTCGTCGTGTGTTGAGCCGGTTAGCCTTTCTTTGGCTACGCTCACTCGTTATAATGTGTTCAATGAATCAAGAATAAATAAACAAGTAGATAGGTGATGTTTTAGCAAAATACCCAAACCTGTCTTTTGATCTTGCATTCATCTATTAAGGACTACTTGCTGGGCAGCCATGTACTCATTATATAGATCACCGATTATTTGTTCAGGAGGAGATCTCGACGTCGTGCTAGTCGTGACCAGGAGGGTCCAACTCAAGGTGATTAGCTACGTGTTCCAGGTCAACCTCGGAGTATCGTCGCATTTGAAGTCTTCCACTGTGTTCTTATGTTTTGAATATGTCCTGTGCAAAATTATGTGAACGTCTATGTCAACTGGATGTTATTTATGTTATATGAACTGTTAATTTTCTAGTTAATTCAATGCCTGCGATGATATTCCAAAATGTCCTTGAGTGCAATACTAACTATGATCTTTTAGGACTAGTATTCGGTCACTCAAGCCGGTAGAAATACTAGGGTGCACGACAAATGGCTCCTTAACAGCACAAGCATGCGCAAAGAATTGGCCAAGTGTCCTATAAAACATGTGTGGTCGCACGTATAGTTACTTTAAAAGATGGCACCAATGATCGGTCCTTAATCGATTAAAACGAGGCTACAACTCTGGGATCCATCCTCCCATCATGGACCTATCACTCATTCAAGTCTATCTAGCTCGCAACTCCATATATTCCATGATCATGATCATCACATAAATTTGAACCAAATATTGTATATATCCTCAAATATATGTTGGGATCAATGGACTAATTCCATCTGTTGCTTTAAATCGTTGACCTAAGCATGGTTAAGCAAGCATAAAAGTAGAATATAGGTAGTACTACCCACTTAGGCAACAATGGAAAGTGGAAAGAATTAATTCAGGGCATGGTAGTGGACAACAAACATGGGAATTAGCTACTTCTACCCATCACATAGACATACTAGAAATTATAGATGCAAGCTATTTCATAGAACTTAATTTAAATGCATTTGTAAATCTTAGGATCAATATGAGAAAGGGGGAGGATTATTAGTGCCTTGCTGCAGGTCAGGATTGATGGCAGCCTCTGGATCGATTTCCTCGCCCTCATGAACGTCAAAATCTAGCATTCAGTAGCAAGAACACCAATTAACATCCAAATAAAAATCAAAAACTAAACACATCAAATATTCTCAGATATTTAGAAAGTTCATGAGCTAATGCAAATTTGGGAAAAATTTTTCATTTTATTTGGACTTTGTATGCAAATGTGAGGGTCTGTCCTTTGCCTACCACTTGATCTGCACTAGTCCCTGGATCAGTACACTAGTGCACACCTTTCACATAGCCGGAATCATTTCATACAAACAGAAGAATTATATTACATACAATACCTGTATTAAGCCCAAGGGCTATTAAGTGTTACAACGCGGCACATTGGCCCAAATAGTCAGAATATCCAAAAGATCAGAGTACGGAAACCAAAAGATCCAAAAGGTCTCATGCCGGCTATGCCTAAGCACTTGACTGAAGAGACGCCCTATGCCTCGCCCTAATCGTCAGCATAATATTGATCTTCGTCTTCATGGCAGGTGTGGGGCCTGTCCTTTTGCCCACCACTTGATCTGCACTAGTCCCGAGATCAGTACACTAGTGCACACCATTCACATAGCCGGATCATTACATTCAAGCAGAAGTCTTATGTTACACAAATACCTGTATTAAGCCCGAGAGCTATTAAGTGTTAGAACACGGCACATTGGCCCAAATAGTCGTATTGTCCAAAAGATCAGAGTGCAGAGAGCCCAAAAGATCGAAAAGGGTCTCGTGCCGGCTATGCCTAAGCACTCGACGGGAGAGACGCCCTATGCCTCGCTCTAATCGTCAGCAAAGTCTTGTTCTTCATCTTCATGGTAGGCGTACTGATCCTGCTCATATTCTCCATCTAAAAGAGAATATGAATGCGAGGTCAGTGTCATCCAAGCACTGGCGAGCTAACTTCCAACCTAATGCATATAGTGATAGGGGTTCCAAAGGAAAGGTTGGGGGTTTATTTAATTGCAGAAAGCAAGTTTTATAAACCGAAGCCTACGACTCAGCATATTTTAACCCAAAGTTCTACTAATGAATGTTCAAATTTTTGTTCTCATCACGTTCCACGATAGTTTCCTTGCACACTGCCAAACGTATCTAACTCCTCTAGCAGTTTTCATGCACTCTGCCAAATGTCTCCAAACACTCGCCATCATCTTCCAGGTGTGGCGCACGCGTTGTGGATCTTACGCTAGCGAAGCGCCCGGTCTTCCCTAGCCGAGTTGCCAAGCCCGCACCATGGTCACGGCTCCCTATCACGTAAGACCTAGATCATCCATCAGGATGACGACACATTCCTGTCTTCGCCTCGGACTAGGGGTTGACCGTGACGCTGTCCAGCAAGCTAGTGGGCCCCAAGTTCGCACTACCGCGTGATGGCAACGCGTTGTGCAGGAACCCAGTGGGCAGCATAAAGCTACGCGAAAACAACTCACGCTCCAACTGGCGTAGCCGACCTTGGCTGCCCAGCACTCCTGGAACGCACTCCTGGAACTCACGTTGTGCAGGAACCCAGTTGGCAGCATACAACTACACGAAAACAACTCGCGCTCCGACTGGCACAACCGACCTTGGTTGTCCAGCACCTTCCCCGTGGTCCAGCCTTCCTTCAGACCATGTAGCCCAGCTACATCACACCCTTAACCACAAACCGGAACACATCAGTGTTCCCAACCACACCCACTGGCATGCTAGGCCCAATATTTAGTAAATCAAGTTTATAAATGTTCATCATGTTCGGTGAATGTCGGTTCACTATTCCGAGGCAACTAAGCCTAAAATTAATAATTGGACCTGACCAATGTCTAAGTAAGATTTTAACCAAGACTTAAGAGTCAAAATCATTTTTATCCAACCTAACCAGGCTAACAAGGGTGATCATCAAGGCAATCATTTAGTAAGTCAAATGATGGATCATTTTATCAAGGCAATATCATCATGGTAAACCAATCAAAAGAAGTAAAGCATGGCATGATACATCATGATTAAGCAAGTAGGCATAATTACTTAAAGAGAGCATGCAATTTGTATTTGTAAATAAAATACTTTAAGAATCTGGGATTCAATATGGCCCTTTCAAGTGTAAACCCGTATTAAGGAAAGTGTAGACTCTTCCTAATAAAAGTAACACCTAAAGGAAGGTTGTTGACTCATATTAGGGAAAGTTGAGACTGTCCCTAGTAAAAGCAAACACTCGTTAGGGTGGAAATTAACTCGTCTTGGTCTTGCGGGTAGTGGGGGTCTTCTGGCGGTTCTTCAAAATGTCCGGCGGGCTCCTCGGCATATATTAAACGGAACGAATTCGAAGAACAATAAATAAAAGCACCAATATGCAATAAGAAGCATGATGCATGAAAGGCTCTTGCTAAATCTAGAGGTCAGCGTCTAACGATAAGTTTTATTCTGGGTATCGAGGAAGTTCCATGATCCTTCTAAGCAATATTAATTTTTGGCGTTACGACCGCGGTGTGCTCATGAGATGATGCATATAACCATATAAATATGTATATAATTAATAGTTTAATTTTCTACCCTAATCAGCCCAATAGGAAAAAGTAGGTTTTGTTCTGCTTAAATTATTCAAATGAAAATAAGGATATGTTAAGCAACAAATTGATTAGGAAGAATTTCCTTCATCAACTCATTCTATCGTTAATTTCCTATCCTTATATATATATATATATATATAACCATGAGTTTGCGTAGTATTTGACGTGGCTAAAAAAAATAAAAGTCTTCCTGTTATGAATTATTGAAAGATGACTATTTTATCCATGCACATTAATTTGAGAGTAACTAGATCACAGATTAACTAATTAATTATACTAATTAATTAGGTCAATTATAAACTAATGGTTGATTAGGAGTCATATCATAGATTTAGTATTTTTCCTAAGTCCAAAAGGTTATCACAAGTTATTCATGATTTTTCTCTGATTTTAATAGCTATTAGTCTATTTTTAATAAACAGAAACCCTTTTATACTATTTTCTATATTGGTTAATATCCTAAAAGCAAGCTAATGAATTTATTATGAGAAAAAGTTTCTGTTACTGTTCATGTTAATATTTTTATAAAACTCTGCAGAAGATCTAGTATTTAACATAAATTTTGTAGCATTTTTCGAAAGGGCTATCTATTTTTAGTAAATCGTTTTTATATCCCAGATTTGTTTTATTCAGAAAATCCTAGAAAAACCGGTGAACAGTGATGGGCCGGCCCGCTACCTCATGGCCAGGCCAGTCCACGCTGAAGGCGTATTCTAAATGGCGCCTCACGCGAGCGATGGCGCCAGCGGGACGGAGCGCCACCACTCACCCTGACGGGTGGGCCAAGGGGCCCACATGTCAGCGTCTCCTTCTTATCTCGCGCGTGATTTAAAAATCATCCGATCTCATGCACGAATCGTGGCACGGATCTAACGGTCGGGACTTCATTGTGCACCTCCGACCGGAGTGACAAGCTGACGTCATGAAACTGGAGATCTCTCGGCGACGCGACGGCGGAGCTACAGTGCTCTAGTGAGGGGGGTTTTCGGGCGCTATAGATTCCTTGCGAGAAGCTCTAAGATGTGTTGTCGAGCTGCTCGCCGGCGACAGCCTGGATCGGCGGCGAGCCTAGCGACGGCGGAGAACATCTTCGGCAACAACAACCTACGGCTATGTACTGCCGTTTAAGCTAATCGGAGAAATGTGCGAGTATGAGGAAGGTTTGCAGATGCTCACCGAGCTGTTGGCTGGACCGGAAGAGGCGTGGAGCGAGCTGGCGATGTTGGGGCTGAAACGGGGCAGAAACAGGGCTCACGACGCCGGGGGCTTCGGGGGTTCTTGGGTCCAATCAACCTAGACGAAAGACAGGCAGGGGTGCGGTGATGCTCCTCACGCGAGCAATCGACTTGGGACTCACCAAGAAGAGAGAAATCGAAAAGGGGGAGAATCGGGCGGCCGGCGGCGGGGCGAGGAATCCGGCGAGCTTAAGGCTTCCCCATCCGATTCCTTCAGGCAGAAGCGTGGCAGGGGTATGGCGAAGCCAATGCACGCTCGAGCTAGAGGTGGGGAGCTCGGGTTTAGGGTGTCGTCGTGCGGGCGGGGAGAGAAGAACTGGACCGATGCGGCTTGGCCGATATTTAAGCTCGGCTAGAGAGCGAGCATTGTCCAGCGGTCACGAGGGGGCTCAGGTGGTCACTAGGGAACATCGTTGCGGATAGGCGGGCATGGGTGGTGACTCATTCACGCGCGGCGGGTGAGCAAGTCGGGACGGCGAGGTTGCTTGAATAGGGCGGCATATCCAATGCAGGCCGCAGCGGGGTCAGAAACGTCGACAGCGCGCTCGGGGCGTCCATTAGGCAAGGCGGGCGGTGCCTGGCAGTGGCGCGTGTGCACGGGGCCGACAATGCAGCTGGCCGGCACACAATGTCAGGCTACGGCGCGGCCATTGGTGGTAGTGTCACTTCGGCGCAGGCATGGGGCCCACAGGGCCATGACGACTCACACACGACTAAAGAAGGATTTCCAAGGGAAGGTTTTGGTCGGGGGCGATGAGGGCGCTGGCAAGATGAGGGCAGGATTGCTGCCGCCCAACTGCTCGTGGAAATGCCCACAAGGGTAGAGAGAGAGATATAGCCTAATCGGCTACGCCTATCTCTACGTATTCGAGTTCGTCAATCCGACTGACCTCTGACTCATCCTTGTTAAACTTTTTGACTCGGGGTGACTCGAATTGTAGCTCAGTTGGGAGGGCCGCCTTAGATCCATATACCAGGAAGAAAGGTGACTGCCCTGTTGCTCGACTAGGACTTGTGCGAAGCCCCTAGAGCACGGCAGGCAATTCCTTCATCCATTTTGCCGCATATGGACTGAGCTGATCGAATATGCGCGCCTTGACGCCTTGTAGAAGCATGCCGTTCGCGCGCTCGACTTGCCCATTGCTCCGAGGATGTGCCACCGAAGCAAAGCAAATCTTTATGTCCACATATTCGCACCAGCTTTGAAACTCATCACTTCTGAATTGAGGGCCGTTATCCGTAATGATCCGAGAGGGTATGCCGAACCGACCGATGATCTCCTGGAAGATCTCAGTGTCCTTGGCCGCCGTAATCTTGGTCACAGGCTTGGCTTCAATCCATTTAGTAAATTTATCAATGGTGATGAAGATATGTTCAAAAGCACCCGGGGCCTTCTTGAAGGGTCCGATAATGTCGAGCCCCTAGACGGTGAACGGCTAGGTGATTGGGATCGTCTGAAGTTCCTGAGCCGACACGTGGATCTGCCGAGCGAAGAACTGACAGCCCTCGCATTTGCGGACGATCTCCTTTGCGTCGGAGATGGCAGTTGGCCAGTAAAACCCTTGACGAAAGGCTTTGCCAACCAACGTAGCTGAGGCAGTGTGATGCCCGAGTGAATTTCACGCAACAGGACGCGTCCTTCCAACTCGGATATGCATTTCTGAAGTATGCCAGAGGCGCTCCGGCGGTACAGAATTCCTTCAAGTACTACGTATGCACGACTCCGACGTTGAATTTGTTCAGCAGCCTCCCGATCATCGGGAAGCTTCTCTTCTTGGAAATACTCCAAGTACGGTTGCGTCCAATCCGAGTTGAGGGCAAGCACTTCTGACTCGGGTGGTTGTTCATCCAATTGGGGTAGTTGCTCCTGCGGTGTGATGGAGAGGGCGTGAAGCTCTTGGACAAAAATCCCGGCCGGGACTGCTGCCCGACTAGAGCCCATGTTCGCGAGCTCATCCGCCGCCTCGTTGTCTCGCTGCAGGATATGTATAAGCTCCAACCCATCGAACTTGTCTTCCAACTTTCTAACCTCCTGACAGTAGGCGGTCATATTGTCGTTGACACAAGTCCAATCCTTCTGTACTTGGCTCACCACGAGCTGAGAATCCCCGCAAACCACCAATCGCCAGATGCCGAGCGATATGGCAATACAGAGCCCGTGGATGAGTGTCTCGTACTCGGCTGCATTGTTTGAAGCTGAAAAATGAATTTGGAGGACATACTTGAGTCGTTCGCCTCCAAGTGATACGAGAACGATACTAGCCCCCGCGCCCTGTCATCGGAGAGAGCCATCGAAGTACATGTTCCAGTACTCGGCCTCTTCGACGGTTGGGGGAGCCTGCATCTCCGTCCACTCGGCAACGAAGTCGGCGAGTGTTGGTGACTTTATGGCGCTGCGTGGCTTGAACGAGAGCTCGAACGCCCCAAGTTCTACTGACCACTTAGCGATCCTCTCAGTGGCTTCCCGATTATGGAGGATGTCTCCAATAGGGAAAGAAGTGACCACCAAAATTGGATGTTCTTGAAAGTAGTGCTTCAGCTTCCGAGAGGCGATCAGGATCGCATACAAAAGCTTCTGCACCTGCGGATAGCATACCTTGGACTTGCCCAGTCCTTCGCTGATGAAGTAGACTGGACGTTGAGCCTTGTAGACGCGTCCTTGTTCTTCTCATTCTATTAGCACCGCGGTGCTCTCTACATGAGTGGTGGCCGCAATGTATAGCCGAAGCGGTTCCTATGGCATGGGAGATGCCAAGACAGGTGGCGAAGTGAGGAAAGATTTGAGATCCTCAAAAGCCTTCTGTGCCTCAGGTGTTCAGACAAACTTGTCGTGTTGCTTCTTCAATAGCTTAAAGAAGGGCGACCCACGCTCACCGATCCGCGAGATGAATCGGCCGAGTGCTACCATGCACCCATTTAGACGCTGGACATCCCTTTGGCACGTGAGGGGAGCCATCTCCATGATAGATCTGAGCTTTTCTGGGTTAGCCTCAATTCCGCGGTGAGATACCACGAAACCGAGTAGCTTTCTTCAAGGGACCCCGAAGACACACTTCTCCGGGTTCAACTTCATGTTGTATGCCGACAGGCTCTCAAATGTCTCCGATAGGTCGGTGACCAAGTCGGAGGATACCCGAGACTTGACGACAATGTCATCAATGTATGCTTCCACGTTATGCCCAAACTGGTTGTGGAAACATCGCTGATACGTTGCTCCGGCGTTCTTCAACCCGAAGGGCATAGAGACGTAGCAGAAAGCTCCGAACGGAGTGATGAACGAAGTCTTGATGCAATCTTCTTCCTTCAAGCTAATCTGATGATAGCCCGAGTAGGCATTCAGAATGCTCAAAAGCTCGCAACCGACAGTGGAATCAACCACCTAGTCGATGCGAAAAAGTCCGAATGGATCCTTGGGGCATACAGTATTTAAGTTGGTATAATTGACACACATGCGCCAAGTACCATTCTTCTTTTGTACAAGTACCGGATTCGCCAGCCAATCGGGGTGGAACACCTCTCTTATGAAACCAGCGGCTAAAAGTTTAGTGATCTCTGTCTTGATGGCTTCCTTCCGATCTTGCGCGAACCGACGCAGCCGCTGCTTGATCGGCTTGGCTTTGTCGTTTACATTCAAGGAATGCTTGATCACCTCCCTCGAGACACCCGGCATGTCAGATGGTTTCCAAGCGAAGATTCCTCGATTCGCTTGGAGGAAGGTGACGAGCGCCTCTTCCTATTTCGGATTGAGTCCTGTCTCGATGAGAGCCGTTTTGGCTGAGTCGGACGGGTCGAGCGAAATACGCTTGACATCTTCGTCAGGCTTGATGCCTGACTTAGACTGCTTCTTGTTCGGCATGTTGCCCTCGTCGTGAAGAGTGGTGCCCGCCTGCCGGATCTTATCCAACTCGGCAGCCGCTTCGGTTGACTGGGCGAAGTCGCAGTTTTTCTTATCAAGAAGATAAACATGACGTCTGCACGGACCGTGATTACGCCCCACGGACCCGGCATCTTCATAGCTAGGTAGGCGTAATGTGGGACGGCCATGAATTTGGCCAAGCCCGGCCTTCCCAAGATTGCGTGATACGCGGTCTCGAAATCGGCCACCTCAAAACTGAGGTTTTCTGTCCGGTAGTTGTGCCGAGTGCCGAAAGTGACCGGAAGAGAGATTCTCCCAATCGGCATGGAGGAGGTTCCAGAAATTATGCCATGAAACTGTGCGTCAGTCTTCTGGAGCGCCAACCTCGAAATCTGCATCTCATTGAACGCCTTGGCGAAAAGGATGTTCAATCCGCTCCTGCCGTCGACTAAGACTTTGCGCAGAAGGACGCCCCGTACCACGGGATCCAGGATGAGTGGATATCTTCCTGAACAAGGGATGTGGTCAGGATGATCCGAGCGATCGAACTTAATCGGAACTTCGGACCATCGAAGGTATTCCGGGGTCACCGGAACAATTGCATTGACTTCCCGAGTAGTATTCTTTTGCTTACGTTTGGACTCATATGCATTCGATCCCCGATATATGTAGTTGAGCTCGCGCTCGATTTCTTGGTAAGCGTCACCCTGAGGAGGGTCACACTTGTCGTCTTGTTTGGCGTCCTTCGGAGTGTCCTTGTTGTGCTCCTCAGCGAACCTTTTCAAGACATTACAATTTTTTGCCGCATGCTTTCCATTCGGATGGAAAGGACACGGTGGCTCTATTACTTTATTGTAGTCATTGGACCAAGGTGGCTTCTGCCGACCATGATCCGCAGCCGCTACAAGGTATTCACCCTTGCGCTTCTTTTCCTTCTTGGAGGATGACTCGGGCTTGTCCTTCTTGCCTTCGTTTTTGCTTAGGTGATCCTCCTGACGCTCCACGAGAGCATCTGAGGCGGTAGCATACCGGTCCGCCAGGGCGAATATCTCTTTGACAGTAGTCGGGGGCTTCTGAGACATCTTCTTGATTAAGTCGGGGTCACGAACTTCCTTTTGGAAAGCTGCGACGACGACTGCTTCATAATTCTCTCGGATTGTGTTCTTCTTCTTTGTGAAGCGCCGAATGAAATCCCTTAACGACTCATCTTTTCTCTGTTGAATCTGATAAAGGTCCCACTAGGTTCCAGGCTTCTCGTAAGTGTCCTGAAAAATGGTGACGAATTGGTCGCAAAGCTCTCACCAGGAACTGATTGAGTTCTCTGGAAAGCCTGTGAGCCAACCCTGAGCTGGAGGAGTTAACATGACAGGCAGATAGTTTGCCATCACGTCATAACCTCCGCCCGCGGCCTTGATTGCTAGAGAGTAAATCTGCAACCAAGCTTCTGGGTCCCGTTCTCCGTCAAATTTCACTATTCCTTTGGGTAAACCCTTCGGGCCAGTTTACCTGATGAAGTCGGGGTGTGAATGCTTTGATTCCATCAATCAGTCCGTCCCCAGGGGGAGGAGACTGACGGGGAAGTATCCGGCGCGGTGGACTGCGGCGCCGGTCTTCCTCTCGCTCCCTCCGCCGAGCTTCTATGTTGAGGCGGAGGTCGCGACTTGTACTTTGGCGAGCGTCTTGCTCGTGAGTTGGCGTGTGCCGACTACGCTGAGTTTTGTTTGTGGCAGTCTGGCTTTTGGCCGAGTCGGCCTATTGATCCTAAGTACCTTCGACAGCTGCTGCGGTCACCATGGCTTTAGTCTGCTCGATGATCGGCGTTGAGGGGCTGTTTTTCCCGAGTAACGGACAAACATTATCCAAGAGGGTCTTACAAGTAAGGATATTATGCTGTGGCGTACGGAAGACCGAGTGATCTCCCATACGGAGTTGGAGTTGTTCCTCGTGGACTTCGTGCACTCGACCGCACAATCTGTCGCGTAGATCTTCTCCAGCTCCACGGTTTTGCTCGGCTCCTGCTTCATCTAGCTGGCGCTGGGCCGACTCGGAAGGTTGTCCATTCACCACCCAAACACCGCGACAGTCAGGGATCCAGTTGATGCTGTCTTCTGACTCGGATTCCGAGTAAGAGAGAGACTCAACTGAACCTGACTTGTTGGCTCATCAAGGGGGTGATTATAACTCCCACATCTCGTGATGGGCAGAAGGAAACCCGACTGAGATTTAGCAGAACAGATCTGCTGAAACCTAACAGCCGAATTGGTGAATCCGAGTGGCACCATAGTGTCCACCCAGGAAGCTGATCTGGTTAGAGTTATCCCCGAGCCGAAACTCGAGAAGCTCGTCGCAGTAGGTATCTGTTGGGCTCCACCCCTTAGCCCGGACTGGAAAAGACTGTGTGCTATCTTATAGAAAACAGTGGCTGAGTTTCTCAATCCGAACGGGATGTTACACAACTGGGAAGTTGCAATTGCCGATTGGGTCTGGTTGCGATCCAGATCAGGAACAGCATGGCCACTTGTCTCTTTATCAGCGAGAGGAGCTGGAAGAGCAAAAGACCCATGATCCCGACTGGAACCGAAGGGAATCCCTACAGTGTGCCAGTCAGAATTGTTGTCACCAGATTGGATTCCTTCCGGATCGGAGTCCGAAAGAGTCATCCTGAGGCGGTGAAGTTCAGCCGGAGTCGTGCACAGCCTCCCTCGGACGTTGTCCGGTTGAGATAGCCGAAGTTCCCCGAAGTCGTCGGCGAGGAAATCGAGATCTCCGAAGACAAAACCTTGGCCGGGAGTGTAGGTGAAGACAAATCCGCCGATGGAAGCCATCGAAGTTGATGAAATTGATCGTGACGCTAGCCCTTACCTGGCGCGCCAACTGTCGATGATTTGTGTCGGCAATATATTTTATAGGGCTATGCGAAAGATCACAACTCGATGGTAGCACAGGGGGTAGGATTTATACAGGTTCAGGCCCTTAAAAAGAGGTAATACCCTACTCCTGTGCTCGTGGTTTTGTATTATGGGGTGTCGATCACAATGAACAAAGGATGATCATGATGATCGTAGGTGATAAGATGTAGAATTTGATGATCTAACCAGGGACCCCTGACCCCCTTTATATAGCGCAAGGGGTCGGGTTACAGATTGGTTCCCTAATCCGCATAAGGAAGATAAGAGATATAGCCTAATCGGCTACGCTTATCTCTACGTATTCGAGTAGAATACGAATTCGCCTCCTTGTAGAGCAAGTCGGGTCGCGCCATCCACCAAGCCTGTCTTCTAGAAGATCCACGCGACTTGGCCCAAGGAGGTAGTACGTCCAACCGTTTGTCTCTGAATACCCGGGGTCCATGTTGTCCACAATAGTCATATCCCTTCTAACCCAATTAAAACAAATAAAACATTAGGACTCTTAGTCCTTGGGTAAAACTTGCTTAGACATGCTTAGGTCTATAAATGCTTGTTTTCGGGGGTATAACAACCCCATAGTGGTGACCACCTGCTCACCACTACAACTACTACTTTATACTTTGTGCTTGTCTAGAGTGGCCCTAGACTGGAAGGTTGTAGACCTGTCACTACTACAGATCTGACCTTTCATATCGGCACATCAGTACCGATTATGCATGAACCGGGACTAATAGTTATATCAGTCCCGATTCAACGGTCTTCTGATGCAGGGAACATCGAGACGATGAAGAGACCAACAGTCTTGATTCTCTAACATCGATCGAATGGTTACTGATGTTAGAGCATCAGTACAAGTTGGTCTCTTAAACCGGTACTGAGCGACCTTATGTGTGCCTCCTCTTCCTCCCCTTCGCCCCACCCTTTGCCCGATCAAGAACAGTGCAGTGCCGGCCAAGACCTTCAAGGAATGGGGAGGTGCTGCCAAAATTTCAAAATTTTGGTCATTTTACTCCAAGCCAACTTAACTAAGGTTAGTAACATCGTTCCTCACCATATTTGGTGTAAAATGGAGCTTCTTCTTTGCTTGAAATGTGAAGAAAATTTGATCTTTTCTCATGATCGATGAAAGATTATGAATGTAGAGATCTAGCTCAATCTTTTCATGTAGGTTGCAATAACTTGTTGTGTAAGTTTGGAATTTGTTTGGATTAGATGTAGCTCGCATTGAAGGTGTGGATCTAGCTCAAATTTAGGTTTTGGTTTCATTGATCGATGAAGAATTTTGATTCTAGACTTTGATGTACCAGTTCTTTCATTTTAGGTGTGGATCTAGCTCAAATTTAGTTATTGATTTCATCGATCAATTAGTATTTTGAATGTAGATTTTGATCGACCAATTCTTTTAATAGGTTGCAAAAACTTGATGAGTCTGAATATCGGAGCAAATAATCATTATAAATGACTAATGACCTTATTTTATTTTTTGAAAATTATTTTAGTGTGGAATATGTATGATTTATTATTTTTACTAAGCAAAGAAGAAATAATTGAATTTATATAACAAGATGAAATTTTATCATAAAATATTAACTTTTGAATGAAATTTCACCTAAATTAAATTTATCAACCTAAAATTTTTAAATAAATTTAATATTGATTTAATTTGAATTTTGGGAAATTTTCAAAAATTCATTATTGGAAAATGAGCTAATAGCTGCCTTGATTAAAAATAATGTAGATGGATCGGTGATGGATATACATGGACCGACACTCCCCGGAGTTCTTGCAGGGTTTGCAAGCTTTTCTTCATACGGTCGATGCATACACCAAGTTAGGCTACATATGTTGTCCATGCATAGACTGCAAGAATGAGAAGGAGTGGCCAAAATCTAGCTACCTTCACTTCCATTTGCTCTCAAGAGGTTTCATGGAAAACTATACCTGTTAGACCAAGCACGATGAAGAAAAGACTATACGGGAAGATGGTGAAGAAGAAGAGAGGGGATAACAATATCTCGGATGCTGGCCAACACGGTTCTTTCGAAGATACATTGGGGGAGTTTGGCGATGATGACCTAGACCCGATGCTGGTTGATGGAGAGGGAGAATATATCGATGAAAGACATTACAAAAAGATCCAGCACTTGTGGGAGAACCACGAAACACTATTGTACCCAAACTACCGATAGGGCCATAAAAAATTGCGTATCACGATAGAACTGATGCAATAGAAGGCGACCAATGGATTGTCTGATAAGGGATTCGACGAGTTGTTAAGCCTCATAAAGAAGTTGCTTTCAGAGGGTAACACGCTGCCTGATACTACGTACGACTCCAAGCAAGTTGTCTGCCCTTTGGGGTTGGAGGTACAAAAGATACATGCATGCCGTAACGATTATTTCTTTATCGCAATGAGTACTAGAATTTGGAAGCTTGTCCGGTGTGCAAAACTTCGAGGTATAAGACCAGGCGAGAAAGGGGGCAGTGTAAGAAGAAGAGACCCCTGCTAAGGTGGTATGGTATTTCCCTATAATCCCTCGGTTGAATTGTTTATTTACGAGCAAAGCGCATGCGCAGATGATGCGCTGGCACAAAGAAGATCGTATGGACTTCAGAAGGCTAAGGCACCCCGCTGACAGCTCCCAGTGGAGGAAAGTCGATAGAAAATATTCAGACTTTGCTGAGGATGCAAGGAACATAAGGTTTGGGTTGATTACGGATTGGATAAACCCGTTCGGTGAGATGAGCAGCAGTCACAGCAGTTGGCCCATTACTCTATGTATCTACAATCTTCCTCCTTGGCTGTGTATGAAGCGAAAGTACATTATGATGCAGTTGCTTATCCAAGGGCCGAAGCAACCTGGAAACGATATCGACGTGTACCTTAAATCGTTGGTTGAAGATCTGCTAACGCTGTGGAACGATGGTGTATGTGTATGGGATGAGTACAGAAGAGAGCACTTCACCCTACGTGCATTGCTATTCATAACCATCAACGACTGGCCTGCAGTTGGTAACCTGTCGGACCTATCTATCAAAGGATATAAAGCCTGCATCCAGTACTTAGAGGATACAGACAGCAAGTATCTGAAAAACTCCTGAAAGGTCGTGTACATGGGCCACCGTAGGTTCCTCCATATGAAGCACCTGATACGATGGAAGGGTGAGAATTTCGATGGGACAGAAGAGAAATGTAGGAAGTCCCTGCATCGCAGTGGGACACTTGTATTTTCTCTGGTAAAGGATCTAAAAGTAGTATTTGGAAAGGGTCCTAGTAGCAAATCTATCCCGACTGAACAAGCTCATACGAAGCCCATTTGGAAGAAGAAATCAATATTTTGGGACTTACCTTACTGGAAAGACTTAGAGATCCGCCATTCACTGGACTTCATGCATATCACAAAGAATGTCTTCGTGAACCTGCTAGGCTTCTAGATATGTACGGCAAATCAAAAGATACACTTCAAGCACGAAAGGACCTGCATCTACTGGGACTCAGGAACGACCTAGATCCGGAAAAAAGAGCGAAAGGACAACATTACCTCTACCCCGCAAGTTACACTTTGAGCAAGGAAGAGAAAAAACATGATTAAGTTCTTGAACAGTGTGAAGGTCCCTTCTGGATACTCCTCGAACATAAGGAGACTCATAAACACGAAAGAGAATAAAATAGTACACCTGAACTCCTATGATTGTCACATGTTGATGACATAGTTGCTCCCAGTGGCAGTGAGAGGTATTCTATCGGACTGGGTATGAGGGACAATCATAAAGTTATGCTCGTTATTCAACGGGATGTCGCAGGAGGTCATCAAACCAAATAACATATCTAAGCTACAGGATGACGTGGTCGATAGTCTGGTCTGCCTTGAGATGATCTTCTCTTCGTCCTTTTTTGATATTTTGGTCCATCTCATGGTCCACATTATCATAGAGAAAGAAATTCTCGGACCCGTGTTCCTACATAGTATGTTATCTTTCGAGAGGTACATGGGTGTCCTAAAGAAGTATGTTCGTAATCGGTCTCGTCCAGAAGGCTGCATTGCACAAGGTGTTGGCATAGAGTTGGTGATTGAGTTTTGTGTCAATTACATTGTTGATCTAAATCCGATTGGCGTCCCATATCACGCCATGAGGAGAGGCTACGGAAAAAAGGGACTCTAGGGAGAAAAGAATTCCTTACGGTGATTTACTTTCATTTAAACAAGCAACTGTAGTGGCTCAATATATCCATGATCATGAGATGATTCTACGCAATCAATACCCAAAGAAGTCAGAAAAGTGGATCGCACTAGAGCAAATGGATCGTTTCGGCGGTTGGTTACAAACGCAACTGATAGGCTGTCAGACACATAATGAACAGTTAAAACTCTTGGCTCAGGGACCATCCATGACAATCGTATCATTCCATGGGTATGAGATAAATGGGTACGAATTTTACACGACTGCCCATGATAGCAAGAGCACCAACCAAAATAGCGGCGTCCGTATAGATGCCTCGGACGAAAATGGAAAGATGGACACCTACTATGGTTACATTGAGAATATCTAGGAGCTCGATTATGGACCTTTAAAAGTCCCTCAGTTTTGGTGCCAATGGGTCAAACTGACAGCCGTTGAGATCGACGAGTATGGTATGACAACCGTGGACCTTAAGCAAGTGGCCTATAGGGACGAATCGTTCGTGCTCGCCAATGATGTGACACAAATATTCTATGTGATGGACTTGAACAGCTGTCGACGATTTGTGTCGGCAATGTATTTTATTGAAACAGTTCAATATGCAGGATTCCAAGAAAAGTTTCTTGCCAATGTCATATGATATTAATCTTAGCAAGACTCAGTGTGCATCGACACCTGATGAGCAAAAGAAAATTAGTGTGATTCCAAATGTCTCCGCTATTGGATCCATCATGTATGCCATGTTGTGCACATGCCCATATGTTTTCTATGCTCTAAGTGTTATGAGCAGGTATCAATCGAGCCCCGGTGAAAGTCACTGGGCGGCTATAAATAAAATCTTCAAATACTTACGAAGGATTGAGAACATATTCTTAGTCTTTGGTGGTGAAGAAGATCTTATCATAAAAGGTTACGCCGATACTAGCTTCTAAACCGACAAAGATGATTCTCGATGGCAGTTAGGTTTTGTATTCTGCCTCAATGGTTGGGCGATGAGATAGAAAAGTTCTAAGCAAGAGATAATAGCTGATTCCATGATGGAGCCCAAGCATACTGCGGCTTCTAACGCTACAAAGGAGCGGTTTGGATTAGAAAGTTTGTTTCTGAGTTGGGAGTGGTCGCTAGTGCGTCCTGTCGAGTGGACCTAAATTGTGAGATTAGTGGTGCCATTACACAAGCTAAGGAGTCTAAGTCTCACCAAAAATCCAAACATATACTTAAACGTTATCATCTCATTTGAGAGATCATTAACAAAGATGATGTGAAGAGTTGCAAAGTCCACACGAATCTAAACATTGTCGATTCACTGACGAAACCTCTTCTACAGCCGAAGCATAAGGCATACACAAGAGCCATGGGTATTCTATACTTGCATGATTGACTCTAGTGCAAGTGGGAGATTGTTAGTGATATGTCCTAGAGGCAATCATGTAAGATGATTGTATCATATCTATGTTTATATACTCTTGGATAATATGTTTTCAGTTACACGAGTAAATGTTGTTCACATTGTTCATCAAGTACGACTTGGTTGTGAGATATTATTTATATGATCTTATTCTAAATGATCCCTGGTCTCATTTTATTATATGTGATAGTAATAATTTGATCGGCACATGTATTATTGATGATAATGTTTCATATATCATAAATATAGAGATATCAAATCAATAATGTGGACACATGTTAGAGAATATGGTATTGGAAAGACCGACTCTGAGACACTGCTGAGATTGTGATCTTACATGTGCCATCAACCTGTAGTTTTGAGTGATATACCTATATGATCCTTAGACCTGATATCGCCATTGAATCCCAGCATGCGTAGTTGTATACTTTAGGGTTATCAACTGCTACACCATAACTAGGTAGTTATAAAGATAGCTTTCGGGTATGCTATAAAACATGACGTGTGGTGTGAGCGATCAAGATGGACTGGGTTTGTCTAGTGGCACATGTGTGCTAGTGTATGTGGTCCCTATGTTGTATTCCACTAAACTCTGATTCACGACCTGCGTGTCGTCATGTTTATACTAGACTGGGGTTATGCCCCTGTTATGTAATAATTTATTTCTGTTGGTAATGCATCACTCTGTTTGGACTATGCGTACTAGCTATTGGTCCTTGGGACTTGTACAGAATGCATAGAGGGGTTTGGTCTCCTTTGACCGGGTCCCGACAGAAGTGGTATCAGAGCCACATGCATTAGGATGTGACCCCCAAAATAGTTAGAGACCCTTATGTTCTATAAAAAGGCTATTTTCCTAAGAGTGCTTACCCTCTTGCCTCACTTTGTACCCTAAGAGTGCTTACCCTCCTGCCTCACTTTGTACCCCTCTAATGTTTCTCTAGCAGTTTGTAGGATGCCGACCTTCACTTCCTCCCTTAGGTTGGGCTACGAGAGTTTTGTTCATCAGCTTATGCTGATGGTGGACGCCCTTGGCTTTGACTCTCCGATATTCCATGGCTCCACCACCACTCGTCGTGGTAGGCCCTGCTGGGTGGCTTCTGTCACCATCTTTGCCAGAGGTCTCCCTCTATGTCGGGGACCTTACCGCTTCACGGGTGTGCAGGACCAGTGCTCTGATGCTATCCAGGATTGAAAGTGCATCTAACCACTTAAGTGATTTTGGTGATTAATGACAAACACATATAATGACAACTATTTGTAAATGACAAATTTATGTAAATGCTTGGCTAAGTAATTTCCTAGTGACAAACCTCTAATATGATTGTGTTGCTATGAGACTAATATGTTTATTGACAAGTTGAATATTAATCTCATCTATTTAGAGGAAATCATATATGCCAAATGGACAATCTATCCATCCTAGCAAGGTAAGTTTCACACATGCAAATGGGATGGGTAAGCAAAGATGAGGTATGCAATCTCGGTAACCTTCTATATATATGTTTATTATTACATTCCTCTTGTGCAAGTGCATAGTGAGCTCCAAGTAACATATTGATTATATATGCACATTGGTTGATGTCATATCTATTTGTGTATATATATCCACTTGAGTTCAATATGTATCTTGCTTCTAGTATACATGTCTAACTAGAGTTAAACTTCACATTGCTATGACTTGACTTAGTGCATGCATGCTTTGTTTGTATATTTTTTTATGCACATCACTTAGTGGAGCTTAATCTAGATTGTTCCACAACTTCACTCTAGGTTGAATATTATTTACACATGTATAATTCTTGTATATTCTATCATGTGCTCCATTTTAGTGAAGATTGTGGTACTTGCCATGGTTTAGTAGATTTATCATATTGACAATTATCTTCCTAGTGCATCTAGCTCCATTACATATTTATCATGATGCACTTAGTAAAGATCTTTTCTATGTCAAGTGTTTCTATTTAATATTGTGCTTATTTATATGAAACACTTGTTGTACTTAATTGATCACAAACATCGATCTATTCATATCTATTGAGCTTTTGGACTAATATCTTTCATGAGTGGTTTGGAAAGAATTAGGTCCCGTGAGTATATGTGATGACCAAGGTATGTTAAAGGATAACGGTTATGCCAAGGTCAACAAGATGGCGGTGTCACAAGAGTTGAAGACTAAGTCAAGATCAATTTTGCGTGGAGATCATCGGGAAGGATGATCAAGTCAAAGTTGATAGGACGAGAGTCCCATGAGGTGCATCGAGTCAAGTTGGACAAGGTGAAGGCGTCATCAATCTTTTGGTGAAGGTAATCATGCATAATGAAGAAAAAAAGACAAGTGGCTATCCTAGACTTGCATTATTTTTTATTTAATTTGAGTCTAAGGATTGCCATACTATTAAGAGGGATGCGATGGAAAATTACTTCTAAATGTGTCAAGTGCTCAAGTGATCTATCCTTGTGAAACTTAGTTGGAGAGTGTTGTTGATGGTGTTGTAAAGTGAGAGTTATAGGTCTCCCTTATCTTCTTTGTGAATTCTGCATTTATCCTTTGGGATTTGAGAAGTGAAACCTTATTGGTTGTGTAGCTCTCGTTCTTAGCTTTCCGTAGAGTCTAAGATCACCCAAAACGGAGTCCGGAATCAAAAGTTATGCTTCTCTGTCTGGAGCCATGTGTATCAGTCCGGATACTCCGGATTGAACCCCGAATACTCCGGGTTATGCCTCTCTGTCTGCAGCCTTAATTATCAAGAACATCCGGATACTCCTGATTGAACTCCGCATACTTCGGATTGCACCCCGGACACTCCGGATAGAACCCTTCTGTCTCTGACCCATCTCTTATTTGGATGTTCCGGATATTAATCCGGATACTCCGGAGAATCTACACTCTAATGGTCAGATCCGTGGATGCTCCTATTTAAAACCCCCTCTCCAAATAGCCGTTGCCAAGGCTGTGTGAAGGTGCCTCCCCTTATTCTTGAGCCCCCATAGCACCCCTCCACTCTAGATCTTAGTGATCCCCTTTTGAAAAAGGGTTGGAAAGAGTTGGGAGGAGGGATTAAGTGAGAATTGGAAAAAGGGTAGGGAGGTGATTCCTTTGTTGCTCTAGTGTGTTCTTCAGCCCTAGTGACCTCTCCACTCTTTGATCTAAGTGATCCTCTTCGTGAGAAGGGCTAAGAAGAGTTGGGAGGAGGAATTGAGCAAGATTGGACTTTTGAGCACTTGAGTTCATCCCCAAGTTCGTTCTTCGTGGCATTTGTTACTCTTGGAGGTTGAGGACTCCTAGATGCCTAGGAGTTGGTCACGAGCCACCGAGCTTTGTGTGGTCCACCGTGTCAAGTGTGAAGGCCGGATTCCGCCTCCGCAAGGAAACGAGTCAACTAGTAGATTCCAAGGGAGCTTGGTGCGGACCTTGGAGAGGATTAGGATCAAAAGTGACCCGGGCTCAAGTGTGATACTACTACACCTATACTTGCTTGTGAACTAGCCCTTGTGGTGCAGGTGGTATCCTTAGATTAGCTAGGGATTTCAAAATCCCTAACAGCAGCCTTAACCCCGGAATATTCCGGATACAAATCCGGATACTCTAAATTACTTCTCCGGAGTATTCGGACTAAATCCCGGAACCTACGGGTTAGGGTTTGCTGGTCATAATCATTTTTCCGCTGCAATTTTAAATTTCTCCTATTCACCCCCCTTAGGAGACAACCTCGATCATTAAAGGATGCCGCTCAAACCGCTCACATACGGTTCGGTAGCATCTTCTACCAGGAGCTATGTCACACTGCTTTCCGCTACTTCCCCGCTCATGTGCCCCCATGAGGTCCTCAGCCACTGCCATCCCACGGAGGGCAAGCAGGACCCTACGGTGTACCACCTCGCCGCCTTGGTCCAGTCCTTGGACGATGGTTACGTGATCAGCCAGCGGGAGCTGGTCAGCACACAGGCAGCTTCCCGCTAGCTAGCCATCGTGAAGGAGAACCGCGAGCTCAAGAGAAGAAAATCCTTCTGGAAGATGGAGAGGACCCACCTTCGGAAGATGATCTGCCAACTTGTTCGAGACAAAAACCGCCTGCGAGTTGCCACCCGCACCGCCTACAGAGCAGCCGAGTCTGCTCCTGTCCCCACCACGGAGGTTTCTTAGGAGAGTTCCCGCCCGAGTCCAGTACCGTTACCCGAGCCTCCTATTGCTATTCGTCTAGCTAGCTCGCTTCGAGAGTTACCGCCCCTCCCTGCTGACCCCCGAGTTGAGCAAGTGTCGTCCAGAGTTCTAGCCCCTCCTCCCAGCTTCGACCTCAACCACGTTCCTCCCGTTGCTGTTTTGCCTCCTCCACGCAACTGGGTTCCCTTGTTCCCTCCTAGTGTGGAACGTAGAGAAGAAGAAGAAGAAGACCCCAAGGAGGTTGTCTTCGAGTCCGACTATGAGGACCCTTAGTTGGGGACTCCATTTCCCTTGTATCGTAGATAGTACCTTGGTTGTGAACCGACTGTATCGGCAGTTGTGATACAACATGTTCGTTGCTTGTACCCCCTGTTGTTGTAATGAACTATGTGTTTCCCTTGTGTATGCGTTAAAAACTATGTCGTTTTAAAATAAAATGTTTGGCAAACTTCCTCCCCTTATTTAGCTATCTTGTCCTCAATCCTTTGATTGCCTCTCAGATTGTGATCAGAAGGAGCACCCGAGATGCTGAAGCTCCAGCTGCTGGCCATGGTCATGGGCGCGGTCGTGCTCAAGCAGCAACGTAGCCAGAAGCATATCCTGCACCAATTTGGTAGCCCCCAGCAGCTCAGCAAGTTCCAGTCCTACTAGCCGGGCAGCCAGCGCAGAATCCTCCGCACCCTCCGCCACCCCCTCCGGGCGAGCCAGACTGGCACCAGATTATGAACATGCTTTTGTAACTGCTGTAGACTTCGACTCAGAATCTGAACCAGCCTTAGGCTCCAGCCCTAGCAATCCACCCTCAATAGTCCAGATTTGTAGAGTTTTTGAGGACCAAGCGACTGATATTTGTTGGGTCTACTTGGATGCCCAAGATTGGCTCAAGGACGTGGAGCACCGTCTTATCCTGGCGTAATGTGAGGAGCAAGAGAGCGTCTGGTTCGCAGCTCACCAGCTCTCCGGTTCAGCAGCTCTGTGGTGGGAAAATTATAGTGCTATTCACCAAGATCACGACGCAATTGAATGGGAAGAGTTCACCAAGGCCTTCACTGATGCCCATGTTCCCTAGGGAGTTAACGAAATTAAGAGGCGTGAGTTCCAGCACCTCTAGCAGGGTAACATGTCGATGAGCGGATACGTAAGGGAGTTCACTCAGTTGGCACGTTACGCATCCAGAGATGTGGCAATTGAAGAGGACAAAATTTGGTACTTCATGGAGGGCATGGATCCCGAAATCAAGGCTTTCATCGCCTCTGGAGAGTACACTACCTTTCAGCAACTGTACAACAAGGCGTTAGTGCAAGAAGATATCCAGCGCCAGCGAGCGGCCTCCAGGAAGAAGAAAATGGTGCAGCGCAATCATCATGCTGTAGGAAGTTCTTATCCCAAAACCCAGCATTTTCAGGGTAGTCAGCCAATCTTTCCCAGCAACGCACCAGTTCAGGGAGCCGCACCTCGTCTTGTGCCCTAGACTTGCCCTCAGACTAGCAACCAGCCCCAGAAGGACATGTACGCGGTACGCTGTTTCACCCGTAATCAGTTGGGACACTATGCCAATAAGTGTCCTACCAAAAGCATCACCCCAGTACCTTTCAAGCTTGGTTCAGCTTTAGCACGGCCCCCTCCAGCAAATCAAGGTCGTGGCACACCGCACAAGCCCAATACCCCTCAGACGATCGGAAGAGGTCGTGTCAACCATGTCACAGCAGAAGAAGTGCAGGATGACCCTGCAGTGGTGATGGGTAAGTTTTCAGTAAATTCAGTACCTGCTACTATTTTGTTTGACTCTAGTGCTACCCACTCCTTTATAATATCTCAATTTGTTAAACAAAATGGGTTAAAAGTAAGCCTGCTAGCAAAGGCTATGGTAGTGCACTCACTTGGGAAGGAGATGCTTACAACCCTAGTTTGTCTCGGGGTTGAGATAGGGATAAAAGGGTTAAAATTCTTAGCCGATCTAGTGGTAATAAATTCCACTAGGATCAAGGTAATCTTGGGTATAGATTGGTTGTCCAAGTATAAAGGGCAGATTGATTGCACCAATAGATCCTCTACGGCAGAACATACGACATTGCTGCAGTGGTGACCGGTGAGGAGGAGACGTTCGGCTCAACATGAATGGATACATCCTATACCTCAACGCGCGCGATGTCGGACTCAGCTACTCTGACTCTCCTTCCGCGGCGACTGCGCATCAAGGGTAATGATATGTGATCCTCTACTTGCATGATGTCCTGGGTGTATGTGGTAGCCATTTTTTAAATTATGCTAGGATAGCCTACTCGTTCCCCTTCAGCCACCGCACATATCTGGTCATCCTCCTCCTTGCAAAAAGGGGATCTGCAGCTTGATTGGTATGTCCTAGCGTATATTCCACACTGAAATCAAAACCCATTAGTTTACTAAGCCAATGAAGTTGCGCAGGTGTGATCAATGCCTGTTCCAACATGATCTTGAGGCTTGTGTCGTGAAGAGGCAATGACGGAGTGCAACACGGGCTACACTGGGCCAAGAAGAGGTGAAGGGTCTGAGTTGGCTTGTTAGATATATTAGGCAGTTTTTTATAAAATAGGCAAATATTGGGTTGGTGTCTGTACGGTGTATAAAGTTGGAGTCCTAGTGGATGGCGTCCAGAGTCTGTATAAATATGTAGCCGATAATGGCGTGTATATGGTCCATCACCAACCAATCAAATCTACTTTTTACCTGTTCCTTTACTTTTCATCGCATTTAGTCTAGTTTCGTTGTATTTTGGTTTTGATCGACTTGTTGCGCATCGCCTTCTCGATCGGCTTCAGGATACAACCCTAGGTAGTACTGTCTCAGTTTAATCCAATCTTCTCGCTTGGTTTATCGTAACACTATCTTGGTTAATATTGTTATGCATCGCCATTTCAACTAAGGGATAGGTTTCATCCTTGTTCTATCAGCTAGTTTGGTTTTAAAATCAAGTCAATAGTCTGTTCTTCCTCGTTCTATCGACTTGTAGCTTGCTATTAACCGATAGTCTATTTATCCTTTGTTCTATTGATTTGATCAACACGTTGATTAAGTCAATAGTCAGTTTACCCTCTTTCGACTACTTTGTTGATCTCATGAGGTTGGTAGTAGATTGTTTACCTCTTGAACCTATTGGTTTAGATCTAGTCTAAGCCAATAGCTTCGTTATCCTCTAAATTTGTTACTACTTTTGGTTGTGCTAAAGAGTTGCAGATTCACACTATTTCATAATCTAATCGGCTATCTAAAATTAGATTACATCTCTTCTTGCTGATTGCAGGACCAAATCGGCTGGCATGCCTTTGAACCTTAGATTTCAGTGTTGATGGCAATCCTAAGCCATAAAGCCCACATATGTTTAGTCGATACAACTTTTGGTGCGAACAAATGCCCTAAGCCGATTCTCTGATAAATCTTCCAAATTATCTAACAATAAATCTTTATAAACATCGGCTAACAACTCGTCTTGTTTGTTAATACGTAATAAGCCGATGTTCACTTCTAGAGGTAACACTGCCTCTTGGCCATACACCAACTGATAAGGAGATACCTTAGTTGTCCCATGACATGCTATCCGATACGCCCATAGGGATTCCATCAACGTCGTACGTCAGCCCTGGACTTATCATCTATCTTTCTCTTGATTACAATAATTAAGCCTTTATTAGATGATTCAGGCTGACCATTGGCTTGGGCATTATATGGTGATGAATTCAACACCTTAAAGCCTAATTCCTTTGCAAAATCTTGAAATTCCTTATACAGAAAGACCAGTGGGAGTCCATCCTTTCCCACCACTTGATCTGCACTAGTCCCAAGATCGGTACGCTAGTGCACACCATTACATAGCTGGATCATTTCATAGAAGCGAAAGTTTTTCATTAAATTAAGTACCTGTATTAAGCCTAAAGGCCATTAAGTATTACAACACGGCACATTGGCCTAAAATAGTTTAAGAACAACAAAAGATCAGGGTGCAATGATAATCAAAAGATCATAAACTTATCCGGCTCGCTATGCCCTACAAATGACTGAAGGGTCACCCTAAGCTTCCCTCTGATCGTCAACATACTCCTGCACTCTATATTCATGGCAGGCGTAGGGGTCTTGCTCATACTCAACATCTAAGATGGTGAGTGTGTGCAAGGTTAGTGCGCAATCAAACCGCACTGGTGAGTTAACACCCGACCCAATGCAATTAGTGATAGAGGTTCAAAAGGAAAGGTTAGGGTTTGTTTAGTTACAGAAAGCAACTTTTGCAAATCAAAACCTATGAATTAGCAATTTTTAACCCAAAGTTCTACTAATCAATTATTCAAGTCCAAGTTTCCCAATCCATATCACAATCCGATTCTAGTCTTCTTCCAAACACCCGCCATCATCTTCCGAGTGTGGCGCACCCGTTGTGGATCTTATGCGCCATGAAGTGTCCATTCTTCCCTGGCCGGTTTGCCAAGCCCGCACTAGAGTCACGGCTCCCTACAATGTAAGACCTAGATCGCCCATCCGGATGATGGCATGAGCCTGTCTTCGCCTTGGATTGGGGTTAACCATGACGCTATCTAGCAAGCCACTGGGCCCTATGTCCGCATTACTGCATGATGGCAATGCATTGTGGTGATAGGAACCACGTCCATGGTCAGCGACTTCCTGCTGCGTGCCTCATTGCATGCCTGTCTGATCCACTCTAGGAGTCACCTCGGATCTGGCCACTCCGCACTTATCCATAACCACTTCCTTCTTCTGCCATCATTCTTCCATGTGCCCTGCACACGTTGTGACAGAACCACCCTATGGCAATGCCTGGCAGCTACGCGTGTTGCCCCGAGCTCCTCTCCGCACCATGTTTGAACGGATAGCCCTCTTCACAACATGTAGCCAAGCTACTTCACACCCTTATCCACATGTCGGAACACATCCGTATTTTCAACCACACACACTGGCATGCCAGCCCTAAATTCTAGTTTTCTATGTTCATGGTGTCATCATCTCCGGTGAATCTCGGTTCACTGTTCCGAGGCAACTAAGTCTGAAATTATTAATTGGACCTGAGGAATGTCTAAGTAGATTTTAACCAAGACTTAGGAGTCTAAATCATTTTATTTAACCTAACCAGGCTATCAAGGGTGATCATCAAGGCAATCATCATTAAAGTCAAATGAAGGATGATTTCATCAAGACAAAGATCATCATGGTAAAACAATACAAGTAAGTAACAGTGCATGATATATCATGATTAAACAAGTGGGCATCATTACTTAAAGAGCATGCAATTTGATACTACAAAAAATACTTTAGAAATTAGGTATTCAACATGATCTAACTGAATGTTAACTTGCCTTGGTCATGTTAACCTAACCAGGCTGTCGTGAAGTCTTTTCCTAAATATGAAGGAAGTTCCATGAGTCTACTAACGATTATAACCTTATGATAGTGCATGTATGATGATGATGATGATGATGCAAAAAATGCCCTAGTTGGGATAATATAGTTTATAAGGTCAAAATGCCTTTGTCTATAGTATTTCCTAACGATGTTGGGGTGCTGGTATGGTGGTTTAAGTAAGTGAATCTAATAAACAATAAGAGGTGATCCCAAAAACAGAAAGGTCTCGATTATTCTAATTAAGTGGTTAAGTACTATTACCATGCTTCTTTGAGTTTCAATATTTTAATAATTTTTTCAAAGATTAATCATGTTTCTGTAGAATTTTAGGAATTTAATAGGTTCATTTATCATTTAAAATAAATCAACTTTAGTTACTTTGTTATTAATACATAAGAAAAAATGGTTTAAATGCATGTTTTAATTATCGGGAGATCAACTTTTTCTCCTAAAATTATACAATAAATTTATTTAACTTATAGACATTATTTAAGCTCAGCTGGAATTTTATCATGATTTTAGGAACTCAATAATCAATTAAAATATATGGAAAACTATTTACAAATTACAATGAGAGGGCGTTTGTCTTTAAACTCAGGACTTAAGTGTTGTTACTGTACCAACTTATAATTTTATTGGATCCTGCATGCTATAAAGTATTTTCTAGAATTTGTCCATAATTTATGTGGGCCATCTATTATTTTTGCTATGCTAAATGCATTATGAGGATTATTATAAACAGAAAGCTGGAAATTTGGTTTGAACACAAATGGGCTAAGCCCAAAACTGTCTGGTGGCTTAACGGGCGCACTCGGTCCAACTGGCCCTCGGCGGGCCTGCGCAGCGCCCATGGCGCGGGGGCGCAACCAATGAGAGAAAGTGTATTCTCCTGCATGCACCTTCTTTTATCCTAATCGGTGAGTCCAGGGCCCCACATGTCAGTGACTGTGCGCAGTTTAAACTGACTGGGGGACACGTCACCGCTCCCCCCTTCGTTCTCCGAGAGACAGTGCGTGGGGCGAGGACTTTGGCGGAGCAGGGTCGGACGGCTCACTAGCGATAGGCGCCGCGAAGACAAGAGCCAAAACGGGCTCTTTCTGCGCGCCCGTGGGCACCGGGGCGAGGCTGGGGGTGGCCGTTCGCGACGGCGCTAATTGTGGTGGCAGAGCTACGCTCGACTGGACCAGGCTAAACCTCTAGCGATCGATCTGAGCGAAAAGAAAACTCGTAGGAGCATCCAGAGGGTTAGTGGATGCTCACTGAACGGTTGGAGGGGCCGTAGAGGGGCCCGAGTTGGCCGGCGACGGGGACAGGTGGAAACCAGAACCGGATCATCGACGTGGGGAAACTCCGGCAAGAACCTTGCAAGGCCGGAGGTGAGGAAAGGTTAGTGGAGATCCGGTGACTCACAAGGAGTAAGAAATCGGAGAAAACCTTACCATAGAGGTAAGAATCCAGATACCAACTTTGTGGGGTCTGTCCTTTGCCCACCACCTGATCTGCACTAGTCCCTGGATCAGTATACTAGTGCACACCAGTCACATAGCCGGAATCATTTCATACAAGCGGAAGACTTATATTACACAAAATACTTGTATTAAGCCCAAGGGCTATTTAAGTGTTACATCACAGCACATTGGCCCAAATAGTTAGAACATCCAAAAGATCAGAGTACGGGAGAACCAAAAGATCCAAAAGGTTTCGTGCCGACTCTGTCTAAGCAATTGACTGGAGAGACGCCCTAATCCTCGCCCTGATCGTCAGCAAATTCTTTTTCTTCATCTTCATGGCAGGCGTACTGATCCTACTCATACTCTCCATCTAAAAGAGAATATGAATGTAAGGTCAATGTCATCCAAACACTGCCGAGCTAACACCCAACCTGATGCAATTTTAGTGATAGGGGTACCAAAGGAAAGGTTGGGGTTTATTTGTTTGCAGAAAGCAAGTTTTATAAACCAAAGTTTATGACTTAGCAATTTTTAACCCAAAGTTTTAATAATCAATGTTTTCAATTTTAGCTGTCCATTCCAATCCACAATCCACAATCCATACCCATCCTAGAACTTTCTCCAAACACCCGCCATCATCTTCGGGGTGTGGCGCACCCATTGTGGATCTTACGCCAGTGAAGTACCCGTTCTTCCCTAGCCAAGTTGCCACACCCGCACTAGAGTCACGGCTCTCCTGCGCTGTAAGACCTAGATCATCCCGTGGATGACGACATGATCCTGTCTTCACCTCAAGCATGGCAGCAGACAAGGTACGCCCGCAGGTCGTACTACCCCTAAATCCCTATTACTTGCACTACCGTGCGATGGCCACGCGTTGTGGTGCTAGGAACCAAATCCCGGAGGCATTTGGTCAGCGACTTCCCGCTGCGTGCCTCACTGCATGCCCATCAGGTCCACTCTAGGAGTCACCTTGGATCCGACCAGTCCATACATATCCACAACCACTTCCTTCTTCTGCTATCGTTCCTCCATGTGCCGTGCACACAATGTGACGGAACCACCCCTGGTGGTAGCGATTGGCAGCTACGTGTGTTTCTCTGCGCTCCTCTCAACACCGCGTTTGTGAACGTATAACCCTCTTCACTTCACACCAGTAGCCGAGCTACTCCATCTTAACCACAAGCCGGACCATGTCCGCTTTCCCTACCACAACCAAACACTCACACTGTCATGCCAGGCCCAATTTTCAGATTCCATGTTCGTTATGTAATCATGTCCGGTGAATATCGGTTCACCGTTCTGAGGCCAATTTAAGTCTAAAATTATTAATTGGACCTGAGTAATGTTTAAGCAAATTTTAACCAAGACTTAAGAGTCTAAAATTATTTTATTCAACCTAACAGGCTATCAAGGGTGATCATCAAAGCAATCATTAATAAAGTCAAATAACAGATGATTATATCAAGGCAATATCATCAAGGTAGAACAATAACGAATGATAACATGGCATGATATATCATAATTAAGCAGACAAGTATATTTACTTAAAGAGCATGCAGTTTAATACTGTAAATAAAATATTTTAGTAAACTGGGAATCAATATGATCTAATAGAATGTTAACTCACACTAGGGAAAGTATACACTCTCCCTAGTAAAAGCAAACACTCATTACGGAAGATGTTAACTAGCACTAGGGAAAGATTAAACTCTCCCTAGTAAAAGTAAACACCCTATAGGAGAAGTGTTAACTCGCACTAGGGAAAGATTAAACTCTCCCTAGTAAAAGTAAACACCCTATAGGAGAAGTGTTAACTTGCACTAAGGAAAGATTAAACTTTCCTTAGTAAAAGTAAACACCCTATAGGAAGGTTGTTAACTCTCCTTGGTCTTGTGGATAGTGGGGGTCTTCTTGCGGCTCTTCGAAATGTCCCTCGGGCTCCTTGACGTCTATTAACGGAATGAATTCAAAGAATAATAAATAAAACACCAATATGCAATAAGAAGCATGATGCATGAAAAGCTCTCACTAAGTCTAGTGATCAGCGTCTGATAATTCTTAATCTAGATTTCAAGGAAGTTCCATGGTTCTACTAAAGTACAATAATTCTCGAAGGAATAACGGGGCGAGCATTCGCGGATATGTTATGCAATGATGAATGATGCATAATACTGTCCTTAATAGTTTACCCTTAGATTTAGCAAATAGATGTTTAGGGCAAAAACTAATTTTGTTTGAAGTATTTCCTTCATCAACTCTAGGGAAATTACCTATTGTTTATGGATAGGTGTAAGGCTGTTTGATTTTTAAATCTAGAAACAAATTACCTATATTATATTTTATAGGCCTAATTTACCCTAGTTAATTAGTTAATTAATCTTACAAAGTTTTATCAAGTTCCAAAAATTTTAATAAATTCATTAGGGGTCAATAATGTTTCTGTAAAATTTTAAGATTTAATTGAAATCATTTAGTATTTAAAATAATTCAGGTTTCATTACTGTTATATAAGTTCATAAGAAAAAGTGATAAAAATGGCCAAATAATTACCCAATGGGTATTAAAAGTCCTAAAAATGGCTGAATTGTTTCTAAAATTCCTAAATCACATTTATGTTCCTCTGGAATTTTCTCAAGAATTTAGGAGCCTCCTAAATAATTAAAATAATTAGAAAGCCTATTTATAAATTATTATAGAGGTGAGTTTTGATTTATCCAAAGGTCTTCAGCAAAGTATTAAGGCAGATAATATTTTTATCGAGTTCACTAAGTCATATATTATTTATCATAATTTTCCCCGGAATTTTAAAGTGATACCGCTATTTATAGAAATGTAGTTGCATTTATAAAGATTTCTAATTTGAATAAAAATTTGTAAAACAGATGAACAGTAGCGGGCCAGCCCATCAAGGGCACAGCCCGCGAGAGACAGGGTGGAGGCGTATTTTCTAGAAGGCGCAAAGCGAAGCCGGAGGCACCAACGAGGCGGGCGCCAACACTTAACCCAACACGTGGGACCGAGGTCCCACCAGTCAGCGACTCAACACGCAAACGTGACGCAGCACTCACATTTCAGCACGGATCTTGGCGCTTGATCGGACGGTGCTAGGCTATCGTCTTCAACGGCCAACCCTAGGGCGGTGCTCCGGCGAAGCTCCAGTGTGGTCGTGGTGGCGCATCCATGCTCCTCCGAGATGCTTCATGATCCCAAAATGAACCTAGCCGCTAGACCTAGGACGTGCTCTCACCGACTAGCCAGAAACAGGCCGGAACTGGCGGCGCTACTCGTAGGGCTGCGATAAAAAAACCCAGCAAAGACGGCGAACCTATGCGCAACTAAGGCTAGAAATTTATGCTAGAGCATTGAGGGGTTACAAGGGACTTTACCGAGTGAGGAATCGGACGGAAGGTGAGCAGGGATGGCTAGTGACAAGGTTGTCGTAAGAATTTAGAACAGGGGCATCGGCGCGAGCCCTCACGAAGGGGGATCTTGCCAAATTGATGGAGGGGAATTGTTAGGGGCGTTCTAAAGGTACTCGTGATGCAAAGAATTGGAGGGGGACTCACCGACGAAGAAATCAAAAAAGGGGTTGTTTGGTCAGCAGAGCACCGGCGGTGAAGGAAATCATCGATTCAAGGACAACGGTCGATGCCAGGCCGATTGGCCGAGGGAAGATGGAGAGTGGGGGTTCTTCGTGCTCTGTGAGTAAGCACAGGGCACCAAATTGTCTGTCGTGGGCGAATTTGGGGGAATAGCGCGAATGACAGTGGTGAAGCGAGAAGGGGGAAATTGGAGCATGAGCCTCGGCTGATTTTTATAGCACGGTGGGAGCTCGGAGAGAGTGAGAGAATGGAGAAACTGCCATTGGCGGGCGGAGGTGGTGGACAGGACAGTTCAGCCCCGTGCACAGGCGTATCCTGCCCATGGCGACCAAAATCTGGTGACAGGCGGCCGTGGGCAGAGTGGGATAGGACGGCGTGGGTCTGGATTGGTGAGTGGGGGCGGTGGCGTGCAGAATTAGCGAGGGGGTAATCGGTCCGAGCAATGGGACGAGGGGAGAGTGTGCCGCGGCGGTGAGACCAGGGCGGCAAGGTCTACGGCCACGGCCGGCGTTGCTTTGGGGTACAAGACGTCAGCGCGAGAGCCAATCCCAATGGTGGCAGGACTATCATGAGCTTGCTGGTCGGGCGGCGTCCTGATGACGCAACATCGCAGCAGCAGTGGCAGCAGCTCGGCCAACCCAAGGTCACGGGCGGCCCATAAAGCAGAAGCAATCTACCATGATGACGGCCAGGCCAGTCGTGGCAGTCAGCTTGGCCGGGGAGGAGCAGTGACGACCGGTCCGCGTGCAAAGGCAGGCGGAACGCGCGCAAAGGCAGAACTATGCGCGAGCGAGGGAGAGATGAACGGGAGAGGTGAGCCTAGGGGGTGATGAGCCGGGGAGTGAGTCGGGATTGTACATAGCCGGCTCGGCTTCGGAGAAAAAGGGCTGGGCCAAAGGCCTAGCCAGGTTAGCCTAGGCTAGGTGGGGCCCAAAATGGGTTGGGCTCGGCCCTAAGGACCCATTTTTGTCCTAAGAATCAATTGGGGAAATAGATTTTTAGTAGAATTTGAGAGGGGTAACTAATGGGATAATTTGAAAGAGCTTTCACTTAAAAATTTGGGCTCACACTAACAATTTGCTGAAAATTTTCAAATCAGCTAATTCTAGTGAACTCTTTTAACTGTCCCAAGGATTTGTTAGTTTAGAATTAAATTTTATCCCATCCTAGCATGTAGCCCAAAATGAGTTAGTATAAATGCAAGCGTGCATATATATGTATATGTACGAATGGATCTAATTAAATATATTTTTCTAACTTATGATCAAGACAGAGCAAAATATGGGCCTGACTTGCTTGGTTTTACTATATTACCAAAGCCCCCAATTTGGGGTGTTACGGGGAGAAAGGGGGAATTTCCGGCCGGCAGCAGGGAAAATCATCGCGGGCGATGTCCGATGGGCTTCAAGATGATTCCCACGAGGGCGGTGAAGATGAGGAGGTGGGTGAGCTATAGCTGTGGGCTCAGGGGGCAAGGTGCTGCAGCGGATAGGAATTTGGGTGCTGGAAGGGAGCGGTAAAAGCAAAACACAGGTGAAAAGGGAAAGGTTGGCTCGGGCGGCAATTTATAGGCATGGAGAGTGGTGCGGGAGTGATTGAGCCGAGGGGGAGAGTGAGGCGAGCGTTACGCACACGGCGAGAAAGAAAGCGCAGTGGGGCAAGGGACAACAACGATGCAGCAGGGAGGTGGAAGCGGCGGGGCAGCAGCTGCGGTAGAGCGAGGAGAGGTAGCGGACGAGCACGGGTAAACGGGCCACAGGGCAGTGTTGGTAGAGGAAGGGTGCCACGGGGCTAGGCGCAACAGCGAAAGTGGCAACACAGGGTAGAAACTGTAGCGCGCGAGAGCCAGCACGAGGGAAGTGGCGAGCCGTCACACTGTCCGCCGGGTAAAAGGGGGAGACCACCAGGGGCGCGAAGCGGAGGGCGCAGCCTGCTGCCCGATTAAGATGAGACGGGACAGCAAGGCATGGCGTGGTTGGCGGTGTGGCGCTTACGCAGGTGACGTGGAGCACGTGGCAAATGTAGCCTGCCTCGGTCAGCGACGGGCGCAGTAGCACGGCGCATGGCTGGTGTCGGTGCACGGCTCATGACGGTGGGGGCTCGAGATAGATAGAGATGGAAGAGGAAGAGAGAGAATGGGCCGCCCTTGGCCCAAATGAAGGGCTGGGCTAGGCTAAGCCCAAGATTCTGAGTTTTAGTTTAAAAAAATGATAGTTTGATCATTCATTCAAATATTTGATTGTTGAAAAAGGAAAAAGGTTTTAGGACTAGGGAGTGGCATGAGGGTTGCAATGAATTAATACATAAAATTGGCTTCCAAGGTGTAAAATAAAGTTGAATTAGCAATACAACCCTCCCAAGGTTCATGATTCGATTTATCTTTAAACTTAGATGTTTGAATTCCATAAGTGTTATTCCTAATGTATGGATTAAGCTAAGACATATACACACACACATATATAGTAAAAATGCAAGTATGAAAAGGGTAATTTAGAACTACATGTATCCATAGGTTCTAGGGTAAATTGCATACGTGCCATTATTAAACGTCGATATCGCAAAAATGCCATTACAAAACCCGATATTATTTAGATGCCATTACAAGTCTGGGTTGATTTCAAAACTGCTATTACGAACATTTCTTGCATATACGAGCTCAAAATACATCCTAAAATTCCTATGATAGGTGGGTCCCACCTATCATTCACGCCTCTTTTCTTCCTCCCTTCTTCCTTCCTCCTCCTCTTCTTCTTCTTCTCTTTTTTCTTCCTCCCACTGCTCCCCATCTCCCTCAACTCCGGCCAACTGCTATCGCCGCTGTTCGTCGGAGCTCGCCGCTGTTGTCGCCCGCTGCCGTTGTCGCCGCCTCGAGCCCTGCCGAGGCCTCGCCGTCGCCCGCGCCGCCTCACTGTCACCCACGTCGAGCTCGGTGCGGGAGAAGGGGAAGTGAGGAAGAAGTAGAGTCAGGGGAGAAGGTGAAGAGAAGAAGAAGAAGAGTTGGGGGAGAAGGGGGCGACGGCGAGGCGGCGCGGGCGACGGCGAGGCAAAGTGGGCGCGGTGCGGGAGAAGGGGAAGGGAGGAAGAAGAAGTGTCAGGGGAGAAGGTGAAGAGAAGAAGAAGAAGAGTCGGGGGAGAAGGGGGCGACGGCGAGGCAATGCGGGCGCGGGTGAGGCGGGCGCGGGTGACGGTGGAGGCGACTGGCGGCAGCGAAGCTCGGCATGGCGACAGTAAGGCGACATGGCCGACGGCAGCGAGCGATCTGGCGTGGCGGGCAGGCGTGGGTGACGGTGAGGCGACGCAGGCGATGACGAGCTCAGCATGGCGGCGTGGCGGCAGCGAGGCGGCGTGGGGCAACGAGCTCGGCGTAAGCGGCAATGAGGCGGAGGCAAGGCGACGCCGAGGATGAGCCAATGGCGAGCTTCGCCCGTGTCTGGCAGTGCGGGCGGGGAGAACAGAGGAGGAGGGAGTAAGGAGAAGAAAACGAAGAGGAGGAGGAAGGAGGAAGGGAGGAAGAAAAGAGGAGTGAACGACAGGTGGGACCCATCTGTCATAGGTATTTTAGGATGTATTTTGAGCTCTTATATGCAAGAAAGTGTTCGTAATGGCAGTTTTGAAATCAACTCAGAATTGTAATGGCATCTAAATAATATTGGGTTTTGTAATGGCATTTCTGCGATATCGACGTTTAATAATGGCACGTATGCAATTTACCCTTGTTTATAGTTTGGGAAATCCTAAACCAATAGATGATATGTTCTTTTACAAAGCCAATGGCTTCAACGGCTGTAACCTTCTTGAAAAGAATCGCTTCAACCCATTTGGTCAAGTAATCCGTGGCTGCAAAAATATACTTATGACCCTTGCAAAAATATACAGGGTCAATTTAGCCGATTATGTGTAACATCCACATTTTTCAAAAATATTTTATTCATGCATCATGCATTTGCATATTATTTTCAAATCATTTAAACTTTAAAAATAATTAAAAATAAGTACGTTCCATTTTTAGAAAAGCTTTAAATACTAAATTGTAATAAAATTATTTTCTCAACATAACTAGAAATGGTTATTTTAAGAATATATGAGTTTACTAAATCATAAAAAATATTTCATATTTCTAAATTATGCTAAATGGTTAATTTGATTAAGAAATAATTGGCAAATTCAATGAGTTTAATAAATGTTAAAATTATATTTGAATTCTCCTAATTCGTTGAATCTTATGAATTTCCAAACTTTCCAAAAATTCCAAATTTCTTTCCTATTTTCCCTTTCCTTTTTCTTTCTTCCCTTTTTCTTTTTTCTTCCTTCTTCTTCCTGGTCGACCCCCTTCTTCTTCTCTATCTCAGATTGGGGAAGCTTTTCCACAAGGGAAACTTTCCCATCCCTTCCTAAACCGAATTAGGAAGTGGAGGATTTCTTTAAGTGTTGCTGCCACCCCCTCCCCTATTTAAGTGCTGCCACCGCCACCTATCCATCCTGCCATCCCGATGCCCAATTCACCGTGCATGAGCCATCGCCGCCTCTCCCCTTCGGTGACACTCTTCACCAACGTGCCCTTGACCCATTTTGCCCCTCGCTTCTAGGCGAACGTCGTCGGAGCCCTCGGAATTTGTTGCCAAAGCCGAGCTGCCGTCGTCGCAGCCGCTTCTACCCCGCCGTTGATTCATCGCCATTGCACGGTAATCTCTCTCTCTCTCTCTCCCTCTCTCTCTCTGTTCTTCTAGCATTCTCAAGTGTAGAGGAACCCAATCCTCGTGTCCTTAAGGTCTGATTGCTGCCGACGAGCTTTGTAGCCATCCACCTCCTTCTTCTCCACGGCCATCGCCATTGTGCTGCCAAACTATTGTGCAAATCCCCACAGGAGCATGCCTCTCGGCATAGCCTTGTCCTGCGATGCTGTTGGACTGCTCTGCTGCCCTTGAGTCACCGCCGTTTAGCTGGAGCACCGCGCACCACCGCAAGCTGCCGCTGCTGCCGCTGCCGAGGTCGCCGCAGTCCATTTCCTGGCGGCTGACCCTACCAGGAAGTTTGTCGTGCGGTGCTGAACCTCTTTCGTGGGTTTGCCGTTGCCGTCACTGCCCGAAGCCGCTGCACCGTCTTCCCCTGCTCGCTGCCGCTGACAGGTGGGTGCCGCCTGTCTGGCCATGCATCCAAGCTAAGCCGAGCAGGGCGCCGCTCCGTGCGAGCGCCGTGCTGGGCTAAGCTGGTTTGGCCGTGCTAGCCTAGGTCGTGCATCGCGCCGCGCTGGGCCTAGCCGCACGCGCCCGTGTTCGTTGTGTGTATGGGTCGCGCTGGTTGCCAAGCCGAAATAGTCTTATTAATTTTTATGAACAGTAAAATTTGTTTATTTTCTATCTTTTATTCTATTACTCTAAAAATTATGAAACTAATTTTAAAATGTTTGTAAAATCAGGATCTACTGTCCTATAATCCATATGCATTTGCACACATGTTATTTTCTACTATTTGTTCTATTTGAGACCATTATTTTAATTTCTCATATGA
Organism: Olyra latifolia; assembly: GCA_036346145.1. Taxonomy (NCBI): domain Eukaryota; kingdom Viridiplantae; phylum Streptophyta; class Magnoliopsida; order Poales; family Poaceae; genus Olyra; species Olyra latifolia. The sequence continues at coordinate 44,064,603 of CM070528.1, read as the reverse complement.
TAGATTCGATCGAAGGAGACTTTGTTGGCAACTATTCAAAAGAGAACCCTTGTTTTGCTGACCAAGGCAAGTGCTGATCATATTGCTCATATGATTGCAACTGTTTTTCCTAGAGTTTTGCGAACCTTGCATATTATGTGAAAATTTAAAAATGCTAATTTTCTTAGGTTGATTAGTTAATAACCTACCCTAATTAATCAATCTGTTAATAAGATTTACCTTGCCGTCCTAGTATAATAAATTGTTAGATTTACCTTAGTAATTCTTAATCAAAGATTATCTGTTAGTCAATAGATAATTGATTCCTGTCAATCGCTTGCTTTACTTCCATGGTTTTAAAAGGACAGTTGTTGTTGTTGTGTTTTATGGTTAGGTTAGTTGAGATAGTGGATGCTATCTTTGGGCACATGTTTTTGCGAAACCTTGATTAGGGTGAATGGTTGCACGGCTGGTGCGGTTAGCATGGGATTTGGGCTCAGTGTGGGAGCCACTTCAATCCCTAAGGACCGATTCCTTGAGAAAGACAAACTTAGTACAATAGTGCGATCACAAATGCTTACATGGGCAAGCCCTGGCTGAGCACCCTTTGAATTCTCAGTTTAGGCATTCTAATTGGTGGAGTAGACAACAGGTGCTGGTTTTATTGGCGCATGAGAGGACTTCTGGCTCGAGTGGTATAACTCTCCAATAGTGGAACCTTAGCGGGAGTGCTTGGCTAAGAGCTAGTAGGTTAAAGGATTTGTGATGATTCACTTGTCGATCATCTCTCGTGAGTAAAGCGTGCAACCTCTGCAGAGTGTTAAACTATCATGATACACGTGCCCAAGGTCACAAGCGAACAACAGGACGCTACCTGAATGGTACTTCTGATCTATTTGTTTGTAAAATGGTGTTTTAAAGTAAAACTACGATTGCAGTCGTGAGTTTTAGTTTTCCTCCTCACAGTTGAAGCTGTGAGCGATGAGGGTGTAGTACACGGTGGGAGCCATGAGTTAGCTAGGTTGGGCAAAACCGGTTGCTACCGAAGTTCAAAAGAAAATGATTCAAATGTTTCATATTCCCAAACTCTATTTCTATCTTTCCAAAATTCTAGAAAACAACTTTGTAAAGTTGGCTATTTGCAAAAGAACCCATCCTTTACTTGTTAAGCCTTCATGTTGCATTAGTCAGCCTTTTTGTTGAGAATGTTGCATTTTCATCCTCGCCTTCCATGTGTGGCTGCTCATTTCAACAAGCAGATCCTGATGCACAGAACCCGTATCCTGCAGAGGAGATGTACCAAGACAAATATTTCGCGGGTGGAGTTTAAGATGAAGATTACTTCGACGTCTAGGAGACGTTCCAATAGTCATGCTTGTGGAGTTATTTTGAGTCTTCCATTTGGGCTTTTATTTATGTATTAAGACTTTTGCTGGTGTAAGGCCATGGTGCCAAGCTATTGTAATAAGTGCTATGTTGGATGATACTCTGATATAATAACTATTTACTTGTGATGGCTGTGATCCAAACTGTGAATCTGTGTGTACTAGCTACTTGATCCAGCGACTAGTACGATAAAAGCACAGCAGGGCTTGACTCCGTTTTATGGGTCATGACAGAGTTGGTATCAGAGCTTGACTGTAGGACGGGCCATAGATAGTTGGGAGTGGTTTAAGGATTTATTATAATGAGTACAAAGTATTTTCAAAAACCTTTGTTGTTATAATCTCCCCTTGCTTGTCACCTTAATTTTTTTGATCATTTGTTTACTAATCTTGCCTTTCTTTTTAAATGAGTAGATGCTGAGCGTGATCTATTCCTTTGTCCTTGGCTTGGGTGGTTTTGTTGATGAGCTGATCAATCTGACGGAGGAGCTGGGCTTTTATAGGAAGCCTCCATACGCTTGTTATGAAGCCTTTGACAAAGCTGGACAGAAGGTCTGGAGAGTGAAACTGCTAGCTCACCTACTTGAGAGTTCTTGTGGGCACCATCCTCTTACAAGTTCTAGAAAAAGAGTGGAAAGCGAGCAGGCAATATAGGAGGCCGCCTACTCCGTCTTCTTGCATCTTGCTGTTGTCTACCTAGATCTGGTGATCAACTCTCCCTATCGTTGGTCCCCATACAAAATCAATGGGAAGACTCCAAACTAGTACCGCGACAACTCGAAGGACGTAGATCTCTTGTAGCTTCACGCTACTGCAAGAATGAAGGCACTAGACCAAGACGTCGCCTATCTCGAGAGAGAAGTGCATTACTATAGAGACAAGTTAGCCAAAGCTTTGAAGAAGACTCATTAGCTGGAGACTGCCCCACCGCCTTCACCGTCATCACTGCTAGTTACGCCCTATCTAGTGGTATCCCCTGATTTTAAGGAGCTACCGCCCCGGGGACTGACTCCCTACACCTCTACTTGTAAGAGGGGTCAACTTTCCTTGTCAATACCGGCGCGCCATGTTCTCCCTCGTCGTGAATCGGCAGGACCGTCTTCTACTGTAGCCAGGAGGGCTAGCATTGTTGTTAAGGAGAAGGAGGTCGAGGAGCCGATTAAGCATGTGATTCTGTTGGACAGTGACTCAGAGTAGTTGCAGGAATTTTCTATTACCCTAGACTTTGTTAAGTTTTCTATTACCCTAGTCTTTTTAAGTTGATTCGAATGATTATGAGTACTAAGTACTTTGGTTTTGGTTTTGTGATAGACTACATCGGCTATTTGTGATGTAGCTATTAGCTGGTGTGGTTTGGAATCTTTTTGCTTGAATGGATTCTAGTTATTGTGTTATTATCTTGGTGTTGACATGAATGGTTGTTAGAATCTTCCCATTAGTATCTCTTCTAGTTTTCCCTTCTCGTCTAATTTTCAAAATTGCTATCAGATGGTGGACACTAGGAATCGGGATCAACCACCGATTGGACAACCGCAAGCTCAAACAGTAATGCAACCCAATGTCAACCCACCTCCAGCTGCACAAGGAAACTAGGACTTACCTCCCCACCTGCTCAACCACCTCAACTTGATCAAATGTTGGCAATGCACTTGCAAGCTTTCCAAGCTATTGTCAACAACCTCAACAGTCTTGTTGTCCCAGTTCAAGTGCAACACCAACACCAACCTCAATCGAAGTTTGGGGACTTCATGAGAACCCGAACCTCAGTGTTTGCCGGGTCAACTGAAGTGTTGTGGGGGCAACCACCCCATCTCCGGGAAAGGTGGATGTCCACGAAGATGCTATAAGAGTCCTTCGTAAGGATTTTAACCCGAAGGGTAAGAAGAGAAGCGCGCCTAAGATGACCTCAAGACCTCTTTTGGGTTGTGAGCCGAGGACTCAGACACGCGCGAAGGGTCGGTTGATGGACGCGAAGAGTCAGGCTTTCCGAAGGGAACTTTGAGCAATGAGAATCCTCGACTCCTACCGAAGAGTATAGCTGAGGAGCGAAGTCTCACCGAAGAATTCGTAAAGATCCTTCGGGGAGACCGAGATTGATCGACAAGTTTCGGGCCAGGGGACGAAGACTCCGCGACAATCCCTGAAAAGGACAGACTAGATCAACAACCTTGTCAGAATCTACCTCCCCAAGGGTACATTAGGGACTAGCAAAGCTTGGACTATAAGAAAACCTAGTCTAGCGGTTGATTGCAAGATCAACGACTCAGGGACCGGGGCAATTTGGGTATTTCCCATGCATGTAAACCCGGACCCTACAGTTGTATAAATTCACAAGTTCATCAATGAAAGAGGAACAAGCATTCTGATCACACATTTTTACGTAATGGTTCTATTCACCTAGCGTCCACTTTCTAACCACAACATCTCGCGGTGTCCTCTCCAGCACCGGGGAGGGGCGCCGTACCTCACCGTCGGCGGGGGTTCCCGACGACAATTAACGTCGTCCGTGGGGAAGAGGCGAGCGTTGCGGTGATGGCTAGACCAAGGAGGAGCGTAGCAGCAGCCGGAGGCGACGGGCCGCCGGAAGCGAGGCACGGTGGAGCAAGCGCGGGGTGGGAGCGACAAGACCAGAATGAACAAGATGCCATCGGCGACGCGACGGAGGAAGTGGCCCAAAGGGCGATCACCGCCGTGCCAACGACTGAACGGCGGCGGGAAGGCGCGGTCGCGCAGGGACTTGGCGGAAGTATCCCAAGAGCCCCCGACACCAACCTACAGGGCCGGAGGAACCAAAGCCAAGGTGTCCCGGGCGTGGGCGGCGGTAGACCCGACGAGTCGGGACCCAGCAGAATCACTAGAGATGAGATGCAGCAAAACCCACCCACCCATCCCGTGCAAGAGCGTGAACATGGAAACCCCCCATCTGCCGAGGATATCCTGCAAGACTGAAGGCGACTGTTGGAGGAACAAATCAATCTTCTCTGAAGAGAGCTCGTGACAATGCAACCCCAGCAGCACTACGTACCCGAAGGATCCCATACCCGGAGGAAAATCATGAGCAATTTCGGCCGACCGTAATGACGGCACAGCTGAGGAAGGCAAGCGAAGGGCCTCTGAGTGCATATCTTCGTGGCAAAAAATGGCCCGAAGGATTCAGAATGCCAAGCGTATTCAAGTTCTCTGGAGATATCGACCCAAATGAATTCTTAGATGTATATGACACGGCGGTAAAAGCAGCTAGCGGAGATGATGATATTAAGGCAAAGAGCTTGTTGCTAACACTAAAGGGTACCGCACTCTCATGGTACACTTCACTGCCACAAGGATCCAAACACTCGTGGAGTCAACTCAAAGACGCCTTCGCCAATAACTTTCAAGGCAACTATATCCAGAGGATGGTAGAAGGGGACCTCTTCGGCCTGGAACAAGGCAAAAAAGAAAGTACAAGGGACTACTACAAAAGGTTCGCTGCAATACGATGCCAGATAAGAGATGTATTAGACTCCTCGGTAATCAATGCATTCCGAAGAGGGTTTCAACCAGGACCCCTTCTGCACAAGTTAACTGAAGACCCACCGTAAATAGCTCTGCGCTTCTCTATGATGAGGTTGAGGGGTATGCAAAAGGAGAAGAGGAGAACGTAAGGAAACATGGCCAGCTGAATACACACAAGGACCGCGATGGCCACAAGAAGAGCAATTCAGAAAACAAGAACAGGAGGCATCAAAACTCCAGCAAAAGGGTAAGCAACATTGAGCCCAAACAAGTAGACAAACGAGCCATCGACAACAATAGAAGGGGAGATTATTCCCGAAGGGATTACAACTCCCGAAGGGACGAATACAACCATCGAAAAGAGCGCGCGAGAAGAGATGAAGACAATTGAAGGAATTAAAATTACCGAAAAGAGAATTACCACAGGAATCATAGATTCCGAGGAGGCAATCAGGAGAACAAGGAAAAGAAATATTGCGCGGTGCATGGACAAAACTATTCGCATACAACCGAGGAGTGCAGAGATGTTAAAGCACAACGTGAGAACTACCAAAATCAGAAGCGTCAGCGAAGGCAAGACCACCGACAAAGGGATCAGCACCGCAAATCCCCGGAGATGGCTCACAATGTTGAACAGAAAAACCGAAGGGTAATCCATGTCATCACCAGAGGATCCTTGCCGAACCTCCCATCGAACAGAAAGAGGAAGGAGTTCATTCGCGAAGTGTCGCACGTCTCGGTGTCAAGCAAACCAACACCGGCTCCATCGATAACCTTTGATATGACTGACGCGAGGGGTGTAAAGTTTCCACACCAAGATCCCTTTGTGATCACAGTAGAAATTGCAAACTATGACGTCCAAAGGACACTAGTAGATGGAGGAAGCTCAGCAGATATCATCTTCGCCAGCGCATTTAAGCAACTTAATATACCAGAAGACAGACTAACACCATCGCACATGCCGCTCATAGGGTTCGGAGGACAGCCCGTGGTTGCCATAGGACAAATATCGCTGCCTGTAACTTTTCATGTAGGCAAAAGGAAGATAACAAAGAGCGTATGCTTTGATGTTGTTGACATGGAGTACCGCTACAACACCATCTTTGGAAGAGGAATCATGAATACCTTCGGGGCAATCATACATCACAACTATCTGCGTATGAAGCTACCCACCGAAGGGGGAGTCATTACCATTCGAGGAAACCAACAATTAGCAAGAAAAAATAAACTCAAAGGCATACCAAAGCTTAGGCCAATCCAAACCACGGAGAGGATCGACCCCCAATACAGATCGAAGGGTTACAAGCCCCAAGTCAAGCCGGAAAGTGAGACGAAGAAGATACAATTATTCCCAGAAAATGAGAAGACAGTATCCATCGGAACCGCCCTTTCTGAAGAAGAAGCGAACATCGTTAATTTGCTTCGGCAAAACAGTGACATCTTTGCCTGGGTGCCGGGAGAATCAAAGGGGGTCCCCAGAGAATGGATGCAAGGCCAATCAAACAAAAACTCAGGAAAATGGGACCCGATAGACAGGAAGCAGCGAAGTTAGAGGTGGAAAAATTGCGTCAAGCCCACGTCATTCGAGAAGTCGCGTACCCTGAGTGGCTCGCAAATGTTGTGATGGTGAAGTAGTCAAACGGCACCTGGAGATTATGCGTTCATTTCACAAATCTTAACAAAGCAAGCCCAAAAGACGATTTTCTGCTACCGAGGATTGATCAGCTAGTTGACGCGACAGCGGGCTATGAACTAATGAGCTTCCTGGATGCTTACTCAGGCTATCACCAACTGTATATGAGGAAGGAAGACGAAGAGAAGACGGCATTCATAACCCCCTTCGGCACGTACTGCTTCCGAAGAATGCCTTTCGGCCTAAGAAACGCAGGCGCAACATTTGCAAGACTCATCACGATGGTCCTCGCAAAGCAAATTGGAAGGAACGTGGAGGCGTATGTCGACGACATTGTCGTCAAAAGCAAGCAAAGGAGGGACCACTGCGAGGATATTCAAGAAACCTTCGCAAGCCTGAGAGCAGAGGGCATAAAATTAAACCCGATGAAGTGCGCCTTTGCAGTGGAAACAGGAAAATTGCTTGGATTTCTGGTATCGCACCGAGGAATAGAAGTTAACAAGGAGAAGATAGATGCAATTCAATGCATGAAAAATCCAGAAAATAAGAAACATGCACAGAGCCTCCTGGAAAAACTGGCCGCCCTAGGGAGGTTTCTCCCGAAGGCCGCAGAAAAACATAACCACTTCTTCAGCACAATTAAAGGAACAACACCCTTTGAGTGGGGACCTCAATACAAAGATGCCTTCGCAAGGCTGAAGGATCATCTTCAACTGCCAAGACTCGTCAGTCCGAACGGGGCGACGCACCTAACCTTGTATCTAGCATCAAGCCACTTCGCGGTCAGCGCAGTCCTCGTAAAGGATGAAGCCAAAGGGGACAAATGCCAGTATACTATGTATAAGAATCATTGCAAGGAGCAAGAAGAAGCTACATTGAGCTAGAAAAAATAGCTTATCCATTACTTATGGCATCCAGAAAATTATGGCACTACTTCCAAGAGTTCAAGATAAAAGTGCCCACAGCATACCCTCTAAGGTTTATATTTGAATACAAAGACGCCACGTCAAGAATCGCGAAGTGGGCCGCAGAGCTAGCGCCCTTCGACATCACCTTCGAACCAAGGATGGCCATTAAAGCTCAAGCACTCGCTGACTTCATCTCGGAATGGTCGTAGAAGTTTGAACAAGGCCAACCTTGCCCCTTGTGGAGCATAAAATCCGATGGTTCTTTCACAGTAGAAGGGACAGGAGCATCAGCAATCGTAACCAACCCTGAAGGGCAAAGCACTGAATATTCACTCAGGTTAAACTTCAAAACAACAAACAACGTGGCTGAATATGAAGGACTTTTGTTGGGTCTTCGGAAGGCAAAATCTCTCGGAGCAAAGAGGGTTGTCATTTACACCGACTCAAAGTTGATAGAAGGACATATAATAAAGGATTTTCAAGCAAAAGACACCGAGATGGCTAAATACCTGGAAGCAGTAAGAGCAATGGAGAAACATTTTACGGGGATCTCCGTGAAAACAATACCAAGGAGGCAAAACACGAGGGCGGATGAGTTGGCCAAGGCGGCAGCATACTTTTCAAGAATACCCGATGGGGTGTTTTACGACTCAATATCACGAGCATCTATATGCCCCGAAGTACAACTCATCGCAAGATCCATGAAAGAAGATTGGCAAACAATTATCGTCAAATATCTTTGGGATGGTGAATTACCCGAGGATAGTAGGAAGGCGCACACAACAAAGCAGCGTGCAAGAACGTACACCATGATGGATGGTCTGCTCTACAAATCGGGAATCGGCACACCGTGGATGAGGTGTGTGTCAAGGGAAGAAGGAAAGGAAGCACTGGCGGAAGCGCACGTAGGAATCTGTGGCTCGCATCAAAGCCCAAGGGCCCTCTGCCAACGGCCAATAGCGACGTAGAAGAATTCGTAAAAAGATACCGAGGATGCTAGTGGATGACAAACCCGCCGAAGGCTCCACCAACAAACCTACAACCCTCACCCCCAATATGGCCCTTTGCGCGATGGGGGATTGATATCGTTGGTGAACTCAAGCAGGCTTCGGGAGGATTTAAATGGATCATTGTTGCAATTGACTACTTTACCAAATGGATTGAAGTAGAACCATTGACGAGCATCACAGCTGCGAAGACCCAGCATTTCTTTTGGAAAAATGTGATATGCAGGTTCAGCATACCACAAGAAGTAGTGGCTGATAATGGGTCACAATTCATCTCGTCAAGATTCAAGTCGTTCTGTGAAGACCTCAGCATAAAAATATGCTATGCTTCCATGGGACACCCACAAGCGAACGACGCCGTTGAACGGGCAAACCAGAACAGTACGAAATCAATAAAAAGAAGGCTGGTAGATGAAGCAAAAGGAAAATGGCTAGAAGAACAAGAGAAGACGTTATGGGCGATCCGCACAACGCCTACAAGACCAACGGGATACTCGCCCTTCAGGCTGGTGTATGGTGAAGAGGCAGTAACGCCGGCAGAGATCCAAGCGAAGACCCTTCGGTTCATAACTGGGGGAGCAAAGATTAGCGATCAAACGCTAGCCGACACTGTTGAAGAGGACAGGCTTAAATCCAAACAAGCCTTGGAGAAATATAATGAGCTAATGAGCAGAACCTACAACAAGCGCGTAAGACCACGGGAGATACAAGAAGGGGACATGGTCCTTCGGAAGATGCCACAACGACCATCCAAGGTAGAGCCCGCATGGGACGGACCCTTTATCGTAAGCAAACAAACAAGGCAGGGATCGTTCCACCTCTCCAATCTTGATGGCTCTTCGGTCCCAAACTCATGGAACGCGAAGAGCCTGATCAAGTATTACCCATGAGGCAATGAAGAAGCGCTGAGTACTCTTTTCTCCGAGTCGGTTTTTCCCTAGCGGGTTTTACGAGCGGAGTTTTAAGGAGGCTCAGACGCCCAAAATCGGCTGCGACCGGAGAAATCCTACGGGAATGTAACCGCCAAGATGTAAATCAAAAAGGAATGAAAAAGAAAAGCACGTCCCAGAGCAAATACTTCAATCCGGCTAAGGGGTTGGCGCGAGGCCAAGAGCGTTCGTGCCAAGCACTCGAAACAGAGCCTTCGCGAGCCATGAGCCATCGCGAATGCCAAATACGCTAAATGCGCCAAGGGGATGGTGCGAGGCCAAGAGAGCTTGCACCAAGCACCCGAAACAGAGCCTTCGTGAGCCATGAGCCATCGCGAACGTCAAATACGCTAAATGCACCAAGGGGCTGGCGCGAGGCCAAGAGCGCTCGCGCCAAGCACCCGAAACAGAGCCTTCGCGAGCCATGAGCCATCGCGAACGCCAAATACGCTAAATGCGCCAAGGGGCTGGCGCGAGGCCAAGAGAGCTCGCGCCAAGCACCCGAAACAGAGCCTTCGCGAGCCATGAGCTATCCCGAACGCCAAATACGCTAAATGCGCCAAGGGGCTGGCGCGAAGCCAAGAGCTCTCGCGCCAAGCATCCGAAACAGTTCGCGAGCCATGAGCCATCACGAACGCCAAATACGCTAAATACGCCAAGGGGCTGGCGCGAGGCCAAGAGCGCTTGCGTCAAGCACTCGAAAAAGAGTCTTCACGAGCCACGAGACTTCGCGATCGCCGTATACGCTGAATGCGCTAAGGGATTGGCGCGAGGCCAAGAGCACACGCACCAAGCACCCGAAACAGAGCCTTCGCGAGCCATGAGCCATCGCGAACGCCAAATACGCTAAATGCGCCAAGGGGCTGGCGCGAGGCCAAGAGAGCTCGCGCCGAGCACCCGAAACAGAGCCTTCGCGAGCCATGAGCCATCGCAAATACCAAATACGCTAAATGCGCCAAGGGGTTGGCGCGAGGCCAAGAGCACTCGCGCCAAGCACCCGAACAGAGCCTTCGCGAGCCATGAGCCATCGCGAACGCCAAATACGCTAAATACGCCAAGGGGCTGGCGCGAGGCCAAGAGCGCTTGCGCCAAGCACCCGAAAAAGAGTTTTCATGGGCCACGAGCCTTCGCTATCGCCGTATACGCTAAATGCGCTAAGGGGCTGGCGCGAGGTCAAGAGCACTCGCACCAAGCACCCGAAACAGAGCCTTCGCGAGCCATGAGCCTTCGCGAACGCCAAATATGCTAAATGCGCCTAGGGGCTGGCGTGAGGCCAAGAGCACTCGCGCCAAGCACCCGAAACAGAGCCTTCGCGAGCCATGAGCTTTTGCGAACGCCAAATATGCTAAAGGCGCTAAGGGGCTGGCGCGAGGCCAAGAGCGCTCGTGCCAAGCACCAGAAAAGTCTTCGTGGGCCACGAGCCTTCGCGATCGCCGAATACGCTAATGTGATTACATGTCCGCTAATTATACGGCTAAGGGGCTGGCGCGAGGCTAGAAGGGCACACGCCAAGCACCCAAAAATGAGCCTTCGCGAGCCACGAGTCTTTGCGAGTGCTGACTACGCTAACGATATCACGCGTAGGTGGAGTGCAATATATAAGATGGAACGAAGCAAAGGGCTAACGCCAAATGAAAACAAAACATCGCGAACGCAAATAAGATCAGTCACGATATAGGACAACTTCGGAACAAGAAATAAACAAAAGATCATATATTACATCAACGAAACATTACAATCCTACTCTGCTGGCTTTTTGCCCTTCGGATCTACAGGACCTTTAGGATCCTGGGGAACGGGACCAGCCGGAGAATCCTTAAAGGTCGGCACCTTGGGCTCTGCTATCTTCGGAGGCGCGGGTGAACCAACCGCAGCAGCCGCAGGAGTCTTCTTCTTCGCGTTGGCCATGAAAGCGCGGCAGAAGGCAGGACCGCCAGCTCGCCAGAACCTCAACATGAAGTCCCGAAAACCTGACGAGAGTCACGGTCGAAGGAGCTGGGGTTGAATACCGAGGGATACGAACCACTTGGGGAGGAGCCACTTGGAAAATGTGTGCACCCAGCGCTCTTTAGCATTGTTGAAAATGCGAAGATTGAGTTGACGGCGTAGTCCGAGCCATAGCATAAGGACCCCTCCATCAGGGTCCCGATCGCCTCCTTCAAATACTTGAGGGCTAAAGCTGGGCTCCTCGGAGGGGTGCTCACGACAATAGTCCCTAGCCTACTCATCTCCTTGGCGAAGGCCTGGCTCAAAAATAGGAGTTCCCCTTGGAACGCCTCCAGTTGTTGCTTCGCCTTCACCAAGGAACCCCGCAGAGTCCCAAGCTCCGCGGATCCCTTCTTCATATCGTCGCGCAGGCTATTGCACTCCTTACGCGACGATTCGACTGCAGCTCGCTGAGCCTCAACTTCAGCACGGAGCTCAGCTAGAGCCTCTTCGGCGGTCTTCGCATGCTGCTCCGCCTGGTCCTTCTCCGCCCTGAGAAGGGCCACCAGCTCCTTCTCCTTCATGTTAACCTCCCAAAGGGTGCGGTTCTCTTGGTCAAGGGTGGCGACGAGACCCTCAAGAATAGCGCACTTCTCTGAGAGGCCCAAGACTTGTGCCGACACGTCACGATTCCAAGCCAAGCTCTACAGAGTTGAATACAAACATAAGTAACACGAAGACTCTAAAAAATTAAATTATTACCGAAGCAAGGCATAATTCGACGCTGCACATGTTCTCCAGCAGAGGGAACGTCTCGCAACGATCAAGGATCGACGGAGGCACCCCCTCGAGGATAGCCTCCACATGTTCGTCGTGGAGGAGAGTAGTGGGCTCCAAATAGAAAAAGCCATCGGAAGCAGGGGCGGCGGGTAGCCTGTGAAGCTCCTCCATCAATAGTCGTCGCCGCTGCCGAGGATGTGGCGCCAGGCGCAGGAGTAACTTGCGACACTCCTCCCTCCACCGCAGCAGTGGTTGCCACCAATGCCAAAATGGCATCAGCAGCAGCGGTACTGACACCGACGGCCCCCGAGATGGGCACCACAGGTGGCTCCTCGTTAACCCCCTCTGCAAGAAACAATAAGCATAAGGAAAAACAATAACAAGACGAAGTGTCTCAAGGTATAGTAACAAACCTTCAGCAGGAGGGGAGTCAACTAGCCAGAGCTCCGTTTCGACGACGAAGCCGGCAGTATAAGCTTCAGTCTCCGTGTGAACCTCAACAGAGGCTCCTTCGGGAGTCACAGGGCCCCGACCCGAAGGAAGAGACCCCGCTCCATGGCTATCCTGAAGCTCGTTGGAGCCATGTTCGGGATCCAACGGTCCCGAAGGAGTCTTACTGACCAGAACGTCCAGTGGATCGTCATCACGACCACTGGCGGCACTCTGTGCATCCGGCGAAGTGCGGTCGTCCTCAGCCAGGCGCCCTTCGTCTTCGACCTCCTCATCGTCCTCCTCCTTCTCATCCTCCGCGCTGGCTGCGTCTGATTCGAAAAATCTGTTAGGAACAACAAATCGAAGAGGTATGATAGGTATAGGAGTACTCACCACGGGGCCGCTTTGAGCGGCCCACGGAAGCGCCATCTATAGCCTTCCTCTTGCCGCCTCTCGTCGGCTCAAGCTCCGCCCAAGGAGTAACAGTCCCGAGGATGCGGTTGACACGGGCGCCCACACCAGCTTCGCGGGCTCACGCGACTTCGTCGGCACGTAGTGGCCCAAACATCCCCTCGGTCCTCTCCGCGGCCGACTCGAGCTTCCGAGGACGGCGATCCTCATCACTCAGAGCGAGGAGGTCGCCTCCCTCGCTGACGGTCACACACTCCTCCCAGCTGCGCATCAACGGCCCCACCTTGGCCGCGAAGAACTCCTCGGCGAGGCAGCACATGGAGAAGCGCTCACTGGTCTTCTGGAGCAGCAACCGCTGCGCCTCTTCGAAGCCGGTCAACTTCTCCACTGGGAACTTGATGCAGTTGGCCGCCCCCGGGGTTTACTTCAGTGGAGAATCCGCTGCATCCACCCTTTGGTAAAACCAGAACGGTTTTCAGCTTAGCCCAGCCACCCCGTCCCACTTCTTCTTGGTGGCTAGGGACGGGAAATCCGTAGTATGCACCGACTTCACGACAAAATTTAAACACCCGAAGGTGCTATCGCTTGTCTTCCCTTGCCACCTAGCTTCGTGGAGGAACCCGAAGAGCCGGGCGCTTGGTTCCGCGGCACGGCTTCAGAGCGCCCACTCGTACACCGCTAGCCGGGCCACGGCGTTCGGGGAGAGATGCACGAGCTGTGCCCCGTACAGCTCGAGTACCTCCCGACGACGCGAGTACACGGCATCCGAAGACCTGCCTTCACCTGCGAGTTGAACACGATCGCCTCATCGGGATTCGGCCGAGGGGTCGTCTCTTGCCCCGGGAGTCGGAAGTCTGCCTCGTCCGCAACGGAGCCGTCTGACACCTTCGCAAGCATGTCTGCCGTCATCCTCGACTGCCCCAGCTCCCAGGACAGCCGCGACAGGTCCGCAGGGCTCAAGATCTTCTTCGGAGCCATTAGAAATTCCGAGGACTTCAAAAATAGAAGATAATGTCAGCTCTCCCGAGAAACAAAGCTTTGGGAACGCTAAAATAATAATAAAAAAAGAAACACACACAACCACCTCAGAAGTGTTTAGAACACGAGATTTCGTAAAAATCCCATACCATTTTTCAAAAGAAAAAGGGGTGGAGATCAACATGTGAACGACGGCGCAACCAACGTCGCCGGTACAAAAACATCACTGGCGAGCTCGCCGGCCCCAAACCCGCCATACCGCAAAGCCCCCATACCCCAAACCAAGGAAAAACGACGCCGGAAGGAGAATGGCGTACCGGCAGGAAAATGGCGTACCAGCAGGCGTCGAGTGGCGACAGGTTGTCGGCGATGAACCAGCGGCGACGGCTCAGTGATGGCGCGGCAGAGGTGGCGAACCGGCAGCAGCGAAATATGGGCGAAAGAGCGAGAGCACTAGGCGGCGGGAAGTCGAAAACTTCAAGCAAGAGCAAGTGGGGAGAAGACAACGGCGCGACCCCATATATCGAAGGCAGTCGAACACGGATGAACACCGCGTGTCCGCACCAACGGCGACGATGCGCCACGAGGAAACCGAGGAGTCACAAAAAGAAAAATTCAAAAAACAAAAGGAAATTCCATGGGACGCCTGCGGATTTGACGACACCTGTGACGATCGATGGCCAGGATCAACGCGAGGACTTCGAGGCCACTGACACGTTCAGAACGTCAAGTCCAAGTCACATCAGCGGGCGAAGATATCATCGCAAACAGGAAGGAAAAAGCATCTTCGGGAAAACCACCTCGGCGTGGGGAAGGGGGGAGCTAGATATTCCGGCCAGGCACCACGGCGAGGTGGTGACGTGACCGTAAGGGGCTTCTGTTGTGGGGGCAACCACCCCATCTCCGGGAAAGGTGGATGTCCACGAAAATGCTGTAAGAGTCCTTCGTAAGGATTTTAACCCGAAGGGGTAAGAAGAGAAGCGCGCCTAAGATGACCTCAAGACCCCTTTTGGGTTGTGAGCCGAGGACTCAGACACGCGTGAAGGGTCGGGAGATGGATGCGAAGAGTCAAGCTTTCCGAGGGGAACTTTGAGCAATGAGAATCCTCGACTCCTACCAAAGAGTATAGCTGAGGAGCGAAGTCTAACCAAAGAATTCGCGAAGATCCTTCGGGGAGACCGATATTGATCGACAAGTTTCGGGCCAGGGGACGAAGACTCCGCGACAGCCCCTGACAAGGACAGACTAGATCAACAACCTTGTTAGAATCTGCCTCCCCGAGGGTACATTAGGGACTAGCAAAGCTTGGACTGTAAGAAAGCTAGTGTAGCGGTTGATCGCAAGATCAACGACTCGGGGACCAGGGCAATTTGGGTGTTTCCCCTGTGCCGGGGCAATTTGGGTATTTCCTATGCATGTAAACCCGGACCCTACAGTTGTATAAATTGATAAGTTCATCAATGAAAGAGGAACAAGCATTCTGATCACACATTTTTGCGTATTGGTTCTATTCACCTAGCGTCCGCTTTCTAACCACAACATCTCGCGGCGTCCTCTCCAGCACCGGGGAGGGGTGCCGTACCTCATCGTCGGCGGGGGTTCCCGACGACATGAACCTTTTGAAGCATTGGATTGGATCCAAAAAATGGTAAGGAAGCTAGACATAGCTCAGTGCACTAACTTCGAGCATGTCAGTTTTGCTAGACATCAACTACAAGGAGACGTTGTTGTTTGGTAGGAGAACTTTCGTGCTTCCTATCAGGATATAATGCGATCACTTGGGCACAGTTCCCTCAAGCTTTTAGAGATGCTCATATACCCAAAGGAATCATGGAGATGAAGAAGCGGGAGTTTCATCGCCTTCAGCAAGGAAAGATGTCTGTGACAGAATACCTTAACAAGTTCAACCATCTTGCCCGCTATACCACTATGGAAGTAGTGGAAGACGAAGACAAGATTTGGAAGTTCATGGAAGGAATGGACCCGTATCTGAAAGCGCTCATAGCTTCCAATGACTATTACTCATTTCAGTAGATGGTGAACAAGGCGTTAGTCCAAGAAGATATTCAACATCAGCGGAATGAGAAGCGCAAAAGGAAGATAGCTCATCTGCATCGTCAGGGAGCTAGTAGCTCAAGAACTCGTCTTGCTCCATCTCAGATATGCAAACCGTCACCTCAGAATGTGGCAAGGATTCCAATGTCCCAATCTCGTTAGATACTGCAAAGACCTCACTAGGCACCAGTAAATCTAACATCCCAGAACAACAACACTACTGGAATGCAGTGTTACAACTGTCATCAGCGGGGACACTATGCTAATAAGTGTCCGCAGAAAAAAACAATGGCCCCTATACCTTTCAACTTAGGGTCTGCTTCCTGTGCACCTGCTTCTGGAAGAGGTCGCGGAGCTCCCTAGTCACTGAAGACCCTAGCTGCTAGTCATGGTCAATTTAACCACATTGCTGCTGAAGAAGCACAGAAGGATCCTAACGTAGTGCTTGGTACGTTTTCGGTTAAGTCAGTTCCAGCTACAGTTTTGTTTGATTCCAATGCTTCGCATTCATTTGTTTCAAAGAATTTTATGGAATCAAATAAGTGGGGTGTAGCCAATCTAACCAATTCCCTTGTTATCAAATCACCAGGAGGATATATGAGGACCGATAAAGTATGTCCTAAACTGAGCATAGAAGTAAATGGAGTGCAATTTCCAGCACATCTTATCATTCTAGAATCTCAAGGGATAGAAATTATCCTAGGCATGGATTGGTTAACTAAACATAAAGGATAGACTGATTGTGCTAATCGTGCCATATCTTTGGTCAAGTAAGAAGGAATTCCGATCAAGTTCTTTTAAAACCTTGCTACAAGGGTTTCAAGTTTGCTAAATCAGTTGTCAGGAATAGTGTTGAACTCAGTTCTTATTGCAAGAGAATTTCTGGATGTGTTCCCTGATGATTTACCAAGCATGCCGCTAGATTGTGATATTGAGATCATTATTGCGCTAGCTCCTGGAATAGCACCGATAACTCAACGACTATATCGGTTATTTGCCAATCTCCTAGCCGAGATGAAGAAACAGTTAGAGGAGTTGGAAACTAAAGATTTCATTCGTTCCAGTTCATCATCCTGGGGAGCCCTAGTGATTTTTGTCAAGAAGGACAAGACCTTAAGGATGTGCGTGGACTACAAGTTGCTAAATGAAGTAACCATCAAGAACAAGTATCCTTTGCCCCTGATCGATAATTTGTTTGATCAGCTTAAAGGTGCTTATGTGTTTTCAAAGATCGATTTGAGGTCAAGGTATCATCAGATTAAAATAAGAAAAGAGGATATACCCAAAACAGCATTTACAACTTAGTATTGATTATACGAGTTTATGGTAATGTCTTTTGGTTTGACCAATGCCCCAGCCTATTTCATGAATTTGATGAACAAGGTATTCATGGAATACTTGAATTAATTTGTGGTTGTATTCATCGATGGCATACTCATTTACTCCAAGAGTAAAGAAGAGCATAAGGAACATTTGAGGCTAGTACTGCAAAAATTTCATGAACATCAGCTCTTCACGAAGTTTAGCAAGTGTGAATTTTGGCTGAAGGAAGTTACGTTTCTTGGACATATCATTTCAACCGGAGAAGTGTTAAGGATGTGTTGGATTGGGTGGTTCCTATGACACTAACTAAGGTCCGAGGATTCCTTACTTTGGCGGGATATTACCACATGTTTATTGAGGATTTCTCTCGGATAGCCAAGCTGCTCACTTAGTTGTTGAAGAAAGAAATAAATTTGTGTGGACTCAAGCTTGTGAGGACAGTTTTCAGGAGCTTAAGAAGAGATTAACTTTAGCCCCACTTCTTATTTTGCCATATATTCATAAGGACTTCGAGATTTATTGTGATGCTTCCAAGCATGGAATTGGATGTGTGCTTATGTAGGAAGGCAAAGTTGTGGCTTAAGCCTCCAGGCAGTTAAGACCTCATGGGGTGAATTGCTCGACTCATGATCTAGAGTTAGCTTTAGTCGTCCATGCTCTAAAAATATGGAGACACTATTTGGTCAGAAATAGAACGAAAATATATTTTGATCACAAGAGTTTGAAGTATATTTTCACTCAGCTTGATTTGAATATGAGATAAAGAAGGTGGTTACAATTGATAAAGGACTATGATGTTGAAATTCATTACCACCCGGGTAAGGCTAATATGGTAGCTGATGCATTGAGCCGAAAAGGTTACTGCAATAATCTAATGATTCAAGAGAGTCAACTAGCTTTGTTCAAGGAGTTGGAGAAATTGAATTTGGAATTAGTAAAACAAGGAAGTATCAACATGTTGGAAATGCCACCTGCCTTGCCTAATCAGATTCATGAAGTTCCAAAAGAAGACGAAGATGTCTTGGAAATAAAGAAGAGAATGAACATGGGTAAAGCCCCTGGGTTCACAGTAGATGAAGAAGGTATTCTGTGGTATGGAAAGAGGGTATTGGTTCCAAACAAGAAAGAACTGAAAGAGCACATTCTAAAGGAAGCTCATGACACAACACTATCCATACATCCAGGAAGTACCAAGATGTACTCGGATTTTAAAAGAATCATTTTGGTGGTCCGGTATGAAACGGGTCATTTCAGAATTTGTAGCACTATGAGACACTTGTTAGCAAGTCAAGGCAGATCATCATAGACCTGCAGGATTGTTGCAACCATTGAAAATTCCCAAATAGAAGTGAGAAGAAATTGGAATGGATGTCATAACTGGATTACCAAGAACTCAATCAGGTTATGATCCCATCTGGGTTATTGTGGATCGATTAACCAAGTCTACACATTTCATTTTAGTGAAAACGACTTATTTAGGAGATAAGTTAGCAAAGTTGTATCTAGCCAAAGTAATATGTCTTCATGGAGTTCCCAAGAAGATTGTGTCTGATAGAGGGATTAGTTCACCTCTAAGTTTTGGCAGAAATTGCATAGCTTAATAGGCACCAATCTCAATTTCAGCACAGTTTACATCCCCGGACGAATGGGCAAACTGAAAGAGTGATTCAGATACTGGACGACATGCTTCGAGCTTGTGTATTGACAAATACCAAAAGCTGAGACAAGCATTTGCCATATTCAGAATCCTTGTATAACAACAGTTATCAGTCTAGTCTGCAGATGTCTCCATTTGAAGCTCTGTATGGCAGGAAGTGTCGAACACCCCTGTATTGGAAAGGAACCGATGAACGCATGGTATTCGAACCTGATATTCTCAAGGAAGCAGATGAACAGGTTCGGGTTATTCAACAGAGGTTGAGAATAGCTCAGAGTCGACAAAAGAGCTACGCTGCCATCGCTGTAGGAATTTAGCTTTCAAAGAAGGACAATTTGTTTATTTGAAAGATTCACTGTTGAAAGGAGTGCGACATTTCTAGGTCAGTGAAAAGTTAGCACCCTGTTACATTGGACCATTTAAAATTCTTACCAAAAAAAATATGAGTTTACTAAATTCTAAAAAAATATTTTATATTTCTAGGATAAGCTAAATGGTTAATTTGATTAAGAAATAATTGGCAAATTCAAAGAGTTTAATAAATGTTAAAATTACATTTGAATTCTCCTAATTCATAGAATCTTATGAATTTCCAAACTTTTCAAAATTTCCAAATTTCTTTCCTATTTTCCCTTTCCTTTTCTTTTGTTCCCTTTTTCTTTTTTCTTCCTTCTTCCCTCCTTTCTTCTTCTCCCTGGCTGACCCCCTTCTTTTTCTCTGTCTCGGACTGGGGAAGCTTCCCCACAAGGGAAACCTCCGCATCCCCATCCTAAACCGAATTAGGAAGAGGGGATTTCTTTCCCCTCCTTCCAGGCTGATTGTCGGCCAGTGCCATCGCCCTCTCCCCATCCCGTTGCCTCGACGCACAATTCACCAGGCGTGAGTAATCGCCGCCTCTCCCCGTCGATGACGCTCTTCCCTGACGTGCCTCTGACCCTTTTTACCCCTCGCTTCTAGGCGAACATCGCCAATGCCCTCAAAATTCATCTTCATCGCCGAAGCCGAGCTGTCGCCGTGAACGCCGCTTCTGCCTCGCCGTCGATTCATCTTCGTTGCTCGGTAATCTCCCTCTCTCTCTCTCTGTCCCGCTAGCATTCTTAGGAGTAGAGGAACCCAATCGTCGGGTCCTTACGACCCGATTGCTGTTGGCGAGTGTGGCCACCATGCGCCTCCTTCTTTCCCACGGCCGTCGCCGTTGCGCCGCCAAACTAGTGCACAAAACCCCGCAGGATCATGCCTCTCGGCATTGCCTCGACCCCGAGATGTTGTTGGACCATGCCGTTGCCCCTGAGTAGCCGCCGTTTAGCTGGAGCGCCCCACACCACCATTACTGCTGCCGAGGTCACCGCCGTCGATTTCCCGGTGGGCTGAACCCACTAGGAAGTTCGCCGTGTGGTGCTGAACCACTTTTGCGGGTTCGGCGCCGCCAGTGAGCCGTTGTTCGCCGTTGCCGTCGCTGCCCGAAGCCGCTACTCCGCCTTCCCCTGCTCGTTGGAGCTGACATGAGGGTCCCGCCTGTTAGGTCGCGCGTGCGCCAGCCAAGCCGAGCAGGTCGCCACTCCGCGTGAGCACCGTGCCTGGCTGAGCCGGTTGGGCCATGCCGTGCGCAGTGCCGAACTGGCCTAGGACGCGCAACGTGCCGAGCCAAGTGCACCCGCGTACGTTGCGTGTATGGGCCCCGCAGCACTGGGCCACGCTGGTTGCTAGGCCAAAATAGTCTTATTAATTTTTGTGAAGAGTAAAATTGGTTTATTTTTTATTTTTAATTCTATAACTCCAAAAATTATGAAACTAATTTTAGAATGTTTGTAAAATCAAGATCTATAGTTCTGTAATTTTGCATATGCATTTGCACACATGTTATTTTCTAATATTTCTTTTATTTGTAATTATTATTTTAATTTGTCGTACAATAGATTCGATCGAAGGAGATTTTGTTGGCAACACTTCGGAAGGGAACCCTTGCTTTGCTGACAAAGGTAAGTGCCGATCATATTGCTCCTACAAATGCAATTGTTTTTCCTAGAGTTTTATGAACCTTGCATATTATGTGAAAATTTAAAAATGCTTATTTGCTTTGGTTGATTTGTTAATAACCTATCATAATTAATTAAACTGTTAATAAGATTTAACATGCAACCCTAGCATAATAAATTGTTGATTATTACTGCCATCCTTGATTTAGAACTATTAATGCTTAGCAATACTTAGTCGAAGATTATCTATTTGTCAATAGATAATTCATTCCTGTCAATTGCTTGGTTTACTTCCATGGTTTTAAAAGGACAGTAGTTGTTGTTGTCGTGTTTCATGGTTGGGTTAGTAAAGATAGTGGATGCTATCTTTGAGCAAATTTTTTTGCAAAACCTTGATTGGGGTGGATGGTTGCAAGGCTGGTGCGGTTAGCAGTGATTTCGGCCTAGTGTGGGAACCACCTCAATCCCTAAGAACCGATTCTTTGAGGAAGACAAACTAAGTACAACAGTCTGACCACGAGTACCCTTCAAATTCTTAGTTTGGGCATTCCAATTGGTGGAGTAGATAGCAGATGCTGGTTTTTTTGGCACACAAAGGGACTTCTAGCTCTGAGTGGTGTAACTTTTCAGTAGTGGAACCTTAGCAGGATTGCCGGCTAAGAGCTTGTTGGTTGAAGGCTTTGTGATGGTTCACTTATGGATTATCTCTCGTGGGTAAAGCGTGCAACCTCTGCATAGTGTTAAACTATCATTATAGCCATGCCCACAGTCACGAGTGGATGACAGGGCGCTACCTCAATGATACTTCTAATCTATTTGTTTTTAAAATGGTATTTTAAAGTAAAACTACAATTGTAGTCGTGAGTTTTGGTTTTCCTCCTCACAGTTGGAGCTGTGAGCGATGAGGGTGTTGTGCATGGTGGGAGCCATGAGTTAGCCAGGTTGGGCAAAACTGGTTGCTGCCAGAGTTCAAAAGAAAATGATTCAAATGTTTCATATTTCTCAACTCTATTTCTATCTTTCCAAAATTCTAGGCAAAAACTTTGTAAAGTTGGCTTTTGGCAAAAGAACCCTTTCTTTCCTTGTTAAGCCTTCATGTTGTATTAGTTAGCCTTTCTTGTTGAGAATGTTGCATTCTCACCCTCACCTTTCATGCGGGGCTACTTATTCCAACGAGCAGATTCTGATGCACAAAACCCGTATCCTGAAGAAGAGATGTACCAAGACGAAGATTTCGCGGGTGGAGCTTAGGATAAAGATTACTCCGACGTCTAGGAGCGTGTTCCAACAGTCATGCTTGTGGAGTTATTTTGGGTCTGCCATTTGAACTTTTATTTATGCATTAAGACTTACGCTGGTGTATGGCTATGGTGCCAAACTATTGTAATAAGTGCTATGTTGGCCGATACTCTGATGTAATAACTGTTTACTCGTGATGGTTGTGATCCAAATTGTGACTATGTGTGTACTAGCTACTTGATCTAGGGACTAGGACGGTAAAAGCATATCAGGGACTCGACTCCGTTTTAATCCAAATGCACACTTCAACGGATTCATCTTTAGCCCGAAGGCTCTAGTCTTTCGAAAAACCCTTCGTAGGTCAGCTAAGTGTTCATCCTATTCTTTTGATTTGACTACCATGTCTTCATCCTGTTCTTTTGATTTGACTACTATGTCTTCAATGTAAATTTCCACTAATAAGCCGATCAACTCATGGTATTTGAGATTCATGGCACGTTAGTAGGTTGCCCTAGCGTTTTTCAAGCCAAAAGTCATGACGACCCATTTAAAAAAACCAATTGCACCAGGGCAATAGAAAGATGTCTTTGGAATATTGGCTTCATCCATAAAAATCTTATTATAGTTACGTTGCCATCTAAAAAACTAACAATCTTATGCCCCAATGCAGCATCGATAAGCATATCAGCTATAAACATTAGATATTCATCCTTTGGGGTAGCTTTATTCAAGTCTTTGAAGTCCACACAAGTATGGATCTTTCCATTTTCTTTTCAATAGGGACAATATTCAATACCCACTCAACATATCGGTAAGGCCGAATAAACCAAGCCTCTAGGAGCCTCTCAATCTCAACCTTGATTGGACCATAGTTTTCAGGATTGAATATCCTAAGGCCTTGTTTAAAAGGTCTAAAACCTGGTTTCAAAGGCAGCCAATGTTCAACCAATGATCAGCTTAACCTAGGCATCTCACGGTATTCCATGCAAAACAATCCCAATACTCTTTAAGCAACTTTATGAATTTATTTTTTAATCCCTAATGTAACTGAGCACTTATAAAAGTAGGCATTTTCTTGATATCGCATCCTATGTCGACTTCTAACAAATCAGCCAACATAAATCCCTAGCCTAACTTTTTCTCGAAGTCTTTTATGGCTTCAGATCCCACAGACACGCAACTGCTTCAGTCGCTTCGTTGGAGTGTGCCTCAACAGCGATCATCTTGAAGCACAATCGGCTAACATTGATAAATTTGCAATCTTCCAACACTCCTCCTGACAAAGCATTCAACATCTCCTAGAGGCCAGCCCATATCTATGTCAGCCATAGCAACTTGTGTAGATGCATCAGCTTGTACGGTCTCCTTCCCATTGAAGCAACACCTGATGCATAGCTGATGGGATGCAACAATTGACATGAATCCAATCACATCCCAAAACAACCATGTAACTCCCTTTACCACCGACTATAAAGAAAGCAGTCAGCAAGGTTTTGATTCCCACTGTTAACTCCACGATCAACACCCCCTTAGCCTCTATCGGATTACCATTAAAATCATTAAGTACCATGTTAGTTTTAATTAAATCTTCACTAGAATTATCCAACTTGCGGCAGGTGGAGTTGGACATCAAATTCACGATGATGCCTCCATCAACTAGCATCTTGGCCATCGGCTTACCGTTGATGGATAAGATAAAGTGGCATAATATGCCGATGTTCGCTAGGCTTCTGAAAGACAGACTCTTGAGACCCCAAACATAACTGAGCTATTCCCTCCGGATCTAACATATAAACCTTAGGTGTTAGTGATATGCCCTAAAGGTGATCAAGTAAGATGATTGTTTCACATCTATGTTTATGTACTCTTGGATAATATGTTATCAGTTCTATGAACAAATATCATTCACATTATTCATGAAGTACGACTTGGTTGTAACACATTGTTTATATGATCTTATTCGAAATGATCCCTGGTCTCATATCATTATATTTGACAGCAATGATTTGATCAGCACATATATTGATTGATTGTAATGTTTCACACAAGGTTCCAGAACTCGCTACTCGCTACCCGGTCGGCAAGGTAGGGAGTAGCAAGTACTCGGATTACTTGGGAGTACTCGGATTTACTTGGTTGCAGTTACTCGGAGATATATTTGTGTAAATCAGTAAATCTACATGTATGTATATATGAAATGTATGAGATTTTAAAAAATGAGATATATGAAATATAAAATTATGAATGAGAACATGAGATATAAAACAGTGCCAAGTAACTAACAAGTAAAAACTAGCAAAAGAAAAACAAGTTCATAGATCAAAATAAGCCACTGCCCATTTGTAATAAATAATATAATCTTGGCAAAATATAAACATCAAACTACACAAGTACACAGCCACTGCCCATTGCATGTTTGCATTCATCTCATTAGAATTTAGAAGTAACTAATGGGCTGGCCAGTGGAGAGAATCGACGGCATAGTAGAGGAGCTGGAGCTGGAGCCTTGGGCGCAGCAGAGGAGAAGCTATGGCACGGACGCAGCAGGGGAGAAGCGACGGCGCGGGAGCAGTAGGGGAGAATCGACGGCGCGGGTGTAGCAAGGGAAGTACCGGCGACTGCGGCGCTGAGTAGTGGCGATGCCACCGCAGCGACGAGCAGGTTAGGCAGCGGCGGTGGCTATTAGGAAAGAGAAGTGCGGGGCGGTGGCACACCTGTGGATCTCGGGCCCCGGATGACGGCGGCGATGGCGGCACACGGCGACCGGCAGCGATGGTGGCGAGCAGGTCCCGTCCCCAATCCTAGCACGACCACGGTATGGGTAACCCTAAATTCCCCATCCCCAATTCTAACGTGCTACTTATTTTGGGCCGACCCGAGTGGCAGCGTGCCAAGTTCATCCCGAGTACTCCTAGGATGGACCGAGTATGATCGACTACTCGGTCCAACCGAGTAATGCTCCGATTCCTGCCTTCTCGCCTCAGGACGCCGGCGAGTACCGAGTAACCGCCGAGTACTCGCCGAGTAGCGCCAAGTTTTAGAACACTGGTTTCACATACCATACATATAGAGATATTAAATCAATATTGTGGACACATGTTAGAGAACATGGTGTTGGATAGACCTGCTCCAAGACGACACTGCTAAGATTGTTATCATCCGTGTACCATTAGCCTGTAGTTTCTATTGATATACCTATATGATCCTTAGACCTGAAATCGTTATTGGATCCCAGCATGTGTAGTTATATACTTTGGGGTTATCAATCGCTACACCGTAACTGGGTAGTTATAAAGATAGTTTTTAGGTATGTTATGAAACATGACGTGGGATGTAAGCGATCAAGAAGTAATTTGCCTCTCCTTGATAACAGGAGAGATATCTCTATGCCCCACGATATGATTGGATTGGAAATGCTTGGCCATGTCAATGTGATTAAAGAGTTAATTACAGTTTAGAATCCATTACAAGATCGAGTGAATGGTCGAGCAATCACAAGGGTCCCATGCATCTTCTCTTGCGCTTGACTGGTATCGTGCGGAAAAAGGATATGTGAGTATATAAAGGTTGAGCCGATATGATCATTCTGTGCATTTGGGGGGTCAATATGTCCTAGTAGGAACCGCTATTGACTTGTGGCTCAGAAAAGAGTTTCTGAGGCCACGACTACTTGTGCATGAACCTAATGGGTGACACACTTTAACAGGTTTGAACATCTCTAATGGATTGGATTCATTAGTGTGTTTCGTGGATACTAATTCGTGTAGTATTATAGACCTATTGGGCCTCTAGTGTAGAATCCCATAAGTGCGCTCCATATAAAGGGAGGCGATAGGGGCGGCGCAGACATACGCGTTTGCCACAACGTAACCCTAGCCGTCGTGCCCCCTTTTGACTCCTACAAACCCTAGTCATGCTTGTCCGATGCTAGCACACCAGCACACAGTGTTCTGTCCCTGGACGTGTATATACCATAGAGGCGTTGCCGCGGTTGCTGCGGCGCTGATCGGCGATAAGGAGGAGAAGGCCATCAGCGAGATTGACTACTTCCTCTACGGCAGTACATAAGACATTGTTGTAGTGGTGATCGGTGAGGAGGGGATGTTCGGCCCGACATAAACAATTATTTGTTGTATCTCGACGCGCATGATGTTGGACTCAGCTACTCCGACTCTCCTTCTGCTGCGACTGCGCATCAAGGGTAGAGATCTATGATCCTCTACTTGCATAATGTCTAGGGTGTTCGTGGTAGAAAATTTTTAAATTGCACTAGTGTAGCCTACCTGTTCCCCTTTCATTTGGTACTCTATACTCATTGGGGAGTATGAATGCCATATTAACATCGGCTTCGGGAGAAGATGATCCACTAGTGACTAAGGGCGTCATTGGTTCATCATCACTTCATTCTAACAGGTCCAACCTATATCTTCCTGTGCCAAACCTACCTAGGGACCATCGGCCTGAGCTCCTCAAAGGCCTTGTCCCTCTCATGCTCTGCATCGGCTTCCCTCTACTCTTGAGTTGTTAGCCTCTTCAAGCGCCATCTTTGGGACATAGTTAGGCCATCAGGTACCCATTGTGGTTTAGGTTCAATTGGCACACAGATTTTCCATTCCAAGTTTTCTTTTTTAGTTTCTCTTGCCCCCAAGTCTTGTGCATTGGCTATTCAATTCTATCCTTAGCTGATACTCTTTGCTTCTTAGGGCTTGGGCTCCTCCTTGGATAGAACTGCCGTGGTGGAAAATGTTGTATCGGACAATCCCACATTGATGGCAATGTCATCCTTTTCTCCTAGTAGTACTGAAAAAAGGACACTCCCAATGTTCCATGTTTGGGTCTCTCTGAGGCCTGACCCATGTATGCCTTCTAGTAGGCCTTATCTTGCGTTGTTGTGCCGATTGGAATGCCTACCTCTAGTATTCATTAAATAATTGATCTAAGGTTACCTTTGGCTTTATCATTGGCTTGGAAGTGGTCTTGTCCTTTTTGATGTGATACCATGTACGAGCTTTGGGATCACCCTTAGGCTTCACTGTCCTAGATGCATTGACAACATCAGCTGAAATGTTTACTGAGCTAATGGTGGACCTGATACTCTAATTCACTATCTAAGTGACATTTTTCAAAAAATTCAACTATGGCACTACTCTCTCCTATCTTCCTCCTCTACTTCATAGGGCCACGACTGAATTTTTTTCTTTCCTTTATCTGATACTTGCACTATGTTGACTGAAAAAGGATTCACATCAACTTGCATCATGTGTTTATCTTCAAACTTAAGTCTCCCATCTTCGATAGCCAATTGAATCTATTGTCAGAATATGTTGCAATCATTCGTATTGTGGGAATAAGAATGACGCCACTTGCAATATGTTTTCCTTTTTATTTCATCTGGTGAAGGTAAGACATGGCCCTCCAGTAATTGGACAAGATTTTCTTGCAGGAGCAGGTTAAATATTCGATCGCACATAGTTAAATTAAACGAGTACTTGACTTCCAATTGGCTTTTAGCAAGTTTGAGCCACGTGCACACCAACTGCTTCTTGTTCCCTTTGACCCACTCAACAACTGTGATCTCAATAGGCTCTTCATTGGAGGATTTGTCATCCGATGTGTAATTCACATAGTTAATTTTACCATCGCCACCTTTGTTCTCAGCTTTCTTGGATTTATTCTTGAACTCCTTATTCTTCGTGTTTCGGCTTTCGTGAGCTGATACCCATTGAGCAAGGTTGCTCAAATCAAGAAATTCCTACCCACTGAATTTCTCCCTTATTTGTGGCAATAACCCTTGATAAGCGAGATCGGCTAGTTACGTGTCAAGCAAAACTATACTATAGCACCAATTCCACACATCCCTGAACCGCTTGATGTAGTTGTTAGCTGATTCTCCAAATTTTTGACGCCCTGACTTTAGGTCTGATATCCTTAACTCAACACTGCCATTAAAGAAATACTTGTGGAATTAGCTTTCCAAATCGGCTCAGCTCTAAATAGAGTTGGCTGATAATGAAGTAAACCATGTGAAAACAGGCCCTAAGAGGGATAAAGGAAGCAGCCTAATCCTATGATGATCATATCAACCTCCTTCACCGCACTGGGCCATGAATCGACCAATGTGCTTCATAGTTGTGGAGAATATTGACATGCATACATACTGATCCATCCATTCTAGGTACGGCTTACGATAGCCCATCATCCTTTCCTTGGGTTGAATTCCAAACTGATCCCTCAAATTATAGCTATCTTATCGGTCATATCGGTTGACTATTGCGAAGACTAATTATCGACATGCATGTTGCCCCCTCCCAAGGCACATTGTCGAGGGGACGCATCAACAGGAGCGGCCTGATCACCATGAGGAGTGAAGATTGCCAGATGTGCAGGAAGTGGCTGAATTTCTATTGGGTGATACCCCCAATATGTTTTCACCCCAACAGGTGTGTTTCTTGTCCAAAGCTCAGGCACAATAGGGTTAGCCGATGTATAGGTATACTGATTAGTGTAGCTGAGAC
The DNA here is from genome assembly GCA_036346145.1 of Olyra latifolia. Lineage (NCBI taxonomy): Eukaryota > Viridiplantae > Streptophyta > Magnoliopsida > Poales > Poaceae > Olyra > Olyra latifolia. The sequence goes on along the minus strand of CM070528.1, from coordinate 44,035,975 downwards.
GCCTGCTACGTCGTCTGATTGGGTGTAGGAGCATAACCAGAGTATACCGAAGTTGACTGTGTCATTGGGTATGTCTGTTGATTCAAAGGTGTTGGCCATGTACGTCTTTTGCTGCACCGGCGTCGGTTGTGGAAACGGATATGCTGAGTTTGGAACCTGCTGCGCTTGAGCCTATGGATCCAGCACCAGAGTCGATTGACTTGGCCCTAGGGGGGTAAGAAGCCTAGAAGTCAATACGCAGTAGAATAAGAGCACCACCATACCCCATTTGTGACGTCCGTTGCACGTCCGTCCAAGTAGAACCCTACTAGCTCCAAAATCTCGGGGACGAGATTTCTTTAAGGGGGAAGGATTTGTGACATTCTAATAAAATTATTAGTCTATCACTTGTTTTGTAAAAAGAAAATAAAGAAATAAAAATATTTTATATTATTATTTTATGTGTAAACGGCTCAGATAAGAACTATTAAGCCCTAGAACCTTCTAGAACCTTCCTGGTGGGTCCCACTTGGTCCTACTCGACCCTAGCTCATGCCAAACCTGGTGGAGCCTCACCCTACAGCCTTTAGATGCTTCTAGACGAGGTAGAGATCGAATCCTACTCCGATCTGGGACTCAGTTTAGGATTCGGACTCCCGATTAGCATTCTTCCTAAATAGGACTCCTCTCTATATCTGGCCAGCCAAGCACCTCTCCACCACTATAAATACCCCCTGCACCCCCTCCCTCGAGTCCACACCAAATCCCCTTGGATTCCAAGCAAACCCTAGCAGAAACCGAGAAAAAACCCTAGATCCCTCTCTGTCCGAGATCCAACTCGGAGATCGGAGACCATGACGTTGGGGAGCTCGTCATGCTGATCAATTTGGATATATGGATCGCTATTTCTGGCTAAGGATTGGAGGAGCTACGTGCCGCCGAAAGATGGCGGAGCGTCGCCGCGCAAGCAAACCCACGCCGCCGCAACAACACTGGCGCCACGCGCCCGGCCGCCGCCTGCGTGCACCGCCCGCGCACGGCCTGCGCCGCCGCCCACCCGCGCCTTGCCGCGTGTGTGGGGCCTGTCCTTTTGCCCACCACTTGATCTGCACTAGACCCTAGATCAGTACACTAGTGCACACCATTCACATAGCCGGATCATTACATACAAGCGGAAGTCTTATGTTATACAAATACCTGTATTAGGCCCATAGGCTATTAAGTGTTTACAACACGGCACATTGGCCTAAATATTCCAAATGTCCAAAAGATCAGAGTGCAGAGAACCCAAAACATCCAAAAGGGTCTCGTGCCAGCTATGCCTAAGCACTCGACTGGAGAGACGCCCTATGCCTCGCCCTGATCGTCAGCAAACTCTTGATCTTTGTCTTCATGGCAGGCGTACTGATCCTGCTCATACTCTCCATCTAAAAGAGAATATGAATGTGAGGTCAGTGTCATCCAAACACTGGCGAGCTAGCTTCCAACCTAATGCATTTAGTGATAGGGGTTCCAAAGGAAAGGTTGGGGGCTCATTTAGTTGCAAAAAGCAAGTTTTATAAACCAAAGCCTATGACTTAGCATATTTTAACCCAAAGTCCTACTAATCAATGTTCGATTCTTGTTCTCATCACTTTCCATGACAGTTTCCTTGCACACTGCCAAATGTTTCCCTATCCCCTGGCAGTTTCCATGAACTCTGCCAAACATCTCCAAACACCCGCCATCATCTTTCGGGTGTGACGCACCCGTTGTGGATCTTACGCCAGCGAAGCGCCCCGTCTTTCCTAGCCGAGTTGCCAAGCTCACACTAGAGTCACGGCTCCCTGCCACGTAACACCTAGATTATCCATCAGGATGATGACCTATTCCTGTCTTCACCTCAAGCATGGCAGCAGACAGGGTACGCCCGTAGGTCGTACTACCCCTGAATCCCCATTGTTTGCACTACCGCGTAATGGCCACGAGTTGTGCAGGAACCCTAGTGGACAGCATAAAGCTACGTGAAAACAACTCGCGCTCCGACTGGCATAGCCGAGCTTGGCTGCCCAGCACTCCTGGATCTCACGTTGTGCAGGAACCCCCTTGGGCAGCATAAAGCTACGCGAAAACTACTCGGGCTCCGACTGGCACAGCCGAGCTTGGCTGCCCAGCACCATCTCTGTGGTCCAGCCTTCCTTCAGACCATGTAGCCCAGCTACATCACACCCTTAACAACAAACCGGAACACATCAGTGTTCCCAACCACACACACTGGCATGCCAGGCCCAATATCCAGAAAACCAAGTTTATAATGTTCATCATGTCCGGTGAATGTCGGTTCACCGTTCCGAGGCAACTAAGCCTAAAATTAATAATTGGACCTGAGCAATGTCTAAGCAAGATTTTAACCAAGACATAAGAGTCTAAATCATTTTAATACACCTATCCAGGCTAACAAAGGGTGATCATCAAGGCAAACATTAATTGAGTCAAATGACAGATGATTTTATCAAGGTAATATCATCAAGGGGAATTAATAACAAGAATTAAAACATGGCATGATACATCATGATTAAGCAAGTAGGCATAATTACTTAAAGAGAGCATGCAATTTGTAATTTTAAATAAAATACTTTAAGAAACTGGGATGCAATATGATCCATTCAAGTGTTAACCCGTACTAAGGAAAGTATAGGCTCTCCCTAATAAAAGTAACACCTAAAGTAAGGTTGTTGACTCGCACTAGGGAAGATGGAGATTCTCACTAGTAAAAGCAAATACCCTTTAGGATGGAAATTAACTCGCCTTGGTCTTGCGGGTAGTGGGGGTTCTTCCTGTGGTTCTTCGAAGTGTCCTTCCGGCTCCTCGGCGTCTATTAACGGAGTGAATTCGAGGAACAATAAATTCAACGCTAATATGCATTAAGAAGCATGATGCATGAAACGCTTTCGCTGAGTCTAGTGATTAACGTCTAACGATAGGCCTTAATCTAGGTTTCGAGGAAGTTCCATGATCCTTCTGAGCAATAATAATTTTGGACGTTACGATAGCGGTGTGCTTATGAGATGATGCACTTAACCATATAAATATATATATATATAGAATAGTTTAACTTTCTACCCTAATCAGCCTAGTAGGAGAAATTAGGGTTTTGTTCTACTTAAAATTATCCTAAAAACCAAGAATATGTTAACCAATAAATTGATTTGAAGAATTTCCTTCATCTACTCTTCTTATCATTAATTTCCTATTATAATCAGAGTTTAAGTGTGTGGAAGATATAATTATAGGTTATATTTATAATTATATATATATATGTATACACACACACACATATATATATATACATAAATAACCATGCGATTGTATATTTTTAAGACCTAGTTAAAATAAAAACTTTGTTGTCTTATAATGCTGTTAGAATAATTACTTTGGACATGTACATAAATTTTTAGGGTAACTAGATCAAAAACTAGTTAATTAACCATAATTATAATTTAGGCCATTTATAAAATAACATATGATTAGGGGTTGTATCATAAATGTTGTAATTTTCCTTGGTCCAGAAAGTTATTACACACTAGACATGATTTTCTCATAATTAATTAAGTGCTAATTTATTTTAGATTAACTGAAAATCATTAATTTCTGTTATTTGTTCTATATAGGTTAATACCCTAAAGACAAACCAATAAAATAAATCCTGGGATAATCTTATGTTACAGTTCATGATTATATTTTTATTAAATCCAGCAGAGGCTCTAGTATTTGTCCTAAATTTTCCAACATTTTTGGGGAGGTCTAGCTATTATTAATAAATCGTTTCTATTTTCTGTATTTGTTTTATTTGTGAAATCCGGGAAAAATCAGTGAACAGTGACGGGCCGGCCCGCTAACTTGTGGCCAGGCCATCCACGTCAAAGGCGTATTCCTGAACGGCGCTTCTCGTGAGCGAAGGCGCCATCGGGACGGAGCGTCTTCACTCAACCAGACAGGTGGGCCAAGGGGCCCACATGTCAGCGGCTCTTTCCCAATTCGCGCCTGATTTAAAATTTCATCCGATCACACGCACGAATCGTGGCGCGGATCCAACGGTCGGGACTTCATCATCCACCTCCGACCGGAGTGACGTGCTAACATCATGAAACTGGCAAACCTTCGGCGACGCAGCGGCGGAGCTACAGTGCTCTAGGGAGAGAGTTCTAGGGCGCTATACATTCCTTGTGAGAAGCTTTAAGACGTGTTTCGAGCTGCTCACCGGCGACAGCCTGGATCGGTGGCGAGCCTAGCGACGGCGGAGAACACTCACGGGAGCAACATCCTAAGGCTACTTACTGCCCTATAAGCTAAACGAAGCCGAGTTTAAGCATGAGGGAGGCTTGAGGATGCTCACCGAGCTTTTGGTCGGACCAGAAGAGGCGTGGAGCGAGCTGGCGATGTTGGGGCCGAATGGGGTGGAAACAGGGCTCACGACGCCAGGGGGCTTCGGGGGTCCTCGGGTCCAATCAACCTGGGCGAAAGTTAGGCGGGGGTGAGGTGGTGCTCATCGCGTAAGCAATCGACATGGGACTCACCGAGAAGGGAGAAATCGAAAAGGGGAGGAATCGGGCGGCCGGCAACGGCGAGAGAAATCCGGCGAGCTTGAAGCTTCCCAGTCCGATTCCTTTGGGCAGGAGTGAGGTGAGGGTCAGGCGAAGCTAATGCGCTCACGGGTTTGGGGTAGGGAGCTCTGGTTTGGGCTGTCAACGTGAAGGCAAGGAGAGAAGGTCAGGACCGTCGCGGCTCGGCCGGGATTTAAGCTCGGCCAGAGCACGATCTTTGTCCAGCAGTCAAGAGGGGGTGTGAGGCGGTCACAAGGGGGCTCGATTGCCGATAGGCGACCTTGGGCGGCAACAGGTTAACGCGCGGTGCAAGAGTGAGTCGACGGCGAGGCAGCTTGTTCGGGGCGGCAACGCCAGTTCAGGCCGTGGCGGAAGTCAGAAGCGTCGGCGGCGCGTCCGGGGCCTGACACGGCCTGGCCACGCCTCCCGACAAGGCGGCTTGGTCGGCAAGGTTGGGCAGGGAGCGGCGGCACGGCAATGGCCGGACGTCGCATCCGTGCGGCTGTGGGGCTGGCTCTGGCCAAAACATCGTGCACACGCTGCCAAGGAGGGATCTTTGGCCGAGATTCTGGACTGAGGGTGGGGATTGCGCCGGTGAGTGGAGGCCGGGGCGGCTGCAACCCAGCCGCTCATGGAATTACCCACAAGGGCAGAGAGAGAGGGACTGCAATGTGGATCCCACAATGGGTCAAAATTGGTCAACACTAGATTCCAACTGTCATTTAGGGTCTAAACTAATTTTAGGTTTTTTTGTGGGATTTTTAGTGTGATATTCATGTATATTTATTCATTCACTTGCTCATGTTCTTATGTCTCTTATATAGATATATATATATATATATATATGTACATATATGAAATTTTCCATTTAATTGTGTATATATATATACACATGTAAGCATGGGGGATTTTAAGGAGTTATTTAGTTATGATCAAACTTTTTAACTTAACCTATTCTTTTAATATATTTTGATATTTCATGATGGGAGCAAAATTTGAATTTTTACTTGTCTATATCAAGAAAATTTTAGGCAATTATTAGCCTGAAAGATCATATTGGTCCAAAACATGAATTTTAAAAGGATTTCTTTTAAAGAAATGTTTTCTGCAACATACCGTCCTTACGAGAGTGATTTAAAAATATAATACAGAAATTTTGGCTGTTATAGTGTGTCCCACCGCCGCCAGCCTCGCATGACCGCGCGCGCCATGCCGACCGTCCGACACACGTCGGAGCCGCATTGGCCATCATTTGTGCCATTGTCCCGCCACGCTGAGCCACCCACGCCCAACCCGCCGCCGCCGATGTCGCGCCACGCCACCCATTGTCCGCGCGCCGCTTCCCACTAATCCACACGCGACGCGTGTCCGCCGCGTGACCCGCGCGTGCCGAGCCGCGTCAGCCATCCCGGCCGACCCAAAACCCGGGGTTTCCTCGGTTTTCTCACGGTTAACTGGATTTAATCTTTTCTGATTTTTACAAAACTTTCCCGATTTGTTTAGTGAGTTCCCGAACTCCGATTTAGATGATTCCAGAGCCCAAAAATCACAAATAATCCCAAAAATTTATATATTTTTATCATACTATTTTCTCTGTGTTTGTTATTTATTTCGTTTTCACATAGAACCGACGTGCACCTGCTGTCCAAGAATTGTTTCGGAGCCATTTGAAGGAGGAGAACCAGATCCAAACTTCTTCGAAGGCAAGCTAGGTTCATATTGAATTCCTAGTTTGCTAAAAAAATTATTTATTTCATCTTAATTTGAATTGCATGCTTTAATTATCATCATAGGTGTTATTTTGATCTGATTTCATGTTAGTCCTCAACTAATATGATGTAGCCTACCATTGTTAGCCCAATTGGTACTGTTTTCCTAGCCTATCCTTTGTGTAGATGCTTAGCCTTGCTTTTGGGATTGGTAGTTGATAGGTTTCACTTATTATTAAACTTTTATCCGTGAAGTTTCGGCTTCGTGGTGCTGTTTTTGGATAAAACTAATCAACTAAAATCAACGTGGTGTGTGTTGATTTGAGGAGACCCAGAAGAGGCGGATTTTGGGCTTGTGGTTGAGATGTGTAGATCTCCTCTGTCATATAAGGACCGTATACTTATGAGTATCATACCGAACCTGAACCGTACAGCCACTTGTGCCTTCTGACCCTAATTTATTAACAGTGAAAACCTAGCTTCCGCTGTACTCGTAGTGGATGGACGTGATTCGCGATCACCGGTTCCGAATGCCATAAATGGGGGCTAACCTCATGCAGTGCGCTATTAGGTTCGGCTAAAGGAGATGCGCATGACTGTCGGCCTGGTCGAAGTGTACTGTATGGGGCGCGAAACCAAAAGAAAGGGTACATTATGGGGCAGGTGAAAGCAGTGAACGGTTTTGTACTGTTTCTCCTTCGGGATGAGACAGGGCTTGTGGGGAACGTGTACACACTCTGTAGAGTTAAAACTATCATGGTAGCCGTGCCCGCGGTTATGGGCGGGGGAAGGAGTTTGACACAAGGTAGTCCAATGTGTTTTAATTAATTAACTTCATGGTAGTGTAGGCAGGGAGTGCCTCTCTTTTGAGCTGGTTAGCCATTCCTATGGCTACGCTCATCGTGTGCTGAGCCGGTTAGCCGTCCTTTGGCTACGCTCATGTGTTATAATGTGTTCAAAGAATCAAGATTAAATAAACATGTAGATAGGTGATGTTCTAGAAAAATAACCAAACCCATCCTTTGACCTTGCATTCATTTATTAAGTACTGCTTGCTGGGTAGCCATGTACTCATTATATGGATCACGGATCATTTGTTCAGGTAAAGATCTTGGCGTCGGTGCTAGTTGTGACCAGGAGGGTCAAGGTGATTAGCTACGTGTTCCGGGTCAACCTCAGAGTATCGTCTCATTTGAAGTCTTCCGCTGTGTTCTTTATGCTATTGAATTATGTCCTGTGCAATACTATGTGAACGTATATGTCAACTGGATGTTTTTTATGTTATATGAACGGTTAATTTTCTAGTTAATTCGATGCCTGTGATGATATTTCAAATGTCCTTGAGTGCAATACTAGCTACGATTTTTTGGGACTAGTATTCAGTCACTCAAGCTGGTAGAAATACCGTGGTGCACGACACCATTTGAGCCGGAGCCGAGGCATCGGTTGTGGTGGTGCAATAGTTGATGCAGTGTTTCTAGTAGTCATCATTGCATCTATGTGTTGTTGTTGACCCATAGTGAACTATGGGTATGTCGGCATATTTGGACTCGAGGTGAATAGTGTACCATTCATAGCCATCTCTTGAGTGAACTCTTTCACACCTCTTATAATCACCGGGGATATACTGGAGATGAAAGGCAACAACCGATTGATCATCTCAGATACCTCTTTGGGGTCACTTCATATTGAGTTTTTGAAGGATCAATAATTTTTGGAAGTATCCCCTTTTGAATAGTACTACCATGCCTGCCTTTTTGGAAGGAGCCAAGATAGACTTGCTTTAATTCCTGTATGTGAGCATTCAGATCCTAACGTTGTTCCTCAATAAATCAGTGTCGATTACCTTGATGACATGTTCCTTGGTGACATTGCTGTGGTCTGTCGTTTGGTCCGACACCATCCTTGTCCCACCAGGCATGCCAAATAGTGTGTTTGTGCCGAAATTTTTATCGGCTAAACACACGTGGGATTAGAGCTTAGGAACCCCGTCAGCACCAAAATCTAGGGTTTAGGGCGTGCCAGCTAATTTGATCCTGCAATCAGCCAAAAAAAGACGTAAGAGTGAACTTATTTGATCTTAAGAGCAATCAAAAAAGTTAACAAGTCCAAAGATAACGAATCTATTGGCTAAGATTAAATCTGAATCAATAGATTCAAAAGGGTAATCAATCTACTACCAAGCCGATACAATTAACTAAGTAGCAGAGTGAGGGGTAAACAGACTACTGACTAGATCAACAAGTTAATCTAATCACTAAAACGGATACACAGACTATCGGCTAACAACAAGCTATTAGTCGATACAACAAGGATAATCAGACTATCGACTAAATTGTAAAGCCAAACTAGCTGATAGAACAAGGGCAAAACCTAAGCCTTAGTTGAAACGTAACAATATCAACTAAGATAGTATTTCGATAAACCAAGCGAGAAGATTGGACTAAACCGAGACAATACTCACCAAAGGTTGTACCCTGAAGCCGATCTAGAAGGCGATGTGCAACAAGTCGATCCAAACCAAAATACGGTGAAACTAGAGTAATGCGACGAAAAGTAAAGGAACAAGTAAAAGTAGATTTGTTTGATTGATGTTGGACTTTTTACATGCCGCTATCAGCTATATATTTATATAGATTCACGACTCAATCGACTAGGACTCTAACTCTTTTTCATACAAGTTCTGACTCAATACTTAATAATTTTATCTAAAACTCTACCTAATTTATCTAACAATCTGATGCAAATTCATCTTACCATTATTGTTTCGAACCAAAATAATTCCTTCCGCAGCCAACCCAACTTAGCCGATTCTAGATCCTTCTACCTCGATTGGCTATTTCCAAAATTGGATTTCAACATAGGGTTACAGATAAGCAACGAATCAATGCACTAACTCTATTATTTACTACCATACTGGGTATTTTGGCAATAACCATGCCCTAAATCTACCTTAACTCCAGCACCACGTCCGCGTCATGGGTAGCGACTCCAAGATCATGGGCATAGTGGGCATGTTATCCGGCGTGGCCGTTGCGCCCAGGTATTAGCCTCCGAGCTGGCGAGCTTGGTCATTTTATCTCGCATATGCTCGAGTTAACTCCCAAGCCCATGCTTACGCGGTAGTGCTCTTATAAGCCCTATTCACAAGCTATCGAAGCTTCCCTTTCGGTACAACTTCCAAGAGTATTAAAAGGAGTCACGACTCACCAGCCAGAGTTATTTTCATAATTACATGTTTTTATTAAATCCCCAACAAGTTCTTAACTTGGTCAGTAAGAAAGGTGTAGATCGTATCAGGCACTCCGTATCCCTAACAAAACATGAAGACTTTCCAAAGATAGGGAGGCTACTGCAGACTATACAAAGACCTCAACCCCATGGTGGAGGAGGGAGTGACAAGCTATAGACAATTCGCATAAGCCAAGGTGATCGGATGCGCACAAGATTAGAGCCAGGCGTAGTTTAATTCTAGACAAGACTCTCCGTGATCTTTGTTTTCTTCATCATATAGTGGAGAAAGGCTGGAGTAGAGTGTTGTAGGGGCAGCCACCCCTTCTCCAGGGAAGGTGGATGTCCACGAAGATGCTGTAAAGATCCTTCACGAAGGTTTCTATCCGAAGGGCTAAGTGACGGAGCCTACCCAAGATGACCTCGAGACGGACCGTGAGTGGAAGACTTGGACATGCGTGAAGGGTCGAGAGAAGGACGCAAAGGGTCAAATATTCCAAGTGCATCTCAAACAAGGAGTCCTCAGGACTTATACCGAAGGATGGCGGAGAATGTCTCATCGAGGGATTCACGAAGACCCTTCGGAAAGACCGAGAGTGATCATTTACAGGTCTCGAGTCAGAAGTCGAAGACTTCGTGATAGCCTTTGACAAGAACGAATCAAATTAAATCAAATCAACAACTTTATCAGAGTATGCCCCCCAAGGGCATGTTAGGGAGCAGGATAACGTGGATTGTAAGAAAACTAGTCTAGCCGTTGATTGTAGGATCAACGATCTAGAGATCAGGGCAATCTGGGTATTCCCCATGGGCCAGGGTACTTTGGGTATTTCCCATGCATGTAAACCCTGGCCCTACAATTGTATAAATTAATAAGCTCATCAATGAAAGAGGGCAAGCATTCTTATCATACACATTAGCACTAGTTTATTCACTGAGCGCTCTGCTCTCTCACCACCACTTCTCTCGGCGTCCTCTCCAGCACTGGGGAGGGCGCTGATTCTCACCGTCGGCGGGATTTCCCGGAGACATCGATCCAAACGAATTCCTCGATGTATATGACACCGCGGTTGAAGCAGCGGGTGGAGATGATGATATCAAGGCGAAGAGCTTGCTGTTAACGCTGAAGGGCACTGCACTCTCTTGGTACACTTCACTGCCACAAGGATCTATACACTCATGGAACCAACTCAAAGATGCCTTCACTAACAACTTTCAAGGCAACTATATCCAAAGAATGGTGGAAGGGGACCTCTTTGCCTTGGAACAGGGTAAGAAGGAAAGCACAAGGGATTACTATAAAAGATTTGCTGCTGTGATAAGAGATGTATCCGACTCTTCGGTAATCAATGCATTCTGAAGAGGGCTTCAACCTGGACCCCTTCTACACAAGCTGACTCAGGACCCCCCACAAACAGCTGCACTTCTTTGCGATGAGGTTGAAGGGTATGCAAAGGGAGAAGAGGAGAATTTGAGGAGACAAGGCCGGCTGAACACAAACAAGGAACGTGATGGCCACAAAGAGAGCAATTCAGAGAAGAACAAGAGACATCACAATTCCAACAAAAGGGTAAGCAACATTGAACCCAAGCAAACTGACGAGCGAAGAGCTATTGACAACAACAGGAGGGGGATTATCCCCGAAGAGAATATAATTCCCGAAGGGATGAGTTCAGCAATCAAAAAGATAATACGAGAAGAGATGATCGAAGGAATGACAATTACCGGAGGGAGAATTATCACAGGAACGACAGATTCCGAGGAGGCAATCAGGAGAAGGAAAAGAAATACTGCGCGGTGCATGGTGACAACTATTCACATACAACCGAGGAATGCAGGGATGTTAAAACGCAACGCGAAAACTATCAAAACCAAAAACGACAGCGAAGGCAAGGCCAGCGTCCGAGGGATCAGCACCGCAGATCCCCCGAGAGGGTTCACAATGTTGAAGAGCCAAACCGAAGAGTTATTCATGTCATCACCAGAGGATCCTTGTTGAACCTCCCATCAAACAGAAAGAGGAAGGAATTCATTCGCGAGGTGTCGCGCGTATCAGTGTCAAGTAGACCAACACCGGCACCACCGATAACCTTCGACACAACTGACGCCAAGGGCGTGAAGTTTCCACACCAAGATCCCTTTATGATCACCGCTGAAATTGCTGAATATGACGTCCAAAGGACGCTGGTGGACGGAGGAAGCTCGGCAGACATCATCTTCGCCAGTGCATTCAAACAACTCAACATACCCGAAGATAGACTGACACCATCGAATATGCCCCTCATCGGGTTCGGAGGAGAGCCTGTGGCCGCCATTGGCCAGATATCTTTACCAGTAACTTTTAATGAAGGAAGGAAAAAGATAACAAAGAGCATTTGTTTTGATGTTGTCGACATGGAGTATCGCTACAATGCCATCTTCGGAAGAGGAATTATCAATGCCTTCGGGGCAATTATACATCACAGCTATTTGTGCATGAAAATGCCTGCCGAAGGGGGAGTCATCACTTTTCGAGGATGTCAACAGTCAGCAAGGAAAAATGAACTGCAAGGCATACCAAAACTCAAGCCAAAACTATGGAGAGGATCGATTCCCAATACAGACCGAAGGGTTATAAGCCCTAGGTCAGGCCGGAGAGCGAAACGAAGAAGATACGATTATTCCCTGAGAATGAAGAAAAGACAATATCCATCGGAACCACCTTCTCCGAAGAAGAAGAAGAAAACATCATTAACTTGCTTCGGCAAAACAGTGACATCTTCGCCTGGGCGCCAGGAGAGTCTAAGGGGGTCCCCAGAGAGACAATCGAACACTCGCTGAATGTGAAAATGGATGCAAAGCCAATCAAACAGAAACTCAGGAAAATGGGGCCCGACAGACAGGAAGCAGCGAAGATAGAAGTGGAAAAATTGCGTCAAGCTCAAGTTATCCAGGAAGTTGCGTACCCGGAGTGGCTCTCAAATGTTGTGATGGTGAAGAAGTCAAACGGCAGCTGGAGATTGTGCGTTGACTTCACAAATCTTAACAAGGCATGCCCAAAGGATGATTTTTCTCTACCAAGGATTGACCAGCTGGTTGATGCGACAGCGGGTTGTGAACTGATGAGTTTCCTAGATGCCTACTCAGGCTATCATCAAGTGTATATGAGAAAGGAAGATGAAGAGAAGACGGCATTCATAACACCCTTTGGCACATACTGCTTCCGAAGAATGCCTTTCGGTCTAAGGAATGCAGGCGCAACATTCGCAAGACTCATTGCGAAGGTACTTGCAAAACAGATGGGAAGAAACGTGGAAGCATATGTCGAGGACATTGTCGTCAAGAGCAAGCGGAGAAAAGATCACTGCGAGGACATTCAAGAGACCTTTGCCAGCCTGAGAGCGGAAGGCATAAAATTAAACCCGACGAAATGTGCTTTCGCGGTGGAAACGGGAAAGTTGCTGGGATTCCTTGTGTCGCACCGAGGGATCGAGGCTAACAGGGAGAAGATAGATGCAATCCAATGCATGAAGGATCCAGAAAACAAGAAGCAAGCACAGCACAGAGCCTCCTGGGAAAGTTGGCGGCCTTAGGGAGATTTCTCCTGAAGGCCGCAGAAAAACACAAATACTTCTTCAACACAATTAAGGGGACAGCACCCTTTGAGTGGGGACCACAATGCAAAGACGTCTTCTCAAGGTTGAAAGATCATCTTCAACAATTGCCAAGACTCGCCAGCCCGAACGAGGCAGCACATCTAACCTTCTATTTAACTACAACCCACTTCACGGTCAGCGCAGTCCTCGTCAAGGATGAAGTCGAAGGGGGACAAATGCCGGTATTGCTGGGGAAAGGCTAGGGTAAGACCCATGCGTTTCAATAATTTTCATTCCCTCCCCAAGATCATCATCGCATGCATTAGAACCAAGATTAATTCACACAAAAGCTTTTAAACACGTACCGTGGCCCTGGAGAATCAGGATGAAGCCTCGGAGATGGATTTACTCGTAGCCTTTAACGCCCGGTTGTCGCAGCGGAGAGATACCCGTCAGACCTTTCACAGCAAAATAGTTGTGTCCTTCAGGTATCCACACGAACAGGCCTTCGGCTTCATGCTTCAGTGTGCTAGCACCGGATTACACGACCCTCGTGACTTTCTCTGGAACAGTGTAACTTTTACACCCTTTTCCTTTTCTCTCTTTCCTTCCCTCTTCTCCTTCTTTTCCTTTTCTTTTTCTCTCTTTTTCCCTCCTTTTTCTCTTATTTTCTACTCACTTTCTACTTGAAGCATGACCATCTATATATAGACAAATATCTGTAGCTTGATGCAGATCCAAATCTTGTAGCAAGTCGGTTGCTCTGATCTTTGCCGACATGAATACTGTTTATAGGTCGTTTGCTACGCCGACATGCTTGATGTTTCCAAAGACAGAGAGCAGTGCATTCAAACCTTCGCTATGATGTTTTTCGGCCTTTGCTACTGATGTTTTGACTTTAGGAAACATCCAGATAACTCGTTCAATCGCATTGAACATACGTCATGAGTGGAGGTTTCACAAACCTGCCTAAACCTTGTTCTATGTGTGTGACCTTGTAGGTTCATGCAATGTTGACCGTAAATCGAAATCTCATTTCGATCTACAAGTCGCAAGCGGCTTCTAGCAAAACATTGTGACTACTCAAATTGCATGAAGGTCGGCGATCCGACGAACCTCTCAATGATCAGATGTTGATCCTTTTATCTCTATTGATATATTGACTTAACCCAAGGTCGAGATGTGTCATCCTTGTGCTGTTAAGCCCTTTTACTCGATTATCTGAAATGGACTAAACCTTATCGATCGATCAACTCCTTGATCGCTCGGGCATGGCCATGCACATCCTTTAGTCTATTTCATCGAGCGGCCCAAGATATCGTTTTTCTCTTAATGAGGAGGACAACTCCCATATTGATCAATCACTTCCTCTGCATGATTCAAAACACACCCGAGTAAAGCCCTTATCGTTATCCAGTTACGGAATAACTTTAGACAATATCAAAGCATGCCATCATCATGTAGGAAACTGTGTTGATCTCAGGTCTGAGGATCAAACATTATCAATGTATGAAATCACCTATGACACATTATATCCTCAAAGGTATTTCATAAAGCGGGTCAGTCCGATACCATGTACTCCTACATGTGTATCCACATGATTGTATTGATATCACATATCCATAGTCTGCAAAACATGACTATCACAACAACCCATGTGCTTGATTATATCATGTCTATTATTGGTGTTCCAGCCAATAAACAAAATCAAGGGACAACTTTTATAATGATGTCATTATGTATTACAGAGTTTTACAACCAAGTCGTACTTGATGATTTGTAATATGAGATCATTAATGGAACCATATAAGCATAACATATTACAATCATCTCCATGATTGGCCTCTAGGGCATATTTCTTACAATCTCCCACTTGCACTAGAGCCAATCATGCATGTATCTAATACCCATTGCTCTAGTATATGCCTCATGTTTTGCTTGCGGGAGAGGCTTTGTCAACGGATCCGCCACATTAGCTTCCGTTGCCACTTTGCATATCTTGACATCACCTCTATTTAGAATTTCTCGAATAAGGTAATATCGCCGCAGTATGTGTTTGGATTTTTGGTATGCCCTTGGTTCTTTAGCCTGAGCAATGGCTCCATTGTTATCACAATAGAGATCCACTCGACTCTCAGCATTAGGAACCACACCTAGTTCAATTATGAACTTTCTTATCCAAACAGCCTCCTTTGTTGCTTCCGAAGCAGCAATATACTCGGCCTCCGTTGTAGAGTCTGCAACAGTCGACTTCTTTGAACTCTTCCAGCAAATCGCTCCTCCGTTGAGGCAGAACACAAATCCAGATTGCGATCTTGAGTCATCCTTATCGGTTTGGAAGCTTGCATCGGTGTAACCAGTTACAACGAGCTCTTCCTCACCACCATAGACAAGGAACATATCCTTAGTTCTTCTTAAGTACTTAAGGATATTTTTGACTGCTGTCCAGTGACTCTCACTGGGGTCTGCTTGATATCGACTTGTTATGCTTAAGGCATAAGAAACATCTGGGAGTGTACATATCATGGCGTACATGATGGATCCAATAGCAGAAGCATATGGAACCACACTCATGTGATCTCGCTCATCTTGTGTCATAGGACACTGAGTCTTGCAGAGATTTGTACCAGGTGACAAGGGCAAGAATCCTTTCTTGGAATCCTGCATGCTAAACCTCTTTAGCACCTTGTCAATATATGTACTTTGCCATAATCCAACTAGCCTTCTTGATCTATCTCTATAGATCTTAATGCCTAAAATATAGGCTGCTTCGCCCAAGTCTTTCATTGAAAATCTTATTTTCAATGATGCCTTAATTGATTCAAGCATAGGAATATTATTTCTGATTAACAATATGTCGTCCACATATAGAATCAGAAATGCCAGTGCGCTCCCACTTGCCTTCTTATAAAGGCAGGGTTCTTCTTTATTTTTTATGAATCCAAACTCTTCATCAAAACAAAGATTCCAACTCCGTGATGCTTGCTTCAATCCATAAATGGATTTTTGAAGTTTGCATACTTTCCCAGCATTTGTAGGATCGACAAAACCCTCAGGCTGTATCATATACACGTCCTCGCTGAGCTTTCCATTGAGAAAAGCGGTTTTGACATCCATTTGCCATATTTCATAATCGAAATATGCTGCAATTGCTAGGATGATCCGAATTGACTTAAACATCGCGACAGGTGAAAAGGTTTCATCAAAGTCAATACCATGAATTTGCCTAAACCCTTTAGCCACCAGTCGGGCTTTATGGATGTGAACTCTTCCATCCACGTCAATTTTCCTTTTGAATACCCATTTATTCTCGATGGCTTTCACACCATCCGGTAGGTCAACCAAGTTCCAAACTTGATTATCTTTCATGGAATTCATCTCGGATCTCATGGCTTCGAGCCATTTTTCGGAGTCCGGGCTTTCCATCGCTTCTTGAAAAGTGGTAGGGTCATCGTCATCTAATAATGACGTGTCACCTTGTTTATTCACAATAAACATGAACCTCTCAGGTTTGTGACTTACCCTTTCTGATCTCCGTGGGGCTGGTGTTTCAATAACAGTTTCTGCAACTGTTTGCAGATTTTCATGAGGTTCCTCCGGGTTAGAAGAAGATGAGGTACATCTTGAATTTCTTCAAGGTGCACTGAGCTCCCACTAACTCTTTTGGAAAGAAACTCCTTTTCTAAGAAAACACCATTACGAGCAACAAACACTTTGTTCTCATGCCGATTATAAAAGTAATACCCTTTGGTTTCCCTAGGGTAGCCCAAGAAGATGCACTTTTCAGATTTCGGAGTGAGCTTATCAGACGTCAAACGTTTTACACAAGCTTCACAACCCCAAATCTTTAGAAAAGATAAACTAGGTTTCTTCCTAGTCCATATCTCATATGGTGTCTTTTCTGTTGCTTTTGATGGTGCCCTGTTCAAAATGAACGCAGCTGTTTCTAGAGCGTATCCCCAGAAATACAATGGAAGATATGTTTAGCTCATCATAGACCGAACCATGTCCAACAAGGTTCTGTTTCTCCTCTCTGATACCCCATTCCATTGAGGCGTACCGGGTGGAGTCAACTGTGGAATGATTCCACATTTTTAAGATGATGACCAAACTCTTGGCTCAAATATTCACCTCCACGATCAGATCGTAGAAATTTAATTGTCTTGCCAATATGATTCTGTACTTCATTCTGAAATTCTTTGAACTTTTCAAATGATTCAGACTTATGTCTCATCAAGTAGACATAACTATAACGACTGAGGTCATCAGTAAATGTTATGAAGTACTGAAAACCATTTCTGGCCACTGTACTCATTGGTCCACATACATCTGTATGTATTAGTTCCAATAAGTCTTTTGCCCTTTCACCAACACCAACGAAAGGTGCTTTGGTCATTTTTCCCAATAAACAAGATTCGCACGTGTCATAAGATTCAAAATCAAATGAGCTTAGAAGTCCATCTTTATGGAGCTTCATTATGCGCTTCTCATTTATGTGACCCAAGCGACAATGCCACAAGAAAGTGGGATTCAAATCATTTATTTTAACTTTCTTGGTAACTATGTTATAGATTGGTACTTGGAGATTCAAACAATATAATCCATTCTGTAATGGAGCATCGCCATAAAATATATCATTCAGATAAAATGAACAACATTTGTTCTTGACTCTGAATTCAAAATTATCCATATCCAAACATGGAACAGAGATGATATTTTTATTTATGGCGGGTACATAGTAACATTTACTCAACTCCAATACCATACCCGAAGGTAAAGTTAACACATAAGTTCCTCTGACTATGGCAAAGCAACTCTTGCTCCATTGCCGACGCTAAACCGAACTTCTCCTTTTGCCAATATCCTACTTCCTGAGCGCTTTGCATATTTGAACAAATATGAGCTCCTGCACCGGTATCTAATACCCATGCATTAGAAGGACAACTGGCTATGTTAACTTCTATAACATAAATACCTGAAGTGGAAGTCGAACTTCCCTTCTTGTTTTTCTCTTCCAGGTATTTTGGGCAGTTCCTCTTCCAATGACCAACTTCTTGGCAAGGGAAACAGTCGCTACCGAAGTGGGGCGAGCTTAGACATTTTGGTTTATGACCACCGCTAGAGCTCCTAGCTTTAGCATGGTCATTACCCTTGCCTTTCCTTCTTCTTAAAACGTTTTCCTTTTCTGTATCAAAGAAGACATCTGATGTCTCTTACTTGATATTCGCTTTCATTGTCTTTAGCATCCCATGCAGTTCAGTGAGCGACTTCTCCAAGCCATTCATGTTATAGTTCATTATGAACGGACCATAAGAAGGTGGCAAGGACTGAAGTATAATATCAGTGGCTAGATCCCGGTTATATGGAAATCCCAACCTTTCCAAATTCTCAATGTAACCAATCATCTTGATTACATGAGTACTAACCGCGGTACCTTCTGCCATTTTGCACTCATGCAATGCCTTTGTCATTTCATACCTTTCAACACGCGCCTGCACTTGAAATAAATTTTTCAAATGCATGACCATGTCATATGCCGTCATGTTCTCGAACTGCTTCTGAAGCTCCGAGTTCATGGTGGCTAGCATGAGACACGTGGCATCCACTGCATCATCAGAATGCTTCTTGTAAGCATCCTTTTCTGCACGTGATGCATTCGCAGCTGGCACAGGAGGAATAGGACTTTCTAGAACATATTCCTTCCTTTCCTGCTTGAGAACAATTCTCAAGTTCTGGATCCAATCAATAAAATTGGTTCCATTCAGTTTCTCCTTCTCAAGGATAGATCGCAATGTGAAGCTGGATGACGAACTATTCGCCATACTCTACAATATACAAATATGCAGAAGAATATAAGAGATATGTTTATGCTTACTATTTTCATCATATGAAAATAAACATTGCTATACATTTACAAAACAAAGGTCCCAAATGTACGGCATTTCCAAGATCCATATTTCACCATGTCCAAGTGAGCTTTGGCATCACCGCCGCATAAGGCTATTTAGGTAAGCAAACACTTTGCTAATTACATCTCATGCAATTCTTGGTTGATAGCAAGACATCTCATGCAATCCTACCAACTCGATGCCCGAGCCCAAAACCGCTTTTGATAGCCCTCCGAGTCAAATCAATTCTTAAGTCCGTAAGTGTCCGACACTCACATCTCGCTTTATTAAGATAATCGGTGATACCTTGCTTTGGCAAGCCCATCACCGATGATCGAAATCTTGACAATGGGATGTAATTGATAAGGCATCATCCAACTTCCGCCCAAGCGGGACAAGGTGATCAGAACGTTTCCAATCATAATGCATATGCTATCATATAGCTGTCATGGCAACATGTATAGAACACGATATCCATAAAATCATGGGAACATGTATAACAACTTATATAAGAGATAATATAAATAGGATAGAGACTAAAAGCAGCATGATCAAATCAAGCCATAACTATCCATAAAAAAAGGCAAAACCATGCTGATCATATCAACAAAAGGAAACACCTGCATAAATCTCATATATGCATCGCTAATCCAGAACTAATGTAGTACGATCTGCTCTGATACCACTGCTGGGGAATGGCTAGGGTAAGACCCATGCGTTTCAAAAATTTTCAGGTATATTATGTATCGGAATCATTGCAAGGAGCAAGAAGAAACTATATTGAGCTAGAAAAAATAGCTTATGCATTACTTATGGCATCAAGAAAATTATGGCACTACTTTCAAGAATTCAAGATAAAGGTCCCCACAGCGTACCCTCTGAGGTCTATCTTTGAAAACAAAGACGCCACGACAAGAATAGTGAAATGGGCCGCGGAACTAGCACCTTCGACATCACCTTTGAGCCAAGGACAGCCATAAAAGCTCAAGCACTCGCCGACTTCATCTCTGAGTGGTCAGTTGAAGTTTCCGAAGAAGGCCCAGCACTCCCCCCTTGTGGAGCATAAAATCCGATGGTTCTTTCACAGCATAAGGGGCAGGAGCATCGGCAATTGTAACTGATCCAGAAGGACAAAGTACAGAGTATTCACTCAGGTTAAACTTCAAAACAACGAACAACGCGGCTGAATACGAAGGATTGTTGCTAGGTCTTTGGAAAGCAAAATCCCTCGGAGTAAAAAGAGTCGTCATCCACACCGACTCAAAGCTGATAGAAGGATATATAACAAAAGACTTTCAAGCCAAAGACGTCGAGATGGCAAAATATCTGGAAGCAGTAAGAACAATGGAGAAGCATTTCATGGGGATCTCTGTGAAAACAATACCAAGGGGGTAATATGAGAGCAGACAAGCTGGCCAAAGCAGCGGCATACCTTACAAGAATACCTGATGGGGTGTTTTATGAAGCAATATCACGAGCATCTATATGTCCCGAAGTGCAGCTTATAGCAAGATCCTTGGAAGAAGACTGGCGAACAGTCATCGTCAAATATCTTCATGATGGTGAGTTACCCGAGGATAGCAAGAAGGCGAACACAACGAAGCAACGTGCAAGAACATACACGATGATGGATGGCCTCCTTTACAAGTCGGGAATCGGCACGCCGTGGATGAGATGTGTTTCAAAAGAGGAGGGAAAGGAGGCGCTGGCGGAAACGCATGCAGGAATTTGTGGTTCGCATCAAAGCCCGAGGGCTCTAGCAGCGAAGGTGTTGCGTACGGGAATATATTGGCCAACGGCCAACAGCAATGCAGAGGAATTTATGAAAAGATGCCGAGGATGTCAATGGATGTCAAACCAGCCGAAGGCTCCGCCAACAAACCTGCAGCCCTCAGCCCCAGTGTGGCCTTTCGCGAGGTGGGGGATCGATATCGTGGGAGAGCTCAAGCAAGCCTTAGGAGGGTTTAAATGGATTATTGTTGCAATTGACTACTTCACCAAATGAGTTAAAGCAGAGCCATTGGCGAACATCTCAGCGACGAAGACCCAACATTTCTTTTGAAAAAATGTGATATGCAGATTTGGCATACCCCAAGAGGTAGTGGCTGATAATGGATCACAATTTATCTCATCAAAATTCAAGTCATTCTGCGGAAGACCTCGCATCAAAATATGCTATGCCTCGTGGGACACCCAAGCTTAAGCAGTGCAGATTGAACGAGCAAATCAAAACATCATGAAATCACTAAAAAGAAGGTTAGTGGATGAATCAAAAGGAAAATGGCCAGAAGAATTGGAGAAGACACTCTAGGCAATTCGCACAACACCCACAAGACCAACGGGATATTCACCCTTCGGGTTGGTGTATGGTGAAGAGGCAGTGACGCCAGCTGAAATCCAAGCCAAGACCCTTCGAATCATAACAGGTGGAGCCAACATCAATGATTAACCACCAACTGACACCGTCGAGGAAGACAGGCTTCAAGCAAAACAGGCCTTAGAGAAGTATAATGAGCTAATGAGCAAAACATACAACAAGCGTGTAAGACCACGGGAGATCCAAGAAGGGGATATGGTCCTTCGAAAAATGCCACAACGACCATCCAAATTAGAGCCCACATGGGACGGACCCTTCATTGTTAGCAAACAAACAAGACAAGAATCGTTCCACCTCTCCAACCTTGACGGCTCTTCGGTCCCGAACACTTGGAACGCGAAGAGCCTGATCAAATATTACCCGTAAGACAATGTAGAAGCGCTGAGTACTCTTTTCTCTGACTCGATTTTTCCCTAACGGGTTTTACGAGCGGAGTTTTTAACAAGGCTCGGACGCCAAAAACCGGCTGCGACCGGAAAAATCCTACGGGAATGTAATTGTCAAAATGTAATTCCAAATGAAATGAAGAAAAGGAGCATTTCCGTGCAAACACTTCAAACTAAGGGGCTGGCGCGAGGCCAAGAGCACTCGCACCAGGCACCCGAAACAAAACCTTCGCGGGCCATGAGCCTTTGCGAACGTGTAACGCGCAAAAGCGCCAAGAGGCTGGCGCGAGGCCAAGAGCACTCGCGCCAGACACCCAAAAATGCCACCTTCGCCGGCCATGAGCCTTCGCGAACGTGAAACGTGCAAAAGCGCCAAGGGGTTGGCGCGAGGCCAAGAGCGCTCACGCCAGACACCCAAAATGCCACCTTCGCAAGCCATGAGCTTTCGCGAACGTGTAACACGCAAAAGCGCCAAGGGGCTGGCGCGAGGCCAAGAGCGCTCGCGCCAGACACCCAAAATGCCACCTTCGTGGGCCATGAGCCTTCGCGAACGTGTAACGCGCAAAATCGCCAAGGGGCTGGCGTGAGGCCAAGAGCGCTCGCGCCAGACACCAAAAATGCCACCTTCGCGGGCTATGAGCCTTCGCGAACGTGTAACGCGCAAAAGCGTCAAAGGGCTAGCGCGAGGCCAAGAGCGCCCGTGCCAGACACAAAATGCCCACCTTCGCGAGCCATGAGCCTTCGCGAACGTGTAACGCGCAAAAACGCCAAGGTGCTGGCGCGAGGCCAAGAGCGCTCGCGCCAGACACCCAAAATGCCACCAGGCTATGAGCCTCGCGAGCGTAACGTAACGCAAAATCGCCAAGGGGCTGACGCGAGGCCAAGAGCGCTGGCGCCAGACACCTAAAAATGCCACCTTCGCGGGCTATGAGCCTTTGCGAGCGTGTAACGCGCAAAAGCGCCAAGGGGCTGGCGCGAGGCCAAGAGCGCCCGCGCCAGACACCCAAAAATGCCACCTTCGCCGGCCATGAGCCTTCGCGAACGTGAAACGTGCAAAAGCGCCAAGGGGCTGGCGCGAGGCCAAGAGCGTTCGCGCCAGACACCCAAAATGCCACCTTCGCCGGTCATGAGCCTTCGCGAAAGTGTAATAATCTAAAACGCCAAGGGGCTGGTGCGAGGCTAAGAGCGCTCGCACCGAGCACCCAAAACCTTTGCGGGCCACAAGCCTTCGCGAATACTGACTACGCTAACGATATTACGCGTAGAAAATGCAATAAGACGAAGAACAACACACCTCTCCGAGAGATCCACCACTTGTGCTGATGCGGCACGATTACAAACCAAAGTATGAAAAATGAGATTCAAACATAAATAACATGAAGACATTAAAAGAAAAATATAATAAATAAATAATAGAAATATACACATTACCGAAGCAAGGCTCAGTTCGACGTTGCGCATGTTCACCAGTAAAGGGAACGCCTCGCAACAATCGAGGACTGATGAAGGCACCCCCCCCCCAAAGATGGACTCCACATGCTCATCGTGGAGGATGGTGGTGGGCTCAACGAAAAAGTCACCGGAAGCGGGAGCGGCACTGGGCACGGGGGTAGCACGCGAAGCTCCACCCTCTACAGTTGTCGCCGCTGCCGAAGAAGTGGCGCCGAGCGCAAGAGTAGCTGGCAAAGTTGAACCGACAGCGCCAGGCGCGGATGGGGCAAAAGACGAAGCCCCCCCCCTTCGCAACAGCAGTTGCCACCAACGCCAGAATGGCATCGGTACTGCCACCAACGGCCCCGGGGATAGGCGCCGAAGGTGGCTCTTCGTTAACCCCCTCTGAAGAAAAGAGACATAAGAAACAGCTAACAAGGTAAAAAACATACTGAGGGTTAGTAACTATCCTTCGGCGGAAGGAGAATCAGCCAGCCAGAACTCCGTGTCAATGACGAAGCCGACGGTGTAGTCCTCGGCCTCCGCGTTAACATCCATGGAGACCCCTTCGGGGGTCATAGGACCCTGACCCGAAGGAAGAGATCCTGCTCCGTGGCTCTCTTGAAGTTCATTGGAGCCGTGCCCGGGATCCAAAGGTCCTGAGGGGGTCTTGCTGACCAAGACGTCCAGTGGATCGTCACCACCATTGGCAGCACTTTGCGCATCCGGCGAAGTGCGGTCTTCCTCGGCTAGCTGACCTTCTTCCTCGACCTCCTGTTCCTCCTCCTCCTCGTCCTTAGCGCTGGTGGTTTCTAATTTGAAAAATCAGTTAGAAACGATAGACTGAAGACATATGGCAGGTGAAGGAGAATACTCACCACGGGGCCGCTTCGAGGAACCCGCGGCAGCACCATCTGCAGCTTTCCTCTTCCCGCCCCTCTTCGGCTTGGGCTCCGCCCAGGGGGTAACCACCCCAAGGATGTGGTTAACGCGGGCGCCCACCCCAGCTTCGCGGGCTCGCGCGACTTCGTCTAGACGAAGTGGCCCGAACATCCCCTCGCCCTCTCCACGGCCGATTCTAGCTTTCAGGGATGGTGATTGTCATCGCGAAGAGTGAGGATGTCGCCTCCCTCATCAACGATAACAAAATCCTCCCAGCTGCGCATAAGCGGCCCCACCTTGGCCGCGTAGAACTCCTCGGCAAGGCAGCGCCGTGAGAACCGTTTGCTGATCCTTTGGAGGAGCAGCCGCTGCGCCTCATCGGAGCCAGACAACTGATCCACAGGAAATTTGATGCAATCCGCCACCCCCGGAGTATATCTCAATGGAGCGTCATCGATCTACTATCCGATAAAACCAAGATCCTTCATTTCGGCCAATTGCTCCATCCCACTTCTTCTCCGTGAGCTGGGAAGGAACTCCGCAGAGTGCGCCGATTTCACGACAAAGTTCAGACATCCGAAGGGGCTACCGCTGGTCTTCCCCTGCCACCGAGCTTCGTGAAGAAATCCGAAGACTCGGGCGTTGGGTCGCGCTCCATGGCTTTGGAGCGCCCACTCAAACACTGCAAGCCGTGCCACGGCGTTCGGGGAGAGGTGTACGAGCTACGCCCTGTACAGCTCGAGGACCTCCCCGACGAGGCGAGTGCTTGGAATCCGAAGACCTGCCTTCACCTGTGAGTGGAAGACGACGGCCTCGTCGGCATTCGGCTGATGAGTCGTCTCTTGGCCCGGCAGCCTGAAGTCTGCCTCGTCAGCAAAGGAGCCGTCCGACACCTTCACGAGCATATCCGCGGTCATCCTGGACTGTCTCAACTCCCAAGATAGCCGTGCAAGGTCTGCAGGACTCAAGATCTTCTTCGGGGCCATCGAAGGTTACGAGGACTGCACAAATAAGAGAAAATCAGTAATTCCCAGAAGCAACCCTTCGGAACAATCAAAATAAAAAAAAGGGGGGCAGGCAGACAAACAAGAACAACCTCCACAGAATTTGAACTGCGAAAACTTTGTAAAACAAAGTACTACTCGTTCGAATAAGAGAACAGAAGTGCATGTGAACGGCGTCGCAACCGACACAAGAACCTCGTCGGCAAGCTCGCCGGCGTCAACCCCAAAGAAACACCGAAACCCCATAACCCGAGCTAAACAAACAACGCGGGCGAGCGGCATACCTGCAAACTTAGTCGGCGATGAAGAACGGCGGAGAACCCGCGGCGATGATCTACTGGTGGCGGCGGCGGAAGGAAAGCCTGAGAGCGAGAGAACGGCCGGCACCAGGAGCGCAAAAGGACAAGCAAACCAGCGGCGGCCGGAAGAGAGCGCAGGAGTGGGAGAACTAGCGGCGGCGGACGGAGGGCACAGGAGCGAGAGCAATGGAACGGCGGCAGGTTAAGTTTGAAGAGTGTGAGTGGGGAAGAAGAACAATAACGCGGCCCCTTATATAGAAGCCAACAGGGCACGGATGAACGCCGCGTGTCCGCATCAACGGCGACGATGCGCCGTGAAGAAACCGAACAGGCACAGGAAAAAATATACATATATAGAAAAAATTCCAACGGGCGCCTACAGATCTGATGACACGTGTGGTGATTAACGGCCAGGATCAACGCGTCGATTTCAAGGCCACTGACAATGTCAGAACGTCAAGTCCAAGTCACATCAACAGGCGAAGATATCATCGGAGACAAAAAAGAAACAGCATCTCCGGGAACACCATCTCGACGTGGAGAAGGGGGCTGGATATTCCGGCCAGACACCACGGCAAGGTGGCGATGTGACCGTAAGGGGCTTCTAATGTAGGGGCAGCCACCCCTTCTCCAGGGAAGGTGGATGTCCACGAAGATGCTGTAAAGATCCTTCACGAAGGTTTCTATCCAAAGGGGTAAGTCACGGAGCCTATCCAAGATGACCTCGAGACGGACCGTGAGTGGAAGACTTGGACATGCGCGAAGGGTCGAGAGAAGGACGCAAAGGGTCAAATATTCCGGGTGCATCTCAAGCAAGGAGTCCTCGGGACTTATACCGAAGGATGGCGGAGGATGTCTCATCGAGGGATTCACGAAGATCCTTCCGAAAGACCGAGAGTGATCTTTTACAAGTCTCGGGTCAAAAGATAAAGACTTCGCGACAGCCTCTCAAATCAACAATTTTGTCAGAGTATGCCCCCAAGGGCATGTTAGGGAGCAGGATAACGTGGATTGTAAGAAAACTAGTCTAGCCGTTGATTGTAGGATCAACGATCTAGAGATCAGGGCAATCTGGGTATTCCCACGGGCCAGGGTACTTTGTGTATTTCCCATGCATGTAAACCCTGGCCCTAAAGTTGTATAAATTAATAAGCTCATCAATGAAAGAGGGCAAGCATTCTGATCATACACATTAGCACTAGTTTATTCACTGAGCGCTCTGCTCTCTCACCACCACTTCTCTCGGCGTCCTCTCCAACACCGGGGAGGGGCGCTGATTCTCACCGTCGGCGGTATTTCCCGGCGACATAGAGCTTATTTTCCGACCTCAGAGGCTTGAACCATGATAAATTCATGTGTCGCTGCTTTGGTCGTTTTTGCCATGGTTCCTCTAGATCCCATGTGTTCTTCCTTGTCAATAAAACAAATCCGCGTAATGGACGAGAGAGATCTGAATCATGGAAAGCATTGATTTGGCAGGCTAAGGATGAGGAGCAATCGACCAAATGACATTCCCAATGTCGGGTTAGGCTAGACCAAGGAAGGGAACGAAAAGGGTTGAGTAGAGTCGAGTGGAAGTGTGACTTGGCCCTAACCTGCCCCAACTATAGGACAAGCAATCTTCATCTAGACATTTGACACCCAATTATGTAGCTAGCAACCACCTCGAAGAGAGTGCCTAAAAGAAAATAGCACAAAATTTGGGTATTCTATAACTCAATCAGAGTACCTATCAAAATATCTGTTCTAGGTATTCTCTGTCATGATATCTATATTTCGGTATTCTCTCTCTTTTACCTATATAGTCTTGAGGTTTGCGTATGTTGTTGGAGAGGATAAAAACATAATTAAGAAATCTTTGTATCTAGATATATAAATGAGGATATAGATATCCGATTTTAAGTATTACCAAAGTCCACCTTTATAGAGGCTAAGGGCATGTCTAATAGTGGGGCTATTTCTTTACTATAGATGCCCTATTACTACATAAATGAGACGGTAAATAGTAAAAATAGGATTAAGAGTAAAATATAAAAATGTAGCGTCAGCGTTACTTGGCCAAAAAAATAGGGCTATGAGATGAATAATGAAATAGAAAAAAAAAGACTTTAGACATGCTATAAGCGGAGGACAACCAGGACAGGACGATTTGAGGCGAGCAGAATCCAGACGAGGGGATATACGGATATAATAACCGGATGGCATGAAGGCGTCCTATGAAGTTGTGACATCTCCAAATCTGGTGCCTTCCTCATGTGTAGTTACCGTACAAGAACAAGAACCATCTAGAACCATCTCTAATTAATTTCACTGACCGAGGCTCGTAGCGTGCGTAGAAACTACTACATGTGGCGAAGGTGCGAAGGCATGCAATCGAGCATTGAACCAATACAGCTTGTTTGTTATAAAATTCCTATGCTCATATGATGACTGATTTTTACTGAATTCATCAACTGGCAGTCCAATTGCACCGATCAACGCAAATAGCAAAATAATATTTCTACTACATTAGGTAGAAACATATTATGGGTTGGTTCTTTTTAGCTTTTCTTATCTAATTATTTGTCTTATTCTCGTCACTTCGAGAATTTTTTGAGATCGCCTCGAGAGCCGGTTGACCTCCAATTTTAGGGTTTAGAGAGCTTATAGACACGCCTACGAGATAAAAAAACCGACTCAAAAAGTAATAAAAAAAAGTGAGATAAGTCAAATAAGACACGAGATAAGTACGATAAGTTGACTTATCCTACTTATCTCGTGTCTTATTTGATTTATCTTTATTACTTTTGAGTCGAAATTTTTTTTATCTCGTAGGCGTGTCTATAAGCTCTCTAAATCCCAAAATTGAAGGCCAACCGGCTCTCGAGGCTATCTCGAAAAATTCTCCAAGTGACAAGATTTAGGCAAATAAGTGGATAAGAAAAGTTGAAAAGAACCCACCCATAAACTAGATGCTCTACACCTCACAAAAGGGGCTGCCCCCGATCCAGAATTATGGATGAGGAGTTGCAAATTTAAGAGAAGTATGTTGAATGGTTAATGGGCTGTGTACATCTTTAGATGTAAAGGCCGAAAAAAATATTTTCATTATCTAAAAAAATTAAATTTGTAGAGTTTTATGTCCAATAGTCACTCTATTTTCCATATTTATAGGGTATGAGATACAAGGTAACTGTTTGGTTTGGTTTTGATACAGGGAGGTGTATAGTGATAGAAATAGATATTGGACGTATGAGAAAATATATAAAGGACATGTTTAATGGTGGCTTTATATCTTTACTGCAGAGAAATGAGGTTGTAAAAATAGGATTGGGAATAAAATATAAATTTTCTACAAAAATAGGGTTAAGAACAAAATATAAGAGAGATATGTGGCGATTGGGAAAATAGAACCTAAATAGTAAAATGGGCTCTGAATAGAAGACGAATAGTGGGTGAATAGTAAAATAGGGTCAGTATCGCACATGATGTAAGGAATGGGATAGGGATTGTTGTTGGGTTTAGTTTTGATATAGGAACGTGAATAGTGGAGATGTAACCATGAATATAGAGAGGAGATCTAAGAAAATAATACAATAGTATTGGAAGAGCCATCAAGCACATAATCCAAGATAATAATAAGTAATGTACACACCGTAATATTGCTGGCATCGCGTAGCAAACACATGTCCACCAGAAATGCCACTGTATCAATGTACGGACTGAACTTGCCCATAGAATCAAGCAGTACGAGCCCTGAAGAAGAAACTGGGAGCGGCGCCAGTCCAGCACAATGAACACAGAACATTCAATGAGGTATCAGAGTCTGCTTGTTTAAGGCACAGCTAGGTTACCACTTCCAATTTTCATTCAAATATCCACTTGCAAAAGTAATACTTCTACTAAGTAACAAAAGGAGTAATAAATTCTGAATCACACGTGTAAACTGATATCGGAGATTTGGCCAATATAGATGCATGTACGTCCAGCAAAAGAACCCATATATATCCACTTACGCAGATTGCTTGGATGTTGAAAGCAATGTTTACATCATAACAAAAGCATGCGTAGATTCCTTTCGTTTTATCAAGTAAAGCACATGTTTTTTTAATACAAAGTTCATTCGGGAACTGCTTATTCATCAAGTACTCTCGAAAACTTCAGAATTTCCTCCACATTTCAGATATAGGGAAGCAATCAAACTTATTCCCAAAATTATAAAATTATGCTACTTTTAAAAATAGCAGCAAACTACCAAGAATCATAAATATTTTATGCTTAAAAACAAAAAGGAGCTAGCACAGTTCCAACATTGCACTGATTTCTGAAATGTTAGTAAGTACAAATGCCTTCAGTTCCTTAGTTTTCTGTATAGTTGCCCGACAAACCAATGGACCAAATGCAGATCTAGATGTAAAATTCAGGCCCAGACAATAGATCTGACCCATAATAGTGCAAGTATTCAGTGAAGTGAGTGTCTGAACTAGACAAAAGTGAGTTCAATAATAGCATTCAAAGTTGAGTAGTATTAAGTGGTAACCATTGCAATAGCAATAAATATTGTTGTATTAAGTCCAATGTGGCCAAGCCAAAGAAATGGAAAGGCATGCTTTCATGCTTCAAAAGCAATTTATAACCCTAGCTGTAGTTTCTCAACCCTCTTATCTAATGAGATCGAAATTCTATCCACCATGTCCATTCCTATCTAATTTGCACTGTGAAGGATAAGTCTTTTAAAATTCAAGCGTTTGCGGTTTCTATCTCAGCTCCTTATAGCTCGTAGAATACAAGAAAGATCTCTAGCCACACCATTTCGTTCAACTATCCCAGGTAATTTTGTTTACTTCTAAGCTAATTTTCGATTTATTTTTGAGAGATTTAAGAAGCAGCCTTCAAAATTTTAAAAAGAATGAGTTGGATAAATAAGTCTGATTTTTAGAAACAACGATAATCCCTAAAACAAAAAAGTGGCTCGAGATGATGAGTACAAACCGTTGAATGAGATCAAGTTCCGCTCTTCCTAGAGGTGGCCAAATGGATCGGACCAAATGGAAAGAACTGGGATGGATCGTACTGTTCACCAAACCAAACCCGCCTGTTTGGTCAACTGAACCGAATCTGGGCCAAGATCTCAGTCCGCTGGGCTGGCTCGATTTGGTTGGTATAGTTGTGGCTTAGCTCGGTTCAGCCTAATACGGTAGCCCATATATTTAATTAAATATATACATATATATGTTTATTTTCTTATGATATATAATTTATTTCTTCATTTTATAACACTTGTTTATTAAATATAATCATTTTATTTTTATATATTATTTTTGGACTAAATGGGTTGGCCCGCTTGTAACCAGGCGGGCCCGATTCAGCCCGGTTACTTTGCGAACCGTGCTTGGGCTGAGACCCCGACTCGTTGGCTCATTAGGTCTGGTTCATACAGTGAACCGGATCCAAACTAGGTCGGCCTGGTTCATTCGTCGGCCTCCTCTAGATGTTGCGGTCTTAGATCTTTTTGTTTGTTTGGGAGGTTCTCTTTATTCTTATAGAGCATATCCAGAAAAGACTTCAAATTTCTCCTGTATAATATTATTTTCTATAAACTCTATCCATTATCTAAAAATTTTTACACTTTGCAGTACACTTCAAAAGATTCATTTATCCAACCAAAACTACCCCTAAAAAAATCAAATGAATGTGTTTTGCTACTTTGGTGGACCTGCTCCTAGTCAAATTAATCCTCCCATTCGCACCTGCCCTAGCTAAAGCCGTCCTCACCTTCCTCTTTTCTCCAACATTTTACTAGTGATGAAGTGTTGAAATGGTAATCATCCCTGTTTACTGGCCACACCATCTCGACTCCGAACTCTACCCACCAAGCTTCACCTTCAGCGGCGGCGGCGCAGCGCCGCGCCGGCGAAGCAGACGGTAAAGCCTAAAGCGTCGCCCCCACGAACCTGCCACCGCTGCACCACTCCATAGCCAGCCTGCTCTCGATCGCCCCGCTTCCTCTGGACGCGCGCTGGCACCGACGTCAGGAGGAAGCTTCACTTCGATTCCATCGGGTTGGTACGAACAGTAGGAGCGCAGATTCATTCAGTATCTAGCTACACATGCAGAGAAAGATCTTTTTTTTTGTGTTGATTTGTTCATGTTTAATGCTTTTTTTATTGGAGATTTATGCCCGAGATATGTGTGCGGCGCAGGTGAGGGAGGGGATCAAGAAGGTAGGAGGTGGAGGCTTGAGAGATCAAGAAGCTGGCGGCGAGCAAGTGGTGGGAGCGCACTGATGAGAGCGCCATGGCCGGGATAGACCCCGGCGGCGGCGGCGGTGCGTCGCACTACCTCCAGCTCCTCCGCGCGCAGCAGCACCACCACCACCAGCGGCAGGCGCCGACGCCTCTCTCCCCAGACTACCATGTCAAGGCGGAGCAGCGCTCCAGGCCGTCACCGGAAAGGAGCCCCGCCGCCGGCGCTGACTCCGAGCCCAGCGGGGGCGGCGCTGACCAGCAGCTGTCGCCGTCGTCGGCCATGGTGCTGGCGGAGGGCATCGGGGGGTCTGACAGGCCGGCGCGGCGCCCGCGCGGGAGGCCGCCGGGGTCCAAGAACAAGCCCAAGCCCCCTATCATCGTGACGAGGGACAGCCCCAACTCGCTCCACTCCCACGTCCTCGAGGTCGCTGCCGGCGCTGACGTCGTCAACTGCCTCTCCGAGTACGCGCGCCGCCGCGGCCGCGGGGTCTGCGTGCTCAGTGGCGGCGGCACCGTCGCCAACGTCGCGCTCCGCCAGCCCGGCGCGTCACCCCCCGGCAGCCTCGTCGCAACCCTGCGCGGCCAGTTTGAGATCCTATCCCTCACGGGCACGGTGCTGCCTCCGCCCGCTCCGCCAGGGGCCAGCAGCCTCACCGTCTTCCTCGCCGGCGGGCAGGGGCAGGTGGTCGGCGGTAGCGTGGTCGGCCAGCTCGTCGCCGAGGGGACCGTGGTCCTCATAGCCGCATCCTTCGCCAATGCCGTCTACGAGCGTCTGCCGCTGGAGGGGGAGGAAGAAGAGGCCGCCACAGCTACAGCCGCCGCCGAAGCGCAAGGCGTAGCAGCGCAGTCACCCGGTGCACCACAACCGCCGCAGCCTGCGGCGTCGCAGTCATCTGGGGTGACCGGAGGTGATGCTGCCGGTCGGGGCAGCGGTGGACTCGGCATGTCGCTGTACAATCTTCGAGAGAATGTGGGTGGCTACCAGTTTGCCGGGGACATCTTTGGGAGCTGGGGCGGCAGTATAAGGCCGCCATTTTAGCTCCAATCACATATGTGGCGTAGCATCAAGATTCAAGATATACCCAAGAAGATTCACATGAAGAAGAACCCAAGAATCTGTGATACGAGATCACTGTGACAATGCATTTTGTTGAAGGCTCCTTTGCAAGCATTGCATTTTTCTGGAGCATCATGCTGGGCTGATCATAAGGGAATCTTGATCTTTTCTCATAATGGACGAATATCATATCATGCATGGCGAAGCTTCAACTCAGGATTGGGAGATGGTATTTTGGCTCGAGGAGGGCAGTTAGTGCAACAAGATCCCGGAGGAAAGGTTGGTAGGTCCAGTGTTTAGTGACTCATCCTGTAATCTTTTGCTCTAGAATGATGCTTGTCGTTGCTTTTCTGCGTCTACTTTTTTCTTTAGAATGAATGATGCTTACTATAGCCTATTACTACTAGTTACTTAGAATGAATGAAGCTAAATAGTACTCTCTCCGGTCACTAATTACTATTATAATTTATTTTTAAAATCCACTAAAATTATAATATTATCGAAGTGCTTTTTGAGATAATCTACATATATAATTTTTATGTGCACAATCTAATTATTTAAAAGGATATTCGTGACTTAAGTTTTAAAACTTTGACCGGCACGTATCTCAAACGTTAATTATTTGTGACCGGACCGGAGGGAGCACTAGTTAATTTCTTACTACAGCACGATTAAAAGTTTAAAACTTGCAACCTTTCCGTCTCGCTTAAGTGAGACCTAGCTAGCTGTGCTTCAACATCGGCAATTACTGCTTTTGCTCAATTTTGTCTTGTCGAGCTTGGAAAAAAACAAACAGTTAGCAGTGCCTCCTGGGCTAGGTTATCATTCATCAGCAGGTCAAGATTTTAAACCCTAGCTTAGGCCCTTTTATCCTCATCTCATGGGACTTGTCTCACTCAGAAGCCTATTATCTTCGTTTAAATTAAAATAATTTGATCTTTTAAATTCGTTATTTTCCTATCGCGAAGATTTGTCTAAACGCTCTTAAACGCAAATAAAACGAGGTGGATTCAGACTCTCGAGGTTATCTCGAAAAATTTTTAAATTGAGAAGATAAGCTCGATAAATAGATAACACAGCTAAGTTGAGAGGAGAATAAAGCTTAGGCTCTGTTTCTTTCGGTGTTTACGTTTGCATTTGTTTATAAGTTGGAAATTTGTTATTTTCGTATAACCTAAACACTTTGACGCTTTGACGTTTGGTATCTAATTTTTATAGTTCTTAAAATTTCTTTCCAAAGATTTTAAAATTACTTTTTTTATAATTTTTTATTTCTTAGATATTCTTAGTGAGGAGTTATAAATTTTTAGTTTATAAGCAAACGCAACCGAACCACTAAAAGCCTCTTAGCCAGGGATAGGTTCGGCATAACCTCTCTTTTTTTTCTCTCCAGTGTAGACTACCTGCAGAAGGGTACTACTACTAGTTTCGGCAGGATATGACACCAAAAGCCTTCTGTCCCTAGTCCTACCTTGTTTTGTCTCTAGATACATGACCAGGTTCAGGCCCCCTAGAGACCCAACTGTTCTTGATGGAGTAACTTTTCTAATAATACAGTTCTTGATGCAGTAGCTTTTGACCATCCTTAGAGCTTCCACGGCTGGTACTCCAAATTACTACTCTATACCACTATTTTCTACATACTCTATCCCTCCCTCTAAAATTTCTTCACACTTTACACTATACTCTAAAAGATTCTTTCTTTCCATCAGCTACTCTATCTATCCAGATAAACAGTGTTATAGAGCGCCTGCTACAAATGCTCTTAGAGCATCCGTAGCAGGCGCTCTATAACACTGTTCATCTGGATAGAGTAGCTGATGGAGGGAAGAAATCTTTTAGAGTATAATGTAATATCCAGATAACCAGTGTTATAGAGCGCCTGCTACAAATGCTCTTAGAGCATCCGTAGCAGGCGCTTTATAATACTGTTCATCTGGATAGAGTAGCTGATGGAGGGAAGGAATCTTTTAGAGTATAATGTAAAGTGTGAAGAAATTTTAGAGAGAGAGATAGAGTATGTAGGAAATAGTGGTATAGAGTAGTAATTTGGAGTAGCAGCTGTGGAAGCTCTTAGCCCATACTCGTCCCGTCTCCCATTCTGTCACGAAAGGAATCCTGTTTTCCTCGTGTTCCAACAGATTTTCTTCACCTTCATCATTCTTTTTTTAAAAAAAATTTCTTTTTCATTCTCTTCGGAAAGGAATTCTCTCTTTTTTTTTTCTATATTATTGTCTTCAAAGAGATGCTGCTGGAGATGGTAGTAAATGAAGAAAATGAATATGGGAAAGAAAATAGAGAAAAAATAAAATAAAGGAAAAATAGTTGGAAATAGTCTTACCTTTGCTAGAGGTAAATCTCAACAGGGATTAGTATCCTCTACCAATTGCATAGTAATGTTTTTTCATCAACTAGAATAGTGTTAAAAAAAACACTATAGTAGAAAAAAAAATTGTAACACAACTTTTTAGCTGTTGATTTGATCATTTTTTATCTGATGCTGACATTTGAGGGATGTTATGTCAACAGTGTATAGATCAGATTAGGGATCTCTCTTTTTTTACATGCTCTACGTTAGTAGAGAGCACTTTGTGTTCAGTCTCTTCTTGCATTAGGGAGGTTTGATCGAATGCAGTGTCACTTTCCTAGCATCCTCATGTGTAAACTCCCTACTAAATGGTGCTCAGTATTAAATCGGCAAAATGAGGAAAGCCTCGGTATTAAGGGCAGGTTCTTTTCAGCTTATTTGTCTTATTTCTTATTTGCTTATTTGACTTATCTCGTAACTTTGAGAATTTTTCAAGGTGGTCTCGAAAGTCGGATGCATTTGGTTTTAGAATTTAGGGAGCTTTTAAACATGTCTACAAGATAAAAAAAATAGATTCAAAAGTAATAAAAAAGTCAAATAAGTCAAATAAGACATGAAATAAGTCAGATAAGACGTGGCTTATTTTGACTTATTTGACTTTTTTATTATCTTTTGAATCTTTTTTTATCTTATTGACATGTCTAAAAGCTCCCTAAATCCAAAAACCAAGGGGCATCCAACTCTCGAGGCCACCTCTGAAAATTCTCAAAGTTACAAGATATGTCAAATAAGTAAATAAAAAATAAGACAGATAAAATAAAAAGAACAGGTCCTAAGTGAAAACCAAGTGTGGTTCCATTCAAACGTTTGCTGAGAGTGAAATTCTTGATGTGGAAAATTATTTAATTGCTGACTTTACAGTGTGGTACTCAGTGCGTATTGGATATCAACGTGGTATTCAAAATGTAATTTTGATCACTAATTACTATTATAATTATTTATAAAATCTAGTAAAATTATGATATTATGAAAGAGTTTTTTGAGACTAATCTATATGTATGATTTTTAAGTGCTTAATCTTAATAGTTTTATAAAATTTTATAGATAAAGTTTAAAGCTTTGACTTAATATGTTAAACGAAAGTTTTTTATGATATCGAGAGAGTAATCAAAATGGGAGCCACAAGTGTCAGTGTACGGTAATCAGTATAGCATGGCGTCATGGCCACAGAAAGCGCGGTGGCATGACTCTGGCTATAAACAAAACACAATTTTAGTTTATCAAATCAAATGGGAATGGTCCTTAATTCCGGCACGCACCAATTTATTATCCTAGATTGATGTTAACTTGTAAAAGGTGATACTTCTTGCCATCATAACATAATTGTGGGAATTTCAAACTTCTGGCTGTAAAAGAGCTCCGTTGATTATTTCACCTATGCACTTATGTCTTGCATAGGGGTGAAAATAGTACGGATAATTTCCGACCGACCGACCGACCGAACCACTGTGGATATCTGTATTTACTAAAATACGGATATCCGTAGTGGTCCGAGTATGTATCCGTGTCCGATATGAATTATACGTATTCGATCCGTATCCGATGGAAAATATTCGGAAGTATCCGTAGGGAATTATCCGAGCTTTTTACGGATAGTATCCTATGGATATTATCCGAATACTAAAAGTTATGTTATAAGCTATATTTGTAGCCTATTTCTCCAATAGACTTGACTCGATTCTGTTACCCCATGCACATATTATTCATGTTTCTATCACTTTTTATAGTTTTATTAATGAAATATCATAACATTACTATGCAATTAGCTATGTATAAATCATATGTATCGACATATATTTTATCGGTCATAAACTATCAATGTCTCATATTATTTAAGTTTATTTATTTGTTGCACACATGATATTTATTTTAGTTTGTTAATCAGTTTATGATTATACGTATTGTTCGAAAAATATCTGTTCCAATGGCTATCCGATCATAAGTTATCCGGTTCCGTCCGAATATTATCCATATCCGTATCCGACACTATCTGTATCCGAATCCGTATCTGACACTATCTGTATCCGAACCGTATCCGGAAAAAACATATGGATACGGATACAATATGAGCAGTATCCGATCCATATCCGATCCGTTTCATCCCTAGTCTTGCATATAGTTGTACGCATTCCAACGGCCAAGAATTGAGTTCATGGAAGCCCTTTTAACCCATGGTAGGTGCAGCCAGTATAGCATTGGCATCTGGTTTTGAGGCATTGGCATTCCACACATGTATGTACTACAATATAATCATGTATGCACTACAATATAATCACCAGACTAGAAAATTGCATTACTACGTGTCCCTCGGGATAAACGAGGGGCTGGCAGAACTGGTATCGTGGGGCTACTGAAGCTGTTCCCTTTCAGTCAATTTCTTCTCTTATTTGTTGGTACTGCTGGTGCATGCTTCAAAGGATGATAGCTGTCTCGAGACTCGACAACTTAGAGCATCTATAGTAGAAACCCTATAGTAGTATAGAAATAGAGTTTTAGACATAGAGTTTCTGGTGGAGAGAAAAAATCTTTTAGGGTGTAGTGTAAAGTGTGAAAGAATTTTAGAGTAACTAGTTAAGTACCCGTGCGTTACAACGGAGAGTAAAAATATTTTCACGGAACAACAATTGCAACGATGCAAGCACACGGCTTGCACAGGCTCGCGCGAGGATAGCAATGAGCAAACCTTGGGTAGCAATGTTGCGGGTGTGAAGAGTCAATGGCACACGGGTTCTAGATTGAGCCGGTAGGCCGATTTGGGAATATACAAGTTGGCGTCGGTTGGCGGTCGACACGACGATTGTCGGGCGAGGAGGTGAAAAGAAGAGGCCTCGGACTTAGACCTCATGATCATACTTGATGCAAAAGTTGTGCGGCTAGACGTCATCAACGCCTCGCTCACCCCTCAGTTTTGACATGCTTTGTTTTTTTAAAGAAGTTTTGACATGCTTTGTTGAGATGACAGCATGTGCTATGCAATTTTTAAGCAACAGCCAATAGGGGTTGGAGGCTGGACAAAAGAAATTCTGAAAATGCTCTCAAAATTGTCTTTTTCACCTTCTCTGAAAAATATCCGAAGAAACTGCAAGATTTATTATAGTGATATGTGGTAGAATAGCAATTTTTGAAACATGTACCATATTTCAATCCACTGCACTGATTCCATACACTTGCTCTTTGGTTCGCACGAAACAAAATAAGAAATTTCATATTTTCTCTTTGGTTCGCACGAGGCTCTCAGTAAGAATCTGGAGCACTTGCTCTTTGGTTCTAAGAAAATTAAGGCTATTGTCCATTTTCTTCGAACTGAGGAGGTATTATCAAACTACTGAGAACAATGCAACAAGCAACAATAGCTTCAACCATTAATTTGATTTTCAGATTTGGCTAGATATGGTTTCAATTCTGGTTTGACATTCAATCACTTAAGAGTAGTAGCTAGCAATAAGTAAATTTTAGCATTTCAATTGTCACTTCCAATGAAATCTTTTGTTGTTTTCAGCAGATACAAAATTAGTGTTGAAGTGAGGTGAAGTGACCATGGCCGACGTGACCGCGAGGGGTGGCTGCACCAAGGAGTGAGTGGATAACCTCATCGCCTCATCAAGTGGCTTTTTCACACTATAGATTCACACTTACAGCATGCACACACATCATAGGAACCAGTATATAGGTTGCAGTATGTAACTTTTACATCCTTGTCATTCTAGCATAGAGGAGAATAAAGTTAAGTTTAAGAGAGAAGTTTGGAATAAAGGAATGCAGAGAATTTTTTAAAGCAATAGTCAGGCTTTCACTCTTTTCATCTCCTCCTCATTATACCCATTTTCAACTATTAGTGTATTATTTGAAAAAAAATATATATTAAAAGCATATTGCAAGTAAAAACACATTCAGCATGTGTGAAGGATGGTGAGAAATTAATTTGGCATGTTCAGATATATTGTTAGAACCTGTTGGTCAAAAATTTTACATGTTGATGCCTTCCCTTCCGAAACCTAAATAAAATATAAAGCATCGATCATGCTACTAAATTTGTACCATAACTGGAAAGAGCATCACATATAGGGAAAAAAATGTCTACCTCGTGAGTCTAAAGTTTGAGTTCCTCCATGGCTGCAGCACCAGCACCACTTGCTGCTTGATATATGCTTACAACCATCCTTTACACCTGCCACATTGACAACAATTTTTTTGGCTGGTCATAAACTCATTATGTTAGTGCATCTTACAAGCAAACATTTACATATCAAATATGTGTTGAGGTAACCCGTAAGCAGCGTTTATCTTCTGGTTAGTTAAAATCATCAAGTGCACACAAACACAGTTTAAAAATCCTTAAAATAACATTTTTTTCAGCAGCTTGTATGTTACCTCCCTGCACCTCTCTAGGATCTAGCACCTCTTTGCAGCTTGTATGTTACCTCTTTATTACTTTTTGTTGTAATTTTTCGGCCCCGGTCTTTGCCGAATCCTATTCCGCCACTGTATGGAGTATAAATACACTTCTCGATGATTATTGAGTTTTTCTGACAACTATTTAAGATTAACAACAAAGAATCGCTAGTATTAAGAGGCTAATGTGGGAACTGAGCTCACCAATAATCTACCTTAAGCTCTTAGTTAGATGTGGGACAAATTTCAGAGTTCGCCGTGGAATTTTGAGGTCACCTAGATAGCTGGCAGATACTTTTTGGTAGTGATTTACTAAAGTCAAAGTAGTTGATCACAATACAAGGATTAACCACATGCAAGTCTGGTACTCCAGTAACAAGAATTTGGCCCCTTCCCTTCAGCTTATGTTCTTATCTACTTTGAGAAGCTCTCCAAGTTCAATTTATAAGCAAATAAGTAGACAATTAAGACAAGCTGAAGATAAGGGGGCATTAGAAAGTACAAGAAATACTAAAATGCATCTGAAAAATAGAACTAATATCTAAACAATAGTGTAATAGAATAGGCCTACAATTAGCCACATGGTCAATAGTACCTGATTATGCATGAGACTATTTTTTATGTGGTACATAATCAGAGATGCAAAAGACCAACCTCTTCAACGCCTTTTCCTGAAGTGATTGCCCTCTGTTGGCGTTCCAACTCAAGCCGCTTAGAAAGTCATTGTTCAATATGGTCACTTAACTTGGTTCTTCGTAAATCCCATGCTCCTAGAACAGTAGATGATTGCAGCGAATCACTACCTTCATTATTTTTCTCCTTCAAGAAACATTTTGCAGCTAATCACTACCTTCATTTTGTATCAACATTGAAAGGATGTTAACAGATTGGTTTTGGAGTTGAGGGATGTATTCTATACCTTTGTCATAGTTCAAGGGGGTAATTTATACCTGTTCCCTTTTGCAACCAGCCAAAGACATGCCAAGTTCTAGGCTAAAGAAAAAAACTTGAGACAATTTTATGTGCATGCAGTGCAATTTACTAAAAAAGGGTTACAGATTATGCAAAGACAACAAATAAAGGCCGTTCTAACTTGTAATAGCACCACAATCCCGAAGGAAAACTGCAGATTAGGACAACATACTTAAAGAGAGACCAATTGTTAACATTTGGAAACCAATGTCCATACGCAAATATCAAGATAGGCCAGGCATAGATCAAGGGCCAACAACTGTCAAAGAAACAGAAAGAAATCTACAGTATAGTGATAATAAAACCTAAAATAATAGAACATATCCTAGAATTGCAAGGCCTACGACCATGAGTAGTGAACATGAATAACAGTCTAAGAGGACGGCACAACACTAATCAGATCACTTAAAAAAAGAGCATTTGCAGAGCAAGGCAATCCACCCGAAGAAAAAGCAATAAGTTTGGAAAAAGGCATCCCTAAATACAAATAACAAAAGACAGGTGTCAAAAATGAACTTTCTTAATATTATAATTTTAGTGCATTTTATAAATAAATTGCAATAGTTTTTTATGGTCAAAGGTATATTTTGGAGACTATGTCAAAACAACAAGAATTACTAAACCGGATTTGAGTACATGTTAGGCCCAAAGTTTGACAACGTGAACCAATATCTCAATGCTAGCAAATCTAGAATAGTAGCTATTCATACTAAGCTAAATGAAATGCTAAATACTGTTTTCTAAATCATAGAAATTATTACCAAAAATATATATTAAAGTAAATATTTAAACAATGTTGGGACATGAACACACCGCCCACTTCTTTAGGAGGCACACACAATGCAATATAAAATACCTAGTGCTTCTATGTAATCTTAAACCACCAAAATACCTCTAATCGCTCAGTTAGACCTGCAAGAATAGCAAGATCACCATGTGCAGACATCGAACTACTCAACTAAATGTTGAGATTTAGCTTACCAAGGAGTCATATAATAGTTACAAGGCATATAGGATCTGAAGACATACTACCATCTCGATAACATTCGCAGAACTAAATAATGTATGTATGTAGCAAGCAATATTAAACACTAATTTGTTGTTCAAAACGACTTATAGCTTAAGCTTAAGACGGTGGCTTATTTCGGCTTTTAGTATAAAATTTCTTTTTTTGGAGGTTCATTTCTTCCCTCTAAGCACCCTTGAAAATTATATGAATTGGATTAATTAATTATAATGTTAATGTTAATGGCTCAAACAACATAGATAAAAAAACATACAACATCCAGAAGCGCAGTTATGGTATTTACACTTATATTTGCAGCAGATTGGATTCATACAACAAAAAACAATTAGAGAGAAAAATACCTGATTAGGCTCACAATCTCCTCAAGGCCTAATGACTTGTCATGAGATCTAATAGAGCAAGTAGAACATAGGGTTTAGCTAAACCGTTTGTTGGAAACCATGTATAATTACCATCATGTGCTCATGTGCCAATATACAACAAAATCACACACCTTCACTTCAGCCAAGAAATAAAATAAAATCAAGTCTGGACGGAGTGTGGAGTGCAGTACCAGTGATCCCAAAGTCGGCCTCGTCGATCTCCTCCAACTCCAGGAACCCTGCGCCTAGCCACCATAAGCTGCGGCATCAGAACGCATATACACATACACATTGAGAATGTCGAGGCGGAAGATACAGTACAGGGAGCTGAATTCAATACCTCCTTCTTACCACCGACGAGGAGGAGGAAGAGGTCCTTGACCACGGTGGCGGCGGCGCCGCCTTCCGTTTCTCCGTGCTGCCACTTCTTCTTGCTTTTAGTCCTGTGGTTGGTCTCCCGAGGCGGGGTGGGGGCGGCAGCCTCGGCAACGGTTGGGGGACTGCCCGACGTCGGCGGCGGCGGCTTGGGGAGGAGAAGGTGGGGTTCCGGCGGCGACCGAGGGGGAAGGGGAGGAAGAGGAGGCGGGGATCCGGCGGAGGCGTCGGGCCGGTCGGTAGGGGACGCTCAGCGGCTGGTGGATCCGGCCGACCGCAGCGACGTGGGTTGACGGGCGGCGGAGAGACGCGACGGCGGCGCGGAGGTCTGGAGACGGCGACGGCGGCGCGAAGGTCCAGATTCGGCGTCGATGGGAGACGACGATGGCGACGCGGAGGATGCGGTGACATCCCTGAGGAGGAGTGGGGAGGAGGCCGTGGCCGTGGGGGAAGAAAGGTGGAGGAGGCGACGGTGGCTGAGGGGGAGTAGGGAGTAGGCTGCGGCCGTGGGGGGAGAAGGTAGAGGAGGCGACGGTGGCGTCCATGGGGGATGAGGGTGGATGAGAAGGCGGAGGAGGCCGTGGGGAGGAGGGTGGAGGCGGCGAGGAAGTGGCAAGGGTTAGGGTTTGGGGGTGAGGCGGTGGACGGGGTGTGGTGCTACGATTGAGGAGCGGGCGAGCTGATGCGTTTAGATTGTGATCAACGGTGGAGATTTCGAGTTGGTGAACTCACCACCACCACCACCATAAGCTGCTTTATAGTAGTAGAGATAGAGAGAAAATAGATTACAAGAGAGAGAAAATAGAGATAGAGTTTCTGGTGTGGATGCTCTTAAGGATGATGCTTCAAAGGATGATAGCTGCCTAAGAGCATTCGTAACAGGTACTATATATATAATACTGTAACTTAGGATAGAATAGCTGGTGCAAGAAATTAATCTTTTAAAATGTAGTATAAAATGAATGAATTTTAAAGTGTTAAATAGAGGGAGTAGTGAATAGTGTTATACAGTGGAAGGATAGAGTAACTGATGTGAATGGTCTAAGAGACTTTACGACTTAAAATCAGTTTAAAATTTAGTATTTTTATGTCATATACTATAAGTACTTTGTAGCCATTTCTTGATGCTTTTAGTGGTTTTTTTCAAATATTCTAAAAATATTTTAAATATATTTTGTGGTCTCTTCGGAATCTCTTTTTAAGGGCTTTTACCATTGCAGATTATATTTTAGTTCCCCTTTTCAGCCCATTCAAAAAAAGAATACACCCAAAAGGCCACCGTTAGTAGCTGTGCAGAGGAAAAGAGCTGCAGAGCTGCACGCTACCATGCATTTACTACAGCCTGTAGCTGCACGCGACATGGGTCACTTGCCACAGAGGCTACGAGTATCAAAAAACTTGAATCTGCAAAGAGATTCTCACGATCTGCTGCTGCTGCGTTCTGCCCTCCTCTTCTCCAAGTACAATCCTGGAAAGGTTGTTCTCGCTCCAGCCCCCCTTTGGAGGAGAGAAAAAAAATCAAAAAGAGCGAGAATAGACAGTCAAGACACCGTTGCTTTTGCACAGTCTGTAGGGAGAGGGAGTGAGAGAGGAGAGCACAGCTTTGGAACTTGTACAGCATTGCAACTTTTGTCTTTTGATGCCACTCCTCTCTTGGTCAAAGGACCCCCTCTCCCTTGCTCGGAAAACTTCCAACTGTACGACGTATCAACACTTCAAGTGTCAGACGTAGTTATTGTTTGGATGTGCCCACATTCATTCATTAGGTAAAGTAGTTTTGATTTGATTTTTTTTTTTATGTTAATACCATCCACACCAGATTCTCTAAATTTTCTCTTCTAAAACACTATTAGCGTCTCTTTATCCATCTCTTTAAAATTTTTTCACAGTTTACACTACACTCTAAAAGATTTCTTCCCTCCATCAGCTACTCTATCTTAAAAAAATCAGAGCTACAGTGTTATAGAGTGCCGGCTACGGATCCTCTAAAATAGCATCTCTAGGTGGCCCTTTATCCTTCCATTCTATAACACTTCACTCCACGCTCTATCCATCCCTCTAAAATTTCTTTACACTTTACACTACACTCTAAAAGATTCTTTCCCTCCAACAGCTACTCTATC
This sequence comes from Olyra latifolia, assembly GCA_036346145.1. Taxonomy (NCBI): domain Eukaryota; kingdom Viridiplantae; phylum Streptophyta; class Magnoliopsida; order Poales; family Poaceae; genus Olyra; species Olyra latifolia. Next base: position 43,991,728 of record CM070528.1, on the reverse strand, counting down.
CAGATGAACAGCATTTTACGGTACCTGCTACGGATACTCTATTAGTTAAAAAACAATATGCTCTTCATTTATTTCCCTATTACTAAAATAGAACATATGTAAAGAGCATCCACATCTGGAACTCTATCTCTATTTTCTCTTTTTTTTACTCTATTTTCTCTCTCTGTCACACTAAAGTTTCTTCACACTTCTCACTACACTTTAAAAGATTCATTCCCTACATCTAGAACTCTATCTTTAAAACACTATTTCTATGGTACTTTACAGCGTGTGTTACCGATGGTCTAAACACGTGAGCTTACTAGCTGTTGACTCTTAATCCTAGTTCTTCTGAAAACTTTATACGAGTATATTGGAAGAGAATTACAATGCTACCTTTAGGATAATGCCATTCATTCAGTTTAATGAAACATCTGCTCTTCCATAATTCCTTGCATTACCTTTGCTATCGTATGACTATTCTTTTGGCAATTAGCTCTCTCAATCTAGAGTAGTTAGTACTATTAGGCATAACAAAAATTGCAATATTCTGGGTGAGACTACTAAGAGCATCCACTTCAGCTATCTCAAATTCCTACTTTATAATACTATTTTCTACACACTCTATCCATCCCTCTAACATTCCTTCACACTTGACACTATACTCTAAAAGATTGCTTCCCTCCAGCAGCTACTTTATCAAGATGAACAGCGTTATAGAGTGTCTGCTATGGATGCTGTAAACTAGCTAATTTTTGTCTTGGGGTTATCGTTGTTTCTAAAAATCAAAAAAAAAATTTATTTATCCAACTCGTTCTTTTTAAAATTTTGAACGCTACTTCTTAAATCTCTCAAAAATAAATAAATCGAACGAGGTATACCGGTAGACTGCTCCAAAATCTCGAAGTTTAGAGTTTGAACAATTCAACTTCAGTGGTTCAGCCGAGTACTCCACGAGAAACAGTTAGAAGAGATAGCTCAGATAGGTATGATATTTAGCTACTAACATTCTGTATTTAGAAGAATTAACTTAACCTGGTAAAGCCTCCTTAACACTTTTTACTTGTAATTAACTTAACTCACTCAACTCAATTGGTGGTATAAAAAAAGTGGACGATACTTAATAAAGAGGGAGAAAGAGTTGCCTTGGTACAAAGAAATGGTTTCTAGCTAGAAACAATTGCAGAAAAAAAGTTTCATCTTATGAAGAAATGGTGTTCTACCTTGAAACGATGGTTCATATCTTCTACCGCTTGAATAAAAACATAAAATATACGTTCCAGGATAAAAGATTCCCAATCATGCATGATTACAAATAAAGTCCCATCTTACGGGCACGTCCAAACTTAACTTTCTTGGACATTTTGTTACCCTGTGAATCTTTTTATTTGTTGGTTAGAATTGTTCAAAAAATATAAAGCATCAAATGAGAACTTAATTATACAGACCCAATCATTTTAAACCACGGTGTGTGCTATATTAATTAGTCTGAACCTATAATTATTTCATTCATTTAGTTTCTTAACAAAATGAGTATGTGCGATAAAATACTCTTCCATATGTAACCTGGCCACTCCACATGCATGGAGTCAACACCAAAATGCGCAGGTATGGAAGAATCCCTTTTTTTCAAAAAAAAAAAGTATGGTAAAAGTGAGCGATGTTATATTTCACTAAAATTGTCTACTATATCATATGTTGTAACAAACCTATCTAATTCACTAGATTACCCATCATGACATCTGTCGTAATAAATTCATCTAATTTGATTTAACCCCTCAAAATTCTCAACGTAAGTATAACCAGAGTATAGCACCAACCACTCACAACGAAATCGAAAGTGTACGCGGTCGCTCGTGATGCATTGCATTGTGCGGTGGGTTGCACCAATCATCTGAAGACGTATGACCCGCTCGGTCATAGTCTTCAGAGTAAAATTTGAATTTTTCATTTGACTAATCTAGTATTACATGTCTAGAAACTATAGAGGATATTGGATTATATTGTTCTATGTAGAGCATGTCCCAGCAGGTCCTGTAAAATAATGTTTATTTGACTTTTTAGGATAATGGACCTGCTGGAACAATGAAACTTTTAGAGAATATAGTGCAAAGTGTGAAGGAATTTTAGAGGATAGAGGTCACTGCCGATGTCCTTGCACGAGAGAGGAGGGGAGGACATTGCCACCGCCGCTGTTTTGGGGAATGGAGGAGGACGACGCCACCACCGTTGCTGCTCGAGAGTGGCTCGGGCTATCATGAAGGTGTAATAGCCCATTTTGGGCCCTTTTCAAAACCTTTACAAAATTCAAAAATTGAATTGAATTTCTTATATTTACTATTCATAATCTAAAAATGTCTGTTTTCACTAAATTCAAAATTCAAATTCAAATTGTAAATTTCATCTTTCTCCCTCAAATTTAATTCTATAATTGCAAATCCAACTTGTAACTTAATCTAAATTGAAATTTAGAATTTTCAAATTGAATTTTTCCCAAAATTCTATTATAAAATATTTATATAATTTTCTCTTCCTAGCTATAATTATGTCAAAATTGAAATTAAAATTTGAAAATATTTCAAAAACCTTTTTAAACCTTCTCTGGGCTAGCCCAGCCCAGCCCAACCTAGCCCACTGGGCCTAAGGCCTAGCCGGCTTCCCTCCTCTCTCTCCCTCTCCTCTCTTCCTCTCTCTTCCCTCTCAAGGCTGTGGCAACGCGCTTATACGTGTCCCATCCGCCGCAGTTGCCTCCGTGTTGTCAAGGCTGGCTGCACCGCTGCTGCCTCACCGCACCGCCTCGCCTTCCCTCCCGCCCCATGCGCTGCTAGCTCGCTATCATCATGCATTGTTTTCTACCCATGCCAACAAGATGCATCCTCCTCTCTCGCTGCTGCGCCATTGTGGCCTCACTCGAGCCTTCTTCGCCACTCTTATCGCTTCGCTACGCTCGGCATGACTGCCACGCCGCCCCGTGTCACTGGACCGTCTCCTTTCTCTCTCCTGCAGCACCAGCGCCTATTTAACCCTCTCGCTCAGTGCAATTTCATTGTCTTCGCCATTGCCGCCAGCGAGCTCGAAATCACCCCTTTTCTCTCGCCGCCGACTCGGTACGTCGCTGGTCAATTTCTCGCGTCCCTAGCATCTCTAGGTTTCGCCCTACCCTTCCCTGTGCTTAATTTTGGCTAGGAATCACCGGAGCTCCCTAGCGACGATGCCCCTGTTTCGACCGCCGCCACCCTCCACGATGCCAGTTCACTCCAGTGATTCTCCGAGCGCACTATCAGCTCATGTAGCTCCCTGGTAGTCCCTAGTTGCTTCCCGTGCTAGCGACTGGCCGCTAACCCTTTCCCTCGCCAGAGATGCATGCTCCCGAAGCATTTCTCTGCTCGCGCCCATGGCGCCGCCATTCTCGCTCGCTGTCAGCAAAGTCCGGCCAGGACGTCCTAGATCTTTCAGAGAGAAATCCATCTCAATCATGAACCACTAGGATAGAGAACCGTAGCGCCACCAATCGACTACCGAAATTTCACCGGAGATCGCCCGGGAATCCTCGTAGCCTGCCGCCCGACTGACGTCACCCCTGACGTCTGACGTGTCACTGACAGGCCAGACCCACGCTAACGGTGATTAGCATTTAAATCTCACGTGCTTAAGTGTTGTCACTCGCTGACATGTGGGGCCGCGACCCTACTAGTCAGTTTGAGTGGAAGCACATTCCGGGAGAATATGTTTTGCTAGGACGGCGCGGGGGTGATATACAAGCTCTCACCAAGCTCTAGCCACCGTGCCCGTCCCGCTCGCCTGAACCCTAGCCGCGTGGTAAATTGCTAGCACACCTCGCACGATGTTCCTTCCCTGGACGTGTGGATACCATTAGAGGCGCTGCCACACTCGGACACACTGATTGGTGGAACCTCCGATGACGACGACCACAGCGATCTCGCGGTGCTTGGCTACGATCACGTGCTGCTCGGCGTTGCTCAAGGACGCTTGATGACCAGCGAGGAGGAGGTGTTCGGTGTATACAACTACTTCCTCGACGCTCGTGACTTTGCTTCCGCTGCCTCTGCGCGTCAAGGGTAACGATCCGTGATCCCGTACTTCCCTGTGATCTTGGGTGTTCACGGTAGAAAGTTTTTGATTTGTGCTAGCGTAGCCTACCCGTTCTCCAACAGACTAGTATCGTGCGGCAAAGGGATTGGTATGTGAGTATATCAAGGTTTAGTCGATATGATTATTCTGTGCAATTGGGTCAATATGTCCTACTAGGGACCGTTATTGATTTGTAGTTCAGAAAAGAGTTTTTGGGGCTGCATATCAACCCAACAGGTTACACACTTAACGGGTTGGAACATGTCTAATGGATTGGATTCATTGGTGCGTTTCGCGGATACTAATCTGTGTAGGATTGGATTTGCTCATACTGATTCGTGTAGGATTAGTTTCGCAGATACTGATTCGTGTAGGATTGGAGTTCTAATGAACCTTTAGCGTAGAAGCCTATTAGTGCGTTCCATATAAGGGGGCAATGGGGCAGTGCAAATTGACGAGTTCGTCACCACGTAACTCTAGCCGTCACGCCCCTACCGACTCCTAGAAACCCTAGCCGTTCGCGTGTGGTGCTAGCACACTGGCGCACGGCGTTGCGCCCATGGATATGTGGATACCGTAGAGACGCTGTCGCGGTTGTTGCGGCACTCATCGACGACAAGGAGGAGTAGATTGGTGAGATCGACTACTTCCTCTACGGCAGCACGTATGATGTTGCTGTGGTGGGGATCGGTGAGGAGGGGACGTTCAGCTCGATGTGAAGAACTAGTTCCTGTACATTCACGCGTGCAACGTTGGACTCGGCTACTCCGACTCTCCTTCCACTGCGACTGTGTGCCAAGGGTAACGATCTGTGAACCTCTACTTACATGATGTCTTGGGTGCTCGTGGTAGAAATTTTTAAAATTGCACTAGTGTAGCCTACCCGTTCCCCTACATTTTCCTGATGGATTTCTTTGAGAATCATCCATATTTTGTTAGCAGATTTCTATAAGGTGGACTCCAATCTTCACAACTACTTGGAGTCTTCCACAAACTCCTCCTTGAGAGATCACCAAGCACCAACTACAAAAGAAAGGAACTTGAATAACAAACTCAAGATGACTTGATCTTGCCGAATCAAGCCTTCTATGAAAGCATACAATAGGACATGACACTCAAGCTCTCATGACCTTACTCTAAGATAGAAACCCTAGTTTTATGTGGCTCTCACTCAAATAGACTCTAGGATATGATATAGAGTGAACTAGCACAAAATAAAAGGACACCATAAGTCCTTATATAGGCCACACACAAAAACTAACCGTTGGGTCCTATAACCAGGAAACCCGTATTGGCACTGTACCATACAGCACTAGGGGTTACCGTATGATGCGGCCCTAGCCGGATGATATGGTTCCCCTCCAGGACATGAACCCTACGACAGTGTCATCTGAAACCCCATACCATACGGTGCGCCAAGCCCTCTTAGCACTATACTAGAAAATATGCGATGGCAGCACTATCTGGTACGCCGTATCATACAGCGTGCCTACATCAGACTAGAGCCCTTCTACAAAAGATCAAACGGCACGTCGTCTGGTATCCGGTACCATACGGCATGCCTTCCATTGGTAAGAACCATTTTGGAAAATACCAGACAGCATGCCATCTGGTATCCCATACCATACGGTGTGCACAAGAGGCAATCAAATCTCTTCTGTAAAAGAAGCGACGAGGTGTCGTCTGGTACCTCGTACCATATGGCACCAACGTGCCACACTAGACAACAGCCCACTAAAGACCTAAAAACTTCTAGCACTCCAAAAACTCACTAAACTCGATGGGCATCCATGGAATAACAAGTTCCAACAACATCAAGAGCATCTTAAACCCCTCTAGAACACAAAAATAAAATAAAATCCTAATTCTAGATGAACTCATCTCGATTCCCAACTTCGTGCTAAAATATCCTTAATCTTGATCACCAAAGCTTCATAGCACCATTACATTTTGTCATCATCACCAAAACTAAAAATGTTATCTTTACAAACCACCAAGGGGCTTTGAGCCACACACTTGGAAGCCTAATCACGACCTTGTCCCTCTGGTATGTCCCTAACCTGCATTCTCCCATGGGCCGAGTCAGTTTAAGGACCAATGCTCCATTGGTCATTTAATAAGATACAGCTCGCCCACAACCCTACACCCCACCTATGGCCCATGGTAAAGAGATAAAGCAATGCTGACATTATTCAAAAAGGCTAGGCCACGTCCCATACCTCTAGTCATACGTCAGACAATTGGTGCTACCATGACATGTCGTGAGCTATAGAGCATGGGTCATACACTTTCGCCTTCACCGTATCCCGTAGATGATTGGTGCTATGCATTGCGACGCATCGTGAGCAATCGTGTGGATGACAACAGAGGCTGGTACACGCTATACTTTGATTGTACCCATATTAAGAATTTTAAGAGATTGAATCAGATAAGATGAGTTTGTTATGACGGATGGTATGGTGGGTAATTTTATTGAAGTGTGACATTGTTCATCACTGACCATAAGAAACTTTTAATAGTAGAGATGGCATGTAATCTGAGTGGCAAATCATTATACCGCACCTTGGCATGGAAAAAAAATATGTTTGTGAAAAACATTACACGTAGGAAACATACGTGCCAGGTATAATCATTAATGATTTCATTCTAAACTTGAGCATTTGAGAATTTGCAATTCTATATGTCAATGAGCTATCTCATATCTACAATAGGGCACGCCGCACACAGTATAGTAGGGCACATACAACGCTAGCTGCATCTCTCGTAGACGGCAACAGCATGTTCCACGCCTGATGCTTGCACCTGCACGCACACCATAGAAGCCGGAACGCCAAAAGCGGCCAGGGCGCCAGGTGGGCGGCGGCCATCATGCAAGCGCTCCACCCTCCTCCCATGGCTCTCCCCACCAACGAATCCTCCCCTCCTCCATCCAATTACTCCCGGCTGGTTGAGCAGGAGGGGCCAGCGGCGGTGCGACCAGCGAGCCGGGAACGCACGAGGGGCGGCGAGGCCAACTGGGCTGGATTTGACGAGGGGCGACGAGGCCGGTGCTTGGGATCAGGCGAATGGTGTGCAGGAGCCATAGCAGCCGCATCGGAGCTCGATAGTGTGCAGGCGAGGCAGGACCGCGTCCAGAAGCAACGGGCAGGTGCAGCGACCGCATCGGAGCGCAGCGATGTGCGACGACGAACGTGGCGTCGGGAGCGTCATGGCGTGCAGGCGCAGTGGCGGCCGAGTCGGGAGTGCGGCGGCGTGCTGCGGTGGCCGAGCCGGTGTCCTCGAGGCTGTGGCCGGCGATGCGCCCTCCTGGCTCTCTGGTGGAACGACGAGCAGCCGACCGGTGGCCGCTGTAGGAGCACGACGGCGTGCAGCGGCTTCCCGAGTTCGCGACGGTGCCCCGAGTCCGCGACGGCTTTGCATGCCCAAGAGCTCGTCATGCGTTGCAGCTAGTGGACGGGTGCTGCAGCAGCTCTGGCAAGCACGACGACGCCTCTTGCTCCTGGGGCTCTCGAAGTGACCAAGTCGCTGCATCATCGGATCAGGAAGAAATTGGAGCATGAAGCGCTGTGATAGTGACACACTGTAGTCCATAGAGATAATCGCTGCACCAAAACATGTTATGTACATCTATAACGGTTCAATTAGAACTAGTACAAATAATATTAGTAATATCGTTCTTAAGTGGACACACGGTAAAAGACTTTATGTGACAATTCTAATTATCAACCTGCACAGGTTATAGACTATATGTGCTGGTTCTGATGACTAGCCAGCAAAAATATATCTGTGTTAGTCGTATAAATGTGGCACAGATAAAATTTTTCCTGTATGTCAACTGATCATGAAGAGGGGCGTCATTTCGCAGTCATATGTGTCGGTTGATAATTACAAATAGCACACATAGTGTCTCGTCTCCCGAGGCATTTCACAGACATTTTTTCTCGTACACATCTATATAATCTAACCACAATAGATCGATCCCTCCATTCCGATCGATCGATCTCTCTGCCACTTCCCTGTACTCCTAGATCTCTGCCTCTTCGCACTCTCTCATGGCCCAATCCCCTTCCTCTTCCTTGTCACCGCTGCCCTCTCTACCTGTCTAGTTGTGGCAGCCCTCTCCACAGGCTGCCTCTCGCACCCACAGCTGGCCTGTCCACCGGCCTCGTCGCCGCAACCCTCTCTACCCATATCACCGCCACAGCCGCAGCACTCTCCACCCACCTTGCCGCCACAACCAATGCCCTCTCTACCCGTCTCGCCACCACGTTCAGTCTCGCCATGTTCACCATGGCCTACTAGCAATCCGATGCTTCGCAAGGAGGACCAGCGCCCGACGAAGAGCCCTGCAAGAAGGAGCTGTCGAGCCGGTGTGCAAGCAGCACCGGGCCACATCGCTGTCGGATCTTTGTTTGGATCCTTCGGTGTGTGACCCTGACGGTGAGGTGTTAGAGGAAGAGGTGCTGGAGGACAACGACAATGACGAAGAGGCCACCCCGCTGTCACATCTATGGAAGAGGTGGTCGGATGGGTCCGAGGGTCCGACGACAGGGACACCTCCCCTGGTCCCCCGGACATCCCCATCCCGCTCGGCAAGTATAACGACTTCTCCTCTAGCTACCCCAAGATGGTGGGCGGTGACTAGTACGACCATGACAACGACCAGTGGTGGATGTACATAGTTAGGGTAGTGTCTGTTGTATAGGCTTAGCTAGCTATTTTTAAAAATATATATGTGCCAATTCTGACTATAAACCGATAGAGAGAATGAATCATCTATGCCGATTCAGACAAATCAGTATTTCTTGTTTTCTGAGTAACCATTTAGAACCGACGGTGGGCCTGTACATTTTGACCATTCCTTTAGTGCATCTGGAGCAGATACTCTATAATATTGTAGCTCGGGATAGAGTAACAGGTGCATGGAAGAAAACTTTTAAAATGTAACGTAAAGTATGAAGAAAATTTAGAGTGTTAGATAGAAAGAGTAGTGAATAGTATTATAAAGTGAGAGGATAGTGTAGCTGATGAAGATGCTCTTAGCGAGCCAGCAATCGGGTACCGACTAAGGAATTGACTGGTACTACGTGTCGCAGAAACGAAACAGGGTCGCCTCATTCGTGTCCGATCGGCATGTCGCGCGCGCATGCATCCGCTGCTTCCGGCAGTCCGCCGCTAGATGACAATGCACACGGGCGGCCGGTGTGCTACTTTTGGCTGGACAGGGAGGGAGAGCTTCTTCAGCGGATTCCGCAAGGTTTCCTATGGCACCGCCCAGGGAAAAGGGCGCCACGTGTGTCTGTAGCGCATATATGTATATAGGGTCTTTCTCTCTGACTTATATTTTTATCTCACTTATTTATCTCTGAATCAAAAAGTCAAGTATTTTGATTTTTGCAGTTCTTTTTTATCTCGAAGGTACATCTTAAAGCTCTTAAAAAAAGTCAAACAAAGCGCACCGGATTTTTAAAGTTACCTCGAGAAGCTATCGAAGTTTAGCCTATAAACAAATAAAAAGATAAGAATATATGCAGTATATTCATCTGGCCTGGCTACTAGCAATCAACAGTTGAAGTTTCCATGATAGACTATCAAGAAGCATTCCTAGTAGCTAGTAACGACATGGGATTAAGAAAAAGACCAACCTAACCAGCCGCCTAGCTAGCTCCGCTGTAGCCAGGCATGACCAGCCCAAATGAAATTTGCTTGATACAGATAACAAACCTTAATCACATTTGCCATGGTTGTATATAGGTGGAAAACCGCACCTCTAGCAATCAATCTCTTGATGGCTTGGTGTAACCATTCGCATCGGTCCCTCCATGTACCATCTTTCATAACGGGATAAAATCTTATATGCCATTTCGTTTGAGCTTAATAATATCTATGTCATCACTGAGTGATTTCTTCCTTCTATGACATCATAATTGCTCAATTATTATCATGTGTGTGTTGGCGAAAACTTGTCTTTTTTGTTTTAAAAGGTAAAATTTTCAAAATCCTTATAAAATCATAGAGTTATCAAATATGTGTAAATTTGAATGTACTTTGTTGTTTTTTTAAGACCAACCTTTTTTTGTAAAAATGTTTTTAAGTGTAAATTGGATATAAAAAATTTCTAACAAATAACAAAAAATATAGATTGAAATTGTTGCATATTTGATAACTTTTTTGAAAATTTCTTTGGGACGTTCATATAGCTTAAATAAAAAAATAAAATTTTCTCCAATGACACGTAGCGTAATAATCAATCAATTGCAGTCACTACAGGAATCTGACTTATTTACGTCAGCCAGAAGTCAACATAAATAAGCCAAAAGCCGACGTAAGCACGCCAACGTAAATAGGATGATGTAAACGGAGGCTTGAAGGCTGACGTTGCCCTCCACCGACGGGGGTAGCTGACGTGGCAATTATATACATCGGCTCGACATAAATAATGGCCAACGTAAATAGTTGTCACGTTAGCTAGCCGATGTGGCATATGCCACGTGGTGCATTATTTATGTGACATAAATAACTGGCATGTCATGCTAGCCAACGTGGCAGATGTATTTACGTCGACTGCAAGCCAACGTAAATACTGGGAGGGTAGGCTGACATAAATACGTAAAAATAGAAAAAATTTTAATAACAAACCAATGCAACATTATAGAGACAATATAATGACAGTAATAATCCAACAAACATGACCTTAATTCATAGTAGAGGACATCCATAACATACACTTAGCACCATAATTATAATACATATATATAAAGCACATAATCACAACAAAATGACCATTTCCTGATATCAAACACACATAACAAGTATATAGTTCTCATTGTTTGCATCTAGTGTATCACCGATGTCAAATCTCATTGTTTGTTCATTTGATAGCTCCAATGGAGGGGTATCATCGAATCGATGCCTACTACCGGCATCGCCTCCCGAGTTAAGAAAGTCGCCTGCCGAAGGCAGAGTCCTCGAGGAAGAAGCGCTATTGCCTCGAACATGCTCATCGGGTGTGAGGGCCACCCAACCCTATATTAATGAACATATGTTAGACCTATATTAACGAACATATGTTAGAGCTGGCTAGAATGCGTTAAATAAAAATTAAATACCTGACGATACCATGTATGGAGATTGCTAGGAAAAGAGGGGTGGAGGTTGGAACGGAGGAGATTAAGCGGTGTCCCAACCTGTTGCGCCATATATTCCTATAGATAACACAATTATTTAGTCACTGTCAAAAAACAATAGTAACCGGACATTTTCATCTAGGTAGAGCACTAGTGGGCACTAATTAAAGAATTTTCATCTACTTAGAGTAGAAACGAACAAATGTCGACAAATACAAGTCTATTTGACAGATTCATCAAATACGAGCACAACTGACTAAATCTTGACAATTGTAAGTTGAAGTTAGAATTTTGCATGTAATTACAAAAGCAACGCAGAAATTACCACTAACTTGACAATTTCATTTACTTCGAACAAGAATGAACAATTGTTGAGAAATACACGTCTATTTCACAGATTTCATCAAATTAAAGCACAAGTGACTAAATCTCGACAATTGTAAGTTCAAGTTAGGATTTTGCATGTAGTTACAAGAGCAATGCTGAAATAACCACTAACTTGACATTTTTCATTTGTTTGGCACAAGATTGAACAATTGTTGACAAATACTGGTCTGTTTGGCAGATTTCATGAAATATGAGCACAAGTGATTAAATACCAACAATTATAACTTGAAGTTAGGATTTTGCATGTAATTACAAGAGCAATGCAGAAATTAATACTAACTTGACAATTTCATTTACTTCGAGCAAGAATGAACAATTGTTGAGAAATACAATTCTATTTGGCAGATTTCATCAAATAAGAGCACAATGGATTTGTCGGCGACTAGGAGGCGAGCCTCCGCAGCGTCAATAAGCAAGGAAAGGGGGTGCGAGGCCCGAAGGCGGCCCTGTCCCCCGGACCGAGGCCCGGCCTTGTGGCCGGACGCCGCTAAAGGAAAAGACCTTAGTCCCGACGCGGCTAGGCGCGTCGAGACCAGATCGCTGGGGGTGATGACACAAGTGTTTTTATCCTGGTTCAGGCCTCCACTGCGGGATAACAGCCCTACGTCCAGTCTTCGTTTAATGCCGAGCTTAAACGAGTACAAGGGGATGAAGTCCGAGCTTTGGGAAGCCCGGGCCTCGAGTACAATGAGTGCTCAAGGCACTTGTGTGTGTGTTCCTACAGTTACCTGGATGCGGAGAACTACCGCCAGGAACTAGAGCTCCTACGAGAGTGCAAGTGCTCTTGTTCTACAGTAGCTATTCTCCAAGTGAGTTGTGTGTATGCGAAAGTGAGAGGTCCTCTTTGTTGTGTCCTGTATGCTCCTTTTATAGGCGCTCTCCTGCCACTGTAGCTTGCGTTGGTCTGTTGAATTAGTCGTTGCCTTTTTGCCATGCCGGTAGCGCACCAAATCCTCCGGGTAATCGAGTGCAATCCTCCGATCACCGTGCCGGACCGCTACCGGTCAGCACGTGTCTTTGCCCATGCGGGCGGTTGATTGGATCGGCCACCAACCCGTCAGAAGCTGCCGCCTGGCGCTTCTTGGTATAGTGCGCGCATTTAATTCTCGGCGACTCTGGGGACCCGAAGCGTATCCTGTCCGTGGCACGGCACAATTTGCCTCGGGTCCTGTTCCTTTGTACCTCAGAGTCGCGGGGTAAGCAAGAGGCCCGAGCTTCCGAGGCGGGGAAGCTCGGGCTCGTGCTTACCAAGCTTGGGCGCGAGCTTGCTGGCCCCGAGCTTGCTTCCTGTGGGCCGCTGGTAAGTAAGTGGGCCGAACCTTCATGGGCCGCGTACTTTCCCCAATAGCTAGCCCCCGAGCCTCGAGCGGGACGATGTCATGCCGCTCAGAGGTTTATCTAGTAATTGCCTTCAGGCAAAATGCCTGTCTTTTAACGCGCGCGCGGGGCCCTCAAGGCTTCGGCGGGAATCCCAAATTGGCGCGGTTACGCGCGCCGCCTCCTTCTCCTTGGTTCCCACATCCCTCGGCGGACAGGCGACGGTTCGTTTCCCCTTGCCGTTTCATATCAGGCGGTTCTCCTTCTTCGCCGTCTCTTCTTACGTCCTCTTGTACTACTCGCTCGCGTTGTGCTACTCGCGTTTTTTTGCCTTCTTCCTCCTCCGCCCTTCCGCCATTTTCTCGCTCTGATCCTCATCTTCCTGATGGTGCCCTTGACGCGGAGCCTCCTCCAGAGACGACTGAAGAAATTTGGAAGCCGCCGGCTTCGCCGAGGTCGGCGGATGGAGGCGGCGGCGAGGCGGTTCCGCGCCAAGAGCAAGGAGTTAAATGCGCCGAGCTCTTCGCGATTCATGGACTCTGGGTTCCGGAGTTCGATTTCGTCGAATCCGTCCTGGCCTAGTGCGGGATCGAGTTGGTGAACCTCAATCCGAACTTGATCTTGTTTTTGACGATCTTCGCGCACCTCTGCGAAGCGTTCGTCAGGGTGGAGCCGACGGTCGACCTCCTCCTTCACTTCTACTGGTGACCACGACCGCGAAACAATGTGGCGGGGTGCGCCTACTTCAAGCTCCGCCGCGACATGAAGTCCTCGTACCCGGTGTTCAAAGCCAAGGAGAACGTCGGGGGTGGGCGTCGCGGAGGTATTACGCCGAGAAGCCCGACAACTGCCGATTATGGTTCGCCAACGTGAGCCCTGGGAAGGTGACGATGCCCCGGCCCACGCTGGAGCCGGCGGAGGTAGCCCTGGCGGCCAAGATTCGGGACTTGGCCAGCCGGGGCCTCAACGGCTTTGACATCGTGGCCGACTTCACCAGGCATCGGGTGAGCCCGCTGAGGAAGCGGGATTTCCCTTTCTTCGAGATCCGCGGTGGGATGATCTCTCCCGCGAAGGCACTTCCCGTGAGTCTTCGTTCCCGACCTTGCAGCCTTTTGCCCGAGCTTTTCCTCGAGCGTGTCTGTAATGTTCCCGCCTTTTTCCTTTATGCCTTGCCCCAAGACGAGGTGGTCCGGGTCGTGGGGCTTCTCCTGCCCGCGACTCACAATGGGCCGTCAGGCTCCGCCGTCCGCAATGTCCTGGACGAGGTATGTGCTTCTGCGGGCCCAGGTGTCTTTGGAATGGTTCGCTCGTGGGTGTGGGCTGACGCCCTATGATGTGTTTTTGCAGAGGAAAGCGGGAGTGGGAGCCGGGCGTGCCGCATCCGCGCCGGTGGCGGCTTTGGGGGCCGCCAACCTGACGGCCGGTGGCGACGCGAGCTTGGCCCCGGCGCGGAAGGGACGGGCCGCTCCCAAGCGACCGACCGGGAAGAAGCCGGCCGGTCGCTTCCCGGACAAGGCCGCCCTCACATGGCGACAAGCGCCCAGTGCTAGCAAATCCGTTCCCGACCTAGCCCGGGCTGGAGGTTCCCGGGCTTGGGATTCGGCCGGTGCGTGGGATACCCAGCCGGCGCCGAAGAGGCGTCGGTTGGTGCTGGATGACGACGATTCGGACGACGAGATGACCGAGACGGCCATCGCAGCTGCACGTAAGTTGCTCGTGCTTGCTGGTCTCTCCCGTCTCCTTTCTTTGTTGGTTATGGCCCTTGGGCCGATCGGGCATGCTCTGATTCTCCCTTGTTTTTTAGTCGCGCTGTCCCCCCAAGCGGGGGAACTTATTCTGGTGCAGCCGGAGGCAGTGGCCCGGGAGAATGACCCCGTCAAGGGCGAACCCAGGCCCCGGGGTTCGAGACCCTTCATCCTCCCGTTGGTAGCGCACAAGGACCTGCGCCCTCAGGCCGCGCTCCAGAAGGTGGAGACCAATCACGGTACCGAGCGCCTGGCGCCGATCCGTGTCGAGGGACGGACTTCGACTGGGTGGCACCCGATCGACATCCGCAGCATTCAGGAGCTTTTTGACAGGAGTAACATACCTGTTCCCCCGCTGAACGCGAGCGACACTCTTCTTCTTTGCTGGGATTGGCCCGTCCGGGTCATCACAGCCGCGAGCGTCGTTCCGGTGCGGCTGTGGAGCGTGGCTCCGTTGACCGTCTCGGGGTGGATCTCAGTGACGCCATCGTGGGTTGAGCACCACCTTGGGCTCGTCGCATGGAGCCGGCGAGATGCCATCCGGCTCCGACCAGTCCCCGGCCAGACGCTCGAGGAATGGCTGGCGAATCGACTGGGGAGGGGGCCCCCGGTGGATGCCTGGGTGCAGACGGATTTCCCCCCAAGCCATGCTTTAATGCCATCGGCGCTGCTGGGTTCGCAGGGGAGTCAGCGGAGCCAGCAGGGGGAGCTTGCGAGGTTGCGGGAGAAGCGGCCGAGCCAGCGGCGGGCTTGGCCGTGCCTGTGGAAGGAGTGGCCGAGCCTGTGGGAGGCTCGGACGGGCTCACAGGAGAGGCGGCCTAGCCTGCAGGAGGCTCAGCCGAGCTTGCAGGAGGGACGGCCGAGCCTATGGGAGGCTCGGCCGGCCCTTTGGAAGAGATGGTCGAGCCTGCGGGAGGCTCGGCCGGCCCTTCGGAAGAGATGGTCGAGCCTGCGGGAGGCTCGGCCGGGCCTGTAGAGGAGGTGGCCAAGGGGCCAAGCGGCTCGGGCGATAGCTCGGGCCACCAGGTCGCGGCCGTGGCAGTCGCCAGGCGGGTAAGTTTCTGATGATTTGCTTGTTGTCTTGTATTTTCCCTGCTTTGGTCCTTCCCTTTCCTTAGCCTATCCTCTGGGTGCAGATCTACCGCGAGCTTGTTGGCATGGCTTGCTCATTTGAGGCTAAGCACAACGCCGAACAAGAGGCCCTGCGGCGGAAGGCGTGCGGTGGCAACGGGAAGCCACTGCTGCACGCGTCGAGCTTGAGGAAGCTCGCTCGAGCTCAGTCTAGGCAGTGATTCTAGAGGCTCGAGCCACGGCGGCTGAGGCGGCCTTAGCCGTGGAGCAGGAGGATGCCAAAGAGGTTTCATGCCGGTCGCTGGAGGCCCTTAAGGCCGAACGCGACCGCGTCCTGGAGCTCGAGGAACGCCTCCAGTCAGTGGAAGCGTGCCGTGTCACTGAAGTTGCTCGCGTAGTGGAGGAGCGCGACCTCCTTGCCGCGGAGCTTTCCCAGACGAAGTCCGCTGCATCCGCGACGGAGGGTCTGCTAAAGACCCACCAGGATACCATGCGGGACCTGGAGGCTGCCAACAAAGCCTTACGGGTCAAAATGCAGACTGCCCGGGCCAGAGAGAAAGAGTTTCTCGATCTTCAGGGCCAAAATGAGGAGTTGCTGGCCGAGCTTCGGAAACTCCGGTGCCAGCCTAAGCCGTAGGTCTTTTTTTATTTCTTTTCCTTTTGTTGGGCGGTAATCCGGTTCGCCCTTGTAAATACCCTTTATTAATGCGGTGGACTTGTTTTGACTTCTTTCCTTCATCACTTCTTCGGTCCGCCTTCCCCCTGGAATGCTGAACATCGTCTTGACTGCTTGCGCCATGTCCCAAGAGACATTCGCGGTCGGTCTTGGAAATAGTTCTGCGCCGGAACTGCTTCCCGACACCATTACTCCTGGGATCGCTTCGGCTTCCCGAACTCTGGCTATAAAAAGAGACCGATGCGGTGGCCACTTCTCATTCCAGTCTTCTTTCTTCCACACTTCCTTCTCCTCCTGCTTCCATGGCTCGCGATCCGGAGTTGGCGGTGCTCTGGGCGACTTTTGACCTAGCCATGGCCGAACTCGCGGAGGAGGAGGCGCTACCGCGACGCCGCCAGGTCGGCGCTGGTCGGCCGCCCCGCGACAAGCAGGCTTTTGATCCGCCAGGAGGCGCTGGTCAAGTCTCGTGTTCGCAATTATTGTTGCCGCCATGATTTGTCGAGGCTGCCCCGGCGCTTGCCGAGGTGGCCGAGGTGGTTGTCGGGTTTCTGGGGCCCTTCCGCTGGGACTAGGTGTAACTGGCTTGTAAGCCGTCCCAGAACCCTTTTTAATAAAGTTGCTTGTGGTTATCGCTACTTCTCCTTTTTCTGTTGTCTTTTCTGCATGCAAACGAATGCTAGTAGCCGTATAGGCAAGAAAGAATTGAAAACGCAGTATAGTCCTATCGATCCTAGCCCCCAAGCCATGTTCGTGCTTCTAAGGAGAAGCCCGGGCGTGGCTTAGAGAAGATCGGAAGTCCTTGCTTGGGTATCTACTTCTTGGAGAATCAATTTTTAAGAAATCGACCGTTCAAAAAATCGACCCTGAAAAAATCGACCCTTCGAAAAAATCGCCTCTAGCCCCCGAGCCACGACCAAGCTTCTGGTTCGACAGAAGGTCGGTTGTGGTTTAGGGAAGATCGGTTTTTGAAAAATCGACCCTAGCCCCCGAGCCACGACCGAGCTTCTGGTTCGACAGAAGGTCGGTTGTGGTTTAGAGAGATCAATTTTTGAGAAATCGACCTAGCCCCCGAGCCACGCCCGAGCTTACGGTTCGGCTGTAAGGTCGGTTGGTTTAGAGAGATCAATTTTGAAAAATCGACCCTAGCCCTCGAGCCACCACCGAGCTTCGGTTCGACGGAAGGTCGGTTGTGGTTTAGAGAGATCAATTTTTGAAAAATCGATCCTAGTTCTCGAGCCACTAATCGGGCTTCGTTCGATAGAAGGTCGGTTGTGGTTTAGAGAGATTAATTTTGAAAAATCGAATTTAGCCCCCGAGCCACGACCGGGCTTCTGGTTCGACTGAAGGTCGGTTGTGGTTTAGAGACCGTACACTTTGAACGAAGCCTGTGGCCCTAGCTCCTTCTCTTTTGCGAGAGGCGAGTATTGGACTCTAGAGGTATCCGTGCTCGTAATGTGTTTATGCGAGCTTATGATATAGGGCCGAAAGCATATGGTCAGCATGATCTTGCGTGGTGCGATGGATATCGGCTTACCTGTGTGCAAAGGAATCCGGGGTTGGCTTTCACAGAGCCGCTTATTCTCGCCGATGTGTCGGAGCAGCCCGGCTTTCTCCCAAGCCCGATCATGAGTTTAGGTCGCTGGGGTTAGTTTTGGGGGCTCTCTAGGGGATGGTAGGATGGTCAAAAGGCAGAGAGAGAGAGAGAGGGGGGAATAGAGACTTACGACCTTTTCTTAGGCGTAGAACCACCGAAGTTGAGCGATGTTTCCGGAGCTGTTGAGGACTCTCCCATCCGGCATAGCCAATCTTACTGCCCCCGGGCGTGCGGCTGATACGACCGTGTACGGGCCTTCCCATCTTGGGGTGAGCTTGTTGGCATGAGCCAGGTTCTGAACTAGTCTTAGAACCAGGTCGCCAACTTGCAAGGTCCGTGTCTGTACCTTTTTAGCCGCGTGACGCCGCAGGGATTGCTGGTATGCTGCCACTCGCAGTAGTGCTTGCTCGTGGCAGGACTCTGATAGGTCGAGATCCAACAGTCGTTCCTCGTCGTTGTCGATTTCTCCTGTAAAATCAACACGAACTGAACCAAGTCTTAGCTCGGAGGGTAAGACCGCTTTCGAGCCGTATACGAGCCTGAACCCGATTAGAAGTTCTCTGGGCTGCCCAAAGCACGGAGGGTAGTTCTTCCACCCGCCAGACGTTGTTCGCCGGAGGCGTCCGACACTCGGCGCTTAATGCCCCGCATGATCTGCCCGTTCGCTGCTAATTGCAGACCGCTACTTTGTGGGTGAGCTACCGGGTTAGGGCGACCTTCATGCTGAGCTCTTCGCAGTAGTCCTGGAATAGCTCGCTTGTGAACTGTGTCCCGTTGTTAGCGATCAGCTTACTCGGGACGCCGAACCTGGTCATGATGTTGTTCCTAAGGAACCTCTTGGCCGTTTGGGCGGATATGCTGGACACTGGTTCGGCCTCGATCCACTTGGTGAAAGTGTCGATGGTGACGAACAGGTGCGTGCAGCCCTTTAGGCCTCTGGGGAACGGACCAAGTATGTCCATTCCCCACGTTGAGAATGGTCAGGTTAGCAGGATAGTCTGCAGCTCATATGCGGACTGGTGGGATACCCGGGCATGATATTGGCAGGCTGGGCAGCGTTTTACTAGCTCTCTTGCGTCGGTTAATGCAGTTGGCCGGGAGTATCCCATGCGGAAGGCTTTTCCCACTAGGGTTCTGAAAGAGGCATGGGCCCCGCAGATCCCGTCGTGGATGTCTTGGAGGAGAATTTTGCCTTCCTCCTGGGTCACGCACTTAAAAAGTACGCCATTAGAACCCCTTCGGTACAACAAGCCCCCGAGTAATCGGTAAGGTCGGGCTTGTCTTTGGAGCCGAGATTTCTTAGCTGTGTCCTGTGGCAGTGTCCCATGCGTCAAGAACTGGACAAATGGCGTCTTCCAGGTGTCGCGCTGCTCTAGGAACGAAACGGTACCGGTCATTTGGGTCGAGGCAACCGTCTTCTCGGGGGCCTCTTCTCCGGAGGGAATAGAGGGCTTTAGTAGGTGCTGCACGAGCACCCCGCCGGGGCGGTTTTTGTAAGGAGCCAAGCTTCGGGAGATTATCGGCCAGGCTATTAGCCAGTCTGGGAACGTAACACACGTCGAAGTTCGTGAAGTGCTTCTCCAGCTTTCTCACTTCTGCAAGTATCGCACCATTGAGTCGTCGTAGCACTGAAACTCCTTATTTACTTGGCAGACGACCAACTTCGAACCCTCTTTCGCTGTTAGTCGTTTTATGCCGAGCGCAGTGTATGCTCGTAGGCCAGCTAGGAGGCCTTCGTACTCCGCATCATTGTTCATTGCGGAAAAATGGAGCTGTACTATATGCTGAACTTGTTCTCCTTGGGGGGAGATGAGAACAAACCCGCAGCCTGATCGCTCGAATTGGCGCGATCCATCGAAAAACGTGGTCCAGTGTGCTTCTTGGCTTGCGAGCTCGGGCGAGCCTCCCGAAGGGTCGGCCGGGCCGGTCCACTCAGCCAAGAAGTCAGCCACGACTTTGGATTTGATCGCTGTTCGGGGAACGAACTTGATGTCAAATTCATCACGCTCGACTGCCCACTTTGCGACCCTCCCGTTCGCGTCTGGGTTCCGAATGATGTCCTTTAACGGGAAACTCGTTGGGACCGTAATTGGATGGGCTTGGAAATAGTGACGTAACTTTCGAGAGGCCATAAGCAAGGCGTACAAGAGCTTCTGAACCTCAGGGTACCGTTCCTTAGGCCCGTGAAGTACCTCGCTCACGTAGTAGACGGGTTGTTAGTTGCCTTCGCATTCGACTGCTAGTACAACACTTACAGCCTGTGGGGCGACCGCCAAATAGAGGAGTAGAGCTTCCCCGAGCTTTGGCGTGGCTAGGACGGGAGACATGGACAGGTAACGCTTTAGCTCGCTGAAAGCGGCCTCGGCTTCTTCTGTCCATTCGAAACCATCGTGTTTACGCAGGATCTTACAAAAAGGCATGACCTTTCGCCGAGACGAGATATGAATTTGCTGAGGGCTGCCATCCGCCCGGTGAGGGCTTGCACCTCCTTGGTGCAGGTTGGCGACCTCATATTCTCGATGGCCTCGATTTTCTTGGGGTTTGCCCCGATACTCGCCTTTCCTATTACATAGCCAAGCAACATCCTGCATCGACACCAAAGACACATTTTTCAGATTGATTTTAACTTGATGCTTTCTAAGATTAGCAAAAGTTGCTGAAGGTCGGTCACATGGTCCCGTGGGACTTTGCTTTTTACAACAACATCATCTACATAAACCTCTACGTTGCGCCCTATTTGATCAGGGACCGTCTTCTGCATTAGTCGCTGGAACGTGGCTCCCGCGTTTTTAGATGTATGACATGGTCGTAGCGAAAAGTACCAAAAGGTGTTACGGCGCGCTTCTCTTCGTCTTCCCTTGCCAGCGCGATCTGGTGATAGCCGGAGTAGGCGTCCAAGAAGCTCATGAGCGCCGAGTCCGCCGTTGCGTCGACCAGTTGGTCTATGCGCGGCAGGGGGAAATTGTCCTTGGGGCAAGCTGCGTTAAGGTCGCGATGGTCGACGCACATTCGCCATTTCCCGTCCTCCTTCTTGATGACGACCGGATTAGCTAGCCAGTCGGAATGCTCGACTTATCGGATAAAGCCGGCTTGGAGGAGCTTGCCAAGTTGCTTCTGGATGATGTCAGCCTTCCACTTTGGGAAGCGCCGTAGTGCCTGTCTGACAGGCTTTTTGCTAGGCTGAACAGCTAGCCTATGCTCGATGACCTCCCTTGGGACTCCTGGCATGTCGGACGGTTCCCACACGAACACGTCTGCGTTAGCCCGGAGGAAGGTGACGAGCTCGAGTTCCTATTTGGACTCGAGGTTGACCCCTACGTGGACGACCTTGGCTGGGTCGTCCTCGGAGAGGGGGACTGCCTTGGTGGGCTCCTGCGGTTGCAGGGCCATCTTGGGGCGGACTATTGGCCGTTCGGCCTTGGCCGGGCCATACTTTGGGAGCTGTCTGACCATGGCCAGGGCGCTCTCATCACAGGCCATTGCGGCCTTATGGCTGCCCTTGATCGTGATGACCCCATGAGGGGCCGGCATCTTCAGGCAGTGGTAACCGTGGTGGGTGGCCGCCATGAACTTGGACAACAAGGGCGCCCAAGGATGGCGTAGACGGAGCTCGAGTCTACCACTCGAAGGTGACGACTCCGTCCGGAAGTTCTGGTTTCCCCAAACGCCACGGCAAAGGCGACGATTTGCCGACGGGTCAGGGGCGACCGGAGGACAATGCCATGGAAGGGATGGCTATGTCCTTGATCTTGGACCGCGGGATCTGATCCGCCAGAACCCGGAACACGACCGACAATGTCCAGGGAGCTCCCTTCATCTACCAACACGTGATCGGGGAGCTTGGGCATGGGCCCGCGCCCGGCGTAGAAGTCCTCCAACCGCTGCCCACGCCCCGCGATTCTGAGTCATGGCCGTCTCGCCGATGAAGAAGGAGAGCGGTTGTTTGGAGGATTAGCCTCTGGCCGGCCGAGGTCGAGGCCGGGAGCTCGCCTCGCCTACGCCCGCCCCGGCTGTTCCTCCACCGCCGGGCGGGCGGGCATGAGGCACCGCCGAAGAGTGGGCCTCTCGGGCTCTACCGCTGCGACGTAGGCGGGGGCGGCAGGCTCCTTCTTCTTCTTCTTCTTCTTCTTCTTCTTCTCGGCGTCACCCTTCTTGGCATCCGTGCCAGTCCGGGCCGCCGCCTTCTCCTCCGTCCTCCCTCTCTTGCCCTCCACCGCCTCGGAGGCGTTGATGTATCCTTCCGTAGCACGAAATAAATCGGCTACGGTGTGGACCGGATGGAGCTCAAGGTCCTCGGTGAAACGGGTATTCCGTACTCCCTCCTTGAAGGCCTCAACGATGGCCTCATCGGAGATCGACGGAATGGTGTTGCGCACCTGGACGAACCTGCGGACGTAGTCCGGCAGGCCCTCTCCCACCCGTTGGACCACAAGCTTGAGGTCCTGAAGCTTTCCAGGGCGCGCATAGCAGCCCTGGAAGTTTGTCCGGAGCGCCTCCTGCAGCTGTTCCCAGCTGCGTATCGAACCTCGGCGTTGGTTGAACAGCCAGGTTTGGCCCATTCCCTCCTAGACGGTAGGGAAATAGTTGACCATTACGGCCTCGTTACCGCCTACGGCCAGGATGGCGGTAGTATAAATAGCAAGATATTCGTCGGGGTTCTTACTTCCGTCGAACTTCTCGATGCTCCCAGGCTTGAACTTGCGAGGCCATGGGGCCTCGTGCAAAGCTCGGGAGAAGGCTGGGCACCTAGGGACGGCCCCGTTGTTTCCAGCGGGGGGTCTGCCACCCGGAAGCGGCCCGAGGCAGGAAAAGACTCCGCCTGGGGTGCGCTGAGGAGCGCCGTCCGCTGTGGACGTGGATGCCTGCCGGCGTGACCGAACGCTCTGGCCGCGCCGCCTCGAGGAGCCACTGGTGTGTGACTGGGCCTGGAGGTGCTCGCCGAGATCCCCAGTGAGCTCTTCTAGGCCGTCAGCAACCGCGGCACCTAGGTCAGCCATGGTGAACCCTCGCGGGTCCTTCTCCAGGTCACGCATGACCTGGACAATCGTCTTAACCCTTTGCTGACTGCGCAACACTGGGTTGGTAACGGTAGTGGTGGGCGAATGCGCGCGTGTAGCGCGCGTGGCGGGTGTTGGGCCAACAGGCCTGCGACGGATATCCGCTAGGGTTCGCCCAACCGACCCAGCAAAGAGGCTCCGAGCGGCCTCACGCCATTGGTGCTCTCCGCAAAGACATGACGTGAGGCAGGCTCCCGCGAAGGAGACATGTTGGTGTCGCCCACGGAGGCGGTGCCATCGGCACTCTCAACTACCATGGGCTCACGCTGGTCATTGCGCCGCCTCGATGGGCCGGGCGCGATTCTTGCGCAGATCGGTCTCCTCTTCGGACATGGCCGCGAATGCACGCGGTCCGTCCGGATGCGGCACTGGCGGTGGTGCCTCCAGTCCCTCCATGAGGGTTTCGCTGACGTGAGTCAGCGAAGTGCCGGGCAAAGCTGGGGAGCGAACAGCTACTCCCGAGGCGGGCGTTGTCTCCACCTCCATCTCGTCGGACTGAGCTCCGGCGAGGATACCAGCCTGCCACTCCTCATACGACTCGTCGACGTCGTCGAGATCGTCGCGATCATCGTAGTTGAGACCCACGGTATCAATGTCGTCGTAAGACAACAAGGCCATCCTCGACTCGATCGAGGGAGAAGACCCCAATCGGGCCCCACGGTGGGCGCCAGCTGTCGGCGACTGGGAGGCGGGCCTCCGCAGCGCCAATAAGCAAGGAAAGGGAGTGCGAGGCCCGAAGGCGGCCCTGTCCCCCGGACCGAGGCCCGGCCTTGTGGCCGGACGCTGCCGAAGGAAAAGACCTTAGTCCCGACGCGGCTAGGCGCGTCGAGACCGGATCGCTGGGGGTGATGACACAAGTGTTTTTATCCTGGTTCAGGCCTCCACTGCGGGATAACAGCCCTACGTCCAGTCTTCGTTTAATGCCGAGCTTAAACGAGTACAAGGGGATGAAGTCCGGGCTTTGGGAAGCCCGGGCCTCGAGTACAATGAGTGCTCAAGGCACCTGTGTGTGTGTTCCTACAGTTAGCTGGATGCGGAGAACTACCGCCGGGAACTAGAGCTCCTACGAGAGTGCAAGTGCTCCTGTTCTACAGTAGTTATTCTCCAAGTGAGTTGTGTGTATGCGGAAGTGAGAGGTCCTCTTTATTGTGTCCTGTATGCTCCTTTTATAGGCGCTCTCCGGCCACTGTAGCTTGCGCTGATCCGTTGAATTAGTCGTTGCCTTTTTGCCATGCCGGTAGCGCACCAAATCCTCCGGGTAATCGAGTGCAATCCTCCGATCACCGTGCCGGACCGCTACCGGTCAGCACGTGTCTTTGCCCATGCGGGCGGTTGACGG
This sequence comes from Olyra latifolia, assembly GCA_036346145.1. Lineage (NCBI taxonomy): Eukaryota > Viridiplantae > Streptophyta > Magnoliopsida > Poales > Poaceae > Olyra > Olyra latifolia. The sequence goes on along the minus strand of CM070528.1, from coordinate 43,967,344 downwards.
GACCGGCCGCCAACCCGCCGGTTACCGCCAGCGCCTTGGTATAGTGCGCGCATTTAATTCTCGGCGACTCTGGGGACCCGAAGTGTATCCTGTCCGCGGCGCGGCACGATTTGTCTCGGGTCCTGTTCCTTTGTACCTCAGAGTCGCGGGGTAAGCAAGAGGCCCGAGCTTCCGAGGCGGGGAAGCTCGGGCTCGAGCTTACCAAACTCGGGCGCGAGCTTGCTGGCCCCGAGCTTGCTTCTTGTGGGCCGCGGGTAAGTAAGTGGGCCGAACCTTCATGGGCCACATACTTTCCCCAACAGGATTAAATTTGGACAATTGTAAGTTGAAATTTTCATTTTGCATCTAGTTAGAAGAGAAATACAAACATACAAGTAAATAGACAACAAACTATACAAACATAACTTACTTGTAGAGTGCCTTGTTGTTGTGTCTGCCAGTCAATAAAGTATTCTTGTTGTTGTCTAAGTTGCCTGCAGTCGAGTCTCACGAGCTACTTGTTGCCTCAATTCCTCCTCTAGTAGAGCCTCACGAGCGCTCCGTCCACTGCTCTGAAGAATGTGGTAGTGTCAACGTAGCCATTAAACATGGAGAACCATTGAAACCATCGGGAAACTTGATATTTTTTAGCCACAAAAGGATCTGCTTTTTTTAAGAGCTCTTAAGACAGTAAGGGGCACGTGGCTTCCCTTGTCGTCCTGCTTGGTCCTCCCTGATCTCAAGGGTTGGTCAATCGCATAGTTTAGCCATGTCTCTTCGGGCCTACACAATATCTTTGCTCTTGTCTTTGAAATCAAAACACATGCTGACAATGCCTTCTGTAACATTGCGTTCTTTGTGCATAACATCAACATTGCGTGGTAGGACGAGGGACATTGCATACATAAAGCTCCAAGTACCTAATATGTGAGTCCAGCTATATGACTCTCTAACCCCTTCGAAACCATCCCCTGTGAGACTTGATTGATGATGCCAGTCAACAATTTTGATTCCGGTCAAACGTTTTGGCGGTCCCTTCATGACTATCATGCCTTTGCAGAAGGCATTTCTCTATCTTCTGTATTCATGACAAGGAGGGAGAAAACGTCGGTGGCAATCAAAGAAAAAAAAAATAATTTTGCGACTATGATTCAAACGGAAAAACATCTATGTCATTCATGCATATCAGACAAGACAGCTGGTCATGCGTGCTCCATCCCGAAAACATGCCCTATGCACGAAAATCATGGATGGAACAGAGGAAGGCAACACGCATGTCCACAACTGCTTGAGCTCATCGAGCAAAGGTTGCATAAAGATGTTTAATTTCTTTTCAGGATGCTCCGGCCTCGGTATAACAACAGATAAGAACACGTACTCATCTTTCATGCATGATGAAGGTAGAAGATTATACGGGATTGAGAAGACGGGCCAACAAGAGTACGACGCAGCACTCATGTTGAAAGGCAAGAATCCATCAGTTGCCAAACAAATTCGAACATTTCTTAGGTCATTGGTGAAATGTTCGTCATACTGGTCTAATGCCTTCTAAGCCTCACCGCTGGACGGATGACCCATGAAACCTTCGTTTAAGCGCAAGCCTTCCTTATGCCACCTCATATGATTTACAGTCTTCTTAGATAGGTACATTCGTTGTAGCCTTGGTGTTAGAGGAAAATAACGTAGAACCTTCATCGGTGCCAAAGTTGTCACCTAATTTCTCTCTTCATCGGTTATTTGTACAAATCTAGACTTCCTGCATAGTAGACAATGATTCTCATCTACGTTCTCCTTCCAAAACAATATGCAGTTATCAACACACACATCTATCTTCTCGTAAGGCATTCCTAGACTAACCAACATCTTCTTTGAATTGTACATATCTTTCGGCAACTTATGGTGTTCTGGAAGCATATCAGAAATTAGGTTCACCAACTCGTTGTAACAGCCTTGGGAGAAGCCATACTTAGATTTTATAGCCATAAACCGTGTCAGAAAGGCAAGGAGTAAAACCTTAGTGCACCCACACAAAGGCTTATCCGAAGCTTCTAGGAGCCTATAGAATTCCTCAACTCCCTAGGTTGGTCGATCCTCTTGACCCCTAGCTCCATCCTCCAGAACATTCTCGAATTGTCAGCCCATGTCCTCAACCATCACATCCATCCTGTCCTCTTCAATATCGATAGTTTCAACTTTATCAGACGTCTCTCTCCTTCGTGACTCACCATGTTTGTACCACGTAAGGTAATTTGGCACGAAGCAAAATTTACACAAGTGGCCAGCCATCATTGTCTTCATCTCTCAAGAGAAAAGATGACACTTATCACAAGGACACTTCGCTACCCCACCAAGAGGTGTTGGGGAGAAAACCAGATCCAGAAAAGTCTGTGCGTTTACTTTCCAATCTTCCGTATGATTGATAGCCTTATCCTAGCCATTGTTCATGCACCCACGGTCCTGTGCCATCTTTTGGAAAATTGAATGCAAAAAAAATATGATTTGGGCTACTGGTCCTATCAGGAAGTCTAGGCAAGGATAGGTCCTAAACCCACCTAGGGATGGACAGCTAAGCGTAGTTTGTCATGGCATGTCATAGGATCCAAACAAAATTTCGGCAGCATAACCCCGCTATTCTCAGAATGCACACCTGTTACTTGTGTATCTGAGAATAACTAGGTTATGTAGCCGAAATTTTGTTAGGATCCTACGTCGTGCCACGACAAACCGTGCTAAGCCATCCATCCTAGGCTGCCCGAAAGCGTGGACAATTATGGAGCGACACATCTCACAATGCAATGTGAGCTGTGTCACTCACAAACGGGTGACATATAAGTTGGGTTGGCTTATGCAATTTCTAGAGTGCAATTCATATGTACAAAATGAACTACTTTAATTAAATGAACTAAGTTAATTTAAAATAGAAAATAAACTACCTAAATTAAATTAGTAAACAAACTATCTTGATTTAAATTAGCAAAATAAACTAGCTAAATTTAGTTAGGTTACGAAGATAACTTACTTCTGGGCGGCGGCGAGATAGAGGTGTGGCGTCGTGAGCGGGTGTTGCGGCGCAATGGCATGGTGGCGCGGGCACGTCATGGCACAGTGGCATGGCAATGGGCGGCACGGCGACGAGGGCAAAGGCAAAGCCGCAAGACAGCACAAAGCGACAAAGACAAAGCGGTGGCATGGGTAGCGCCGGTGGGTGTCACAGGCAGGCAGCATGGGCGGCCGGCGTGAGCGGTCAGGTGGGCGGCACGGGTGGTGCTGTCGTGTGCGTAGGCAGCGTAGATGGGTGGCAGTGGCACACCAGTGTGGCCAGGTGGCGGCGGCACGGACGGGAGCAGACAACACACATGTAGAAGTGCGCGTTGTCTATGCCGTCTACAGGGGATAATGCCTAGGTCGAGGTAAATAGAGAACACGTGGTTCCATTTACATCGGCCAGGCCGACATAAACACGTCCAGCACCATGTGTCCTCTTTACGTTGGCTAGCCCGTTGTAAATAGCTAAAACATGGCACTATTTACATTGGCCGGGCCAATGTAACAGTGTCGGTACCACGTGTCCTATTTATGTTGGCCTAGCCGACGTAAATATGGCTCCTACCAGATTTCAAAATTTGTCTAGCGGGATGGGCCACTGTTTACGTTGGCCTAGCCGACGTAAATAGCATCACATGTCCTATTTACATCGGCCTGGCCGACATAAACAGCCTCTGTTAGCGTTTACGCCGGCTTCTTGTCACGACTGACGCAAAAAAAAAGATTCATATACGTCGCCTTTTTCTAGGCCGATGTAAATACTTTTGGCCGACGAAAATGTGTCGGATTTCTGTAGTGAATGACAAATAAGGAAGAGGTCACTAAGTGCTGACATATAAGGAATAATTAGATTCTACAGTGGCATATAACTATACTTCACATTTACTTGCGTGCGCTTTTAACCATAAAATTGTTTTCTTACCGATGATTACCGATGATTGAGATCTCTCTCACTTGCTACAGAAATTTGTGTGTTCATCACAGCAGAGCAAATGGATTTACCATATTTCAAGCTCCCAATGTGGAAAATAACTCTACTCCAGACTTTCTTGCTAAATATATGAAGAGAACACCGATTACAAAGAGATTTATGAGATAATCTAGAACTATAGTTCGTCTAGCTATAAACATGTGCGCTTTGGATTACCTAGATAGGCTCTTGTGGATCGTCCGCGTCTTTCCTCCTCCTCGTGAGGGCAGCGGGCTTTATATAGTCTTCGGCAACGTCTCTGTCCAAAAAAAATCTTGATCTCTTGTTAAGATTTAGGAATTTTTGTTGTATAAGATCTCCTCCCATATGGGGTCGTCGGTAGCAGTTGGCTCGTGATGTCCAAGGACGCTTTGGTCACGAGATGTGGCGACCCTATGGCTGCCGCTAACCACAATCTTGCCTCTTTGGGCTAGGTTCATGCACTGGTATATGTAATGTATCGTGCCCATGAACTTGGCCAGAGTTGGCTTCTCAAAGCTAGTGTTGTAGGTGATATCGAAGTCAATCACTTCAAATAGAGCATCCGTAGCAGTCACTTTATAACACTGTTCATCTGACTTTTTAGGAATAGAGTAGCTGCTGGAGGGAAGGAATCTTTTAGAGTGTAGTGTAAAGTATGAGGGAATTTTAGAGAGATATATAGAGTGGGTAGGAAATAATGTTATATATTAGAAATTTGAAATAGCTGTTGTGGATGCGCGAAAGATTATTGCTAGCACAACTGGGTCTAGGGGCATGTTTGACTGTCCCGGAGAAGGGGACGGAGATGGGACGTATTGAGGCATTAATTTGCACCTTGTGGAGGGCTTTTACGGTGATTAGGTCGAGGGAGCTTCTATCATCGATGAGTATCCTTCCGCCACTGAATTGCTAATGGCTGGGCTGACCACGGCTAGCAGTTTGAACGGTTTTGCCATCTTGGTTGGATAGTCTTTTATGTGAAAGTTAAGGAAGCTTCCAACCACTTGGGATACTAACTTAGGGCTTTGGCCGTTCCCAAGATATGGACCTCTCGAGCGACACGACAATATTGTTAAAACCAGCACTAAAAATAGGAGTAGTACTGTACGCCTGGACAATTGAAAGAGAAGCTTCTATCCAAAGTGTCACACTAGGGATAGGAGAGAACACTTTCGGGAAAAAGGGATAATATGGTCTATGATTTGAAACCTGAGTACATTATTTGATTCAGCTTAAATTAAAATTACAATCACAATAGGAATTTGTTCCTTTTTTACAAGAAAAAAAAACCACTTTAGTTCTCCATAGTTGTTTTTTTAGATCTTAATATTTCTTTCCTATGCTTACAAATTTAATTTTTAATATTTTTTTGCCTCTCGAAGCGGTCAAATGAAAGGCTACAATTTAACTAATGGTCTGTTTGGTTGCCTGCATGCAATGGGATTTAACTCCGGATATGCAAAATCAACCTGTTTGGTTTTTTGTAGGGCATTCTCAGCCTGGCCCGGCTGATGCAAAACCTTCCCCCCAGCCTGGCCTGTTGGAAACGTGGAAATCGGCCATTTCCCCCCGAGCTTGGCCCGGTGGAAACAAGCGAGAGAGGGACGAGTGGCCTCCCACACCTCCCACGTCGTCCTCCACGCCTCCCACGCCGTCCTCCCTACCGCCGGCCTCCGCCTCCTGTCCTCCCCTGCCGCCGCCTGTCCTTCCCTGGCTGTCGTCATCCTCCCTCCCTCCTCCCCCCTGGTCTGTCCCCACCTGTCGCCGTCCTCCCCTACCCGTTGCCGCCGTCCTCCTCCCTCGCCCGTCTCTGCCGTCCTCTCGACGCCAGTGGCGCGAACGGTGAGCCTAGTATGAGACCATGCCGTGGGCGGCGTGGCCAGGACACGACCGTGATCCAGGCTACGCACGACGAGGCCATGACGCGCCAAGGACACGATGGCGCATTCCCTGTCCATGTTCGCGCCGCCCCTGTGCATCGTCGTGTTGCTCAGAGCATCACCGCCGAGCTTTGCCGGCTTGCACAATCCACCACCTTTCCATTTGCTTTTTTCACCCATGCCATTGTCGATGCAGCTGGAGCGCTTGACGAAAAGCTCGCACGGGGATGCAAACAATTTACACATGCAACCAAACACATTTTCTCACCAGCCAGTCTCTTGCGACGCAGGCAACCAAACACGTGGACCTGTATGAACTCAGCTTAGCTCTCTCCATCCTGGCTGAGCTCATACGAGCTAGGCTCTGGAGGGAAGGCAACCAAATAGCCCATAAACAAAGCCTGACATGCTGATATCCCATGTTGTGCTAAGGCCGTAAGGGAGTTTCAGGTTTTTATTTTGTAGCAATATGTGTATAGCCGCACCATTTAGTGAATAAATAAGAATAAAAATGCTGCATATTTGATGGTTGTAGCTTTTACACCATGTTTACTACATGCCCTCGAAACTAAAAATTTAATTCCCTGTTTGGTTTAGCTTTGGATGAATGGCTGATAAGTTAAATTTTCACAGCCTCAGAATATTTACTTGGCTTTAAGAGCATTGAGCAATGGCTTCAATATTTTAGAAACCAAAGTGTAATTCATAAGCGATAAGTCCTAAGAGGAGAAGAACAAGATAAGAATACAATGGGAACTGTGGCTTATCAACTTCGAGCCTTTCCTCTTTTTAGCAAAGCTAAATGCAATATGTATCTTCTCATATTTATGTACCCATTTAATTATACAGAGATCGTTTTCGCATGCTTGATTTCGGTTACAAATATCTCTCAAATCTTAATTTGTTATGATGCATACCATTAAATATTCATGTTAGCCAACGTATATTGCGTTTACAGGGATGCTTAGGTAAAAAGCCGGTCATTATTTGTTAAGGCAAATTTCTCTATTAAGCTTTGCATAGATCATCGATAGTGTTTGCAGGCAAAATTGTCCTGAGATAGGAGATACAGCTGGGCGCTGGCCTCTAAAGTCTAACACAGTATGCCACAGTGCTTAAAGCCTTTTATATCTTTCTATGACGGTCTGCAATCATGATTTAAAAAAAAAAAGAAATTATCATCAAAACGACCAAGAACGGCGACTAGAGGGTGATGAATAGGAGACAAATTGGATTTTTGCCTTTATCACCAACACACATCAAATTTGGACCTAAATAGGGTTAGCCGTAGTGTCTGACGTATGGTACGGCATGTGTTGTACGGTTTCCGTATGGTATAGCAGCAACTGTCACCCTAGATTACATCACGAAGGCGAACCAAAATTGATATAACTTTTGATTGGGTTGTTGGATTGACATGAAATTTGAAACCTAGACTCTTGGGAAGGTCTAAAATCTAATCCAATTGAAAGTTGCACAAGTTTCTACTCAAAATCTAAATTAATTTGCGTTGCAACAAGATTCAAGCCAAGAACGTTCAAGAACAAGGCAAAAATGAACCGTAGATGGGGAGCACGAGATTCGAACCATGATTTGAAACTTGCTTAACGATTGAAGAGAAATGATTACGGTGAAATGATTGGGCAGGATTTGGCTAGCCCTACCCATCTTTAACAATCCTTGAGTGATTTGGCTATCCATATCTTCCTCAAGCCCTCCCCAAAGCCTACAAAGTGCTCACCTTATCTCTAAGGTCCAGAACCCCTTATATAGTGGAGACTCAATCAGCCACCTATCTAGGATTTTCTCTCTCATTACATTGTGGGCTCATCCAATACCCGATAAGACATCAGGTTTTCTCTCTCACATTGGATGCTTCTCAAAGCGGTTTACAAATGACACTAGGTATCCCGTTTGGATCCATCGATGATGCTCTCTAAGATGATTGATGACCAAAACCACTTTTCATTGCACCATGGTTTCTCCAAAACTGTCGTTCCTCACTTTCTTGGCCACACGTCCAACTCCCCTTGGACCGCTTCGGCTTGCGCGCCTTGAAGCTTCCATTGCTAATCACCATCGTCCACGTGCCTAGACCAAGTCTGGTCAACGTGCACAAACCCTTGATTTTCTAGACCATAAATTACCAATCCACATCTTCGATCCATTCAACTGTGTCGATCCACTCTGGTCACCTGCGTACATGAAACGAGCAAACTTTTTCTTGAAAACAAGTATTTCTCAACTTGATCCAAGTTAGTTTGTAAACATCATAAAAATGACATAAAGCACATGTAAAACCAAAGCATTTAGCAATTCCCAACGTAGCAGTACACTTCAAAACTTTTTATGAATTTTTTAGTTGCCCAAATGGAAAAGTTGTCAACATGAAAAATATGCATCATGAAATTATTTAGAATTTACATATATAACTCTTAATTTTTCAAGCCCGAGAAGACTCTCTAAAGTACAAAATAGAGTGTATTGTCCACAATGAGACAGGGTGTCATACCATACGGTATGCCTAGTATGATATGGGATGTCAAAACAGCCCTGCAATCTTTCTGTAAAAATTCTGTCGGCATGCTAGATGGCGGGCCATACCATACGGCACAAACTGCTATTTTTCAGATTCCTTACTATATAAATTGCAACGGCACGCCAGAGTATTGTGTCGTACCATATGGCACAAACTACGAATTTTCATGCACTTTCCAAACTTGACTCAACCACAAATTCAAAGACAAATGTTGATAAATACTCGTCACATGATCTCGCATTGATTGACAAGTAGTGTCATGCAACGATTTATATTAGAGGCTACCTTTAATCTTGAAAGCAATGCTAAGGACTTCACAATTAATGGATGAAGATTGCATCCAAGAACTTGATATCTCACTACTATAGAATATGTTATCATTGCCAGTTCGGAACCGGCATCACTGCCGGTTTCGAAACTGGCACTCCGTAAGCGGCAGTGATAATGATGGTTATCACTGCCTGTTTTTGAACCGGCACAGATGCATATTATCACTACCGGTTCATATTAACGACCAGCAGTGATAGTGAGGCATGGCTAGCCACCCAAAGAATTTGCTGCCCCCCTTCAGTGTTGGTTTGGTTTTATGACAGATTTAGCGGACCTCAGCATTAATTGCACTGAACACGTCCCCAGTGAAGTTGTGCACAAACTTTGCCGCATAGTACCCATAGAGATTATTGCCAGGGGGTTGCCTATGACACTAAGAAAGGAAATAATATATTTATAAACCTTTTTTATATCCGTTAAGTAGGAATTGCGAGACAATATTATTTCATACGTACAGGAAAGTCGGTTTTGACGGTGAATTTCTTCTGATAAAGACAATGGCGATGACTTTTTTGACAATATCATTTAAAAGCCCTGTGCATGAGTAATTAAGGATATCAATAAGTAGTCTTAAATTCGACATTAATTGTAACATTGAAAATCTGTAGCAACTTAGAAAGATGATAGAATTTACTTGTCGAGCAAGTTTATGATAGGTTGGTAACTTTCTTAAGGTTTTCTTTTCAAATTGAGAACAACTATCTTGCTATCGAATGGCTGGATGACAAGTACGATTCAGTGAAAGCTGCACGTGTGGCAAATTAAATAGTGGTAACATATTTTCGCTTATAAATTATACAACGGGAAGGGTATATGACACATACTTTAATGCGTAGGGTAGTAAGATCGAACTCTTTAGTTGTTTCTGGATCAATGCTTTAGCTACATAGTCCTCGATTATTTGATATTTGTCCCTGAGAAGCATCTCGTTGACCATCCTGGATCGAGGAACCCTATCTCTTGCATGCCTTCTCTCTTGCATTTCTGAGCCTCAATTCTAAAAAAGAACAACGCTAATTATTCGTGCAATATAATGGCACAACAATAAATTATACGCAACACACTTACAGAGTCCAGCACCGAAACATGCTAACGTCGAGGGCGTCTTGCTGGTACAGTTGATACAATTGATCAAATATGTAGTCCTCGTTTTGTAAATATTCATCTTTGAGATTGGCGGAGAACATTTCACAACCCATGTTGCTGTACTCCATGTACAAGTCATGTAGTTGTCGCAGTGTAGTTGTTAGACCGGGGAGCCAAGTTGGGGGAAACAATGGTTTGCCTAACTGAAACCGCCATGTAAGAGGTGCGACTAGAATATCTTGGTCATCTCCATATTGTAGTTGTTCAAGTTGTTCCGGTGTAAGTCTCGCTTCTGCATGGAACATATCGATTCCAAACTGCACTATGTTAGGCTTTAGGGTGATACACTTGTAGTCTGACTTTGGTTTTTTCAAGGACCCCGTCTGTTTGATGCTGGCCATGAAAATGAAAAAATCATGACTATGTTTGGGGACTACATATTGCTCAGCACTCTGACCTGGAAGATTCATCAAAGATGTTATGCTTCCACTGATTTTCTTTTCCTTTTTGGAGGGTGCAGGCGGTTTGGTCAGATCATGAGATGCTTGCGATTTCTGTGAAGACTGCGACCAGCGAGATGATGATGGTGCTGACTTTTCTATAGGTGGCCGTTGAGGAGTACGGCTTTTGATAGGTACTGCTGCCTTTTTTTGTTGGTGGCGGTTTGGGAGTAGGGCTTTTCCTAGGTGGAGCTTGCGGAGGACTTGCGCTTCTCGTTGCCGGTGCTAGGGGAGGACTTGGGCTTCTTCTACCTAGTGAGGGGGGTCTCTTTGCGGCTCTTCTTCATCATCGTCTTCTTCTAAGTTCGAGCCAAAAACTATGTATCGCTTTCTCGACGCAACAAAACTGTGGAGTTTGTCTCCTAGAGTGTTTTTCCCCTTCTCACCGGGAAAGTCCAACTCAAGTCTTTGGTACCTCTTGTAAAGTATATTGTGAATACAGACTTTCCTATAGCCGGCTAGTATGGGGCGGTTGTGCAACTGAACACCTTCCCTTGACGGAAAAGCTTGCCCGGTAGCCACCTTTGTTGAAAAGTTGACAGTCTGCACGTATAGCTTACATGCGGTCAGTTCCTTGATGTCGTGCACAGGGTAATGGCTGTTAGGATCAGCTTCTACAAGCCCCCTAGACACACAACTACTCCGTCGAGCCCTGGGCTGCCGAATACATCACCAGCTGCTGCCTGTTGCTGGCTGAGAGCTTATATCTCTTCTCGTATGCTTCTCCTCAATTCTTCTTTCATTAGCACCATTGCCTCATCTCAATATTCTGCACTCCTCTTTCGACTACGATAGATGAAAGCATCTAGAGGGAATGCTGCTACCCAAGGCACCAAGCCAACGCCTCACGCACGACCAGGGTGTTCCTTGTTTCCTAGTGCCAGGGTGAGCTCATCCTTCTCCCTACTAGCCTTGAAAGAGCCTTGGGAAGGCTGGGCATGCAATTCCGTAATCTTCTGCGTCACCTCTTGGTCCCATTGGCATTTAAAGTTTAAGGATCTATCATCTGCTAGGGTAGCCCCCCTTCCATAATGGTAGTGCTTCGCACGTGGGACCCACTCTACCGTCGCAGGTGTTACACCACTAGTTGTCAATTTTTTTCCACTTTTCCCACTCGTCTACTTTCTTCACGTAACGATGCGAGCTGAGTGTGTGGGCGTAAATAGTCTTATCCGAGTTAACCTTGTTAGCTTTGCTTAACTGCATTGCATCCTCGGACGTCTTGTAATTGACAAATTCATCCCAAAAATCTTTCAATTGGGGAAATAAGTTGATGTCCAGCATCTTGCACGTTTTTCGCTATGCCTTCTGTCCCTTTGAAAAATTCAAACTTTTCTTTTGGCTTACTCCAATAGAAGTCTTTAACCTTATTAGGCACCACATATTGCTCATCTCTGCGGCCACTCCATCTTTGATAGATTATTGTGATATGATCCATGATGACCACCCCCCAGGCTGTCTTATATGGCCCCACTACTGAATCGGGGCAATAGGTTCTCCAATTGTCAACATCTGGGTGCTGACTGTTCGCCCCTTGGGCATCTTGTTAGGACCACGGCCACGTCGAGATGATACAGCGTTCGTTTCAACCTCCTAAGCTTGGGAGAAGTAAATGGAAAGAGAATTGTTCATAACATGAAATTTCACCAATCACATATATAAATGAATTTGTATCTATATATGCACCGATGAATTACCTCATCGGCGTTAGGGGTGTCAGGCTGCTGGTCTAGGTTCAGATAATCAGTAGGACTGCCACTCCTTGGTGTTGTTGCGTCCTGGTTCGATTCGCCGGATTGTTGAGATGCCATTATAGCTTCGATAGATGAAAAAGTATCTATGAAATTAAGAAACTAATTCACGCCATATGACAAAAATGCATTGCGTGGATAATAAAAAAAAAAAGCAATCCAAATAAAATGATGCACATTGAAATCCCTCGGATAGTTCACAATAGGAGAGAAATACAACAGTACCCATAATGTTACAATTACACATAGTTCACAACATAATAAAAAATAATATTACAACATTATTCACAACATACAAAGTCTAACAATAAAGAGTCACGGGCTCAATCCAGGTCGATCTCAATGTCAACCAATGAGTCTGAAGAGAAGACTCATACTCGACCATGGATGAATCAGACTCTACCATCGACCATGTAGTCACTGACACCTCGACGCCATACTCTGACACCTGTACCTCTAATTGTTCACCCTGCGCTGACCCATCTTTTTTTGGTTTCCCCCTTTTAAAAATTTTAATTCCACCTCCACGAGACACTTTTTTATTTTTTTTGTATTCGTCATACTAGGTGCGGCACGAAAAACAAGTGTAGTTCGTGTAACATTTCATCGGGCAATTGAAAATGCAACATATCTATGCGGAGCCCATGGTTGTGACAACTGTGCCAAATAATTTAATAAGTTTGGTTGTGGCCCACACGCCATAAAGTAAGGTGCCCTCTACCACTAGCTCAAATCTAGAACAATTGGAGCACACACAAATACAAGTCGGCATGACAACGGACGGTGAGGAATTACCTTAACGACAGCAACGCGTCGAGACGACGGCGACAAGGGGGGACTATCGATGGGGGAGACCGGTGAGGGGGGAGGCAGGTGTGTGTGGGGGGGAAGACCGGCAAGGGGGAGGCCGGCGACAGGGGAGATAGGCTCGGCCGAAGAGGGGCGGCGCGGGAGAGGCCGGTGGCGGGGGAGTGTAATAGCCCAAATGTGGGTATGTTCAAAAACTTTTGTAACATTAAATATTAAGTGAATTTTTGGACTTTCCATGGTGTGCAAATAAAAAACCCCTTGCTAATCTAATATATTTTCAATAAAAAGTGCCTAATTCTTACAAAAATTAGATAAATCACCAACAATTTCATAATTAAATTGTTTCTTCTTATTTATCTATTATTTAGCCTTTAGATGATATTCAAATCCAATTTTAGGACTATCCAACTTTGGAATTTTCAGAAATCATTGCCCTCTTTTTAGGTTCAAATTTGAAATTAAAAATTCAAATTGGGTGGATCACCCTAGCCTTTCTCCTAGAATCTCCTATTTACCTCACTGCCATTGGACTATTCAACCTAGCACTGTTCATGTGGGACCCACTGGCCAACCACCCATTCCCCTATCTCTTTCTCTGTTTCTCTCTCTATCTCTCCCTCCCTGTGTCGAGCCCGGCCAGCTCACTGCTTGTGCCAGGCCGCCCCAGTTGCGAGAACGTCTGCACCTGCCGCCATGAGGCAATCTTGGCCTCATCTCCATCGCTCTAGCGCCTCGCCGCACCATCGCGTTCGCTCGACTCGCGCTCGTTGCCCGGTCACCTCACTCCATCGCTGCCTCGCTGCCGCCTCGGAACTTGTCCGTTGGAGCATCGTGCGCTCCCGAGCCTCGACGATGATCGTCCTCGTGAGCTCCGGCTTTATTAGAGGGAGCCGGCACCTCAATTTCTCCTCTCTCCGTCCACCTCTTAAAACCAGAACCAGCCTCACCCTCGTCGTCCTCTTTCACTCTACCACCCACGCTCAAAACACTCGCATTGGCTCCGCGTCTCCCCCGCATTGCTTCTGCTCCAACCAATCGAGCCCGGAAGCCCCCAGCTCACCGGAATCATCGTTTCCCCGTCGTCGAGCCGTGAAGCACCACAATCACCCCCTTTTCAAATTCCTCCTCTATGATGAGTCCTAGCTTAATTCCTTCCTCCTTGAGTATCGCCATGACCCGGCGCATCTTTTTCTTCATAGCGCCTGACCGGAGCTTCGTCGTAGCAGCCTGTCGACGGTGACCCTGCTTCGAGTCCTTTCGGCCTCCGCATGGACAAGCTTCTCGAGCCGTCTCTGTCCAATCTGGGAGCAAGGTAAGCATCCTCGTAGTCCCTAGATGCTTTAGTATCATTTTCTAAGCCTAGAACACTCTAGATCGCCATAGCTCCATGAACCCGAACCTTGTCTCCGCCACCAGACCTGGCGCAGCCGCTCCTGGCCCATCGCCGGCAACCCGGCGGTGACACGTCCTAGCCCTAGTCACACTAAACTTTCGGTGAGCTTTCGCCACCCCTCTAGCGCCCTATAGCTCCGCCGTGAGCGCGCTGGACACTTCGCCGGAGCGCCGCATAGTTCACTAGGGAAAGACGACGACCATGGGCCATTGGATCTGGTCCCAAGATTCGCGCTCGATCCGCGTCAGTTTAAATTACACGGGTTTAACTTAATGTGCCGCTGACTGGTGGGACCGTGTGGCCCGCTGTCAGGGTTAGTGGCAACGTCTTCGCACATTGTGTGCTTTCGCCTAGCGAAAGCGTAGTTTGGATAGTACGCCTTCCCCGTAGTAAACGTTCGCTGCTGGGTGGCGCATTTTCAAAAATACGCCTTCCCCTTTGGCGCCTTCATGATTTGTTGGCGTCTCCCAAAAATACGCTTTCAGCTCGGCACCCACGAGCTGTGCCTGGATTTGGGCCGGCCATTACTGTTCATTGGGTTTTTTGTCCTTTTTTCTTTTAAATAAAACCTAAACTCATATGGAGTTTCCAAAGTTATTTTGACACTTCCAAAATTCTCCAAAAAAATATGATAAATACTAGATCACTCAGAGGAATTTACAAAAATATAATAAGGTCCATATAATTTTATTTGCCCTCTAAAATATTTCTAGAAGCTATTCTAGGATAATTTCTACATATAAGAAATTCCAGAAACTGTTTTTGAATTACTAAAAATGGTAAACCATTTAGGAAAAACTGAGAAAATCCTAGAAAATATGTAAAACCTCTTTGGACCTAGGAAAAATATCAGATGGTTAACTTGCTAAGTTAAACAATTTAAACCCACATTTAGTCCTAATTTATCCATTATCACATATTATCAAATGGCAACCTATTTTAGTAAAATAATCCAAAAACTGTTCTCTGGTCCAAAGACTTATTATTAAACAGCCAACACCCTAAACCTTTAATTTCTTACACTTATATTTGTGAAGGAAATACTTCAAAAAAAATAAATTTAAAACTAAACACTTTGCTAAAATATGGGTAGATATATAGATATATATATGTATACACACATATATACATATACATATATGCATTATTATATATATATATATTCCAAGCATTCATGAGCATTTCGTCACACCCTTCGATGAGTAGTTTTCGCATACCCTATTAGGATCCCCCCGACTCTAAAAACAAATAGGCCGACTGCATTCATGCATCATAATTTCTGTATTTTGGTTCATATTGGTTATTCATCGAATAGAGCCAGAAGGAGCTGATGAGCAGTGCGAAGACTGCGAACAACCCCAAGACAACCTACAAGAGGATCCTGGCGAGTTAACATCTTCCCTAAAGGGTGTTTACTTTTACTAGGGTGAGTCTAAACTTTCCCTAGTACGAGTTAACATTCATTAGATCATATTGATCCCCGTTTTTATTAAAGTATTTCCTTTTTAAGTATCAATTGCATGCTTTTAATTATGAGTACCTACCTTGTTAAATTCATGATATACCATGCCTGCTCTATTGAACTGTCGATACCATAATGATTGTGTTGATGACCATTGTAAGTTGAATCGCAACTTGATCGCCTTAACGATCAATCCTTGAATTAACCTGGTTTAGGAACAAAACAGTGATTAGACTCTTAAGTCTATGATTTAAAACTTGTTAGACTCCTAAGTCTGGTTAAAATCATGCTTAGACATTGCTCAGGTCCAATAATTATTTTAGGCTTAAGTTGCCTCGGAACGGTGGGCTGATATTCACCGGACATGAATATACAATGACATGGATAAACTGGATATTGGGCCTGGCATGCCAGTGTGTGTTGTTTGGTTGTGGTTATGGTTTTGTATGGACAGGGTCTGATACAGTGGTGTAGCGGAGGCTACGAGAGCGGGAGAAGGAAGTTATCTTGGGCAGGGTGGACCCAGTGATAGGGTGGAGTGCGGGCTCGCCCTATCAGGAGCGCGGAGACATGCACGTAGCGGGAGAACGCTGCCACTAGCCTGAGGGGGTGGTTCCAACACAATGTGTGGCCATCACGTGGTAGTAGGAGTTGGGGGTCACATGTGGTGGTTTGCGAAACCAGCCCTTGGACGGGAAACTCCGCTCTAAAAGGTCTGGCTTGGGACGTCACCTGAGGGTGATTTAATCACACTTACTGGACTGGCAAATCCAGTAGAGTTGTGGTTCACAACGGGTCGCCAACCCGGAATATGATGGCAGGAGTAAGGAGTTGTTTGGCAGAGTGCATAGAAACTATCATGGGTTTGGGATGGATTATGGTTTGGACTTAAACTCTGGAATAACACATTGAAAGTATAACTTTATTAAAATTGCTAAGTCATAGGCTTTGATTCAAGGCTCTGGCTTTCTGCAAACAAAACAACCCCCAACCTTTCCTTTGGAACCTCTACCATTAAATACATTAGGTTGGACGTTAACTCGCCAGTGTTTGGATGACTCTGACCTCGCCCATATCCCCCTTTTTAGTCGAAGGAGACGATGGAGGTCAAGATGCTTATGAATGTCATGAGGATGGCGATCCTCAGTATCAAGATCAAGATTAGGAGGATAGCAGGGCTTAGGGCGTTCCACCAGTTGCTCGCTGTTGCAAAGCCGCTGGTGTGATTTTGTGTAAATCTTTCGCAAACTCTGATGTTGTCTTTTGGACTTGATTTGTAAGTAAGGCTATGGCCGTTTGACTACTAATCAGCCTGATGGCTGTTTGTTGTAATAAAGACATCTCGTTGTATGAAATGATCTGGCTTTGTAACGTGTGGCACTAGTGTACTGGTCCAGGGACTAGTGCAATGCTGGCCACCCCTAACAGGTGGTCCACAGGGAGATAGGCGCAGGGCATAGGAATCGGTGGCGCGGGAAGGGTGGCGCGGGAAAGGTTGGCACGGGGGAGACCAGCAGCTGGGGGGCGACGTGTGGGTGGCCGACGGCGGGGGAGACAGGCACTGATAAAAAGTACAGCTGGTTTGACTGTCATTGACAATTTGCATGTCCAGTTTGTTTGGAAAACTTGTCTGCATTATGGTTGAGGAATGGTAAAAAGTACAGATGGTTTGACTGTCATCGACAATTTCTTAAAGCTAAACACCCATTCAGGCGGAGTCAAAAGGAATTCCAGAAGCATAGACAGGAGTTTGACCCCCCTCCACCTCGTCTGACAGGTGTCCAAATTCATAGGCAGCTTCTAGATCTAGTACCAAGCTAGAGTAAACAGAAACACCAATTTAAAGGTTTCTCGGAGACACATAATTGGACCCACGTACCAGGCTTCTGGAGCCTGCCATACTTTGAAAAACTCTTGTTGAGTCACAATGTTGATGTCATGCATACGGAGAAAAATGTGGCAGAACTGTTTTAGTCGACGTGCATTGATATTGCTGATCGAACTAGGGATAATGTAAAGGCCTGACTAGACCATGCAGAGTTGTGCGATCGTCCAAGCTATCATTTGAAGGAGAAATCTAACGGTACTTGGGAAAAGCCAAAGGCGGCTTTCTGCTTAAGTAGACCAGAAAAAATACTAGTTCTGCAATTGATGAAAGAGTTGAAGTTTCCAGATATGTATGCAGCAAACATTTGACGGGGAGTCAACCTTCAACAACTCCGTGTGAATGGGATGAAAAGTCATGATTTTCACATCTTCATTGTGGTTCTCATGCCGCTAGCTTTCTGTGGATTTCTTTCGAAGAGCGTGTGGATCTCGCTAGCTGAGTTGAGCTACTTTTTTAGGCAATTGTGTGCCAAGGAGATCGATCCACAAAGAATGAGAGAATTGGAAGAAGAGATACCTGTACTTTTGTGCAAACTTGAGAAAATATTTCCGCCAGGGTTTTTCACATGCATGATGCACATGGCCATCCATTTACCATACGAAGCACGTGTGGGCGGACCTGTTCAATATCGGTGGATGTATCCATTCGAAAGGTAAGATCAATTTCCTTACTTTCTAAACTATTCTCGCGTGATGGGGTGGCTAAATATCCCGATTTACATGTGTAGGGCTCTTCAGCATGTTAAGAAACGGGTAAAAAACAAGGATAGAGTGGAAGGATGCATTGTGGAGGCTTATATTGCAGAAGAGATATCAAACTTCGTATTGTTATATTTCTCAAGTGAAGTTTAGTCTTCTAGAAATAAGCAACTTTAGAGGCGGCTTGCCAATACCATGCTGAGCAGCTAATGTACAACACTCCAGTAGCAGCTGTGACCAAGTGATGTAAGGATGTGTGTGAAGATGAAGACATTGACATAAGAGAGAATCCATTGTTTCTCACTGCTGCTAAGTATGACCAAGTGAAGCCTGAATGGATCGACGACGAGGCTTGGGGGCATCTCATTACACAATGGTGTGATCCAGTATGGCAGCTTGTAAGTGAAATGAAGTGGAATCTTCGTGCCACTTCAGGGGCAAGGGTGAACCGAGGTGGATCTAGTTTTATTAGTCGAACCTAGCAGGAAATGGTAATAGAAAGTTTCTCTATTTTCAAACCATCGTTTCTGACACTCGGACTTAATACATTTTCCTTGTTTTGTTGCAGGAGAGGAGGTTTCAAATACCTGTGACACCTTTAGAGGCTTATGCTGTTCAGGGGGGGTTTCAATACAAGACATGGAAAGCTTTGAGGGTTCTGAGATTCCACCTGTCACTAACCCACATGTCTAGATGAACTTGGTGCGTAGCACTAACACGTAGCTAATTTTGTTTTTCAGACTAGTTATGGCATTTCAATGTTTTCATATCTTTCCAGGGGAAGTATTGAGATGCATACCAAGAAAAGCATGGACCTTCTGTTAATTGGCTACATGGGAATTTTGATGCACAATTGATGTACTAGAATACGGGTGGGAAGCCTCATGGCCGTTATGTGCTTCTTGATGGTGCATTTGATGATAGGAATGTGCGCTTGACTTCTGCCCCATTTGGCACTTCAAGCAATGCTTCTTCTTCTACGAGGCAAAGCGATAAAGAGTTGAGACGTGAGCTTGCTAGCGTGCGGGATGAGAACCGCAAGATGCGAAATGCTATGCATACGGGATTCGTGGCCATGGCACAGTGGATGTAGGTAAAAAGTAATTGACATTTTTGTTAAATTTGAGATGTTCATAGTAGTCAAATGGTAACACTCTTGTTGGTAGGATTATGCTCTAGCAACCTCTTCAGGAAATCCATCTCCTCCACCGCCTGTATTGAACTATAACTTCAATGCATTCTCGACGCCTCAAGATCAACCGAGATGAGGTATGTATATAAATCCATGTTGGGTAAGATATATGAAACTATGCATTATAGGTATTAAATTAAAATTTCTTCTTAGAACACTCAAAACTCTCATAATGCTATTAACATTGGACAATTATTGAGGAATAGTCCAGGGGATGCCTTATCGGGTGAAGGTGATGTTGGGATTCCAAATCATGAAATAAACTGGTTTGCATCTCCAGGTGAGTAATTATATCTAATTTGGTTGTTGACTTGCCCTTCAAAAAATTTGCTCTACTTGATGTTATGTATGGATATATCGTTTGTGTGAATATGTTTAACTTATGAGGTTTTTTACAGTCCTTAAGGAGGTACTAGGAGGTATCACAATTTCTAGTGTTAATTTGTGGTACCTCCTGGTACCTTAACACTGAGGAGGTACTGGGAGGTACCACAATTTACACTAGAAATTGTGGTACCTCTCGGTACCTCCTCAAGGACCGTAAAAAAGCTCTTAACTTATATGTCTTTTCTATAAATATGTAATCATGTATGGTATTGAATGGAAATAACATAATATGTTTTATTCTTCAAATGGTGCAGAGGATGAAGAAACAAGGGACCGAAGCTAATTGGATTCATCTAGCCCTTGAGGAGTGGTTTTGGATTTGGTATGGATGTGATATGTAGGAAAACTTCTTATGCTTTGTGTATGTGGACTTCATTTGTTGAACTTCGGACTTCATTTATGATATGTGCACTTATGAATATGTTGGAGTCATGTGAATTAATGTAAAAATGTTTGTGATATGTGCATTATATGTGAATGTGCGATGGAGTTACATTTGTGGATGGGTTTTAACGTATAATGTGAATGGATATTGTGGATGTGTATTATTGAAATGTGAATTGATATTATGAATTTATTGAAAATTTGAATCGCTCGCTGGTGGCTAGGGGAAATTAGCTATCCCGACAGTGTACTCGGCATAGCATGATATCCTGACTGTGCACTCGGCATAGGGCTATACCGAGAGTGCACTCGGGATAGCCTGCATTTCGCTGACTGTGCACTCGGGATAGCCTATTTTCCCGACTGTGCACTCGGGAAACACCTATGCCGAGAGCGCACTCGGTAAACACCTATGCCGAGAGTGCACTCGGTAAACTCGGATGCCCTATGCCGAGTGGGCACTCGGCATACATGTTACGTGGCGCTACCCAGAATCCCAGGGCTATCCCGAGAGTGCACTCATGGCGCATTTATTTTTTCCGAGAGTACACTCGGCATAGCCTACTTTTTTCGATAAAATAACGCCGAATACGCTACGCCGAGTGTGCCCACTCGGGATAGGCTATCCCGAGTGTTTCGGCCCTTATCCCGAGTGTGAAAAACACTCGGGCCAAATCTGCAACCTTGTAGTGTTCGGCAGCAGTATGCAATTCTCATTCCCTTAGAAACAATATACGGAGAGAGAAGAGAATCTCTATATTTAAAGAGTGAGGAGACAGAATTTCTAAAATAGAGATTGCTGTAAAAAGTCTGTTAGAGTGATACATGATCTCTAAAATAGAGATTCTAAGCAAATAGAGCACCTTCTAGAGATGCTGCTAATGGTGTGTGGAGGTGGCCAACAGGCTGGTTCGATTCAAGCCCTCTTTGTCCGGTTGAAACGAACAGGGCTAATATTGACTTATCTGACTTTTTTATTACTTTTTGAATCCCTTTTTTATCTCGTAGGCGAGTCTAAAAGCTTCCTAAATCCTAAAAATCAAGGTCATCCGACTCTCGAGGCCACCTCGGGAAATTCTCGAAGTTCGAGATAAGTCAGATTAGATAAGCCCAAAAAAACAGAGCCTAAGCCTAAACCTCATTCATATTATAATCGGACCGACCCAATTACAAATAGGCCTTAACAAAATAAATTAAAATTCAAATAAAATATATTAAGAATATATAAATGACCTATAACATTTATATATCATAAGGGAATAGATATAAATAATTTTATTTTTAATTAGTGTAACAGTGGTGGGTTGAAACCCGGCCTGCACGGCGCGGCCGTGTGTCTGGCTGACAGTACAACTGTACGAGACCGTTAGCGTGGTGAAGGAATCCAAGGCGCGGCGGCGGCGCGGTTATCCACCGACCCGTACACGCACGCACCGAAAGAATCCGTGCGGTTATCAATGCATCCGGGCAGGCAGCCAGCTATTGAAGCTCCTTCTCTGACCCATCGATTCGACCAAAGTTGATCAGATTCCAAACTTTTGTTTCTTCATGGAAGAGAGAGAAAGGAACAAGCTGCCGGAATTCGAATTCGCATGGGAGCTCGGTCAAACCGGACCGTACCTGTAGCACGCACATCGCTTGAGCAGCATGAACGGCACGGTCCATGCCCCCGTATTGTACTTCTGTACCCAACCTTATTCCTGATAGAGATTTGTATCCTCCGCATTTCGTATCTTATGTTTCTGCAATTCGTCTTATAGATTTATGTTTCTAGCTGCAGTGATAAACAGTAACTTAGCATAGTAAAAAGGTACTGTTTGCTTCTATTGTTTGGTACCGTATCAATGATACAGTATTTTTACTACAGTATTTACGTTATAGTGCTTTGCTGTTCTACTCACAAATCGTTGTGCACCTCAGCATTTACCGTACCAAAGGCAGAGGATGCGCTTCTCTATGAGGTTGATGCATATCTGAGGGCATGCATCAATCAGCGCAGTAGGCTTCCTACCACACTTTCAGTGTATAGTAGGCAGTCATCTTTTTATAGTTTAAAATCAGATTAAAATTTACCGCTTTAAATTTATTATTTTTATAAAGCTATACGATATAATGCCTTGTAGTCATTGCTTTGAGACTTTTAGTGGTTTTTCTTAAAGATTTTAAAACTTTTTTAAAAAAATATTTTTCAGTCTCTCCACGCCTTTTTTGAGAACCCTCAACTTTTCATATTATAATCTACCACCGATTTTAAGCCGTATCAAACAAGATCGTGCCAACTAGGATAAAAAATGAGGTGGACGATTTGTTAATGAGGTGAGAGGAAAACACTGTCTCTTCTTTAGGATATGGTCTCCATCCGGCTTTCAAGGTTAAAGAAACGGTGAATATTAGCGTTGGAAGGAGATCACCGTTTCTTAATCCCTTCACATGGATCGGGTGTGGCCGCTAGATCTGATCACATGCTGAGCCAGGCCGGGTTTCGAGCTAGGTTTAAAAAAGTCAGGTCACCTGAATGCAAGCCTGAGCCAGGCCCGGTCCAATTTTTTCTCACCAAGACAAAGCTAGAGCCCAGCCTGGTCAAAAGCCTTTACTATAATATTGTCGGCCCGGCCTAGAAAAATCGGGACGGGCACGGGCCAAACCGTCGGGCCAGGCTACCCATGTTCAGGTCTAGTGGCCGTATTTCTTTTTTTTTTTGCCATGTATTTGTTTTCTTGCCGAATGTAGAAAATCGATTTGTAGGTAGAAACTGTCCACTGGGATGACCGTCTCTAAACAAGCATTTAATGCTTTCTCTTACCTCCTATAAACAACGGAAAAGACGGTGTATTGGGAGTGCCCTTATTGCTTCGTCTCTCTTGTCATTGATATCGAGTCCACACCAACTAGCAACTCCAAATCAGGCGGTGTTGCAAAAGTAGGATGATAAAAGACGAATCTTGAGGCATGTCGGATGTTAGAAGTGGTGGCATCGAAGTTCTTAATAACTGTGGATAGAAAACAAACAATAGAATCTGTTCAACTTAATGACGATTTTGTCATTTGCCTTGTCATATTAGATGATATTATGAAGACCTTATTTAGGCTGTTTGTGATGAACTTTTTGTAAGACTTTGTATGACCTTTCTTCACGTGTATATATCTAACGATGTAGAGACTAGAATAATATCCCATTATCTAAAAAAACCAACCGGTAGCTCCACAGAAAAGCAATGAATCGTTTTTTCCTTTCATTGAAGAAACTATTGAGTCGTATTGTCAAAGAAATGGAAATTTAGTTGCTTCCAACATCGGTTGTTCTCTTCAGACTATCTTATCTGCTTCTCTTCATATCTAGTTATCAGCTGAACTTGGAGAGCGCGCTTTTTGAGATAGCTTGAAAAGAGTGATATGTTTCATTTGACTTATTTCTGAAAGCTTTACGATGTACCATCGAGATAAAAAAGAATGGACTGTGAAATCCAAAACATTTAGAGATAAGTAGATAAGATAAGAAAATAAGCTCTGAAAAGCTGCAAGGCTGAACAAAACCCTGTCATGTGCCAAGTACCTGTTTAATTTTAACTACTTTTTGCTTCTGCACCATAAAAGCCGTATTGTCGAACCAAACGTTCTTGGCCACTTCCAGGAATAAATTAGTTTCAACTGCGTTCTGCATGTGCATAGTAAAAAACCACAAGCCAAACCTAACGCTATGGTTTCTTAAAGCCGATTCAAGGAACGACTTAGTTTCAACAACTTGTTAGAATATTACGCACTTTAGTAATGAAATTGCTGACACTGGAATTTGACAAAAGCCGATGGGCTGAGAATCGGCTTGGGCTCTAAGAAAAACAGACTGAGACAAGTAATAGCGATGGCCCAAACCAAGTATATATGGAAGAATCCAAAATCGGCCAAAAGAGATATATGGGAGAGACCGGATCTGCTACGAGGATATGTATAGAAGGTTCGGGTCGAGATAGATAAGGAAACTCGAGTCCGAATCGACCAGGAGTCTAAGTATATCAGGATAAGTTAGCTAAATATAGAAAGAGAAGGTTGAGTTTGCATTTGATACGAGTCAAGTCCTAGTTGTAGTTGAGTCTAAAGGTCTGTATAAATAGTTTGTCCACGAAGACGTGTAATCTATCGACACATCAATTCAACATATCTACTTTTTACTTGTTATTTAGATTCCCATTGACTTGTTGCTCATCGCCTTTCGATTGGCTTCGAGATACAACCCAAAAGTTCTTGCAAGTAAGTACTATCTCGATTAAGTTCGATATACGATCTTACATCGGCTTTTGGTCGAAACACTATCTTGGTTGATATTGTTATACATCACCGTTTCAACCAAGGGTTAGGTTTCACCCTTCTTTCTGCAGATCAACACATTCGTTGGTAGCAGATTGTTTACCCTCGTTCTATCGGCTTACAGTTTGCTATTTATCGATAGTCTGTTTACCCTTTGTTCAATCGGCTAGACGATACCATCGGCTAGTTGATAGTCTATTTACCCTCTTTCTGTTGCTTTGTTGATCTTATCGGCTTAGTAGTAAACTGGCTATCCTCAGAACCTATTGGTTTAAATTTGATCTAATCCGATACTTTCATTATCTGTTACCTTCCTTGAATCTGTTTCTAAGTGTTACAGGTTTGTCTTATTACGGATCTCATCGGCTAAGCGAAAGCTGATTATGTTCTCTTGCCGATTGCAGGATCAAATCGACTGGCATACCTCGGACCTTGCTCCTGGTGCTGTCGAGAATCCTATTTCCTAAGTCCACGTGTGTTTGCGTGAAGTTCCGTTTTTGCGTCAACACACTTTTTGACACGCACGATGGGACTACCATGGCCGATCATCAAGATCGGGCTAACGTCAGCGAAGAGAATATCATCCGCGTGACCGACGCTGATCTCATTGAGGAACAGCGTCAGGACATGGTGACAAGGATGGAAGAAATGAGACACACCTACCTCGGTGCATTTCAGAAATGCCAACACAGAAACACCGTCCAGAAGGGAGAACTCCCCAAGGTGGTGGATCCAGCTAAGTCGCGCTACGAGATCACCCTCCAAGAAGTATCCAAAACGGTCCAGTCATCGGTACATCACGCTATGCCAAACCAATCGTCGGCTTTCATAGCCAATCTTAGCCCGGTGATTACCAATAGCATCAGGGAGATAGCGCACGAGATGATTGCTAATGCAATGCTATTCACTCCTGGACCGGCGGTATCGACATTGCCGCAGTTCACTATCGGCCAACCGCAGCAAATCTACACAACTATGGTCGCGAGGGCAGCTGCATCGGCTCCAACTTCATCGCAGCCGATAAGGTATGCATATGGGCCAACCTATGCGCAAGCTTCGTTTGTGCCCGAAGTAGGACCATCAAGGGCACCGCCGAGTCCTCGAGCCTAGACTCTGATGGCGTCCTTCCCACAGGCGTAACATCCTCAGTCAATGCCTGTGAGACAAACGCATCAGCAGCCAACGCCGACCATGCTTGGTCCGGCGCCCATCACCCCGGCGAGACACCAACAACAGCCGATCGTGCCCAGTCCGACGCACTTCGCTCAGTAGGCAGAGTATCAGGCTCCTCCTCAGCCGATACTAGTTTCTGAGCCGATCCTAGTCCAGCCTCAAGCTCCTCAGTACGCTTACACGCCAGTTAAATCCATGGCCCCAGAACCTTGGACGAGGGACACAGTTGCTAGCGTCGAGATGTACTGGGGATATCATCTAGCGGAGACCCAGTCATGACCTACCTATCCGACTATCTTCACCTCGTATCGAGATCGGACGATCCCACCGGTGGACTTCTCCGCTCAATGCTACAGGGGGCAACTTGCTGACAACGAGAGATCATCCCCCCATCGGCTAACTTAGCCGATCAGATCACTAATGTCCTAAGGGATTAGTTTAGGATCCAGCCCAAGGGAAAGATCATGGGATACAGGAAGCCATACCCAGACTAGATGGACCGGTATGCTTTTTCGGTTGGTTTGAAAGTCCCTGACTTCACCAAATTTTTCGAGGACGAATCAACTTTGAGTATGGAGCACATTGCTCGATTCCTGGCTCAATGTGGGAAAGGTGGCTGATATGTTCACCATCATGTCAGGCTGTTCCTATTGTCCTTATCAGGGCCAACGTTTACGTGGTTTACATCTTTGCCCATAAAATTAGCGCTATCTGTCAAAAGTACAAGGAATCAGTTAATGACTACATCAAGCAGTTCAGGGATGTGCGCAATCAGTGCTATAGCGTGGTGCTGACGGATGCCTAGCTAGCCGATTTGGCGTATCAAGGCCTGCTACCTCAGATCAGGGAGAAGTTCAGTGGTTAAGAATTCTCTGATCTAAGTAGTTTGGCCCAACGAGAATCGGCTCGCGAAAGCCGATTTGCCAGGAATAAGGAGTTCAAAAACAAGTTCAAGAAAGCCAAAGGCAAGGTCAGCTACGTTAATTACGTATCAAACGACGAAGATCCTATAGAGGTAAATGTGGCTGAGTGGGTCAACGGTAACAAGAAGCAGCTTGTGTGTACTTGGCTCAAACATTTCCAAAAGCCGATTGGCTGTCAAATACTCATTTGAAGTAACTAAGTGTGATCGGATATTCGACCTACTACTCCAAGAAAACCACATCCGTTTGCCCAAGGGCCATGTGCTGCTGTCACCTGAAGAGATAAAGAAGAAAAGATATTAAAAGTGGCATAACTCCTACTCTCACAACACCAATGATTGCAATATCTTGAGGCAACAAATACAATCGGCTATTGAGGATGGTAGACTTAAGTTCGAAGATAAAAGCGCCATGTAAGTGGACATGAATCCTTTCCCTGTCGATGTGTGGAGATATGCAACAAGGGGAAAGAAAAGGTTCAATCCTGGGCCGATGAACTGGAAAAACAAGAACTCGTCCTACCAAGGGTCATGTTTTCTAAAAGCGTCACTCAGATGGTTAATCAAAACATCAAGTCTACCATGGGCTCAGTAAATATCACCACAGACGCTTTGGGCACGTCCAAGACATTGAAGCCCAAAGAACATCCCAAGGTCGGTACATGGTATGGGCTAGAGAAGGATAAATGGAAATCAAGACCGATGCTAGAGCCAAGAGTGACGTTCAACCAACTATATGAGAAGTACCAGAAACATGCATCACTATTGGTTAGATGGAAAACACCACCTCGGAGAGGGCATGTGCGGGATAGGTTGGAAAGAGACCTGAACATGGAGCATTAGGAGTGTCCCTTCTTCCAATTTTGTTGGGAAAGAAGGATGACTTTGCCGTTGGTATGGGACAGTCCGATGCAACACCTTCCACCACAACGATATCGTTCCAAGAGCCCGAGTCCCAAAAAGCAGAGGATATCAACTAAAGACAGGATTGAGGAGAACAAGTCGGAGCCTTGAGGGCAAAACCAGAAGAAAGCTTGAGAGGAAAAAATCAAGGAGCCGATAGAATCCAAACCGCAGTAGGTTCCCGATAGACTGACCAAGACCCAAAGAAGGCATCTACAAAGACTAAGAACTCAGGAGAAGAGGGAAACTGAGGCTGAGCAGGAAAGAGATGGGGCCTTCAATTAGGTAAAGCCGATGGTAGTAAAGAAGGAATGGTGCAGGAAAGATGCGCTTAATAAAGAACCATCTTCTTCCAAAGCCGACATCAATATGGTGTTCATACTTCCTGCTAAATATCGGGTGCCTAAGGTATCTGTGTCGGGCCCTCACAAACTTATGGGAGCTCAGCTATGCCCACTACTAC
Source organism: Olyra latifolia (assembly GCA_036346145.1). NCBI lineage: Eukaryota > Viridiplantae > Streptophyta > Magnoliopsida > Poales > Poaceae > Olyra > Olyra latifolia. The sequence continues at coordinate 43,939,305 of CM070528.1, read as the reverse complement.
AGAATACCACATCAGTGCTGGTTCGAAACTGGCATTACTACCAGTTTTTTAACCGGCACTACGTAAGTGGCAGTGATAACCCACTGTCGGTTTTGGAACCAGTAGTGATAAGGACTATTACTGCCGGTTCTCGATTATCACTACCGGTTCTTGAAAACACATGAGTTTAGCTTAAAAATTGGTGAAAAAATAGAAAAAAATATTTTTTATGCCTGAAATCTACATCCTAATCATCTACCACCTACTATAGCTTATTAGGACACGTTTTCGTACGAAATACAAATGTTGCGTTACCCGAGACTCGAACCTCTGACCTCTCTACTCTACCCTCACCCTTCTAACTACCCCACCCAATCTCACGCTCTTACTTATAGAGGATACGCATACCTTTTAACCTTTATTCCATCACTGCCGGTTCTTTTCTCAAACCGTCAGTTATAATTCTCACTGCTGGTTCTTGTCAAGAACTGATAGTGATAATGAATTATACTGTCAATTACTGTCGGTTCTAGCCAAGAACCGGCAGTGATAAATTCTTTTACTACCGATTGAAAATTGGGGGTGGAAAGCTTAAAGAACTGGCAGTGATAGGATTTATCACTACCAGTTCTTTTCTCAAACCGACAGCTCACTGTCGGTTTGAGAAACTGTTGGGGAAAGTACGTGGCCCATGATGGTTCGGCCCACTTACTTACCCACGGCCCACAGGAAGCAAGCTCGGGGCCAGGAAGCTCGCGCCCGAGCTTGGTAAGCTCGGGCCTCTTGCTTACCCCGCGACTCTGAGGTACAAAGGAATAGGACCCGAGGTAAATCGTACACGCCATGACAGATCGCCGGATCACACGAGTCGCCGAGAATTAAATCGCGCACTATACCAAGGCGCTGGCGGCGGCTTCGGCGGGTTGGCGGCGGTCCGTCAACCGCCAAGATGGGCAAAGACACGTCGACCGTAGCGGTGCAGCACGGTGATCGGAGGATTGCACTCGATTACCCGGAGGATTTGGTGCACTACCGGCATCGCAAAAAGGCAACGACTAATTCAACGGACCAGCGCAAGCTACAGTGGCCGGAGAGCGCCTATAAAAGGGGCATACAGGACACAACAAAGAGGACCTCTCACTTCCGCATAGACACAACTCACATGGAGAATAGCTACTATAGAACAGGAGCACTTGCACTTTCGTAGGAGCTCTAGTTCCCGGCGGTAGTTCTCCGCATCCAGATAGTTGTAGGAACACACACACAAGTGCCTTGAGCACTCATTGTACTCGAGGCCCGGGCTTCCCAAAGCCCGGACTTCATCCCCTTGTACTCGTTTAAGCTCGGCATTAAACGAAGATCTGGACAATAGGGCTGTTATCCCGATGGAGGCTGAACGGGATAAAACACTTGTGTCATCACCCCCAGCGATCCGGTCTCGACGCGCCTAGCCACGTCGGGACTAAGGTCTTTTCCTTCGGCGGCGTCCGGCTACAAGGTCGGGCCTCGGTCCGGGGGACAGGGCCGCCTTCAGGCCTCGCACCCCCTTTCCTTGCTTATTGGCGCTGCGGAGGCTCGCCTCCCAGTCGCCGATAGCTGGCGCCCACCGTGGGCCCCGATTGCGGTCTTCTCCCCTCGATCGAGTCGAGGATGGCCTTGTTGTCTTACGACGACATTGATACCGTGGACCTCAACTACGATGATCGCGACGATCTCGACGACGTCGACGAGTCGTATGAGGAGTGGCAGGCTGGTATCCTCACCGGAGCTCAGTCCGACGAGATGGAGGTGGAGGCAACGCCCGCCTCGGGAGTAGCTGTTCGCTCCCTAGCTTTGCCCGGCACTTCGCTGACTCACGTTAGCGAAACCCTCATGGAGGGACTAGAGGCATCACCACCAGTGCCGCATCTGGATGGACCGCGCGCATTCGCGACCATGTCCAAAGAGGAGGACCAGTCCTGCGCGTGCAACTGGCGCCCCGGCCCATCGAGGCCAGCAGCGGACCGGTGTGAGCCCATGGTAGTTGAGGGTGCCGATGGCACCGCCTCCGTGGGCGACACCGACATGTCTCCTTCGAGGGAGCCTGCCTGACGTCATGTCTTTGCGACGTCAGGCGGGGCGACCCCGCACCAGCCACGTACCGACCTAAGCGGAGAGCACCAGCGGTGTGAGGCCGCTCGGAGCCTCTTTGTTGGGTCGGTTGGGCAAACCCTGGCGGATATCCGTCGCAGGCCTGCTGGCCCGACGCCGCCAAGGCTTACACGCGCGATTCGCCCAAAGACTACCGTCACCAACCCGGTCTTTGCGCGATGCGAAGGGTTAAGGCGATTGCCCAGGTCATGCGTGACCTGGAGAAGGACCCGCGAGGGTTCACCATGGCTGACCTAGGTGCCGCGGTTGCTGACGGCCTAGAAGAGCTCGCTGGGGATCTCGGCGAGCACCTCGAACCTAGTCACACGATGGCTCTTGGAGGCGCGCGCCGAGCGTTGATCGCGCCGGCAGTATCCACGTCTCGGCGGATAGCGCCTCGGCGCATCCCAAAGTGAGTCTTTTCCGCCTCGGGCGCTTCGGGTGGCGCACTTCATTGAAACAATGAGGCCGCCCCTAGGTGCCCAGCCTTCTCCCGAGATTTGCGCGAGGCCCATGGCCTCGCAAGTTCAAGCCTAGAGGCATCGAGAAGTTCGACGGGAGTAATAACCCCGACGAATATCTTGCTGTTTATACTACCACCATCCTGGCCGCAGGCGGTAACGAGGCCGTAATGGTCAACTATTTCCCTACCGTCTTGGAGGGAATGGCCCGAATCAGGCTGTTCAACCAACAGGGTTCGATCACGCACTGGGAACAGTGCAGAGACGCCCGGACAAACTTCGAGCTGCTATGCGCGCTACTGAAAGCCCCAAGACCTCAAGCTTGTGGTCCAAAGGGCGGAGAGGGCTCGCGGGACTACGTCATGAGGTTCTTCAGTCGCAACACCATTCTGTCGATCTCCGATGAGGCCATCGTTGAGGCCTTCAAGGAGGGAGTACGGAATACCCGTTTTACCAAGGACCTTGAGCTCCATCCGGTCCACACCGAAGCCGATTTATTTCGTGCTGCGGAAGGATACATCAACGCCTTAGAGGCGGTGGAGCGCAAGAGAGGGAGGACGGAGGAGAAGGCGGCGGCCCGGACTGGCACGGATGCCAAGAAGGGTGACGCCGAGAAGAAGAAGAAGAAGAAGAAGAAGAAGAAGAAGAAGAAGAAGGAGCTCGCCGCTTCGCCCGCCTCGTCCTTGCAGTAGAGCCCGAGAGGCCCGCTCCTCTGGCCGTGCCTCCGCTCATGCCAGCCCGCCCGGCGGGTGGAGGAACGACACGGGCGCGGGCGAGGTGGGCGAGCTCCTGCCTCGACCTCGGCCGGCCCAGGGGCTAATCTTCAAACAACCGCTCTCGCCTTCTTCATCGGCGGTGAGGCCATGACTGCAGAATCGCGGGGACGTGGGCAGCGGTTGGAGAACTTTACGCAGGCACGCCCATGCCCGAGCTCCCCGATCACGGGGTGCCGGACGACCGGGCGCCTCAGGGTGCCCATGGCGACGCCTTCTAGGAGGCTTGCACACACGTCGCCATGATCTTCGGTGGCGCTTCTGCCTATAGCTCACGACGCGATCTTAAGACTGCTGCTCGGGAGGTTTACCACCTCGAGAGGGGCAAGCCCGGAGACGCACCCCTGCGGTGGTCCCACCGGTCGATCACTTTCTCCGGGGATGATTTTTCCCCCGGGATGACCAGGCCCCAGCGCTTACCGCTGGTGCTCTGTCCCACCATCAGTAACACGCGAGTCGATTGCGTGTTGGTAGATGGAGGGAGCTCTCTGGACATCGTCACTGCTCTGGTTCTTGAGCAGATGTAGGTCCCGCGGTCCAAGATCAAGGACATATCCATCCCCTTCCACGGCATTGTCCCTGGGTCGTCCCTACTGACCGTCGGGCCGTCGTCTTTGCCGTGACGTTTGGGAAACCCAGAACTTCCGGACGGAGTACGTCACCTTCGAGGTGGTGGACTCCGAGCTCCCGTACAATGCCATCCTTGGACGCCCCGCGCTGTCCAAGTTCATGGTGGCCACCCACCACGGTTACTCTTACCGCTCGAAGATGCGGCCCTCATGGGGTCATCACGATCAAGGGCAGCCACAAGGCCGCAATGGCTCAGGACGAGAGTGCCACCGCCATGGCCGGACAGCTCAGAGCGTGGCGGCCAAGGCCGAACGGCCAATAGTCCGCCCCAAGGTGGCCCTGCAGCCGCAGGAGCCCACCAAGGCAGTCCCCTTCTTCGAGGACGACCCGGCCAAGGTCGTCCACGTAGGGGTCAACCTCGAGTCCAAATAGGAACTCGAGCTCGTCACCTTCCTCCGGGCTAACGCAGACGTGTTCGCGTGGGAACCGTCCAACATGCCCGGAGTTCCAAGGGAGGTCATCGAGCACGTAATGGCTCACCGACAAAAGCACATCGAGACAGGCCCTACGGTGCTTCCCAAAGTGGAAGGCTGACATCATCCAGGAGCAACTTGGCAAGCTCCTCCAAGCCGGCTTCATCCGATAAGTCGAGCATTCCGACTGGCAAGCTAATCAGGTCGTCGTCAAGAAGAAGGACGGAAAATGGCGAATGTGCGTCGACCATCGCGACCTTAACGCCGCTTGCCCCAAGGACAATTTCCCCCTGCCGCGCATAGACCAACTGGTCGACGCAACAGCGGACTCGGCGCTCATGAGCTTCCTGGACGCCTACTCCGGCTATCACCAGATCGCGCTGGCAAGGGAAGACGAAGAGAAGACTACCTTTGTAACACCTTTTGGTACCTTCTGCTACACGACCTTGTCCTTCGGTCTAAAGAACGCGGGAGCCACGTTCCAGCGACTAATGTAGAAGACGGTCCCTGATCAAATAGGGCGCAACGTAGAGGTTTATGTAGACGATGTTGTTGTAAAAAGCAAAGTCCCACGGGACCATGTGACCGACCTTCAGGAAACTTTTGCTAATCTTAAAAGCATCAAGTTGTGAATCTGAAAAATGTGTCTTTGGTGTCGATGCAGGATGTTGCTTGGCTATGTAATAGGAAAGGCGAGTATCGGGCAAACCCAGAGAAAATCGAGGCCATCAAGAATATGAGGTCGCCAACTTTGCACTAAGGAGGTGTAAGCCCTCACCAGGCGGATGGCGATCCTCGGCAGATTCATATCTCGTCTCGTGGCGCGGCATGCCTTTTTGTAAGATCTGCGCAAGCACGATGGTTTCGAATGGACAAAAAAAGCCGAGGCCGCTTTCAGCGAGCTAAAGCGTTACCTGTCCACGTCTCCCGTCCTAGCCACGCCAAAGCTCGAAGAAGCTCTACTCCTCTATTTGGCGGTTGCCCGCAGTTGTAAGTCTTTGTACTAGCGATCGACGCGAAGGCAAGCAACAACCCGTCTACTACGTGAGCGAGGTACTTCACGAGCCTAAGGAGTGGTACCCTGACGTTCAAAAGCTCTTGTACGCCTTACTTATGGCCTCGCGAAAGTTGCGTCACTATTTCTAAGCCCATCCAATTACGGTCCCAACGAGTTTCCCGTTAAAGGACATCATTCGGAACCCAGACGCGAACGGGAGGGTCGCAAAGTGGGCAGTCGAGCTTGGTGAATTTGACATCAAGTTCGTTCCCCGAACAGCGATCAAATCCCAAGTCGTGGCTGACTTCTTGGCTGAGTGGACCGGCCCGGCCGACCCTTCGGGAGGCTCGCCCGAGCTCGCAAGCCAAGAAGCACACTGGACCATGTTTTTCGATGGGTCGCGCCAATTCGAGCGATCAGGCTGCGGGTTTGTTCTCATCTCCCCAAGGAGAACAAATTCAGCATATAATCTGACTCCATTTTCCATAGCGAACAATCTTTGCAGAGTCTGAAGGCCTCCTAGCCGACCCTCTGAGCATGCATGCGCTCGACATAAAACAACTAACAAATGAAAGGGGATTGAAGTTGGTGAATCGCCAAGTAAATAAGGAGTTTCAGTGCTACGACGACTCAATGGCGCGATACTTGGCAGAAGTGAGAAAGCTGGAGAAGCACTTCACGAACTTCGAGGTGTGTTATGTTCCCAGACTGGCTAATAGCCTGGCCGATAAGCTCGCGAAGCTTGGCTCCTCACAAGAAACCGCCTCGGCGGGGGTGCTCGTGCAGCACCTACTAAAGCCCTCTATTCCCTCTGGAGAAGAGGCCCTCGAAAGACGGTTGCCTCAACCCAAACGACCGGTACCGTTTCGTTCCTAGAGCAGCGCGACACCTGGATGACGCCATTCGTCCAGTTCTTGACGCTTGGGACACTGCCACAGGACACAGCTGGGAAATCCCGGCTCCAAAGACAAGCCCGACCTTACCGATTACTCGGGGGCTTGTTGTACCGAAGGGGTTCTAACGGCGTACTTTGTAAGTGCGTGATCTAGGAGGAAGGCAAAATTCTCCTCCAAGACATCCACGACGGGATCTGCGGGGCCCATGTCTCTTTCAGAATCCTAGTGGGAAAAGCCTTCCGCATGGGATACTACTGGCCAACTGCATTAACCGACGCAAGAGAGCTAGTAAAACGCTGTCCAGCCTGCCAATATCATGCCCGGGTATCCCACCAGCCCGCATATGAGCTGCAGACTATCCCGCTAACCTGGCCATTCTCAACATGGGGAATGGACATATTTGGTCCGTTCCCCAGAGGCCTAAAGGGCTGCACGCACCTGTTCGTCGCCATCGACACTTTCACCAAGTGGATCGAGGCCGAACCAGTGTCGAGCATATCTGCCCAAACGGCCAAGAGGATCCTTAGGAACAACATCGTGACCAGGTTTGGCGTCCCGAGTAAGCTGATCGCTGACAACGGGGACACAGTTCACAAGCGAGCTATTCCAGGACTACTACGAAGAGCTCGGCATGAAGATCGCCCTAGCTTCGGTAGCTCACCCACAAAGTAACGGTGCAGCCGAACGCTCGAACGGGCAGATCATGCAGGGCATTAAGCGCCGAGTGTTCGACGCTCTTGCCGAGCAACGTCACAACTGGGTGGAAGAACTACCCTCCATGCTTTGGGCAGCTCGGACAACTTCTAATCGGACTACTGGCGAAACCCCATTCAGGCTCGTATACGGCTCGGAAGTGGTCTTACCCTCCGAGCTAAGACTTGGTTCAGTTCGTATTGATTTTGCAGGAGAAATCGACAACGACGAGGAACGACTGTTGGATCTCGACCTATCCGAGTCCTGCCACGAGCAAGCACTACTGCGAGTGGCAGCATACCAGCAATCCCTGCGGCGTCACGCGGCTAAAAAGGTACAGACACGGACCTTGCAAGTTGGCGACCTGGTTCTAAGACGAGTTCAGAACCTGGCTCATGCCAACAAGCTCACCCCAAGATGGGAAGGCCCGTACACGGTCGTATCAACCGCACGCCCGGGGGCTGTAAGATTGGCTATGCCGGATGGGAGAGTCCAAAACAGCTCCTGGAACATCGCTCAACTTCGGTGGTTCTACGCCTAAGAAAAGGTCGTAAGTCTCTATTCCCCCCTCTCTCTCTCTCTCTGCCTTTGGACCATCCTACCATCCCCTAGAGAGCCCCCAAAACTAACCTCCGCGACCTAAACTCATGATCGGGCTTGGGAGAAAGCCCGGTCGTTCAAAGACACATCGGCAGAATAAGCGGCACTGTGAAAGCCAACCCCAGATTCCTTTGCACAGGTAAGCCGATATCCATCGCACCACATAAGATCCAGCGGGCACATATTTTCGGCCCTATATCATAAGCCCATATAAACATACGGGCAGGGATACCTCTAGAGTCCAATACTCTGCCTCTCTCAAAGAGAAGGAGCTAGGGCCACAAGCTTCGTTCAAAGTGTACGGTCTCTAAACCACAACCGACCTTCTGTCGAACCAGAAGCCCGGTCGTGGCTCGGGGGCTAGGGTCGATTTTTTAAAAATTGATCTCTCTAAACCACAACCGACCTTCTGTCGAACTAGAAGCCCGGTCGTGGCTCAGGGGCTAGGATCAATTTTTCAAAAATTGATCTCTCTAAATCACAACCGACCTTCTGTCGAACCAGAAGCTCGGTCGTGGCTCGGGGGCTAGGGTCGATTTTTCAAAAATTGATCTCTCTAAACCACAACCGACCTTCTGTCGAACCAGAAGCTCGGCCGTGGCTCGGGGGCTAGGGTCGATTTTTAAAAATTGATCTCTCTAAACCACAACCGACCTTCTATCGAACCAAAAGCTCAGCCGTGGCTCGGGGCTAGGGTCGATTTTTCAAAAATTGATCTCTCTAAACCACAACCGACCTTCTGTCGAACCAGAAGCTCGGTCGTGGCTCGGGGGCTAGGGTCGATTTTTCAAAAACCGATCTTCCCTAAACCACAACCGACCTTCTATCGAACCAGAAGCTCGGTCGTGGCTCGGGGGCTAGAGGCGATTTTTTCGAAGGGTCGATTTTTCGAACGGTCAATTTCTTAAAAGTTGATTCTCCAAGAAGCAGATACCCAAGTAAGGACTTCCGATCTTCTCTAAGCCACGCCCAGGCTTCTCCTTAGAAGCATGGACATGGCTCGGGGGCTAGGATCAGTAGGACTATACTGCGTTTTCAATTCTTTCTTGCCTATACGGCTACTAGCGTTCGTTTGCATGCAGGAAAGACAACAGAAAAAGGAGAAGCAGCGATAACCACAAGCAACTTTATTAAAAAGGGTTCTGGGACGACTTACAAGTCAGTTACACCTAGTCCTTGCGGAAGGGCCCCAGAAACCCGACAACCACGTCGGCCACCTCGGCAAGCGCCAGGGCAGCCTCGACCAAAGCCGCGGCGGCAACATCGTCGCGGGCACGGGCATTGACCAGCGCCTCCACGAGCGGATCAAAAGCCCTGCGGAGTCGCGGGACGGCTTCGACCCTGGCGACGTCGCAGGTGCGTGCCTCCTCCTCCGCGAGTTCAACCATGGCTAGGTCAAAAGCCGCCCAGAGCTCCGCCAACTCCGGATCGCGAGCCATGGAAACAGGAGGAGAAGGAAGTGTGGAAGAAAGAAGACTGGAATGAGAAGTGGCCGCCGCATCGGTCTCTTTTTATAGCCAGAGTTTGGGAAGCCGAAGCGATCCCAGGAGTAATGGCGTCGGAAAACAGTTCCGGCGCATAACTGTTTCCAAGAGCGAACGCGAATGTCTCTTGGGACATGGCACAAGCAGTTAAGACGACATTCAGCATTCCAGGGAGAAGGCGGACCGAAGAAGTGACGAAGAAAAGAAGTCAAAACAAGTCCACCGCATTAATAAAGGGTATTTACAAGGGCGAGCCGGATTACCGCCCAACAAAAGGAAAAGAAATAAAAAAAGACCTACGACTTAGGCTGGCACCGGAGTTTCCGAAGCTTGGCCAGCAACTCCTCATTTTGGCCCTGAAGATCGAGAAACTCTTTCTCTCTGGCCCGAGCAATCTGCATTTTGACCCGTAAGGCTTTGTTGGCAGCCTCCAGGTCCCGCATGGTATCCTGGTAGGTCTTCAGCAGACCCTCCGTCGCGGATGCAGCGGACTTCGTCTGGGAAAGCTCCGCGGCAAGGAGGTCGCGCTCCTCCACTACGCGAGCAACCTCAGCGACGCGACGCGCTTCCGCTGACTGGAGGCGTTCCTCGAGCTCCAGGGCGCGGTCGCGTTCGGCCTTAAGGGCCTCCCAGCGACCGGCATGAAACATCTTTGGCATCCTCCTGCGCCACGGCTAAGGCCGCCTCAGCCGCCGCGGCTCGAGCCTCCAGAACCACTGCCTGGACTGAGCTCGAGCGAGCTTCCTCAAGCTTGGCGCGTGCAGTAGTGGCTTCCCGTTGCCACCGTGCGCCTTCCGCCCGCAGGTCCTCTTGTTCGGCGTTGTGCTTAGCCTCAAATGAGCAAGCCATGCCAACAAGCTCGCGGTAGATCTGCACCCAGAGGATAGGCTAAGGAAAGGGAAGGACCAAAGCCGGGAAAATACAAGACAACAAGCAAATCATCAGAAACTTACCCGCCTGGCGACTGCCACGGCCGCGACATCATACCGATCCTGCGAAACGCCTTTAGGCGCGGGAGGCACCGCGACCTGGTGGCCCGAGCTATCGCCCGAGCCGCTTGGCCCCTCGGCCACCTCCTCTATAGGCCCGGCCGAGCCTCCCGCAGGCTCGACCATCTCTTCCGAAGGGCCGGCCGAGCCTCCCGCAGGCTCGACCATCTCTTCCGCAGGCATGGCCAAGCCTCCCATAGGCTCGGCCGTCCCTCCTGCAAGCTCGGCTGAGCCTCCTGCAGGCTCGGCCGCCTCTCCTATGAGCCCGTCCGAGCCTCCCACAGGCTCGCCCGCCTCTCCTATGAGCCCGTCCGAGCCTCCCACAGGCTCGGCCACTCCTTCCACAGGCACGGCCAAGCCCGCCGCTGGTTCGGCCGCTTCTCCCGCAACATCGCAAGCTCCCCGCTGGCTCGTGACCTCCTGAACCCAAAGCGCCGATGGCATGAAAGCATGGCTCGGGGGGGGAAATCCGTCTGCGCCCAGGCATCCACCTAGGGCCCTCTCCCCAGTCGATTCGCCAGCCATTCCTCAAGCGTCTGGCCGGGGACTGGTCGGAGCTGGATGGCGTCTCGCCGGCTCCATGCGATGAGCCCAAGGTGGTGCTCAACCTGTTGGCGTCGGCGAGATCCACCACGAGGCAGGCCAGCGGAGCCACGCTCCACGGCCGCCGGAACGGCGGCTCATGGGTGTGATGACCCGGACGGGCCAATCCCAGCCAAGAAGAAGAGTGTCGCTCGCGTCCAGCGGGGGAACAGGTATGTTACTCCTGTCAAAAAGCTCTTGGATGCCGCAGATGTCGATCGGGCGCCACCCGGTCGAAGTCCGTTCCTCGACACGGATCGGCGCCAGGCGCTCGGTACCGTGATTGGTCTCCACCTTCACGAGCGTGGCCTGAGGGCGCACGTCCTTGTGCGCTACTAGCGGGAGGACGAACGGTCTCGAACCCCGTGGCCCGGGTTTGCCCTTGACGGGGTCATTCTCCCGGGCCACTGCCTCCGGCTGCACCGGAATAAGTTCCCCCGCTTGGGGGACAGCGCGACTGAAAAACAAGGGAGAATCAGAGCATGCCCGATCGGCCCAAGGGCCATAACCAACAAAGAAAGGAGACGGGAGAGACCAGCAAGCACGAGCAACTTACGTGCAGCTGCTACGGCCGCCTCGGTCATCTCGTCGTCCGAATCGTCATCATCAAAGACCAACCGCGCCTCTTGGGCCGGGTATCCAGCAAGCCGGTGAATCGAGCAGGAACCTCCAACCCGGGCTGGGTCGGGGACGGATTTGCTAGCACTGGCCGCCTGCCGCCATGCGAGGGCGGCCTTATCCGGGAAGCGACCGGCCAGCTTCTTCCCAGGCAGTCGCTTGGGAGCGACCCGTCCCTTCCGCGCCGGGGCCAAGCTCGCGTCGCCACCGGCCGTCAGGTTGGCGGCCCCAGAAGCCGCCACCGGCGCGGATGCGGCAAGCCCGGCTCCCACTCCCGCTTCCCTCTGCAAAAACACATCATAGGGCGTCAGCCCACGCCCACGAGCGAACCATTCCGAAGACACCTAGGCCCGCAGAAGCACATACCTCGTCCAGGACATTGCGGACGGCCGAGCCTGACGGCCCGTTGTGATTCGCGGGCAGGAGAAGCCCCACGACCCGGACCACCTCGTCTTGGGGCAAGGCTACAAAGGAAAAAGGCGGGAACATTACAAACACGCTCGAGGAAAAGCTCGGGCAAAAGGCTGCATGGTCGGGAACGAAGACTTACGGGAAGTGCCTTCGCGGGAGAGATCATCCCACCCGCGGATCTCGAAGAAAGGGCAAACCTGCTTCCTCAGCGGGCTCACCCGGTGCCTGGTGAAGTCGGCCACGATGTCGAATCCGTTGAGCCCCCGGCTGGCCAAGTCCCGAATCTTGGCCGCCAGGGCTACCTCCGCCGGCTCCAGCGTGGGCCGGGGCATCGTCACCTTCCCAGGGCTCGCGTTAGCGAACCATAATCGGCAGTTGTCGGGCTTCTCGGCGTAATACCACCGTGACGCCCACCCCCCGACGTTCTCCTTGGCTTTGAACACCGGGTACAAGGACTTCATGTCGCGGTGAAGCTTGAAGTAGGCGCACCCCGCCACATTGTTTCCGCCGGTCATGGTCAGCTCGTTGAAGTGAAGGAGGAGGCTGACCGTCGGCTCCACCCCGACGAACGCTTCGCAGAGGTGCGCGAAGATCGTCAAAAACAAGATCGAGTTGGGATTGAGGTTCACCAACTCGATCCCGCACTGGGCCAGGACGGATTCAACGAAATCGGACTCCGGAACCCGGAGTCCATGAATCGCAAAGAGCTCAAAGCAGACGAACTCCTTGCTCTTAGGCGCGGGAACCGCCTCCCTGCCGGCCGCCCTCCATCCGCCGACCTCGACGAAGCCGGCGGCTTCCAGCCCCTTCAGGTCATCTTCAGTGAGGAGGCTCCGCGTTAAAGGCGCCATCAGGAAGGTGAGGATCAGAGCGAGAAAATGGCGGAAGGCCAGAGGAGGAAGAAGGCAAAGAAACGCGAGTAGCACAAGGCGAGCGAGTAGTACAAGAGGACGTAAGAAGAGACGGCGAAGAAGGAGAACCGCCTGATATAAATCGGCAAGGGGGAACGAACCGTCGCCTGTCCGCCGAGGGACATGGGAACCAAGGAGAAGGAAGCGGCGCGCGTAACCACGCCGATTTGGGATTCCCGCCGAAGCCCTGAGGGCCCATGTAAATCTGAGCATTTCGCCGTGGCGGTTACTAGATAAACCTCTGAGCGGCACGACATCGTCCTACTCGAGGCTCGGGGGCTAGCTGTTGGGGAAAGTACGTGGCCCATGAAGGTTCGGTCCACTTACTTACCCGCGGCCCACAGGAAGCAAGCTCGGGGCCAGCAAGCTCGCGCCCGAGCTTGGTAAGCTCAAGCCCGAGCTTCCCCGCCTCGGAAGCTCGGGCCTCTTGCTTACCCCGCGACTCTGAGGAACAAAGGAACAGGACCCGAGGCAAATCGTGCCACGCCGCAGACAGGATACGCTTCGGGTCCCCAGAGTCGCCGAGAATTAAATGCGCGCACTATACCAAGGAGCGCCTGGCGGTAGCTTCTGACGGGTTGGCGGCCGGTCCCGTCAACCGCCCGCATGGGCAAAGACACGTGCTGACCGGTAGAGGTCCGGCACGGTGATCGGAGGATTGCACTCGATTACCCGGAGGATTTGGTGCGCTACCGGTATGGCAAAAAGGCAACGACTAATTCAACGGACCAGCGCAAGCTACAGTGGCCGGAGAGCGCCTATAAAAGGAGCATACAGGACACAACAAAGAGGACCTCTCACTTCCGCATACACACAACTCACTTGGAGAATAGCTACTGTAGAATAGGAGCATTGCACTCTCGTAGGAGCTCTAGTTCCCGGCGGTAGTTCTCCGCATTCAGGTAACTGTAGGAACACACACACAAGTGCCTTGAGCACTCATTGTACTCGAGGCCTGGGCTTCCCAAAGCCCGGACTTCATCCCCTTGTACTCATTTGAGCTCGGCATTAAACGAAGACTGGACGTAGGGCTGTTATCCCGCACTGGAGGTATGAACCAGGATAAAAACACTTGTGTCATCACCCCCAGCGATCCGGTCTCGATGCGCCTAGCCACGTCGGGACTAAGGTCTTTTCCTTCGGCGGCGTCCGGCCACAAGGCCGGGCCTCGGTCCGGGGGAAAAGGCTGCCTTCGGGCCTCGCACCCCTTTTCCTTGCTTATTGGCGCTGCGGAGGCTTGCCTCCCAGTCGCCGACAGAAACGAATCGGCAGTGATAAATCCTATCACTGCCGGTTCTTAAGCGCACAATAGATTTTTTTGCTGCTAAGGTTTATGAACCGGCAATGATAAGTTCTCACTGTCATTTTTAGCCTAACCGGCAGTGATAGGGGGGCACGGATGACCATTTCTATAGTAATGGCCTTGGTTCTCAAGAAGCTATATTCAAGAAACCCGGGGAGCATCGGCATATCAGGCCATTATACCTAAAAGGGTTTATCGATGGTAAGCCGATGGCTAGGATGCTGGTGAACGGAGGAGCTACTGTGAATTTGATGCCCTATTCAACGTGCCATAAGTTGGGTAAAACCATGAAAGACCTATTCAAAACTAAGATTGTGCTCAACGACTTCAACGGCAATCCAACAGAAGCCAAAGGAGTACCAATTGTAAAGCTCACTATCGGAAGCAAAACATTGCTGACTGCATTCTTTGTAGTCGATGGCAAGGGGAGCTATGCAGTGCTTCTAGGCCGAGACTGGATACATGCCAACTACTACGTGCCGTTGACTATGCATCAGGTCCTCCTCCAGACGGTGATCAAGTTGAAATAGTACATGCAGACACAACAGCTCATGTTGCAATGGCCGATACTGACGTTATTTGGCCATTTGTCGACATTGAGTGCTTGTCCGGGGAAGTATTGGCGAATTGTGACTTCGTCAATGTCAGTCGATCTAGCTTCAAGCTGATTGTGACTGAAAACGAGATGGCTGGAACTTCAGCGTGCCTATGGGATCTAAAGTCATAGAAGACTTTGAGGAAAAGATAGGATAAGGGTTTATGTCGGCTAATGCCTTAGAAGAAGTCAACATAGGCGATGGTGAAAAGAAAAGGCCAACTTTTGTAAGCGCTCAGTTACATGCTGAGCTTAAAACTAAATTAATAAAGTTGCTTAAAGAGTATCGGAACTATTTTTCTTGGGAATATCATGAGATGCCTGGCTTAAGCCGATCGTTAGTTGATCATGGCCTATCGATAAAACCTGGGTATAAACCTTTTAAATAGGCTCCAAGAAAAACTACGACGCGATTAAATTAGAGATCGAATGACTCCTTGAAGCTCGATTCATCAGGCCTTGCCGATACATGAAGTGGATACCTAACATAGTCCCAGTCAAGAAAAAAATGGGAAGATGAGGGTTTGCATTGACTTTAGGGACTTGAACAAGGCAACCCCAAAGGATAAGCACCCAATATAGCCGATATGCTTATCGATGCTACCTCTGGGCATAAGATAGTTAGCTGCATGGACGACAACGCGGGGTACAATCAAATATTTATGGTGGAAGACGATATCCACAAGCCGGTGTTTCGATGCCTAGGTGCTATCAGCTTGTTTGAATGGGTCGTTATGACTTTCGGATTAAAGAGCGTTGGGGCTACCTACCAACGAGGAATGAACTCGATATATCACAAGTTGATCGGCTTACTAGTAGAAATATATATTGACGACATAGTAGTCAAATCCCATGAAAAATATGAGCATATAGCTGATCAACGAAGGGTACTAGAGAAGACTAGGGCGTTTGGATTAAATATGAATCCACTTAAGTATGCTTTTGGTTTGTCGGTTGAGCAGTTTCTAAGGTTTATGGTGCATGAGAGGGGAATTGAGGTCAGTCAACAGAGAGTAGAAACCATAACGAAGTGTGAAGCCCCTAAATGCGAAAAGGACCTACAGAAGCTCATGGGCATGATCAACTAACTTGTTTGGGCACCTTGGAGCATTCACACCTTTGCTAAGATTGCTAAGATTAAAAGCCGATCAGCTATTTGGTTGTGAGAAGAAACATTAGAAGGCCTTCAATAACATCAATAAATATTTGGCTAATCCTCTAGTGTTGATAGCACCTCAAAAAGGATCCCATCCAAACTTTACATATCAGCCGAAGATGACTCGATTGGAGCAGTCTTGGCACAAGAGGTTGAAGGCAAGGAGAATGTGATATTCTATCTAAGCCGACGACTCATTGATGCTGAGACAAGTTATTCTTTAGTAGAGAAGCTATGTTTATGTTTATACTTTGATTGCAACAAATTGAGGTATTACGTTCTGGCTATTGAATGCAAAATAATTTGCAAAGCTGACATGATAAAATATATGTTGTCTGCACCAATATTGAAAGGGCGGTTAGGAAAATGGGCGTACGCACTCATTGAATATGATCTGAAGTACAAATCGGCTAGAGCAGTTAAGAGGCAGGTGTTGGCCGATTTTGTTATTAGTCATTGTCCTATCGTCGTTGAAGGTATGGTTAGCATTGCTCCCTGGACGATGTTCTTTGACAGGTCAGTTCGTAATCAAGGGAATGGAATTAGCTTGTTGATGATATCCTCAAAGGGGGGCAGGTTCGAGTTTGTACTAAGGGTAGAGTCGCCTTGTTCAAACAACCAAGCTTTGCTAATAGGATTGCAATTACTGGAAAACATTGGAGCTGATCCTGTAGAGGTTTTGGGCGATTCACTCCTAGTCGTACAACAAGTGTTCAGGAATTATGAGTGCAAAGATGAAGTTTTGAACGGATGCTTGGATGAATGCTTGAATATCATTGGTTCATTCAGAATGTTTGAAATTACTCACGTTTCCAGAGAACAAAATTATGAAGCCATCGCACTAGCACAGAGTGCTTCTGGCGACAAGCCGATGGAGATCAGGGATATGCTAACGACTGCAACTGTGAGCGATTGGAGGCAAGAAATCATCGGGTATCTCTAGGATCCTTCTGAGTACAGAGACAAGAAGCTAAAAAGAAGGGTTAGTTCAGAAGAGGGTATTGTACAATTGGACTATGGAGGGTATTGCTCGATGGAGTATTGTACAATTGGACTATGGAGGGGTTGCTGCTCAAATGCCTTAGTTCAGAAGAGGCTAAAGTCATCATGGGAAAGGTTTACGAAGGAATTTGTGGGACTCACCAATCGGCTCACAAGATGATGTGGCTTATTAGGAGGGCGGGATACTTCTGGCCGACAATGTTGGAGGACCGCTTTAAATATTACAAGGGGTGCCAAGACTGCCAAAGGTTTGGCAACGTCCATATAGCCCCAGCATCGGCTATGAATCCAATTATCAAGCCATGACTGTTTAGAGGATGAGGAATCGATATAATCGGCTAAATTTACCCTGCTTCATCCAAGGGACACAAATACATCCTGGTAGCCACTGATTACTTTACCAAGTGGGTTGAAGTTGTTCCCTTAAAACAAGTCACAACCGTTGAAGCTATCGACTTTGTAAAGGAACACATTGTATACCGATTTAGGATTCCTTAGACAATCACTACGGATCAAGGGACTGTGTTCACTTCGGATCAAGACTTCGCTAGGGAACTACGTATTAAGGTGCTAAACTCGTCATCTTACTATGCTCAAGCCAACGGACAGGCTGAATCGTCTAAGAAAGGGTTGATCAAACTAATTAAGAGAAAAATAGATGATAAGTCAAGGACATGGCACACAACATTACTAGACTCGTTATGGGAGTATCGTATTGTATGCCATAGAGCAACCAAGTTTTCTCCCTACCAATTGGTGTATGGCCAAGAGACGGTATTACCTCTGGAAGTTAGTATCGGCTCGTTAGAAATAAACAAATAAAACGAGTTACAAGCTGATGATTACAACAATCTACTGATGGACAATTTAGGGAATTTGTCCTAGCATCGGCTTAAGGCATTGGAACAATCGAGAAGAATAAAGCGCGAGTGGCCAGATATTACAACAAAGGGGTTGTTATTAAATCTTTTGAGGAAAAAGAATTGGTGTGGAAGATGGTGCTACCTATCGGCTTGAAAGACAATAGCTATGGAAAATAGTCTCCTGCATTGGAGGGACCATATCGCATAAGTCGATTGGTACCTGGTAACTCTTACATTTGGAAACATTGGAAGGAGAAGTATTCCATAAAGCAATCAATAGAAAGTATTTGAAAAAATATTACCCTAGTGTATGGGTCAGTTCCTAGTTGTAATTTACCTAAAAGCCGACCTAGTTCGTGATAGCCAACGTAAGAAACATCGCTTTTAGTACCATCCTAACACGTTGTTGTTGGGATGGTTTGGGGACAAGTATGGAGGAATGAGAAAAAAACAAAGTAAAAGCATTACATTAAGGAAAAAGTAGTTCAAATACATCGGATACAAGGAGCAAAGAGAAATTACAAAATCTGCTCACAAGGCCGTGAAAGAAAATTACAGGGAGCCAATCACTCCAAGTCTACTTGGACTGGCGTCGGATGGATTATCTTTGACACAGCTATCGCGGCTGCCACTAGGACCTTCTGGACTTCCCAGATGATTGCCTCATCGTCCTTGTCCGATTCTGGGACTTCGACGATCCAAGTTTTTTGTTGCTTAACTGAGGCGATGCAGTCCTTGACCTTTTGCTTCTAGAGTAGAGCGACTGCATCGGCTTCTTCTTTGGCCTGGATGGCCTGTGCCAGTTGACCCTTCGCCGTCTTTAGCTTTTCCTCTAAGATAAGGACGAAGGTCAAGGCAGCGTCTGCTTCCTTGGTGGGGTTGCAGGCCAATTCAGTGAGCTTCCGGTAAGCCGCCTGCTGAGTATTGGTGTCCGCCGCCAAGGACTTGAGGAGATATTCCTTGTCCCACTAAGCTGCGTGTCGGGCCAGCCAATCCCTGGCCGACGCCATGCCCTCCCAATGAGAGTTGATGTCGCAGGCCGACAGGATGGCGCTTTGGGCAGCCTCCGGGAGGACGGTGTCCAAGTTTTGCACCTCATTGTGGATCAGTTGCGTGTCTTGGAGGAGGGCGTCGGTGTTGGAGGTGAGGAGGAACTCCAGACGCTTGAGCTTCTCTAGGATAGCAGGAGTCACAGTGGCCAAAGCCGATGCTTGGCAGGCTTCCTTCAAGATCCCAGACAAGTCAGTCAAAGGACGGGAGTCCACTCCCTCACCATCCTCATATTCGAACTCTCCCAGGTGGAAGTCTAGGAGAGCAGTAATGTTGGAGGCGCCCTTGATTGGCTTTGAGGGAGCCTGTAGTGGAGGAACGATCAAGATAATTTCTGAGAAAAGAGAATATACGTAAATCCAATCAAAAGATGCCAAGTTAGATACCTGATCGGCAGGGGTGACAGCGACGGGAGTCTGAATTAGCTTAGAGACCGATGGTGGGGTCACCGTGAGAATGTCCACCATAGTACCTGAATAGAGAGAATGAGTTAGAAGATGAGTCTAGAGGAGAGGTCCTAAGATAAGCAAGGTAAAGAACATACCTCTTGAGGAGCCGATCTCTAGGGTTGAGATTCGGCTACTCCCTCTGTCACCTCGGCGGTATTGGCAACAGTGGGAGCTGTCTTACTCTTCTTCAGCCTTAGGGCATCCTTCTTGGATGCTATGTGCTTGACATCTGCAAATGGCACATTGGTTTAGTAGGATAATAAAATAATATATAGAAGCCAATGTAGAGAGAAGTTACTCTTGGTTTTGCCCTTCTTCACTGCTAGCTCGGAGGGAGTAGGAGAATCAGTGTATATGTTGGCCGATGAGTAGCCAACAATCCCAGCAGGGGCCTTCTTAGTCTAATCCACCTGCAAGAGCAACATAAAGGGTTAAGATCAGCTTGGGGTGTTATATGACTAATGAAGAAAGTTAGGAAATCAGTCTGCTACTTGAGGAAGAGCTATAGGAACTAGAAGATTCGTCTTCCTCGACGATGGGCTCTTGGACTTCTTGAAGAGCCTCCTCAAGGAGGTTAGGGAGATCTAGGTAAAGCCGATCGGTATAGAACTTGAGAGAACGATTGGCCAGGAAGATGGCATCAGAGATGGGCTGCCACCATTGCTTGAAGGGAAGAGAAGTCTTGCCTTTAAGGCGGAGTGGTGGAAGCTCAATGCAGAATAGATCATCGGCCAGACTAAGGATGGTGCTTATGGTATTCTTGGCCGATGGGAGTCTGGGCTGAAGTCACCGATTTAGTATTAGATCGGGAATGGCTTGCCCAAAGCCAAGTTGTCTGGCATAGATAGAAGGATGATAGAATTCATATGAGGGTTTGAAGGTTCTGGCTTGAGTATTCAGGCTGACGACTAGGGTACAAGGGGAGCTAAAGTGTTTCAAAATTTTTCACGATTCCTCATTGAGGTGATCGGGGAGGTGAAAGAAGGAGCGGACTGGAAACTCTTCTACCTCTTGATAGCAGAAGAGAGAGCATGTTGGGACTTCATCGGCTGCTAAGTGAAAAAAACAAATCAAAATATTTGACCATGGCCAACACATGGAATCTGGCTGAACCTTGGCCTGAGGATATGGACTCTCCAAAGGATCGGTTTGGTCTATGCTCCATATCTTCATTCTGTGGTATATCTTCGTGGGGAAAGGGGATCTGGAGATCCATAGGGGTCTCCCACAGCCGATGAACTAGGTATACAACCACAGTTGCACAAGCCACATCGGACCACATATATTCCCAACACAGTGACCTCCGAGGTCAGTATATAGCCTGGATCGGATAATATGCATCATTGGATACACTGATCCCAGGAGCAACTTGGCCAAAGAAACTCGCCCGTCATGCAGCAGCCATTTAGCTAAGCCTTGATAGATCTACGTCGGACCTAGAGAGGCTCCACAGAGGAGGAACTGATCTAGCCACATGTTGAGGAAGACGACGTGCTCCTTGTCTAATACTAGGCCTTCTCCCAGATTGTTATCTTTAATGTATCGGTTCGAACCTTCACCTTTGTGGGAGATAAGCTTATAGGAAACCGACAGGTCATAAGCCGATGATTGCTTCCCATCAGGCCTTAGGCCATAGAGCATGGCCACATCTAAAAGAGTTGGCCCTATTGGCCCTGGCCTAAACATGAAGGCATTAAAAGTATCGGACTAGAAATAACTGGACGATGCCAACATGGATTCAGTGGCGGTAGGATTGGACAGGGAAAGAAGCAGACAATCAGCTATTCCTATTGTTTCCCATTCAGTCCTCTCGCTAGCCGATACCCTAATAAACCAATCCCGCCAGTCATCTAATTCGGTCGGCCAAGACCTAAAGCTATCCTTCCACATTTGCATCCACAGCAAACAAGGGGAAACGAGGAACATCCAAATTGATGATGTCTGATGGGGTGAGGTTTCCCATCGGACCAAGGGTGAAGGTGAAGGGGAAGTCAGGAATCGGGAGAAGTACCTGAGACATGATTGCAAAGCAGGGAGAAGGGATGAACTGATTAAGTCTTGGAAAAGTAGCTGCGAGGCAATTACGGTGACACAAGCTGATGACAGAGCACGAGAGAGCGTACGAATGAAAATGATGGCGGTTCTATTTATAGGAAGTAAAATCGAAGAAGTTAACCGCCAGGCGCGATAAAACCGCCAAAAGCAAAAAGATGAAGATGCCCTCGAAAAATGACGGTTACATGAATAGGAATGCCAAATGGCTGAAGGCAAAACCGGAATGAAAAGATGAAGACGAAGCCGATGCTTAGAAAATTTCGGGACATGATCCTCATATCCCAAAATTGGGGGGCATGTGTTAACACCAGAATTTTACAAAAGCCGATGGGCTAAGAATCGGCTTGGGCTCTAAGGAAAAACAGGTTGAGACGAGTAATAGAAATGGCCCAAACCAAGTATATATGGAAGAATCCAAAATCGGCCAAAAGAGATATATAGGAGAGATCAGATCGGCTACGAGGATATGTATGGAAGGTTCAGGTCGAGATAGATAAGGAAACTCGAGCTCGAAATGGAAGGTTGAGTTTGTATCGGATACGAGTCAAGAGTCCTAGTTGTAGTCGAGTTTAAAGGTCTATATAAATAGTTTGCCCTCGAAGGCATGTAATCCATCGACACATCAATTGAACATATCTACTTTTTACTTGTTCTTTACTTTTCGTCACGTTAGCAGTAGTTTTCATCGTATTTAGATTTCGATCGGCTTTGAGATACAACTCGAAAGTTCTTGCAAGTAAGTACTGTCTCGATTAAGTTCAATCTACGGGCTTCCATCTGCTTTCGGTCGAAATACTATCTTAGTTGATATTGCTACGCATCATCGTTTCAATGAAGGGTTAGGTTTCACCTTTTTTTTTGCCAATCAACACATTCATTGGCAGTTGATTGTTTATCCTCGTTCTATCGGCTTATAGTTTGCTATTTGTCGATAGTCTGTTTACCCTTCGTTCTATCGGCTAGATGATACCATCGGCCAGTTGATAGTCTGTTTACCCTCTTTCTACTACTTTGTTGATCTTATCGGCTTAGTAGTAGACTGATTATTCTCAAAACCTATTGGTTTAGATTTGATCTATTTCGATAGTTTCATTATCTGTTACCTTCCTCGAATCTGTTTTCAAGTGTTATAGGTTCGTCTTATTACGGATCTAATCGGCTAGACGAAAGCTGATTAAGTCCTCTTGCTGATTGCAGGACCAAATTGGCTGGCACATCTTGGACCTTGCTCCCGGTGCTGTTGGGAATACAATTTCCTAAGCCCACGTGTGTTTGTGCGATGACCCTTTTTTGCGTCAACAGAAATTAATCCATAAAACAGTCATAATGTTGTGATTGGCAAGCGTGCGTCAATCCACAATATTTACATACATAGGTGGAGAGGTGACAGCGCACAGGGAGGAGAGTCCACTAGGCCTGGCACGCAAGGAGAAGGAGCAGAGCCCACCAAGGCTGTGGTCGGCTAGGGTTATTTGATAGTCAACCATATCATAGCTTCCTTTTATATCTATTAGGAAAGTTTCCTTTTATATCTTAAGTTTGTTAGGCAAGTTATATTCAGATTGTAAGACTATATATATGTGAGGCATCAATAAGAAAATCGTCAAGCTAATTGCCACCAAACACTACTAGAGAATAGGCCTTTAATACCGGCACATCAGTCCCGATTGGACACGAACCGGTATTGATAGTGACATCAGTCCCGGTTCGTAGCTCCAAGGCTTCAATCCCAATTGGACTCTAACATTAGTCCCGATTCGTGATACGAACCGGTACTAGTAAGTCCATTAGCGGGCGGGTACAAAACAGCTGATTCAAAAGGAATGCATATCCTAGTTATATCAGAGCGCGTGGAGAGGTGGGTTGTCTAGAAGGGTAAGTGAGTAGTCTTGAGGTCTTAGGTTCGACTCCCACTATTCTCATATATCCGCAAGTTATTTTTAAATATTTGTAGCATATTAGTCTCGGCTGGTTCGAACCGGGACTGATGCCCCGCATGGGCTGTCCGGTTTAGGAACCGGGACTGAAACCGGGTTCCGAACCGGGACTAAAGGTCCGTTCCCTAGTAGTGAAAATCAATCTAGACGTTGCCTCTAAGTTAACGAGGTAGGTCCAGGCGTTGCCACACAGCGTTGGCGCGCTGCCAAACAGTGCTTATCTCCTTCGCAGCCACAGCTGCTCCCTCAATCTCCTGTGTAGGACGACATCCTGGTACTTGTCTCCATGACGGAACCATAACAGATTGGTATCAGAGCCGATCAATCCTATGACCATGGCTGCCGAGGACGACTGCGGCATCATCTGGTGCAAGAACATGGAGGATTCTCATTGGCATGGAGAAAAACTGGAGAATGTGTGTTCTGCCATTGATCAGATCCTGCAGCGGCCACCTTTAGTGCCCGCCGGGGACGATCATGGGGCAGATCCGTTGAAAGGCAAGGAGGGGAAGGACGAGGCCAAAACCATTCTGTGCCCAAGGACCCCTTTGCTCCCCACGGCCTCGGCGTCTGTTCATCAGGACGTGGACGATCGAGCTCTCTGCTTCCAGGAGGACAGGCCAGATCAGCAGCCACCTTTGGGCCATCCTGGCCAATGGGTGGGATGGCAAGACTGCGACGAAGAGGAGAAGATGCATGATGCTGGGTTCCCATCCACCACGCCTAGAATTGCCACAATATGACGACACCAAAGACCCGATATTGTGGTTGCAGCAATGTAAGCGCCACTTCCGGCTGCATTGTGTTCCGGAGCAGCATAAGGTGGAGATGGTGAGACTGCATCTGCAGGGAGAGGCTCAGTAGGTGCTCAACAATTGGCAATTAGAGAACGCCTGTGTTTTGTGAGCAAAATTTTATGAAGCTTTCATCCGACTTTTCGTGAGAACGACAAGTGTTGGACCGTCTCAACCTCAAACAAGGTACACTGAGGGTGGATGAGTATGCTAGGTAGTTCCAGCGGCTACTTGCGTGTGTCCCAACCATGCGCAATGAAGACCAAGTCGAGGCCTTCTCTGTCGGGTTGTCTGCATCCATCGCGGCTCATGTACGTCGTGACCGACCTGGAGATCTCACTGCTGCGATTGAATTGGCTAGAGGGGCAGAGGAATGGAAGGACTTGTGGGTGGCTGAAGCATGGCAGGGATGGGCTATTCATAGCCGAGGGCAGGGACGGGGCGGCGGCTTTCCCTTGCGTGCCCAACTACCACCAGACCGCGGCACTGGACACATGGCATCGGCGAGTAGGAGCAGCATGGGCTCGACGGCGGCCAGCTAACCCATGCCGGTGGCTACCATGGGTGCACTAGTAGCGGTTACTCTGGCTTCAAGCAGGGTCACCACCGTAGGTTCGCGACCCATCGCCACTACGGGAAAAAAAAAAATTTTGTAACCTTTTTTTAATTATTTTTTTAATAATAACCTTAAACAGAAATAATTTTCGGATCTAATCCTTTTGGCCGTGCCACCCGGGCTGGCGCGGCCAATAGTCACTTCCGCGCCAGTGCATGTGGCGCGGCAAAGGGTGCCACGCTGGCGCTCGCGGCCGGGCAGCCGCTGCCGTGGCAAGCGCTGGGCCCACTCTCGGACGCCCGGCGCCAGGCGCTGGCAATCTTGGCTGTGGGACGGTGGCTCGGCCGGTCTCATGGCGCGATTGACCTAGGCCCCACCTTGCCGCGCCATGCCGCCTGGCGCGGCAAGGCCTGATACAGAGGCCCCTAGGACTCCTCCTCCCTTGCCCCTTCTTCATTTTCTCTTATTTCACCTCTTCTCTAACCACTCTTCTCCTTCTCCATTGCCAAATATTTTGAGCAACAAATCCAGCGAGATTTGTTTGGGGAAAGGCTCCACTTCATCATGGCAGGTGAACCCCTCTCCATTGGTGACTTTTGGTTGCATTTTTTCTATTTTTCAATTGATTTAGGGTAAGGGTTAGGGTTAGGGTTAGGGTTAGGGTTCTAATTAAACTTAGCGTGGAGATGTATGGATTGCGTAGTTGCTTTGTCTCTATTGATGATCTCATGAAGATTCCAAGATTGTGTAGTGAATTTTTTCATAATATTTGATTTAGTACTAATGTTAAGACTTAAGATGTATGTGTAGTTGTATTATATTTAGAAAGTATGGTGAATTATATATTGAATTTATGCGGAGTACGTTTTGGTAGAATAATTTATTTTCCACGTGGTTTGCACTATATTGTAGGAAACGATAGTGGGACGGCGAAGCCATGGCTCAAATATGCGGATTACCCTAGGGGTAAGAATGCTCCAGTTCGGTCCTCACCGTTTTTTGTTCCACTTTGTGAGAACGGCCTTCCTGTGGAGGTTCAGCAGTCGAGGGACCATGATACTGCCGGTAGAGCCTTCTACACTTGTGATGTGAAGAACAAAGACATTGGCAGGTGCTCTATTCGGCAGTGTTGGTTTTTCGAGTGGATTGATGGACCTGAAATGTTTGATCCGAGGATCCGGCTGTTCCTATGGCGCTCTATGGAAACTAAGCCAATTCAGTATTTCGGGCGTTGGGTTTCTCCTGCGCCAAACCCATCGGAAATGACAACGGAGGAGAAGGCGGTGGTAAGTGCTAACCGGGTAGTAAAACCGCCTCTATGTCATTGCTATGTTGAGTCGATATTAGTACGGCCTAACCCAGGGGTCGAATTTATCCCCTTCTTCCGTTGCTCGCGCAATGATCGAGTAAGTGTATGCATGTCTATTCCATATGTAAGTTAGTCTCATGCATTGATGTAGTTCGATAATAATGTTTATTTTTTCTAGGATGGATGGCATCTCTATGATTTCCAGGAGTACATTTATGTATTCAAGGCTTGTTGGCCATCTAATGAGGAAGTAGAGGCCTTTAACTCTGGCGAGAAGAATTGGCCATGTGAGCAATATCCACCCACTACATGTAAGTGCGGCATACTGGCTCGTAGAGGTGTTGTGCCATCGAAGCTTAGGCACGGATGGTATTATGGCAACTCCTATGGTGAATTTTGGGTACGATTTACTTACATCTGTTTTATTTAAGATTAAAATACCACAGTGCATGTTCAGCTTGATAGCCGTTACCGTAATATTTGTAGGAGGGACGGACATGTGACTGGGAGACATATAGCGGAAAACAGGACTTTGAAGCCGAGATTTTGAATTTGTGTGACCAGGAACAAGCCAGGAGAGTAGAGAAGACGAAAAAGATGATAATGCATGATTATGGTGTACTCATGCCGTCTGCTGAAGACAGCAAGAATGTTTTTGATGACATGATCAGGGAGTGTGGGGTGCCGCCACGTGGTTACTTCACCGATTCAAAAACTTTGGATTACTGGAGAAGGCGTAGGGGTAGGTACCCACCTGGTGTTGATCCAAGAGAGGTGAGACGGCAAATACAGCTGCAGAGGCAGATGGAGAAGGAGCGAGAGCTTGTTGAGAGAAGGAAGAAGATGGCAGAAGGTTCACTCATTGACCTTGCGGTCAATTACCGGCATAATTCATGGGAGGCTCATTTGCAAACTCTGCGGTGCAACAAGGCGAGGAGGACGGTGGAGATAGAGACCATGAGAGCTTTTGTTGGTAACTTGTCTACTATCGTGCCGGATGACGACGAGGACCCTGAGGAGTGAGACTGTGTTTGTTGAATTTCGTGATGTTATATGTTGTTGAACTTAGTTTATGTGAATGTACCTTGTGATACTTAGTACCTTTTCACTAAACGGTACATTTAAACCTGTCATATGTTATTTGAACAATTAATCTATGGTACGTTTGTGACTAAGGATAATAAGTGTTAGTAGCTATAGCGATCGACGATTACATTGGTATTTGATAGGACGGTATGCTGATGTGCATCTCCCGGACAGAAAGCAAACTGTGGTGCTCCAGTGCAATGGGAAGATATGGACAATAATCATGGTCATTGGTAGTCGTAATAGGTGCGTTCTTAGTGGAGGTTGGAGCAAATTTGTTCGTGACAACCGTTTGCGAGTTGGAGATATTTGCCTGTTCGATCTGAACAAGAACATGAAAAAGCTTACAATGACAGTCCATATCATTTTTCAAGGAGCATCGTTAGACGTTAGTTTGTAGTACGAGAAGATAATGATGGCCTCCTGCTCTTTCTGCTGCTACTTTGTGGGCTCGTTTTGCTTGTTTTGCGCCACTATGAAATATGAGTGATCTCCGAAAACTATTTGTATGGCTAACTCTGTGATGGTGCTATCTATCCTGATTCAGTGATTCCTGAGAGGCCCTAGTAATTTGCATGTTGGTGTACCCGGTGAGTTCTTTACTAGAGAGATGAGACACCTTTTTATGTGTGTTTCTCAGGCCAACGCATGCAAGCTCCTCTCTTTTTTATTTTTTAAAATAATCATTTCAAAAATAACAGAGAAAATATAGCCTTTCAAAATTTACATAAATATACAATTGTAGCCATTGTAGTGGTGAGATAGTATATCTCGCTGGTTGAAAAATGGTATCATGTTCTACTTAGTTTTTTAAAAAATTATTTTATTATCGTTTTGTAGTGGTGAGATATTATATCTCGCTGGTTGAAAAATGGTATTATTCCCTCTGGCGTGTCAAAACCGGGTTCCCACAAATAAGCTCTCTAGATCGCACTTGGCTTGGGTGCAGGAGAACAGCCTGCCGCGCCAGTCCCTTTGGCGCGTCAGGGGTGAGCTCCCGCGCCCGAGCCAAGCGCGATCCAGAGAGACCCGGATTTGGGCCGCGGACCAGAGGACTTGGCGCGGAAGCCAATCTTTGCCGCGCCATTCCCTTTGGCGCGTCAAAACCGGGTTCCCGCGCCTTGTGCTCCGCACCACCCATGGACAGTGGAGCTCTCTAGATCACGCTTCGCTCAGGCACGGGAGCCTAGCCCTGCCGCGCCAGTCTTCTTGGCGCGTCAGGGCTACGCTCCCGTGCCAGAGCCAAGCGCGATCCAGAGAGACCCGGATTTGGGCCGCGGACCGGAGGACTTGGCGCGGAAGCCAATCTTTGCTGCGGCATTCCCTCTGGCGCGTCAAAACCGGGTACCCGCGCCTTGTGCTCCGTACCACGCGCGGACAGCGGAGCTCTTTGGATCGCGCTTGGCTCGGGCGCGGGAGCCCAACCCTGCTGCGCCAGTCTTCTTGGCGCGTCAGGACTGAGCTCCCGCGCCCGAGCCAAGCGCGATCCAGAGAGCTCTCTGGCGGAAGGTGGCATGCATGGGTGGAGCTCTCTGGCGCGGCACTACTGTTATGCCCATTCTTTTGCTAGCATTATCTGCCGTGTAATTATGTAATAAAAAACTAGTAAAGTAATTGTTGAAAGCATTTTAGCAACACTGACAGTGTAATTTTACAAAGCTTGTTTTCCTTGAACTTTGGTCGTGCAAAGGAATGAAGATAAACGTGATATTCTAAATTAAATACTAAGAAACCATGAAGGCACATGTTTACACATGTTTGCATTTGATGAATTGAAAAGATTAACCCCAGAAGACACCACCAAGTCAAGTACATCACAAAATAGTTTGCAAACTCTAGAGTATTATAGAACGGACACCACCAAGTCAAGTACATAACAAAATATGTCTCCACTACTCAGGGTCCGCCCGGCGTGTAACGCTCCCTCGGCCGACGAACCCTCCCCGGGTTTGTTTGCACGACATTATGGCTTCCAATGTCGGTCTAGTCACGGGATGCCTACAGCCTTGCCTCGTGTAAACCACTGTCTCCGGTGGGGGGAGTGGATCCACTGGGGCCCTATATTGCAGCCATAATTCATAGTTAGTGATCATAACTACGAACTACTCGCAGGGGGGCCATAGAGACTTCTTACCGCTCCTGGGGTGGGCTGTGTCTAGCTCAACGAGGGGGCATCTGGCATCTGGCTCAACCTTATGGTGCTACGGAAGCTGGGGTCGTCGGCGGAGGAGTCTAAGTCAGGCTCCTGGCCATTGTCCTTATCGTCCTCCACTGTAGAAAGGGCTCTCTTGCCACGCGCCATCTCGGTAGGAGTCTCGGCGAGAAGTCCCGAGGAAGTGGCCGACCCCGACGACGTCTGAGCTCTCGTGCCCCCTCCCAAACGAGGGTACGCTGGCTCGCCGATTGCTGCGGAGGGATGCCGGCTCGCGCAGGACCCATATCCTCAATGTTCATGCAGCTCATCTTGTGGACCAAGCGGCAGCAAACCTTGGTCACGGTCTGCAAAGGGGCCAAGCAGCGATGAAAAAGAGTATTGGCGTGCAAGGTAATATATCATTCGAGAATGGCACATGGTCGTACCTCAGCAAGGTGGCGTAGGGCACCACTCTCCTGTCCACTGGCACTGGCGAAAGCAACCCCGGCCTCATTGGAAAGGCGTGCAAGCAGCGTACCCTGCATTGATGAAGTGATTTTTAATATAGTGCATCAAACACGTAGGAATCACATACTAGACGCGTGTGAAGCTATTTATATGTACACGTACCATGTAGTGCTGAAACGGGGCTCTCTCTGGCTGCACCCTCTCCCTTGTGAGGCGACCGTACTCGTCGGTGATGTCGTCGTCGCTGTTAGTGTCACCGATAGCCATGTTTGTCACTGGTAGGCCTAAGGAGCGATCTAGTAGGACCGGTGGAGCAGGCGAGTAGTCCTGAAGGCACGGTCGAGTCTGAGCTCCATCGACCGGGCGCCTTTCCCTGGTCTCCTAGCGCTGAAGGGAGACGTGATGTGTGACACGCCAGTCCAACTCCTTGTAGCGCTTTCTCCTGTGGTACCTGTAAATATGATTGATCGTTTAGTGTAAGGAAAAATGCATTGAATGCATTGAGAGTAGGAAAAGAGAATTCTCACTTGTGAAGGCGTTGATTTGTGGAGCGAGAGGGGGTGGGGTGGCCTGCTTCTGACCGAACTGTCGCATCACCCTATGCGGAAGGTGCCACTCGACCACGTGGAAGAAGATCAAGGGCATCACCGTAAACCAGAGAAGGCTGTCCTGAGTACACAGGGGGCTAAGTCCGATGCCCTCCAACTCGGGACGGGTGTACGGAGTCCACACCACCTATGAATCAAGAGAAAAGAAACCCTTAACATGTCTATAAGGGTTAAAACTAGTGAACCGAACAATTATTTTCTGTACTCACCTGCCACTGCGTCACGTAGTCTAGCTCGTTGGTGTAGGTCAGGTACCTTCTGTCGGGGTTGCCTCGAACCGACCTGGTGTTTGACCATAGGTACAGCAATGTCGGTCTGCAACCCTGGAAGATCCACGCCTGCAGTGCAAAAGAAGTTAGAAACTGATAGATATCGATAAGGAACAAGATATCTGACAATACGCATAGGATTTGGAGAACGTCTGACTCCCAATTGCAAGCCGCTCCCAAGCCCAAACCTGTAGGAGGTAGAGACATCTTCCCAGGCTAGCGGACTGGGCCGTGCATCTGCAGCCCTCGCACAACTGCCGATATAGCCAGGCAAGTGTGGCCGACCCCCAGCTATACATGGCCACATTCTCCCAGGGCTCGGCAAGGAAAGGGAGTACGATCCAGGATACGGTGTTGCCGGACGCGTCTGCTAGGAGGAAGCTGCCAACCAAGTGCCACAGCCAAGCACGTGCCTGGCGCTCGACCGTTGCCTCCTCCGCCTGAGGTGGGCAGAAAGGGAAGCTCGCGCGCAGCCATGCCGAGCTCACACCAGACGTCGTCCTGCAAACAAACAATCGTGCATGGTGAAAATTGTTCACTTCAACAGTAGAAAAAGGCAAGAAACACGGGTTAACTCTTACTTGCTCTGCTGGTGGTCGTCCTCTGGGGGCTCCACACTAAAGACGCCCTGCACCATATCGCGCCAGGTGGTTGTGTTCAAGATCCCGGTTACTACATCGCCCTCCAACGGTAACCCGAGGATCATCGCCGTGTCCTCCAAGGTCACCGTCATCTCCCCGTAGGGGAGGTGCAAACTGTGCGTCTCGGGCCTCCAACGGTCCAAAAGGGACGTGAGGAGAGGCCCGTCTAGGTCCGGCAGGCCAACGGTGACGGTGCGAGCCAGGTCGAGGAAGATGGCTCGCGCCAAGTAGGGCGC
This sequence comes from Olyra latifolia, assembly GCA_036346145.1. Taxonomy (NCBI): domain Eukaryota; kingdom Viridiplantae; phylum Streptophyta; class Magnoliopsida; order Poales; family Poaceae; genus Olyra; species Olyra latifolia. The sequence goes on along the minus strand of CM070528.1, from coordinate 43,908,227 downwards.
GAACCTCTCATCCCACGTCAATAAGAGCGCGTGCGTACGGGGACGGAGCGAGGTCAAAAGCTACAAAAAAAACATTAACCGTAGTCGATCAGTACGATACCAAAACAAAGTGCAATGCATCAACAACAATAAATAGCCCAACCTGTCGGTCATCGGCGATGCGCTGCGCACGGTTCTCCCTCTCGTAAAATGACTCAAGGAGCGGGAACCGAGGGTCCGCCATTCTGCACAAATCAAATAACAGAGTTAATCTGCATCGTAAGATGTTCTATGCAATTATATTCAAACAAATTTTACAATGGCCCTATTACCTGAACACGTTTTGTACCGCTAGTAGAACCCTTAGCCTTTTTTTTGTCGTGCTCCAAGTGTTATGCTTTTTCTTATGCGTACTCGCATTGTGCCCAATTCTGTGGCATTTAGAGCATTGGACCTCCCTAGAAACCTCGTCAAAATCCCCAGTTCCATATCAATCGTCACCGTAACCTCTCATCTGGTCCATTTCACCTCGAAGCCTCTTCTTCTTCCGCTGGCCTTTCTTATTCTTTAGGAGGGCAGGATCAGGCAAATAATCGAAACCACTGTACTCGGGCCACTGCGTGGGATCAAGGTAAGGCTCTAATGTAGGTTCCCATATCTTCAATGTGTGTGCCTTAAAGTACAGAGGAGACATGTATTTGGCAGCTTTGTGGTCGACGCCTCTAGTGGAGCAAGCGGTGATCAAATGCGAACAAGGGGCGTGAAGAAGCTGTGGAACCTTGCACGTCCACTCCGCTTTGTCGATGTCAACCTTGTAGTTCCTGCCACCGAAACGCTCCCCCCCGGATTAGTTCCCCCGGCAAACTTAACAGTATAGACCACTCTATTCGGGCCGTGTACTTCTGCCATGTGGTTTAGAGCCAGCTTCTCCTCCTGCTCCAAATGAGCGGCACCTGCCTTTCCCCACTCCGTCCCTTCATCAATAGCATTCTTTGCCAAACCCCACCGATTAACAAAGTATTTGTTGCACTTTTGGAAAGAGTATTGTACTATTCCAGAAACTGGCAAGGCATGAATCCCTTTGAACACATTGTTCCAAGACTCCGCGCCGTTTGTGGTCATGATGCTGTAACGGCAACCACCTTCGTCGAAAGCAAGGGGGTGGTCGGAGACGCTGCCGACGGCGAGCAATCGAAAAGGGGGCGGTTGCAACCGGCGGTGGCGATGGAGCTCGCCCGCGAGCTACAAGCAACGAGGACCCAATTAGGCTTGGTGAGAGTGGTAGGGGGAGGAGAGGAAGGGATGGAAGGGGTTGCCGGGGCTTAGGCTGCACCGGAAGGGGCCCACGACGGTGTGGTTGCCTTTGTGAGAGCGGACGGTGGAACGGGGAAGAAAGCGGGAGCTCGGCCGGGCTTTTATAGGTGCGGGGAGGACAAGGGAATGAATGCGCGCACGTCGGCGACGCTGGTCGTTGTCCTTGCATGGAATTGTTTAGGGCGGCAGTACCGTCCTCGCCGGCGTGCATCCAATAGCCGAGCGAGGCAGCTCTGGGGTTTCACGGGATGGGCAAGACGGACGGGGCCCGGCATGGCACCGATGTCGGCGGCGTGGGCGCTTGGCGGCGGCCAATGGCCAGGCGGTGGGCGGTGGTGAAGGCGATCTTGCTAGCGAGCAAGAAGCGAAGGCAAGAGAAAGATGAGAGGAGGAGCCAAGAGAGGAGCTTTCATGGGCCGAGCTGGGCTTCGGCTGGGAGAGGAGGAAGAGTAGGCCAGGCTAGGCCGGGGGCGAGCAAGCCGTGATGGCCCAGGCCAAAAGAAAAAAGGGGAAGGGAGCCCATGGTCCAACGGGGTTTGAGCCCAAAAGACAGAAAAAAAAAGTGAGATGTCAAGCGGTAAAAGTGTAATTTCACTAGGTAAATTCCAAATTTGAGTATAAATGAAATTTAGGATTTCAAAGAAAAAGGATTAAGGAGGGTTTGAAAATTGGCTTCCCAAAAAGGTATAGTTATTAATTACTATTCGTGGTATGAAAATACCATTTTCTAAATACCTTGATACATACATATATATTCACAATATAAATATAGTCCAAGTATTTTGATAAATATAATCACAATATAAATATATTCCAAGTAATATATTGAAAATCAAAGTTTGGGTAAAATTATTATTCATGATTTGAAAATATGGATGTTCTAAAAGACAATTCTTATATTTATATAAGATACATCTTTTAGTTTCATGGAGTCAAAAATAGTATATTTTAGATATAATCTTTCCAAAATATCATTAGCATTATTAATATTTTAAAATTTTCAAAAATTTTGCAAATCCCAAAATTGGGATGTTACAAGCACTACCCCCCTTAAAAGAATCTTGTCATCGAGATTCAGCAATCCTAGGGATGCATGATGCAATGCAACCTAAGGTTTTGTTTTAAATTTTGAAAAACATAGGTTGGGAGAGACTTCACTCAGGTTACCTTCTTCTGCTATGATGTGGTTTAGTCCACCACATCCTTGGGTTGGGGGTGTAGACCTTGGGGCTTGGGGAGTCAGGGCTCCTCCACCATTGGGGTTTCTGGGCTAGGGTAGAGGACAAGTTGAAATGCAACGGAGTAAAATGCGTTTCTGGGCATTCCCTAGCAAAGTGTCCTTGCTTGTGGCATCTGAAGCATATTTTATTGGAGGATACATTGCTGGTAGGTTGCACTGTAGGTGCTGGTGTACGAAGTATGCTTCCTCCTGGACGAGGAGCAGTAGACAAGAAGCTTTGTGGCTTGGACGGTCCTGATTGCCAGCGCTTGACTGCTGGGTTGAAATAGTTGGCGTTGCTAGAGCCTTGTCCTTTATGAGGTGTTGTCTTTCTTTTGCGGCTAGCTTCCAAGCCCTTTCTTTCATTTTCCAAAATCAAGGCTTTGTTCATGAGGTGCTGAAAATTACTAAAATCATGAGTGCTGAGCTGATACTTCAGTTCTGGGTCTAGTCCATGAAGAAGTCGCTCTATTTTGTCTTCCTCATCAGCAACTTCCTTTGGAGCATAGCGAGCCAAGTGGTTAAACTTGGTCTGGTACTCTGACACAATAAGGTTTTCTTGTTTCAGCTCTTTGAACTCATCCTTTTTCATTTTCTTCATTCCTGCTGGGATGAAAGCATTCCTGAAAGCTTCCTTAAATTCTTCCCAGTCTACTCCTGGGGCAGGAGGTCGTCATCATTGCCTAGGTTCAAGTTCAAGGCAGGGGGCTAGGTTTTCTGATTGTTCAGCCTCTTCATTATCAGTTGACGCTTCATTTTCTTCCTCGGCTTCTTCTTCGTTATCTGTAGCCACTGTGGTATTGTTTTTGGCCTCGAGGTAGTTGTCCCACCAATCTGCTGCAGCTCCTTCAAGTAGGTGGGCAACAAAGATTACCTTGTCCTCTTCGCGGGTACAGGTCAAAGTCAGTTTCTTCTCCACAGTGCGTAGCCAATCGTCTGCCTCCAGGAGTTCAGTGGCTTCAGAGAAATTAGGGGGCTTGGTACGGAGGAAGTCGCCGAGTCTGGATCCTTGGCGACCTGACTGGTTCAGTTGACTGGCGACAAGGGTATGCATCAAATGGGTCTAATGTACCAAGATGTTTTGCAAGGTTGGGTTAGCTAGCAGAGGAGGGGGCATTTGCCTTCGGGCACGACGCCGACTGCCACTAGCTTCATCATCAATGCGGCGAAGGTTGCCGGCACCGATCCTTAGAGGATTCTCCCTAGGCATCTGGGCGAAAAATAAAAAGGGTCAGTCTTAGGCCTATATGTATGGTATGCATGCGCGAAAGAACCAAATTAATCATACAGCGATAAAAAATCATCATGTTAATAAGGCAGACATACATAGAGGGGGAGAATACCATTTATTTACCATGGTATCCTATTACATTACATCGTCTAGGTTATCGCTAAGGCTTAGGAAGAGTGTGCTCTACACCAAAATGTTGCTAAGTAAGCACCAAACTTCCTTACTATGCTGAAGCTAAGGATAGGTAGGGCTTCTTCTAGGCCACTAGGATTAGGCACAGTGGGTTTTTGCCACCAAAATACAAGCTAATGGGATGATACAAAGGATAATTCTACAGATTAGTGCGCTGGGCGGAGGTATTCCTAGTGATCGGGCAATGTCCTGTAAGGTCCAAGTGCTTGCGCTTGCGTCCTTGGCATGTTACTGGAGACTCCTAGGGTAAGGTTGCTGCTAAAGCTGCTTGTGCTTGTGCAGCTTCTTCCTTGGCAAGGAGGTACAGGGCATAGTATTCATCAGTACGAGCATTGGCATGTTGAAGTTCTTGACGCAGATTCTTGTTCTCCTGGTCTTTCATCCTCAAGATGTCCTGATACTCTTGAAGTTCTCTGAGGATGCGATTGAAGTTGGCTCCTGCAGCTTGAGTGTATGGTTGTAGCTCTACAAGGCCTCAATCTTCTTGTGGGTTTACCAGGTAGGTAGAACAGTATGGATCTTCTGGCCTTCGGGATGGGATGAAATGGAATTGTGTGGCGTGAAGCTGTGTCACGTAAATGTGACACAAACAGGTGATAGCATGCCGGGCAGCTTCCTGTACTGCCAGCGATGGTGCGAGATAGGATACCTCGGAGGAGAAATGGTGTGAGGCACCTTTTTCACTTGGAGGAATAAGGTTACCACCTACCAGGAGGGAGTAGTGCCTAGCAGGACCTTTCTTCCATAGAACTGGTGTTCCTCATAGTACTCGAGGTATTGAAGGAGACGCTTGATTACGCGAATATTTGCACCAGTTGGTCCAAACAGGTCTCCGGTATGGTTAAAACTGTCAGATCCTTCGGGAACAATAATCGTCATCTGAATTATCAAAATAATCTTGAATTAGTAGTGGTAAGGGGAAACAAATCAGGTAAGTAGAGTGAACAAGAAATCTTTAAAAGAGACAAGAGGAGATAAAGAAGGTGAACCAGCAGTAGAAATTGTTGTAAAAGGTTTGTCTAGGTAAAGTACGCAGATATCTATCTAACGGCCAGGGGTTAGGGTTTCTACGGCCGTATGCTCTGATACCAGCTTTGTGAGACCCCTTTTTCAGGGACCTCCGTACGTCTGCGCTAGCCCAGGATCTGTCTTGCTAGCGCTGTACGAGTTACAAAATGCTGGAATCATCTCATGCAAGCACGTTTAATTATACATCCATAAAGGTTTGAATATATAGTGGCTCAAGTTTGTAGGGCCGAGTTGGCCAAATATTACAATACCAATATTGAGCTTTTTAATCAGAGTTTGGAAATGCGGAAACGAAGTTAAATTTGGATTCCAAGAGCTATGCCATCCACCCGACAGGCAAGCGACTGGAATTCCGCCTAACACCCTTCCTGCGCGTCAGCTCCAAGAGCTTCCTCGTCATCATAGCAGTCGTAGGGGTCCCCTTCTTCTCTATCTTGACATAAAAGAGTGAGTGGATGCGAGGGTGAGCGCGCAATCAAACCGCGCTCGCGAACCAACATCCAACCTAATGCAATATAATGATATAGGCTGTTTGGTGGAGGCTAGGTTGATTTTATTTGCTTAAATGCTAGAGTTGCAATAATCCATAGTAAAAACCTATGACTTAGCCATTTACCAAATAAAAGACGTATTGAGCTATATATGCCAAAAGTGATCAATACTAGGGCGTTTAACTCTTTCCATGTCACCAAGACCAAACCAAATATCACACATCCTAGACAATTCTACCCCGTCACATGGACCAAAATCCATTTTTAGCAATGCACTGCTCACACAGAGTCTAGTGCTAGAGAAGAGTGACCGCTGTTCACATAGAACCCAGCGATCAGAGATTATTGCCACCATTCACACAGTCTAGTGACAAAAAGTACACCACCAATCACACAGATTTCAGTGGGTTTTATGGATCAATCTACCCCGTCACATAGACCAAAATCCATTTTAGCAATTCACTGCTCACACAGAGTCCAGTGCCAGAGGAGAGTAACCGCTGCTCACACAGAGCCCAGCGATCAGAGATTATTGCCAACATTCACACATTCTGCCGGCAAAAAGCACACCACCAATCACACAGATTTCAGTGGGTTTTACAGATCAATTTACCCCGTCACATAGACCAAAATCCTTTTTAGCAATTCACTGCTCACATAGAGTCCAGTGCTAGAGGAGGGTAACCGCTGCTCACACAGAGCCTATCGATCTGAGATTATTGCCAACTTTCACACGGTATGCCAGAGAAAAGCACACCACCAATCACACAGATTTCAGTGGGTTTTACGAATCCTCCCACTAGGAGACACACAGATGCACAAAGCCTATCACGAAGATACCATCCACAGTCACTTAGACAAATTCACCAAGATACCATCCACAAAGCTTTATAACAAGGGGGTAAGTATTCTAGGGTGATACCATGGACTTGATATTCAAGGAAATCAAGGTATTGAGGTAACAATAACCAAGGAATAAGGCATGTATACAACATGATTAAATGAACAAGGTATAACTATCAACATTGAGTTCAACATAATATAACAATATTGTCAGCGACTGGAGGTGAACCTCCGCAGTGCCAATGAGCAAGGAAAGGGGGTGCGAGGCCCGAAGGCGGCCCTGTTCCCCGGACCGAGGCCCGGCCTTGTGGCCGGATGCTGCCAAAGGAAAAGAGCTTGGTCCCGACGTGGCTGGCGCGTCAAGACCGGATGGATGGGAACGATGACACGAGTGTTTTATCCTAGTTCAGGCCTCCGGCTGCGGGATAATGACCTACGCCCGATCTTCGTTTAATGCCGAGCTTACGCAGTACAAGGGGTGAAGTCGGGCTTTGGGAAGCCGGGCCGAGTACGATAAGTGCTCAAGGCCTTTGCGTCGTGTGCTCCTGATTACAGGTGCGGAGAACTACCGCCGAGGACTAGAGCTCCTACGAGTGCAAGTGCTCTGTTCTCTGAGAGCTATTCTCCAAGTGAGTTGTGTGTCGAAATGAAGCCCCGTTGTTGTGGCCTCAGGCGCCCTTTTATAGCGCGCCCGCATCAGAGCTCGCGCCGTCCGTTGAATTAGTCGTTGCCTTTTTCCCATGCCGGTAGTGTACCGAATCCACCGGACAATCGAGTGCAATCCTTTGATCACCGCCGGACCGCTACCGGTCAGCACGTGTCTTTGCCCATGCGGGCGGTTGACGGACCGCCGCCTACCCGCCGAAAAGCTGCGGCAGCTCCTTGGTGCAAAGGCGCGATTTAATTCTTGATGACTCTAGGACCCGGCGTATCCTGTCATGGCGTGATGATTTGCTTTGGGTCTGTCCTTCGTACCTCGAAGCTCGGAGGAAGCAAGAGGCCCGAGCCCGAGGCGGGAAGCCTGCTCGAGCTACTAAGCTTCGGTAGCGAGCTTGCGGTCCCGAGCTTACCTCCCGTGGGGTCGTGGGTAAGTAAGTGGGCGAAACTCCATGAGCCACATACTTTCCCAACAGCTAGTCCTCGAGCCTCGGCGGGGCGGTGACGTGTCCGCCAGAGGTTTATCTAATCCGCCTTGGGCTTAAAAGCAGTTTTTTTGGGCCCCCGCATCCTCGGCGGAATCCCAATCGGCGCGGTTCGCGCGCGCCGCTTCCTTCTCCTTGAGTTCCACGTCTTCCGGCGGACAAGTGATGGTTCGCCTCCCCTCGCCGGTTTATATCAGGTGGTTTCCCTTTTCGCCATTTCTTCTCATGCCTTCTTGTGCTATTCGTGTTTCTTGTGCTACTGCGTTCCTCCGTCTTCTTCCTTTATCTGCCTCTCCGCCATCTTCCCTTCCGATCCTTCTCCTCCCGATGGCGCCTTTCACGCTGAGCCTCCTCACCGAGGACGATCTGAAGAAATTTGAAGCCGCACGGCCGTCGAGGTCGGTGGGTGGAGGCGGCCGCAGAGAGGCGGTTCTCGCGCCCAAGAGCAAGGAGTTCGTTTGCTTTGAGCTTTTTACGATTCATGGGCTCCGGGTCCCGGAGTCCGATTTCGTCGAATTCGTTCTGGCCCAGTGCGGGATCGAGCTGGTGAACCTCAATCCCAACTCGATCCTGTTCTTGACGATCTTCGCGCACCTCTGCGAACCATTCGTCGGGGTGGAGCCGACGGTCGACCTCTTCCTCCACTTTTACGAAGTGACCACGACCGGCGGACACAATGCGGCGGTGTGCCTACTTCAAGCTCCTTGCGACATGAAGTCCTCGTGCCGATGTTCAAGGCTAAGGAGAATGTCGAGAGGTGGGCGCGCGGTGGTATTACTGCCGAGAAGCCCGATAACCGCCGATTCTGGTTTGCCAACATGAACCCCGGAAGGTGCGATACCCGCCCACGCTAGAGCGGGTGGAAGTAGCCTGGCGGCCAAGATTCGAGACTTGGCGGTACCGGGGCTCAAGCAACCGACATCGTAGCCGACTTCACTAGGCACCGGGTGAGCCCGCTGAGGAAGCGGGTTTGCCCTTTCTTCGAGATCCGCGGGTGGGACGACCTCTCCCGCGAAGGCACCTCCCATAAGTATTTGTTCTTGCTCTTGCAGTCGTTTGTCCGAGCTTCTTCCCGAGTCGTGCTCGTGATGTTCTTTATTCTTTCTTCTCCATGACCACCGCCAAGACGATGTGGTTCGGGTCATGGGGCCTTTTGCCTGCGAGCCATAACGAGCCATCAGGCTCGGGCGTTCGCAACGTCCTGGACGAGGTACGTGCGTCTACGGGCTTAGGCGCCCCTGGGGCGGCTTTTCTCGTGAGCTAACGCCATACGGCCTATTTTCCGCAGGGGAAAGCGGGAGTGGGAGCCGGACCTGCTGCATCTGCGCCGGTGGCTGCCTCGGGAGCTGTCATCCCGACGGCCGGCGGTGATGTGAGCTTGGCCTCGCGCGAAAAAGGGCGGTAGTGGGCAAGCGACCGCCGTGAAGAAACCGGCCGGTCGCTTCCGGGCAGGGCGCTTCGCCGGCGGCATCGCCTCGGCCAGCGATTCCGTCCCGACCAGCCGAGTCGGGTTCCGGGCTCAGATTCGGCCGTGGCCGAGCATCGGCCGGCGCCAAGAGGCGTCGGTTGGTATTGGCAACAACGACTTCGGACGGCGAGATGACCGAGCGAGGCCGTCGCGGCCGCATATAAGTTGCTCGTGCTTCTTTGGTTTTCTGTTTCCTTTTTTCGTTGATTATGGCCCTCGGGCCGATCGTGTTCTAATTCTCTCTTGTTTCTTCAGTCGCGTTGTCCCCTCAAGCGGGGGAGCCTATCTCGGCGCGACCAGAGGCAGTGGCCCGGGAGAATGAGCCTGTCAAGGGCAAACCCGGGCTCCGGGGTTCGAGGCCCGCCGTCCTCCCGCTAGTAGCAAGACAGGGCGTCGTCCTTAGGCGCGCTTGTGAAGGTGAAACCGACCTCGACCTCGGCGCTGGCGCCAATCCACGTCGGCGAACCTCGGCCGGGTGGCGTCCGATCGACATCCGCGTATTCGGGAGCTTTTGCTAAGAGCAACATACCGTTCCCGGCGGGCCGCGGCGAGCGACACTCTTCTTCTCATTTGGGGCGGCGGTCCGGGTCATCACGGCCGCGAGCATCGTCTGGTGCGGTTATGGGCGTGGCTCGTTGACCGTCTTGGGTGGATCTCGGCGGCGCCATCGTGGGTCGAGCACCACCTTGGGATCGCCACATGGAGTCACCAAGAGGCCATCCGGCTCCGGCGATCCTGACCAAACGCTCGAGAATGGTGGCGAACCGTGCAGGGAGAGGACCTCCGGTGGATGCTGGGGACGATGACTTCCTCCCGAGCCGTGTCCTCATGCGGTTGATCCGCCGAGCTGTGGGGGAGGTCGCCGAGCCGACGGGAGGCTGGTCGTGCTAGTGGGAGGAGGCGGTAGAGCTGCGGAAGACTTGGCGAACCTAGGGAGGCGGCCGAGCTGCGGGAGGCTTGGCCGAGCTTGTCGGGAGGCGGCCGAGCTTCTTTGAGAGGTGGCCGAGCTGTGGGAGGCTTGGCGGAGCTTGCTGGGGAGGCGGCCGAGCTTGCAGGAGAGGTGGCCGAGGGGCCCAAAGAATCTCAGGCGACACCCCGGTCGCCAGTCGCGACTCTCCTCGCCCAAGGCGTTCGCATGCTCGGATGACGATGTCGCGATCGTG